>JAPQVY010000111.1:48428940-49683799 GCA_028535165.1 Quercus tomentella
GTTGTGATTAATTATGGATTAGAGTGTTTTACCAATTTGGGTTTAGCTTATATTCATATTCCGCACATATATTGTTTGTTTATAAGGTTGTGTTGGTAATTTTAAATTGGGGGTCTAAACGTTTATTAGTGTTTTACACACTAATTGAACTTTCATTTGGTATCAGAGCGGGTGCACTTGCTGTGGTTTAATTACCTAAGTGCGATCCTAGACCCCTTTTGAGATGGATCGATCTCAATCGCTCAATGCTCCACCATATTTTGATGGAAGCAACTATGCATTTTGGAAAGTTCGTATGAAGGCATTCCTATGTTCCATTGATGAGAGTGTTTGGGATGCTATAGATATAGGATGGACTAGGTCGAAGGCTGCCAAATCCATATGGGATAAGGCAGCCTTTGCGGCAGCTAATGCTAATAGCAAGGCTTTAAATGCTATTTTCTATGGTGTTTCTCCTGATGAGTTACATAGGATTTCTCACGTTACAATTGCCAAGGAGGCATGGCAAATTTTGGAAACAACTTATGAGGGAACCAAAAAGGTGAAAGACACCAAGTTGCAAGTGCTTACCACACGCTTCGAAGAGTTGAAGATGAGCAAAGACGAGTCATTTGACTCATTTTATGGGAAGCTCAATGAGGTGGTAATTGGGAAATTTAACTTAGGGGAAAAGACGAAGGACTCCAAGATTGTAAGAAAAATTCTACGATCATTACCAGAAAGCTTTTGTGCAAAGGTTACTGCCATTGAATAGAGCAAGGACCTTGATGAGGTCAAAGTTCAAGAACTTATTGGCTCACTTCAAACCTATGAGCTATCTTTACCATCACAATGGAAGAGCAAATCTCTTGCTCTAAAGACAATCAATAAGAGAGTGGAAGCTCAAGACTCATTGGATGAGGATGAGGTCGAAAAAGATGTGGCGTATCTTGTTAAGAACTTCCGAATGTTCTTGAAGTTCAAAAAGAATGGAAAGTTTGCTGAGAAGGGAAAATTCCCAAATTCTTGGAAGGATAAAAAGGATTTCAAAAAGAAAGATAGGAAGGATTCTCAATCCTCTCAAGGAATCACATGCTATGAATGCAATGGTCATGGACATCTCAAGAAGGAGTGTCCCAACTATTTGAGAGGGAAGGGTAAAGTGTATGCCACTACTCTTAGTTACTCAGATTCGAAAGAAAGTTGTGACGAAGAAGGAAACTACTCTGCATTTATGACCATTGCTCCCATGGAATCTTCAGGTGATTTAAGTGTGTTAGTGGAAGAGTTTGGTGAGCACACGGAAGTGGAGTCGATGAGGATAGTAGAGGAATCTGATGACGAGGAAGATGAAAGTACAATAGGGTTACAAGAAACCTATAATACTCTCCTTGAGAAGACCGGTGAATATGCAAGAGTGGCTAAAGCAACCATCAAAAAAATGAAGAGAGCTGACCAAGATTATAAAAGTCTTCTAGTGCGGTACAAGGAGACTAAATGTGAAGTTGAGATGCTGAATGGAGAGCTAACTGAATCCTACTCAAAGATCAAGTTTCTTGAGCTTGAGGTGATTCAAGCTAATGCTAAAGTAGATCAGGTCTCCTCCAAAAAGCTTGATGAAGTACTTGCACATCAAAAGCCCTTTTTTGACAAAAGTAGCTTAAGATATGAAAGCTCAAAAATGTGTTGAAAACACAAGAGCTGTTTAGACCCCCAAAACAAAGTTACGGCTCGATAGATTTTACACTAACTTAATACTAAGTACGGAATAGTGTAAATGCGAGCGGATAAACAAACAAGCTACTCTAATCCATAATCAAGACAACACAGTAGTAAAATGGAATGTAAAAGAGTAGGGAAGAGAGATGCAAACACAAGATAACACGCCGATGTGTTATCGAAGAGGAAACCGAAGAACTCGGTGAAAAACCTCTCCGCCGCCCTCCAAGCAATAATCGATCCACTAAACAATCAGTTGGGATACATGGGTTAGCAAGAGACCCTCCAAGCCTAATCTACCCGATGTACCTAAGCCCTCTAAGCTCCTACTCCAACAAGGCTTCTCGGAACCGTGTCTTGTTTAGTTCTCCGGATCCCGCAACAAGCTCCATGTTGCATCTGCTATCCTTGGCTTCTTCCAATGCTTCCCAGTAGCACCAAAACCTCACTTGACACTCTGAAAGGGTGTGATAAGTATTTGGGCTATCAACCTTTCAATGGTATGGAAATGGAGAGGTAGGAGTTGAGGAAAATCCACAAGCAATTGTGTAGAGGATTGTGGGTATAACAATATCTAACTCTTATGGTGTTTGGCTAGGGTTTTCTCTCAGAAGCACTCCTCAATATTTGTGGGTAATGTGAGTATAAATAGTGTAGGCACAGAAAGTGTGTATTAGAATTGACAGTTTGGTAAAACAGAATGTCTCGCGGGTGTCTCGCGGGAAGGCCTTACCTGCGAGGTGCTCGCGAAACATAGCTATCTCTATCCTGTCCTGACTCTTCGCATTCCAGCATGTGCAATTCGCATGGGTCACTTCGCAGGATGCTTAGTCGCGAGCTACTCACGAAAACTCTTCAGTCTTCAATTGCTTGAGTCTTCACACACTCTCTCTCTATCACACAACCCTTACAATCAAATCTCACAATAAATACAGGGTACAAAAGAATGAATAAAATTACAATCAAATTTGGCACGGAATTAAAGCCAACAAAACACATAGTTGTAAATTACAACTTTACAATCTCCCACTTCGGCTATTCTGTGGCAAAACCCCTAAAACAGACTCTAAACTTAAACGTGAGTTTGAGAATAGTGGCAAAACTCACTCACACCTAATCTAGAAGCTGTGAAGCACTTGCACGTATATACCTATAACCTGAAACACTTGCACACAAACAAAAATTTCATTAAGCTTATGACAAGTTGAATACATGGTACGTATATAAGCAAGTAAAATGCGATCAAGTTAGTAAACACAATAGAATATGTAAGCATATCTTGATCAAACAGGATCAGTCATTAAAGAATGACTACAATGAACATTTAGCAAGTAAATGCTCATCCAGACACGCAATGCAATTAAGAGCAATCCCACGGATCAATTGCATGTCCAACACTCAACCAATGCAAAATACACGAAGTATTTGCATCTAGGATACAAAATCCTACTAAGGGCACAAGAGTGAGGTACTCAAGACATATTGGCAATATCTTAATAGTACAAAAAAATGCTACAAAGTAATAAGGTAAACACAACTACTGAATATAAACTGAAATAAAAGCAGAGTATTAAAGCTTTAAATGAAAGTAGTAAACCAAATAGTAGTTACTATCTTCTCCTCCCCCTATCACTGCATTCCCCCTATCACTACACTCCCCCTAACAACGACACCATCTCCCCCTTTTTGTCATGGAATAGCTAGTGTTCATGTTCCTCTAGCTTCCTTTGAATTTGGTCCAGTTGAGTCTGAAGAAATATGAACTTGGTGTCAAAGCGAATGTGTTGGGAGTGCATGATGTAGCTAGTCCGGATATTTTGGTAGTAATCTCTTGGAGAGTAGCCATGATGTTGTCTAGCTATTCATCATAAGCATGGGATGTAGAGCTTGAGCTTCCCTGAGTAGCATGACTTTCTTGCTTGGTATTCTTCTTAGTGTGACTCATGCTTGCATGGAGAGTGCGAATATTAATTGGACTTGGCCTTGGATATGGTCGCTCATCTTCTGAGGGATGCGCACCTTTGAGCTTCAAAATCCTTGAGATAAGGCGACAGAAAGGAATGCGATTCCTTGAAGCAGTCTGGTCAACCGTTTTTGCCACAATGTGGAAAATATGAGAGCACACATCTATCTCCAAGTCAGTAATCAGATCATGCAAGAATAATGCTCGACCAAGATTCATGTAACCGGTGTTGGACAGAGGGTAGAGGTTGCTAAACATGATCATCATGAGCAGCCTTAATTCGGGAGAAAGAGATGCCACACTTATGGACTTCCCATTGGAGGAGAATTCCAAATTAGCTCCTAAAGCTTCCTGAAGAACCTCCTCATCCGGATTCAGTTCATCATATACCGGAGGGATAGGTAAAATTGGCCTATTGATGTGTCAAATTTCTGCCAAGTAGAAGGGTGTAACTGAGAACCTCTTTCCTCTCACCCAACACTTGATTTCCTCTCCTTCAACAATGGCATTGGCATAAAATTCTTTCACCAAATTTTCGTATGCATCCTCAAGAGTTGAAAGAAGAAAATTCCAATCCTTGGTGGCAAACCATATTGGAATATTCGTGTCTAGGAGAGAGGGTTGATCAACGGCCCTTTCAACTAGCAATGGAGCATCTCGAAAATAGCTCATGTACATTTGGAATGTAGCATAAGATCTGAACAAGTCAGGGTCATACACTCCTGTTGAAAAACGTGTCCTCTTTGACCTTGGTGAAGGGTCATCAACATCAATCACCGGCTCTTTCCCTTTGTAGCTGCCTCCTTTCACAGCTGAGCTTTTAAATGGAGACATCTACATATGGGAACACATAACAGACAAGAAACAAATGCAAAAACACAAACATAGAACACAAAAACATGATTAGCTACATGTTAGTTCAAAACAAAGGTAAAACTACCTAAAGCAGAGCAAAACCAACTTAAAACAACATGCTAAAACAGTTAAAACATGTAAACATAAACACAATGCATGAATTTAAATGACTGTGCATATGTGTGTATGTGTTATGCATGTGTTGATGCATGTGTGTGTGTATGTTGTGCATGTGCTGATGCATGTGTGTGATGCATAAGGTGTGCCTAGTGATGCATGGAATGGCAATGTGAGGGACAAAATGGGCACAATGTATAAACACACACCTATTGACCAAAACATATCTAGCATGTTCAATCAAAAGGAAACCCAAGTATTGGAACTTATTAGAATCCAATACAACACAAAAATGTCACTAGGACATTCCGTCAAACACCTAGCATGCAACAGTAAATTCCAACTATGAACAATGCATGAACATGGTGAAAACTACCTCAATACAAGCTTAGAATGCCACAAGGGGCCAACACATATACAAACATAGCAAATGGGACTTAGCCCAATCAAAGATTTGGAAAAATTTTCACAAAATTAAGAACCCCAACCCATTTTCGAAAACTCCCTAATTTTTTGAACCCTAACTTAAATTTCTGCATAATCTCAGAAAAACATGAAGAAAATGTTTTAGAAAACATACCTTTAAGTTGGAAATGCAGAAAATAAACTTGAGAGTGATAGGGCTTGAGTGAAAAATGGTTTTGGGTTGAAGGAGGTTTGAAGAAAACAGTGCGAGGGAAATGAGAGTGTTTTGAAAACATGTCACATTTGCTACATAAAGTCTGAAAACACGCGTTTTTCGCAGGTTAGGCAGTAGCATGACAGTCGCGATACAGTTGCGAGAATGGCCACTGAAGCTCAAAAGCTTTTGCAAGAAGCTGTTAATCACGAATAAGTCACGAGACTGTTGCGATATCCTCTGTATGAATTGACAAAAATTTTATTTCCCTTTAGCACATTTTGGGGGAAGCTCTAAGTCGCGAGCTTCTCGCGAAACAACCTCTGAACCAGTTTTTTGAGAAAAACATAAAAATGCATTTAGAATAAAAACTAAAAACACGAAAGTATAAAATCACTTTCAAAAACAAATAAAACACTCAAAAATATTTTTGGGTTTGATCAGCAAGTACTTGAGCATACACATCACATTTGAACATGTACAATCACACAAATGATATAAGCATTAATTGAATCAAAGTCTTGTGTGTTGTGGGTGAGTATCAAATGTGGAATAGTCCTTAGACCAGAGTGAAACTTCAATGATCAATTCAATCAAGGCATACACAACTGATACTAAATCAAGTGGACTATCTCAATTATAGAAATGAGTATATATGACCTTCCACAAGAGAATAATTACAAATCATTGGCTTTTGCATGAATCGTAACATTTGGTCCTTTTTTTTTTTTTTTGTGTGGATAATACATCTCTTTTTGAGATCGGTGCTTGAAATTTTTGATATTTCAACTTTTAGATTTAACCTTTGGCTTTTTGAGCACCATACATTTTAATACAAAAGTCGCTTTCCCTTTTTCCTAGTCAAATACTAGTATGTGCAACAGGCTTTTGCAGCTCATTATCTCTTTTCATTTGAAGATTTACATTTGGTGAGCTCTATAGCAAAAACATAAAAATAAAGTGGGAAGAGATATAGGCACAAGTCTATGCAAGTATTAAGACCATCAAGACTATTGACCAACCATTTATGACAAGATTGAAGATCTATTTACAACAATCACATAGTATTCAAGATTTCTCTCACAAAGATATATGTGCATACATAACAAGCAAAGCTCGTAAATGCACTACGCCATTAGTACAAAGGTACTAGGCCAAACTCACATGTGATATACACAACACAAGCGATCAAACTTTTTGAAGATTTTTCAATTTTTATGGATTTTTGAATTTTTTGAACACACTAAAAAACAGAACAGGAAAAGTAAGATCAACAAAAAACAGGTATAAACCAAAACCAAAAAAAATATGCTAATAACCAGAAGCAGTTGACACAAATAGAATTATGCATGTCAAGATGCATGAACAAATGTCCCTAAACATTGGAAGTATTAATGCATGGACATAGGAGGTGATCATGCATGAGTACCCTTCTTCACCCATATGTCACGTGCGTTTGGGGTGATATCCCTATAGGATTGGGATTGAGTGTTGTGGCCTTCAAACCTTCTGAAGAAGCTTGCCAAATAGGTGGTGAATGCATCGATCATTTTCATCACATCCATCACTCCGAAATCACCATCTCGACCTCTTGATTGCTCAACAGCCCAATTCCTTTTGTCATTTCTTGGTCCTCTTGACCTCTGATCACTTGCATTCTTCAATGCCCTCAGCTTATGACAATTTGGTCTGATGTGTCCTTGATGTCCACAGTGATGGCAGAAATGTTTAATTCTCGGACCTCTTTGTGACTTTGGAGGTGATTTCCCTTGAACCTTAGGCTTGACCACTAATTGTTTAGGGGGCTTATTCAACACCCGTCGGTCAGCCACATTCTTATTCTTCTCCTCCTTCACTTTCTTAGCCCTTGTGGTAGTTACCATCAGTTCTTTGGCTTTTACAAACTTCACTTCCTTGGAAACATTGACAGCCGAACTACTTTCTCCAGTCTATCCCAATTCGATTTTGTCGGAGAAAGGTTTTTGATGAGAAAGAACTTCATCAAGCTTCTTGGAGGAGACTCGCTCTACTTTAGCATTGGCTTGAACCACTTCGAGCTCAAGAAATTTTATCTTTGAGTAGGTTTCAGTCAATTCTCCATTCAACGTCTCTATTTCACATTTGGCCTCCTTAGTGATGTGGAACTTGACCATGAAGAGCTTTCCACAAAGTTTGATGAGGCTAATCAGACTATTGGAGTACTGAGGTTCGAGAACAATTTCTTGGCTGAGAAGGCCAAGAAGCTTGAAGCGGAGCTGTTTCAAGTCAGAGCTCAATTGGAGAGGACTTCAAGTGTGAAGCTTGACGAGATGCTCAGCATTCAGAAATCTGCTTCAGATCAAACAGGTTTAGGGTATGATCTCTCTTCCTCTAATATTGCTTCTACTAGTACTACTGTTTTTGTTCCTCCTGCTAATAATGTTAAAATTAAGAACAATGAGATTAAAACTGAATTAGCTAATGAGAACTTAGACAAGGATAAATCTATCTTAGGAGCACCCCCTAAACTTGAGAAGAAAGATGTAAAAACCCTAGGGCTGAAAAGGCTAACTTTCAAAAGCCTAAACAGAAGAAGCAGCATCTTTGTCATCATTGTGGAGTTGCTGGTCATACTCGACCAAATTACTATAAGTGGCTAGCCACTCAATAGAGCAACGACATGATAGCATCTAGAAGCCAGAATCAACTTCAATCCTCTCTTGCTCCTCTTGGAGATATTCTCAAAGCCCTCATGTTCCTTTCGAACTTGAACGGTTTTAATTCTTCCCCTTCACCGTCGGTTCAAGGGTTTGCTAGACGAAAAGGTTCTTCCAAGGTGTGGAAGGAAAAGGGCTCCAAGTGATTCTATCACTTTTCTCTTTCTCTCTTCTTGTTTTTGTATGTGCATTACTTGCGTGTTTTGCTTTCTAGTTTTGAGTTAGTCTAGTTTTTATGCTTTGCTTTGTTTAACATGTTTTTGTTTGGTTATTTTTCAGTTTTGCGTTGTTTTGTTTTTCATATAAAAATAAAAAATAAAAAATTGAAAAAAATTAGAAAAATACAAAAATAGTGTGTGTTATGTGTACATTGGTACTTGTGTACCTTGGATGGCCATTGAAACAAAGTTTTCTAAACTTTGTATCTTTTGTAGCTTAGATGAGCATCTCTATGCACAACTAAGCAAGTGAGCTTTGTGGCTCTTGTTTGTGATGAGTAAGATTAAGTTATCTCTTGTACTTAACACTCATATCACTCTTTTTTACGGGTAGGACTAAAAAATTCTAAGAGAAAGGCATAAATAACCATCTTACCACTATTGCCCACCAATCATAATATGACACCTGTATGCTTCGGCATAGCAAAAGTGCAGTGTCAATGACATTTGTGTGCCTCAACATAGCAAAATTGGAATGTCAAATGCTTACCATCATTGGGTATTTCTTTACTATCTCTTATATGCCCATGCATGATTTGCTTAAAAGAAAAATATGCAAAGAAAAATAAAAAGCAAAAAGATCAAAAATGCTTTAAATATGATTGCAAGCGTGTATTCTAGGAGATGTGGGAGTTATAAGATGTACCTCGAAGGTGATAGTCCCCATCAAGCAGTTATGATTTTGTGTGAGTTAAAGTAATTTTCTCATATCTCAAATCGTCATAACATGTATACACTTATGCAATCTTGCGATGTTTTTCATACACAACATGCAATATTCTTTGCTACTTTTGATACATGTGCAGGTACAATGTGATTTGGCCATCACAAGGTTTTACATGTGTTAATGTATGCTCACTAAACTGTCTTGACTTGTTTTTTGAAAAATAAAATTGGTTAGACTTGTTTAGTGTGTGTTTGTGTTTTTAAAGATTCATGTGCTTAAAATTTTTATTAAAAGATGAGTTTGAGAGCTTAATATGTTGATTGGATCATTGGTTGAGTTGCATGTTACATTGCATTCATGTCTGTGTTTTTCACTTCTCGAAAAACTGCTTTTAAAAGCTAGCTCGACACCTCCTTGACACCTCCTCGATACCTTGCTGTCTGTCGAGCTTCTTCAGCTTTTTCTTATCGCAATCTCGACAACTGGTGGATCGATCGAGAAAGTTCCTGCCTCCTCGATAGCTTCTCGACACCTGGTAGATCGATCGAGCTTTTGTTCTTGTATCTATTGATTTGTTCCTCGACACCTCCTCGATACTTGTATTTGTCGAAGACCTTTTTCTCGACACCTTCCTTGATAGATGGATCGACACCTCTCGACACCTTCATCTGTCGAGATTTACTGAGGCACTATTTATACTTCTTCGTGCAATCCGACCTTCATTTCGTTTGATCTCTCTCTTTTCTCTCCTAATCAATCTCATCTCACTCCAATCTTGATTCTTAAGGTTTCTTCAAGCTTTTTGAAGATTTTATTCACTTGGTAAGCTTCTAATCTCTTCCATGTTCATGCATTTCATGTTTTGAAACCTAAGTTTTGGGGTTTTTGAAAATTTTTGGGGTTTTTCAAAATTGATGAGTCATTGTTGAAATTTTGGGTTTGGTTTTCACTTAAATGAGTTTAAAATCTCATACATTGTATCACATTAGCATTATAATAGTATTGTCATGCATTTAGATGTGTGCAAACTGTTTGTGTGCTGATAGGTTTGGATTGGGCTGAACCTATGATGCAATTTCTTTTGCATGTCATATGTTCATGCATTTCCTATGTATACGTACTCTCTTTTCAATATACTTGTTATCTTTGAATTGCTTGAGACTTTTCTGATTGTCTTTCTTTCTCTTCCTCTCTTTCTGTTTGTAGTCGTGTCTATGATACCTAAGCGTAAATCTACTTCGGCTCGGAACCCTCTTTGTTCCGAAGCTTCTTCATCTTCTGATTCTGCTCCTCTCTCTCTTTGGTTCCGTGATGATGATGCCCACAAGGCATTCTCAGAGAACTTTTCTAGATGAGGTGTTCATACTTCACCGACACTGACCTTCCCATTGTCATTCATAGTCAGGAATGGGAGTCATTGTGTGACGTCCCAGTCACTTGTCCTATTGTGCTTATCCAAGAGTTTTACTTCAACATGCACGGGATTGATCGTTCAGTACCTCTTTTCTTCACTTGCGTTCGAGGTACGCGCATTTCTGTCACACCGCAACTTGTTGCAGATGTGCTTCGGGTTCCTAGGATAGAGTTTCCTGACTATCCTGGTTGTGAGCGTCTGCGGACTGTGTCCAAAGATGAGTTCATGGTTGCTTTCTGCGAGCGCCCTTCTGATTGGGGTGATCTTCAGTTTACACCATGTAGGCCTTTTGCTAATGGTCCTAGATTCATTAACATGGTGATGACTTTTGTATTCCATCCATTCTCTCACTACAACTCCATCACAAAGCCTCGTACTTGGTTTTTGTTGTCTCTTCTTGAGCATCTTACTATAGACTTCCCTTCTCATTTCATTCTTTCTATTATAGATGTTCATCTAGATTCAGCGTCCCGTGATAAACCCATCCTTCCTTCCGCTATCACGAGGATCTTATGCCATTTTTCTGTTCCTTTTCCCTCTTCCGACCACTTTTCTATCATATGTATAATAGACTATGCTACCGTTAAACATAGCGAGGCGCAGTTTCGATTGAGGCAGTCAGATTCAATAGCTCCTCCCTCCCGTTCAGCTCCATCCCGTTCTGCTCCATCCATATCCGCTCCCTCCTTTTCTTCATGCGATGTGACTCTAGGAGACATCATGGCGCAGTTTCAGCGCATGGATGCTCGTCTAGATACACTCTCTACAGAGATGTATCAGATGAACGTTTGTGTTAGCCGTATTGCACAACGACAGGCGACCATGGGCGAATTTGCTCCCGAGGCTACTCCTTCACCACCCTCTTTTGATTCTGATGATGATGATGGTGACGATGATGATGCTTTTGAGGATGATGATGATGGTGATGATGATGATGCTTCTGAGGATGATGATGATGGAGATGCTAGCTCTATCGATGAGATGTCTACTTGACACTCTTATCCTTTGTCACTCGTGACAAAAAGGGAGAGTAGTTTTGGATATGAGAGTAGTCTATCTTAGGGGGAGAGTTAGTATAGGACCATTTTGTTAGGGGGAGTGTTGATATGTTTTGAGGGATGTAGTGAGGCTATTATGTATCTTTTCTTTTCTTTCTTTTATAGATACATTGTTCTTGTACATTAGGTCTTGTGACCATTTATTATTACACATACATTGTACTTATCTTCTTTATATATGTGATGTATGTTTCTTTCACCTACCCTTACATGTGTTGTTTCTTTTCTCTCTTTATACACATGTTTCTTATAATTGTATGCAATCTATTATTTCTGTTTCACACAAAGATGCTTTGATGAGTTTTGTTTAAAGTGTTTCAGAAATACAAGTTGTCAAAGTCTACTTGCCGTAAACTCTCTTCTTGCAAAGTTTTTCAAGAGTTTGTGTTAGGATAGATTTTATTGTATTCAACAAGTAAATATGAGTTGAGAGATTTATGACTTCTCTCATATGTTCATTTGTTTGTTGTGGTTTTGTCACGGATTGCCAAAGGGGGAGATTGCTAGGACATATGTGTTTCACATATTAAGAACATATGTCATGATTTTATGCAATTGGCTAATCTTTTGACAAAACGCACTTTACTTGTAATTGGGTAGATTTAGGATGTGTTTAAATACTTCAAGAAACCATGTTTCAAGATCAAATGTTGAAACCTTCAAGTCTGTCCAAGAAAACAAGCTGAAAGTGCAAAATTACTAAAGCTCGACAGCTAGCATGTGTCAACGTTTAAGGAAGCTGTTCGGCCCGTGTGCTCGACACCTGCTTGACACCTCCTATCTGTCGAGATTTAAGAATTTCAGAATTTTGATATGATTTTCTTGGGATCCGTGAATGTGTCTTTGGGCTTTCTTTTCTCATAACCTTAGACATATAAAAGGATTTTTTTTAAGGGCCGTCAAACAGTACACAAGTTGCATAAGCATTGAGCAAACTCTGTTCAAGCAAATTGTGACCGGAGACGAAGTTCTTGCTCTAGTTCATCTCTTTCTCTTGAAGAAGTTGCTGTGTATGTGCATCGTAGGCTTTTGTGACCAAGCATCTTCTTGATCTTCATCGTGTGGATGAATTGAAGAACTTTGCAGCCAATAACCTTGTTAGTTGGTGATTGAAGTCGCATACTGGGATCCGCGCAATTGGTTAGTCACGTATTTGGGAGCCGTGCATCGAAAGGGGAACTGTCACTACAGAACAAGTCCAATTGGGTATTGGGGTAAGGGTTCAACTGTAGGTTGGTAAGGTACTTGGGATTCCTTTACTTGTAACCGCTTGTTGTGATAATAGTGGAGTTTCGGGAGTGGTGACCTGAAAATCACCCGGTGGGGTTTTTGCCGTGTAGGTTTTCCCCATTCGTAAACAAATCACCGTGTCATTTATTTTCTGCTGCATATTTAGTTGTTTGGTGATTTGTTTGTGCTATCACGCACTTTGAATGTTAATTTGATTAATTAATAAACTTGGTTAATTAATTAATTAATTTATCACAAGGGGTTAATTCGTTTTTGGCCTATCATTGAGTCTTCACACACTCTCTCTATCACACAACCCTTACAATCAAATCCCACAATAAATACAGAGTACAAAAGATTGAATAAAATTACAATCAAATTTGGCAAGGAATTAAAGCCAACAAAACACATAGTTGTAAATTACAACTTTACAGGATACACCGGAGAGGTTAGTTCAAGCACCTATGTGTCTAAGGAGATGAAGTTTGTTAAAGCAAAGGAACCAGGGGTAACAAATTCAGCTATTGAGAAAGTGAAGTCTGAGAAGAAGCCAAAAGTGACTGCTTAACAGGTTGGAACAAAGTCTCCAAACCCAGTAATGGCTAAACTCAAGGTGAAAGGAAAATCTCTTTCAAAGTCACAAAGGGAACCGAAAATTCAACACTTTTGTCACCATTGTGGAATCCAAGGTCACACTAGACTGAATTGCTTCAAGCTTTGGGCATTAAAGAATGGTAGCTATCAAAGGCCAAGTGGACAAAGAAATGGCAAAGGGAACATCAAGCAATTGAAAGGGGGAAAAGCTGATTCTAACATTGAGGATGTAATGAAGATGATAGACACCATCACTTCCTGTTTGGCAAACTTCACTTCAGGTTTGAGAATCGTAAGTCAAGTACCCAATCCTCTGAGGATATCACCCCAAATGCACGTGCCGTGTGGGTGAAGAGGGGTACACATGCATAAGCATTAGAACATGACCATGCATCAATACTTCCTATATGTTGTGATATTGCTTGGCTGTTTTCTTTGTAATTGTTCTAGCATGTTTTGACAAATTTGTGTTTGTTTTCTTTTCTTGCTTTGAATGTTATTATTATTTTTATATCAATCTTTACTTGTTTTTGTGTCAAAAATCCAAAAACACATAAAAAGTAGAAAATTCAAAAAGTTTGATCGGCATTATTGTGTTATGTCACACGCATGTTTTGCCTTGTACCTTCGTACAAATGGCTTTGTGCATTTACGAGCATAGCTTGTTCTTTATGCACTCATATCATTGTGGGAAAAATCTTGACATCTATGTGATTGTTGTAAATAGATCTTCAAACTTGTCGTGAATGATTAGTCAATGGTTTTGTTGATCTTGAGACTTGCATAGACTTATGCCTATGTATCTTCCCACTCTTTTATTTATTTTTGCTCAATGAGCTCAACCAATATAAATCTCAAAATGAAAAGAGATAATGAGCTGCAAAAGTCGTCGCACATACTAGTATTCGGCTAGGAAAAAAGGAAAGCGACTTATATGAAAATGTATGATGCCCAAAAAGCCAAAGGCTAGTTCATCAAATTGAAATATCAAAAATTTTAAGCATTGATCTCAAAATGAGATATATTGATTCAAAATGATAAAATGTTATGATGTGTATGAAGCCAAATTAAAAGCTTCAAAGTTATGTTATTAAGTTTTGTGGGAGGTCATATATGGATACTTCTATAATTGAGATTGGTCACTCCTCCTAGTGCTAATTGTGTATGACTTGGTTGAATTGATCATTGAAACTTCACATTAGACTAAGGACTATCTCATCTTTGGTACCCACATACATCACACATGTCTATGCTCAATGAATGCCTTATTCATTTGTGTGATTGTACTTGTTTAAATGTGTTGTACATACTCAATTATATGATGATCAAACACAAAAATATTTTTGGGTGTTTTAATTTTTTTTGGAAAGTATTTTTGTTTTAAAAAATTTTAAAAATTTCAAAAACTGTGCAACTCTGTTTTGGCAACTCTGCCTCGTAGGTCAAGCCAGTCGCAAGCCCCCAGTTGCAAGCTTACACAAAAGCTCTTGGCGACTCTCTGGCGGGTCCGGACCCCAGTTGTGAAAAAGACTTAGAAAAATTTTGAAAATCTGGGTTTTTAGGATTTTCGCGACTCAGTTTGGCGACTGGTTCATGAGTGGAAGCTCCAGTCGCGAGGTTTACTCAGAATGATTCACGGCTCCCTTCGCGACTTACTCACGGGTGGACCTTCCAGTTGCGAAAAACACTTAGACAAATTTTTCAAAATTTGTCACACGGGTTTTTGGCAACTTGACTTGGCGACTTGTTTGTGACTCAATCCAATCATGAAAATGTTAGGATTGGTGCCCTTAAATCCTATTGTATGATGCTATGTATAATATTAAGTATGACATTATGTATGACTTAATATTATGATTAATAAATTTGTTTTATTATTATCTGAAATAATGGCAACATGAATATTCGGACATTATCATATAGTCCATGAGATGAATAGTATGTGATTTATGTGATCTAGTCACAGAAGATATAAATCACAAGTTCTTTGTAAACTCAGAATATAGTTCGTAGTCGATGTTGAAATTGGGCATTTCATCTGCGAAGACTATAACATATCAACTAAGATGATTTGTCTTGATAATGGAAATGAAGATTTCTAGTTGATATGTTGATATGTTTTAAGAGTTAAGACATATTGAACTGGACCGCTGTGAGATTTATTATTCTCCTAACGACTGTCAATTGAATAATAAATCTCACAACTTATATTAACATGAACTTTTAATCTTGAGAGAATAATGGACCTAATCGTGAGGTGTAGGTTGCTTTGATATATCAGGAGTAAGATCTAAAATTACGGTCAAAACCTCAGTATGTTGAGCAGCCACATTTAGTGTTGATGGAACATGTATTCTCAAGATGGAATTCATAGTCTCTTAATGGAGATATAAAGTATTCCCTTGAAATAAGTTTAATGGGTTTGTTATTCAGAGAGTTAGGTCTAACCACTTTAGTAAGACTAAAGTATATATTTATGAAATTGGTTTTCATAAATATATAATGAATAACATTAAAGGATTAAACCGGGTACTCAAGGAATTAAGATGTAGTAATTTACAAAGTGGTAGTCTACATTAATGACTTTGTATTACTACGAATATTTTATGAAGGGGTTGTATGTACAATAAAGTCTTGGGATATAATTTATAGATAAGGCCTAGATTGCAACTATATTTATATAGTGGTATTAAATATAGTTAATGGTAACTTTGGACTTGTCAAGAGTTGACAGAAAATCCCAAGGCCCATTGGAGCTAGTGTCTTATTGGTCCCTTTTGGTCCCACTCCAAGCCACACACTTAAGCCCAATTGGAAAGGCCCAAAAGGCCAGCCCAATTAGATAATTGGTTAGATACAAAGGGAAAAACATACAGAATTTTATGTAAGAGTAACATCATTGTGAAATGGTGTGTATGTGAGTGTAAGTCACTCTAATTCTCTCTTTGTAACCGATTGAGAGTCCACACTTCTTGGGCGTTGGTGGAATTGGAGTGAAGATTAAAAGTATTCCCAAGTGCTTCGATCTTTGTTTTGAAATTCACTGCTTCAAGGTATGCTTTCTTATACTTGAATTCTGAAATTTACATAGTGCATGTTATAGATTGAGAATGAAGTAGATCCATTAATTTTCCGCTGCGCATATGTATTTTTCCAACAATTGGTATCAAAGCGGTCTTCAATTTCCAATTTGTTTAACATGTTTTGTGAGTTTTAAAATTAGAGATGATAGTTTCATATTGTTAGAAGATTATGTTTTTAATTTTTTGCATGTTGTTGAAACTATGATTTGATGAAAACTGAAATTGATGTTATGATGTTTAAATTTAAATTTCAGTATGTTAAATTGAATCTTAAGGCTATAACATCAATAGAATTTAGTTTTGACATCAATCTCTGTCTGTAATGTTCATATGTTGAATGTTTGTTCATGAAAAATGAAGAAAACTGCCTTAGGAAAATTCTGGAAATTCGAGTTTCACGAGTTCCGATCGATCAAAAATCACCTTCGATCGATCGAGTGAAACAGTGATCAGACTTTTAAAATAGATTGATTTTCAATTGCTAGTCGATCAATCGAATTTGTTTTTTCGATCGATCGAACAAGTCAGATGGTCAAGTTCGATTTTTTTTTTTTAATTTTTTTGATCAATCGAAAGGCATATTTGATCGATCGAAAGAAGGAAAATCAAAAAATTTTCTAAGTGTTTTCACATGTATAAAGAGCAAGGCTATATGTAATTAGATTATGCATGTTATAAAATTAAAAACCTTTATTTTAAAATATCTAGTGGGAGAGAGATACAAGGGTTGGATCTCACGGCCTCCATTATCGGTTCATAGTAGTGTGGGGTAAGCACCTCGTCTTGGCGTATATGCCTCGTGATCCCAAAGGAGGGTGTTTACTTCATAGTACTACAAGATTGAACTTACCCGTTTAAAGTAGTGTGGACAAGCACCTCGTCTTGGCGTATATGCCTCGCGATCCCAAAGGAGGGTGTTTTGATCCATGGTACTACAAGTTTAAACACTACAAAGGGAGATGAAATGTGGCTACACATAATTCTAGATAATGGTGTACACTAGACTAAGTGTAATGTTAAACTCCCAAAGGAGCTATGTCATTATTACTTAGAGGCTAAAGTAGATACGGCATATTATTAGTGTTTGATAAGAGTTATCATGATAGCACTAATAATGAGAATAGTTCTCAACCAATTAATATGTATATAATATACTTGCTACCAAGGAATTATAGACATGGATTGGGTTGTCGTTGCATACATTATTATATGGTTTTATTAAGGTTCCATATTATATGCTTGTATGCTAAATTGAAAATGTCCAGTTTACTTATTATATTCATGTTTATTGTTTTCAGATTTGAACATGGCATCTTTTAGCCCACTTGTTACTATTCTTAATCAAAACAAACTGACTGGATCCAACTATGTTGACTGGAAAAGAAATTTGGACATTGTTCTTACTATTGAAGAGCATAAGTATGTTCATACTAAACCACGTCCTAGCTTTCCTTCATTAGATGCTCCTCCTGAGGAAAAATAGCGATATGATCGTTGGCAGAAATCTAATGAGATGGCCAAGTGCTACATCCTAGCATCTATTTCAAATGTTCTACAGCATCAAATGCAAGATGTGGAACTAGCTTTAGACATTATGCTAAGTCTGAAGGAGATGTTTGGTGAGCAAGGCCGTTCTGCAAGGCAAGAGACCATGAGGCAAATTTATAATACCAAAATGGCTGAAGGAAGTTCAGTAAGGGAGCATTGTCTTACAATGATCTCTAATCTGAATACATTGGAAGTTTTAGGTGCCGATATTGATGGAGAATCCCAAGTGGATATGATACTCCAGTCACTACCGGAATCATTCAAGGAATTCAGACTTAATTACCATATGAACAAAAAGGTTTATACATTGTCTGAATTAATGAATGAGTTGGTAGCGGTGGAAGGCATCCTTGGTACTTCTAATGTTGAAGCCAATGTGGGTGAAGCTTCTACTTCTCAACCTAAGTCGAAAGGCAAGGGTAAGAAGAAGAAGAAGTAGGACTTCACCAAGCAAGAGGGTAAACAAATTGCCTTAGGGGTTGCTGACAAAGGAAAGAAAATCAAAGGAAAGTGTTTCCATTGTGGTGAGAAAGGACATTGAAAGAGGAATTGTCCAATATTTAAGGCTGCCAAGAATAAGGGTATGAATAATACATTCCTTCTTGAAATATGTTTGGTACATAATCCCACGGATTCCTGGTGTATGGATTCAGGTTGTACTAATCATATCTACAATTCCTTGCAGGGGTTCCAGGAGACCAGAAAGCTTAAAGAAAGAGAGTTGTTTCTTACTTTGGCTAATGGGAGCAGGATTCCGGTTGTAGCTGTTGGTGTTTATAATTTATCTTTTGAATCTAGAGTTCTAATATTGGAAGACTATTTGTATGTACCTAATGTTCATAGGAATTTAATTTCTGCTACTTACTTAGGTAAACATGGATATTGTGTTATCCTAAAAACAATGTTGTAATAAAGAAGGATAAAGTGTTTATCTGTTCTGGCAATATTGTGGATGGTCTTTATATTTTAGTTCCTGATAAGCATGAATTATATAATTCTGAATTAGATAATAACTCTCATGTGAAATTATTAAAGAGAAAGTTTCCTTCTACTTGTGATGCATATCTTTGGCACTTGCGTTTGGATCATATTAATTCAAATAGGATTCAAAGACTGATCAAAGATGGACTTTTAGAGCCCATGGACTTTGATGAATTTCCAGTTTGTGAATCTTGTTTGGAAGGTAAAATGACTAAACGACCTTTTAATGCAAAAGGTAGAAAAGCCCAAGAGTTGCTAGAATTAGTTTGTACGAATGTATGTGGTCCTATGTCAACCCAAGCAAAAGGAGGTTATGAGTACTTCATCACTTTTACCGATGATTACTCAAGATATGGTTATGTGTACCTAATGAGACGGAAGTCCGAAGCCTTTGAAAAGTTCAAAGAGTTTAGGGTTGAAGTTGAGAATCAATTGGGTAAACACATAAAGGCCATTCAATCTGATCGAGGTGGCGAATACCTTCTTGGGGATTTCAAGGACTGCTTAATTCGAAATGGGATTGTATCCCAATTGACTGCACCTGGAACTCCCCAAGAAAATGGTGTAGCAGAAAGAAGGAATAGGACTCTTTTGGAAATGGTTAGGTCCATGATGAGTTAGTCAACTTTACCAGTTTCTTTTTGGGGATATGCACTAAAACATCTATGCATATTTTAAATTTAGTTCCTTCAAAATCTGTTCCCAACACACCTAAGGAATTGTGGAATGGGCACAAGCCTAGTATGAAATATCTCCACATTTGGGGATGTCCAGCACATGTGTTGAAAGGGAGGTCTGATAAGTTGGAAGCTAAAACAGAAGTATGCATGTTTTTAGGGTATTCAAAAGAAACAAAGGGTTATTAATTCTATAATCATAAGGATAACAAAGTGTTTGTTAGTACCCATGCCAAATTTTTGAAAGATGATTATGTGAATAATTTTAATCCTAGAAGTAAAGTTGTTTTGGCTGAAATAGATGAACTGTAGTTGAACAACCAATGGATGAATCTAGGGATGATGTGGCTGTATTAGATACACCACAAAATACTACTCATGAGATGTCTAGTACACAGGTGCCTCGTTGTAGTGGGAGAATTGTTCGGCCTCCTATAAGATTCATAGGTTTGGGAGAAACTTATGAAGTTATCTCTGAAGAGGCTGAATCGGATCCATACACTTATGAAGAGGCAATGAATGAAATCTGAATTAGATTCCATGTATTCCAATCAAATTTTGGATCTTGTAAAGGCGCCTAACGGCGTTAAACCTGTTGGTTGCAAATGGGTTTACAAGAGGAAGAGAGGGATAAATGGAAAGGTTGAGACCTTTAAAGCAAGGCTAGTGGCGAAAGGGTATATACACAAAAGGAAGTAATTGATTATGATGAAACCTTTTCTCCAGTAGCAATGCTTAAATCTATCAGAATTCTCTTATCCATTGCTACTAATTTTGATTATGAGATTTGGCAAATGGATGTCAAGACTGCATTTCTTAATGGCAATCTTGAAGAGGAAATCTATATGATGCAGTCGGAAGGTTTCATAGCAAAGAACCAAAAGCATATGGTATGTAAGTTGAGAAGGTCCATTTATGGACTTAAGCAAGCATCTAGGTCATGGAACATCAGATTTGATCAAGCAATCAAATCATTTGGTTTTGAACAAAATCTTGATAAACCATGTGTGTACAAGAGACATCAAGATAAAGTAGTAATGTTCCTAGTGCTTTATGTTAATGATATTCTACTCATTGGAAATGATGTAGGGGTAATGTCATCAGTAAAGGTTTGGTTGTCAAGCCAATTTGATATGAAGGACTTGGGTGAAGCTAACTTTATTCTAGGGATCAAGCTTTGGCGAGATCGCAAGAATAAGATGTTAGGCTTATCACAAGCTGGATATATAGATAAGGTTCTAGAACTATTTAGCATGCAAAACTCCAAGAAAGGATTACTTCCTTTCAGACATGGAGTTCCTCTGTCTAATGACCAAAGGCCTAAGACTCAAGAGGAAGTAGATATGATGAGACAAGTTCCTTATGCTTTTGTAGTGGGAAGTCTCATGTATGTCATGCTTTGTACTAGATCAGATATCTGTTATTTAGTTGGCATGGTTAGCCGATATCAATCAAATTCAGGACCAAAACATTGGCAAGCTATAAAGCATATTCTCAAGTATCTTCGGAGAACGAGAGATTATATGCTTGTTTACCGTTGTGAGGATTTGATTCCTATTGGCTATACAGATTCAGACTTTCAATCGAATCTAGATTTCAGAAAGTCCACATCAGGATGTGTTTTCACCTTGGGAGGTGGAGCCATTAGTTGGAAGAGTATTAAGTAATCTTGTATTGCAGACTCCACCATGGAGGCAGAATATGTTGCTGCTTGTGAAGAAGCAAAAGAAGCTGTCTGGCTCAAGAAATTCCTTTCTGACCTTGGTGTAATGAGAATGAAGCAAGTTCCAATCACATTGTTTTGTGACAATAGTGGAGCAGTTGCACAATCTAAAGATCCAAGGAATCACAAGAAAGGAAAGCACATTGAGAGGAAGTACCACATCATTAGAGATATTATTGCTCGTGGAGATGTGGTGGTAGCAAAGACTGAAAGTGCAAATAATCTAGCAGATCCCTTTACCAAAGCCTTGCCTCAAAGGACCTTCGAGTCACATTTGGAGGGAATGGGAGTTAGATTAGTGCACAATAGTCTTTAGGGCAAGTGGGAGATTGTTAGGATTAGTGCCCTTAAATCCTATTTAATGATGCTATGTATAATATTAAGTATGAAATTATGTATGACTTAATATTATGATTAATAAATTTGTTTTATTATTATCTGAAATAATGGCAACATGAATATTCAGACATTATCATATAGTCCATGAGATGTATAGTATGTGATTTAGTCACAGAAGATATAAATCACAAGTTCTTTGTAAACTCAGAATATAGTTCATAGTCGGTGATGAAATTGGGCATTTCATCTGTGAAGACTATAACATATCAACTAAGATGATTTGTCTTGATCATGGAAATGGAGATAGAATAATAGACCTGATCATGAGGTGTAGGTTGCTTTGATATATCAGGAGTGAGATCTAAAATTACAGTCAAAACCTCAGTATGTTGAGCAGCCACATTTAGTGTTGATGGAACATGTATTCTCAAGATGGAATTCATAGTCTCTTAACGGAGATATAAAGTATTCCTTTGAGATAAGTTTAATGGGTTTGTTATTTAGAGAGTCAGGCCTAACCACTTTAGTAAGACTAAAGTATATATTTATGAAATTGGTTTTCATAAATATATAATGAATAACATTAAAGGATTAAACCGGGTACTCAAGGAATTAAGATGTAGTAATTTACAAAGTGGTAGTCTACATTAATGACTTTGTATTACTACGAATATTTTATGAAGGGGTTGCATGTACAATAAAGTCTTGGGATATAATTTATAGATAAAGCCTAGAGTGTAACTATATTTATATAGTGGTATTAAATATAGTTAATGGTAACTTTGGACTTGTCAAGAGTTGACAGAAAAGCCCAAGGCCCATTGGAGCTAGTGTCTTATTGGTCCCTTTTGGTCCCACTTCAAGCCACACACTTAAGCCCAATTGGAAAGGCCCAAAAGGCCAGCCCAATTAGATAATTGGTTAGATACAAAGGGAAAAACATACAGAATTTTATGTAAGAGTAGCATCATTGTGAAATGGTGTGTATGTGAGTGTAAGTCACTCTCTAATTCTCCCTTTGTAATCGATTGAGAGTCCACACTTCTTGGGCGTTAGTGGAATTGGAGTGAAGATTAAAAGTATTCCCAAGTGCTTCGATCTTTGTTTTGAAATTCACCGCTTCAAGGTACGCTCTCTTATACTTGAATTCTGAAATTTACATAGTGCATGTTATAGATTGAGAATGAAGTAGATCCGTTAATTTTCCGCTGCGCTTATGTATTTTTCCAACAGAAAATCGCGTGTTTTGCACAATGAGGGTTATTTTCAGGGCAGTTTTCAAAAAATTTTCATTTTTCCCTCGCTTATTGTGACTATTCATTGTCTTGTCCGTTCCTCTCCCTCACAAACCCACCGTGTTCTCTCAAAAATCCTCCATTTTCTTCATCATCTCTTCACCAATCTTGAAGAAAAGGTATGGGTTTTGTCATTTTCTCTATGTATTTTCTGTTTCTAGCCCTTGATTTCTTGGATTTTGAGTTTTTGTTGAGTTTTGAAAAATATGATGTTCGAATATGGTTTGTGGATATTTTGCTGAGTTTGTTGAATGGGTTTTGTTGGTTTTTATAGTATGATGCTTATAATACATGTTTTCATGTTTGATTCTCAATTTTGAGTAGTATATCTTGTTTGTGTTGTGTTGTCATATCATGCTCATAGTAAAATGTCTCAAAGACATTTACTTGTGTTTCTAAGGACTTCATGGTTTATAATGTGCTTAGCCTTGCCTGCACATGCATCACATATGCACACCACATGCACCAGTGTTGCACATGCTTAAATAAATGCCATGTTTTTGCATTTCAATCAGGCTAGCTACACATTACTACATAGTTGGTTCATTTAAACATGCTTGAGTGATATTTCTTCCTAACTATCATTGAGTGCTTATTTCATGGGCTAACTTGGATCTAATCAAGTTTGTGTTTGTGTGTTGGTGTTTTGCACTTAGTTCTCTGCAGTGTGTTTGTTCTTTTGCATATGTCTCTCCGTTCCTCTTGTCGAAAAGAACCCGTGATTGATGTTCCATCATCCCCTGTTTCAAAACGAACCCGACGTTCGTCTCATGACTCAAACAGTGAGAGATTCAGGACTCCCCTCGATTCTTAGACTTTCTCCAGCATTTTCGAAGAAGCTCCTACTGTGGTGGAACGGATTGTGAAATTTGATACCCTGGGAACAACTTTTATTCCTAGGATTTTTGAAGAAAAAGATTGGGCTGATCTGTTTAGGAACTTCGAGGACCTGATTGATGAATTAGTTAAGGACTTCTACTCAAATGCTAGATTCACTAGGGTTGAATTGAAGTGTTGGGTACAAGGAAAGAAATTCATCATCACTCCAGACTATATAGCAAAGGTCCTTCGAATTAATCGACCAGTAAATGCAGACCTCACTCCATATGATGATAGACTTCCTCAAGTGCAAGATATTCTTCAAATTCTTGGGCCTGATCATGAGATTTCAACCAAAGGCTCGTCCAATGGAATTGCAAAGTTTGCACCTGAACTGAAGACTCTCGCATTGATCATGTTCTCCAACCTTTATTTGCTGTCGAACATCGGCTTCATCAATCTTGGAAGAGGACAGTTCTTATGTGATCTCATCACCGGAGTTCCGATTGATATTTGTTCTCACATTTTTCAGACAATAGGGAAAACTGCAGCACGAACGGCAACACAAACATGTCTTCCTTTTTGTAGTCTTCTCATGAAGATCATGGTTCTTGAAGATGTTCGCCTACCCAAAGATGGAAAAATACCGGTTCGTCTTCGCCCAATATCTATGGTGTCGCTTCAAGCTTGCAAAAGTCACTCTTCCAAAGCACCTAAGAGTGAATCTTTCCCTCATGCCACTCCATCCGGTCATGGCTCAGCCACTCACATTATATCTGGGCATACCGAGACTGCATCTCCTCTCACTCTTGAGCTATAGATGACTAGCACTCAGAATGTACAATCTAGCTCTCAAGCTGAGAAGTTGAGTACTTTGATTGAGGGTTTGCATCAACGTATTTCCAGATTTGAAACTGTTCTCTACTCCATCAACAATCAAGTTCAAATACGTCTCACGACCATTGAGACACAGTTAGATGCTATCCAACGCAAACTAGAGGAGAGCCTTTAGCTATTCGTGCCAAAAAGGGGGAGAGTAACCTAGTGTATAGATTGGACGATAGCATATAGTAAGGGGGAGAGCAAAACAAGAAAGGAAATGTGCATATTGATAGAGGGAGTTGTGTGAGCTCAAGAGGAGGAAGCTAATACATACACACACACACACACACACATACTTTTGGATAGTCTAACCATTGATTGGCTAGTCTAGTTTACAGCTTATTATTTGTTTATTGTGTTTATAACTCTTGGATGGTTACAGTGCTTTTGTTTAAAACTTTTGGTACTTTGGTTTAATTATTTCAGTTTCTATTCAGTACTTTTTAATTGTACCCATGCTTATTAGCTTAGTACTTTTAGTTAATGTTATGCATTTTCTTTAGTACATCACTCTTGTCGCTTGTTGGATTTTATATCCTTGATGCATCTACCTTGTGTTTTTGTATCAGTTGAGTATTGGAATACTTTGCATTGAGCTTATTAGCTTGCATGTCCGGATGTTCATTCCTTGTGTGAATGATCATTGTGATCACTATTTATAGTGATTGTTCTTGTTTAGTCAAGCCATGCTTTATTACTTTAATCTTTACAACTTAATCACATTGTGCTTGCTCCATATGCATTTCAAGATTTCTGCTTATAATGATCATCTTGTGCTATTGTTTTCAAGAAAAACTTGTTCGTATGGTTCAAGAGCTTCACAGTTTCTAAAGTTAGGTGTGAGTGAGTTTTGGCAACTGTTCCCATCTCACATGTTAAGTCTGGAATCTATTTTAGGGTTTTGTCATGGAATAGCCAAAGGGGGAGATGTAAGGTTGAATTTATTCAATCATGTGTTGGCTTTATTCTATGCCAAATTTTCTTGTAATTTAGCAATTAGATACCATGTATTTAGGTGTGAATTATGTAAGGGTAGTGTGTGAGAGAGTGTGAAGAAATCTCAAGAAGTGTGCAATTCAAGGGAGTCTCGTGATTGGATCTCACGACTGGCAAGTCGCCAAAATGACACACGTTTGAAGCATGCAGGAGGAGCTGAAGGGTCACGCCAACAAGAGTACTACAGGACAAAACTTCCAGTCTGGCCAGGCAATTAGCTTGCGACTCAAACTCGTGGCTCTTTCCAATCGCAAGCTTGAATCGCCAGAATGCCCTGTTTGATTGAAACCTGACTTTTCATATTCCTCATACACACCACTGTAAATACCCTTATATCCACGATATGTAGAGAGCTACCAAAGAGAATTTTGAGAGAGAAACCCTAGAAAAAAACAAGATTGACTCTGAAAGTTCAAATAGTGTGTAAAACACCTATGAACGTTTAGACCCCCAAACATAAAAAATATCAACACAAGCTTATAATCAAACAATATATGTGCAGAATATGAAATATAAGCTATAATCAAATTGGTAACACACTTTAAACCATAATTAATCACAATCACAGTAGTAATTAAAAGGTAAAGAGAAAGGGAAGAAGGATGCAAACTGAAAGATAACACAGCGATATGTTATCGAAGAGGAAACCGAAGTACTCGGTGAAAAACCTCTCCGTCGCCCTCCAAGCAGTCAATAATCCATTAGAGAATGAAGTTGGGATACATGAATAGCAGAAGACCCTCAAAGCCTAATCCACCCAGTGCACCTAAGCCCTCCAAGCTTCTTGCTCCAACAGGGTTACGTCGAACCTTGTCTTCTCTAGCTTACCGGATCTCGCAATAGCATGTTGCATCAACCAAAATGAGTTGGTCCCTTCTGAACTGCTTCCCAAGCACCAAAATACCCAACACTCTAAATGGGCATGGGTAGTGTTTGGGTAGAAATCTCCTCTCAATGGGTATAACAATGGGAGAGGGAATGAGAAGACACTACAAAGATTTCTCTCTAAGAATGAGTAGCACTCTCTAATAAGGTGGGTGTGTTGTAGAAACCTCTCTTAGGGTTTTTCTCTCTGAATAGCCACACCTTCATTTCATGGGTATAAGGGTATATATATAGTAGGGTATGAGATGGAATGTGAAAAGATACTTTTCATTTAAACAGGGCATTCTGGCGACTTGGCCTCGCGACTGGAACGAGTCGAGAGTTTGAGTCACGAAATAACTTCCAAGCCAGACTATACTTTTTGTCCTGTAGTGCTCCAACTGTTGTGACTCTTCAACTCCCTGCATGCTTCACACGTGTGGCGACTTGCCAGTTGCGAGTCAGTCGCGAGATCTAGTCGTGAAACTTCTCTTGAAAGTATACAACTTGAGTTTTTTCACACTCTCTCACACACAACCCTTACATTATTCCCACCTAAATACAAGGTTTCTACATACTGAATTACAAGAAAATTTGGCACGGAATAAAGCTAACACATGATTGAATAAATTCAACCTTACAGACTCATCCACAATCTTCATCTTTTGATTCTCCAAATTCCTCTACTCTCACCCTTTCCATTGACATATCCTTGAGAGGTACATTTAGCCAATTCCTTATCTCACCATACCTATATCAGTGAGGAGGTATTTTGGTGCTTGGGAAGCAGTTCAGAAGGGACCAATTCATTTTGGTTGATGCAATAGGCTATTGCGGGATCCAGTAAGCTAGAGAAGACAAGGTTCGACGTAACCCTGTTGGAGCAAGAAGCTTGGAGGGCTTAGGTGCACTGGGTAGATTAGGCTTGGAGGGTCTTCTGCTATTCATGTATCCCAACTTCATTCTCTAGTAGATTATTGACTACTTGGAGGGCGGCGGAGAGGTTTTTTATCAAGTACTTCGGTTTCCTCTTCGATAACACATCATCGTGTTATCTTTGTATTTGCAAATTTCTTCCCTTTCTCTTTACCTTTTAATTACTGTTGTGTTCGTTACTAATTATGGTTTAGAGTGTGTTACCAATTTGGTTATAGCTTATATTTCATTTTCCGCACATATATTGTTTGATTATAAGCTTGTGCTGGTAGTTTTATATTTGGGGGTCTAAACGTTCATAGGTGTTTTACACACTATTTGAACTTTCAAATTTTCTTTTAAATGTGTGTAGTTCAATAGTTTTTCTGGGTAAACCAAATAATTACAAAGAAGAAATCTTTTCAGGTGTGTTTGTTTGGAGGTGAAATAGGGAGGATGAAAAACTTTGGAGAGAAAATGAATTTGTGCATTGTTTGGTTAGGAGGAGGGGAAAGAAAACTTTTGTGTGGGACCCAGGCATTTTCCACTTGAGCCCATAAAAACTTTTCTCTCCAAAATGGAGTGAAAATAGGGGAGAAAACATTGCGGCCTGCTGTGTGACAAAAATACCCTCACTTTTTATTGCTCTTACCTACCCCTCTCACTTTCCCACATCTTGCCCAGTTGATTTGCCAAGTTTGGCCAGTTTTCCATGTTTGCCCAGTTTTTAGTGTAAAGGGTTATTGTATTATTGAAAAGGCTAGTGGACAAAGTTTTTTTTTTTGAAAATATCTTCCCAGTTTATGTAACAAGGTGTTAGGAGCATTATGTGTTGCTGATGATGGCATGAGGAATGAGGGTGCTTGGGCAACATTGGTTCAATCACTTGGCTTCATGTTTTCTCAACACATTCATGGCTCCTCATGCCTGACTAGTGATGCTCCTAAGGGCTCTTTGAGGGGGACCTGCCCAGTCTCCCTACTCAAGTTAGATTGATGAACAGTGATGAAGGGTAGCATGTAGAGGCACCTTTCTCCACATGATGCCCCAAGGCCATGGCAGAGGAGGGCCATTGTGGGTAGAGATGGTTGTGATGATGGATAGTAGCAGGTGGTGCTGACCCTATGTGGTGGTGCATGGCATTGGTGGCTTAGTTGCTGATTTCTTGTGTGTGGGCTTGGTGGCTTGATTGCAAGGCAGGGCTGGGCTGTTGTGATGATTAAATGCTGTGTGCAAGGCATTGGGCTAGTGGGGGCTGGTTGAATGCATGGAAAAGTGCTATTGGGCTGATGGTAGTTACTTTGTGTGCTGCATGTGGGCATGCTGTGTGGGCTGTAGTGTTGATGGGAGGCCTTGAGCATGGGCTAAGCCTCTCTAAAATGTGTGAGAACATGTTGTGTGGGCTGCTAGGAGATGAGCAGAGGCCTCATGGTCTGCTGAGACATGGGTTGCGCATGTGCAGCATGTGCAGTGGTAGTTACCAAGCAGTTTCTAGCTTTCCTGATGATCAGACCTGCTGTGTAGGGGCTAGAAACATGGAGACCAAGCCAAGATAGCATCAATTGAAGGTGTCCTAAGTTAGAACACAAGTGGTAGATTGTCCAAGACCCAGGCAGTTACTAGGAAATAACTACCATAGCAGTTAATTCTGTATATTTAACCCTAAGGCTGTTAGGGATGTTAACAGTAGAGTGTATTTGGCCTTGGGAAAATTCTGTGTAATTCTCTAGGCTTGTAAAAAGGTTTCCTTTGTACTTGAGATTAAGTAATAAATGTTGGGGGTGGGTTCCCTATAAATATTGTGTGTGTTGTGTGTTTAAACGTCCCCATATAATCTGTTCTAAGTATTATTGCAGTGTGTGTATGGTGTTGGCTGAGACTAATTCAAGGACTTAGGGCCATCACAGGTAGAAAATTTGAGTGAAAAAAATTAAGCTTGTGACAATTAGTATTAGAGCTTGGCTGCAATGTCTTCGTACACCAAGGAAAGGGTGACTGTCATGGAGAACATACTTGGAGTTGCTGCGGGGGGAGAACAACTTTCTATGTGTGATAGATTGGATGCACTGTCTGCAAAAACTGTTGTGATACGGAATGAGATTTCTGATCAGTGGGATGTTATGTTGATTCATGTTAAAGAGTTGGCTGCTACGCTAGATGCCCAGGGTATTGCAGCAAGAGAGACCCAAAGCCAACTTGAGACAGAAATTTGCCTTGTTAAAGAGGGCAATGCGTGGCCTCCCTAGGGAGGGGAAAGTGGCCACCAAAGTGAAAGTGCCTAAACCTAAGCCCTTTAACGGTGTTAGGAGTGTCAATGATTTGGAGAATTTCCTTTGGGACATGGAGTAGTACTTCAAGGCTGTAAGGGTGCCTGATCAAGAAATGGTAACCATTACTAGCATGTATCTTTAGGGAGATGCCAGGTTATGGTGGAGAACCCATGTGGAAGATGATGCAGATGCAGATTGAGGGAAGATTGACTCGTACGAAGCCTTAAAGAAAAAGTTATAGGACCAGTTCTTGCCTACCAACACTGCATGGGTTGCAAGAGACTCCTTGAAGAAATTGAAGCAAACTGGTACAGTGAGAGAATATGTTAAGACATTCAGTTCTTTGATGCTGGATATCAAGGACATGTCCGACGAAGATAAGTTGTTCAATTTCATGTCTGGCTTGCAACCTTGGGCATAGTTGGAGTTAACGAGGTAGGTAGTGCGTGATCTGCCCACTGTTGTATCTACTGCAGATACTTTAGTGGACTACAAGTTCAATAAGCCCAGTGGGGATGATGAAAAACGTAAGTCCAAGGACAAAGGCAAAGATAAGTAGAAGAAAGATGGTAAGAAGAACAAGGATAAGCAAAAGAAAAATTAGGGTAACAAGAGCAAGGGAGAGAGTTCTACTTCTTAACAAAACAAAGAACAACCCAAGTTGAGTGTAGGCTGCTTCATTTACAATGGCCTTCATCGAGCAAGAGACTACCCTATGCGTGAGAAGCTTAATGCAATGGTTGTTGAAGATGAGAAGGGGCAGTCTAATGAAGAAGTTCCCGGCAGCGTGAACCCCTTACAATTGCTCAATGCCCTTAGTGCAGGAGGTAATTCTAAGGGGCTATCTTATGTGCAAGTGGAGATGAATGGGAACGGGGCTGAAGCAATGCTTGATACTAGTGCTACCCACAATTTTGATGATGAAAGTATGATCCAACAGCTTAGCCTGAAAGTAAGGAAGTTTCCATGTAAGATCAAGGTTGTAAACTTTGAAGCAAAACCTGTTTCGGAAATTTCTTTTGGCATGAGGTTCAAGGTTGGCGAGTGGACAGGAATGGTGAATTTCCTGATTATGAAGTTGGATGACTTTGATGTAATTCTAGGTGATGAATTCTTTGTTGCTGCCAAGGTTACCTTGCTACCATTCATCAATGCGATGTTGATTTTCGATGAGAAGCAGCCATATTATGTTCCTGCTAGGCGTGTGGCAGGAAATAGCAAGACTAGCAAGGGGAAAGAGCCAATGGTGTCAGCAATGCAAGTTAAGCATGGGCTGAAGAAGGGGGAGATGACTTACTTGGCTGCAATGATTAAGGTCAAGCAGGACAAGTTTGTTGAAGTTCCAGAGGCTGTTGTTGGACTATTGGAGGAATTTGTTGATGTGATGCCTCCAGAATTGCCTAAGACCCTTCCATCAAGGCGTGCTGTTAATCACAAGATTGAGTTGGTTCCTGGTTCAAAGCCTCCTTTGAAGGCTCCATATAGAATGTCCCCTATAGAGTTGGCTGAGATGAGAAAGCAATTGACTGAATTACTTGATGCAGGCTACATTTAGCCCTCCAAGGCCCCTTACGGTGCCCCTGCTCTGTTCCAAAAGAAGTAGGATGGATCATTGCGTATGTGTGTGGACTATAGAGCCTTGAACAAAGTAACGGTGAAGAACAAGTACTCGGTTCCTTTGATTTAAGACCTATTTGACAGACTGTGCAAAGCCACTTACTTCACTAAGTTGGACTTAAGATCAAGATATTGGCAAGTGAGGATTGCTGAAGGGGATGAACCAAAGACAACTTGTGTAACTCGGTATGGTTCTTAGGGAATTTTTAGTTATGCCTTTTGGTTTAACAAATGCCCTTGCTACATTCTGCAATTTGATGAATGATGTATTCTATGAGTTTGTAGACCATTTTGTTGTGGTTTACTTAAATGACATAGTGATATATAGTGAGTCCTTGGAGGATCACTTAGAACACCTTAGGAAGGTGCTATCCAAATTGAGGGAACATCAATTGTATGTCAAGAAAGAGAAGTGTGAGTTTGCCCAACAAGAGATTTTGTTTCTAGGGCATAAGGTCAGCAAAGGTCTTGTAATGATGGATGAGAGGAAGGTGTAGGCTATCCTTGATTGGCCTCCACCTAGTAAAGTTGTTGAGTTGCAGTCTTTCCTTGGGTTGGCTAACTATTATCGAAAGTTTATTCAAGGGTATTCCAAGAAGGTTACTCCTTTTACAGATTTGCTGAAAAGGGACAAGAAATTTGTGTCGACAGATGCATGCCAAGAAGCTTTTGAGAAGCTTAAAGCTGTTGTGTCAAGTGAGTCGATGTTGCGTCTACCAGATTTTGAGTTGCCATTTGAAGTCCACATTGATGCTTTTGACAAAGCAATTGGTGGTGTGCTGGTGCAAGAGAAACATCTAGTTGCCTACAGAAGTAGGAAGCTGAATGATGCAGAGAAGAAATGTTCAGCACATGAGAAGGAAATGATTACTGTGGTTCATTGCTTGCTAACTTGAAGGGCGTATCTGCTAGGCCCAAAATTTGTGGTGAGGACCGATAATGTAGCCAATACCTTCTTCAACACACAGAAGAAGTTGTCTCCTAAGCAAACTAGGTGGCAGGAGTTGCTGGGGAACACAAGCCTGGCAAGCATAATCAAGTAGTAGATGCACTTAGCTGCAAACAAGTGTAAGATTATGTTGCTACCTTGACTAAAGTTGAGTCAGATTTTGTGGAAAGGATCAAGGAAAGTTCTAAGCTTGATGCCACTTACCAGAAATTGGTGCAAGATGTGACTGCAGGCCTAGTGCGTCGTTACTAGCTTGAAGATGGGCTGTTGTATGCAAAGGATGGTAAGCTGTTTGTTCCTAGTGGGAAGATTTGTAGAGAGTTGTTGAAAGAGATTCATGATGCACAATGGGTAGGACATCCGAGTAAGGAAAGAATGTATGCTTTATTGTCCCGTTCTTATTATTGGCCTAAGATGGATTTAGACATTGAGTTGTGTGTTAAGACTTGTCCAGTTTGTCAACAAAATAAGGGTTTAACTCAAAAGGAAGATGGTTTGCTGCAACCTCTTCCTATACCGGAAAGTCCATGAATTTCTGTTTCAATGGATTTCATTACTGGTATGCCTAAAGTGAAGGGAATGAGTTCAGCTTTTGTAGTGGTTGATCGATTTTTGAAGTATGTCGTGTTTATGGCTGCACCAAGTACTTGCACAATAGAGGTAGCCGCTGATTTGTTTTACAGAAATGTGGTAAAGTACTTTGGTTTACTTGAAGATATTGTGAATGATAGAGACTCTCGTTTCACTGGTCTGTTTTGGACAGTTTTGTTTGGCTTGCTGGGTTCACAATTGAAGTTTTCTACTGCTAATCACCAACAAACAGATGGTCAGACCAAGAGGATTAATGTTGTGTTGGAAGATTACTTGAGGCATTATGTGACTGAAAGTCAGAAAAACTGCTGGACTTGTTGGATTCAGCACAGTTTGCTTATAATCTACACAAGTCTTCTTCAACAAGAATGAGTCCATTTGAGTTGGCAATGGGGCAGCAGCCCCTAACACCTCATGAGATTGCAAAGCAGCATTCGGGGGGCAGGTGTCCTGCAGCATACAGATTTGCTATTGCTAAACAAGAACTGATGCAGGAAGCACAAGACAAATTGTTGAAAGCACAGCGAAGAATGAAAAGGTATGCTGATAAAGGGAGGAGGCCTCTTTAGTTCCAAGTTGGAGACAAAGTGCTGTTGAAGCTAACTCCACATATTTGGAGAAAGTTTAGAAGTGAAAGTGTGCATAGAGGGTTAATTCCAAAGTATGATGGTCCTTTTGAAATTGTGAAGAGAGTTGGTGCTGTTGCTTACAAGTTGAAACTTCCTGAAAGGTTGCAGATTCACCCCAAAATTCATGTGAGCTTTCTAAAGCCTTATCATGGGGATGAATAAGATCCTGCAAGAAATGAGGCAAGGCGTGCAAATATATATATATATATATATAAAAAAAAAATTGTCAATTTGTAGCTTAGTACATTATCTGGTGATATTTCTAAGAACTATGTTGAACTCAGGCAGCTGGAGCTTTGAAGTTTAACTTAATTTGAGAATTATATTATTTGTTTTAGCCACTTGAGAAGCATTCACTGCAGAAAATTGACTACATGCTTTCACATGATTTTATTAAGTATAAGTTGATAAGCCAAAATTTTCAAAGAAGATATAAAACAAATAAATAAACGAAAATAACATGCTTCCACCTGTTTTTATTAAGTATAAGTTTGCAAGCCAAAATTTTCAAAGAAGATATAAAATAAATAAATAAACGAAAATGACAATTTTCTGGGGACAAATTATAGATATTATCTTTGTGGTAAATCTTTCAAACATAGAGCTCCTTTATGCTTTATTTTGTGACATTTACCTGAATTGTGATTTTCTCAGTTATAGACATTTCTTGTTATGTTTAACACAGGTTGATAATGTGACAAGTTCTAACCTACTAGAAAAGAATTTAAAATAAAAAGATCATTCTACCTTAACGTGGTTTAATCTAAAGACCAACGTCTATGGCAGAAAGTCTAAAGCCTTACATCTTTACTATTTGGAATTATATGTTACAAGTTACAACAAATTGAATATATAATTTATATTCAAATATATTAGGTTTACTATGATAACTTTACCTAAAACCATAGTAGCGTAGCATTAATATTCTAGAGCAATACCCTCATCTATATATATATATATATATAACCGAAATCTCTGAAATTCCCACAATTTTCCACGTCAGCACAATATTTAAATAAAATTATTTTTTGTTTAGTCTAAACTTAGCAAGGAGTGAAACTCTATCTCTTTAACAAGTCCAACTTAAACTCAAACTCAAATGTTGATAATCTATATAAAAACAAAAATTCTGATAGGACTCAAAAAAAAAAAAAAAAAAAAAAGACTCACATTAGATTAAGAAAAAGAGAGAAAGAGAGAGAGAGACTCATGTTAGGACTCTCTCTCCACTCCTCAAAGTCCTAACAATTACCATCTCAAAACCCTAAACTTAACTTCACTTTCGGATACAAAAAAAAAAAAAAGACACACGTAACAAAAAGAAGAAGTTAGGATTAAGAAAAAAAAAGAGAGAAGGACTCCTGTTAGGAGTCTCTTTTCCCTCCTCAAAACCTTAGCAATTACCACCTAAAGACCCTAAACTTAACTTTACTTTAGGATTTTTAAAAAAAAAAAAAAAAAAAAAATCGCAAGCAATCTGATTCAACTTTCTTCTTTGATTAATGAATTTTATGTCGAATTTGTTTATATTGTTATTATTAATAAAATTTCAATTCAACATATGTGGATATTTGTTTATATTGTTATTAATGAATTTTATCTTTAATGTCAAATTTTTTTAATTGCTTTCACATGTGCCTGAGATTTTCTTTCTATTTTATTCTTTTGTTATATTTAGAATTGATTTTTCTTTTGAGTATTTGGGTAAATCTCCATATTTATATTGACATTGTTTTCGTGGGTTTGGTATATACATGCATAGACTGGTATATATTGACAAGTTCTAACCTCCATATTTATATTGACAAGGAGGTAACAACATTAAAAACTTTTTTCCACAGCTTACCATTTTCCATCAAATCCGATTTAACTTGCAAAGCACAACTTCCAAGAAGCTCGAGTTTCTCTTTTCTTTTGATTCTTTCAAGAGCATGAAACTTAGAGCAATGAGGTCTTAGATGACCAAAAGCACCACAATGGTGACAAACAATGTGTTTAGGTCCACTAGGCTTTTTGGAAAGGGATCTAGCAACATGGCTCTCTTCAACTTGGAACATTGAAGTCTTTTGTGACCGATCACACCGCAATGGTGGCAAGTTGGAACAAACTTAGATCCATCCAAAACCTTAGGTTGAGACCTAAATGGAGGCTTTGGCTTGAGAGCCTTTCTCTCCACCTTTTGATTTCTTTTGTGTGGAGGAATGTACACCAATTTGTCCTTTGAGGTAGAATATACAATAGGCATAAAATCGGGTACTACAACATGATTGCAACAAATATTTTCATCATTTTTAGCAGTAGGTTCAGCAATCAAACACATGGCATGCATCTTAAGAGATTCATTTTCACATTTTAGCTCATCAACAAGTTTGTTAGACAAAACAAGTTTAGCATCCAAGTCCATATTTAAACATTCAAACTCTTTCAACTTTTCACAAGAATTTTTAGGAAGTTTCTTATACTTTTCAACCAATTTGTTGGATTCATTGAGCTTAGCAATCAAATCATCCTTTTCACTAGTGAGCTTTCTCAAATTCTCATGAAACTTCTTAAACTTTTTCTTCAAGAGTTTGACATTTGGAATATCAACAACAACACCCATAGATTCATGTAACATGTCATCACAATTTTGAGGATTAACACTCATAGAGGCATTTTCACAAATACGTGGCATGTTACAATCAACAACATCCAAAACATCCATAGCAAAACACTATCCATGGCAAAACACACACGGTGTCAAGGATCACACTTAGGTAATGAAACCAAAACAAGTGTCCCCGCTCTGATACCAATTGAAAGTTGGGATTTTTGTGAAAACACAAGAGTTTGTTTAGACCCCCAATTAAAAAAATTACGGCTAGATTGCTTTTACTCTAACTTATCTAAGTGCAGAACAAGAGTAAATGAAGTGCAATAAACCGATAAAACTACTCTAGTGCATAAGCATGAACAACAAGCAATAAAAATAAAGCACAAGAGTAAGGGAAGAGAGAATGCAAACGCAAGATAACACGGCGATGTGTTATCAAAGAGGAAACCGAAGAACTCGGCGAAAAACCTCTCCGCCGCCCTCCAAGCGGTAAATCAATCCGCTAGACAATAAGTTGGGATACACGAATAGCAAGAGATTCTCCAAGCCTAATCTACCCAATGTACCTAAGCCCTCCAAGCTCCTACTCCAACAAGGCTTCTCAGAATTATGTCTTGTCTAACTTTCCAGATCTCGCAATACGCCCAATTACATCCGCCAAGCCTTACCGGCTTCTTTTGGCATATCCCCAAAGCTTCCTAAGCTCCAAAACACTCTCTACACTCTGAATAGATGTGGGTTGTGTTTGGGTACAAATCTCCTCTCAAGGTATGACAATGGGAGAGGGAAGGAAAAGAGGCTAGAATGATTTCTCTCTAAAGATGAGTAGCTCTCTCTCTAAAAGATGGGTGTGTGTTGTAGAAAACCTATCTAGGCTTTTTCTCTATGAATGGCCTGCTTACAATTTGTGAGTAATGGTGGTATATAAAGTATAGGTGAAGGGTAAGAAAGTCACACTTAAAAATCCTCCAGGCAGAATGTTTCACAAGTACTTCGCGGGAAGGCCTTACCCATGAGACACTCGTGAAACTGACAGCCTAGCATGACTCTTCAGTTTCCAGTCATGTGCTTCTCACATGGCTACTTCGCGGGTTATCTTCTTGCGAGCTTCTCGCAAAATCCACTTGGTCTTCAATTAAGCTTGAGTCTTCACCAACTTAATACTAAACCCAATACAGTAAAATCCCACAAAATACAAAGAACAAAATTAAAGCAATTATAACACTTTTTGTCATGGAATAAGCCAACAATAAAACATAGTTGTAAATCACAACTTTACAATTATATATGAGGATATTTCCATAAATTAATAATAACAAACAATGATTTTTTAGAATATTATGGGCTACCTTGGTTTTAGGTATGGTTATCATACTAAGCCTAATATTTTGTTTATAAACTATATATATATATATATATATATTCAATTAGTTGTATGATATAATTCAGAATAGGAAAGATATAAGGCTAGGCTTTCCATTGCAGACATAGGCCATCCATAACTACGTTAATTCTCTTAGTTTCACTCTCTCTAACTTGCTCTTTCTACATCATTTTTTTCCTTTTATATTTAAACATAATATCAAAGTCACAATCTTCATTAATTTCCCATTAAAGTTGGTTGTTGTTTCCATGGTAAACTCTGAAGCTCATACCCAAGATCTAGATCCGTGGGGATCCCATCTCACCACAATGTAACTTAAGGAAGAATGATCTTTTAATATTTTTTAATTATTTTCTAATAGGCGATGTTAGACATTGTCGCATTATCAATTTGGTTAAAAAAAAAAGAAATCTCTATAACCAAGCAAATTAGAATTGAGTAAGTGTCACAAAATAAAGCATAAAGGAGCTCTATGTTTTAAAGATATACTGCAAAGATAATATCTATAAAAATTTGTCCAAAAAAGAAAAAAGTCATTTTCATTTATTTACATCTTCTCTGAAAACTTTGGCTTACCAACTTAAATGTTTAATTAGTGTATAAAACACCTATGAACATTTAGACCCCCAATTTACAAATAACCAACACAAGCTTATAATCAAACAATGTATGTGCAGAATATGATAATAAGCTGTAAGGTTGAATTTATTCAATCATTTTGTTAGATTTATTCCATGCCAAATTTGCTTGTAATTCAGCATTTGGAAACCTTGTATTTAGGTGGGAATCATGTAAGGGTAGTGTGTGAGAGAGTGTGAAGAAAAGCTCAAGAGTGTGCAATCAAGAAGAGCCTCGCAACTGGCAAGTCGCCAGAACGGCACACGCGTGAAGCATGCAGGGGGAGCTGAAGGGTCATGCCAGCTGTTGCACTAGAGGACAAAACCTCCAATCTGGCAAGACAGTTAGCTCGCGACTCAAACTCGCAACTCGTTCCAGTCGCAAGCTCGAGTCGCCAGAAACCCTGATTGGTTGTAACTGACTCTTCGCATTCCATACACACCCTACTATAAATACTCTTATACCCACGAAATGTATAGAGCTTCCAGAGAGAATTTTGAGAGAGAAACCCTAGAGAAAAACAAGATTGACTCATCCACAATCTTCATCCTTTGATTCTCCAAATTCCTCTACTTTCACCCTCTCTATTGATAAATCCTTGAGAGGTACATTAGCCAAATCCTTATCTCACCATACCGATATCTGTGAGAAAGTATTTTGGTGCTTGGGAAGCAGTTCAAAAAGGGACTAATTGATTTTGGTTGATGAAATGGGCTATTGCGGGATCCGGTAAGCTAGAGAAGACAAGGTTTGGTGTAACCTTGCTGGAGCAAGAAGCTTGGAGGGCTTAGGTGCACTGGGTAAATTAGGCTTGGAGGGTCTTTTGCTATTCCTGTATCCCGACTTTATTCTCTAGTGGATTATTGACCGCTTGGAGGGCGGTGGAGAGGTTTTACACTAAGGACTTCAGTTTTCTCTTCAATAACACATCGCTGTGTTGTCTTTGCATTTGCATCTCTCTTCCCTTAATCTTGGCCTTTTAATTACTATTGTGGTTGTATCAGAGAGAACATAGTGATGTGTTATCGAAGAGAAAACCGAAGTCCTCAGCGTAAAACCTCTCCGCCGCCCTCCAAGCGGTCAATAATCCACTAGAGAATAAAGTTGGGATACATGAATAGCAGAAGACCCTTTAAGCCTAATCTACCCAGTCCACCTAAGCCCTCCAAGCTTCTTGCTCGAACAGGGTTACGCCAAACCTTGTCTTCTCTAGCTTACCGGATCCCCTAATAGCCCATTGCATCAACCAAAATGAATTGATCCCTTCTGAACTGCTTCCTAAGCACCAAATAACCTCCTCACAGATATGGGTATGGTGAGATAAGGATTTGGCTAATGTACCTCTCAAGGATGTATCAATGGAGAGGGTGAGAGTAGAGTAATTTAGAGAATCAAAGGATGAAGATTGTGGATGAGTCAATCTTGTTTTTCTCTAGGGTTTCTCTCTCAAAATTCTCTCTAGAAACTCTCTACATTTCGTGGTATAAGGGTATTTATAGTAGGGTGTGTATGTGAATGTTCAATTAGTGTGCAAAACACCTATGAACGTTTAGACCCACAATTTACAAATTACCAACACAAGCTTATAATCAAACAATGTATGTGCGGAATATAATAATAAGCTAAAACATAATTGGTAAAACAATCTAAACCATAATTAATCATAACCACAGCAGTAATTAAAAGGCAAAGATTAAGGGAAGAGAGATGTAAACAGAAAGACAACACAGCGATGTGTTATCGAAGAGGAAACCGAAGTCCTCGGCATAAAACCTCTCCGCTGCCCTCCAAGCGGTCAATAATCCACTAGAGAATAAAGTTGGGATACATGAATAGCAGAAGACCCTCCAAGCCTAATCTACCCAATGCATCTAAACCCTCCAAGCTTCTTGCTCCAACTGGGTTACGCTGAACCTTGTCTTCTCTAGCTTATCAGATCCCGCAATAGCCCATTGCATCAACCAAAATGAATTGGTCCCTTCTTAACTGCTTCCCAAGCACCAAATAACCTTCTTTTAGATATGGGTATGGTGAGATAAGGATTTGGCTAATGAACCTTTCAAGGATATATCATTGGAGAGGGTGAGAGTAGAGGAATTTGGAGAATCAAAGGATGAAGATTGTGGATGAGTCAATCTTGTTTTTTTCTCTAGGGTTTCTCTCTCAAAATTCTCTCTAGAAGCTCTCTTCATTTTGTGGGAATAATGGTATTTATAGTAGGGTGTGTATGGAATGCGAAGAGTTAGTTACAACCAAATAGAGTGTTCTGGCAACTCGAGCTCGTGACTGGAACGAGTCGCGAGTTTGAGTAGCGAGCTAACTGCCTTGTCAGACTAGAGGTTTTGTCCTATAGTGCAACAGCTGGCGTGACCCTTCAGCTCCTCCTGCATGCTTCACATGTGTGTCATTCTGGCAACTTGCCAGTCGCGAGCTAGTCACGAGATCTAGTTACGAGGCTCTTCTTGATTGCACACTCTTGAGCTTTTCTTTACACTCTCTCACACACTACCCTTACATGATTCCCACCTAAGTACAGGGTTTCTAAATGCTGAATTACAAGCAAATTTGGCATAGAATAAAGCCAACAAAATGATTGAATAAATTCAACCTTACAATCTCCCCCTTTGGCTATTCTATGACAAAACCCTAAAACAAATTCTAAACTTAACATGTGAGTTTGGAACAGTTGAACAAAACTCACTCACACCTAACTTTAGAATCTATGAAGCTCTTGAACCATACGGACAAGTATTTCCTGAAAACAACAACACAATACGATCATTGTATGCAGAAAACTTGAAATGCATATGGAGCAAGCACAATGCGAACAAGCAAAAAGGAATAAGCAATAAAGCATGGCTTGACCAAAAACGAACAATCACTATAAATAGTGACCACAATGATCATTCACACAAGGAATGAACATCCAGACATGCAAGCTAATAAGCTCATTATAAGGTATCATTTGCATGTCCAAGACTCAACTGATACAACAACACAAGGTAATTGCATCAAGGATATAAAATCCAACATGGGCACAAGAGTGATGTACATAAAGAAATGCATAACATTAACAACAAATACTAAGCTACAAAGCATGGGTACAAAACACAGAACTGAATAACAACTGAAATATATAAAACAAAGTACCAAAAGCTTTAAACTAAAGCACAAAAACCATCCATGAGTCAATGTATCAAAAGTTTTAACAAAAGTGCTGTGCAGACCCATATTCAAACTATCCAAACATAACAGCAAAAACCATAAATAACATAAATATGCTTAAAGTTTTTCTCCCTCTCAAATGATGCTCCCCCTCAAGAGCCTACTCCTTCTTCATCTCCATCCAAAATTCTCCCCCTTTTTGATCGGAATGGCCAAAGGACTATTGCTGGGTAGTGAAGCTGTCAAACTTTGTTGAGAGAAGTTTCGTCTATTCTTGGATAGCAGCCAACCTGTTTGATTGCTCATTCTGGGCATCTCGAAGCCTATCAATCCTGTCAAGGATGATCTGAAATGCATCTGGAAGTACTACAGAAGATGATGTGCTCGGCTTCTTTTACCACGGCTTTGTGAGCTTGAGGGTTGTGCTTCGGCTTCTGTCTCAATGTCCATAGGTTCTCCTTGTGTTTGATCACCCTCCTTTTCATCACCCGAAAGACGAACTCTGATCTGTGTAATGGTTAAAGCATTTATAGCAAAATGAGTAGACATGAGACTGATGTCTTGAGGAATTTCCACACCCTTTGCTCAAAAGAGCCTCATGGGTAGACTTGGGAAAATCAGCTTTGCCCTTGAAGTTGTTCTTATTTCATCAGCAATAATGCAGAAGATATGAGAACTAATATCAATGTAAGTGTTCTCCCAGAGCTCCATGAGGAAAATGGCTCTAGCATTAGTAGTGGTGGTCATCCTCTTCACCGGGTACAAGTTGAACACCATGATCATGATAAGACATCTCATATTAGCTGGAAAAGTAGTAGTGTTGAGGCATCTTCCCTCTCTAACTCCACCAATGTGAGATTGAACAGTTTCTACAGAGAACATTCTGTCCTTGTAGTGTGTGAAATCATGGTCCAACTCCTCAAAACCAAGCACTTCATCAATGTCCTCCAAGTTAATGTTGAATTCATGGCCTCTTATCTAACAATTTATCTCATCCTCTCTTAAAACAGCATTGGCATAGAATTCTCTGATCAATGGTTCACATACCCCAGGCAGATCACTAAGGAGCTTGTCCCGACCTCTATCCTGAAAACAACTGGGAATGAAGGAGTCCTTTAAATCTACCAAATCCACAAATCTCTCTTGGATGATGGGAGCCCTCAAATAGAACTGATTGTATCTCTCAAAATGTTTGGTAGACCTGAACTTTGTATTGTCCATTTTCTTACTCTTGTTAGTCTTTTGTGCAATGGCCTTCTTCTTTGGAGTCATCTGCACAAACATAGCAGCAAAGACCACAAAACATAGCACAACATATGGTAACACCAAAAATTAGTAACAAATTAGTATCACTAAAATGGACAAAGAGTTAGACTAAAGATTCAGTCTACAGCACAATTCAGACACAGCTTGTTATGAGAGAACACACAAAAACAAAACACAGTAAAGTTTTATCACAAACTTTTAAACATATCACAAAGTGAGTGTGTGCTCAAAACATTTCAAGAACAACCTAGGGCAAAAAGCAAAACACATAACTTGTGAAGCAAATAACAATCAGTGTATACCAAAGACATCTCACAAATAGTGTATATCACAAAATCCCTAGAACACAAGAAAATGTCTACGAGACATTTTACAATGGGTATGAAATGCACAACACACCTCAGATCAAGTCTCACACTAAAAAATGAGAAGCAATCATGAGAGCATGTATATTAAGGATTATATTATCAAAATCAACCAAACCCATTCAACAAACTCAACAAAAATTACCCAAACCAAATTTGAACATCACATTTTCAAATAAATAAAAAATAAAAAATAAAAAAACTCAAAAATCAAAAAATCAAAGGCTATAAACTTGAAATACTTTGAGAAAAACAAAAAACCCTTGAGTGAAACATGGTGAGTGTGTGAGAGAGTTGAACGGATAAGACAATGAACAGTCAAAATGTTCGAGGGAAAACTGAAAAGTTTTTAAAAACTGTCCATAAAGCGCAAAACACGTGATTTTCGCGACTGAGATGAGTTGCGAACAAGTCACCAAAACCCTTGTGACAAAATTTAAAAAAAATTGTCTAAGTGTTTTTCGCGACTGGAAGGTCCACTCGCGAGAAAATCGCGAAGGGAGCCGTAAAACTTTCTGAGTACACCTCGCGATTGGAGCTTCCATTCGCGAACAAGTAGCCAAACTGAGTTGCGAGAACTCTAAAAACCCAGATTTTTGAAAAAATTTCTAAGTCTTTTTCGTGATTGGAACTTTGACCCACTAGAGAGTCACGAAAACCTTTTGTGTAAGCTCGCGACTAGGGCAAGCGACTGGCTTGACTCGCGAGGCAAGTCGCCAAAACAGGGTTGCACAATTTTTGAAATTTTCAAAACAAAAATACTTTCCAAAAACAAGTAAAACACTCAAAAATCTTTTTGTGTTTGATCAACATATAATTGAGCATGTGCAACATATTTAATCAAGTACAATCACACAAATGAATAAGACATTCATTGACCATAGACATGTGTGATGTGTGTGGGGAGCAAAGATGAGATAGTCTTTAGTCTAATGTGAAGCTTCAATGATCAATTCAACCAAGACATACACAATTAGCATGAGGAAAAGTGATCAATCTCAATTATAGAAATATGCTTATATGACCTTCCACATAAACTTGATTACATAATTTTGAAGCTTTTCATTTGGCTCCATATACATCATATCATTTGATCACTTTTGAATCAAAATATCTCATTTTGAGATCGATGCCTGAAATTTTTGATATTTCAATTTGATGAGCAAGCCTTTGGCTTTTGGGCATCATACATTTTCATAAAGGTCACTTTCCTTTTTTCTTAGTCAAATACTAGTATGTGCGACGAATTTTGCAGCTCATTATCTCTTTTCATTTTGAGATTTACATTTGTTGAGCTCTTTAAGCAAAATAAAATAAAATAGTGGGAAGATATATATGCACAAGTCCATGCAAGTTTCAAGATCAACAAATCCATTAACTAATCATTCATGACAAGTTTGAAAATCTATTTACAACAGTCACATAGACGTCAAGAGTTTTCCCACAATAATATGAGTGCATAAAGAACAAGCTACGCTCTTAACTGCATAAAGCCATTAGTACAAACGTACAAGGCAAAATATGCTTGTGACAATACACAACAATGTCGATCAAACTTTTTGGATTTTCTACTTTTTATGTGTTTTTGGATTTTTGACATAAAAGCAAGAAAAGATTGATAAAAGACAATGTAAAAACATTCAAAGCAAATAGCAAACAAATAAACAATTTTCAACATATGCTGGAGAAATAGCACAAGTCACACAAACAATCAATGTCACAAAACATAGGAAGTATTAATTCATGGACATGTTGTAATGTTTATGCATATGTACCCTTCTTCACCCACACGACACTTGCGTTTGGGGTGATATCCCTAGAGGATTGGGTACGATCGTTGTGACTTTCAAACCTTCTGGTGAAGCTTGCCAAATAGGTGGTGAATGCATCAATCATCCTCATCACATCCCTCACTCTAGGATCACCTTCTTGACCTTTTGATTGCTCAGCAGTCCAATTCCCTTTGCCATGTTTTGGTCCTCTCGACCTTTGAGCACTTGAATTCTTCAATGCTGTAAGCTTTTGACAATTTGGTTTGGTGTGCTATTGAATTCCACAATGATGGCAGAAGTGTTCGGTTTTCGGACCTCTTTGTGACTTTAGGAGTGATTTCCCTTTACCCTTAGGCTTGACCACTGATTGGTTGGAAGGCTTAGTCATAAACCATTGGTCAGTTACATTTTTCTTCTTCTCCACCTTCACATTCTCAGCAATAGTGGTGACTACCATCGATTCCTTGGCTTTCACAAACTTCATTTCCTTGGATGTATTTGCAGCCGAACTGCTCTCTCCGGTGTATCCCAATCCGCTTCTATCGGTGAATGGTTTTTGACGAGCAAGTACATCATCAAGCTTTTTGGAGGAAACCCGCTCTACTTTAGCATTCGCTTGAATCACCTCAAGCTCAGGGAATTTGATTTTTGAATAAGCTTCGGTTAACTCTCCGTTCAGCGTCTCCATTTCACATTTTGTCTCCTTGTATCGTACTAGAAGACTTCTATAATCTTCCTTTGCCCTCTTCATCTTTTTAATGGCTGCATTAGCCACTTTTGCATATTCATCGGTCTTCTCAATGAGGGAATTGTAGGTCTCTTTAGTCCCACTGCTCCTTCATCTTCCTCATCATCAGATTCCTCTACTATCCTTATTGATTCCAATTTAGTGTGCTCACCAAGCTCTCCCACTAGCGCACTCAAATCATTCGAAGATTCCACAGGAGCAATGGTCATGAATGCAGAGAAGTTTCCCTCTCCATCGCAGCTTTCATCTAAATCTGAATTTGAGGAATCAGAGTCACTAAGAGTAGTGGCATACACTTTGCCCTTCGCTCACAAATAATTGGGAAACTCTTTCTTAAGATGTCCATGTCCGTTGCATTCGAAGCACGTGATTCCTTGAGAGGACTGAGAGTCCTTCCCATCTTTCCTCTTGAAATCCTTTTTCTCCTTTCTGAAATTTGGGAATTTTCCCTTCTCAACAAACTTTCCATTCTTCTTGAACTTTAAGAACCTTCGGAAATTCTTCACAAGATATGCCACATCTTTATCGACCTCATCCTCATCCGATGAGCTGTGAACTTCCACCCCCTCATTGATCGTCTCTAGAGCAAGGGATTTGCTCTTTCTTTATGAAGGTAGAGATAGCTCATATGTTTGAAGTGAGCCAATTAGTTCTTGAACTTTGATATCATCAAGGTCCTTACACTCTTCAATTGCTGTAACCTTTGCATTGAAGCTCTTCGGCAATGATCGAATGATCTTTCTTACTATCATTGAGTCTTCTGTTTTCTCACCCAAATTGAACTTGCCTATAACCACCTCATTCAGCTTGCCATAGAATAAGTCGAATGACTCATCTTCACACATTTTCAGCTCTTCAAATCGAGTGGTTAGCATTTGCAATTTAGTGTCCTTTAATTTCTTTGTGCCTTCATACGTGGTCTCCAATATTTGCCACGCCTCCTTGGCAATTGTGATGTGAGATATCCAATGAAACTCATCTGGAGATACATCACAAAAAATAGCATTTAGTGCTTTGCTATTTGCATTTGCTACTACAAGAGCCGCCTTATCCCATGTGGATTTAGCGGTCTCCGGCCTAGTCCATCCTACATCTACTGCATCCCAAACACTTTCATCAATTGAACACAAGAATGCTCTCATCTGGACTTTCCAAAAGGCATAGTTGCTACCATCAAAATATGGTGGAGCATTTAGAGATTGAGATTGATCCATCTCAAATAGGGTCAAGGTTCGCATTAAGGTAATTAAACCACAGCTAGTGCACCCGCTCTGATACCAAATGAATGTTCAATTAATGTGTAAAACACATATGAATGTTTAGACCCCCAATTTACAAATTACCAACACAAGCTTATAATCAAACAATGTATGTTCGGAATATGATAATAGGCTAAAACATAATTGGTAAAACAATCTAAACCATAGTTGGGACACACTTTACCTTTCCTTCTCAAATATTTGGGACACACCTTCTTGAAATGTCCATGACCATTGCATTCATAGCATGTCATTCCTTAAGAGGAATGAAATCCTTCCCATCTTTCCTTTTCAGATTATCAACCTTCTCACACAATATTCTATTTCTTCTTTTATACTTCTTAATCAAAGAATTAGACTCACATAGACTATTGTGTAGAATGTGATTCTCATTTTCAAAATATTTCAGCATGTGAACAAACATTCTAGCAAGTTTCTTTGTTTTCAATAACTCTAGAAGTTCACTGTCAGGACATCCTTCAAACATACTCATAGAGTCATTATCACAAACATTTAAACCACAATTCAACATAGCCTTTTCCATAGCTTCATCCATAGCTAAGGGGTCTAGGATTGCACTTAGGTAATTAAACCACAGCAAGTGCACCCGCTCTAATACCAATTGAATGTTCAATTAGTGTATAAAACACCTATGAACGTTTAGACCCCTAATTTACAAATTACCAACACAAGCTTATAATCAAACAATGTATGTTCGGAATATGATAATAGGCTAAAACATAATTGGTAAAACAATCTAAACTATAACTAATTACAACCACAACAGTAATTAAAAGGCAAAGATTAAGGGAACAGAGATGCAAACACAAAGACAACACAACGATGTGTTATCAAAGAGGAAACCGAAGTCTTCGGCGTAAAACCTCTCCACCACCCTCCAAGCGATCAATAATCCATTAGAGAATAAAGTCAAGATACATGAATAGCAAACGACCCTCCAAGCCTAATCTACCCAATGCACCTAAGCCCTCTAAGCTTCTTGCTTCAATAGGGTTACGCTGAACCTTGTCTTCTCTAGCTTACCGGATCCCACAATAGCCCATTGCATCAACCAGAATGAATTGGTCCCTTCTGAACTGCTTCCCAAGCACCAAATAATCTCCTCACAGATATGGGTATGGTGAGATAAGGATTTGGCTTATGTACCTCTCAAGGATGTATTAATGGAGAGGGTTAGAGTAGAGGAATTTGGAGAATCAAAGGATAAATATTGTGGATGAGTCAATCTTGTTTTTCTTTAGGGGTTCTCTCTAAAAAATTCTCCCTGGAAGCTCTCTACATTTCGTGGGTATAAGGGTATTTATAGTAGGGTGTATATGGAATGCGAAGAGTCAGTTACAACCAAACAAGGTGTTCTGACGAATCGAGCTCGCGATTGGAACGAGTCACGAGCTAACTGCCTTGCTAGACTGGAAGTTTTGTCCTGTAGTACAATAGTTGGCGTGACCATTCAGCTCCCCCTGCATGCTTCACACGTGTGCCATTCTAGCGACTTGCCAGTCACGAGATCCAGTCGCGAGGCTCTTCTTGATTGCACACTCTTGAGCTTTTCTTCACACTCTCTCACACACTACCCTTACATGATTCCCACCTAAATACAGGGTTTCTAAATGCTAAATTACAAGCAAATTTGGCATGGAATAAAGCCAACAAAATGATTGAGTAAATTAAACCTTACAATCTCCCCCTTAAGCTATTCCGTGACAAAACCCTAAAACAAACTCTAGACTTAACATGTGAGTTGGGAACAGTTGAACAAAACTCATTCACACCTAACTCTAGAATCTGTGAAGCTCTTGAACCATACAGACAAGTATTTCCTGAAAACAACAACACAATGTGATCATTGTAAGCATAAAACTTGAAATGCATATGGAGCAAGCACAATGTGATCAAGCAAAAAGGAATGGGGCAATAAAGCATGGCTTGACCAAAAATGAACAATCACTATAAATAATGACCCCAATGATCATTCACACAAGGAATGAACATCTGAACATGCAAGCTAATAAGCTCAATGCAAAATATCATTTGCATGTCCAACACTCAACCGATACAACAAAACAAGATAATTCTATCAAGGATATAAAATCCAACAAAAGGCATAAGAGTGATGTACTTAAAGAAATGCATAACATTAACAACAAGTACTAAGCTACAAAGCATGGGTACAAAACAATATACTGAATATGAACTTAAATATATAAACCAAAGTACCAAAAGATTTAAACAAAAGCACAGCAAATATCCATGAGTTTAAACCAAAATGTTTAACAAAGTGCTGTGCAAACCCATATTAGAAATCTCCAAACATAATAGCAAAAACTATAGTAGACAACATAAAGTAAAAAGCTTAAAGTTTTGCTCCCCCTCAAAATAGTGCTTCCCGTCAAAAGCTACTTCTCCCCCTTTTTGACCGGAATGGCCAAAGGGCTACTACTGGGTAATGAAGCTGTCAAACTTTGCTGAAATAAGATTCATCTGCTCTTGGATAACATCTAGCCTATTAGATTGCTCATTCTAGGCGTCACGAAGCCTGTCAATCCTTTCAAGGATGATCTGAAATGCATCTGGAGGTACTGCAGAGGATGATGAAGCTCGACTCCTTTTACCACAGCTTCTTGAGCTTGAGGGTTATCCTTCAGCTTCTGTCTCAGTATCCATAGGTTTTCCTTGTGCTTGATCACCCTCATCTTCACCACCCCAAAGACAAACTTTGATCCGTGTAATAGTTAGAGCATTGATATGCATAACACAGTACAATTATGATATACTGCTAAAAAATGAGAAGCAAACATGAAAACATATGAAACAAGCATCATTTTATCAATATCAACAAAACCCATATAACAAACTCAACAAAAAAATACCCAAACCATATTCGAACATCATATTTTCCAATCTTAACAAAATCTCAGAAACCAAGAAATCAAAGGCTATAAACATGAAATTCTTTGAGAAAAATAGAAAACCCATACCTTTTATTGAAGTTTGAAGAAGAGATGATGATGAAAATGGTGGATTTTTGGAGAGAACCGGTGAGTTTGTGAGAGAGATGAACAGACAAGACAATGAATAGTCAAAGTGAACGAGGGAAACTGAAAAGTTTTTAAAAACTACCCTTAAAGCGCAAAACACGCGATTTTCGCGACTGAAATGAGTCACGAACAAGTCGCTAGACCAAGTTGCCAAAAACCCCTGAGACAAAAATTGAAAAAATTTGTCCAAGTGATTTTCATGACTAAAAGGTCCACCCTTGAGGAAGTCGCGAAGGGAGCCGCGAAACTATCTAAGTAACCTCGCGACTAGAGCTTCCACTCGTGAACAAGTCGCCAAACTGAGTCGCGAGAAAGCTAAAAGGCTAGATTTTTTGAAAAAATTCTAAGTCCTTTTCGCGATTGGGACTTTGACCCGCCAGTGAGTCGCAAAAACCTTCAATGCAAGCTCTCGACTGGGGCATGCGACTGGCTTGACCCGCGAGGCAAGTCGCTAGAATAGGGTTGCACAATTTTTTGAAAATTTTCAAAATAAAACACTTTCCAAAAACAGCTAAAACACTCAAAATCTTTTTATGTTTGATCAACATATAATTGAGCATGTGCAACATATTTAATCAAGTACAATCACACAAATGAATAAGGCATTCATTGAACATAGACATGTGTGATGTGTGTGGGTACCAAAGTTGAGATAGTCCTTAGTCTAATGTGAAGCTTCAATGATCAATTCAACCAAGTCATACACAATTAGCTTGAGAAAAAGTGACCAATCTCAATTATAGAAATATGCATATATGACCTCCCACATAGACTTGATTACATAATTTTGAAGCTTTTCATTTGGCTTCATACACATCATATCATTTGATCTTTTTGAATCAATACATCTCTTTTTGAGATCGATGCTTGAATTTTTTTGATATTGCAATTTGATGAGCAAGCCTTTGGCTTTTTGGGCATCATACAATATCATAAAGGTCGCTTTCCCTTTTTCCCTTTTTGGGCATCATACAATATCATAAAGGTAGCTCATTATCTCTTTTCATTTTGAAATTATATTTGTTGAGCTCTTTAAGCAAAAAAAAAAAAAAAATAGAGTGGGAAGATATTTAGGCACAAGTCCATGCAAGTTTCAAGATCAACAAAACCATTGGCTAATCATTCATGACAAGTTTGAAGATCTATTTACAACAGTCACATAGATGTCAAGAGTTTTCCCACAATGATATGAGTGCATAAAGAACAAGCTACACTCTTAAATGCACAAAGCCATTAGTACAAAGGTACAAGGCAAAATATGCTTGTGACAATAGACAATAATGGTGATCAAACAATAATGCACAAAGCCACAGTAAAGATTGATCAAAAACAATGTAAAAACATTCAAAGTAAAAAAATACAAACAAACAAAACATGCTATACAAATAGCCAACAAAGTGGTATGTGCCCTACAAAAGAGAAGTCAAATCAAGATAAAGAGGTAAAGCACACATCACACATGAGATTCAAGGAATTGTACCAACACCGATGGTCTTATGGAGTGATTCAAACCATGGACCATCGAGAGGCTTGGTGAAGATGTCTGCCTTTTGATTGTCAGTATGTATGAATTCAAGACATACAACTTTATCTTCCACCAAATCCCGGATGAAGTGCTAACGTATCTCTATGTGTTTTGACTTTGAATGTTGAACCAGATTCTTAGAGAGATTTATAGCATTGGTGTTATCACAGAAAACACACATTGTATCTTGAGGAATCCTGTAGTCATGAAGTAGCTTTTTCATCCAAAGGAGTTATGTGCAGCAACTTCCAGTAGCTATGTACTCTGCTTCAACCGTAGAGAGAGATACAAAATTTTGTTTCTTGCTCATCCAAGTGACAAGATTGTTTCCAAGATAGAAGCAGCCACCTAAAGTAGCCCAATCTGCATCTGAATAACCTGCAAGGCAAGCATTAGAGTCCTTTGAGTACCACAAGCCATAATCCGGAGTTCCATTGACATATCGTATGATTAGCTTCACTACAGTCAGGTGGGATTCCTTCGGAGCAGCTTGATATCAAGCACAAACACCCACGCTAAAAGCAATATCCGGTCTACTGGCCGTAAGATAGAGTAAACTCCCAATGATACTCCTATACAAGGATGGACTCACTTCTACCCCGGAAGAATCAACATTAAGCTTTGTAGATGAACTCATGGGAGTAGAGGCATACTCTTTGGAATCTAATCCAAACTTCTTGACAATATTTCTAGCATATTTTTCTTGTGAAATGATATGCCTTCCTTCTTTTGTTTGACTTGAAGACCCAAGAAAAATGTAAGCTCTCCCACTATACTTATCTCAAATTTTTTCTTCATCTCCTCGGAGAACTCTATAGCTCGAGCATCAATGGTAGCTCCAAATACTATGTCATCAACATATACCTTGAATGTTCAAATAGTGTATAAAACACCTTGAACATTTAGACTCCCAATTTACAAATTACCAATTCAAGCTTAATATCAAACAATATATGTGCGGAAAATGAACATAAGCTTATAACAGAATTGATAAACAATCTAAACCAAATAAAATCACATCCACAGTAGAAATTAAATGGCAAAGATTAAGGGAAGAGAGATGCAAACACAAGAACAACACAATGATGTGTTATCGAAGAGGAAACCAAAGCCCTTGGCGTAAAACCTCTCCGCCGCCCTCTAAGCGGTAAATAATCCATTAAAGAATGAAATTGGGATACATGAACAGCAAAAGATCCTCCAAGCGTAATCTACCCAGTGTACCTAAGCCCTCCAAGCTTCTTGCTCCAATGAGGTTACGCTGAACCTTTGTCTTCTTTAGCTTACCGGGTTCCGTTATAACCCATAACATCAACCAATATCAATTGGTCCCTTCCTAACTACTTCCCAAGCACCAAATAGCTTTCTCACAAATATGGGTATGGTGAGAAAAGGTTTTGGCTAATGTACCTCTCAAGGATGTAACAATGGAGAGGGTGAGAGTTGAGGAATTTGAAGAGTCTCTATGTAAAGATTGTGGATGAGTCAATCTTGTTTTTCTCTAGGGTTTCTCTCTCAAAATTCTCTCTAAAAGCTCTCCATATTTCATGGGTATAAGGGGTATTTATACTGGAGTGAGAAAGGAATGCGAAAACTCAGTTTTTCCATAACAGAGTGGACTGGCGACTTGGCCTTGCGACTTGACTGAGTCGCGAGTCCAAGCCGTGAGCTAACCGAATAACCAGTCTGGACTTTTTGTCCTGTAGTGCTACAGCTGGCATGACGGTTCATCTTCTCTGCATGCTTCACTCGTGTGCATCTTCTAGCGGCTTGCAAGCTGCAAGTCACCTGCGAGATCCAACCGCGAGTCCCTGCTTCACTGCACAGTCTTGAGCATTTCTTCACACTCTCTCACACACTACCCTTACATGATTCCTACCTAAACACAGGGTTACTAATTGCTAAATTACAAGCAAATTTGGCACAGAATAAAGCCAACAAGATGGTTGATTCAACCTTACAATCTCCCCCTTTGGCTATTCCATGACAAAACCCTAAAACAAACTCTAGACTTAACATGTGAGTTGGGAACAGTTGAACAAAACTCACTCACACCTAACTCTAGAATCTGTGAAGCTCTTGAATCATAAGAACAAGTATGTCCTGAAACACAACAACAAAATTTGATCATTGAATGCAGAAAACTTGTAGTGCATATGAAGCAAGCACAATGCGATCAAGCAAAATGGAATAAAGCAATAAACCATGGCTTGACCATATAAGCAATCACTATAGAATAGTGACCACAATGCTCATTCACATATGAAATGAACATCCGGACATGCAAGCTAATAAGCTTAAATACAAAGTATCATTTGCATGTCCAACACTCAACTAATGCACAAAACATATATGCATTTAGGAACAAGATCCTACTAGGGCACAAGAGTGATGTACTTAAAGAAAATGCAAAACATTAAACAACAAGTACTACATTACAATTTAGCAATTAGTAAGTACTACGTTACAATTTAGCAATTTAGCAACCATCTTGTTGGCTTTATTCTGTGCCAAATTTGCTTGTAATTTAGCAATTAGTAACCCTGTGTTTAGGTAGGAATCATGTAAGGGTAGTGTGTGAGAGAGTGTGAAGAAATGCTCAAGACTGTGCAGTGAAGCAGGGACTCGCGGTTGGTTCTCGCAAGTGACTTGCAGCTTGCAAGCCGCCAGAAGATGCACACGAGTGAAGCATGCAGAGAAGATGAACCATCATGCCAGCTGTAGCACTACAGGACAAAAAGTCCAGACTGGCTATTCAGTTAGCTCACGGCTTGGACTCGCGACTCAGTCAAGTCGCGAGGCCAAGTCGCCAGTCCACTCTGTTATGGAAAAACTGACTCTTCGCTTTCCTTTCTCACTCCAGTATAAATACCCCTTATACCCAAGAAATATAGAGAGCTTCTAGAGAGAATTTTGAGAGAGAAACCCTAGAGAAAAACAAGATTGATTCATCCACAATCTTTACATAGTGACTCTTCAAATTCCTCAACTCTCACCCTCTCCATTGTTACATCCTTGAGAGGTTCTTTAACCAAATCCTTTTCTCACCTTACACATATATGTGAGAAGGCTTTTTGGTGCTTTGGGAAGCAGTTCGGAAGGAACCAATTCATATTGGTTGATGTTATGGGTTATAGCAGAATCCGATAAGCTAAAGAAAAAATAGGTTCGGCATAACCTCATTGGAGCAAGAGCTTAGAGGGCTTAGGTACACTAGGTAGATTAGGCTTGGAGGGTCTTCTGCTGTTCATGTATCCCAACTACATTCTTTAGTAGATTATTTACCGCTTGGAGGGCGGCAGTGAGGTTTTATTTACTGCTTGGATTATGTAATTTCTGCTATGGATATGATTTTATTTGGTTTATATTGTTTATCAATTCTGTTATATGCTTATGTTCATATTCCGCACATTAATTGTTTGATAATACGCTTGAATTGATAATTTGGAAATTGGGGGTCTAAACGTTCATAGTGTTTTATACACATATTGAACATTCAAATCATTCCACAAATTTTGTTTCTTCTTCTGAGCCACCCAAGATTGAGATTGTCAAACCAGTAGAAATTATTCCTGCTCCTAGGAAGATTAGGGTTGATCTTAAAGAGTCTAAGCCTAAGAATCCTAAACTCCCTAAGGACAAGAAGCATGATAGACCTTTATGGGTTTGTCATTTTTGTCGAAAGGCTAGGCATACTCACCCAAATTGCTTTAAGTTGCAAGCTGCAAAGCGAGCAAAAAAGTCAAAAGTACCTGTGCCTCAAGCACAAGATCCTTTGATACTTGTTGGTGAATTGGTAAAGACTTTAAACTTTTATACCAATCCTGGAGTTGCTCATCATTCTAATAAGAATAATAACTCCAAAGCCAGAGTTGCATCTAAGAAGTTTTGGATGCAAAATGCTCAATCTAATTGAGTCTTTTTGACATTGTCCTTGTGCTTCATCTCAAAATCCTTTGTGACCATTCTTTTCTTGAAGTTTTGTATCTTTTTGTTGTTAGGATTTGCATTGCATTAGATTCATGCATTCCATATTTGGTTGCTCTTGTTTGTTTCTTTAAAAGAAAAAAAGGGAAAGAGGGATAAGGAAGGATGTGTTTTGTATTACATATCATGGATGTGTAGTTAAGGTTGGCCATATTATCTTTACATAACATACTTGTGTACCTTATTTAGCTTGGACGAGCTTATATTTTTCTACACTTTGCTAGTTTTAGCTATGTAGTGCATGTTGTGTGGGAGTTGTCTATAGTTTTTGATCACATGATCTTGATTTTGAAGTCACATGCTTTTGATTGTAAGGACTAAAAAATTCTAAGAGAAATACATAAATAACCATCTCACCACTATTTACTAGCCAATCATGAACACCTTAGTGCATATCGTAAGATTTTGTTCTTGAGAAAGTGTAGCACATGCACAAAAAGAAAATAAGGTGTAGCCTTGGAATTAAAAAAAAAAAAAATATATATATATATATAACAAAAATGGCGTGTACATTATACTCTAAAATTTTAAAAAATAAAAAATAAAAAAAATTACATAATTGCAAGCTTGTTTTCTAGGAGATGTGGGAGTTATAGGATGTTACTCTTTAGGTGATAGTCACTTTCAAACTTATGTGATGAATAATGTAGAAATTGTGATTACTTACTATCTACATATCACCTCACATGTATCTCATGTTGTTACTAGTTGCACACACTACACAAGTTATTCTTTGCTAAACTTAGTACATGAAATTGTGTGTGATTTTGGTTTGGCCATCCAAGATTATATGTTCTTTGATTTTGATACAAAATATGTTCATTGATTAAATTTTGGGGACAAAAAGTGTCATAATCTTGTTTTGGAAGATCTAGGTTGAAATCAAGTGTTTTTGAAAAAATTTTAAACTCATACCCATTAATTTCATTCGTGAAATAAGTTGGTTTGAGTGTTTTCTGCATAAAACTTCTGCTGTTTTTCAAAAATTCAATTTTTCCAGATTTTTAATCGATCGAGTTTGTTCTTCTACCGATAGAAAATGCCTTATTTTTTAAAGCTTGAATCTACCTGGTTTGATTAATGCTCAATTGGTGCTCGATCAATCGAATCCGTTTTTCGATTGATCGAACCCAATTTTTAACCGATCGAAATTTTTAAAATTTTTGAGGAATAGCTTCTGCCTGGCTTGATTGGTAGCTGATCGGTACTTGACTGATCGAATTTCAAAAGAAAAGAACAAAAAGGTCCTTGTCTATCATGTGTTATTCACTTTTCAAAAGTTTCTTTCTATCTTTTTCTCCTTTCTTTTTCTCAACGGATCCAATCCGAGCTCTCTTGTTGTTTTGTGCCTCAAATTGTTTGAAGGTTTTTGTCCTCAAGCATTGGTAAGACCTAAATACCCTCTCTTTTTCATTTTAATTACATTTTTCATGCATTCTTTTAAAAAAAATTGTGAACAAAAGAAAATTGGGATTTTTTATTTTTCAATTGTTTTTAACCATTTTTGTTCATTGGGTTTTTGTTCTTAGATGTTATAAACATGAGTCCCATGCATTAATTTGATTAATTTGGTGGTTTGAGAACAATTGGAAATTCTAGGGTTTGGTATTTTTTGAAAATTAGGGTTTTTGTTCAATTGGGCTTAATTTGTTGAAATTGACTTGTGAAATTGATGAATTACATCACTATATGATGTCTCCTAACTAGTGTAATGGTTAATTGATCAATTTGATTTGATTTTGAAATTGGGTTTTTCAAAATTTGGGGTTTTTGAACTAAAACTCTTTGTTCAAGTCAATTGTTGGTAAATGATGTGAAATTGAACAAATTTTACTGCATTAGAGCATGCATCATATGTGCATTCATTACAATTGTTATTTGTTGATAATTTTTGTGCTCTAACCCTTTCTAATGCAGTTTGCCCTTAGTTTGTGTTTTGTTTTATGTTTTCCTCTTCTTCTATACTCTTAGAATCATGGTTAGGAAGACTAGAGCAAAGAAAACCTCTACCCCATCCTCTTCTGATTTCCAGAGTGATAGGTTTAGATTTAGGAAAAACCAAGCTTATGAGAAGCTTATTGTGTTTAGACCTATTTAGGCTGAGCGTAGGGTTATCCTAGATGATGTAGATCCCGAGTTTTGTAGGAATTTTGAGTGTAGAGGTTGGTTACCACTCTTAGAGGTTGAGCATCCCCCTTCGGCTACTTTGATTAGAGAGTTCTATTGGAACCTCTCTATCCACTTCGATGATTCCAATATTCAGTTTGTGAAGAGTTGGATAAGGGGTGAAGAGTATGTCATTACTCTTGAGGTAGTGGAATCTGCTCTTAGTGTACCTTTGGTATAGCAGCCTATGTATCCTTACACAGAGTCTCCTCCTCTCGATGATATTATGTCCCTCATCACCGGTACTTCCATTAGTTGAGGTACTGATCCTCGAGTCACCTTTTCTAAGCTTACTAAGCTCAATTATTTGTTTTTTAGCATATGCTGTCATAGTATTTGGCCCATTTCACATGTACATACTATTCCCATTGAGAGATATGCATTCTTGTACACTCTCATCACTGATGCTCCTATGAGTTTTCCTAATCTTCTCATTCGTTCTCTTGTTAAGGTTCATAGAAGTAGTGCAAAATCCCATGGTTTGGTCGTTCTTGTATTTATTCATATGATTCTTTTAGATTTCAGTTTAGATGACTTCCCCACGTCCGAGCCCGGACATCTCATAGCTCCCATAGGTGCCACCTTTCTTCGGTAAAGGGTTGCTCAATTAAAAGCAAGCTCTAAACGCCCTTGTGTCGAGTCTTCTACAGGTGATGCATCTCGAGCCCCTCCATTTGGTGATCCTTTTACTGAGGCTTTTGTAGACCCCATAGTTGCCGTGGATCCTCCACCATCTACATCTAGCAACTCTTCCTTGCGTGCTATGTTGGATACAGTTCTCACCGTTCACGCTGCGTATGGACAGCTCTTATTAGATGCGCTCAATGAGGTTGCAGCCTTACGAGTAGATTTGGCAGTTGCTAGAGGTTTTACTTCACTGGCTCCACCCTCTAATGAGTCATGATTGCCCTTTGGCAATATGTCACAAAAAGGGGGAGTACAGAGAGATAGGGGGTGATATTTTTTTGGCTAGATTTTATCTAGGAGACACACATGATATGTATTTTGGTTATCTTGGCTTTGATGTATTTATTTTTCTTATGGGTTGTATATGTTAAGGGGAGACATTTTTGTTTTTGCTTTTATGTTTTATTTATGTTTCTTGTTTCACATATGGTACATTGATTTTGATTTATATTATGAGGCTATTCATGATATATGTCTTTTTATTTTATGTTTTGTGAAATCAAGAAGTCTATTATGTTTTACTTGTATTTTCCACACATGCGTTTATGTGTTTGTTTAGTGTTCAGGAATTTACAGTTTAATTCAGTCGTGGCTGCTGTCTACTTTTGCAATTGATAGATAGTGGTTAGGTTGAATTGTAATTAGGGTTTTTTAATTGATTGGGCTGTTTTACTTTGAGCATTTTACTTTTTGTAATGTGTTTTGTCACGGATTGCCAAAGGGGGAGTTTGTTAGGTTTTAAGACTTTAGGAACTAATGTATTTGAACTTCAATGTATATTGTGTTGGCAAACCATGATCAAAACATAAATTCTAGGTTTAGGCTTGCTCAAAGCGTGATTTAATGTAAAATTGGAATCGAGTGATTGCAGGATTTATTGGGCAAAATCTACAAGGCTCGATCAATCGAAAATTAGACTCGAACGATCGATACTTGTGCATATTTAATTTTCTGCAGAAATTCCAATTCAATCCAAGCCCATATGACGTGTAGGGTTTTGTATTTCACTCCAAGTATAAAAGGAAAAACCATAGCTACGTTTTAGAGGTCTTTGAGAGTTGTGTGTTGAAACTTCTGTGAGATTTAGAGGTGTTTACTTTCATACACACATATAGAGTTGTCAAGATCAAGAGTCGCTTCAAGAACTTGACAATCTCTTCAGTTGCTACATAAAGAATATTAAAGAAGATCTGAAACCTTTGAGTGGAGTCTCAAAGTCACAAGTAAGAGAACTTATGGTTGCTGCAAATCAAAGAAAGAAGTAGTCCATGGACTTGGAGCTGTCATGTGGTTGTGGTAGTAAATTTTCTACTCGAGGTAGGAATTGGATGTTAGTGGTCTAAGTTCTATTGTAAAAACTTCAATTCTTTCACAGTGGATCTGTTTTTACCTTAAGGATAGCTAAATTAAATCCTCCTCAGGTTTTTTACCGGTTAGGTTTTCCTGTGGTGTACTTTATATTTCCGCTTTATTTGCATGATATGATATTATTGGGTTAACCTAGAATTGAAAATTTTATCTAAGTAATCACTTGGCTAAATAACTAGGTTAAACAACTTGTGTTAAGGGGTCTAAAAATGTACAAAAACAAAAGTCTTCGGATTTAGGAGGAAGAAAATATGATATTCATATTTCGTTTAAATTGGTGCATGGGATTTTCGAGATATCTCATGATTTGGGAGTGAAATAATCTAACCAAAGGCTATAACACCACTTTCTTATATATATAATGAACTCAAGTTTGTACGTATTGTTGGGTTAAGATAGCTTGACCCCGATTCATTAATTTACTTACTCAAGTTGATTAATTATGTCAAATTACATGCAAATTGTGGAAGCACCAACAAATAACCAAATAAACTAAATGCAGCGGAAAATAAAATGAAAACGGTGATTTATTGACAAATAGGGAAAACCTCGCAAGGTAAAAACCCCACTGGGAGATTTTAAGGTCATCACTCCCAAGAATCCACTAATCAACAATCAAGTGGTTACAAGTATAAAGAATCTTACCAACTACCCTTGGCCTATCCCGAAATATCAACCTACAGTTGAACCTTTGCTCCAATACCTAATTGGACTTGATCTTGTAGTAGCCTTTTTTCCCTTGATGCACGAACCTGCAATTTATGACTAACCCTTTGCACGGATCCCAAGTACGTGACTAACTCAGCAACTTGAATAGATGTTATTGGCTACAAAGTTCTTCACTTCATTAACAATGAAGATCTGGAAGCACTCAATTACAAAAACCCTATGGCGTACAAACACAGTAGCTTCACACAGAGAAAATAAGTCTCTTGGTCTCTGTATCCATGTGTGACGGCCTTTAAAATAAGCCTTATATATTTCTGGGGTTATAAGCCTTTAAAATAAGCCTTATCCGTGTGTGACTGCCTTTAAAATAAGCCAGAACTAATCTACCATCACAAAGACGGAACTCAACGCCGTCACAAAGACGGAACTCATATGCCGTCACAAAGACGGACCTCATCGCGTCACAAAGACGGAACTCATATGTCGTCACAAAGATGGGTGCTAAGATACCAATGTCACACAGACTATAGTATCTAGCTAGGTAATCACCGGGTAATCACACGTCACGGCACAAGGGTAAAATATAAAGAGCTCACAGATTACATGAATTCAAAACACAGTTCATTTCCAAGTAGTTTCACAAAAACCTTTGAAGTATCCAATATATTCACAAGGTTCTCAAGTTTTCCAAAATCGTTTCTTGTCAATAAGATTTTCTATCAATTTCCCAAATATCACAAGTCAAGATAAAACATCTTTAGAATTTGCAAATAATGCAATAAAATCAATAAAATCCATTCCTAAGAGTTTTATAAAAGATGCTTATCATTTCCAATCTAACAAATCATGCATTTCCCCATTCACATTACCAAACATGATGCATGTTTCATAAATAGTCATATACAATAAGGTCACAACACAATACTTTTTAAGGAAACATAATCCCACAAATAATTTTCCAAAATGCGTTTGACCCAAAAATAACGGTTATGCAATATGGTTATTTTCCAAAAATCCCATTAAAAGCTACTTACCTCAGGATGCCAACCAATTTTACCTCAACCGAACACCATGAACTCAACCAATCTCATCACTAGGTCCATCATCAAGTACCTTGGAACCTAGAAACACAAGTATCAAGCCTATTAATAACATGGCCTACTACAAAATTACGCTATCAAATTTGTCTCCATAAATCAGAAAGGATTCCCTCGAAAATCAAACCTAAGGCCCTAAAGCCTAGTTTGACCATCCCAAGACAAGTACCCCTACGCAAATGGGAACCAAACAAGCATACAAGAAACTCATAGGACTACAACACAACCAAAGCCTCTAATTTTCATTCCGCAAACAATGTGCATTTACCAACTTATTACAAAGCATGTCATTACCAATCCATGATGAAATTAGCCAAAGTAAAACATTTGTCAAAGAAAGCACATATGAACTTACAAGCCAAACAACACCACAAAAGCTTGGAGTAAATTCCTTAAAGTCTCAGCATCCTAATCACACTTTCAGATAACTTCTAACAGGTCAGTCCTTATTATAAAATTCATTTGGTCCACTTAGTGTTATCCAAAAATAGAGAGAAGCCTTTATATGTCTAGTATGTCCCATAAAAAATTTGGCTCAAAATGATTTTTCTATAATTTATTAAAAATCTCGTAATGCAACTTACTCAAATCTGTCAGGGACAGATTTACAGTCCCAAAAGAAAATTACTATAATTTTAATACTATTCCAAAAGCTTTGAGACTTGATTAACCTTAAAGCTACATGTGTTAACACACATAAACAACTAGGATTACAACTCATATCCTAATATAACAATCATCACAACACAAGTCAAGAAATTCAATCTCATAACTCATATAAGCAATTTATCAAACACTTGGCATGCAACGAGCATAATGTACATATCAATTAAACAATTTCATAGTCAGTACCATCAACTATCACATATGTCAAATCTTTCCCAAAATGCAAGGAACTCACTTTCAAAACCAATCCTCAACATAAATCAAAAACCATATGATTTCTCAAGAAACCTAACTCACATGGTTGCCAAACAAAACATCCAATTCACCTCATTAAATTAATAGCCTCCAAATAAAGTCTTAAATGTCCCAACAACTCAATAAAACAGCCCCCAAAATAGAACCCACAACATCAAAGAGCAATACAAACAAAATAGGATAAATACCCATAGTAAAAACCAAATCATCCCATTAAAGCAAAAACCCACCAATGAACTGAAATTTTCGGATTTAAACAAAACACTTGCTACCCAAATCCTCATAACCCTCTAATCTTCCATTATTCACCAAAACCCATCAAGTATTCACCATAATAATCATTAAATAGCAAAACCCAAAGGATTTCATAGAAGAAATTGAGATAAAAGCTTAGATTTTTACCTTGGGTTTAATCCACTCCAAAATCTCATGGAGTTTTAGCCACTAGAAAAACCAATGGAGACATAGTCTTCCCTAACAAGGAGATTTCGACTAGAGAGGGGAAAGAAATGATGAAGGAGATGGGAGCAAGAGTGTGTTTGTGTGTTTCGGTGGGTGGGTGAGATAGAAGGATAGAGAGATAGAGAGAAAGGGCAACCGGTCAAGAGGGAGAGAGATATCAACGTGAAAATGAGAAAGAAAGGGGGGGGGGGGGGGCTGACTTAAGTTGAAAAGCTTAATTACCAATTTGCCCCAAAAATATCTTGTGAGTAAATTACAAATTTGCCCCTCAAGCTTCCTCCAAACTACACTTAACAACCGGGGTGTTACACATTTAGTATCTATGCTTTGTTGCTCTCATCGCATCGTATTTATGTGTTGGACATGCATATATCCTTATGCCATTGTGCTTTATTGATTACATGTTCGGATGATCATTTGCTTTGCTATATGATCATTGTAGTCATTTCTGTATGACTGTTTGGTGTATGATCAAGTTGCTCACATGTTTCACATCATGTTTACTTGATTGCAATTTACTTGTTACATTATACTTGTCCTTTTATTACTTGCTTTACCTTGAGGGTCTAATGTGTTTTGTGCAAGTGTTTCAAGTTACAGGTATATATATTCCAAGTTCATCACAGCTTCTAGATTTAGGTGTGGTGAGTTCTGCCATTGTTCCCAAACTCACGTTTAAGTCTAGAGTCTGTTATAGGGTGTTTTGTCACGGAATAGCCAAAGGGGGAGATTGTAAAGTTGTGATTTACAACTATGTTTTATGTTGGTTTTATTCCATGACAAAAAGTGTTGTAATTGCTTTAATTTTGTTCCTTGTTTTTTCTGGGATTTTACTGTATTGGGTTTAGTATTAAGTTGGTGAAGAATCGAGCATGAATTGAAGAACAAGTGGATTTCACGAGAAGCTCGCGAGAAGCTAACCCGCGAAAGAGCCATGTGAGAAGCATATGTTGGAAGCTGAAAAGTCATGCCAGGTTGTCGTTTTGGAGAGTGTCTCGCGGGTATGGCCTTCCCGCGAGATACCCGCGAAACTCTCTGCCTAAAGGATTTTTAAGTGTAACTTTCTCACCCTTCACCCATACTATATATACCCTCATTACCCACAAAAATTGTAAGGAGGCCATTCAGAGAGAAAAACCCTAAATATTTTTTCTACAACACACACACCCATCTTTTAGAGAGAGAGCATGTAACACCCGCCTCACTTAAATTTAATTTTATTGCTTCTAAAGTGAAATTGATAAATTATTTAATTTATTTTCAAGGTGATATTATTTTATATTATGATATCTACAAAGAAAATAAATAAAAGAAGTAATGTGAGAGTTATTTTGTGGATTATTCATATTTAACTTTTAGTCTCCTTATTGTTTTAGGACTAGGATAAGAGACTAAAACCTATTTGGATTAGGAGTTTAAGTGTTATTGGAACTCTTTAGAGTTTTAGCCCATCTAAACAACCTTGATTTGTGTTTAATTGGGAATTAAAGTCTTGGAAGCTTATTTAAGTTTTAGTGGGTCGTAAACTCTAGCCCAAGTAGGAGTGTTATTTAAGAGTACTAATTGGAGTCAGATTGACCTTCCTAGACTGAATTGGAGTGTTATTTTAGAGGTTTATATACTGGGTCTTTTAAGTCAATCACGTGAAAGGGAGAGTGGTTAGCGTATAAAAGATTAAGAGAAGAGAATTAGGGTTTCTCAAAAATTGAAGGGATACAACGCCGTGGAACTGCTAGGGGCAGCCAGCAAATTCGTTATACTGAGGTAAACATCAATATATGCACGCCTTAATGATAACATATTTGATTAAGGAACCTTCATCTCTAGGCTGCTTGAAAATATTGGAATGATACTAACGGTTGCTTAGGAATTGAAGTTATCAGGGAAGTGTATTTTAAACTTGGATTATTTTATTTGATTTTGAAATATATCCTCATATATGTACGTGGAGTAGCATCACATCCTACATAGGTTAAGCTAGTAGATGTTGTGTTGTTGGGATTTACGTAGATGGGTAGTGGTGATAGCTTAATAACTTTTGTAATCTATATAATTGTTTCAAGTTTCTAAATTTTGTCATTGCATGATACAGGTTACTAGGTCCTACGGGTAGAAATAAATTTGTAAACCTATAACATCCTTTCTATGTCTTACGGGTAGGAATCTTATTGGATGCCATGTATATGTAAGGTGGGATAATATGATCTATAAGCATAAAATTATTAGGAGGTGTCCCTTACATCCTTGTGGTATACGTCAAGGTGGATTAGTTATATAATTATGTTACTCCTTTACTTTTAGGTGTGGAGGAAAAGCTCATTTAATTTTGGATCTAGACTACGAGTATTAGCAACTAGAGGTAAGTGGACTTCAGAACATGACGTCTCTCAAGGCGTGTATATTTATATATATTTTGGTAAAAATATATTTATATATATATAATTGCAAAAGTGAAGTTTTCAAAAACTTATACTATTATCAATGCTTTGTACGCATACTTGAATTTTATTATTTCTTAAGTGTTACCTCGAAATTGTATATATTAAGAATGATTCAAAACTATATTTTTTTGAGAAAGTATTATTATATGATATATGGTATGTACTGGCAATATTGTAATAAAGAAAGAATATTTTCAAACGGTCAGCTAGACAGTCTGCAACCTTTGCCAACACAGGGTTAAGTGTTGGTCTTCGGCCGATGTAGTGTTATTGTGGTGTGGTGCAGTGTTATTGTTTGCTCTTTAGAGCCAGTGTTGCCTCTCTGAGGTTAGTGTTATTGTTCCCCATGGGAATCACCCACCGAGTGTTTAGCAGCATATGTCTTTGTCTAGCTAATGACTAATGTTTTCCATATCGAATTACTATTTTATTGTTACCGATCTTTATAAGTGGAAAAAGATTGTTTATTGTTATAATAAATTGTTTCTACCTGTTTAGTGTATTTTGGCCAATTAAAGTGGTTACTATTTTATTTATTGATTACAATATTATAGTAAATGTTTTGTAAAGACTATATTTTGTTAATGATACTAATGTTTTGTTTTGAAAGACATCCTCATGTTATGTAGTCTCTTATTGGGCTTCTAGCTCACCCCCCTTTCTCTACCCTTTCAGATTAGAGCAGTGGAGTATCTTTTGGTGGTAGATCATTAGAGACATAGATTGAAGACTTCTTTTGGAGCTATGTTAGTTGAGGGATTGTTTTAGTATATTTTCTTAGGATAGTAAGTTTGGCATGTGTGGAACTCTTTGAGATTGTATTTGGAGACTTTATTGTAAAGTTTTTGTTTTATGGATTTCATAGGAAAGATTTTGATTATTTGAAGTTTATTTGTGGATATTTAATTACGCTCTGTTCCATTATATTATTGTTGAGTATTTCTAAGACAAGTGGTGCATCTAAATCCTTGGTATGGGTTTGGGGTGTTACAGAGCAACTCATCCTTAATGAGAAATCATTCTAGTCTCTTCTCCTTCCTTCTCTCATTGTTATACCTTGAGAGCAAATTTGTACCCAAATACAACCTACACCCAATCTGAGTGTAAAGAGTGCTTTGGAGCTTGGGAAGCTTTGGAGATTTTCCAAAAGAAGCCGGCGAGGGTTGGCGGATGCAATCGGTCGTATTGCAGGATCTGAAAAGCTAGAGAAGACATGTCTCCGAGAAGTCCGTTGGTAGCAGGAGCTTGGAGGGCTCAAGTACATTGGGTAGACTAGGCTTAGAGGGTCTTTTGTTATTTGTGTACTCCAACTTTATTCTCTAGCAGATCGATTACCACTTGGAGGGCGGCAGAGAGGTTTTTCTCCGAGTTCTTCGGTTTCCTCTTCGATAACACATCGTGGTGTTATCTTGTATTTGCATTCTTCTTCCCTACTCTTTTAACTTTCATTTTATTGTTGATATTTGATGAATATGGCTTAGAGTAGTTATATTGTTTGTTCGCTCGCATTTACTCTATTCGACACTTAGTTTATGTTAGAATAAAATCTACCGAGCCATAATTATTAATTTGGGGGTCTAAACAGCTCTTGTGTTTTCACACAAGTTCAAGCTTTCAGAGGGTTTATATAGTGTTGGTAAAGAATGAGAAAAGTCACACTCCAAAAAGTAACAGGTAGTAGGTTTCATGGGTCATTCGCAACTTGGCCTAAGTTGCGAGTCAAGTTGCAAAAACCACTTTTTCACATATTCTTCACCAAACTCTCACACATGGCCTTTACATTAAATCCCACAAAAATACAGGGAAATGATCGAATAGAAATACAATCAACTTTGACACGAAATGAAAGCCAACAAGCACATGATGCATTTAAGAAACTAAGGCAAGAAGCAATAGATGACTAAAAGCATCAATAAACGGCTATAAAAACCAAGGTACACAAAGTACCAAAGTAAACAAAAGTATTGAAAGCTTTAAAGTAAAGCATTGTAAATAAAAGCATAAAGCAACTAAAAAAACTACAAGAGCAGTAAGAATAGTCTCACAATTCTGCTCCCCCTCAAGCTGTACTCCCCCTCATCTAACTACTACTCCCCTCTTTTGATCGGAATGGTCAAAGGTGCTAGTCCTTGCTCGCCAAGTCTTTAATCTAAATGGAGAGAGCAGTGATTTGCTCTTGAAGATACGTCATCTATGTGGTGGTGTACGCACAATAATCGTCCAACGTTCGTTGCATAGCATCCTGTGAACTCTGGAAATAGTCAAATTTGTCAGGAAGCATGTCGATGCGATCGGGAGCATGAGGAGGTGCATGTGGCTGTCCCTGAGACTGAGCATGTGGTTGCTGCTGTAGCTAAATAGGTGAGGCTACCATGTCTTTAGGATCGAGGATGAAGTTATCAATATCTTCATCGATGTTACCACTCTCAAGAGCAGCGCCACATGTTTTGCTATCTCTTTTTCTTCTCCATGACCACGGAGACGAGCTTTGCTCCTCATTATTGTTTGGGCAGAGATCTGGTCTTTCGGACCCTCTCATGTTGCATGATGGACATGATCAATCCTGGGAAAGGTAGAGTCATTCAAGACATCCTCTTACTGACACACTTCTTAAGTAAATGGTAGATGTGAGCACAAATGTCTATGTCCTTCTTTTGGAATAAGTCATGAAGGAATAGAGCTCGAGGATGGGAGAGGTTCGTTAGATTCCTCACTGGGAAGAGGTTGAAAATCATGATGTACGCCAGTGTTCTCATTTTAGGAGAGAAACTAGTGGTGAGCAAGCACTTCTTCGACTGATCTCCCCTAAGCACTGGTGCTATCATTGATAGAGCTGGCAATTTCCTCTTATCAAATGGAAGAGAAGACTGACATATGGAAATCTAAAATTAGGTCAAAATTGCCCTAATGACTACCATATTTTTGTTAGGGGTGTTAATTCGGGTTAGCGTATTGTGTCAAGGTAGGAGTATTTGACTAAATAGCTCAACTCGAACCTGATCCTTTTAGTAATAGTTTCATAACCCTTCAACCCTAACACGACTTATCAATGAAGCAGGTTGACATAACACGAGCCAAGTGTCACACACTTACACTTAATAAATGGGTCATGTTGGGCTTACACGAATGTGACAAGAGCCATTTCAACCCATTTAATATTATGTAGGTTGGTTTGACACAAATTCAATCCATTTAACCCACTTCAAAGAACATATGATTAATTTTGTTATAAATTTAATACAAACTCATAACATCAAAATACCTATTAAGTAGAGAATTTGAAAGTCAATAATAACATCAAAATAACATCTTCCAAAAGTTCAAAATGACATCAAAACACAGTTTTAAAAATTGGACCGACTGGTTCAACTGGTTTAACCAGATACTAGGCATGGAACTAGTCCTGTAAAAACAGGAAAAATTGGCAAAAAACCGATAAAAACCGTTCAAGAACTAGGAAAAACTGAGAATCGGTCCCTTTTCCGGTTCTTTGACCAATTTAGTTTTTTATGACCAGGCATCAAAGTACTTTATAAATATTTTCAAGCTTTAGAAAATTGGTGGCATTGAAAGCACTTACAAGCTTTCCAATGATACCATAATCATCTAAAATGGAAGTTAGGAATACTCTCAATCTTCAGTACGGTATTAACGATTTTGGTAGGAAATCTCTTATGGTTATGGAAAATTTGAATTTCTTATGAAATTTGAAAAATTCACTAAACGTCCCCAAAAAAATATTTGTAATATATAACATGCACAGATGACTACTAGCAATTCTTATGTCTAGCAAAAACAGAAGGGTTCATAGCATAAGTAGGTTACTCATCAAACAAGCTTTTACATTTGGTGAGCTATACACCTGTGAGACCCCTATATTGTGAGAGGGAAGCTTTATAACCCACCTCCTAAAATAATTGAGAGAGAGAGAGAGAGAGAGAGACTTAAAAAGCCTATATACTCATATATTTTTTTATTCATTTCTTAGTAAAGTATACACACTATAATTCTACACGGTATGTTGGCATGCTGCACTTGCACATATAGCATCCACAAATATTACATTTCCTTTTAGGTAAGTCCACAAATACATCCCCACACAAACTAAATGGACACTTTATTTTTTGGTAGTAGAGTGAAACTATTTGTCTCACAAAAAACTACATAATGACAATTTTACATCTTTCAAGTAGTATATAGTTATCTATATTTTGGAGATTGGTGGTGAACTTCAATATGCAACCCTTTGTTTGTGCATTCAGGTTTTATGCAAATAGAACTCGCCTCCGATATTCTCCAAGAGCCCATATGGGAAAAATGTTTCTATATGATGAGTAGTTTAGTGTACAGTTCCTCATAAATACTCCAGTGATTTCCTGTTGCCAATAACCATTAGTTATACTATGCTTCAAAAAAGTATCATGGCATGTAGAAATTATTTTGACAAAAAGAAATGAAAGAACAATACAACTAAGACAAGCACTTATCTAAATGCATTGGATTTTGAATAAACATGGAATTACCTGTTGTGGGAAGTCACCATCTTCCATATGTGCATTGATCAACACTCTGACTCCACGATGAATTGGTGTTGGATCTATCTCGGCCTAAATTTATAAAAACATTTAGAATCAGTATATGAGATTTGTTTGCACTTCAAAAGTAGTCACTAAAGGCTCACCTTCTAAATTTTGCTATTATCTAATACTTATGGTTCAAAGTTTATTAAATTTATTTGTTTAGATCTTAATTTTTGTGTTCATATGTATGATATCTTGGATTACGTGAATTGGATTTGATAAGTGTATGTTTATTTTAGGTTGAACTGAGCTATATAAGTGATTACAAGGAACCCCCATAGTAAGCTGACTAGTGCTTCTGGGGTATAATTGTAGATGCGATTAGCACTTTCCTCAAATCATGACCAATGGTGAATTACTGAATGATATCTTGGATTACTCATTTTCATGACACTTCCCCAACTAATTGCCAACTCTAACTATTGCCGAAACCTAAATCAGCCACATTAACGTACAACTTATTAAATAATTGAGGAGAAAATGATGGACTAACCTGCCCAGCATCAATGAGTGATAACAGCGCCCATGCGGTTTGGACCAAATTTGCATGGTTGCCTTCTATATTTGTCCACACCTGTTGCACAAAGAAACTTATTTGAGTTCTCTATTTCCATTTCCCCCCTTCTTTCTTTCTTTTCTGTTGTAAAGAATAAGTACACATTTAAATCAAAACAAATTTCCATACCTTGTTTTGGCTCGATAGGTAACTCTCTCCCCATCCACCATTAGGTAGCTGCTTTGATAGCAGAAATTCACAAGTTTTGCGCAATGCAGGACAATTTCTATAGTTTCTTCCACAAGCTGCCAATCCTCCTACAGCAAACCATGTACCATAGGTGTAGCAAATCCCCCAATGACCATACCTGCATAAGTATTAATCTTGTGTAAGTATTGATGTTTTCTCCTTTTGGCATCAAGCAAAATAAAACAGAAGAAAAGAGTAAAATTTGGTGCAGTCTCTTACTAATATTATCATAGTTGGCCACTTTTATTTTCTATGTTTAAATGTCAAAAGAAAACTATGCGGCTATAGAGCAGTACTTCCATGGTGTGAATCAAGAATATAAGTGTGTGCAAAAAACATATTACCATGATCCATCAGGTTCTTGTACGTCTTCAATGTATTGAATTGCATTGGAAATGCTACTGTCTATCTCTGTTCTACGGTGCTTGGGATAGAATTTCCTAAAGAGTGCCAAGCCTTGAACCGCTGACGAAGTACATTCTACATACCTATAAAGTGGTTCAATTTTAATGTTAGGAAGATAACATGACCAATACCATGACAACTATTCTTGTGCTGGAAGATAACTTACTCTCTCTCAATAAGAGTATCTTCAAAGAACTCAGTGGGGTTGAATTTCTGCAAAAATAAGATACAAAAATATGGGAATAAGTGGTGAGTTTAAAACAATGGTTTTTTGCCATAAACATGTACAAACCTATCTCACAAGGAAAAGTTGAGATATTGAAACAAGTTAGGAAGAAACTAGTAGGTTTATTGGAGAAGTTACCTCCAACCAACGGTAAGCTCTTTGAGGCTCCCATGCTGGGAAACCACCATTGCTACTCTGTATTGGTATGAAAAGAAAGTCAATTATTAAGATGCATTTCAGACTCATTAAACCTAAGAAAGTTAAATAAGTGAAGTGGATAATATAACTCACACAAATCTTGTACTTGATGTAAATTTGTCAAAAAAAAATCTGCAAGGTTGAATTCTTACTTGTAGAGAAAGAATGACATTCACAGCATCATAGAACCGGTTTGTCTCCATTTTTTCGCCAACAAGGTCTTGAGACATTTGTGAGAACAAAAGTGCAACCTGAAAAATAGAAGGTTTTGCCAAAATTGAAAATTTTGCCTTTGAAATAAACCTTGAGAATGTTAGTATAAATGTATTAGAGTTGGCATTACCTTTAGCCCTTCTGCTGTGCAGTCAGAGACTTGCCAACCATGGTCCTGCATTGAAAAAGTCCATGCTCCTTTACTAATGTGTCGGTACATAGCTTTGAAGTCACCAGAAGGGTTTTCTCGGACCTAGAAAATAACATGATTAAGTTAAGCATTATCTTTCATAGAATCACGTAAGGAGTATTTGATATATATTCTGACCTGTGAAGCCTTAACAAACTCATGTGATTTCCTGAGTGTTGACCGATACTCTTCATTTAGATTACAAGAGAGAATTGCTTGAATAGCAAAACCCGCATCCCACATCTGACAGCCAAAACTCTGCATCGCATAAATCAAGCATCATAAGTAAATGCTTTTAAGTATATGTGATTGCATTAACATGCTCACATGCTTATGGATGTGCTAATTATGCTTTTTTGCTTTTTCTAGAAAAATCAAGTAACCGAAAGACACAAGGGAATGGTCATATTACCTGAACTTTTAAGCCATCTTCAGCAACCCAATAGTTGTCTGGAAGTCTGGCTAGATGAAGCTTGTATGCCTCTGAATTTGGATCTTCAACCCAACGGGCAAGCAAACATAAAACCTGTAATACAAGTAACTTTGACAAATTTAGTTCAATGATGACACACCAAATACTTTGATTTTATATTTCTTTCATTCAAATTGAACTACAACACAAGTATTGACCTTTTCTACGCTTCCAATGCAGAGGTATTTGGTGTTCTCATCCTCATAACGTACATGACCAATTGCAGCTTTTATTGCCTTCTCTCTCAACATTGAAAAAGGCCAACGTGTCAGGATAGGCTCGGTTACATGGTGAAGAAAATCCCATAGCATATCTTGCATGAGGGGATGCGGATAGTAGAGATCCTCCTAAATTAGCACATTGTGTAAGTTTTATGTAGGCATCAACTTCATGAAAATTGCTAATAAGCAGGATATGATATTGATATTTCTAACAAGGACAAGAAATGCAAAAAGACTTCAAACAACCTTAGCAATTGTACTCCGAGCTTTGTTCCAGTTAATTTGATGGTAAGGCTCATTGTATAACTCTTGTCTTATTGATTGAATCAAGCCGGTGATTGGGCCGACAAATCTCTTTCCATATAAATAAGACATTGGCATGTAAACCAAGCGACAGTAGCATAACATTTTGCCTGTATTTCGTATAATGAAGGTCATGACAATCAGATACATGCATGCACTATGCTAACTGCTACATATATTTTTTGAGTGATATGCATCTTAAAAGGTGTTCTTTTCAACAAAAAGATGTGAGTTGCAAAAACCTGGATGCATAGGGAAGAAATTAGGAAGAATCCAGAATTCTGGAGGCAATGGATTGCAGCCTGACCACTCATATACTCCTAGTACCTATACAAAAGTGGAGGCATTTCAAGTTTACTTACAGAAATAAATAACATTTGGTTGACACAAAATTTGGAAATACATGTTAAGAATATAAAGAACATATAATCAAATCGTGAAATTTTAAATATATTAATTGAATAAAAAGTTATTAAGTAATGTAACATTAACCAAAGCAACATTGGCTAATGGGTTCAATTGGTCATACCGTGACCCAAAACTTTCCCCATGATGGAATTGCTACTAAACTACCATGGTCAAGGATCCATTTCCGTCCTCTAGCCATAGCCATGTCTTCACCATCTTCAGGTCCCTCTCCAAGTAGCCTTAAGGCAATGTAGCTTAAAGCTGTGCCAAACATTGTACTGTGACCTTCAATATGGAAGCCCCAACCTCCGTCTTCATTCTGTCCAACAAACAAACGAACATGTATAGTTTAAAATTATGCAAAGTTTTCAGTTTCTTAGGCTTGTTGGCTTGCTGAATATCTACAAACACTGTGTCATGAGTTTATAAAGAAAATAGACAAAATTTTCTTCCAAATCATAGTGGAGAAAAATCCACCCAATTCACTCGGTGGAAACCCAAAAGACTTTAGGTGTATATTTTAGTCACATGACTTTAAGTGTCATTTTTTTTTTTTTTTCTTTTTTTTGACTAATGAGGATGACCAGAGCCTTTTTTGGTAACAGGATGTCCAAACTTTAGGTGTATTTTTAGTCCCCCTCATCTCCAAGGAATTCTTTCCTGTAATTATGTGATGTCACATGATCTAGTTTTTTTTAGTTAATAATCATATGACTTGTTTAATAAGGGATGCCATTCCCTTTGACCTTTTTTTTTTGCCCTCTCAAATTAAGGGATATTCCATGTTACCGAATTTATATAGATCCTTTGGAACTATAAGTTATTTGAGCACAAAGCTATTTTCAATTACAACAAAATATTACCTGGTGATTATACAAGTATCGAATTATTTCCTTCTGGTGTGCTGGTGAAAGTATAGCATTGAGACCTCCCGTGATGTACAATGCCATTACCTGCATGGCAATAATTTGAAGTTAAGTTAAATGTAACAAACAAGTCACTGGGTTAATTTTTTCAGTCATCCCCATATATCAAGTCATAAACACAATATATATTTATACACACACGTTTGCTTGTGCGTTTAAGAGCTTAAATTCAAAAAATCAAAAAGTATATGCAAGAAATTGCACCAATCTGATGGGCCTTTTTTGTTTTTTTTTTTTAATAATTCAAGAAATTGTACCAATCTGATTGGCCTTACGGAATGAACATAGTCAAGAAGTGTTACAATTTTAACAACATTTTTATTTTCTTAAGCAAAGGTATAGAGAGAGAGAGAGAGAGAGAGAGAGAGAGAGTATGTTTTTTAGAAACAAATGGTTTGAAAATACATACCATGGGTTGAAGGAAAAACAGAGGGCCAGCAGATTCAGCAGGCCAGTGGCCATCATGGGCTTGAATGGATGAAAAAAAGCTCAGTGCTCTTTTCAGAGTAGTTATCACTGCTTCCTCTGTTATCACCTCTGTTTCTTTCACTTGGACTGGTGGTGGAATAGGCCCACATGGGTTCTCCTTTCTAAGCTGAGAGTTTCCATATCAAAGAGTTGGAGACATGTCCAAGTGAAAAAAATGAGACAATAACTCACATATAGAATTTATAAGAGTCAAACACAAAGCACTAGTATATGATATGTTCCTAATATTTCCCATTTATTGAAGTCATTTTAGGTGGTCATTGACATCATCTGGGCTTAGCCTGATGATAAAGTAATTATCATTATGGATACCATTGTCAGTTTCTAAAGTTCATAAAAGATAAATGGAGAGAGAGAAATATTCAATTGGGCCTGGCGTTTAGGCATTAATTTACGGTTTAAAACAATGAACTGGGCCTTGTGTGCTAATCGAGCATTTACAAGCGAAATGATGTGACATCCATGTGTATTGTGTTCAGGAAATTCTTCTATATCATTTTTGAAAAAAGCCCTGTCCTTTGTTTACCAAAAAAAAAAAAAAAAAAAAAAAATGCTATTCTTACCAAATTTTAACGACAAATCATAGGTATTTAGTTGTTATTGGTTTTAATTTGAACCTACCACTGAGATTACTTTTGTCTCTACCAATAACAACCTGTAATAACCTGCCACTTAAATTTGTTGTAAAAGTGTTATAAAAATATTGTAGACATATCATTTCTCTTTTTTATAACTAATTTATGGTAATAATAATTCCAACCAAATCCGTTATTTCAGAAGAATAAATTTTACCACTGAAACCCATCATTCTTTTTTAGTTCATGCTGTTATTAGAAATTCCGTATACAAGTTCCATAATTACATAACCCAAAAGTCAAAAAGATTTTGTACTATCTTAGAAGTTAGAACAACAATTTCACACCGAAATATGGTGGAAATTCCTAAGGTTCAAACGCAATTATGCAAAGCAATCAACCAGGAATTCTAGTAGGAAATGGTAATTCACTTGACTATTATTTTTATTTTATTTTATTTCTAATTGACTTCAATTCTATTTATGTGAGGCGCAGTGAACAAAATATCTAATTGTGTGAGGAAATGAATGTGAAAACTCTAGTGGATGGAATTGCAAAAGATGGGTTGTCTCAGCAAGAATAATGGATGTCTCAATTAGGTGCAACCTTTCACCTCATCTTTTGATTATACTCCATCGCCACCAAATTTGGATCTTGCATCGGCTTTGCTAATTGATGCCCATTACAAAGTTGTCTCTGAACTTGTCCAATTGTCAAATAATACTTAAAAAGATAACGTAGATTTTGTCCACAAATCCAAAAAAGCTAAACCATGAATACAAAATTATATGCTTCAAAGTTCAAAATGTACAATTCACAATCATTGTGGAACCCAAGGCCATGCTTCGAATCTTTCTTCTTCTTCTTCTTCTTCTTCTTCTTCTTCTTTTTTTTTTTTTTTTTTTTTTTTTTTTTTTTTTAACCTTAAGTTACTGAACGGGTATCTTTGCTTATGTGTAGTTACGATGAGCTTATTTTCATTAAATATTTAAAAGTTTATTTAGTTATTGTGTACAAGTACAATTAATTAAGTTTCTCAAAAAAAAAAAGTACAATTAATTAAACTTAAAAATAAGTTAATCCAAAATGAAAACTAGGAATAAAACTATAAAAGACAGTGAAACCAGTTCTTTTCTAACCAATAAAATTATGAAACCGTGTGGAAACTGACCCCGGGGTCCCCACAAAAGTAAGCAAATTGTGGAATTGCATCTCTCTCTTGGGGGAAAAAAAGAAAAGAAAAAAGAATTGGGTTTACTTTTTTTATTTTTCAATATTCCAGTTCACACTCTCTTTGGCCGTCAATTTTTTTTTCCATGCTATATGAACCTGTGTGGCAATTCCAAGTTCGGAGAAGAGTTTTTTTTTTTTTAATAGCCAAAGGTTATTAAGTACTATTTAAAGGAAAATAGGAGTGTGTTTCTATGGATAGAAAAATAAAGTCATGAGTTTGACTATGGATGTCCAGTTTGACAAGGCATGTAGGCATGAGTTTGACTATGGATCTCTCTCTCTCTCTCTCTCTCTCTATATATATATATATATATATATATGTAAATGTGATCATATTTTCCTACCATTCCACCTGTTGCTGTGAAATGCATGGGTTTTTGAGTGTCTTAATTTGAATAAAATGGATTGAAAAAGCTACACATGACTACTCAAAAATGACAGATAAAGAACTGTTTTCAGAGTTCTCATCATCTTTAGATGGTTCAGGGTCTTGAGTGGCCCTGTCTATAACATTGCTGCTAATTGGTTAGTCTCTTAATGCGCGAAAGTGATAAAACAATCACTTTCCAATTGAAAATTTGAAACCATGTATCACATCACATGGTCCACCATTACTACGTGGTAATGGTGGTTTGGAAATTGTAATATGAAAAGGATATGGTTGGCCGTCAAGATTTCTTAAATTACTCATCAGAGAATGTACATGTGTTACGATATTGTCTCCTTACAATATATGTGGATCATCTTCTCACAATATATGTGGATCTCACGTGTTTGGGTTATGTAATAAGACCGTTTCATAAAATAATTTTTCAACTTATGAGGTGAGTCTCAATTTTATAATTAAAATTTTTTATTTTTAAATTTCAATTGTTATGAGTGGGAGAGAGGGATATGGAGATTAGACCCTGACTTTTCTCATAGAGAAGATTTGACTTTGCTACTTAATTACTAAATTTTATTAAAGTAATTTGGGAAAATATATTAAAGTATGTAGGCAGTGGTGACTTTAGGAATTTTATTAGGGTTCATTAAGAAATATAAGTTAAAACAAAATTTAATTAAAATAAAACTTGACTATATCGAGTTACTAACAAAAAAACACGCAAATGCATAAAGTTGTACAATTTCTTTCTACGAGTTTTCATATTTTGAATCATTACAAACCCTCTGTATTTCCTAAAAATTAAATTATATAAAGTTATATCATGTTTATACTATACATGCACACATTTACACACATCACAATTCACACACAAAATATTATTAAAAAAAAGTTCATAATCAGTAGTAAACATACTCACACATATAATATATAATGAAATAGACACTCACAACTCACAAATTTTACTCTTTATTCTTACCGTTGAAGATACTAAGATAGTTAGATAATTAACTGAGATGAGATGAGATTCATGAGAGAGAGATCTATATGATCTGTGTTGTTGTTTGATTTTAGGATGGGCTGATCTGTGTTGTTTTAGTTTTGGGTTGGGTTGGCCTATGTTATTGTTTAGTTTTGAGTTGGACTTATTTGTGATTAGGGAGTGCAAAATTTAAGTCTTGGTGTTCAAAAATATTTTTTAAAGTAAAGTAAGCTAATAAAAAAAATATTTTTTATATATAGTATTTTATTTTCAAGTAAGGGAGTTCATTTGAACCCCTTGAACAACACTTAGCCCCGCCCCTATATGTAGGCCTGCAATATGTTTAAGCCTCATGAATTATAATATCTCTAATAGACCAGACGACTCATACATAAAAGGGATGGAATTTTTTACTCTTAAAAAGTTTTATGGATCCAATTTGGACGTTTTAAATTTGAAGGACCAAAAATCAAGCATACTGCAAATTTCAAGGAACAAAAATATACTGAAAACATATTATTTTTAATTCAATATTGTTGATGTTTGTTTTAAACCAAAAATAGTCTTAGAAAAAAAAAAAAAAAAATACTTACATGGTCCCAGAGTAGTACTCTAGACTCTTACATATAGGGTGGGTCTCACACGTGAGTCTCCTGTGAGAGCCCGAAGCACCATCCCTAAGACAAAATTTGGCAGAACTATTTCTCATTTGAGTGCTACCGTACTACAGTATTCAGATTCCTAAGGCTCGTTTGGTACATGTATTTAAAAACTGAAAATTGTTGTTTAAAAACTTTTGTGAAAATACGTGTGGGTGAAAAAATGTGTAGAAATACGTGAAATGTTGTTTAAAAACTGAAAATTGTTGTTTGGAAACACTCACCAAACACCCCACTAGACTTTGACTAGTGGATAGAAGTTGTATGCTTCATCAAAAAATAAATAAATAAATAAAATAAAACAAAAGGGATAGAAGTTATATGATTATAAATAATAAATGGCTAAGTTAGAAATATCTGCTACGGACAGGGACAGATTGCAGCCTAATTTGTCCTTTTAGCGCACATAGCTAACTTTAATTGACATTTTAACTTGTATGCCGTCTAAATAGTTAAGGGTGTGAAAATATCTTAATAAAAAAATACCTTTATGTTGATATCCCGTGCAAATTAAAATATTAAACAAGAAATTTGATCACAATTTGGCTTTATGTTTTGAAAGTTTACTATTTACACGTCTTCGTTATATAAAGACCTTAACCTTTATTTATATATTCTAGTACACACGGTACATAAACGTATATTGAAATCGTGACTTATAATTTCAATACAAAACTTTTAAAGTCACAATTTCAACATAAAAAAATGTGTGTATATTTGTGCGTAAAAATCGTGTGAAATGAACAGTGTAATTGTCGTGTGTTGCACACATCAAATAGATAAAAAGGTTGGAGATGTGTAAAAGGTTTTAAATAACTATTACATATCACCGGATTTTGAATTCTTTTAAAAAAAACATATTTTCGATTTCCAAGGGTCATGTGCATATATTACTTGCCAACAAAAATGGTAACCTGAACTGCTGCACACGATCTATGTATGGAAAGATCTGAAGCAAATACTCCAAAGATATCCTAAAAAAGCTAAGGGATCTTGTTATTAATGGACAACCGATAAAATTTATCGCAATCGATAAACTTTTTGTAGAGAATCGAGCTATTTTTAATTTGATAAAGACGAGACCTTTGAAAACATTTTCAAAGAGTGCATAAAGTAAACCATTAATGAAGCCAAACGTGAGATTTGTCTCGCTATGTTGTGCTTGTGTGCATACCTTCGTACAAAACTTAAATGAGTCGAAAGGCACATCAATGCTTACACTGATAAGAAAACAAGGAGATAGATTGAAAAGAAAAGATCAAAAGCCGGCAGTCTAATCTATATAGCTGGTTGACTAGTCTATGATGCTTGTAGACTAATGAACATGATTTTTTCAGAAAAGATATGAGAGAAAAAACACACACACATATATATTCACACATATATTTACATAGTTACCTGCATCCTCATCAAAAGATCAGCACTTTGTTTCTTATGAAACCGGTTTTTCTTAAACTCCTCACGCATTCTTTCAACTTCAGCACGCTCTTCTGGAGTACCGGCATCGGGGTCGAATTCCCAGTGTTGCCGCCCAATGAAATTGTTCAGACTCATCAAATCTGGCCCTCCTTCGGCTATCTTCAGCTTCCACATCCTCTAAATATGTAACGAATACAAGTCCTACAGTCATGAGACAAGTTAATATGATCATTAGCCTAATAATATTTGAAATGAACCAAACCCAACTATGTACAGAGAGAGAGAGAGACTGTCATAGCTGGTATGAAACTTTGTATAATATAAATCATAGCCAACCACAACATATTTCTTAGTACATATATATATATATATATATATATGTGCAAATTATAATCGTATCTAAGAACAAACCATGATATAAATTCTGGAAAAATTAAAACTATATTGCAGAGAAAAATGTATAAAAACGGGGTTACGTCTTAGGACAACTTTCTTTTTATTTTATCGAAGGAGTTAGGACAACGTTAATATAACATGCTTTGCAGCAAGATCATTTTCTGCTACTAATACTAGTCTGTATAGAAAGAGATCAAGATCATTTTCATGAGAAAATTGGAGATTGTAGAGCTGGGAAATGAAGAAAAGAGGGAGGAGGAATACTTGAATGATACCTTTATAGATTTAGAAAATTGTGTTTCTTCCTTAGTGAGGTACCAAGTCCAAGTGGCTGGCACGCTCAGAGAACAATTTTCTTAGGGTGATGTTTGTGGTTGTGAGCTCTTGACCCTTTAAATAGGAAAGATACAAAGAGGGAGAAGAATGAGGTTGGTAGAAGTTGAACGTCGCAAGCAATTAAGTCATAATGTATACTTGACGCTTCCCACTATAATACTGCTAGTAGCAAAGCCTAGACTACAATAGGAAAATGCTAAAATAATCACTTTCACAAAATATTTAATGATTTTCATATAGATTTATCATTAATATCACTTTTTCATTTACTAATAATCACTCACTATATTAACAGTTTGTAAAATATTTTATAAAATAATTTGTATCTCTAACATTATTTAAATATTTAATCCCGTAATAAGTTATAAATGGTAAATGATAAAATAATATTAATTAATAGCAAAACTAAATAATAACTAATAAAAATTTGCAAACTCAGCTTCTAAGAAAAATACTGTAATAATTGTGGCGTGCACATCACTATTCAAATAACCGCGTGCGTGGAAGGGAGAGGTCAAGCTTGATCCTTAATAAAATCGAAAAGTAGACTATCTTGGCAAAAAAAATCCATGTAAAAAATAAGTGGAATACTAGCCTTTTTTATAATATAATCTTTTTTTCTTTGATCACTTCAATTTTAATAAACTTATATAATGGACTATCATTACACGTATGTGCGTAGGTGCTCATTTTTTAGTGTTAATGTGTATTAGGGTATGTGGGCTTTAGGCCTACCTTGTTTACTTGTATAGCACACTAACTTGTACTGCACACTCTGCCTCCTACATAAAGGAACTCATATATATTTTATTACTTGATGAAATACAATACTATTGAATTCAGTATTTCTAACATGGTATCAGAGCCACTGCTCTAATTTTCTTGTGTCTTGCAGTTTTGTCTTTGTCGATATTTTCCGCTGCCTCAACTTCTGCGGTTAGTAAGCCCTTTTAGTGCCCTCTCTCAACTGCTCCGCCGTTATTAGAGGTCCTCAGGGTTGAATCTCCGCTGCTAGAAGCTCCTTCTTCGCTGCCAAGACCATTGCCATTGTTGAATTTGTCACCTCTAACCTCCGATTACAACACAAGATATAGCATCATGTAGACCGTCAACCGATCTACTCAACGCCGTTAGAAACTTCCACATCGGAGCCTCCACATGCTCTCACACCCCGCTCAAAGTTTTGGAAAAACGATCCATGCGCCTCACGTGCCTCCATGCGTCGGCTATCTTCTTCATGCCCTGCCACGCGCTAGATCTGCACCTACTGACGTCATCGATTACGTCATCTACGCCATGTTAGCTGGTGTGCTGTCGCAAGCAACTAAAAATAAAACCTATACTCCTAAAAATATATATAGTAGTGCGAGTAAGGATCATTCCCACGGAGAGTATCTAGCCTAGTTTTACGCTACGTGAACAAGGAGGGGGGTGGAGTATAATGAAAACAATTTTAAGAAAAAAAAAAAAACAACTAAGGAACAATTCAAATTAAAGTATTGAAATTAATCAAAAGAACAAACCTTGGTCTAAGTCAACATCCATCATCAGAATTTTACAACTGATCATCGACGCAAGTATATATCAATTCACACTTTAAATATTCACCATCGGAACAATTTTTCTATCTCTCCTTAGTCGTAGTTAATTAGAAAACAAGCGATCTAATAAACCCTAACTACTAAACAACCCAAGACAAGCGCTAAAGGTTTAATTTAGTAGTAGCCTTAAGAATTAGAGAGATCAATGAAACTAAACAACACAAACACAAGCGGTTGCATTTAATTTAGTCGGGCATTCTTCCTAAGATCTAATAATTTCTGACGCAGCAAATCATTAAATCTTGGTTGCTTCACAAGTTAGAGAGATCAAACAATTACGGATTTGATATCTAACCTAGCAGTAGATTGCAACAAACAATAAACTAGTAGGCCTCCTAGTAATTAAACGAGACAATCATGAAAATAGGCACAAAAGAACATCCGATATTCAAAACATAAATTGAACAATAAAAACAAATTAGATCTCACAGTTTTATTGATTCCCAGGCTTCAGTCTCCTTTGACCAAGTATAAAAGTTTAGCCAAGTAGGGCCATGATGAAAACTCAAAGGAAAAAATCAGAGAAGAGGGGGGAGAGAGGCGTGTGTGTCCAATTCTGATTTCTCCTCCCCCTTTCACACGTTAATTCCCCTTTTCCCAAGCCTACAAAATCTCCTAAAGATATTCTCAATAATAATATCCAAATCTAACTAATTAAGGAAAAATATTAAAAATAAAACAAAGTCCTAATATAACTAGGAAAGTGGAGTTATACATGAATAGTAATAGACCCTCCAAGCCTAATCTACCTGATGTACCTAAACCTTCCAAGTTTCTTGCTCCAATGAGGTTGCGCCGAACCTTTTTCTTTTCTAGCTTACTGGATTCCGCTATAATACATAGCATCCACCATCCTTGGCATCTTCTAATGCTTCCCAAAGCTCCAAAAACACTCAACACTCTAAATGGGTGTGGGTATTGTTTGGATAGAAATCTCCTCTCAATAGGTATGACAATGAAAGAGGGAATGAGAAGAGACTACAAAGATTTCTCTCTAAGAATGAGTAGCTCTCTCTAATTGGGTGGGTGTTTTGAAGAAACCTCTCTTGGGGTTTTTCTTTCGAATAGCCACACATATTTTGTGGGAATGAGGGGTATTTATACTGGTGTGAGAATGGAATGCGAAGAGTCAGTTTTTCCAAAATAGGGCTGGTTGGCAACTTGACCTCGCGACTTGACTGAGTCGCAAGTTAAAGCCACGAGCTAACTAAATGGCCAGTCTGGATTTTTGTCCTGTAGTGTTCCAGTTGGCATGACTGTTCACCTCCCCTGCATGCTCTGCGCGTGTGCAACTTTTGGCGGCTTGCAAGCCGCAAGCCTCCCGCGAGATCCAGCCACGAGTCCCTGCTTCACTGCACAGTCTTGAGCATTTCTTCACACTCTCTCACACACTACCCTTACATGATTCTCACCTAAATACAGGGTTTCTAAGTGCTGTATTACAAGCAAATTTGTTATGGAATAAAGACAACACATGGTTGATTAAATTCAACCTTACAATAGTTTTAATGAAATTTTAATTGTTTCACGTTCAAAATATGTTATTTGACATATAATGCCTAGTGTGACTCTCATGGTAATAGTGGCTTGACGTGAAAAATCCAATTTTTTCATATATACATATATTATAATCCCAAAATATGATATTCCTCACATGTTTTGGGTGGGAGAAAATATTTCAAATTGGTTCATAGAATTTTCGAGATATCTCATGTGTAGGGAGTGAAATAATTTGACCAAAGACTATAACATCACTTTCTTTTATATATATATATATATATATATATATATATATATATATATATATATAATGAACTCAAGTTTGTACTCATTATATCAAATAATAACAACTCCATACTGCATCATGGATAGTCGGTAACATAGCTTGTAAGGTTGAATTTAATCAACCATCTTGTTGGCTTTATTCCATGCCAAATTTGCTTGTATTTCAGCAATTAGTAACCTTGTATTTAGGTGGGATTATTGTAAGGGTAGTGAGTGAGATAGTGTGAAGAAATGCTCAAGAGTGTGTAAGAAAAACAGGGACTCATGACTGGATCTCGCGGGTGACTCGCGGCTGCAAGCCGCCAGAAGCTGCACACGTGCCAGGCATGCCAGAAGTTGAAGTGTCATACTAGCTAGAGCACTACAAGACAAAATAGGACAACTGGCCGTTCAGTTACCTCACGGCTGGAACTCGCGACTCAATCAAGCCGCGAGCCAGCCCTGTTTTGAAAAACCTGACTCTTCACATTCCATTCTCATCCTAGTATAAATATCCCTTATACCCACGAAAGAAAGAGAGCTTCCAAAGAGAATTTTGAGAGAGAAACCCTAGAGAAAAACGAGATTGATTCATCCACAATCTTCACATAAGTGACTCTTCAAATTCCTCAACTCTCTTCCTCTCCATTGTTAAAACCTTAAGAGGCTTTTTACCAAAACTTTTTCTCACCATATCCATTTCTATGAGAGGGCTATTTGGTGCTTTGGGAAGCAGTTAGGAAGGAACCAATTTCACATTGGTTGATGCTATGGTCAAGTAGCGGAATCCGGGAAGCTAGAAAAGAAATAGGTTCGGCGCAACCTCGTTGGAGCAAGAAGTTTTGAGAGCTTAGGTACACTGGGTAGATTAGGCTTGAAGGGTCTATTGCAGTTCATGTATCCCAACTACATTTTTTAGTGGATTACTTACCGCTTGAAGGGCGGCGGAGAGGTTTTACGCCGAGGGTTTCGGTTTCCTCTTCGATAACACATCGTGTGTTGTCCTTGTGTTTGCATCTCTCTTCCCTTAATCTTTGCCATTTAATTTCTGCTATGGATGTGATTTTATTTGGTTTAGATTGTTTATCAATTCTGTATTAAGCTTATTCATGTTCCGCACACTTATTGTTTGTCATAAAGTTTGAATTGGTAATTTTGTTATTGGGGGTCTAAATGTTCATAGTATTTTATACACTATTTGAACTTTCATAGCTGTTAATTATTGCGACAATGGCCCCATTTAAATTGAAAATTTACTTGGATGATTGGTGAGGACAACAAACTTAGTGGAAAAATAAGGTCTATATCATGAATGATAAAGTTGATTTTCATTTTGTTAATGTATGTATATATATTTTTTTTTGAGTGATCTATAATGAGTCATTTCGAAAAAGGTAGATTTCTATGATGCATTCAATATATATTGATATACGTGGAGTGATCTGTGGTTTGTTAATTATTCAATTAGGTAGACATTTTGCCCGTGATGCATGAATTTTGTGCAATTGACCCAATTTAGCAACTACCTAACAAGCAACCGTGGCTCCACCCACGTTTTAATCTAAAGAATAATACAGTACTGCACACGTATAATTTGCATGTTGCATTTACAAAAATTCATTAGATTAAAATTCTTGTTTGAGTTCCTTTCTATAAATAAATAAATAAAAACTTGTTTGAGTTGAGTATATGAGCATGAAAGTAATTAACTAATTTGTTTTAAGGTTAATTACAGTTTTCAAATTTAAATCATGGAGGCTGATAGGCCAAGAATGTATTAACCCCTTAGGGTAAATTAACAAATTAATTAATTAGCTAAGTTAATTAATTAGGTCAATTAACATGCAATACGCGTGGTTACACAAACAAATCACCAACTAAGTTAAATGCAGCAGAAAAATAAGTTTGACAAGGTGATTTGTTTACGAATAGGGATAACCTCCAAGACAAAAACCCCACCAGGTGAATTTAAGGTCACCACACCCAAAAATCTATTATTATCAAAATAAGCGGTTACAAGTAAAGGAATGTCAGTACCTTATACCAACCTACAGTTGAACCCTTACCCCAACAGACAATTGGACTTGTAATATAGTGACAATCTCTCCTTTCAATGCACGGCTCCCAGTATGTGACTAACCAATCGATGCACGGATCCAAGTACATGACTAACACACCTACTTAAGAAGGATGTTGGCTACAAAGTTTTTCAGTTCATCCACATGATGAAGATCAAGAAGCTCCTTGGTCACAAAACCCTATGGCATACAAACGCAGCAGCTTCTTCAAGAGAAAGATGAATTAGGGCAAATTGTCTCCGGTTACAATATGCTTGCAACAACAAGTGCAACCACCTCATGACAGCCCTTAAAATAATCCTTATATATGTCTAGGGTTATGAGAGAAAAAAAAATAAATAAAATAAACATAAAATAAAATATGAGAGAAGTCATGAATCATTCAACTCATATTCACTTGTTGAATATAATAAAATCTACCCTAACATAAACTCTTTAAAAACTTTGCAAAAAGAGAGTTCATGGCATGGAAGACTTTAACAACCTGTATTTCTGAAACACTTTAATAAAACTCATCTGACATCTTAATGTGAAACAGAAATAAAAGATTGCATACAATAAATAAGAAGCATGTGCATAAAAAGAGAAAAGAAACAACACATGGAGAGATAGGTGAAAGAATGTAATAACAACATCATCAAATATATATATCAAATAAATACAAGGTTTGCTATCTGTTAGGTTCTAATACATTAGAACTTCATTTTGTTAGGAACTAATGTATTAGAACTTCATTTTGTAATGTTGGCAAACCATGATCAAAACGTTTTAGTCTTGTTTAGACTTGCTCAAAGTATATGTTTTTTATGTCAAGTTGGAATCGAGTTGCTGCAGGATTTACTATGTAAATCTGCCTAGCTCGATCGATCGAGAATTAGACTTGATCGATCGAAAGTCGTGCAGATTTTTTTTTTTTTTTCTGAAGAATTTCCAACTCAGCCCAAGCCCGTTTAATGTGTAGGGTTTTATGTTTTGTCTTAAGTATAAAAGGGAAAACCCTTGCCACGTTTTGAGGTTACTCTTTATGCTGTGTGTGTGAATCTTCTGTGAGATCTAGAGGTGGTTGCCTTCACATACACTTAGGGTTTCCAAGATTCAAGATTATGTCAAGAACTTGGTGATCAAATTAGTTGCAGATTCAAGAGCTTAAAGATATACAAGCGGGAGTGCTTGTACTTGCTAGGAATCCAAGAAAGAAGTAATCCATGGACTCGGAGCTGTCACGTGGTTGTGGTAGTAAGTTTCCTACTTGAGGTAGCAATAGGATGTTAGTGGTCTAAATCACTATTGTGTAAACTTCAATTCTTTCATAGTGGATTCAGTTTTACCTTGAGGATAGCTAGGTTAAATCCTTCCCAGGTTTTTTACCGGTTTGGTTTTCCTGGGTTATCATATTGTTGTGTTCTTTATTTTCCGCACTTGTCAATGATATGGTTAATCACTTGGCTAAATAACTAGGTTAATCTGGTTGTGTTTTAAGGGGTCTAAAAACGTACAAGTGGTATCAGAGTAGGTTGCTCTCTTGTTGTAGATCTTTTGATCTAAGAGCTGATCCTTGACCCCTATTGTCATGGATTCTTGGAAGATCTTATTGCTTATATGCCATCTTGTCTACTTGTTGTTTTTGTCTCTTGTTGCTTGTGTTAAATCTTTCCTTGAGCATCTTGGTATAATTACATGTGATGATAATTATGTGTGTTATACTGCTTTAACCGCCTTAAAGGCACGTGATTCTTGTCTTTGGTATTTGGATAGTGGTTGTTCTAGGCATATGACAGGAAATAAAGCTTTGTTCAAGACACTCTTTGAAGGAAAGATTGGAACAGTCACGTTTAGAGTTGGAAGCAAATCTATGATCAGAGGCATCGGAACCGTGGACATTCCAGGGTTGCCGGTTTTTGAAGATGTCTAGTATGTAGATGGGTTGAAGGCTAACTTACTCAGTATCAGTCAGATTTGTGATAATGGTCTGAATGTTCTCTTCACTAAGTATGAATGTGAGATACTTGATGGAAGAGGTGACTGTATGTGTATTGGTGTGAGGACAGCTAACAACTGTTATGGTATAACACCGAGTATAAGCAACAAGTGTTTTAGTGCAAAGATCAATCAAGTTGACTTATGGCATCAACGTTTGGGACATGCTAGTCACAAGCAATTAGAGAAGATTTCTAAGTGTGATGCAGTTATTGGTTTGCCCAAGTTCGATAAGATAGAAAAGTGCATATGTGGACCATGTTAGATGGGTAAACAAGTGAAGTCCAAGCATCCGTCTGTAATTGAAGTTCAAACTTCCAAACCTCTTGAGTTGTTGCACATTGATCTCATGGGTCCTGCCAGAGTTCAGAGTTTAGGTGGAAAGAGGTATATTCTAGTTGTTGTAGATGATTTTACTAGATATACATAGGTTGAGCTTTTGAGAGATAAAGCAGAGGTTCCTGAGAAGATGATACATTTGTGCAAGAAATTGCAAGTTGAGAAAGGTACTGTGATAGCAATAATTAGAAGTGATCATGGAAGAGAATTTGAAAACACAAAGCTGGCTACCTTCTGCAATGATCAAGGCATGCATCAAGAGTTCTCATCACCCAAAACACGACAACAGAATGGAATGGTGGAACGGAAGAATAGGGTTGTTAAGAGATGGCACGTGTCATGCTACACAATAAAAAGATGCCTAAATCCTTTTAGGGAGAAGCAGTTAACACTGCTTGCCATACACTCAACCAAGTGTATTTCAAACCTGATTCCAAGCAAACTCCGTATGAACTCTGGAGAGGAAAGAAGCCTGTGGTTAAATATTTCAAGATATTTGGCAGTGGCTGTTACATTCTACGTGATATAGAGAACCTAGAAAAGTTTGATGCAAAGAGTGACAAGGGATACTTTCTAGGATACTCTTCCACTAGTAGAGCATATAGAGTGTACAATCTGAGAACCAAAACAATCATGGAATCTTCCAATGTTGTGATCAATGATGAATTAAGTTCTGAAAGTCATTCAAAAAATAGTTCTCCAGTTCAAGAAAAGAATATAGAAGTTGATGATTCACTTCTTGCTGATGTTTCAGTACCATCAAGTTCAAAACTATCCACACCAGTTCATGAAACTCAACAAGAACAAAGTGAGCTTAGTCCTTCATCAAAACAGAAAGTTACCTCTACATCTTTGGTCAAAGGTCCATCCTCTAGAGTTAAGTTGAATCACCCTACCACAAATATATTGGGTAGTCTAAATGATAACATGAGATTGAGATCAAAATCCTTGAATGTAATTACTTATTCATGCTATCTAACCCAATTTGAACCGAAAAAGGTGGATGAAGCACTTCAAGATGTTGATTGGGTTAATTCCATGTATGAAGCACTTTACCAATTTGTTCGGAATGATGTGTGGGAATTAGTTCCTAGACCAAAGGGAGTAAATGTGATTGGAACTAAGTGGATTTTTAAGAACAAGTCAAATGAACATGGTACAGTTATTAAAAATAAATCAAGACTTGTTGCTCAAGGGTACACACAAGTGGAAGGGATTGATTTTGATGAGACCTTTGCACGGGTAGCTAGACTGGAATCCATTAGGATACTTTTGGCCATAGCAAGTCATCTGAATTTCAAGTTGTATCAAATGGATGTCAAGAGTGCTTTCTTGAATGGGATGTTGCAAGAAGAGGTATATGTTGAACAACCAAAGGGTTTTGTTGATCCTCACAGACCGGATGATGTCTACAAGTTGAAGAGAGCCCTCTATGGTTTGAAACAAGCTCCCAGGGCTTGGTATGATAGATTGACTGCATATCTCACTGAGCATGGATTCAAAAGGGGATTTGCAGATACTACTCTCTTCATAAGAAAGGATAAGGATTATTTTGTTGTAACTCAAATTTATGTTGATGATATTGTTTTTGGTGCTACCAATGATTCTCTTGCTCAATCTTTTGCAGATGAAATGAAGTCCATGTTTAAAATGAGTATGGTTGGTGAACTAACTTATTTCTTGGGATTGCAAGTGAAGCAAACGGACCTAGGAATCTACATCAACCAAGCAAAGTATGCAAGAAATCTAGTCAAGAGATTTGGACTTGACAAGGTTGCCCATGCTAGAACACCAATGGCTGCAAATGCAAAATTAACCAATGATCCATCAGGTGAGTCTGTTGATGTTACATTATATAAAAGCATGATTGGATGTCTTTTGTATTTGACTACAAATCAGCCTGATATTGTTTTTAGTGTTGGTATATGTTCTAGATTTTAATCTAATCCTAAGGTTTCACATTTGAATGCTGTTAAAAGAATCATAAAATATGTTGGTGGAATTTGTGATTATGGATTGTTTTATAGCAAAGAGTCTAATCTGTCTCTTGCTGGATTTTATGATTCTGATTGGGCCAGTAATGCCGATGATAGAAAAAGCACCACTGGTGGGTGTTTTTATGTAAGAGCCAATCTTGTTGCTTGGATGAGTAAAAAGAAAAATTTTGTGTCCTTGTCTACTGCTGAGGCAGAATATATTGCTGCTGGAAGTTGTTGTTCACAGCTTCTTTGGATGAAAAAGCTTTTTAGTGACTATGGAGTATCACAAGATACCATGGTTGTTTATTGTGATAATTCTAGTGCTATCGATATCTCTAAGAACCTTGTTCAACAATCTAAGACTAAACACATAGAGATTAGATATCACTTTATTAGGGATCTTGTTGAAAGAAAGATTGTGTCTCTTGAGTATATCCCTACTAAATGTCAGAATGCTGACATCTTCACCAAACCTCCTGATAGAAGTAAGTTTGAGACACTTCATCAAGTAATTGGTGTGATTCTGTGTCCCTGATCATCTTTGGCTTTCTTGGTCCTTATGCTTCATTTCTTTACTCTTTGTGACCATTCTTCTTTGTTACTTTTGTTTTCTCTGTTTTTTTTTTCTAGGATTTGCATTGCATAATATTCATACATTTCATTCTAAGATTGTTTTTGTTATTTTTTATAACAAAAAAAAAAAAAAAAGGGAAAAAGGAAGCAAAATATGTTTTGCATTATTTTTCTTGAATTTGAAATCAAGGTTGGCCAATTTATTTTTACATAACATGTTTATGTACTTTGTTTAGCTTGGATGAGCTTATTTGTTGCACTTTACTAGTTGAAGCCTTGTAGTGCATGTTGTGTGGGAAATATGTTTATAATTTTTTATCACATTGTCTTGATCTTGAAGTCATGTCTTTGATTGTCGAACTTGAACTTTTTCAGAAATGCATAAATAACCATCTCACCACTGTTTACTAGCCAATCATGAATACCTTAGTGCATATCGTATGATTTTGTGCTCGAGAAAGTGTAGAACATGCACAAAAAGAACATAAGGTGTAGGCTTGGTTTAAATGCTAAAATTGGTGTGTACATTATTGAGCTTTAATAACTTTACAATTAAATAAAATTGGTGTGTACATTATGAGACAAATCAAGAAACTTACATGATTGCAAGCTTGTTTTCTAGGAGATGTGGGAGTTATATGATGTAACTCTTTAGGTGATAATCTCTTTCAAATTCTATGTGATGAATTTTGTAGACATTGTGCTTGATTTCTATTTACATATCACCTCACATGTATCTCAAGTTTTTGCCAGTTGCACACACTACACAAGTTACTCTTTGCTAAACTTTGTACATGTTATTGTGTGTGATTTTGGTTTGGCCAACCAAGTTTGAAAATTCCTTAAGTTTTGTGCAAAACATGTTTAATGCTTGAGAATATAAGGTGAATTGATTGAAAATCTTAATTTTGGGAAAACTGGGTTCAAAACAAGTGTTTTTGAAAAGCATTTCATCTCATACTCATGTATTTTATTCATAAAATTCAATGCTTTGAGGAGTTTCTGCATAATTTTGCGTTGATTTTCAAAATTTTGTTTTTTCCAGAATTTCGATCGATCGAACCTATTTCTCTACCGATTGAAATTGCGATTAAAATTTTGGTCAGCCTCTGTCTGTTTCGATCGGTGCTCGATTGATGTTGGATCAATCGAAGCCTTTTCAATCAATCGAACCTATTTTTCGATCAATTGAAAGTCATATAGAGAGTTTTTTAAAAACATTTGTTTTTCACGTGTTCAAACACTTTTCAAAAGTTTCAAACACTTTTTCTCTCTCTATTTGATCAGTCAAGGCATTCAACCAATTTTTTTGTTGTTTTCCTCCGATCTTTTTGCAAGGTTTTTCTCTCCCAAGGCCGGTAAGACCATATTACCCTTCCTTTTTCATTTATTTTCAGTTTTCATGCATTAATTCATGCATTGTTTGGGTAATTTTCGGACCGATGTAAATTTGGGGTTTTTCGTGTTTTAAGCCATTTCTTTCAAAACTGATTAATGGGTTTTTGTTGTGGGATGCTATAAACATGATCCTTGTGGTTTAATTTGATCAATTTGTTGAATTGGGAAAATTTGGAATTTCTAGGGCTTGAAAATACCCGAATTGGGGATTTTGTTCAATTAGGTTCAATTTGATGAAATTGGCTTGTTGGATTGATTCATATGATCATTATATTGTGTTATCTATCTTGATTAATGATCAATTGGTCAATTTATTGAAAATTGTACAAGTGGTTTTTCAAATTTTGGGGTTTTTGATATAAACTCTATGCTCAAGCCAATTTTGTAAATTTAAAGTTAAATTGAACTTATTCTCACTGCATTAGAGCATGCATCATTTGCTTATACTGTTCATGCATCATATAGAATTGTCATATCTATATTTTTTTTTGTCCTAACTTGCAGTCTGCCCTTGGTTTTTGTCTTTTGTTTCCTTTTGGTTCTTTTCTATGTATCTTGTCCTTTCCTTAGCACTATGTCTAGGAAGACTAGAGCAAATAGGAAAGCCTCCTCGTCTTCTGTCCCTTCTTTTGAGAGTGAGAGGTTTTTGAGTGAGAAAAACCAAGAGACATATGAGAAGTTTAACCTTAAGAGGAACATTTGAGCTAAGAGAAAGGTTCTGTTAGATGGGCTTGATCCTGAGAGTAGGTGTAACTTTGAGTGTAGGCGATGGTTGCCGTTGTTGGATATTTCTCATCCACCTCCGGCTACCCTGATTAGAGAGTTCTACTCAAACCTTTCTATCCACGTCTATGATTCCAACACTCTAGTTAGGAGTTGGATACGAGGTGATGAGTACACCATTACTCCTTCAGTAGTGGCTGTTGCTCTTGGGGTGCCAGTGGTCCAGCATCCTGTCTACCCTTATGATGAATCTCCTCCCCTAGACGACATCATGTCTTACATCACTAGGTCTTCTATCCAATGGGGTTCTGACCCTCGGATCACCTCTCTTGAGTTGACCAAGATTCACTATCTTTTCTTTCGGATTTCTTGCCATTTGATCTGGCCTATCTCTCATCTGCACACCATTCCTTTGGAGAGATGTACGTTTTTGTATGCCCTTATTTCTTACGCTCCTATGAGCTTTCCTCATCTTTTCATTCGTTTTTTGATTGAGGTTCATAGGAGTGGTTATACTGCTCATGCTCTTTTCTTCCCTGTTTTTATTCACCGGATTTTGTTACATCTAGGTTTAGATGAGTTTCTGGCTTCTAAGCCTGTTCATATTATCGCTCCTATAGGTGCCACCATTCTTAGGCAGAGGGCTGCTCAGATGAGAGCAAGCTCTAAACGCCCTAGGGTCGAGACTTCTGGTGTCGTACCTCCTCCTTCATCTTTTACAGGTGATACTACAGTTGAGGAGTTTGTTGATCCTGCTGCTGCTACTGCTGTTCCTCCAACTTCTACCTCGTATGAATTAGACATTCGACGTATGTTGGAGACCGTTTAGGAGGCTCATGGTCAGCTTTTGGTGGACATGCTTGATGAGCTTCGTGCTTTGCAAGTGGATCTAGAGCATATTAGACGATTGCCTCCGCCACCTCCTTTTGATGATGGATTCTGATTGCCCTTTGGCATTCCGTCACAAAAATGGGGAGTACATTTGTAGCAGATTTTTGTTGATAAGGGGATATTTTTGTATTTATGGAGCTTGTGGAGCTATTAGATTGTATCTAGGTGCTTTATTATGTATTTACATTCTTGGCTCATGATGTATTTTTGTTTTTTGATTGGGTTGTCCATGATAGGGGGAGATACTTTGATTTGTATATGTTGTTTCACATTGCTTATTGATTTATATTTATGAGGTTATTCATGATATATGTCTTTATTTTGTAGTATGTAATATTTAAGTTATTTTTGTTTTGCTTGTATTTTCTACATGTGCATTTATGCGTTTGTTGAGTGTTTTAGGAAATATACAGGTTGATTCAGTCGTGCTGTTGTCTACACTTACAACTGATAGATGGTAGTTAGGTTAAATTTGTTGTGTTGGGCAATATTTTTGTAATGGGCTGTTTTTATGTAACTTTGAGCACTTGGTTTAGTTTGTGTTTTGTCATGGATTGCCAAAGGGGGAGTTTATTAGGTTCTAAGGAATTAGGAACTAATGTATTAGAACTTCATTTTGTAATGTTGGCAAACCATGATGAAAATGTTTTAGTCTTGTTTAGACTTGCTCAAAGTATATGTTTTTTATGTCAAGTTGGAATTGAGTTACTACAGGATTTACTATGTAAATCTGTCTGGCTCGATCGATCGAGAATTAGACTCGATCGATTGAAAGTCGTGCAGATTGTTTTTTCTGCAGAATTTCCAAATCAACCCAAGCCCGTTTGATGTGTAGGGTTTTATGTTTTGTCTTAAGTATAAAAGGGAAAACCCTAGCCACGTTTTGAGGTTGCTCTTTATGATGTGTGTGTGAATCTTCTGTGAGATCTAGAGGTGGTTGCCTTCACATACACTTAGGGTTTCCAAGATTCAAGATTATGTCAAGAACTTGGTGATCAATTCAGTTGCAGATTCAAGAACTTAAAGATATACAAGCGGGAGTGCTTGTACTTGCTGGGAATCCAAGAAAGAAGTAATTCGTGGACTTGGAGCTGTCACATGGTCGTGGTAGTAAGTTTCCTACTCGAGGTAGTAATAGTATGTTAGTGTTCTAAGTCGCTATTGTGTAAACTTCAATTCTTTCATAATGGATTCAGTTTTACCTTGAGGATAGCTAGGTTAAATCCTCCCTAGGTTTTTTACCGGTTTGGTTTTCTTGGGTTATCATATTGTTTTGTTCTTTATTTTCCGCACTTGTCAACGATATGATATATATGTGTTAACCTAGATTTGCATAATTTACCTAAGTTAATCACTTGGCTAAATAGCTAGGTTAATCTGGTTGTGTTTTAAGGGGTCTAAAAATGTACACTATCACTAAGTGGTCACAAGACCGATAGTACAAGAACAATGTATCTAAAAGAGAAAGAAAAGAAAAGATACAAAAGTCCTCACTACATCCCTCAAAAAGATAAACATTCCCCCTAACAAAAATCTCCTATACTAGCTCTTCTCCTAAGAACATGACTACTCTCATACCCAAAACTACTCCCCCTTTTTATCACGAATGACAAAGGGCAAGTCACTCAAGCAGTTATCTATTCATCACTGGAAGAGCTAGCGTCCCCATCCTCATCATAACATCATCATCACCATCAAAGTCACCATCATCGTCCTCGTCCTCAGATGCCTCTAGAGAAGGAGAGGGAGATGCCACGAAGCCACCAAGGCAAGCCTATCGTAGTGCAATACGACCGATACGTGTGTTCACTTGACACAACTCATCACTCATTACTGAGAGTGTCAAGGCGAGCATCCATACGCTGAAACTGCGCCATGACCGCCTCGAGGGTCACACCACCTGCGGAAGAAGAAGCTGTGGAGGTAGAAGGAGCGGAAGAGGTTGGAGGAATCGCCATCTCGGTCCGTGGCCGCTTCAGTTAAAGCTGGGCTTTGCTCCGTCTAATGGACATGCTTCTAATGGCACCCATGATAGAGAAGTGAGCAAACTCAAGATAGGAGATAGACATATGGCGAATGATCTTCGTGATAGCAGAAGGGAAAATAAGCTTATCACGGGTCGCCGTATCCTTATAGACATCTATAAGGGAGAGTATGAAATGAGAGGGAAAGTCAATGGTAAGCCCCTCAAGAAGGGATAACAAAAAGCAAGCACGAGCTCAGTAATATAATTATTGTGAGACAAGGGATGTAAAACAAATTTCATCACCATATTCAAGAACCTTGAACCTTTTGCAAAGCCCGAGCAAAGGGTGTTTTGACGGTCACCCTAAGATGAAGGTATCTCACAGAAGAGACATATGAGTTCGTCTTTGGACACAGTCCGTAGACGAGGACAGTCGAGGTAATCAGGATGTGGTACCCTCGGGACACGTAGCATATCGGAGATAAGCTCTCAAGTGACTACTATATGTACACCTCGAACAAAAGTGAGAAAGCGAGGTATGGAAGAATCAAATCCGTGCATATTGGAGTGAAACTCTTGTATGATCACGGAGGGACAACTGACCAGGATATCACAAAGGGACTCCCAACCCCTACTTTGAAAGACAGTGGGTAAGTCAATATCGGAAAAATCCGAAAGGACAACCTGGCATTCCGAATGAATGCCACGACTAGAAAAGTTCTCCAAGAAGCCCTGACAGGCCTTCTCATCATAGAACCGAACATGAAGAGGAGTAGAATCAGAGGAAGAAGATGCCCCAGAATGAAGAGGGTTCCGAGACAGAGCAGACTTACGATTGGGTGCCATATGCAGACTATCTGAAAGAAAGAAAAAGATAGAGACATGTAGAAGAGTACCAATCAATAACAAATATCAAAAGGAAGAAAAGAGAGGTACGTATACATGAAAAATGCATGAACATGTGACATGCAACAAAATAAACATCATAGGCTCAGCCCAACCCAAACCTACCAGCACACAAGATTTCAACATATAAAACACACATCTAAATGCATGAAACATGGTGAAAATGAAAATGTGACTGTATGCATGAGCATACAAGATCATTTAAACATAACCCACCCAAAATTTTCACAAAAAACCTCATCAATTTTCAAAAACCCCAAAAACCTAGGTCTAAATGAATGAAATGCATGATAAAAAGAGAGAAAAGATACCATACCAGAGGAAGAAAACAAGCTTTGGGCCAAAAAACAAGTGAGGAAGGTGAAGAGGTTGAGTGAGAAGTGTTTGGGAGAAAGAAAAGAGTGTTTCTATCGAAAGAAATCGGAGAGAAATGAGAGAAAAATCGTGCAGAAACTATATATAGAAAAACAAAGCTCGATGGATCGAGAGCTATCGAGAATCTGTCGAGCACTAATTCTTGACAGATTTAGCTATCGAAGTGCTATCGAGAGCTATCAACGGCAAAGAAAGCTCGATGGATCAAACAGCTATCGATGAGCTATTGAGCAGACAGAAAGTTTCTCGATGGATCGAGAATCTGTCGAGAAGCTATCGAGACAAATTCTAGAAAGTTTTGATGGATCGAGATTGCGTTAACTTTTGTCGAGAAAGGAAGATCAAAGATCTCGATGGATAGCTAGTTGTCGAGAAGCTGTTGAGATGTACAAAAACAGTTTTTCAAAGAAGAGAAAACCACATAAATGATTGCAATCAAGCAAGCTACTCAACCAAAGATCCAAACAACATTTTAAGCTCTCAAAAACATCTCTCAACAAAAAAATGTCAAGCATTTAGATCCAAAACACACACACACACACACACACACACACTAAACAAGTTTAACTAATTTTATATTTCAAAAAACAAGTTAAGACAGTTTAGTGAGCATACATTAACACATGTATTCCTTGTGATGGTCAAATCACATTGTACCTACACATGTATCAAAAGTAGCAAAGAATTTGTGTGTTGTGTGTGAAAAAAAAAAAAAAAAAATTCACAAGATTGCATAAGTGTCTACATGTTATGATGATTTGAGATATGAGAAAATTAATTTAACTCACACACAATCATAATTGCTTGATGGGGACTATCACCTTTGAGGTACATTCTATAACTCACACATTTCCTAGAAGACACGCTTGCAATCATATATAAAGCATTTTGATTTTTTTTTTGCTTTTAATTTTTCTTTGCATATTTTTCTTTTGAGCATATCATGCATGGGCATATAAGAGAGAGAAAAGAAATGCCCAATTATGTTAAGCTTTTGACATTGTACTTTAGCTATGCCGAAGCATACAGATATCATTTCATGATTGACGGGCAACAGTGGTGAGATGGTTATTTATGCCTTTCTCTTAGGATTTTCTAGTCATTCCCATCAAAAAGAGTGATATGAGTGTTAAGTACAAGAGATTACTTAATCTTACTCATCACAACACAAGCCACAAAGCTCACTTGCTTAGTTGTGCATAGAAATGCTCATCTAAGCTACAAAAGATACAAAGTTTAGAAAACTTTATTTCAATGGCCATCCAAGGTACACAAGAACCAATGTACACAAACACACTGTTTTTGTATTTTTTTTTTCTAATTTTTCAATTATTTTTTATTTTTTTTAAGAAAAACAAGATAAAGAAAAACTAAAAACAAACAAACAAAAACATGTTAAACAAAGCATAGCATAAAAACTAGACTAACTTAAAAACAAGAAAGCAAAACACACAAGTAATGCGAACAAAAAATTAAAGGGAGAGAGAAAAAGTAACTAGATCACTTAGAGCATTTTTTCCTTCCACACCTTGGAAGAATCTTTCCGTTTGGCAAACCCTTGATCCAACGATAAGGGGGAAGAATTGAAACCGTTCAAGTTCGAAAGGAACATGAAGGCTTTGAGAAGATCTCCAAGATGAGCAAAAGAAGATGGAAACAAATTATGGTTTCTGGATGAGATCATACTGTTGCTCTATTAAGTGGCTAACCACTTATAGCAATTAGGTCGAATATGTCCAATAGCTCCACAGTGATGATAGAGATGCTACTTCTTCTGTTTAGACTTTTGGTTATTACTCTTCTTAGCCCTAGGGTTTTTAGTCTCTTTCTTATCAAGCTTAGGGGGTGCTCCTAAGATAGATTTACCCTTGTCTATGTTCTTACTAGCTAAAATAGTTTTCATATCATTATTCTCATATTTAACATTATTAGCAGGTGAAACAAACAAAGTAGTACTAGAAGAAGCAATATTAGAGGAAGAGAAATCATACCTCAAACCGGTTCGATTAGAAGTAGATTTCTGAAAGCTAAGCATCTCATCAAGCTATGCACTTGAAAGTCCTCTCCAACTAAGCTCTGACTTGAAACAGCTTTGCTTCAAGCTTCTTGGTTTTCTCAGCCAAGAAATTTTTCTCAAATCGCAGTGCTCCAATGGTCTGATTAGCTTTGTCAAACTTTGTGAAGATTTCTTCTCGTTCAAGCTCCACATCACTGAGCTTCTTGGTGGCCACCCTATACAATTTCTCATGCTTATCAGAGACCTTGTATAATTTTGCATAGGCTGTATGGATGTCATCCTGTTCATCCATCTTCTTAAACTTAGACTCCACCAAGTCCTTTTCTTTATCCACTTCTTCAACAATCCCCTTAGTAGGATTTATAGTGGTAGTGAAGGTATTCAGAATTCCATCATCCTCATTATCCAAATCATCCTCAGGCTCCGTGTCAATTAAAGTAGCAGCAAGGGCCTTGCTTTTCCCAATGGTCTTGAGATAAGTTAGACATTCTTGTTTCATGTGTCCAAAACCTTGACATCTGAAGCATTTTGGCCTGGAGGGAACAGTATATCGACTGCCATCCCTAACATCCTTCTTCCCTTTATCTTGGCTCTTAAGCTATAAAGAACTGGATTGCTTTCGGTCCTTATCATATCCTTTCGCATTGGCATTCTTCATGAACTTTTTGAACTGCCTTGTGATGTAGGATTTCATTTTAGAATCTTTATCGTCCGAAGACTCATTAGTGTCACTACTTTTGGCCTTCAATGCCATGCTCTTACCTTTGCTCGATTTCCCAATCCTGGTCAAACCCAATTCATAGGTCTGTAAGTTGCCAACCAGCTCTCTCCGGTAGAAATCCGAGCACCTTTCTTACAACCTTGGGTTCGGGAATGATTTCCCCAAAATTAAAGGCAGAGTTGACTATGTCCTTTAGCTTGGCATAGAACTCATTAAATGACTCATCCTCCTCCATCTTAATCTCTTCAAAACTCGTAATGAGCCTTTGAAGCATTGACAGCCTTAGTCCTTTCTTAGGTTGTCTGGAGGATAGTTCATGCTTCCTTAGCAATTTCAGTAGAGGATATCTTTTTGAACTCCTCATTGGTGACCGCACTAAATAGGCATTTAGACCTAATATAGGCAGACATTTTGCTCGTGATGCATGAATTTTGTGCAATTGACCCAATTTAGCGACTAGCTAACAAGCAACCGTGTCTCCACCCACGTTTTAATCTAAAGAATAATACAGTATTGCATATTAGTATAATTTTCAAGTTGCATTTACAAAAATTCTTTAGATTAAAATTCTTGTTTAAGTTCCTTTTGATCCAAAAAAAAAAAACTTGTTTGAGTTGAGTATGTCATGCAATTAGCAGATTTTGCACCAAAACATTTAAGTATGCCAACCACTTTTCTATGATCTATTATTTATTTATTTTTATGAAAGGTAAGAAGGCATCTATCTGGTAAATTTTGTAAGATGGGACCAAACCTAATCACCATTCGACATACGTAATACATACTCGACATCATTCATTAACGGATTGAAATTCGATGCAATAACCAATTAACATTTTCAAGGACTGAGATTCAATGAAAGATAAAAAAAAAAAAATTTGACTTTTTTCTTCAGTCCTTAGACCAAAAACGTTAAAAAAAGTTGAACATTCAACTATTCAAGACCTTCCAAACTCAAGCTTTCACTTTTAATTAAGGGTAGTGTTAGACATATTATGGCTGAAGTGGCCCAAAAAAATTGTAAGCCCATGTAATGATAAAACAAGCATATTAACCTTGTGTTAGTCTAGGGTTATCTAGTGTATAAACCCTATAATAGGTTCATTGTAACATGAGCTTAATAGACAATATGTAACCATCAAGAGCTTTTTACTGTGGAGACAGACCGTCAAGTTGAACCACGTAAACTTTCGTGTTCACTCTCTCTTTCATGCTTCCACTCATCATTCAATCATCACCCAATCAACACAATAACTTTAATAGTTACAATGGAGGCTAGGAAATTTAATCTCTAGATGTCTCAATTGGAAATACTAGGAGGTACCAACCAATTGAGCTATAAGACTTTTTTTTTTTTTAATTTTATAAACATGGGTAGGTTTTTTGTTTTTAATTTTTGTCAATTTACAGTTTTAACCTCATTTTTATGTTTTAGGAATAAGGATAAGTTAATTAAATTAGGGGTATTTTTGAAAGTCAAAAAGACAATAACTAATTTTTTGAATCCTCTTAATATAGAGAGATATATAATTTATTTTTTGACATTGTTGACTTCTTTTAATGTTGTGGCATAAATTTTGAAATCTCACATTTGTCCAAATCATCGTTATAATTTTATATATTTTTTAGTATAAGTTATAATTTTATATATTTTTTAGTATTACTTATAATTTTAGAATAAGTTAATATATATTAATCAAACCTTCTTCCATCAGTCAAAAAAAAAAAAAAAAAAAACCTTCTTCCAAAAAAATTAAATTAAAATTAAGAAAACCTCATCTTATTTTATATAAAGTGTTAGGACATATGTGATTTGATGTTAGGAACATATATCAATATTTTATGTGATTGGATAATCCTTAGACAAAATGAACTTTACTTGTAATTGGGTAGATCTAGGATGTGTTTAATGCTTCAAGAAACAAGATTTCAAGTTCAAGTGCTAAAGCCATGCAAGTCTGTCCAAGAATCAAGTGAGAAAGTTCTGGTTTTTAAAGTGCTGGATTTTAAAACTTGATAGCTAGCATCTATCGAGGTTTAAAAGCTACTGAAGCCTGTGGCTCGGCAGCTAGCTCGATAGATGGCTATCTATCGAGATTTATGAAGTTCAGTTTTTCAAAGCTAATTTTCATCCAATTCGTGAATGTATGTTTGGGCTTTCTTTTCTCACAACGCTAAACATATATAAGGATTATTTTAAGGGCTGTCAAAAGTTGCACAATTGCACAAGTGTGAAGCAAAGTCTTGTTCATGCAAATTGTGACTGGAGACAGAATTTGCCCTAGTTCATCTTTCTCTTAAAGAAGCCACTGTGTTTGTACACCTTAGGGTTTTGTGACTAAGGAGCTTCGTGATCTTTATCGTGTGATGAACTGAAGAACTTTGTAGCCAACATTCTTCTTAAGTTGGTGATTAAGTTGCGTACTGGGATTCGCGCAATTGGTTAGTCACGTACTGAGAGATGTGCATTGAAAGAAGAGATTGTTAATACAGAACAAGTCCAATTGGGTATTGGGGTAAGGATTCAACTATAGGTTGATATAAAGTACTGGAATTCCTTTACTTGTAACCGCTTGTTTTGATAATAGTGGATTCTCGGGAGTGGTGACCTTAAAATCACCCGGTGGGGTTTTTGCCGTGTAGGTTTTCCCTATTCATAAACAAATCACCGTGTCAATTTAATTTCTGCTTCATACTTTAGTATATTGGTGATTTGTTTGTGCTACCACGCATTTTGCATGTTAATTTGATTAATTAATAAACTTGGTTAATTAATCAATTAATGTATCATAAGAGGTCAATACATTCTTGGCCTATCAAGTGGTATCAGAGCAGGCACACTCTGATTAGGTTTTAATCTTTGCTGTGTGATCCATTGACCCCTGTTGTCATGGCTGCAATCGGCTTGAAGAGATCTTTGCTTTCAAACACATCTTGTTTTTCTAACCTCTACTTGTTTGAGTGTATCAGAAATTGCAAGTCTAAAAGTTATTTGAATTCTATTATGATGACTATTGGAAAAGATCTCAGCTTGACAAAGAAGAAACTAGACTGTCTCAGAATGAAAATGTGCAAAGGAGTTTGTCTGAGAAAAGTGAAAGTTAAAGGTTTAGTTCATAAAAGGTAGATGAGAGAAAACACCATTCCTACTGATCTGTCATCTAAGCATGAAATGTGCTTCATGATGAAGTCCACATTTAAGGTTATGGACACGTACTTATGGTACCTTGATAACGGCTACTCAAGACACAGGACTGGAAACGATCTCTCTTCAAGGTTTTCGAGTCTAAAAAGGGTGGTAAAGTCACTTTTGGTGATGGGAGTAAATCACAAATTAAAGGAAAGAGAATCATCTCTCTACCTAGATGGCCAAACATTACAAATGTTATATATGTAGAAGGTCTGAGAGTGAACCTGTTGAGCATAAGTCAGATATGTGATCAAGACTTCATGGTACTATTCTCAAAGGGAAAATGTCTTGTCATGGATGAGTCTGGAAAAAAGCTCATAATTGGTGTTTGCACTCTAGACAATTGTTATGGCTTGGTTCCTGATGCTGATATTGTGTGCAATAACATTTGTCTACCAAATGAAGATCTATGGCCCCAAAGGATGGGACATGCTAGTTACAAACATCTTTCAATTGTATCTAAGCATGAGTCAGTGTTGGTGATACCAAAGCTTAGTAGAGTGAGTAATGTGGTGTGTGGACCATGTCAGCTTGGGAAACAGACAAAAGCTAAACATCCAAGCATTTAGACATTTGCTACATCTAGACCATTGGAGCTACTACATCTAGATCTTATCGGTCCAACCAGAATCGAGTCTCTTGGTGGAAAGAAATACATCATGGTTGTGATAGATGACTTCACTAGGTACACTTGGGTCATTCTCCTACGATCCAAGTCTGATACTCCTGAGCACATTGAAGCTTTGTGCACAAGATTGCAGAATGAAAAGAGCCTGAAGATTGATCAAATTCGAAGTGATCATGGTAAAGAATTCGAGAACTCATATATGGAGTCCTTTTGTACAAGATTAGGTATATCTCAAGATTTCTCTTCTCCTATTACTCCTCAGCAGAATGGTGTAGTAAAAAGGAAGAACAGGATTATTCAAGAGATGGCTAGAGCAATGTTGCACAACAAGGATGTGGCTAGAAACTTATGGGGAGAAGCCGTCAACACTGCTTGTCATACGGTTAATAGGGTGTATTTTAGACCCGGTACCAAGAAGACTCCATATGAGTTATGAAGGGAAGGAAGCCAAATGTTAAGTATTTCAGAATCTTTGGAAGTACTTGTTTCATTCTCAAGGATAGAGAGAATGTTGGAAAAATTTGACTCTCGAAATGATGAAGGAATATTTCTAGGATACTCATCTACAAGTAAGGCTTATAGGTATACAACAAAAGAACCATGAAGGTAATGGAAACAGTAAATGTTGTTATTGATGAATCTTCAGATTGAGGAAATCCCCAAAGAGATTCTTCCTCCCGAGCCTAGGGAAGTTCAAGAAATTGTTGAACAAGAGCCCGCATCTCCTAGTACTCCAGATACTCCAAGTGTTGTAGAAGATTCAGCAGATTTATCTATTTCACCTGATTCTGAAACCTATGAAGAGAAAGGATTTCTCTAGGATCAAATTAAATCATCCTCTTGAAGTTATTGTGGGAAACATGAATGAACTTACACTAAGGAAGCGTACAATTGATAAATGTGTTGCTAACTTTGTGTCTTATTCTTGTTACTTGTCGCAGGTCGAACCCACTAAAGTTGAGGAAGCTCTTCAAGATGAAAGCTGGGTTGAAGCAATGCACGATGAACTGCTTCAGTTTCAGAGGAATGATGTCTGGACTTTGGTACCTAGACCGGAGGGTGAGCACATCATCGGCACAAAGTGGATATTCCGCAATAAAACTGGTGAGGAGGGTAATGTGATCCGCAACAAGGCTCGTCTTGTAGTTCAAGGATACTCACAAATGGAAGGAGTAGACTATGATGAGACATTTGCTCTGGTAGCCCGTATGGAGTCCATCAGAATTCTCCTAACCCTGGCATGTCACTTGAGGTTCAAGCTCTATCAAATGGACATGAAGACTGCATTCTTAAATGGGCTGCTTAAAGAAGATGTCTATATGGCTCAACCAAAAGGATTCATTGATCCACACTTTTTGGATCATGTGTTGTACCTCAAGAAGGCAATTTATGGGTTAAAGCAAGTCCCTAGAGCTTGGTATGATCAGCTCACACAATACTTGGTGTCACATGGGTTCACCAGAGGAAAAGTTGATCAAACTCTCTTTATAAAGAGGGAAGACGGCGAGTTGATAGTTGCTCAAGTCTATGTTAATGATATCATATTTGGGTTAATTTAGGATGAACTTGCTCATAGTTTCTCAAAACTCATGCAAACCGAGTTCGAGATGAGCATGATTGGAGAGCTAACTCACTTCCTTGGATTGTAGATTCGTCAACAAGATTCAGGTATATTCCCATCTCAATCTAAATATGCTAAAAATTTTGTGAAGAAGTTTGGTTTGGAATCTACTAGTTCTATTAAAACCCCTATGAGCCCAAATGTTAAACTCACAGTTGACTTGTTGGGTAAAAGTGTAGATTCATCTCTTTATAGAAGCATGATAGGTAGTCTTCTTTACCTTACTACTAGTAGACCTGATATTAGTTACAGTGTGGGAGTGTGTGCTAGATATCAGGCTAATCCCAAAGAATCTAATGTGACTGCTTTGAAAAGAATCATAAAGTATGTCAAAACCACTGCCGACTTTGGTGTGTGGTACAGCAAGGACACAAATGATGTCTTAGCTGGGTATTCTGACGCTAATTAGGCTGGGAATGCTGATAATAGAGAGAGTACATAGGGGGGTTATTTCTATGTGGGTAATAATCTTGTCTCCTGGATGAGCAAAAAGCAGAATTCCATCTCTTTATCCACTGTAGAGGTTGAGTACATCACTGCTCGTAGCTGTTGCACCCAACTTCTATGGATGCAAAAACTTCTCCATGATTACGGTATTTGTCAAGAACATCTCACTATCTATTGTGACAATACAAGTGCCATTAACATCTCCAAAAATCTGGTTCAACATTCTCGAACCAAACACATAGAGATTCGACATCACTTCATTTGGGAGCTTGTCGAAGATGGTATGCTTACTCTTGAATTCATTCATACTGATGATTAGAAGGCTGACTTGTTCATCAAACCTCTTGATAGCAAATGGTTTGAATTCCTTCGCCAAAACATTGGTGTTATCTCCATGGATTGATCTCCTCTTCTCCTCCTTCCTCATGCATTTGCATCTAGTTTTATGCATTGCTTTGTTTAACATGTGTTTTGGTTGGTTCTTTTTAAGTTTTGTTTTTCATATAAAATTAAAAAAAAAAATTGAAAAATAAAAAAAATACAAAAACAGTGTGTTTGTGTACATTGGTACTTGTGTACCTTGAATGGCCATTGAAACAAAGTTTTCTAAACATTGTAGCTTTTGTAACTTAGATGAGCATCTCTATGCACAACTAAGCAAGTGAGCTTTGTGGCTCGTGTTTGTGATGAGTAAGATTAAGTAATCTTTCGTACTTAACATTCGTATCACTCTTTTTGACGGGAAGGATTAGAAAATCCTAAGAGAAAGGCATAAATAACCATCTCATCACTGTTGCCCGCCAATCTTGAAATGACATTTGTATGCTTCGGCATAGCAAAAATGGAATGTCAAATGTTTAACATCATTGGGTATTTTTTTTTTTTCTATCTCATATATGCCCATGCATGGTTTGCTTAAAAGAAAAATATGCACAAAAAAATAAAAAGAAAAAAAAATAAAGTGATTGTGTGTGATAGTCCCCATCGAAAGTGATAATCTCCATCAAACAGTTATGATTGTGTGTGAGTTCAAGTTATTTTCTTTTATCTCAAATCGTCATAACATGTAGACACTTATGCAATCTTGCGATGTTTCTCACACACAATACGCAATATTCTTTGTTACTTTTGATACATGTGCAGGTACAATGTGATTTAGCCATCACAAGGAATACATGTGTTAATGTATGCTCACTAAACTGTTTTTTTGAAATATAAAATTGGTTAGACTTGTTTAGTGTGTGTGAGTGTTTTGAGATCTATGTGCTTAACATTTTTCTTGTTAAGAGATTTTTTGAGAGATTAAAATGTTGTTTGGATCCTTAGTTGAGTTGCATGTTTGATTGCATTCATGTCTGTGTTTTTCTCTTCTTGAAAAACTGTTTTTAAGCAATCTCGATAGCTCCTCAACACCTCTCGACAGCTAGGCTATCTATCGAGTTCTTTAACTTCTTTTTATCGCAATCTCGATAGCTCCTCGATCCATCGAGAAAGTTTCCGTCTCCTTGATAGATGCTCGATAGCTCCTCGATCCATCGAGCCTCTTTTTGCTGTGGACACCTTTGGATAGCTACCCAATAGATGCATCTGTCGAAGCTTAAACCTCGACACCTCTCGATACCTCTCGATCTGTCGAGATTTAAGAGGTTTTATATATAGGATCCACGCGATTTCAGATTCATTTCTCTCGATCTCTCTCGACTCTTGTTGACTCTTCACCTCCCAAAACCTCTTTCTATCACTTCAAACTTCTTTCCCAAGAGTTTTTTGGCCTAAGGATCATCTTCTTTCATTTGGTAAGATCCTTTTCACTCATTCTTCATGCATTTCATGCATTTGACCTAACTTTTTGGGATTTTTTGAAAAATAATGGGTTTTTTTCAAAATTGGAGTGTTTGTGAAATTTTTGGGATGGGCTTTGTGAAAATGGTTCTATATCATCATGCATTGCATCTCATTTGCATTATAACAATGTTTCATGCATTTTAGATGTATGTTTACTTTGTTGAAATGATTGTGTGTTGGTAGGATTGGATTGGGCTGAACCCATGATGTTTTTACTATTGCATATCACATGCACATGCATTTTCATGCATACGTACCTTACATTCTTTATATTCTTATATATTGATTGTGATTGGTGCTTTTCTGTGTGTGTCTCTCTCTTCGTCTTTCAGTTAGTTGCTCTATGGCACCTAAATGAAAATCTACTTCATCTTAGAACCCTCTTCGTTCCGGGGCATCCTCTTCTTTTGATCCTACTCCCTCTCATGTTCGGTTTCGTGATGATAAAGCCTGACAGAACTTTTCGGAGAACTTTTCTAGACGAGGCATTCATTTGGAACGCTAAGTCATTTTGTCGGACTTCTCCGACACTGACCTACCCACTATCATTCACAGTAGGGGTTGGGAGTCACTGTGTGACATCCCAGTCACTTGTCCATCCGTGCTTATACAGGAGTTCTAGTCCAACATGCATGGATTTGATTATTCAGTACCTCTCTTTGTCACTCGCGCTCGAGGTACGCGTATCGTGTCACTCTGGATATTGTATCCGACGTGCTCCATGTCCCTAGGATAGCACATCCTAACTACCCTGGTTGTGATCGTCTTAAGACCGTGTCTAAAGACGAGCGTATATCCTTTTATGTGAGCGTCCCTCTAATTAGGGTGATCATCAGTTCACTTCTTGTACGGCCTTTGCTAAATGTCCTAGGTTCATTAACATGATTATGACTTTTGTTTTTCATCCTTTATCTCATTATAACTCCATTACAGAGCATCTTACTATAGATTACGGCTTTTGCTTTCCCTTTTAGAGCATCTTACTATAGATTTTCCCTCTCATTTTATTCTTTCCTTCATAGATGTATATAGGGATACAGTGACCTGTGATAAGCTCATCTTCCCTTCGGCTATCACGAGGATTCTGTGCCATTTTTCTGTCCCCTTTCCCGTTTCCGACCACTTCCATGTCATGTGTGCCATAGACACTGCTCCCGTTAAACGGAGCGAGGCGCAGCTACGTTCGAGGCGGTCCGAGACGACGATTCCTTCATGTACCTTAGATCTTGTGATCATGTTGTGATAGCAAACCTTGTACTTGTTGATATATATACATTTAAGGTTGTTATTATAGTTTTTTCACCTATTTTTACTGATAGGCCAAGAATGTATTGACCCCTTGTAATATATTAATTGATTAATTAGCCAAGTTTATTAATTAATCAAATTAACATGCAAAGTGCGTGGTAGCACAAACAAATCACCAATTATCTAAAGTATACAGCGGAAAATAAATTGACACGGTAATTTGTTTACGAATGGGGAAAATCTCACGGTAAAAATCCCATTGGGTGATTTTAAGGTCACCACTCACGAGAATCCACTATTATCACAAAAAGCGGTTACAAGTAAAGGAATCACAGTATCTTATACCAACCTACAGTTGAACCTTTACCCCAATACCCAATTGGACTTATTTTGTAGTGACAGTCTCTAATTTTCAATGCACAACTCCCAGTATGTGACTAACCAATTGCGCGGATCCCAGTACGCGACTTGATCACCAACTTGAGAAGGATGTTGGTTACAAAGTTTTTCAGTTCATCACACGATGAAGATTAGGAAGCTCCTTGGTTACAAAACCCTATGGTGTACAAACACAATAGCTTCTTCAAGGGAGAGATGAACTAGGGCAAATTCTGTCTCCGGTCACAATTTGCATGAACAAGACTTTGCTCCACACTTATGCAACTTGTGTCACCTTTGACGACCCTTAAAATAATCCTTATATATGTCTAGGGTTGTGAGAAAGAAAGCCCAAACATATATCCACAAATTGGATGAAAACAGAACTGAAAAATCTGTTTTTCATAAACCTCGACAGATACCTATCTGTCGAGCAGCTGTCGAGCCATGGGATTTAGACAGCTTTCTAAGCCTCAATAGATGCTAGCTGTTGAGTTAACTGTCGAGTTTTAATGAGCAGCACTTTCACACTTGATTCTTGGACAGACTTGCATGGCTTTAACACTTGAACTTGAAACCTTATTTCTTGAAGCATTAAACACATCCTAGATCTACCCAAATATAAGTAAAGTGCATTTTGTCAAAGGATTAGCCAATTACATAAAATAGTGACATATGTTCCTAACATGTGAAAACACATATGTCCTAACAATTACATGTGTTGTTTCTTTTCTCTCTTTATACACATGTTTCTTATTTATTGTATGCAATCTATTATTTTTGTTTCACACTAAGATGCCGTGATGAGTTTTGTTTAAAGTGTTTCAGAACTACAGGTTGTCAAAGTCTTCTTGCCATGAACTCTTTTCTTGCAAAGTTTTTCAAGAGTGTGTGTTAGGATAGATTTTATTGTATTTAACAAATGAGTATGAGTTGAGTGATTTATGACTTCTCTCATATGTTCATTTGTTTGTTGTGGTTTTGTCACGGATTGCCAAAGGGGGAGATTGTTAGGACATATATGATTTGATGTTAGGAAAAAATGTCAATATTTTATGTGATTGGTTAATCCTTTGACAAAACGCACTTTACTTGTAATTGGGTAGATCTAGGATGTGTTTAATGCTTCAAGAAACAAGGTTTCAAGTTCAAGTGTTAAAGCCATGCAAGTCTGTCTAAGAATAAAGTGAGAAAGTGCTAGATTTTAAAGTTCGATAGCTAGCATCTATCAAGGTTTAAAAACTGTTGAAGCCCATGGCTCGACAGCTAGCTCGATAGATGGCTATCTATCGAGATTTATGAAGTTCAGTTTTTCAAAGCTGATTTTCATCCAATCCGTGAATGTATGTTTGGGCTTTCTTTTCTCACAACCCTAAATATATATAAGGATTATTTTAAGGGCCGTCAAAGGTTGCACAGTTGCACAAGTGTGAAGCAAAGTCTTGTTTATGCAAATTGTGACTGAAGACAGAATTTGTCTTAGTTCATCTTTCTCTTAAAGAAGCTGCTGTGTTTGTACACCTTAGGATTTTGTGACCAAGGAGCTTTGTGATCTTCATCGTGTGATGAACTGAAAAACTTTACAGCCAACATTCTTCTCAAGTTGGTGATTAAGTCGCGTACTGGGATCCACGCAATTGGTTAGTCACGTACTGGGAGCCATGCATTGAAAGGAGAGATTGTTACTACAGAACAAGTCCAATTGGGTATTGGGGTAAGGGTTCAACTGTAGGTTAGTATAAGGTACTTGGATTCCTTTACTTGTCATCACTTGTTTTGACAATAGTGGATTCTCAGGAGCAGTGATCTTAAAATCACCCGGTGGAGTTTTTGCCGTGTAGGTTTTCCCCATTCATAAACAAATCACCGTGTTAATTTAATTTCTGCTACATACTTTAGTATATTGGTGATTTGTTTGTGCTACCATGCATTTTGCATGTTAATTTGATTAATTAATAAACTTGGCTAATTAATCAATTAATATATCATAAGGAGTCAATACATTCTTAGCCTATCATAAAGCATTAAAACACTACACGAATTCATTAAATCAGGTTGGATATTTTTTCTAAACAAATTATAATTATACTAGAAATTTATTTTATCTAAAATTTGGCCTTTCAATTAAACAGATATCACTTATAAATATTTTTATCATTTCTTGTATATATTACTTACATACAAATTTTTATGACTAAGAATAATTATTACTTTAAAAATTTAAACTTCTTTTATCAAATTTTTTTTTATCACTTTTGAAAGGAAATAACAACGTTGCCATCCCAAATGGGTTGATTGAAACATTAGGTATTAAATTACGTTCATAGCAAAAAAAGGTATCAAATTACGTTTTAGATGTCGTTGTTCAGAATAACTGAATGGAATTTGTCACGGTCAAGTATTCTATGAAATACATTCTCAAAAAAAAAAAAGTATTCTATGAAATAGTAAAAATATCCATTCATGTTAGAATGGACATTTTCCCCTTCCAAGAATGTTAGAATGGACCTACTATAATCAATTTAAAATGAATAATATATTACTTTTTTTGTATTTATAAACGAATTTCAGTGGGAAAGAATAATATAGTAGTACAAAAGGCTTAAGAGTTAAGAGTGCAGAACTAGACTGCAAAAAAAAATAAAAATAAAAATAAAAAAATAAAGAGGGAGTGCAGAGCTATTTCTGCTTGAATGGTTGAACCAGGCCGATCATGCATGATTACATTATCCTCATCCAAATTTGAGGTTTCACACGATTTGGTAGAGTCCACCTCTTTTTATCTATTTAAAATGCATCAATTTCATGATTCATGTTAAATATTACAAATCTAAAAATAAATCTAATGTTATATCATTTAAGATTTAAACACTACAACAAAATATATTTTCAGAATAATTCACTTGACATACAAATAATAACTCAACCCAACTATCAATTCCGAAAGTACCCTTCAAAAAGATTATTTGGTTTACCTAGAAGTTGTAGAGGATAAAAAAGTAAAGAGGACTTTTTTGTTTCGCTGAATAAAAAAGAGGGTTTCTAGTATAGACTTATCGACCTCACATCATGTGACGGTAGTATGTAATACTATGTGTATCACTGGGGTTTTGTTAGGGGCTATCACTCGAACCACTCACAAAATGAAGCAATATTTGTAGACTCTTTAACTTTTGCACCAAATAATTCACTTGACATACAAATTTAAAAATTAGATGAGACACATGGAGCAAAATTAGACATCAATTTAAAATTTAATTGAATTTTTTCTCAACTTTGGTTTATATATATATATATATATATATATATATATATATATATATATATCTTTACCTTTATAGGCCCACGAGACACCATTTCTATGAGTGAATGAAATGTCAACTGTATTAACTATTAATGCGAAGCTCATCTGATAGGCCAAAAACGAATTGGCCCCTTGTGATAAATTAACCAATTAATTTAGCCAAGTGAATTAATTAAGTTAATTAACATGCAAACGCGTGGTAGCACAAACAAATCACCAATAAACTAATTATGCAGCGGAAAATAAATAACACGGTGATTTGTTTACGAATAAGGAAAACCTAACAGCAAAAACCCCACTAGGTGATTTTCAGGTCAACACTCCCAGTACCTTATAAAAAGGAATCACAGTACCTTATCCCAACCTACAGTTGAACTCTTACCTCAATACCCAATTGGACTTGTTTTGTAGTGACAATTTCCCCTTTTGATGCACGACTCCCAAGTACGTGACTAACCAATGCGTGGATCCCAGTACGCGACTTCAATTACCGACTAGAAAAGGTTGTTGGCTGCAAAGTTCTTTAGTTCATTCCAACGATGAAGATCAAGAAGATGCTTGGTCACAAAACCCTACGGTGAACATACACAGTAACTTCTTCACAAGAATGATGAACTAGGGCAAAACTTTGTCTCCGGTTACAAATTGCTTGAACAAACTTTGCTCAATACTTGTGCAACTTGTGTACCCTTTGACGGCCCTTAAAATAATCCTTTTATATGTCTAGGGTTAGAAGAAAAGAAGGTCCAAACACATAATCACGAATTAGAGTCAAAAGAGAACTGGAATTCTTTTTTTCATAAAGCTCGACAGATACTTGTCTGTCGAGATGCTGTCGAGCAGCTGTCGAGCCACGGGGCTAGACAACTTCTTAAGCTCGATGGATAGCTAGCTGTCGAGCTTTAATGAACAGTACTTCTTCAGCTTGAATCTTGGACAGACTTGCATGTCTTCTGTAAAGTTGTGATTTACAAATTTGTATTTTGTTGGCTTTTATTCCATGCCAAATTTGATTGTAATTACTTTCAATCTTGTGTACCTTGTATTTATTGTGGGATTTGATTGTAAAGGTTGTGTGCTAGAGAGAGAGAGTGTGAAGACTCAAGCAAGTGAAGACAAAAGACTTCTCGCGGGTGTCTCGTGACTGAGCTTCCCGCGAAGTGAAGCATGTGCCTTGCACATGACTGGAATGCGAAAAGTCTATACAAATGGAGACAACTATGTCTAGCGAGTATCTCGCGAGTAAGGCCTTCTCGCGAGACACCCGCGAGACATTCTGTTCTGCCAATCTGTACTGTCTGATACACACTTTCTGTACCTCACTATATATATCCATATTACCCACAAATGTGAAGGAGAGCTTCTGAGAGAAAACCCTAGCTTAAATATTTGAGAGTTAGAAATTGTTATACCAACAATTCTCTACACATTTGTTTGTGGAATTTCCTCATCTCCTACCTCTCCATTTCCATACCATTGAGAGGTCAATAGCCCAAACACTTACCACACCTTTTGAGAGTGTCCAGTGAGTTTTTGGTGCTGCTGGGAAACATTGGAAGAAGCCAAGGATGGCAGATGCAACATGGAGCTTGTTGCGGGATCTGGAGAGCTAGACAAGACATGGTTCCTAGAAGCCTTGTTGGAGTAGGAGCTTGGAGGGCTTAGGTACAGAGGGTAGATTAGGCTTGGAGGGTCTCTTGCTTACCAATGTATCCCAACTGATTGTCTAGTGGATCGATTACCGCTTGGAGGGCGGCGGAGAGGTTTTTTGCCGAGTTCTTCGGTTTCCTCTTCGATAACACATCTCGGTGTTATCTGTGTTTGCATCTTTCTTCCATACTCTTGTTCATTTCATTTTACTGTTGTGTTGCTTTAAATATGGATTAGAGTAGCTCCCTTGCTTGTATGCTTGCTTTTACTCTATTCCGCACTTAATATTAAGTTAGTGTAAAATCAACCAAGCCGTAATTTGAATTGGGGGTCTAAACAAGCTCTTGTGTTTTTTACACATTTCGAGCTTTCAATTGGTATCAGAGCGGGTACACTTGTTTTGATTTCATTACCTAAGTGTGATCCTTGACCCCTTGTGTGTTTTTGCCAAGGATAATGTTTTGTATGCTTCTATGGTTGTTGATGATTGTAGCATGCCATGTGTTTGTGAAAATGCCTCTATGAGTTCTTAGCCTCATGATTGTGATGCCATGTTACATGAATCTTTGGGTGTTGTTGATATTCCCAACATCAAACTCTTTAAGAAAAAGGCTAAGAAGTTTCATAAGGATTTGAGTAAGTTATTTTGTGAAAATGATGATTTGATTGCTAAGCTCAATGAATCCAACAAATTGGTTGAGAAATATAAGAATGTTGCTAAAAATTCTCTTGAAAAGCTAAAAGAGTTTGAGTGTTTGAATATGGACTTGGATGCTAAATTTGTTTTGTCTAACAAACTTGTTGATGAGCTAAAATGTGAAAATGAATCTCTTAAGATGCATGCCAAGTGTTTGATTGCTGAACCTTTTGTTAAAAAGGATGATAATATTTGTTGCAATCATATTGTGATACCCGAGTTTGTGCCTATTGTGTGTTCTACCTCAAAGGAAAAATCGGTGTATATTCCTCCACACAAAAGAAAACAAAAGGTGGAGAGAAAGGCTCTTAAGCCTAAGCCTCTGTTTAGGTCCCATCCTAAGGAATTGAGTGGATCTAAGTTTGTTCCTAATTGCCACCATTGTGGTGTGATCGGTCACATAAGACCTCAATGCCCCAAGTTAAAGAGAGAACAAACTCATGTTGCTAGATCCCTTCCTAAAAGGCCTAATGGACCTAAACCCATTGTTTGTCACCATTGTGGTGCCTTTGGTCATCTTAGACCACATTGCTCTAAGTTTCAAGCTCTTAAAAGAATCAAAAGAAAAGAGAAACTTGAGTTGTTTGGAAGGTGTGCTATGAAAGCAAAATCGGTTTTGGGGGAAAATGGTAAGTTGTTGGAAAAAGTTTTTAATGTTCTTAGCTCCTTGTCTGTGTGCATCTTCGGTTCACATTCTTCCAACCCTCGTCTCACTTCTCATGAGACACTCATTCCAAACAATCATTCCGTTTGGATGAGGAAGGGTTCCTGTGGTTGAGCTTTTGCTCATTTGGTCCTTGATCTAATTCTTTCGATCTTTGTAGGACCCTTCATGCATTAGATGCTTCATTGTCATGCATTTGTACATCTTGCCTCTCTTTATATGCATTGTTCTGTTTTTGTTTTTGATCTTACTTTTATGTCTTTATTTTGTGTGTAAAAATCCAAAACCACATAAAAAGTGAAAAATTCAAAAAGTTTGATCGTATAAGTTTTGAGCTCATATCACATGTGAGTTTGACCTAGTACCTTCGTACTAATGGTATAGTGCATTTATGAGCTTAGCTTGTTATGTATGCACATATATCTTTGTGGGAGAAATCTTGAAAACTATGTGTGATTGTTGTAAATAGATCTTCAAGCTTGTCATGAATGATTGGTCAATAGTCTTGATGGTCTTGTTACTTGCATAGACTTGTGCCTATATCTCTTCCCACTTTATTTTTTATGTTTTTGCTATAGAGCTCACTAAATGTAAATCTCCAAATAAAAAGAGATAATGAGCTGTAAAAGCCTGTCGCACATACTAGTATTTGACTAGGAAAAAGGGAAAGCGACCTTTGTATTAAAATGTATGGTGCTCAAAAAGCCAAAGGCTAAATCTAAAAGTTGAAATATCAAAAAATTTCAAGCACCAATCTCAAAAAGAGATGTATTGTTCAAAAAATGATCAAATGTTATGATTTTTAAAGAAGCCAAATGAAAAGTTTCAAAGATTTTGTAATCATTTTTGTGGGAGGTTATATATGTTCACTTCTATAATTGAGATAGACCACTTGACTTAGTACTAGTTGTATATAACTTGTTTGAATTGATCATTGAAGCTTCACTCTAGACTAAGGACCATTCCACATTTGATACACACACACAACACACAAGTCTAATGTTCAATGAATATCTATTTCATTTGTGTTTGTACATGTTCAAATGTGATGTGTGTATGCTCAACCATATGTAGATTAAACCAAAAAGATTTTTGTTCTTTTTGTTTGCTTTTGGAAGTGATTTTTATCACGCATGTTTTTCAAAGTTTTTAAAGTGTTTTTATGTAAAAAACATGTTTTCTGGGTGTTTTCGTGACCTATTTCATGTATAAGCTCAATTGGGAGTTAAATGGTCCAATTTTAAAGTTTTTTCAGTTTTGGATAAAGAGTTTCGCGACTGTCTCGCAAGTAGCTCGCAAGTAAGGCTTACCTGCGAAAAATTTCGCGAGTACTTTCACGAGTCAGCTTCCCGCGAAAATTTCCAAATCAGCTTTTTAAAGGGCATTTCGTGGGTCATTTGTTTTAAACGTCTCCCATCTTCTCCCAAACCCCTGTTTTAATGTTTCTACATCAAAACCCAACTAATTCAAGTGTTTTTCATTCAATTAACATCTCTAAGGTAATCTTTAACACATTTCATTGATTTTGATCCTTAGATTATGTTTTTGGGGGTTTTATGTTCATAGTTGGGATTTTCTCAAATGGGAGTTGGAAAACTTAATTTTTGTCAATCTTTTTTATTGGGCTTTGTTTTAAATGATGATTTGCTTTGGATGTTGGCCCCTTATGGCAAAAATAACATGTTTTAGGCAAGTTTTTCATATGTTCATGTATTGTTTTGCATACATGTGTAGTGTGTGCACTCTAAGTGTTTGATAAAATGCCCAAATGGCATTTTCTCGTTGTTTTGGACTCCGATGAGGACCAAATTTTGGGGATCACCATAATTATTCATGTTTATCATGTTTTGATCATTGGTGGTGTGTTCTATACACTTTGCCCCGTGAGTGCTTATTCATGCATTGGTCATGCATCTCACATACACACTAGATGCACCTTGCTGCACTTACTCTAACACTTGACATATTTTTACATTCACTCATGCTAGTTAAGTCTTTTTAGACCTTTTAGCACATATAACATGTTTTTGTGTCTATGTTTTACCTAGGTTTACATCATGTTCCATCATCCTTAGCATGTCATATATTCTTCATGCTTTGTAGCATATTTTTTAAAGATGTTTTCTGTCTTATGTTTGAGTTTCATTTTCTCATTCATCATGCACCCCTCATGCATCATCTTTTACCCTTGTCATATCTTCTTTTCTTTCCCACCTTCCTCTTGATTCATTTGTCTATTCGTGACAAAAAGGGGGAGTGTATACTTTCGTCATTTCTATATGACTCTTGTGCACATTCTTAGGGGGAGAAATTCTACCTCGTGCACATTCGTAGGGGGAGGAATCCATAGGGTAGATGCATATATCAAGGGGGAGAAGACATTCTTTTATGAGAAAACCTTGTTTTACCTTACGCTTGGTTTCTCGGTGTTTTATGGTGCTTTGTGTTATATGCTTTATTGCGCAATTTACTTGTTACATTATACTTGTCCTTTTATTACTTGCTTTACCTTGAGGGTTTAATGTGTTTTGTGCAAGTGTTTCAGGCCACAGGTATATATGTTCCAAGTTCATCACAGCTCCTAAGATTCATGATAGGCGGAGTGATATGATAGGAGGAGAAAGAGAGAAAGAGTTTTGTGCTACATTAACTATGTTTGCTTTGCTCATAGTTCATGATTATGCTTAGCTATTTAAAATATTATGTTTTGTGACTTTCTCAATGCTTGTGTAGCATTCTCTTTGTACTTTTAGATATTGCTAAAATGTCTTGAGTACTTCACACTTGTGCCCTGGTAGGATTGTTCCTAGATACATATACTTCGTGTATTTTGCATTGGTTGTGTGATTGGACATGCAAGTAATCATAAGTGATTGCTTCGTTGTACATGTCTGGATGAACATTTACTTGTTATATGTTCATTGGAGTCATTCTTTAATGACTGCCCTTGTTTGATCAAGTGTTTGTTTGCATGATATCTATTGTTTACATACTTGATCGCACTATACTTGCTCTTGTTCATACCTTGTGTTCAACTTATCATAAGCTTAATGAAAGTTTTGTTTATGTGTGAGTGTTTCAGGTTACAGGTATAAACTGCAAGTGCTTCACAGTTTCTAGATTAGGTGTGAGTGAGTTTTGCCATTGTTCCCAAACTCACGTTTAAGTCTAGAGTCTATTGTTAGGGGTTTTGTCACGGAATAGCCAAAGGGGAAGATTGTAAAGTTGTGATTTACAAATTTGTATTTTGTTGGCTTTTATTCTGTGCCAAATTTGATTGTAATTATTTTCAATCTTGTGTACCCTGTATTTATTGTGGAATTTGATTGTAAGGGTTGTGTGCTAGAGAAAGAGCGTGTGAAGACTTAAGCAAGTGAAGATAGAAGACTTCTTGCGGGTGTCTTGTGACTAAGTTTCGCACGAAGTGAAGCATGTGCCTTGCACATGACTGGAATGCGAAGAGTCTGTATAGATGGAGACAGTTGTGTCTCGCGAGTATCTCGCGGGTAAGGCCTTCCCGCGAGACACCCGCGAGACATTTTGTTCTACCAGTCTGTACTGTCTAATACACACTTTCTGTACCCTCACTTTATATACCCATATTACCCATAAATGTGAAGTAGAGCTTCTGAGAGAAAACCCTAGATAAAACACTTGAGAGTTAGAAATTGTTATACCAACAATTCTCTACACATTTGTTTGTGGAATTTCTTCATCTCCTACCTCTCCATTTCCATACCATTGAGAGGTCAATAGCCCAAACACTTACCACACCTTTTGAGAGTGTCCAGTGAGTTTTTGGTGCTGTTGGGAAACATTGGAAGAAGCCAAGGATGGCAGATGCAACATGGAGCTTGTTGCGGGATCCGGAGAGCTAGACAAGACACGGTTCCAAGAAGCCTTGTTGGAATAGGAGCTTGGAGGGCTTAGGTACAGAGGATAGATTAGGCTTGGAGGGTCTCTTGTTTATCCATGTATCCCAACTAATTGTCTAGTGGATCGATTATCGCTTGGAGAGCGGCGAAGAGGTTTTTCGCCAAGTTCTTCGGTTTCCTCTTCGATAACACGTCTCGGTGTTATCTGTGTTTACATCTTTCTTCCCTACTCTTGTTCATTTCATTTTACTGCTGTGTTGCTTTAAATATGGATTAAAGTAGCTTTCTTGCTTGTATGCTTGTTTTTACACTATTCCACACTTAATATTAAGTTAGTGTAAAATCAACCAAGCCGTAATTTGAATTGGGGATCTAAACAAGCTCTTGTGTTTTTTACACATTTCGAGCTTTCATCTTCAACACTTGATCTTGAAATACAGTTTCTTGAAGTATTAAATACATCCTAGATCTACCCAAATACAAGTAAAGTGCATTTTGTCAAAGGATAAGTCAATTACATAAAATAATGACATATGTTCCTAACAAGTGAATCACATATGTCCTAACATCATCAATCACTGGTCACATTCAAAATAAAATGAAAGTCCAACGATTCATGTGCTACTCAATGTACTTAAGTTTTTGTAAGGAATATGCCGAACAAATATCAAGCACAAATTCAAATATCTTTTGAGTTCATTGTGGGGATTGCGGCCTTGGACTCATTATAAAACAAGTGTTATTTTCTTTCTATTCCCGATACAGGTAGACTTCAATTTCAAGCAATTATAACATGAGAGAAAAGCTTTCAGAAAATAGTAGATTATTGAAGAGAAGACTCAGCAGTCAGCACTCAGCAGCTAGCTCACCAGACTTCTCTTTAGACTATGTTCCGCCCCTCAAATTGGATCGGTTTTTTGTTTCTTCTTAATCTTATTCTTATTTTTTGTGCTCAAGAATATGGGTATTTTGGGCTCTTCAAGTATCTACAATATATTCTTCCAGTTTTGGTTGTATGTAATCCTCTCGTCCTTCACATTAGAAAATTACAATATGATTGTCTTGGACTTTCCAAGCATTTACTATTCTTTTAAATGTGTGTAGTTCAGACTGTTCAGTAGTTTTTCTGGGTAAACCAAATAATTACAAAGAAGAATTCTTTTAAGGATCGCCATTGTCTAAAAGATTCGAAACAAGGAATCGCATGAGACCTAAAGAACCTTAGATCACCAATACTAATGCCATTAAACTTTTTTTTTTCTTTTTCTAACATAGGGAAGGAATGGATATAGAAATACTTTTTATTTCTTTTCTTTCCTTTACAATTTTTTCCTTTTTTATCACTATTTGAGAACTCAAATGCTGACTCTAAAGTCTAAACCAAATATAAAATAGAAAGAAAAAAACAGTGTGGACCATAAACTGATCAAGACAACGTGCAATATGTCACTTTCAGCATCTAATAAAACCAAGAAAAGTTTCAAAATTTGTACCTTTCACCTTTCTCGATTCAAACAAATGTCATTGTGAAATTGCATGGGAGTCAAATAATCAATTTAATTTATCTTTTTATTTTTTTTTTATTTTTTTTTTAATTTAGTCAAACAAATATATATATATATATATATATATATATATATATATATATATATAAATGTCAATTTGTAGCTTAGTACATTATCTGGTGATATTTCTAAGAACTATGTTGAACTCAGGCAGCTGGAGCTTTGAAGTTTAACTTAATTTGAGAATTATATTATTTGTTTTAGCCACTTGAGAAGCATTCACTGCAGGAAATTGACTACATGCTTCCACATGATTTTATTAAGTATAAGTTGGTAAGCCAAAATTGTCAAAGAAGATATAAAATAAATAAATAAACGAAAATGACATGCTTTCACCTGTTTTTATTAAGTATAGGTTGGCAAGCCAAAATTTTCAAAGAAAATATAAAATAAATAAATAAACGAAAATGACATGCTTTCACCTGTTTTTATTAAGTATAAGTTGGTAAGCCAAAATTGTCAAAGAAGATATAAAATAAATAAATAAACGAAAATGACAATTTTTTGGGGACAAATCATAGATATTATCTTTGTGGTATATCTTTCAACCATAGAGCTCCTTCATGCTTTATTTTGTGACATTTACCTGAGGCATTTCTAATATGCACTATAAACTACAAAGTATTACAATCAACACTATACTTCAAAATCAATTTTCAATATCTAATCACTATCTAAATTAGTTTTCAGATTATCAGATTAATACACATTAATCAAAACTTAGAAAATCAATTGTAGCATTTTTTAAAATTTCTTTAAACTTTAGAAGAGGTTTCCAAAACACTCTTTGTTAATAGTTTTAATGAAATTGTAATTGTTTAACGTTCAAAATATGTCATTTGACATATAATGCCTGCTGTGACTCTCATGGTAGTAGCGGCTTGACGTGAAAGATCCAATTTTTTCATATATACATATATTATAATCCCAAAATATGATATTCCTCACATGTTTTGGGTAGGAGAAGATATTTCAAATTGGTTCATAGGATTTTCGAGATATCTCATGGGTAGGGAGTGAAATAATCTGACCAAAGACTATGACATCACTTTCTTACATATATAATGAACTCAAGTTTGTACTCATTTGTCATGCCCCGAACCCAACTATAAAGATAGGTACGTGACAACTGCCGCACGCTTATAAAGTAAGCCCCTTATAAGTGTGCAAGGCCTTCTTAGCAAATAAAATTTATCCTCAAAATTAAATCAATTAAATCCAAAATACCTCAACAATTTCTTTATGAATAGATCTCTAATAATTTAATAGGAACAAAATCCAAACCTTATGTACATAATGCCAATTGGCCAATAAATATAAAACTATTCGAAGACCATTCAATCTCAAAATCACTAAGCTTCTTTTCCCGCTCACAACACAACATCAGAACTCCTAAAACTTGGTATTCTTCATAATCTGAAATTGGAGGGGGAAAAAGGGGTGAGTTGACAACTCAATAAGTAACCAAAATCCTAATAAGTTCTATCAAGCATTAGATCTGTAAAGTAATAAAATGTAATATGAGCCTTCAAAAGTTATAATATGCTATGGGTTTTCAAAAATAACTAAAGAAGTTTCATAGTCTTAAGATAATAAGTTGCAAATAGATCACATACTTTAATCTTACGAATATCATAGATGGTTTAGGAAGTAGTCAGTTTTTCATATATCAAAAGCTATAACTTTCAATAGGTTCTAAAAATACATAAGCAGTTTTAATGACTCAAAATAGTTCAAATACTCAAACATAATTCATATTCTTAATAATCTTATGACTATGGTCACGTTATATCCCCGTGACTGGGCATCAGAGTACCAATGAACAACCCCCATTGGTTTGGGTATCAGAATATCAGAATACCAATGAACAACCCCCATTGGTTTGGGTACCAGAGTACCAATGAATAACCCCCATTGGTTTGGGTATCAGAATACCAATGAATGACCCCCATTGGCTGGGTATCAGAGTACCAATGAATAATCATATATTTAATATTCAAATATATTTGTGATATTTCTATATTCTTACTTTAAATCAATATAGCTAAAAAAAACAACTAAATAAAACAAATCTTATATTCAATGCACATATTTATCGGTGGAAATTCTTTATTCTTTACTTTAAATAAGTATAGCTAAAAACAATTAAATAAAATACATCATATATTCAGTAATATGATATATTTGTGATAATTCTTTACTTGAAATCAGTAATACAATAGAAATAATTTGTAACAACTGTAAACAATTTTCAGTAGTTAAAATACGCAAAAATAAAACCAATTAGGATAAGGTTACTTACCTCCAAAAGCTATACCAAAAGAAACTTCACCCTAACACTTCTTCTAAAAATCCTTAGATATCATCACCTCAAAGGCATAGTCAATCATTCTCTACTTCAGTCTTCTGGGTAGTCTCCTCTCTCAAAATATCTCTCCATATACGTTGACTTAAAAAACTTATATTTATAGCTAGGGTTTCAACCTTATTTTCTAAAAAACCCCTTAGCAATGTTAATTATAACAATTGACCCCATAAACAAATTTACTTAAATACCCTTCCTTTTAAATCCTTTTTTTTTTTTTTTTTCCGGGTATTACAATCTCCCCCACTTATAAGAATTCAGTCCTCTGAATTCATCACAAACTAAACCAATTATCACGCTTCCGCTGCGCTACTCTAAAGCCACAATTGTATCGATCTATACAATTTATTACTCATTACCATAGTTCAAACTATTTCACAACATATGTGTAGACTTTCCTTCCCAAGATGTGTAAAATAAAAAAATTTCCAAAGCAAATGGAGCCATGATGCTTCTGCTGCATAATAGAATACCACTATAAGATCTCTTACTCAATTACCCATAGTTTAAGAACAACCATATTACAAAATATATAAGATTCTTTTAAGATATACATATCTCTAGTCCAAAATAGCTCTCTAAGTTCCTTTCAATATGACTAAAAGTTCCAAGACCCATTTGTTTAGATTAACCCCAATAACTGATTTTCCATCAATTATTAATATCAACAAAATTCCAAGGCCTAAGTAGTCCCTAAAAATTACAACAACTGAAAATCCACAATTGTGAGATTAACCACAGACCATTGAATGCTAGCATCCATTTAATTCTATACCTCAAAATTAAGTAGTGCATCCAAATTAGGGTTCCAATCTTTCATAAGTTCAAAACTAATTTACAATACATGTGTATATCTTTTCTTCCTCGAGTTTTGTAAAATAGGAATTTCAAAGTCTCCATAAATAATCTATTGAGCATTGATATAAGGGTCTGTCATAGAACATCTATCTTAATCACAAATTATCTTTGCATATAAGCAACATTTATTCACCTTTAACATCTAGATGATACTTGGGCTAGAACTCATTGAAGAGTTGGGTTCCTCGTAAATATATATTTCCTATTATGAAATCATAATCTCTAAGTGTACATCATCTAGAAGGGAATAGTCCATGAAGTATCTCAAACCACTTTTTTTTTTTTTTACCTTGCAAATAATATTGTCCTAGCAGCCTAGAACTTAGAGTACAATGCAATTTATAATCATTAACCATCTGCCAATATAAAACAAAAGGTACAACAATTGACTATAATTCAAATTGTAAGTCTTTCAAAATAAACTCTGTTGCCATCCCAACTCCTTCAATATCCAATCAAAAATATGGTTCACTAGTCCAATTCAATACTGCCACGTTCTTGTTTTGTATCCACCTTATTTTTAACTGAGCCAATCCATTAACTCTTATCAGTTAAAATTCAAAGAATTACTTTTATGGCAACAAAACTTATTCCCCAGGATATTAAATAATCCTCCAAGTCCATAGAAAGAAAATTAGGACCTTAAATTTCTAAGTAACAGAACATGTCTCAAAAACATTTAAGGAATACTTCGCACATAAATTAGGCTGTGGTAGTCCATGTAGGTCAACCCTAACAAGAACAATGATCCAAAAGAGAGTTGGTCCTTAACATTAGAATCCAAGGAAGTCCATCAATATATTACTGAATTCTTTAAACACCCTTAGAATTTATATAATAACATATAATATAATGTGAACTAAAATAACCACAAATTGATTTTCCTTCAACCTATGAATTTTCCGTCAATTTCTTAACTCCATATAAACTAAAATCAAGGACTTATAGCTCTAACATCAAACCTTAACCCCAAATAATGTTCTACAAATTTCCAATTCACTAAAAAAATGATCAAGCACTCCAAATTCTGAATAGGGCATATAGTAAATTATCATTCAATACTTAGACATATGAGAATCCCCTACAAATCAAACTAACCTTAGGTAGGCCGACTATATTAGGCAAAACTATCAAATGAGTTTTCAAAAGATCAATCACAAAATAGCAGGAAAATTTCCTTTGCTTGTTCTTTTCTCACTCTCTTTTCCTTTTAATAAGAAGAGGAAGTTTTAATAACCAATCTGATCAATTACAAAATTTTCAAGAATAAAATACACACACTTAATACTAGTATAAGATCATAGAAGTATAAGATCATATGATGGAACCTCACTTCCACTTCTCATCAAGTCATCAAAAGAACACTATCTATGACCTAATAACCTTCACAAACAATAATTGGAATTGTAATACCTAGGGCGCAGATTTCATTCTAAATCAAAACCTAGCATAAAGTCTACAAGATCATAACCTAAGCTCTGATACCATTATAATTGTCACGCCCCGAACCCAACTATAAAGATAGGTACGTGACAACTGCCGCACGCTTATAAAGTAAGCCCCTTATAAGTGTGCAAGGCCTTCTTAGCAAATAAAATTTATCCTCAAAATTAAATCAATTAAATCCAAAATACCTCAACAATTTCTTTATGAATAGATCTCCAATAATTTAATAGGAACAAAATCCAAACCTTATGTACATAATGCCAATTGGCCAATAAATATAAAACTATTCGAAGACCATTCAATCTCAAAATCACTAAGCTTCTTTTCCCGCTCACAACACAACATCAGAACTCCTAAAACTTGGTATTCTTCATAATCTGAAATTGGAGGGGGAAAAAGGGGTGAGTTGACAACTCAATAAGTAACCAAAATCCTAATAAGTTCTATCAAGCATTAGATCTGTAAAGTAATAAAATGTAATATGAGCCTTCAAAAGTTATAATATGCTATGGGTTTTCAAAAATAACTAAAGAAGTTTCATAGTCTTAAAATAATAAGTTGCAAATAGATCACATACTTTAATCTTACGAATATCATAGATGGTTTAGGAAGTAGTCAGTTTTTCATATATCAAAAGCTATAACTTTCAATAGGTTCTAAAAATACATAAGCAGTTTTAATGACTCAAAATAGTTCAAATACTCAAACATAATTCATATTCTTAATAATCTTATGACTATGGTCACGTTATATCCCCGTGACTGGGCATCAGAGTACCAATGAACAACCCCCATTGGTTTGGGTATCAGAATATCAGAATACCAATGAACAACCCCCATTGGTTTGGGTACCAGAGTACCAATGAATAACCCCCATTGGTTTGGGTATCAGAATACCAATGAATGACCCCCATTGGCTGGGTATCAGAGTACCAATGAATAATCATATATTCAATATTCAAATATATTTGTGATATTTCTATATTCTTACTTTAAATCAATATAGCTAAAAAAAACAACTAAATAAAACAAATCTTATATTCAATGCACATATTTATCGGTGGAAATTCTTTATTCTTTACTTTAAATAAGTATAGCTAAAAACAATTAAATAAAATACATCACATATTCAGTAAGATGATATATTTGTGATAATTCTTTACTTGAAATCAGTAATACAATAGAAATAATTTGTAACAACTGTAAACAATTTTCAGTAGTTAAAATACGCAAAAATAAAACCAATTAGGATAAGGTTACTTACCTCCAAAAGCTATACCAAAAGAAACTTCACCCTAACACTTCTTCTAAAAATCCTTAGATATCATCACCTCAAAGGCATAGTCAATCATTCTCTACTTCAGTCTTTTGGGTAGTCTCCTCTCTCAAAATATCTCTCCATATACGTTGACTTAAAAAACTTATATTTATAGCTAGGGTTTCAACCTTATTTTCTAAAAAACCCCTTAGCAATGTTAATTATAACAATTGACCCCATAAACAAATTTACTTAAATACCCTTCCTTTTAAATCCTTTTTTTATTTTTTTATTTTTTTCCGGGTATTACATCATTAAATCAAATAGTAACAATTCCATACTGTGTCATGGATAGTCGGTAACATAGCTATTAATTTTTGTGGCAATGGCCCCATTTAAATTGACAGTTTACTTGGATGATTGGTGAGGACAGCAAACTTTGTTGAAAAATAAGGTCTATATCATGAATGATAAAGTTGATTTTCATTTTGTTAATGTATATATGTATATATTTTTTTTGGAGTGATCTATAATGAATCATTTCGAAAAAGGCAGATTTCTATGATGCATTCAATATATATGGATATACGTGGAGTGATCTATGGTATGTTAATTAATCAATTAGGTAGACATTTTGCCCGTGATGCATGAATTTTGTGCAACTAACCCAATTTAGCAACTAGCTAACAAGCAACCGTGACCCCACCCACGTTTTAATCTTAAGAATAATACAGTATTGCACATTAGTATAATTTGCATGTTGCATTTACAAAAAATCATTAGATTAAAATTCTTGTTTGAGTTCCTATTCGATCAAAAAAAAATCTTGTTTGAGTGGAGTATATGAGCATGAAAGTAATTAACTAATTTGTTTTAAGGTTAATTCTAGTTATCTAATTTAAATTATAAAGGCATTTCTAATATGCACTACAAACTATAAAGTATTACAATCAACACTATACTTCAAAATCAATTTTCAATATCTAATCACTATCTAAATTTGATTTCAGATTATCAGATTAATACACATATTAATCAAAACTTAGAAAGTTAATTGTAGCATTTTTTTTTTAAAATTTCTTTAAACTTTAGATGAGGTTTCCAAAACACTCTTTGTTAGTAGTATTAATGAAATTGTAATTGTTTCACGTTCAAAATATGTCATTTGACATGCAATGCCTTCTTTGACTCCCATCCTCATGGTAGTAGCAGCTTGATATGAAAGATCCAATTTTTTCATATATACAGCGATGGGGAAGATTTATATGACTAAGTAGAATTTTTCAAGTAATCTAATATTGTGTTCCATATGAGAGTATACTTTTAGATTGAACCTCTACCCTAAGAACATTCATATCTGCTCATGCCAAAATTTATGTCTATCTTAACATAAAAAACTACTTTTTAATTTTACATATTAAATTTTTTTTTTCATACATTATTGTGATTACAGAACGTCAAGATGTTTTAGTTATATGGTAGGTCGCTTTGAATATATTTAAAATCGGCACTATCTAATATGTATTGACTTAGCTTGCTATTCTTATATATTTATGCAATTATTGGAAGACCTTGTAGCTATAGCAGCCAGTCTAAATAATTTTTGTTCTTCTATTTTCAACAAAATTTTTTAAACTTTAGATCTGTGCATTTCACAATTCATTGCCGATTCGTGCAAGCAATAATAAACAGAAATAAACCTAGATTGTTGGAAGACACCCTTGTCATAGTTGTTGACTTGTCATAGTTGTGAACATGTCAACATAGTACCACGGGTAAAATAGCTAATGTATATTATATGCACTTTAGTTGGGAATAATATTTATATATAAGTCTTCAAATTTAGGTGGAAGACAATATGATATTCATATTTCCTTCAAATTGGTTTATAGGGTTTTCGTGATATCTCATGAGTAGGGAGTGAAATAATCTAACTAAAGACTATAACACCACTTTCTTATATATATAATGAACTCAAGTTTGTACTCATTATATTGAATAATAACAACTTCATACTGTGTCATGGATAGTCGGTAACATAGCTATTAATTATTATGGCAATGGCCCCATTTAAATTGAAAATTTACTTGTATGATTGATGAGGACAACAATCTTTGTGGAAAAATAAGGTCTATATCATGAATGATAAAGTTGATTTTCATTTTGTTAATGTGTATATATATATATATATATATATTTTGGAGTGATCTATAATGAGTCATTTCGAAAAAGGCAGATTTCTATGATGCATTCAATATATATTGATATACGTGGAGTGATCTATGGTATGTTAATTAATAAATTAGGTAGACATTTTGCCCGTGATGCATGAATTTTGTGCAACTAACCCAATTTAGCAACTAGCTAACAAGCAACCGTGACTCCAACCACGTTTTAATCTTAAGAATAATACAGTATTGCACATTAGTATAATTTGCGTGTTGCATTTACAAAAATTCATTAGATTAAAATTCTTGTTTGAGTTGAGTATATGAGCATGAAAGTAATTAACTAATTTGTTTTAAGGTTAATTCTAGTTATCTAATTTAAATTATGGAGGCTTTTCTAATATGCACTATAAACTATAAAGTATTACAATCAACACTATACTTCAAAATCAATTTTCAATATATAATCACTATCTAAATTAGTTTTCAGATTATCGGATTAATACACATATTAATCAAAACTGAGGAAGTTAATTGTAGCATTTTTTTTTTTTTTCTAATTTCTTTAAACTTTAGAAGAGGTTTCCAAAACACTCTTTGTTAATAGTTTTAATGAAATTGTAATTGTTTCACGATCAAAATATGTCATTTGACATGTAATGCCTGCTTTGACTCTCATCCTCATGGTAGTAGCAGCTTGACATGAAAGATCCAATTTTTTCATATATACAGCGATGGGGAAGATTTATATGGCTAAGTAGAATTTTTCAAATAATCTAATATTTTGTTCCATATAAGAGTATAATTTTAGATTGAACCTCTACCCTAAGAACATTCATATCTGCTTGTGCCAAAATTTATGTCTATCTTAACATAAAAAACAACTTTTTTTATTTTACATATTAAAAAAAAAAAAAATTCATACATTATTGTGATTATAGAACGTCAAGATGTTTTAGTTATATGGTAGGTCGCTTTGAATATAATTAAAATCGGCACTATCTAATATGTATTGACTTAGCTTGCTATTCTTATATATTTATGCAATTATTGTAAGACCTTGTAGCTATAGCAACCAGTCTAAATAATTTTTGTTCTTGTATTTTCAACATAATTTTTTAAACTTGTTAGATCTGTGCATTTCACAATTCATTGCCGATTCGTGCAAGCAATAATAAACAGAAATAAACCTAGATTGATCGAAGACACCCTTGTCATAGTTGTTGACTTGTCATAGTTGTGAACATGTCAACATAGTACCACGGGTAAAATAGCTAATGCATATTATGTGCGATTTAGTTGGGAATAATATTTATATATAAGTTGAAAGCAAGGAAGTCAATACCGTACCGGAAGCTATACCGGTTTGGCCACCGGTATGATATATTTCGGATATCGGTCAATACCGGTGTACAGTTTCGGATTTACCGCTATTTTATATATTTAATATATGTATATATACACACACATCCACACAGAGATACACAAACAAACCCACGCAATTAATAGTAAAAATAAACTAAATAATAAAATAAAATAAAAAACTAGTTTTTTAAGCCAATGTCAAACAGTAAAAATAGCTAGTTTTTTAAGCCAATGCCAAACAAGTAAAATAAGCTTGCCAATACCAAACGCAACATGAGTAAACCCAAAAAAAAAAAAGAAAAAAAAAAGGGGGAACGATGTCGTTCCCCTTACCTGGAAATCAAATATATCTGATACCCTAACCACCCGAGTATCTGAGTATTTTGGGGAGAAAGAAAGATGGGGAAAGAGAGAGACTTAGAGATTGTTAGAGGGAGAGTGAGAGACTACAAGATCGGACCATGGGAGAAAGAGAGTGAAAGCGAGATCGAAATCGAGATAGAGGGATGTCGAGAGAGGGGGAAGACAGACCGAGAATGAGAAGAGGTTTCTGGCAGGCTAGCGTCAGCTCTGGCTCCGGCCATGTGCAGCAGCTTTGGGTAAGTTTTGAAAATTCTAAGAATTTTTCTTTGGGATTTCTCTATCTTTACCCGGTATCCATTTACCGGCCGAAACAGCCAGATTTCGCCAGTACGAGGCCAGTACGACTGATATTTTTTCCGGTACGAAACAAGGGGGTAATTTGTACCAGTGCACTGGCCGGTCCGGTATATACCGGCCGTACCGGCTGGTACGGTATGAAATTGACTTCCTTTGTTGAAAGTCTTCGAATTTAGGTGGAAGACAATATGATATTCATATTTCCTTCAAATTAGTTTATGGGGTTTTCGAGATATCTTATGAGTAAGGAGTAAAACAATTTAACCAAAGACTAGAACACCACTTTCTTATATATATATAATGAACTCAAGTTTGTACTCATTATATTGAATAATAACAACTTCATACTGCGTCATGGGTAGTTGGTAACATAGCTATTAATTATTCTGGCAATGGTCACATTTAAGTTGAAAATTTACTTTGATGATTGATGAGGACAACAATCTGTGGAAAAGTAAGGTCTATATCATGAATGATATAGTTGATTTTCATTTTGTTAATGTATATATTTTCTTTTGGAGTGATCTATAATGAGTCATTTTCAAAAGGCATATTTCTATGATGCATTCAATATAGGTAGACATTTTGCCCGTGATGCATGAATTTTGTGCAATTGACCCCATTTAGAGACTAGCTGACAAGCAAACATGACTCCAACCACGTTTTAATCTAAAGAATAATACAGTAGTGCATGTTAATATAATTTGCAAGTTGCATTTACAAAAATTCTTTAGATTAAAGTTCTTGTTTGAGTTCCTTTTGATTAAAAAAAAAAAAAAAAAAAAAAAAAAATCTTGTTTGAGTTGAGTATATCATGCTATCAGTAGATTTTGCGCCAAAACATTTAAGTATGCCAACCAATTTTTTTTTTATTATTATTATTATTATTATTTTATGAAAGGTATGAAGGCATCTATCTGGTAAATTTTGTAAGATGGGACCAAACCTAATCACCATCCGACATTTGTAATACATAGTCTACATCATTCATTAACGGATTGAGATTCGATGCAATAATCTGTTAACCTTTTTAAGGATTGAGATTCAATCAAAGATAAAAATTTAAAAAAAAAAAATAATAATAATAACTTTTTTCTTCAGTCCTTAAACCAAAAACGTTAAAAAAAAGTTGAAAAAATTTCTAATACAGGTGCTGATGGAAAAAAGTCCTTGGATGGTATTACACATGATTGCAATCTTTCTTTGACAAATCAAATGACAGTGACCATCTTCTTATTTAAAGATTTCTCAACCAAATCTCTGACTTATGGGGCATAGAGAATGAAGACACAGATAAAACATTTTGTTAATTATTTTCCTCTTTTCATTGTCAATCAATCCCCAAATATCACCTCGTCATTAGTGTCATGCCAATAACACAAGATCTTGCAATGTCAACAAGTTAGCATAGGTGCCACATCAGAAGCCTTGCCAATTGCCAACCACATGAAGCTACATGTCGTGAATGTTTTTAGCAACGCTAGTCACACGATGCTTCTGTGTGTCGCATCAACTTCCGGGTCTTGGTGTTAGCCATCATCATCATCATGTGTGGTTGTATGCTACCTCAGACATGTAAAGTTTAAATTTCAACTATTCAAGAACTTCCAAACTCAAGCTTTCACTTTTAATTAAGGGTAGTGTTAGACATATTATGGCTGAAGTGGCTCAAAAAATTTGTAAGCCCATGTAATGATAGAACAAGAATATTAAACTTGGGTTAGTCTAGGGTTCTCTAGGGTATAAACCATATAATAGGTTCATTGTAACACGAGTTTAATAGACAATATGTAACCATCAAGAGCTTTTTACTATGGAGACAGACTATCAAGTTGAACCACGTAAACTTTCATGTTTACTCTCTCTTTCATGCTTCCACTCATCATTCAATCATCACCCACTCAACACAATAACTTTAATAGTTACAATGGAGGCTGGGAAATTTAAACCCTAGATGTCTCAATTGAAAATACCAGGAGGTACTGACCAATTGAGATACAAAGCTTTTGGCCAACTCCAAATAATATTTTGGAACTTAGTAACGCCTTGATTCCTAAATCATTTAGTCCAACATCTATTTCTTGGTATTCTTTGGTATATAATTGGTTACTTCTTGACTTTTGCTTTCATTGGAAAAATATTTTTGTTGATTGTATTCTTGAAACAAAGGATTTCTCTCATGCCAACTAAAGTAAGATGATGTTGTATTTTAAGGCTAAAAGTTATCCATAGTTTACGCATTGACTACAAACACATATTATTTGAGATAAGAATCTTTTACACAAGTTAAATGAAAGGCATTTTGCCTATCATAATGAATGTTATTAGCATTGAGCTATCACATGAACTCCTATAAATCATTAGACTTAATACAAGTCAAAAGTAGAAAAAGATTTTGATGTTACTTATTCTATGAAAAATGATATTAGAAAATTCTTGGGAATTCGTGAAGTTGAACCGGCTGTATTTATCGGATTTTGTTTATAATTTGAGGACTTAGAGAGTGGTAAAATGACAGTGGCCATGCCAGTTAGCTGAGAACAATTTACATTAGTTGGACATTAGTTAGGAGTACATTAAATTATTCAATAAGCCCCAACAAGTATCTATAAATAATATTTTTATTAATAAGCAGATTTTTTTCCAATCGAAATGAGAATAACATCGGCTGCAAGCTAGTCAAACCCCTCTGCAACAAGGCAAGCTACTTCCCCTCCTATATCACACAATCAAGCTCCTTACAATTTTCATGAACATCAGCGAAACAAGCCCATGATCTCATCACCGGTTGATAGTCACAATTGTTTTGCGAGACTGTGAATGGTAAAGATAAAATAATAGATCCATCTGTCCATGTAATAATGATAGTTAGAGTCGATTACAGTTTGTTACATAAAATAGTTGTGACAAAGCATGTGATACAAATACTACTAGTTCATGAAATATACTATTGATGTTTGTAGACTCCAAAGACGGGCTTGCTGGGCCAAACCACTATTTAGGCTCACAATTTATTTATCTGGTGGGTCTAGGTATCCTACCTTGGGTTGTTCTAGGCTAAGGGATCCAATGAGATCACTTTTCTCTCTTTCTCAATGTTATCTTCTTCTCAGATCCTCTCCTGCTCTCTCTCTCTCTTGTCTTTCCTCAAAATTGCATCCCCCTTCCTATTCATTCGTTCCTTCTATTTATAGCTTTTGTTAATGGGGTGATCATCATTATCTTCCTCCTTATTGCAAAGAAAGGTCCAATGTCGATGAACTTAAGTGGATTTTTAGGTACGTGTGGCTTTGGGAACGGTTCCCACTTCAGTAAATGTGTTCGGCAGCGGAGTTTCCTAAGGTTCTACCGAGCACTTAAATGGCGACGTAACCGGGTAATGTGACCGGGCATGTATATAGTGCCTAGAAATGGTTTCCCGAGCATCTTGTGAGCGAGGCGTACGCAGTCCGCTTTTTAAGTATCTCGCCAACACTCAGTTCAGATTGGTAGTTATTGTGCGTTTGGGCCGGGGCCTTTGTTGGTGTGAAGGTTGGACCCCCAGCCCATAGCATTAATTCATGGTCCAAGGCCTAAATGATCTTGGACGTTAGGTGCCGTACAATAGCCCCCCCTTGATTCGTCCTCGGCCCCCGGGGACAAATCAAGGAGTCAGAGAGGTAGTGTTTTGCCTGAAAAATCCAACGGATGTGTTTAGGTGGTTACAACGGTCCATAAATGCGCTCCTCAAAAGACGCGTCGCTTCAGACCCTCTGGTTCTGTCGTCATTATTACCTGGCAGTTCACACATCGAGGCGCGCATGTGGATTGCTCTGGGTATTTCTAAGGTCACTCCCTTTTACTTCATCACTGCTAATTAATGTTAATTATTGTACACCGGCTAATGCTTTTCCTTGGCTCTTATAAATAGTTCATCTTAATCCATTTTCTCACCTTTCACTCTCTGTTACTCCGAAATTTTTCTCTGTAGAGCATTCTCCTGCGTTCCAGTCCACTAACCCAGAATCCTCCTCTCCCTTAGAGCTAGAAGTAAGACTTCTTCCCCTTTCCTTTGTTTTTATTTCCCTCCCCAGAGCCCTTTTTAATTTCTAGGCTTAGGATGAGTTTTGCTTATCTCTTGAACGCCGGAGCGCCCTTAGCCACTTTTAGGCAAACCTTTAGCGTCCCTGATGATGTGGAGTTGGCTTATTGCCATGAAAGTGAGATCACCCTCCACAGAGGGGCAGGCATGGCCTTTTTCCCATTGATGTCTGTCCTAGAAGGCGGGGTCAGGTTTCCCATAGACCCGCTTCTACTGTACACCTTTAGATACTATGGATTGAGTCCCGACCAACTCCCCCCCAACTTTTACCGGGTAGTGAGTTGTGTGGGTAGGTTGAACCAAACGTTTGGCTTGTAATTAGACCACCACGACGTAAACCACATGTACAGCCTTTGTGGAAAGAAGAAATCAAATTACTACTTAAAGACTAGAGATACAAGGGTACGGCTAATTTCATGTTTGCCAGACTCTAATAGGAATTCCGCCGGGGAATATATCCGGGTGCGCGGCAATTGGTTTGCCAGTGACATCCCTCCCCCTTTGTCACGGTGCGAAGTTGGTTCGTCCTAACCTTTAATTTCTCATATTTCCTAAATTTGTAAATACTTTATTTACTCTAACCTTGATTTGTTTTCTTTTGCTGCAGAAGGTTCAGTATTCACCCAGGACATCAAAACAGTTCACGTTCGAGACCTGAAATTTGTGCTAAGGTCCGAAATCTTTGTGCACCGGGACGGGCAACTCTGCGCGTCTCACCTTATTCCCGGCGTGGATCCGGTGTACTCCACTTGGCAACTTTTCAGCCAAGCCCTCATTGTTGATAGTCCGCTCCTTTCTTATATAGATGTTCAGCACGCGAACTTCCTTCCACCCAGCTTTACTGTAGGCGAAGCCCGAGAACTCGGCCCGCGGTACACCTGTTCGGATGAACTTGCGCCTATAAGGGATGAATCAGCCGAAGCAGCATCCAAATATCTTCGGGAACATGCTCACAAGGCCGTTCAGCGTGAAGTTGAACTCGAGAATCCAGTTCAAGTAGCAGCACAAGAAGCCGCGGAATCTAGTGACTTTTCTAGGACACACTCTGTTCCCGAAGACATGGTGACCAGAAAGACCTTGACAGTTAGCCGTTTTATTCCTGGTGCAAGCCAAGCCATTCAGCAGCAGCAGCCACCTCAAGGGCGCGTCCCGGCTCCTCCTGCTCATCTTCCACCTCCCCCTTCTCCCGGGCGGCAACGTAAGAAACAAAGGATTACCGATCTATCCTCCACCGGCCTGGGAGAGGGTCAAGTCCAAACTCCCCACCAACCTTCTCGGGGTATCACCATTCAGGAGCCACCAGCCTAGGTTGGAACAAATGTGGCCTCATCCTCCAGACTGGCGCAGTCGTGGCAACCAACGTACAAGTTAGATGGCACGCCCCTCTCGGCTAGTGCAAGCGTTCGGGCGTGGGAGAAAGGTGAAGGGGGCCATGTTGCCCAAAGCTTGGTCCACAGTCTCCTTCTACCCGAGGATGTGAGTGCGTTTGCTGATGGGACCGATGAGTCCATAGGGAGAAGACTCTAATGGCACATATCGCAGTAAGTTCTCTTCCTTTGCACTCTTATTTTTCTTCTGCGCACGTCCTTATATTTTTCGTGTTCGTTGTAACTTCAAGTTACCGTGCGCAAATAACATTGTCTTTAGCAGGCCGCCCAGCTAGCCCATATACTGAACGAGAGAGTGAAGGATCTTACCGAAGATGTTGATCGGGAGAAAGCGGGTAGGGAAGAGGCTATGAAAACGGCTAAGGAGAAAACAAAAACTGCTGAAACTGTCAAGAAGAGGGCCGCTGCTGTGGATAAATCTCGGGCCTCAGTAGAGAAGAGATCGACGGAGCTAATGACGCGGCAGAATGAAACGGAAGTAAAGCTGGCCGAAGCAGCGAGCTTGAACTCTACTCTGTCCGAAGAAGTTACTGATTTGCGGGCGGGCCTTGAAGCTTGTGAGAGTAAGTGGTATGATGAGGGGTTTGTTGACGCAGAGAAGGGGCGTGGAGCCGATAGTGATGCAAGCTCGGCAACTATCTTTTCGGGAGGGCTGGATAGCTGCTCTACATACCTTAGGAGTGCCCGAGGAGGAGACGGATAGCTTGAAGGAGCTGGTGGAGCAGATTAATGCACACGTGGAGATGATCGGGGCAGAAGTAACCAGCAACCCTCCCACTGAAGGCCCTCATGGTGAAGATGTTCATCCCCAGCCTTCTATACCCAAGCACCACTCCGCCAAGATGACCTCCGAGACGTTACCCGTGGATCTTTCCTCCTGACTGCCAAATATGCTCCACTTTACTTCTATTTGCTTTTATTTTAACAGCTTTTTATTTCGAGTTGGTTTGCCCATGTCGCTGGGCTGTGGCGACTAAACAGTTATTTCCCGGTTTTTTATTAAACAGTTTACTTGATTTCTGGATTTGAACTTAATGTCACCGGGTTTTGGTGATGAAATAATTGATTTATCATGCTTGGTTTTGATTTGTGTTTCTTTGCCAATCAGTTGTGGTTATGCATGTATATTTTATCCTTCTTGTGTATACTTCAAAGTTTCCGTGTATGCATGTACGGTTTTCCCTCCTTGGGTGATAGGGATTGAACTGAGAAGACAGATTATGCTCTTTGGGAATTCTGAGTATTTCCACATGCTCGGTGATAGGGATCGAACCGAGAAACAGGCTTCTAACCTTAGAAATATTATAAGATAGGTTTCCACCTGCTCTGTGATAGGAATCGAACCGAGAAGTAGGCTTCTGTCCTTAGAAAAGTTTAAGTAAGGTTTCCATCTGCTCGGTGATGGGGATCGAACCGAGAAGCAGGCTTCTATCATTAGAAATGTTATAAGATAGGTTTCCACCTGCTTGGTGATAGGAATCGAACCGAGAAGAAGGCTTCTGTGAGTAAGGTTTCCACCTGCTCGGTGATAGGGATCGAACCGAGAAGCAGACTTCTGTCCTTAGAAAATTGAGTAAGGTTTCCACCTACTCGGTGATAGGGATCGAACCGAGAAATAGGCTTCTGTCCTTAGAAAATTGGAGTAAGGTTTCCACCAGCTCAGTGATAAGGATCGAACCGAGAAGCAGGCTTCTGTCCTTAGAAAATTTAGTAAGGTTTCCACCTGCTTGGTGATAAGGATCGAACCGAGAAGCAGCCTTCTGTCCTTAGAAAATTGAGTAAGGTTTCCACCTGCTCGGTGATAGGGATCGAACCGAGAAGCAGGCTTCTGTCTTTAGAAAATTGGAGTAAGGTTTCCACCTGCTTGGTGATAGGGATCGAACCGAGAAGCAGGCTTCTGTCCTTAGAAAAGTGAGTAAGGTTTTCACTTGCTCAGTGATAGGGATCAAACCGAGAAGCAAGCTTCTGTCCTTAGAAAAGTGAGTAAGGTTTCCACCTACTCGGTGATAGGGATCAAACCGAGAAGCAGGCTTCTGTCCTTAGAAAAGTGAGTAAGGTTTCTACCTGCTCGGTGATAGGGATCAAACCGAGAAGCAGGCTTCTGTCCTTAGAAAAGTTTTTTAGCTGCTTGAATTTCCTCAGCTTCCCCGTGTCCATCAACCGGACATAGTGAATAAAAAGAATTTGCCTGGCAAGTATGAACTAGTTGCATCGTTATTATATGAGTTAGTACAAGGTAAATTTTTTCATGCATGGACGGTCAATGATAAAACTTCTTAAGATTATAAGCATTTCAAGGTCAGGGCAATGGTACTTCGGTCATGTCTTCCAGATAATATGCCCCCACACCTGCAATGGTTGTAATTCTGTACGGACCTTCCCAAGTTTGGGCTAGCTTCCCGGTATTTGTATCTCGCATGCTTCCTACTGCCCTTCTTAGTACCAGGTCTCCGGCGCTGAATTCTCTCACCCTTACACCTCGATTGTAGCACCGGGCAAGCTTTTATTGATACTCTGCTAGTCTTATAGTCGCTGCTTCTCGATATTCTTCAAGTAAATCTAGGCGCTCCATCAGCTGACCTTCGTTCTGTTTCATATTGAATTCTGAAACTTGTGCGCTACATAAGTTGACCTCGGTTGGTATTACCGCTTCAGCCCTGTACGTGAGAGAGAATGGGGTTTCACCTGTGGACCTCCGAGGAGTTGTCCGGTATGCCCAGAAAACATTGGGTAGTTCCTCGGCCCAGTTGCCCTTTGCTCCTTCCAGCCTTCGCTTCAAGCCGTTCACGATTACCTTGTTCATGGCCTCAGCCTGGCCATTGCCCTAGGGATACGCCAGAGTAGAATACCTATTCCTGATACCGAGATTGTTGCAAAATTCGCAAAAACCTCGGCTGTCAAACTGCAGCCCATTATTCGATATAAGGGAGTCCGGGACCCCGAACCTGATGATTATATTCTTTCATACGAACTTCTTCACATCTACGTCCCAAATATTGGCTAAAGCCTCTACCTCTGCCCATTTGGTGAAGTAATCAATGGCTACCAAAACGAATCTTCGATTGCCCGTTGCTCGGGGAAAAGGCCTGAGTATGTCCAGCCCCCATTGTGCGAAGGGCCAAGGACTGCTAATTGGGTTCAAATGGCCGGCAAGCCGGTGTATCAGAAGGGCGTGCTTCTGACATTGTTCACACTTTTGAACGTATTCCGCGGCATCCTTCTGCATCTGGGGCCACCAAAATCCCTGAGTCATTGCCTGGTGTGCCAGTGACCGTCCCCCTACGTGGTTGGGTGTAAGCATGAAAGATATGGTCCTCCGAATGACCTACGATAGAGTTTCCGGTCTTCGGACAACCAATACCGGGCAGCCACCCTGTGGACCTTCTTGGCCTCCTTTTCATCGTCCGGAATTCAGTCATCGGCTAAGAAATCTATGATGGGATCCATCCAGCTCAGTCCAAGTGTTGTGACTGCCGTGACTTCGACTCTCACAGCCCCCTCATTTCCTGCCACCTTAATGCTGGGCTCGGGGACAAGTTCCATTCTGATAAGTCGGGGAATATCATTGGCAATTGACGATGCCAGAGTGGCGAGAAAGTCGACATGTCTTTTCTGTGCCCGGGACACTTGAATCACCTTCACCGTACAAAAGCCGTCTATGACCTGTTTCACCAAGTCTAAGTATGCTTTCATCCGAGGATCTCGAGCCTCAAAACTCCGTTGCACCTGGTTGACTATAAGCCTTGAATCCGAATAAACTTCTACATCCCGGGCTTCTAACCTTGAAACTGCCCTCAATCCGGCAAGCAAAACTTCATACTCTGCCTCGTTGTTGGAGGCGTTAAATCCCAACCTGAACGAATGTTCCAAGAGAATTCCTTTCGGGGTAATTATAACTATCCCAGCTCCGGCCCATTTGGCACTGGAAGCCCTATCCACATGTACCTTCCACGGGCGGTGTTCCAACTGACAGACCATCTCCCCTTTAGGAGAGAATTTTGCTACAAAATCAGCTAATACCTGCCCCTTTACTACACTTCTCAGCTTATACCTCACATTGAGTGCCCCGAGCCGTGTCCCCCATTTAGCTATTTGCCTCTTGAGATCAAATCTCTTTAACAATGATTGAAGGGGATGTTCGGTCAGCACATATACGGTATGAGCCTGAAAGTACTGAGGCAATTTCCTGGTGGCATGCACTAGGGCCAGCACCAATTTCTCCAAGGGCAAATACCTGGTCTCGACGTCGACTAGAGTCTTGCTAATATAATACACGGGCTGTTGTACTCCCCGGTCCCTTAAAAGCACAGCATTTACAGCATGTTCGGATACCGAGAGGTACATGAACAATTCCTCTCCGGGCTCTGGTGCACTCAACATCGGTGCTCGCACTAAGTACTCCTTGAGGTTCTGGAAAGCCTTTTCACATTCATCATCCCACCAAAATCCCTTCCACTTCTTCAAAAGCTGATAAAATGGACGGCAGCGATCTGAAAATTTTGAGATGAACCGGTTGAGAGTAGCTAGCATCCTGGTCACACACCTGTACTTCTTTCAGGTTGCTCGGCGACCGGAGCCGCTTCACGGCCTCTATCTGGTTAGGATTGACCTTTATCCTCCTGTTGGTGAACAAGTACCCCAAAAATTTGCTAGCCCCCACTCCAAAGGCGCATTTTTCTGCTTTAAGACGCAATCTGTGCTTCTGCAACACCTCGAACACCCCTCAGAGATCCTCTACATGCCGGGCCTCTTGCTTGCTTTTTACCACCATATCGTCGATATACACTTCGACCGTATGCCCAATTTTATCCCGAAACATCCTCGTCATCATCCGTTGGTATGTTGCCCCGGCATTCTTTAGCCCAAAAGGCATCACGGTGTAATAATAATTAGCATCGGGGGATATGAACGCCGTTTTCCCCTGGTCTTCATCGGCCAGGGCAATCTGATGGTACCCTTGAAAAACATCTAGGAAGCTTATCCTCGGGTTCCCGTAAGTGGCGTCCACTAATTGATCAATCTTTAGCATGGGGAACGAGTCCTTTGGGCATGCCCGGTTCAAATTCGTGAAATCCACATAAACCCTCCATTTTCCGTTCTTCTTCCACGGTATTTGCCAGCCATTCCAGGAAAAAGGTCTCCTTTATTGCTCATGCCTTCTTCAGCTTCTCTACCTCCTGTCTTATTGCCTCAACATGGTCTTTAGCCGACCTTCTCGGCTTCTACTTCTTCGAGGGATATGAGGGGTCTACATTAAGCATGTGGATGATAAACCCGGGATCAACCCCGGGAACTTCTTAAGGGTTCCAAGCGAAAACATCTATGTTTTGAACCAGAAACAGCAATACTTGGACTCTTTCCTCACTACTCATGCTTGCTCCAGCCTGAAAATATTTATTAGTGTCCGGCAGTATTTTTACCTTTACTAACTCCTCAGCGTAGCCAGCCCCCATTCCTTCTCGGGGCTCTTTTAATTGCTATAAAGGGTCTTTTCGGGATGCATCTTCTCGTTCAACATGCTCCTGTTCGGACCGCCCAGTCCCCTTGTCTCCTACCAGTTGTCCGGTGATTTCTCCCTGACTGACCTGATTCCCCCGCTTCCAATTCATTACGGCGGTAAGACACTGTCTGGCCGCTTGCTGGTCTCCTCTTATCACGGTGACACCTTGCTCGGTTGGGAACTTAATCTTTACATGTAGTGTTGATAGGACGGCCCTCATTGAGTGGATCCACGGTCTTCCCAAGATGGCAGTATACGGGGAAAATGAACTTACTATTGTGAATGTCACAGACACTTCTTTCCCTCCCGTAATCACAGGAAGAGAGATTTGCCCCTCAGGAATCACTACTTTGCCATCGAACCCAACCAAAGGTGAAGTGTTCTTCATCAGGTCCTGCTTCCTTAGACTGAGTCCCTTGAACAGATCAGGGTACATCACGTCGACCCCGCTTCCCTGGTCTATCATCACCCTTTTTACTAAGAAGCCGTTTATCCGGGCCGTGACCACTAATGCGTCATCATGTGGCTGGATCGTCCCCTCCAAATCGTCATCGTCAAATGAGATGGGCTCTCGTGCAAGCTTCATCTTCTTACCCGGCGACTGTAGATCCGGGTTACCTTCTACCGGTACCACTGTCAACACTCCTTTCCTCCTTCCTGCAATGAGCTTCTCTGGAGAAACATGGATTACTTCAATAACCCTTACAGGGGGTGGGAGAGGGTTCCCCCTTTGTCGGGTATCTTGCCTTACGACTCTGTCCCCCGAGTCTAGCACGAAATCCTTTAAGTGCCCGGCCTTGACTAGTTGCCTGAGGTGATCCTTTAATACCCGGCATTGTTCGGTGGTATGACCCTTGTCTCGGTGATAAGTGCAGTACAGATTCTGATTCCTTCTGGACGGGTCCCCTCCCATCTTATTTGGCCATCGAAAATATGGCTCGTGTTTGATCCGGTCAAGAATCCTGTGTACCGGTTCCTTAAATGTTACGTTCACTTCTCCCATTTGTGCGGCCGGCTCTTGAATCGCCAGACCCCCGCAAGGCCTGAACGGGGAAACCTGTCTGCCGGGGACGATTCGTCATCGACGCTTTACCTTTGCTCTGCAGCCGATCATCTTTTAATCATTTGTATTCCTCGATGCGTCTCATAAGCTGCCACATGCCTTCGGGAGGCTTCTTGGTTAACGACTCTAGTAGCCCGGAATCCTCGGGCAACCCCATCCTAAATGTACTTGCCGCGACCCTTTCGTTATCCTCACCTATCTCATTGTACAGCTCCCAATACCGGCTGGCGTAACTACGGAGGGTCTCTCCCGCCCTTATTTTCATTGAGAGAAGGGCGTCTACTGGCTGAGGTACTCGGCTGCACGTCACAAACTAGACGCCGAACTCCTGAATCAGCTCAGAGAAACTACGTATGGATCCTTTCCGTAACCCGTTAAACCACCTCAAAGCAGTTGGTCCCAAACTCGAAGGAAATACCTTGCACATGAGCGCATCGTTATGAGTATGCAAAGACATCATCTGAATATAATGGCTGACGTGTTCTACCGGATTAGTCTTCCCGTCATAGCAGTTGAAGGGTGGACGGGTAAACCTGTCCAGCATTTCAGCTTGCTCGATTTCGTTCGAAAACAGGGACCGAGCTGCTTTTCGCAAAGCGCGACTCATGGCATCCATGGCAACATTCCGAGGTCGCCTTTCTTCCGGGGAGAGCGAGTCTCTCACTTGATTATCCCGAGAATGTGAACGGTCTCGGTACTGATGGGATTCTCGGGAATGTGAATGACTTTGCCGTAGTCGAGGTCCGAACTGATTAGATCCCTCTCCGTATCTATTTCCCCCAATTCCGACCTCTTGTTACCGGTCATTTCTGTCTCCTCTCTGGCGCCTACCTCTCACCTTCAACTCCAAACCCCTGACTAGTCTACGAAGCCGTTTGAGCTCTTCATCCGTTCCTCCCTCTGCCTACGTCCCGTAGCACCAGAAACCGTCCGTTGGGTTTGGTACGACCCTTCTCCTACACCGAACATTTCTTCTTGTTGGTCGTGCCGCCTATCTTCTTGTTCTTTCTGTCTGCGCTCTCGCTAACTTGACCCTCGAGAAGACCCTACGGATCCGGTTCCCGTATGGTCCCCCGAATGCCTTTCAGACATTTTCCCCGACCTTGAGTCCCTCTAGAACCATAGTGTCGTAGGAGAGCCCCACGGTGGGCGCCAATTGTAAACTCCAAAGACGGGCTTGCTGGGTCAAACCACTATTTGGGCTTACAATTTATTTATTTGGTGGGTCTGGATATCCTACCTTAGGTTGTTCTAGGCTAAGAGACCCAATAAGATAACTTTTCTCTCTTTCTCAATGTTATCTTCTTCTCAGATCCTCTCCTGCTCTCTCTCTCTCTTGTCTTTCCTCAAAATTGCATCCCCCTTCCTATTCATTCGTTCCTCCTATTTATATCCTTTGTTAATGGGGTGATCATCATTATCTTCCTCCTTAGGGCAAAGAAAGGTCCAACGTCGATGAGCTTAAGTGGATTTTTAGGTACGTGTGGCTTTGGGAATGGTTCCCACTTTAGTAAATGCGTTCAACAGCGGAGTTTTCTAAGGTTCTGCCGAGCACTTAAATGGCGACGTGACCGGGTAATGTGACCGGGCATGTATATAGTGCCCGAAAATGGTTTCCCGAGCATCCTGTGAGTGGGGCGTATGCAGTTTGCTTTTTAAGTATCCGGCCAACACTCAGTTCAGATTGGTAGTTATTGTGGGTTTGGGCCGGGGCCTTTGTTGGTGTGAAGGTTGGACCCCCAGCCCATAGCATTAATTCATGGTCCAAGGCCCAAATGATCTTGGACGTTAGGTGTCGTACAATGTTATTAGATAACTTGTTGAAAAAGATGGTAAATGTATTTTAATCTATTTGCTTACTCATTTATCTATGTAAAACTATCATTAATCCCACAAATGAATGTTAATATCATAGGCGGCTCCCCACGTTGAAGCTAGGGTGGTCATAGGACCCTGACTTAGACAAAAAATAATTATTATATACAAATTAAAAAAGTTTATGACTTTTTTACCTCTAAAAAAAATTGTGACCACCCTAAATTTTTTTAGGCTCAAAATATTTAAACTTTGGACAAAATTTGGCAACAAGTTTGGATGTAGACTAAAACTACAACTTCACTTAATACATTTTTTATTGGATGTGAATTTTATAAAATTCACTATTGGATTACATTTTCTTCTTATATTCATGTTTAAAAAATTTCAATAAGATCAAAGATTAATAGTTAAGTCATTAATCAAATATTTAAATTTCGAGTTTTTATAGTCTAAAATTATACATAAAAAATAAGTTTATAGGTCGAATAGTAAATAACATTCGATTAGCTTGAAATTTGACATGTGTTTTAAAAATATAAAGAACATGCAATTCAACAGTTAGGTTATATTTGGTAACAGTTTTTTTTTCTTTCTATTTTCAAAAACTTGTTTTTGGGAATAAAAAGAAAAAATAATTTTCTTGTATTTTTGAAATAAAAAAAATGTTTGGTTAGATAAAATTTTTTTAAAAAAAGTTTTTTGAAGAAAAAATAGAAAATGCTAAAATATATTGTTACTAAAATTTGAATTCTAATGCTAACTCATTAAATGAGACAGATTCATTAAATTAAATGCATATTTTTATTGATTTTTGAAAATTAGAAATTAAAAATAGTCTTTTGCATTTTTTAAGTTTCTTTCACAAATTGAGTTTTAAGAATAGTTTTTGTTTTCTGTTTATTTTGAGTTGCCAAACAAGTTTTTTAGTCTCAAAAATAGAAAATTGGTTTTAAAAACAGAAAATAAGAGCGAAAAATAGTTATCAAACATACCCTTATATTTTAAAAATAGGGGTAATTACACATAACCCACCTATGGTTTGGGCGAAAGTCACTTTGTCTACCGGTGGTTTGAAAAGTATCACTTAACCCACCTATGGTATGTTCCGTTTGTTTTCCGTAACCCACCTCTGTTAAAATCAGGGGTAAATAGGTATTTTTTGCTCAAATTTTATGTCTCTCTTCTCCTAAAACAAAAAATAGAGCAAAAATGCACGAAAAACAAGATCAAAAAGTGGTATTTGTCTATCTCTCCATTCACACAAATTTTGAACATGAAGAACATACCCAAAAAAATAAAAAGCCTAAGCCCCATTGCCTCCCTCAACCCTTTGGCTAACTCCATCACAAACAAAAAATGAAAAAGAACCAATACAAATCAGAATAGTCCAATAATTTCTAGCTTAAGTTTTAGCTCTAAAAGTCCAATGTCCCACATTGCAAGACAATCTAAAAAACACCTTCTCCCAATTAATCTCTAATTTATGTTCTTCTCTCACTCCCATTTTCTTAGAACCCAAACAATTCACAAACTAATTTTCATACTCTTTTCCTTTCTCAGCAAACATTAAAATTTGTGAAAAATTAAAAATCCCATAATGGTTTTTTTTTTTTTTTTTTTTTAATATTTATATTGGGTCAACTCATGGTAACAACAACCAGGACCTGTTTCAACTTCTGTCCAGGCCTTTCTCAATCAACAACGCCCGCAGCCATGGCCACGGCACACCTCCCAGACGCAATGCAGACTTTTTCAGGCAAGAGGCTCACCTTCGCGAGCACACGCGCATTGCTAAACCCCTTGTCCACACGCCTTAAGTGTGGCTCTAAAACCTAAAACCCCACACACATCACAAAAATAATAAATAAATAAATAAATTTCTTCAAATTAATATTTATCAAATTGCAAATGATCATGATAACACATATTAAAATGTGAAATTGGACCTAAATTTTGGGCGTCGGGAGTGGCGACAAGGACTTCTTTCTTGCCGTCGTCGTTGAGGTTGATGACGATTGGAGGAGGGAGACGCTCGGATTCGAATTTGATAGGGTATTCATCGGAGAGATGCATCCACACCTCTCGGAAGGAGAAATCACCCTCGTGCTGAAAGAAAATGAAATGGTTTAGGTAGGGTTTTGCACAGAGAATCATTGGAAGTGAAGTTAAAATTGGTACCTGAAGAGAGAAGAAGATGGCAAAAGAGGCGAGCATGAGAATGGCTAAATCTTGCTTCCTCATACTGATTCAATTTTCTGAGTCTCTCTCTCTTTCTCAGGACTCAGTTGCAGTTGGTAAAAGCTAGTCTTCAATCAATCTACAGAGAGAGGTCAGGGAAGGAGGAGAGAAAGGCGGTGATGTTGATAGCTAAGGTTGAGGAGGGCGGTGATGGAGTTAGCCAAAGGGTTAAGGGAGGCAATGGGGCTTAGGTTTTTTATTTTTTTGGGTATGTTCTTCATGTTCAAAATTTGTGTGAATAGAGAGAGAGAGAGAGAGAGAGAGAGAAAGAGAGAGAGATACCACTTTTTGATCTTGTTTCTCTTGCATTTTTGCTCTATTTTTTGTTTTAGGAGGAGAGAGACATAAAATTTGAGTAAAAATACCTATTTACCCCTGATTTTAACAAAGGTGGGTTACAAAAAATAAACGGAACATACCACAGGTGGGTTAAGTGATACTTTTCAAATCACGGGTAGGCAAAATGATTTTCGCCCAAACCACAGGTGGGTTATGTGTAATTACCCCTTAAAAATATATAACCATTTTAATTTGTTTAGTAAGAGTTCTAACCTTAGGTTACAACTAAATTTGTAGTCAAACATTATCCTTAAACTTTGGTCTTTTTAACAATATATTAAGCCTTTACAAACAAAAAGGAAAAGTCCAAAAAAAAAAATTTATTGAACTACAATTTTGAAAGACATGTATCTTGTAGCATTGATAATGATATTATTATGCAATGATTTTAAAGTAAGATCATAGAAGGAAATTGTAAAACTCTATGTATTTGAATGTGTATTTTTTTGTCAATATATTAAATTCTTTTTTTATTAAATTGTTTTTATAATTTAGGTTTATAATGACCACTCTGAAAAAATTTCCTGGAGCCATTGGTTAATTTCTTATATGGGTAAGAATCCCCGTTGAGGGCAAGAAGGAGTCAAGAAATCTTATTTTGGGGCACCACACTTAACCAAGGTTTAAAATATTATAATGGTTTATCATTCTCAATAACATGTATAATAATTTGAAGAATTTTTTTTGTATTTTATATTTTTACTTTTGAATTTTTTATTTTTTATTTTTTGCTAAAAATATTATGTACACGCCAAAATCACATACGTCATATGCTCAATATTTTATACGCCACATGAATATTATATAAACATTTTTTTAACAATTTCCTAATACCATAAGAGACAAATATGTGATTAAATATATTATAAGTTGTAGATATATGATAAAAAAAATTAAAAACTAAATGGCATAATAAAAGGGGAACTAATTTAAGGTTGGAGACATATTATTTTATTTTATACTAAAAATATTTTATTCTAAAATTATAACCTATTATATATAGCATCAAATGACATATATTTTGGGAGGATAATGATACAATTTATTTGAGTATTATCTATAAATATGCTTACACTGACAATAATATAAATATATATAAAAAATTTGAAGAGTGAAGTGGTAATTTCCTAAATACTACTTATATATATAATTATATTTTAAAAGAAAATTAAAATTTTTCAAAATTTATTTTTTTTAGGAGATGAGAAATTCGAACCCGTTAACATCTCCATTGGAAATATTAGGATGTCTCAATTAAAATACAAGACCCCTTGTTGGGTAACATTGGTGTAAACTATAGAGACAGATTTTAATTTAGGGGCAAGATTTATCATATTTTGGTTTATATAGATTATGGAGATATACAAGTCACATGAAGGATATATTTCTCAAAATATGTTGTCAACCTATATACACCTTGTAAAATTGTGATTTATAGCTATGTTTTATGTTGGCTTTATTCCATGACAAAAAATGTTGTAATTGCTTTAATTTTGTTCCTTGTATTTTGTGGGATTTTATTGTATTGGGTTTAGTATTAAGTTGGTGAAGACTCAAACTTAATTGAAGATCAAGTGGATTTCGCGAGAAGCTAACCCGCGAAGTAGCCATGTGAGAAGCACATGACTGGAAGCTGAAGAGTCGTGCCAGGCTGTCAGTTTCGCGAGTGTCTTGCAGGTAAGGCCTTCCCGCGAGATAGTCGAGAAACATTCTGCTTTGAGGATTTTTAAGTGTGACTTTCTTACCCTTCACCCATGCTATATATACCCTTATTACCCACAAATTGTAAGGAGGCCATTCAGAGAGAAAAACTCTAGATAGATTTTCTACAACACACACACCCATCTTTTAGAGAGAAAGCTACTCATCCTTAGTGAGAAATCATTCTAGCCTCTTCTCCTTTCCTCTTCCATTGTCATACCTTAAGAGGAGATTTGTACCCAAACACAATCTACACATTTTCAGAGTGTAGAGAGTGTTTTGGAGCTTGGGAAGCTTTGGAGATTTGCCAAAAGAAGTTGATGAGGCTGCGCGGATGCAATCGGGCGTATTGCGGGATCTAGAAAGCTAGACAAGACACAGTTCCGAGAAGCCTTGTTGGAGTAGGAGCTTGGAGGGCTTAGGTACATTGGGTAGATTAGGCTTGGAGGGTCTCTTGCTATTCGTGTATCCCAACTTATTGTCTAGTGGATCGATTTACCGCTTGGACGACGACGGAGAGGTTTTTCGTCGAGTTCTTCAGTTTCCTCTTTGATAACATGTCTCGGTGTTATCTTGTGGTTGTATCTCTCTTCCCTTACTCTTGTGCTTTACTTTTATTGTTTTTTATTCATGTTTATACACTAGAGTAGTATCGGTTGATTGCGCTTCATTTACTCTTGTTTCCGCACTTAGATAAGTTAGAGTAAAACCAATCTAGTCGTAATTTTTAATTGGGGGTCTAAATAGCTCTTGTGTTTTAGTACAAATTCGAGCTTTCACACCTGAAACTTTGTAGCATAATAGTATTAAAATTTGAAGTTAAATTATATAAGTATGCTTCTATTATCTTATATATAGAGGAGTGGTGTTCGAATCTTTTGACTAACTTCGTTTTATTGCCTATGAGATGCTTTAAAAAGAATGAATAATATGGTGGATGTAACTCAAAATAGATTGATTGATTTGGATAGCGTTGTCAAAAACAAAAAACGTTCCAATGATGGTGTGTTTAGGTAGCAAGATTTTGGCATGTGGATTTGAATTAGGATGATTAATATTCAAATACCTTTTTTTGGGTAGTTTTTAAAAATCTCAAAGATTTGGATTTAGCCAACTACACCAAAGATCTTAAACTTTGAAATATTTGAATTTAAAATAACATCTAACTTCATAGTTTAGATATTTTTAGCCATACCTCAATAGATTTCAAATTTTATAATTTCAAATAGCTATAGGTGTAAAACACATCCAAATAATAAATTTATAAATTTAGAATTAAGAAATTTCAAATCCAACAAGGATTTTTAAATTTTATAAATTTTAGACCTCCTAGTGTTTCTAACAAAGAGGTATAAGGTTGAATTCACTTGAAATATATCAAAGTGACATAAACAAAACAATTTTTTTTTTTTTTTATGATTTATGATTTTTTTTATAGAACCATTTGTAAATTTCATACCAATATATATATACTAGCCTCATCACACGTGCTTCGTGCGTGTAATGAGGCTTGTTTTTAGATATATATATATTTTTAATAGGAACTTAGGGCAGTTTTTTTTTTTGGAACATGGGGTAGTTTTTTTTTTTTTGTTTTTTTAGAACATGGGGTAGTGGGAAGTTTTATAGAACATGGGGTAATTTTATAAACATGGGTAGGTTTTTTGTTTTTAATTTTTGTCAATTTACAATTTTAACCTCATTTTTATGTTTTAGGAATAAGGATAAGTTAATTAAATCAGGGGTATTTTTGAAAGTCAAAAAAATAATAACTAATTTTTTGAATCCTCTTAATATATATATATATATATATATATATATATATATATATTTATATATTTATATATTTATATATTTGACATTGTTGACTTCTTTTAATGTCGTGGCATAAATTTTGAAATCTCACATTTGTCCAGATCATCGTTATAATTTTATATAATTTTTAGTATTACTTATAATTTTAGAATATGTTAATATATATTAATCAAACCTTCTTCCATCAGTCTCACACACACACACACACAAAAAAAAACTTCTTCCAAAAAAATTAAATTAAAATTAAGAAAACCTCACCTTCTTTTTTATAAAGCATTAAAACACTACACGAATTCATTAAATTAGGTTTGATATTTTTCTAAACAAATTATAATTATACTAGAAATTTATTTTATCTAAAATTTGGCCTTTCAATTAAACAGATATCACTTATAAATATTTTTGTCATTTCTTGTATATATTACTTACATACTGAAGGGGATAAAATTTAAGGTAGACGGATTCGATTCAATAGAGCCAACCATAAGCAACGGTATTAAGGAAAGGGACGGTCAAACCTACTGACAAACAACAGGTAGAATAGATCACATCCCGGACGAGGGGTAGGAAGACGGACGGATTCTCCTCAGGGGACGGATCCTAATTAAATGGACGCAAGGGAAATGGGTAGTAAAGCCACGTGGCATCTACATGGCCTAAGTAGTCTCCAAGAAACCTCAAATGGAAATGTCTTGTGCCCTATGATTAACCCTAATCAACAAAGTCTCTATATGGAAAGGATCCTGCAAAATATGCGCATTTATGAGGATCTTCTCCACAAGGAAACACCTTCTTAGCCAAGAAACAAAGGTTGGTTCTACACTATTATAAAAACCCAAAGACCTCAGAAATCAAGGTACGCATGATTCTCCCAGCTCTAGCACTCTAGAGTTGTAGAAATTCTCTCTTACTTAACCTTCGGAGGGTATTTGGCCTGTACCACATTGGTACTCTCTGCAAGGTCTTCTTTGTTTTAGTTTCGCAGGTTCTGTCTAGAGCACGTAAGGACCATGTGGCTCACTGATGATTTTTGGCATCATCAGTTGGCGCTGTCTGTGGGAAAGAACGAGAAAGCAATAGTAGCCATATTAACACTTCCCAGACAAAGAGTTGTATGGTACTCACTCGCTCGATGGCAACCAAAAACAACAACGGAGATGAACCACGCACTACTGCCCTTGAAAGACAGGTACAGGCCCTAGTTGCGGCTGTGGAACACCTTACTAAACAAAACCACAACTTGGAGGAATAGCTGCGCCAAAGGGATGTTGGGCCCAATAGTCATGAAGAGGAGCAAGAGGGCACCAACGCCGAAAGGAGGGACTGAGAAGGACCAAAAGGCAGCAATGCCCCGAGTAGGCAAGAGCGACAATATACCAGCCATCCATCCGTTGCAGATACGACACCACCGCGAAGGAGAGGATGGACTTCATGATGAACGCCCTCAAGAGGCGGGTGTCAAACGACCTTGACGAGCTGGTCTGTCGGACGGACTCGCCATTCACAACACCCGTCACTTCGTTCCTCCTTTCTACAAAGTTTCGTATGCCGCAGATAGAAGCCTATTAACTATAATCTATAAAGTATTACAATCAACACTATACTTCAAAATCAATTTTCAATATCTAATCACTATCTAAATTAGTTTTCAGATTATCAGATTAATACACATATTAATCAAAACTTAGGAAGTTAATTGTAGCATTTTTTTAAAAAAAAATTTCTTTAAACTTTAGAAGAGGTTTCCAAAACACTCTTTGTTAATAGTTTTAATGAAATTGTAATTGTTTCACGTTCAAAATATGTCATTTGACATGTAATGCCTGTTTTGACTCTCGTCCTCATGGTAGTATCGGCTTGACATGAAAGATCCAATTTTTTCATACATACAGCGATGGGGAAGATTTATATGACTAAGTAGAATGTTTCAGGTAATCTAATATTGTGTTCCATCTGAGAGTATAATTTTAGATTGAACCTCTATCTTAAGAACCTTCATAGCTGTTCGTGCCAAAATTTATGTCTATTTTAACATAAAAAAAAAAAAAAAAAAAAAAAAAAAAAAAAAAACTATTTTTTCTATTTTATATATTTTAAAATTTTTTTTTTCATTCATTATTGTGATTATAGAACGTCAAGATGTTTTAGTTATATGGTAGGCCGCTTTGAATATAATTAAAATCGGCAATATCTAATATGTATTGACTTAGCTTGCTATTCTTATATATTTATTTATTTATTGGAAAACCTTGTAGCTATAGCAACCAATCTAAATAATTTTTGTTCTTGTATTTTCAACATAATTTTTTAAACTTGTTAGATCTGTGAATTTCACAATTTATTGCCGATTCATGCAAGCAATAATAAACAGAAATAAACCTAGATTGATGGAAGACCCTTGTCATAGTTGTTGACTTGTTGGTTTCATTTTAAAATTGTGGTTAATATATACATAACAAGGTAAGATCTCACTTTAGATATATCGTACTTCTTTTAGAAGCACCACAAGAAGTTACTTGTTTGTGGGGTTAAATGCCAAGTAAATGTTAAGTAATCAAAATCTTCATACCAAAGCTTGTGAACATGTCAACATAGTACCAAGGGTAAAATAGCTAATGTATATTATATGCACTTTAGTTGGGAATAATATTTATATATTAAATGAAAGTCTTTGAATTTAGGTGGAAGAAAATATGATATTCATATTTCCTTCAAATTGGTTCATGGGGTTTTGGAGATATCTCATGAGTAGGGAGTGAAATAATCTAACCAAAGGTCATAACATCACTTTCTTATATATATATATATATATATATATATATATATATATATATATATATATATAATGAACTCAAGTTTGTACTCATTATATCGAATAATAACAACTGTTAGGTTCTAAGACTTTAGGAACTAAATGTATTAGAACTTCATTTTGTATTATGTTGGCAAACCATGATTAAAACACAGAGTCTAGGTTTATATTTGCTCAAAGTGTGTTTATTTGTAAAATTGGAATTGAGTGATTGCAGAATTTATTGGACTAAATCTACAAGGCTCGATCGATCGAAAATTAGACTCGATCGATCGATCAAAAATTAGACTCGATCGATTGAGCCACGTGCAAATTTATTTTTCTTTAGAATTTCCAATTCAGCCCAAGCCCGGTTTGACGTGTAGAGTTTTGTGTTTTACTCCAAGAATAAAAGGAAAAACCCTAGCTACGTTTTAGAAGTCTTTGATGTGCTGTGTGTTGAATCTCTTGTGAGATCTAGAGGTGTTTACCTTCATACACACTTAGGGTTATCAAGATCAAGATTCATGTCAAGAACTTGGTGATTGCTTTAGTTGCTGCATAAAGAACTTAAAGAAAATCTCAAACCTTTGAGTGGTAGTAAGTTTTCTACTTAAGGTAGCAATAGGATGTTAGTGGTCTAAGTTCTATTGTAAAAACTTCAATTCTTTCATAGTAGATCTGTTTTACCTTGAGGATAGTTAGGTTAAATCCTTCCCAGGTTTTTTATCGAGTTAGTTTTCTTGAGTTATCATATCGTGTGTTCTTTATATTTCCGCATTATTTACATGATATGATTTTATTATGTTAACCTAGATCTGAATAATTTATTTAAGTAATCACTTAGCTAAATAACTAGATTAAATAACTTGTGTTAAGGGTTCTAAAAACGTATAAGTAGTATCGGAGCAGGTTAGCTCTTGTGTTTTTGGATCTTTTGATCTAAGAGTTGATCCTTGACCCTTGTTGTCATGGAACACGGTCACTCTCTTGTGATCCCACCTCACTTTGATGGAACAACTATGCCTACTAGAAAGTAAGGATGAAATCATTCCTTAAATCTATTGATGAGAGTGTTTGGAATTCCGTTGAATATGGATGGGAGAAACCGATTACTCCTGTAAGCGAGTGGTCAACTTCTCAAAAAGAAGCAGTCGCTTTTAATAGCAAAGCCATGAATGCTATTTTTAATGCTCTTTCTATGAAGGAATTCAAGAGAATCTCAAATGTTGAGTTACTCATACTGCATGGAATATTCTCCAAATTATGCATGAAGGTACAAAGGCAGTTAAGATTAATAAACTGCAGCAGTTAACTACTAGATTTGAAAGTATTAGAATGTCTGATGATGAATGTTTTGATGAATTTTATGCTAAACGGAATGATATTGTTAACTCTGATTATAATTTGGGTGAAATTTATGATCAACCTAAGATTGTTAGGAAGATACTTAGATCCTTGACTAAGGACTTTAGACCCAAAGTGACTGCCATTACTGAACCAAGGATGTAGACTCCATCCCTGTTGATGAGCTTGTAGGATCTCTCCAGTCCTATGAGCTAGACCTACCTAAGACAAGCAAGTCCAAATCTATGGCTCTTAAGTCAGTTGATGATGTTGATGGGAATGGATTTGATGATGAACTCTCTTCTACAGAGATTGCTTATCTTGCCAAGAACTTTAGAAACTTTCTTAGGAACAATAACAGAAGGGTAAGAGGTAAAAACAATGCTGAACCTAGGAATTTTAAGAGGAATGAACCCACTAAAGTGAACAATACTAATAAATCTAAAGAAAAAGTAGGTCAAACCTCTAATAATTCACTTAGTCAACAATGTTTTGGTTGTCAAAGGTACAGTCATATGAAATCAGAATGTCCTATACATTCTTGAAATCAAAGGGTAAAGCTATGGCTGTAACCCTTAGTGATGATGGAGTTTCTGATTATGAGTCTGGTAGTAATGAGGATGGAAATTGCATTGCTTTCACAGCTACTGCTGTAGTTGATGAAAGTGTTGTGGTTGAAGAGAACCCTTCTGATGGGGAACTCTCTGAATGTGTTGATTTGCAAGAAGCTTTTAATAAGCTTTGCAAGGTTGCTACAAATGATGCAATGAATGTTGACTTAGGTTTAAAGAAATTTGCTTCTCTTGAACCTGATAAGAAAGATTTGCTGTTGAAATTGCTTGATGCTAATACTTTAATTGATAAGGTGAAGACTGAGAACATGATGTTGCTTGATAAGATTAAGAACTTGGAACTAGAATTATTTGTTGCTAGAGAACAAACTAATAGATTTGCTAGTTCTAAACTAATAGGTCTGTAGTAGACAGCATCTCTGTGTCTGAAACTCATTCCACAAACTTTGTTTCTTCTTCTGAGCCCCCCAAAAGTGAGACTATCAAACCAGTAGAAGTTACACCACCTCCTAGGAAGATTAGGGTTGATCTTAAAGAGTCTAAGTCTAGGAATCCTAACCTCCCTAACTCAAATGACATCTCCTCCCCTTGTAAAAGCAATGTGGAGGCTGAGGTTGCGGATTTAAGACCCAGTGGCATCTGTATTTACGAATAGAGAATATAGCAGCTCTAAACCCCCCCCCCCCCCCCCGCTTTATAATAACAATTATACTTTTTCTCATACCATGTTTATTAGGTATGATTTATGTATTAGATCCCCTAGATCAACAACAACAGGAGAGGATGAGAAACGCAAAGGCTAAAACAGTATCTTCTTTTAATCAAACAGTATTCCTAGTATATTGACCATATGAGCTAATGTATCTAAACTCCAAAGATTGAAGGTGAAAGGAGAAGAGTCGCATTCAATAGTAACACTTCGCTTTACAGATTATATCAAACATACATTATTAGAACCTACACTTTTTTTTTTCCTTATAGCTTAGGGAACCTTTCTAATGAAAACCCTTTTGGACTCACCTCTAACCAATAAATCCTACAAACAACTGGCTCCACCCACTAGAACCAATTGCTGGATAATCTAAGGGCGTTCATTCCTGACGGGTAGTTTATGCTCATGCCCCAAAGCCATTAGAACCTAAATTCTTTACTAAAGATAAAATGGAAGGTTATGAACAAAATCCTGAATTTATTTAAAAAAGAAAATCATGAAATGATAGTGCACCTTGTCAAAAGCATCATGAGTTTCAAGTGCATTGGTTTGACCCGCTTCAGAGTTTTGTTGATTCTCCTCTTCACTGTCTTCCTCATAATAATTTAATGTCTGCAGAGTTACATATCATATAAGAAATTACAATGACCAATTATTTATTTTTTTGTTGTAAAAGAAAAAGGATAATTTAGAAGAAAATGCTATAGAAGAGAGAGAGATTTTAGGTTGCATAAAAGACAAGAAAATATATGCGGTGCAGAATTTGATGTTGAAACATTGAAAAATAAACTACTGACCTGAACCAATCTTAAACCAAACAAGGTATCCAATGAAGCTTTATTTGGTCATTTAAACTGCTACTTCCAAATTGAAAGATTTAAATTCCTTACTCATTGATTATTTGCACGCATAACAGTTCCAAAAACTATTGCCTAAAACATATTCGCATGTTTCCACTCAAGAAATGGGTTTTGCTAGGCTATCCATCTTTCATTGTTTCACAAGATCTTCCGAAATCTCATTAAAATTTTAAACCTTGTATCCATGCCCAAATTTGATAAACAAAACACAGAGCCAACCAGATGCTCATTCTCTTGATCTAAACCCAAACCAGTAAGTTGCCAAGTCATACGTCAAGTTCAAATTAGATGAAATCAGTAGCGTATTATTCTGGACCAAGTGCATAGAGATTAACACAACCCCCACCCCCCCCCCCCCCCCCCCCCCCAAAAAAAAAAAAAATTGTAAATGAGCAGAATACTTTTTTTATAAGTAAAAAATAAATTTAGTAAAAAAAAAAGGTAAGTTTCACACACACAGGATGTATATCAAACCACATTACGCTCTCATATTTGAAAATTCCAAAGTCAACAAAATAAGCCACTTTTTTTTTATAAATAAATAAAAAAAATTTGGTAAAAAAAGGTAAGGTTCATGAAAGTTCAAATAGGGTAAAATCACCCTTGAACATTTAGACCCCCAATTAACAAATTAACCAATTTGAGCTTTATGTCAAACAAATAGTGTGCGGAAAATGAACATAAGCTATAATGTAGAATTGGACAAAACTATCTAAGCCATATTAAAATCACAACCACAGTAGAAAATAAAAGGCAAAGATAGAGGGAAGGAAGATGCAAACACAAAGACAACACGCGATGTGTTATCGAAGAGGAAACCGAAGCCCTCGGCATAAAACCTCTCCACCGCCCCCCAAGCGGTAAATAATCCACTAGAAAATGTAGTTGGGATACAAGGACAGCAATAGACCCTCCAAGCCTAATCTACCCAATGCACCTAAGCCCTCCAAGCTTCTTGCTCCAACGAGGTTGCGCCGAACCTTTTTCTTTTCTAGTTTCCCGGATTCCGCTACTAGACCATAGCATCAACCAATGAATATTGGTTCCTTCCTAACTGCTTCCCAGAACACCAAACAACCCTCTCACAGTAATGGATATGGTGAGAACAAGGTTTTGGTAAAAAGGCCTCTCAAGGATTTGGCAATGGAGAGGAAGAGAGTTGAGGAATTTGAAGAGACACTAATGTAAAGATTGTAGATGGTTCAATCTTGTTTTGCTCTAGGGTTTCTCTCTCAAATTTCTCTCTGGAAGCTCTCTCTCATTTGTGGGTATAAGGGGTATTTATACTGAGGTGAGAGGGGAATGTGAAACGTCAGGTTTTTCAAAACAGGGCTGGCTCGCGGCTTGGCCTCGCGGCTTGACTGAGTCGCGAGATCCAGTCGCGAGATAACCGTATGGCCAGTTGTCCTGTTTTGTCCTGTAGTGCTCCAGCTAGCATGACTGTTCACCTTCCGGCATGCTTGGCACGTGTGCTACGTCTGGCGGCTTGCAGCCGCGAGTCACCCGCGAGATCCAGCCGCGAGTCTCTGTTTTCTTGCACACTCTTAAGCAATCTTCACTCTATCTCACTCACTACCCTTACAACAAGCCCACCTAAATACAGGGTTACTAAATGCTGAAATACAAGCAAATTTGGCACGGAATAAAGCCAATTAGATGGTTGAATAAATTCAACCTTACAATCTCCCCCTTTGTCTATTCCGTGACAAAACCCTAAAACAGACTCTAGACTTAACATGTGAGTTGGGAACAGTTGATCAAAACTCACTCACACCTAACTCTAGAAGCTGTGAAGCACTTGAATCATATGAACAAAAGACTCCTGAAACACAACAATACACCATGATCATTGTAAGCAGAAAATCGTGAAATGCATATGAAACAGGCAATATGTGATCAAGCAAAGATGGAGTTAAGAAACAAACCATGGCTTGATCAACCAAGTAATCACTACAAGGTAGTGACCACAATGTTCATTCACACTTGGAATGAACACAAGGACATACACGCTAACAAGCTCAATGCAAGTCACTTGCATGCCAAACACTCAACCAATGCATAATACACTAAGTATGTGCATCTAGAAACAATCCTACAAGAGCACAAGAGTGACAGTACTTAAAGAAAATGCAATACATTTAAATAGAAGTACTGATTTAAACATAGCATAAAAGGCTGCATAAAGCATGGTACAAACCATAAAGCCTACAAACTATGCATAGAACATAACCCTAAAAGCTTACAAAAGCAACATGGGTACAAGACACAATATTATCCTGAATAACATCAATAATATATATAAAAGATAACAATTTAAACTGAAGAAGAATGCAAAGACACTCCCCCTTAGGTAATATCCTCCCCCTCTGATCAGGCCTATCACTCCCCCTTTTTGTCATGGAATAGACTATACATCCTCTTCTAGCCTTTTCTGAATTTGATCCAATTGAGTTTGAAGTGAAGTAAACTTCATATCCCATCGAGTGCTGTGATGATGTAGAGTAGATGTGAGACTAGACATCGTTGAATTCAACTCTTGTACAGAGGATACAATGTGATCAAGCTTTTCATCGAGGGAGAGAGTGCTGAAATGAGAGCCACTGTTAGAGGCGGAAGTTTCTGGTTTGGCTCTCTTCCGACTATGTCCAATGCTTGCATTGAATGTACGCATGTTGATTGGACTCGGTTTCGAGAGAGGAGATTCTTCTGCCGTTGGATAAATTCCCTTGAGCTTCAAGATCCTTGAGATGAGACAGCAGAAAGGAATGCATGTTCTGGACTCAGTTCTTAGAACCGTTTTGCGCAGAACATGAAAGATATGTGCACAGATGTCAATTTCAACATCAGATATTAGATCATGAAGAAACAAAGCACGTCCGAGGTTCATATACCCAGTGCTTGATAAAGGATACAAATTATGAAATATCACAATTGTAAGCACTCTCAGTTTTGGAGGAAGAGAGGAAACACTGATGGATTTTCCATTGGGTGAGAACTCCAAGTCTTGTCCAAGACTTTCTTTGAGAAGCTCTTCATCCGGACAAAGATCATCATAAACTGGTGAGTGTCGGAATATTGGTCTGTTGATGTGAAGAATTTCTACTAGATATGTAGGAGAGACTGAAAAGCTCTTTTTCCTAACCCAGCACTTAAGTTCATCTCCTTCCACAATCGCATTGGCATAAAATTCCTTTACCAAATCTTCATACGCGTCATCCAGATCAGAGAGAAGGTAATTCCAGTCCTTGTGAGCAAACCATTTCGGAATGTCAGTGTCATGAAGTGTTGATTGATCCACAGTTCTTTCCAGTAATGGTTTAGCTTTCTGGAAATAATTCTCATGAGACTGATAGGCTGCATAGGATCTGAACTTGTTGGGATCGAATCTCTTTGATGAAGAACGAGTCTCTTTTGTTTGAGGTGGGTAATCATCAATGTCAATGACATGTTCCTTCCCTTTTGAACTGCCTCCTTTCACAGCTGCTTTCTTGAATGGTGACATGTCTAATCTAAATCATGAATAGAGGAAATGACAGAACACAATCCAATAGACATGATTAGCAGAGGGTTAGGGGAAATTTAGGGATAATGGAGAAACCCTAATAGCTAGATGAAAATGACTAGAAAATAGCAATGAGGGACAAAAATGGCCCAAATGTAGCTACACAGAGGAGTGGGTCAGATTAAAACCACACATTCAGCTTAGAAGAAAAAAAAAAAAAAAAACACACAGTCAACACAGGAACATTTTGAAACAGCACATCAACAATGGATCAGGCAAGATAAGCAACCAACAAATAACAAACCCTAGCTACGCACTTGATGAAGAACAAAACCAACATTTTAATAAAGCTCAAAACTGAAACAAAAGCTACCACAGGCTAAGCATGGACAAAGAGTAATAGCCGAGCTTAAAACCCATCTCAGAATCACAAACAAATGCGAAAAATTGAGAGGGAAAAACACAGAATCAAGTGAAATAAAGTTCAAGAAAGAAAACCCATACCTGTTACTTGAAGATTTCGAACTGAAAGGAAGCAATAATGGAGTTCAAAACTGGAGGCACAGTGTATATGGGTAAGAACAGTTTAGAGAGACAATGAACAGTCACAAAAGTTCGAGGGAAAATTTGAAAAACGCTTTTAAAAACCGTCCCTATTTTTGCCAAACACGCGTTTTTCGCGACTGAAGTGAGTCGCCAACAAGTCGCCAGGTTTAGCCGCCAAAACACTCAAAGACCAAATTTTGAAAAAAATTTTCTAAGTTTTTTTCGCGACTGGAAGGTCTACCCGCGAGGGAGTCGCGAACTAAGCCGCGAAAATCTCTGAGGAACCTCGCGACTGGACCTTTCACTCGCGAACAAGTCGCCAAAATTGACCCGCGAACATGCAACTGAATCACGCGACTTGACATACCCGCGACTGAGTCGCCAAACCAGGGCAAAAAAGAATTTTTTTGAAATTTTCATTTTTAAGAACAAAATGCTTTCCAAAAACACCTAAAATACTCAAAAATCTTTTTGTGCTTGAATCAACAAAGATTGAGTATGTGAAAACACATTTCAACAAGTACAATCACACAAATGAATATGGCATTCATTGAACATAAACTTGTGTGTTGTGTGTGGATATCAACAATGAGATAGTCCTTAGTCTAATGTGAAGCTTCAATGATCAATTCAACCAAGGCATACACAATTAGCACTAGATCATGTGATCTATCTCAATTATAGAAATATGCATATATGACTTCCCACAAAACTTGATACCATAACTTGGAGTTTTACATTTGACTCCACTTTCAATCATAACACTTGATCTTTTTGATCTTTTTGAGACAATTACCTCTCATTGTGAGAGTGATATTTGACAATTCACTTTAAAGAACAAGCCTTTGGCCTTTTGAATAAACATTCACTTTAATTTTTGGTCGCTTTCCCTTTTTCCTAGTCGAATACTAGTATGTGCGACAGGCTTTTGCAGCTCAATATCTCTTTTCATTTGGAGATTTACATTTGGTGAGCTCTTTTTAGCAAAAACAAAAATAAAGAGTGGGAAGATATATAAACACAAGTCTATGCATGTCTCAAGATCAACATAACCATTCACTAATCGTTCATGACAAGTTTGAAGATCTATTTACAACAATCACATAGATTTCAAGATTTTTCCCACAGTGATATGAGTGCAAAGAAACAAGCAATGCTCGAAAATGCACAAAGCCATTAGCACAAAGGTATAAGGCAAAACAAGTTTTGAGACAAAAGCTCAACAATGTCAATCAAACTTTTTGATTTTCTAATTTTTATGTGATTTTTGGATTTTTGACATAAAAGAAGAAAAAGATTGAACAAACATAAGAAGGAGCAACAGTATTCACAAATAGACAGACAAACAATAATCATGCTGCAGAAAGAGCTGACAAAGTAGTGTGTGCCCCAACACAAAGAAGCTTATCATATTATAAATATGTGAAGCACACATCACACAAGAGAGTCAAGGAATTGTACCAACACCAATGGTCTTACGGAGTGATTCAAACCGTGGACCATCGAGAGGCTTGGTGAAGATGTCCGCCTTTTGATTGTCGGTGTGTATGAACTCAAGACACACAACTCTTTCCTCTACCAGATCCTGAATGAAATGGTAACGAATCTCTATGTGTTTAGATTTTGAATGCTGGACAGGATTCTTGGAAAGATTGATGGCACTGGTATTGTCACAAAAGACACACATCGTTTCTTGAGGAATTCCATAGTCATGAAGTAATTTCTTCATCCAAAGAAGCTGAGTGCAGCAACTTCCAGTGGCGATGTATTCTGCTTCAGCAGTAGATAGAGACACGGAATTTTGTTTCTTACTCATCCACGAGACAAGATTGTTACCAAGGTAGAAACAGCCACCTGAAGTACTTTTCCGATCGTCTATACTTCCAGCCCAGTCAGCATCTGAATACCCGGCAAGACAAGCATTTGAGTCTTTTGAATACCACAGACCATAGTTTGAAGTACCATTCACATATCGAATGATTCGCTTAGCAGCAGTCAGGTGAGATTCCTTCGGATTAGCTTGGTATCTGGCACAAATGCCAACACTGAATGCAATGTCCGGTCTACTGGCTGTAAGATAGAGTAAACTCCCAATGATGCTCCTATATAAGGTAGGACTTACTTCTACTCCAGAAGAATCAACATTCAGTTTAGTGGATGAGCTCATGGGAGTGGAGGCATGTTTTTTGGAGTCTAGTCCAAACTTCTTGACAATGTTTCTAGCATACTTCTCTTGTGATACAAATATACCCTCCTTCTGTTGTTTGACTTGAAGACCCAAGAAAAATGTGAGTTCCCCCACCATACTCATCTCAAATTCCTTCTTCATGTCCTCAGAAAATTCAATAGCACGATCTTCAATGGTTGCCCCAAACACTATGTCATCAACATAAACTTGTACCACAAGGAGATAATCTTCATCATTTTTGACAAACAGAGTTCGGTCAGCATACCCCCTTTTGAATCCTCTATCTAGAAGGTAATGTGTAAGCCGATCATTTTTGACAAACAGAGTTCGGTCAGCATACCCCCTTTTCAATCTCAATACATGATCTGGAAAGTGAGGATCCTCAAATCCTTTTGGTTGCTCAACAAACACTTCTTCATTTAGATATCCATTCAGAAATGCACACTTGACATCCATTTGATAGAGTTTGAAATTCAAAGTGCATGCAATGGATATGAGAATTCGAATGGATTCGAGTCTTGCCACAGGAGCGAAGGATTCATCAAAATCTACTCCTTCTACTTGAGTGTATCCTTGAGCTACTAACCGAGATTTGTTTCAAATTATCTCTCCATCTTCATCAGTTTTGTTTTTGAAAATCCATTTTGTGCCTATAACATGAACGTTTTCAGGCCTTGGAGCAAGTTCCCACACATCATTCCTCACAAACTGATTCAGCTCTTCATGCATTGACTCAACCCAATTCTCATCTTGAAGAGCCTCTTCAACCCTTTTTGGTTCAAACTGCGCAAGATAGCAGTGATATGTTACATGATTTGCTAACAGGATGTTTCCTTTTCTGAGGCGAAGACCTTCATCTAGAGACCCTATGATGTTGCTTTCCGGATGGTTCTTAATTACTCTTGAAGATGGCTTCTTTGATGTGGAGACTTCATCACTTCGAGAGATAGGAGGATGAACTTCTGGAGGAGTAAGAGGACTTGATGTTCTAGACATCAATCTCGTTTCCATTCTTGGGTTGATGGGAGTCGATTCTACTTTTGGTGTAGGTTCTTCACTTTCTATATCCAGAGCTTCTACCTCACCATCGGGCTCTTTGGTGCTCGGCCCTTCTCCATCATCAATCATCTCCACCTTGGATAAGGCATCATCAATCTTGACATTTATGGACTCCATCACTGTCTTAGTTCTCTTGTTAAAAACTCTATACGCTCGACTCGTAGTAGAGTACCCAAGGAAAATACCCTCATCACTTCTCGCATCAAACTTCCCAAGATTCTCCCGATCATTTAGGATATAGCATGTACTTCCAAACACCCGGAAATACTTCACTTTAGGCTTCTTTCCATTCCAAATCTCATAGGCGGTCTTCTTTGTTCCTACTCGGAAAAATATTCTATTGCCAATGTGACACGAGGTGTTGACAGCTTCTCCCCAAAATTTTTGAGGTATTTGTTTGTTAAGCAACATGACTCTTACCATTTCCTGAATCACCCGATTTTTTCTCTCTACCACTCCATTTTGTTGTGGAGTTTTGGGAGCTGAAAATTCTCTTTTGATTCCATTCTTTTCACAGAAAGACTCGAATCTTGCATTCTCAAATTCCCTCCCATGATCACTTCTAATTTTGGCAATAGGGACCCCTTTTTCGTTTTGTAGTTTCTTGCACAGAATCTCCAACCTCTCACATGCTTCTGATTTTTCTCTAAGGAATTCAACCCAAGTGTATCTTGAGTAATCATCCACAATGACCATAATGTATCTCTTTCCCCCTAGGCTTTCAGTTCTGGTAGGCCCCATTAGATCAACATGAAGTAACTCCAAACACCGAGCAGTAGCAATCACATTCACCTTGTGATGACTTGCCTTTGTTTGCTTCCCCATTTGACATGCACCACAAACGGTCTTCTTCACCTTTCCAAACTTCGGAAGTCCCTCAACTACTTCAAGTTTGGACACTTTTGCTACTTGTTTGAAGTTGGCATGCCCAAATCTGTGATGCCATAGCTCCAACATATCCACACGAGCACTTCTACACGATATGGGTGCCGTGGGAACTATTCCATAACAGTTATCTGTAGTCCGATTTCCCTCCAAAACCTGAATCCCATCTTCATTGATGATCAAGCATCCCTTCTTAGAGAATTGTACCAGAAAATCATCATCACAAATTTGAGTGATGCTCAGCAGATTTGCCTTCAGCCCTTTTATGTATAACACATCTTTCAACAGCAGTAATCCAGGTACCTCAATGGTTCCTTTGCCTAGGACTTGAGCATGACTTCCATCACCAAAGGTCACATAGTCTCCAACCTTTTCTTTGAGTGTCTTAAGCAGTGATGTAAGGTAGAAATTTATTCAACCATCTAATTGGTTTTATTCCGTGCCAAATTTGCTTGTATTTCAGCATTTAGTAACCCTGTATTTAGGTGGGCTTGTTGTAAGGGTAGTAAGTGAGATAGAGTGAAGATTGCTCAAGAGTGTGCAAGAAAACAGAGACTCGCGGCTGGGTCTCGCGGGTGACTCGCGGCTGCAAGCCGCCAGACGCAGCACACGTGCCAAGCATGCCGGAAGGTGAACAGTCATGCCAGCTGGAGCACTACAGGACAAAACAGGACAACTGGCCATACGGTTAACTCGCGACTGGATCTCGTGACTCAGTCAAGCCGCGAGGACAAGCTGCGAGCCAGCCCTGTTTTGAAAAACCTGACGTTTCACATTCCTCTCTCACCTCAGTATAAATACCCCTTTTACCCACAAATGAGAGATAGCTTCCAGAGAGAATTTTGAGAGAGAAACCCTAGAGCAAAACAAGATTGAACCATCTACAATCTTTACATTAGAGTCTCTTCAAATTCCTCAACTCTCTTCCTCTCTATTGCCAAATCCTTGAGAAGCCTTTTTACCAAAACCTTGTTCTCACCATATCCATTATTGTGAGAGGGTTGTTTGGTATTCTGCGAAGCAGTTAGGAATGAACCAATATTCATTGGTTGATGCTATGGTCTAGTAGCGGAATCCAGGAAGCTAGAAAAGAAATAGGTTCGGCGCAACCTCGTTGGAGCAAGAAGCTTGGAGGGCTTAGGTACATCGAGTAGATTAGGCTTGGAGGGTCTATTGCTGTTCATGTATCCCAACTTCATTTTCTAGTGGATTATTGACCGCTTGGAGGGCGGCGGAGAGGTTTTACGCTGAGGGCTTTGGTTTCCTCTTCAATAACACATCGCGTGTTGTCCTTGTGTTTGCATCTTCCTTCCCTTTATCTTTGCCTTTTATTTTCTGCTGTGGATGTGATTTTAATTGGCTTAGATTGTTTACCAATTCTGTGTTATGCTTTAGTTCATGTTCCGCACATTAATTGTTTGATATAAAGCTTGAATTGGTAATTTGTTAATTGGGGGTCTAAACGTTCAAGAGTGTTTTTACACATATTTGAACTTTCAATTGGTATCAGAGTGGGTACACTTTTATTGGTTTCAATACCATTGTGTGATCCTTAACTCCCTTTTGAGATGGATCGGTCTCAATCCCTAAATGCACCTCCATATTTTGATGGTAGTAATTATGCTTTTTGGAAGGTTCGCATGAGAGCATTTCTGTGCTCCATTAATGAATCTGTTTGGGATGCAATTGAGAGTGGTTGGACCAGACCTGAGGCAGCCAAATCCATATGGGATAAGGCAGCACTCGCTGCATCTAATGCTAACAGTAAAGCTTTAAATGCTATTTTCTGTGGTGTGTCTCCTGACGAATTTCACAGGATCTCCCACATCACCGTTGCCAAAGAAGCATGGGAGATATTGGAAACCACCTACGAAGGCACAAAGAAAGTGAAAGACACCAAGTTGCAAATGCTGACCACTCGGTTTGAGGAGCTCAAAATGAGTGAGGATGAGTCCTTAGACTCTTTCTATAGGAAGCTGAATGAGGTGGTAGTCAGCAAGTTCAATTTGGGGGAGAAAACGGAGGATTCTAAAATCGTAAGGAAGATCCTTCGATCATTCCCGGAAAGTTTTTGTGCTAAAGTGACAGCGATTGAAGAGAGCAAGGACCTCGATGACATCAAAGTCCAAGAGCTGGTTGGTTCTCTTCAGACTTATGAGATGTCGCTGCCCAATCAACGGAAGAGTAAATCTCTTGCTCTTAAGACCATTAATGAGAAGGTAGAAGTCCATGACTCATCGGAAGACAATGTGGTTGATAAAGATGTTGCATACCTTGTAAAAAATTTCCAAAAATTCTTGAAATTCAAGAATAATGGAAAATTTGGTGATAAAGGAAAATTCCAAAGTTCAGGAAGGGAGAAAAGGGAATTCAAAAGGAAAGATGGAAAAGAATCCCAATCTACACAAGGTGTCACTTGTTTTGAATGCAACGGGCATGGACACTTTAAGAAAGAATGTCCGAATTATTTGAAATCGAAAGGCAAGGTGTATGCCACGACATTAAGTGACTCGGATTCATCCGATTCAGAATCAGAAGAAAGCTGTGATGGAGAGGGGAACTATTCAGTTTTTATGACTATTGCCCATGTTGAGTCTTCAGATGAATTGAATCTGCTTGTACGAGACCTTGGAGAACATAGTGATGAAGAATCATTGGGAATTGTCGAGGAATCAGATGTTGAAGAAGATGTAAGCACAGCCAATCTTCAAAAGAATTATAACTCACTCCTTGAAAAGTCGGGTGAGTATACAAGGGTGGCTAAGGCAGCTGTGAGAAAGATGAAGAAGGCAGAGGAGGACTATAAAAGTCTCCTAATCCGATATAGGGAGGTCAAATGTGAGATAGAAACTTTGAATGGTGAGCTGTCAAAAGCTTACACAAAAGTGAGATTTCTTGAGCAAGAGGTTATGCAAGCAAATGCTAAAATAGAGAGGGTCACCACCAAGAAGCTAGATGATGTTATTTCATCTCAAAAGAGCTTTTCAGACAAATCCGGATTGGGATATACCGGAGGAAGTAGCTCATCTGGAAATGTCACTAAAGAAGTAAAGTTTGTTAAGGCTAAAGATCCAGTTTATGTTAGTCCTACTGCTGAGAAGCCCAAGATAGAGGAGAAGAGAAATGTGGGGAACGAACGGTTGTTGAATTCCCGTAATTAATCTGTGGGCAGGTCAGAATCTCGAGCCAAATCTCGTCCACGACCACAAAGAGGTCCTAGATCAACTTATGTGTGTCATCATTGTGGACTTCAAGGGCATACTCGACCAAATTGCCAAAAGCTGAGAGCAAAGAATAGTGCAACACCTCAAAGGTCACGAGGACCTAGAATTGATAGAAGAAATTGGGCAGATGAACAATCTAGAGATCAAAATGGTGATCCCGGAATGATGAACGTGATGAAGATGATTGGTGCATTCACCAACTGCTTGGAAAGCTTCTCACGAAGGTTTGAAAGCCCTAACCCCCGTACCCAATCCTATAAGGAAATCACCCCAAACGCAAATGACGTGTGGGTGAAGAAGGGTACTCATGCTTAAGCATTACAACATGTCCATGCATTAATACTTCCTGTGCTTTGCGACGATGTTTGTTTGTTTGCTTATTGTTTTTGCTGCTGGTTGTTTGCTTGTCTACTTGTGCATACTTTTGTTTTTTGTTTTGTTTTTTATCAATCTTTTTCTTCTTATGTGTCAAAAATCCAAAAATCACATAAAAATTAGAAAATCAAAAGTTTGATTGACATTGTTGAGCTTTTGTCTCAAAACATGTTTTGCCTTGTACCTTTGTGCTAATGGCTTTGTGCATTTTCGAGCATTGCTTGTTTCCTTGCACTCATATCACTGTGGGAGAAATCTTGAAATCAATGTGATTGTTGTAAATAGATCTTCAAACTTGTCATGAATGATGAGTGAATGGTTATGTTGATCTTGAGACATGCATAGACTTGTGTCTATATATCTTCCCACTCTTTATTTTTGTTATTGATAAAAAGAGCTCACCAAATGTAAATCTCTAAATGAAAAGAGATATTAAGCTGCAAAAGCCTGTCGCACATACTAGTATTCGACTAGGAAAAAGGGAAAGCGACCAAAAATTAAAGAAAATGTTTATTCAAAAGGCCAAAGGCTTGTTCATTAAAGATATTTATCAAATATCACTCTCACAATGAGAGGTGTTGTCTCAAAAGGATCAAAAAGATCAAATGTTATGATTGAAAGTGGAGTCAAATGTAAAGCTCCAAGTTATGTTATCAAGTTTTGTGGGAGGTCATATATACATATTTCTATAAGTGAGATAGATCACATGATCTAGTGCTAATTGTGTATGCCTTGATTGAATTGATCATTGAAGCTTCACATTAGACTAAGGATTATCTCATTGTTGATATCCACACACAACACACAAGTTTATGTTCAATGAATGTCATAATCATTTGTGTAATTGTACTTGATGAAATATGTTTTTCACATGCTCAATCTTTGTTGTTTCAAGCCCAAAAAGATTTTTGAGTATTTTAGGTGTTTTTGGAAAGTATTTTGTTCTTCAAAAATGAAAATTTCAAAAATCTTTTTTTTGCCCTGTTTTGGCGACTCAGTCGCGGGTATGTCAAGTCGCGAGCCTCAGTCGCGTGTTCGCGGGTCCATTTTGGCGACTTGTTCACGAGTGAAAGATCCAGTCATGAGGTTATTCAGAGATTTTCGCGGCTCAGCTCGTGACTCCCTCGCGGGTAGACCTTCCAGTCGCGAAAAACACTTAGAAATTTTTTTTTTAAATTTTGTCTTTGAGTGTCTTGGCGGCTCAACCTGGCGACTTGCTGGCGACTCACCTCAGTCGCGAAAAACGCGTGTTTGGCAAAAATAGGGACAGTTTTTAAAAGCGTTTTTTCAGTTTTTCCCTCGAACTTTTGTGACCGTTCATTGTCTCTCTAAACTGTTCTTACCCATATACACTGTTCCTCCATTTTCGAACTCCATTATTGCTTCTTTTCAGTTCGAAATCTTCAAGTAACAGGTATGGGTTTTCTTTCTTGAACTGTATTTCACTTGATTCTGTGATTTTCCCTCTTTATTTCTCGCATTTGTGTGTGTTTTTGTTATAGGTTTCTATTCGGCTATTGCTCTTTGCCCTTGCTTAGTTTGTGTAGCTATTGTTTTAGGTTGCATTTAACTAAGTTGTTTTTCATGTGCTTAGCTAGGGCTTGCTAGTTGTTGGTCTCATTTCTTGTCTGATATTATGCTACTATATTGTCTCAAAATGTTCCTATTGTGGCTGTGAGGTATACTGTGTTGAAATTGTGCCTGTCCATCTCTTGTGTGCACCTGTCTTTTGTTCTTTGAGCTTGGTCATACATATCAATCTGCATGTCTCATTGACATGTATTTGTCTTTCGGTTGTCTTCAAAATCTTTCCCACGAATTATACCAATTTGTTCTTGTGTATCCAATTTTAAGTCTGATCATCTGTGTGGTTGTCTTAAGTAACATGAAGTTTAATTGATTTTAGTTCATCTGAGTGGTGGCATTTTTGTCCTTGTCACTAACATTGTACTGATTTGGTCTACACATGTATTGTACTGTGTTGTTGTGGCCTCTTCTGATTGTTCACAGATGGCTCCCTCACCTCCGAAGAAGAAAACTCCTGCAAAGAAGGCTGACAAACGATTGAAAATGGATTCGAATCTGTTTCGGTCAGTTCAACACTTTGAGAGATACAAAGATTCTTTCATGAAGGGAACCATAATTCAAGAAAGATTTGTGGATTTAGTGGACCTCAAAGATACATTTATTCCCACATGCTTTGAAGGCAGAGGCTGGGAAAAGTTGTTAAGTGGTCTACCGGGTGTGTGTGAGCCATTGATAAGAGAATTTTACTCGAATGTGAAGATTAGGGAAGATGAGCTAGATTGTTGGATCAGAGGGCATGAATTTACTCTAGATGCCCATGATATTGATGGGGTCCTTGGTCTTGAGGGTTTAGAGGAGCATGAGTTTACCAACTACAAAGACAGAATGTTGTCTTTAGAATCTGTTCAAAACCGCATTGGAGGACAGAGAGAAGGAAAGTGTCTCAATACCATAGCTTTTCCAGTTGACATGAGGTGCCTCACCATCATCATGATGCACAACTTGTATCCTGTGACGAAACTCACTACAATTAACAATGCCAGAGCCATTTTTCTTATGGAGCTAAAGGAGAAAACATTCATTGACATTAGCTCTCATATATTTGATACAATCATGGAAGAGACCAGAACAACTTCCCATGCTAAGCTAATTTTTCCTAGCCTTCTCATGCGGATCTTCAGGGCAAAAGGAATTCCAATTCCTCAAGACCTCAGTCTAATGCCAATACCCTCAGCAATCAACAAGCAAACCATCATAAGGATACAAGTCCGGCTTCCGGGTGATGTAGATGAAGAAGGGGCTGAACAAGATGAAGGTGCTCAAATGGAGACTGAGACAGAGGCAGCAGGCCAGGCATCAACTTTAACACCCAGAAGGAGTGGCAAGAGGACTAGAGTATCAACTTCTTCAGCTGTACCTCAAGACGCATTTCAAATAATTCTGGACAGACTTGATGGACTCAGAGAGGTCCAGACAGAGCAGTCTGAGAGGATGATAGCCATGCAGGACCAGCTGGATATTCTCTCTGCAAAATTCGACAGCTTCGCCACAAATCATGGGAACTGACCCTTTGGCCATTCCGGTCAAAAAGGGGGAGAAAGTTTTGAGAAACAGACCTTGAGGGGGAGCATTATGTTGAGGGGGAGCATTACTTTATCTTATATCTTATTTTTTTTGGTTTAGTGTTTATATGGGTTTGATACACTGAGGTTTTGGTGTACTTTTGTTTCTAACTCATAACTTATAATCTTGGTTTAATCTTTTATATATATATTGTTGATGTTATTCAGGATTATATTGTGTCTTGTACCCATGTTGCTTTTGTAAGCTTTTAGGGTTATGTTTTATGCATTGTTTGTAGGCTTTTTGGTTTGTACCATGTTTTATGCAGCCTTTTATGCTTTGTTTAAATCAGTACTTCTATTTAAATGTATTGCATTTTCTTTAAGTACTGTCACTCTTGTGCCCTTGTAGGATTGTTCCTAGATGCATATACGTAGTGTATTATGCATTGGTTGAGTGTTTGGGATGCAAGTGACTTGCATTGAGCTTGTTACCTTGTATGTCCTACTGTTCATTCCAAGTGTGAATGAGCATTGTGGTCACTTCCTTGTAGTGATTACTTGGTTGATCAAGACATGGTTTGTTTCTTAACTCCATCTTTGCTTGATCACATATTGCCTGTTTCATATGCATTTCACAATTTTCTGCTTACAATGATCATGGTGTATTATTGTGTTTCAGGAGTCTTTTGTTCATATGATTCAAGTGCTTCACAGCTTCTAGAGTTAGGTGTGAGTGAGTTTTGATCAACTGTTCCCAACTCACATGTTAAGTCTAGAGTCTGTTTTAGGGTTTTGTCACGGAATAGCCAAAGGGGGAGATTGTAAGGTTGAAATTTATTCAACCATCTAATTGGCTTTATTTCGTGCCAAATTTGCTTGTATTTCAGCATTTAGTAACCCTGTATTTAGGTGGGCTTGTTGTAAGGGTAGTGAGTGAGATAGAGTGAAGATTGCTCAAGAGTGTGCAAGAAAACAGAGACTCGCGGCTGGGTCTCGCGGGTGACTCGCGGCTGCAAGCCGCCAGACGCAGCACACGTGCCAAGCATGCCGGAAGGTGAACAGTCATGCCAGCTAGAGCACTACAGGACAAAATAGGACAACTGGCCATACGGTTAACTCGCGACTGGATCTCGCGACTCAGTCAAGCCGCGAGGACAAGCCGCGAGCCAGCCCTGTTTTGAAAAACCTGACGTTTCACATTCCTCTCTCACCTCAGTATAAATACCCCTTTTACCCACAAATGAGAGATAGCTTCCAGAGAGAATTTTGAGAGAGAAACCTTAGAGCAAAACAAGATTGAACCATCTATAATCTTTACATTAGAGTCTCTTCAAATTCCTCAACTTTCTTCCTCTCCATTGCCAAATCCTTGAGAGGCCTTTTTACCAAAACCTTGTTCTCACCATATCCATTACTGTGAAAGGGTTGTTTGGTGTTCTGGGAAGCAGTTAGGAAGGAACCAATATTCATTGGTTGATGCTATGGTCTAGTAGCGGAATCCGGGAAGCTAGAAAAGAAATAGGTTCGGCGCAACCTCGTTGGAGCAAGAAGCTTGGAGGGCTTAGGTACATCAGGTAGATTAGGCTTGGAGGGTCTATTGATGTTCATGTATCCCAACTACATTTTCTAGTGGATTATTGACCGCTTGGAGGGCGGCGGAGAGGTTTTACGCCGAGGCTTCGGTTTCCTCTTCGATAACACATCGCGTGTTGTCCTTGTGTTTGCATCTTCCTTCCCTTTATCTTTGCCTTTTATTTTCTGCTGTGGATGTGATTTTAATTGGCTTAGATTGTTTACCAATTCTGTGTTATGCTTTAGTTCATGTTCCGCACATTAATTGTTTGATATAAAGCTTGAATTGGTAATTTGTTAATTGGGGGTCTAAACGTTCAAGGGTGTTTTTACACATATTTGAACTTTCAAGTGACTTATCCCCTGTCATATGGCGAGAACACCCACTGTCAAGATACCACAAACATGCATTAAACACCTTCAATGAGGTATGCACAAATAAGCTCACATGTGACAAACATTCTTAACCTTCAAACACAAACTCATTATCAGTTTTCATGCTTCTTTCAGATTGATTTTTAATTTTCAGACTCTCAATCATCTCACACAACATTCTATTCTTTCTTTTATATTTCTTAATCAATGATTTAGCTTCAGATATGCTACTGTGTAAGACATGACTCTGATTATCAAAATATTCCAGCATGTGAACAAATACTCTAGCATGTTTCTTAGTTTTTAACAACTCTACAAGATCATTAGTAAAACACCCTTCAGACATATGCATAGAGTCATTTTCACAAACACTTAAGCTACAATTCAGCATGGTATTTTCCATAACAGCTACCATAACACAAGGGTCTAGGATCACACTTAGGTAATAAAACCACAACAAGTGTACCCGCTCTGATACCAATTGAAAGTTCAAATAGGGTAAAATCACCCTTGAAAGTTTAGACCCCCAATTAACAAATTAACCAATTCGAGCTTTATGTCAAACAAATAGTGTGCGGAAAATGAACATAAGCTATAATGTAGAATTGGACAAAACTATCTAAGCCATATTAAAATCACAACCACAGTAGAAAATAAAAGGCAAAGATAGAGGGAAGGAAGATGCAAACACAAAGACAACACGCGATGTGTTATCGAAGAGGAAACCGAAGCCCTCAGCGTAAAACCTCTCCGCCGCCCTCCAAACGGTAAATAATCCACTAGAAAATGTAGTTGGGATACAAGGACAGCAATAGACCCTCCAAGCCTAATTTACCCAGTGCACCTAAGCCCTCCAAGCTTCTTGCTCCAACGAGGTTGCGCCGAACCTTTTTCTTTTCTAGCTTCCCAGATTCCGCTACTAGACCATAGCATCAACCAATGAATATTGGTTCCTTCCTAACTGCTTCCCAGAACACCAAACAACCCTCACACAGTAATGGATATGGTGAGAACAAGGTTTTGGTAAAAAGGCCTCTCAAGGATTTGGCAATGGAGAGGAAGAGAGTTGAGGAATTTGAAGAGACACTAATGTAAAGATTGTAGATGGTTCAATCTTGTTTTGCTCTAGGGTTTCTCTCTCAAAATTCTCTCTGGAAGCTCTCTCTCATTTGTGGGTATAAGGGGTATTTATACTGAGGTGAGAGGGGAATGTGAAACGTCAGGTTTTTCAAAACAGGGCTGGCTCACGGCTTGGTCTCGCGGCTTGACTGAGTCGCGAGATCCAGTCGCGAGATAACCGTATGGCCAGTTGTCCTGTTTTGTCCTGTAGTGCTCCAGCTAGCATGACTGTTCACCTTCCGGCATGCTTGGCACGTGTGCTGCGTCTGGCGGCTTGCAGCCGCGAGTCACCCGCGAGATCCAGCCGCGAGTCTCTGTTTTCTTGCACACTCTTGAGCAATCTTCACTCTATCTCACTTACTACCCTTACAACAAGCCCACCTAAATACAGGGTTACTAAATGCTGAAATACAAGCAAATTTGGCATGGAATAAAGCCAATTAGATGGTTGAATAAATTCAACCTTACAGTTCACACACACAGGATGTATACCAAACCACATTACACTCTCATATTTGATAACTCCAAAGTCAACAAAGACAATATGGGGAGTGCTGCCCAAGCCAGACATTCCAATCATACAATGACCTCAATGAAGACTGTTTGATAACATGATTAGGATTAAAAAAATTTCAAATGTTCTACCATTTTGGTTGTGCCAAACTGCCCACATTAAACATTATACATTTAATAACCCCACATTTCTGGCCAAGCCTAGATATCTTGATTGTAACACTCCAAGCCTTTTTCTTAAGCAAATTTTAGATGTGTATAATATCTCAAATGAATTTTATTTTTCTTTAAGGTGGTTAATTATTTTTGCAGAGGTCTTTTAAATATCTAAAACATATAATGGCATTTATGTGATTTGTGGTAATGAGCTTGGTGAAAATTAAGGAAGTGAAGAATCCTAAGGGTAGAGTGGTAAATGTCTCCTCAAGATATTTGTAGTTAATGGTCCACAATCAGCACAGCCCCCTTGTTGGATCCATGTGGTTCTCTCCATCTTCCTGTGTCCTTCTCTAGCTTCTTCTTCTCTTCTTGTTTTCTCTACCCCATGGCCGACCCATTGCAAGCTTCCTCTGCTCAGAACCACCCATTATCACCACTTAAAGCAACCTAAACCACACCAGCACCGCTCCATTTTAATGGAGGCAGCAAGTGTTCTCCTTGAGTTGTTGAAACAGTGGTATAAAGGTGAAACTTTCTTGGATTTACTTCCTTGTTGTTTTGGTTATGGTCTAAAGCTTGTGTAGAGTCAATCTCTTGGGTGGGGATAATATTTTTATATGGGTATTTCTTCTTGATGATGTTTAAAAAGTGGGTAATGCAAGCTTCAGATATGGGTTGTGTGAGATGTTTCTTTTGGTTTTGTACGGTTTATGGTTTTGTATGATTTTTGCTAAACTTTGTTTTGTGGTTGCTTGTTGTGTTAATTTCTTAAAATTCTGGTGTTTATGTATAGTACCAATGATATAATGGTTTGTTGAGGATGAACATAGGATATTTCTTGAAAGGGGATATGAAGTTTGGTGTTCAAAAATACCATTTGACCATACTTAATACTCGATTTGTTTTCTGTAGAAACTCTGCACACATTGTAGTTAAAAGTTCATAATAACTAACATAGATTGAATCTGGAAGCCTATGATGGCTATAATGAAAGCTAATACACATATCCTTTACTTGATTCAAGTCTCAAAGCATTTGGGCTAGTATAATAATTATAATGATTTTTCTTTTGGGACTGTAAATCTGTCCCTGACAGATTTGAGTAAGCTGAATTATGTGATTTTTAATAAATTATAGAAAACTCATTTTCCGCTGAATTTTTGGTGATACATACTAGACATATAAAGGCTTCTCCCTATTTAATTTTAAGATTTTTGGATAAAACTAAGTGAGCCAAACGAATTTTATAAAAAGGGCTGGCCTGTTGGAAGTTATCTGAAAGTGTGAATAGGATGCTGCGACTTTAAGGAATTTACTCCAAGCTTTTGTTGTGTGGTTTAGCTTATAATTCATATGTGCTTTCTTTGATGAGTGTTTTACTTTGGCTAATTTTATCATGGTTTGGTAGTGACATACATTGCATCAAGTTGGTAAATGCACATTGTTTGCTGAAGGGAAATTAAAGGCTTTGGTTGTGTTGTAGTCCTATGAGTTTCTTGTATGCTTGTTTGGTTCCCTTTTGGGTAGGGGTACTTGTCTTGGGATGGTCAACTAGGCTTTAGGGCCTTAGGTTTAATTTTTGAGGGAATCCTTTCTGATTTACGGAGACAAATTTGATAGCGTAATTTTGTAGTAGGCCTTGTTATTAATAGGCTTGATACTTCGTGTTTCTAGGTTCCAAGGTACTTGGTGATATAACTAGTAACTTGATTGGTTGAATGCGGTGCCCGGTTGAGGTAAATTTGGAATGGACTGCTGAGGTAAGTAGCTTTTTAATGGGATTTTTGGAAAATAACCATGTTGCATATAGAATTGTTTTTGGGTTAAACACATTCTGGGAAATTGTTTATGGAAAGTATGTTTTCCTAGAAAGCTTTATGTTGTAACTTTAATGTATGTGATTATTTGTGAAAAGTGCATCATATTTGGTAATGCAAATGGCGAAATGCATGATTTGTTAGCTTGGAAAAGATAAGCATCTTTTATAAAATTCTTGGGAATGGATTTCATGAATTGATTGCATTATTTGCAAATTCTAAAGATGCTTTATCTTAGCTTGTATTATTGGGAAATTTATGCAAAATACTTATGACAAGAAATGGTTTTGAGGACCTTGAGAATATTATGTGTTTGTTTTTAGACCCCTGTAAAACTAGATTGTTTAACCTAATTAATTAACCAAGTGAATACTTAGGTTTATTATTCAGATCTAGGTTAAAACAAAACAATCATATCATGTAAAATAGCGGAAACATAAAGAACACAATGATATGATGACTCAAGAAAACCAAACCGGTAAAAAATCTGGAGAGGATTTAGCCTAGCTATCCTCAAGGTAAAAAGCAAATCCACTATGAAAGAATTGAAGTTTGTATAATAGAACTTAGACCACTAACATTCTATTGCTACCTCGAGTAGAAAACTTACTATCACGACCCCATGATAGCTCTGAGTCCACGGACTACTTCTTTTCTTGGCCTTTGTAACAACACAAGCTCACCTGCTTGTGACTTTGAGACTCCACTCAAAGGTTTTGGATCTCCTTAAACATTGATCTTGTATGCAGCAACTTCTACAACACCGAATCTTGAGATTCTTCAAGGAAGAACACCAGTAGAAGACATTAGAGAGCTTTTGGGTACAAAACCCTAGATCTACAAAAGAGGCACAAGATGCACTCTAATCTCTCTAAAAAAATCTGAAAACCCCACCTAGGGTTAGCTTATAATGTCCTTTAAATACTGGAAAAAACGGCTCGTGATTTGGGCTTCAAACGGTCAAGTTATGGGCTTTTTATGTTTGTTAATTTTTGCTGATATGCGATTTTACCAATCGTGTACCAATTGAACCAAATAGCTTGTAACTTATTTTTTTCATCCCGAACTTGAGTTTTTTGTCTTGGACTTCAATGTAGACCATTCTAAACCAATGAGACTTAGTTTTTGTCATGGTTTGCCAACATTACAAACTCAAAACCTAACATTATGGATATTTGGTTATTGAAATATTTTATGAAACTACTTGAAAGTGAACTGTATATTTCAAATACATTAACTTGTGAGCTTTTGATGTGGATTTGTCATTGTGCCATGATATTGGTGATTACCCCGTCTGTGTGACGACCCGTTTATGTGATGGCCCGTCTGTGTGACGACCCCATCATGTGACCTTAGGTGAGGTTTTTGGTTTTGAAATGGTACTGGATATACTTATGGCTCACATTGACTAATATGTAGTTTCATAGTTACCTTGGGAAGCTTGGTGCTACAATATACTATCATTCTTGTCATGATATTAAGGAAATTTAATTTGCTGAATTCAAATGGAAATCCCCAAAATTATAACATGTTTGTAAAATGCTCATTATCATGAACTTGCATTTCCCCCACCCCTATTAATTATGCTACTTACTGGGCTTTAGCTCATTCCACTCTCCAACAGTTTTACAGATAAATTAGCTACACTTTGTGAATGGAGCTTGTCTTCTTGGTGGAGATTGGAGTTATATGCTGAATTGGGAGATTCACATTATTATTGGTTGGTGATTCGGTCTAGTTGTTCTAAGGAAGTAGTAGTTAAATCTATTAGAGGTTGGGCTTTCTTGAAGTTTGTTAGCCAAAGAATTTTGTTGAGGTTGCAGACTTTAGAACATTGGAGTTCTTTGTTAAATCGTTTGGTGTTTGGAATATTCGGGTAAATTTCGGAGGCACATGATTTGTAGTTTGTATTGCTTGTAAATGTGTCATAGAGCTCTGACTTGTATTGTGGAGAGATCAATATATTTATTTACTTTATCAAATGAAAAAAAAAAAAAAAAAAAAAAAAATCCTATTCAGGTTTTCTTGAAGGCTCAGTTTTTCATGCTTTGGACCCTTTTGGGTTTGGGGCGGACATTGATTCTATGAGTTATAATTCAATTGTTCACAACTCAATCTGCATATAGTGTCCCATGAATCCCATAACAGAAGGGAGTTTAGTTTTATTCTGTGCATATTCAAAGGTTGATTCAATTAGCATAAACAGTTCTTTCTCAGCAAGCAAGAGTTCAGACATATAAGCAACACCTCATCCCATCTATTTGATATTTTAGGGCCTCAACCCTGCAAATTTTGTGAGATAGATAGCACAAACTGCTCCATTAGAGTGAAAGCTTACAAAAAATAAACCTGCTCTGCTAATACTTGTCCAAAAGAAAAAATACCTGCTCTACCAAATGCAGAGAATCAACATCACTTATGTCTGATTCATCTAACTTAGAACTGTGTCCTCCATCTTCACTTTCTTCACGACCTGAATCTGCATCCTTCTCAATCCCTCCTTCAATGAACCGCATGCAATATCAATATATTCAACAGCAGTGGTACAAAATCATAGATCAACAACAACAAAACCTTAGTGCCAAAATTTTGGGGTCAGCTATAGAACCTCAACAGATTAGTTAGGGTCGGTGGCATAGAATCATAGATGAGAAATATACTTTTCAGAACATACTTCTAAATAAGAAAAGTACATTCCAGGCCGAGAAACAGTCCTACTAACTCATAGAAAGTCCACCACATGGACATTTGAGAAAAAGCGCAAGAAGAAAAGAATATCCAAGAAAGTACAATGCTGGCTACCTTCTCCACGAGCATTGCATTTATACCCTTGATGATAAACTAAACATAACTCAAACCAATAGATATGCAGAAAAAGCACAAAAGTTATATATGATGAATCTGGATTTGCATAGGTTATGAACGAACCAACGTACATATGGAAGTTGGTGTGCTTGATGCAAATTGATTCAATAGATTGGTCTCTTAGCCCCCTCTAAAAAAACTATATGATTGTGTCATTATACTAGCTGATGGGACTAGTACAGAGGTTAAACTGTATAACACAATGGAGAGACGGATAAGTGGAACTAAAAGAAGATAGATAAAAGATTAATTATTTGTGCAAAAAAATTGCCCAAGATGAGACCGTTTATCTCAATTTTTAAGAGCATTTGTTTTCCTCAATGTGGTTTAATTTTTAAAGTTGGAAGAATGAAGAAAATAAATTATTGATAATAATACAAAGTAGCTTGACAGCATGGAGAAGTACTGCCGTAGTGTGATTGACACATGCCCCATCAAATTAGAGTGATTGGTCCTAAAGGTTAGAAATTAATTGAAAATCTTCATTCAATGAGTGTCAATTAAATGAAAACACAAAATGAATGATGGGCAAGAAAAGGATTAAATAAAAAAATGCATGGAATCATAAACGACTTAGAGCCAATGCAGGAAAAGTTTACAATCTTGAACTCACAACCTCACCCTTCATCCCATTATTATGATAGAAGGAATTTCCAGCTGAGCTGTAGCTCAGTGGCTTATCAAATTGGGGATGTACACAGTCACCCAAGCCTATTAGTCAGAATAACCCACAGAATGTTACACAATGGAAACCCGGTAGAACACTTGTTTACAAACAGTTAGTCTAACTCTTTCCAAGAAATTAAATCTGAGAGATCTCTTGAACTAGAGTTGTTCTTGACTGAGCAAATTTATTAGGATCTCCATGGTGGTTCAAATTTTCTCATAACAGAAAGAAAAACGCATCAAATGGAAAATTGTTGGGTTCTAAGACTTTGGGTTTAAATGTATTAGAACTTCATTTTGTAATGTTGGCAAACCATGATCAAAACGTTTAGTCTTGTTTTAGACTTGCTCAAAGTACGCTTATGTGTAAAGTTGGAATCAAGTGTACTGCAAGATTTACTGTGTAAATCTGCCTGGCTTAATCGATCGAGAATTAGACTCAATCAATCGAAGCTCGTGCAGATTATTTTTTTGCAGAATTTTCCAACTTAGCCCAAGCCCGTTTGACGTGTAAGGTTTTATGTTTTTCCTTAAGTATAAAAAGAAAAAACCCTAGCCATGTTTTATTGTTGTTGTTTATGCTGTGTATGTGAATCTCTTGTGAGATCTAGAGGTGTTTGCCTTTACATATACTTAGGGTTATCAAGAATCAAGATTATGTCAAGAACATGATGATTAGTTCGGTTGCTGCATAAAGAGCTTAAAGATACACAAGCGGGAGTGCTTGTGTTTGCTGTGAATACAAGAAAGAAGTAGTCCGTAGACTCGGAGCTATCACGTGGTCGTGGTAGTAAATTTCTTACTCGAGGTAGCAATAGGATGTTAGTGGTCTAAGTCACTATTGTGTAAACTTCAATTCTTTCATAGTGGATTTGTTTTACCTTGAGGCTAGCTAGGTTAAATCCTCCCCAGGTTTTTTACTGGTTTGGTTTTCCTAGGTTATCATATCATTATGTTATTTATTTTTTGCACTTTACAATGATATGATATATTTGTGTTAACCTAGATTTGAATAATTTGACTAAGTAATCACTTGGCTAATTAACTAGGTTAATCTAGTTTTGTTTTAAGGCGTCTAAAAACATACAAGTGGTATCAGAGCAGGTTAGCTCTATTTTTTATATCCTTTGATCTAAGAATTGATCCTTAACCCCTGTTGTCATGGAACACGGTCACTCTCTTGTGATCCCACCTCACTTTGATGGGAACAACTATGCTTATTGGAAAGTAAGGATGAAAGTATTCTTGAAATCTATTGATGAGAGAGTTTGGAACCCCGTCGAATACGAATGGGAGAAGCCCACTACTCTAGTTAGTGAGTGGAAAACTTCTTAGAAAGAAGCAGCCGCTTTTAATAGCAAAGCTATGAATGCTATTTTTAATGCTGTTTCTATGGAAGAATTCAAGAGAATCTCAAATGTTGAGGTTGCTCACACTGCATGGAATATTCTCCAAACTGTGCATGAAGGCACAAAGGCAATTAAGATCAGTAAGTTGCAGTAGTTAACAACTAGATTTGAAAGCATTAGGATGTCTGATGATGAAAGTTTTGATGAAATCTATGCTAAGTTTAATGATATTGTTAATTCTGCTTATAATTTGGGTGAAATCTATGATCAATCTAAAATTGTTAGGAAGATTCTTAGATCCTTGACAGAGGACTTTAGACCCAAAGTGACTACCATCACTAAAAGCAAGGATGTGGACTCCATCCATGTTGATGAACTTGTAGGATCTCTTTAGTCCTATGAGTTAGACCTACCTAAGACAAGCAAATTCAAATCAATGGCTCTTAAGTCTGTTAATGATGCTGATGTGAATGGATTTGATGATGAGCTCTCTGCTACAAAGATTACATATCTTGCCAAGAACTTTAAAAACACAATAACAGAAGGGCAAGAGGTAAAAACAATGCTGAACCTAGAAATTTTAGGAGGAATGATCCCACTAAGGTGAATAATACTGAAAAACCTAGAGAAAAAGTAGGTCAAACCCCTAATAATTCTATAGGTCAACAATATTTTGGATGTTAAGGGTATGGTCATGTGAAATCAGAATATCCTACATTCTTGAGGTCTAAGGGTAAGGCTATGGCTGTAACCCTTAGTGATGATGAAGTTTCTAATAATGAGTCTTGTAGTGATAAGGATGGAAACTTCATTACTTTCACAGCTACTGCTGTAGTTGATGAGAGTGTTGCTGTTAAAGAGAACCCTTCTAATAGAGAACTCTCTGAGGATGCAAATTTACAAGAAGCCTACAATAAACTTTGCAAAATTGCTGTAAAGGATGCTATGAGTGTTGATTTAGGCTTAAAGAAAATTGCATCTCTTGAACTTGACAAGAAAAATTTGCTTGTGAAACTGTTTGATGCTAATGAATTGTTAAATAATGTGAAGACTGAGAACATGCTTTTGCTTGATAAAGTTAAGAATTTAAAACTTGAATTATCTGTTGCTAGAGAACAAACAAATAGGTCTACTAGTTCCAAACTTGATCACATGCTGAGTGTTCAAAAGTCTCCCTCAGAAAAAAACTGGTTTAGGTTTTGTAGAAAGCATCTCTGTGCCTGAAACTCATTCCACAAACTTTGTTTCTTCTTGTGAGCTCCCCGTGAGTGAGGTTGTCAAACCTATAGGAGTTACACCTCCTAGAAAGATTAGGGTTGATCTTAATTGTACTCTTTTTAAGAACAAGTTGCATGATAGACCTGTATGGGTTTGTCATTTTTGTGGAAAGTCTAGGCACATTCATCCAAACTATTTCAAGTTGCAAGTTGCTAAGCGAGCAAATAAACCAAAAGTACCTGTGCCTCAAGCACAAGATTCTATGGTATTTATTGGTGAATTGGTAAAGGCTTTAAACCTTTATTCCAATCCTGGAGTTACTCAGCATTCTAATGTGAATAATAACTCCAATGCTAGAGTTGCATCTAAAAAGTTTTGGATGCAAAAGGCTCGATCTAATTGAGTCTTTCTGACATGGTCCTTGTGCTTCATCACTCTACTCTTTGTGACCATTCTTCTTTGTTGTCTTTGTTTTTTCTTTGTTTTTCTAGGAACATTCATGCATTTCATTCTAGGTTGTTTTTGTTATTTCTTAAAAAAAAAAAAAAAAACAAAAAAAAAAAAAAAACAAAAACAAAAAAAAAAACAAAAACAAAAAAATTGGAGGAAAAGGGAAGTAAAATGTGTTTTACATTATTTCTTGGATTTGAAATCAAGGTTGACCAATTTATCTTTACATAACATGTTTTTGTACCTTGTTTAGCTTGAATGAGCTTATTTATTGCACTTTACTAGTTTGAGCTTTGTAGTGCATGTTGTGTGGGAAGATGTTTATAGTTTTTGATCATTTTTTCTTGATCTTGAAGTCACATGCCTTTGATTGTTGAACTTGAACTTATTGAGAAAGGTATAAATAACTATCTCACCACTGTTTACTAGCCAATCATGAATACCTTAGTGCATATCATAAGATTTTGTACTCGAGAAAGTGTAGCACATGCACAAAAAGAACATAAGGTGTAGCCTCGGTTTAAATGCTAAAATTGGTGTGTTCATTATCCTGGCTATTTTGATAAGTTTCTGATCAAATAAAATTGGTGTGTACAATGTGAGGCAAATCAAGAAACTTACATGATTGCAAGCTTGTTTTCTAAGAGATGTGGGAGTTATATGATGTAACTCTTTAGGTGATAGTCTCTTTCAAATTTATTTGATGAATTTTGTAGAAATTGTGCTTGATTACTATTCACATATCACCTCACATGTATCTCAAGCTTTTGCTAGTTGCACACACTACACAAGTTACTCTTTGCTAAACTTTGTACATTTTATTGTGTGTGATCTTGTTTTGGTCATCCAAGATTGAAAATTCCTTGATTATAATGCAAAATGTGTTTGAAATTTGAGAATTTAAGGAAAATTGATTGAAAATCTTATTTTTGGGAGATCTGGGTTCAATACAAGTGTTTTTGAAAAGCATTTCATCTCATACTCATGCATTTTATTCATAAAATACCATGCTTTGAGGAGTTTCTGCATAAAATTGCTCTGTTTTTCAAAATTTATTTTTTCCAGAATTTCGATCGATCCAACCTGTTTCTTGACCGATCAAAATTGCGATTAAAAATTTGTTTTGAATCTACTTGGCTCGATTGGTTCTAGATCAATCGAATGTAATTTTCGATTGATCGAATCTGTTTTTTGATCAATCGAAAATCGTTCAGAGAGTTTTTAAAAACATAAGTTTTTCACGTGTTTGTCACTATTCAAACTTTTTCAAAAAGTTCTTTCCCTCTCTCTTTGATCGGTCAAGGCTCAAAGCAATTTTATTGTCATTTTCCCTCAAATTTCTTCAAGGGTTTTTGACTTCTAAGGTCGGTAAGACCTTTTTGCCCTTCCTTATTCATTTATTTTCTTGTTTCATGCATTTTTTTTCATGCATTTTGGGAAAATTTCGAACCTAAGGAAAATTGGGGTTTTTGTTGATTTCAATCAATTCTTTCAAAATTGATCATTGGGTTTTTGTTATGGGATGTTATTAAATTGTTCATTGGTGTTTAATTTGATCAATTTGTTGATTTGAGAAAAAATGAATTTTTCTAGGGCTTTAACCTACCCGAATTGGGGGATTTTGTTAAATTGAGCATAATTTGATGAAATTGGCTTGTTAGATTGATTAATTTGATCATTATAATCTGTTCTGTACCTTGTGTAATGATAAATTGGTCAGTTTGTTGAAATTTGTGAAAGTGGGTTTTCAAAATTTGGGGTTTTTGGATATAAACTCTATGCTCAAGCCAATTTTGTGATTTTACAGTGAAATTGAACTTATTCTCACTGAATTAGAGCATGCATCATGGGTTGATATTGTTCATGCATCATATAGATTGTTATTTTCTATATTATTTCTGTTCTAACTTGCAATCTGCCCTTGGTTTTTCTTGTTTTTTGTCTTTTGTCTCTTTTCTGTCTGTCCTTTCTGCTTTTTAGCATCATGGTTAGAAAGACTAGAGCCCATAGGATATCCTCTTCTACTTCTACTCCATCCTTTGATAGTGAGAGGTTTTTGAGTGAGAAAAACCAAGAGACGTATGAGAAGCTGAACATTCTTAGAAATGTGTGGGCTGAGTGGAAAGTAGTTTTAGATGAGCTTGACCCGAAAATTAGGAGAAACTTTGACCGTAGGGGCTAGTTGCCTTTGTTGGATGTTGATCATCCTCCTTTGGCTACCTTGATTAGAGAGTTCTACTTGAATCTCTTTATCCACTCTTATGATTTCAACACTCTGGTGAGAAGTTGGATACGGGGTGATGAGTACACCATTACTCCTACAGTAGTGACCTCTGCTCTTGGGGTGCCTATGGTTCAGCATCCTGTCTATCCTTACGATGAGTCTCCTCCCCTTGATGATGTCATGTCATATCTTAGTAGGACTTTTATCCAGTGGGGTTCTGATTCTTGGATCACCTCTCACGAGTTGACTGAGATTCATTATCTCTTTTTTCTAGATTTCTTGCCATTCGATTTGGCCCATCTCTCATTTGCATACTATTCCTTTAGAGAGATGTGCATTTTTGTATGCTCTTGTCACAGACGCTCCTATGAGTTTTTTTCATCTCTTCATTCGTTCTTTGTTTGAGGTTCATAGGAGTAGTTCTTCTGCTCATGCTCTTTTCTTTCCTGTTTTTATTCATAGGATTGTATTACATTTAGGGTTAAAGCAGTTTCCGGCGTTTGAGCCTATTCATATAGGTGCCACCTGCCTTCGGCAGAAAGCTGCTCAAATGCGAGCTAGCTCTAAATGCCCTAGGGTCGAGTCTTCCTCTAGTGCACCTCCTCCTCCTCCTTCTTCAGGTGATCCAACTGCTAATGCGTTCATTGATCCGACTGCTACTGTTGATCCTCCACCTTCTGCTTTAGATATTTCTAGCATTCATCGTACGTTGGACACTGTCATGACCGTTCAGGCGGCTCATGGTCAGCTTTTAGTGGACGTGCTTACCGAGCTTCAGGCTTTGAGAGCAGATTTGGTGAGCATTAGACGGTCTCCTCCACCACCTCCTTTTGATGATGAGTGATTGCCCTTTGGCAATTTGTCACAAAAGGGGGAGTACATTTGGATAGGATATTTTGTTGATAGGGGAAGATTTTTGTTGTTATAGAGCTTTGGAGCTTTTAGATTGTATCTAGGTGCTTCATCTTGTATTTATATTTTTTGGCTTTTGATGTATTTTGTTTTAGTTGAGTTGTCTCTGATAGGGGGAGATACTATGATGTATTTATATCTGTTTCTTGTTTCACATTATGCTACATTGATTATTGATTTATATTTATGAGGTTATTCATGATATATGTTTTGTAGTTTATGCTTATGTGAAATCAAGAATTTATTTTGTTTTACTTGTATTTTCCACACATGCGTTTATGTGTTTGTTAAGTGTTACAGGAATATAAAGGTTGATTTAGTCGTGCTGCTATCTACACTTGCAACTGATAGATAGTAGTTAGGTTAAATTTGTTTTTGTTGGGCAATGTTTTTGTAATGGGCTGTTTTGTAACTTTGAGCACTTTGTCTAGTTTGTGTTTTGTCACGGATTGCCAAAGGGGGAGTTTGTTGGATTCTAAGACTTTAGGTTTAAATGTATTAGATCTTCATTTTGTAATGTTGGCAAACCATAATCAAAACGTTTAGTCTTGTTTTAGACTTGCTCAAAGTATGTTTATGTGTAAAGTTGGAATTGATTGTACTGCAGGATTTACTGTGTAAATTTACCTGGCTCGATCGATCGAGAATTAGACTCGATCGATCGAAACTCATGCAGATTATTTTTCTGCAGAATTTTCCAACTCAGCCCAAGCCCATTTGACGTGTAAGGTTTTATGTTTTGCCTTTAGTATAAAAGGAAAAAACCCTAGCCATGTTTTATTGTTTTGTTTATGCTGTGTATGTGAATCTCTTGTGAGATCTAGAGGTGTTTGCCTTCACATATACTTAGGGTTATCAAGAATCAAGATTATGTCAAGAACTTGATGATTAGTTCGGTTGCTGCATAAAGAGCTTAAAGATACACAAGCGGGAGTGCTTGTGCTTGCTGTGAATACAAGAAAGAAGTAGTCTGTGGACTTGGAGCTGCCACGTGGTCGTGGCAGTAAGTTTCCTACTCGAGGTAGTAATAGGATGTTAGTGGTCTAAGTCGCTGTTGTGTAAACTTTAATTCTTTCATAGTGGATCTGTTTTACCTTGAGGATAGCTAGGTTAAATCCTTCCCAGGTTTTTTACCAGTTTGGTTTTCCTGAGTTATCATATCGTTGTGTTATTTATTTTTCGCACTTTACAATGATATGATATATTTGTGTCAACCTAGATTTGAATAATTTGACTAAGTAATCACTTGGTTAATTAACTAGGTTAATCTGGTTGTGTTTTAAGGGGTCTAAAAACGTACAAAAATATCTATAGATCTTAAACCTCTGAAAGCCAATAAATAGTACCAATGTTATGCTCTGATGATGGGCCAATGTGGTCAAGATAATCAATGGCATTGACTGAAGGCTGCTTCAACAGGGACTAGCTACATATACACTTCCCACTGGGATATTTGTGGCTCTACACTGACAAGACTAATTCCCATACCAGCTTTAAATTTTTCTTAATAAGTTGATAATTACAATAGGGGAGGGGGGATTTGAACCCTAGATGTCTCTATTAGAAACACCAAGATGTGCCAATAGAGCTACAAGACTCTCGGCCCAAGCCAGCTTCTATTGAAATGGAATTTACGATTTGAGACACTATACATCTGTTTTCAACAACTACTAAGCTCAGAAACCCAGGAAAAGAAAACACAGGACAAGAAAAAATTGAGTTCAAAAGCACCACCCTAGGAACCATTCACATGCATTGATGTTGCCACCAAGACATTCATCTTCATTATTGATACCAATCATCTTCAATATCTAACCCACTGAGGAAGGAAACTGGACAAAAGCAAAAGTGACCGCTCAAGCTTAATCTAACTAGTGCAACTAGATGCAGTCCAGGTCATATTTTTGTACTGGAAGGGTCCATTCCAAGTTGATGGCTTAATGCACAAATTAGATTTAAAATTAAATAAAATAATTAAAACTTATAGTGCCAGCATTCATTCAATAAAAAAAAAAATGACTGTACAGGTAAAGTCAGGGTAAGTGTTACAACATTAGAGACAGCAGCAGAATACAACTAAATACTTACTAAAAAAAATGCACAGTAGAGCAAATCCCAAAATAAGGATACAGATACAATAAATTGAACCAACCATAGATACAACAAACTTTAATATTTGGTGATTTGTTAAGAACTATCATTCAAGTAAATTGTATATAGATAAGATCGATGTGTCCCTATTTTATGCATTAACAATGAAGGCACTATTCACACAATAAAGTCAAAAATCCTTGTCATAAACCTTATATATCTTTACAATTGTATTCCTATCATGATCTTTTGAGGAGTCCAGTATATAACCTCAAGAATCCAGGAAATAGAAAATGTAAAAAGTAAATGGCTTTCTGTAAAAATGAAATAAAAAGAAGTTCGACACATAATGCAGAAGATATTCTATTGGATATGACTTATGAGCACAAAAAACATATGATTATCTTGTAATAGTACCCAATTCTAATTAGCCATAAGCCATCTCTCTCTCTTGGTTCTCTTGTAGAACAGTAGGACCCATGGGTCCTTTGTGTGTGTGTGATGAGTACAATACCTATGGTTATCTGGTAGGCAAACCCATCCACTTAGCCATATAGCACCTCTCTCTCTCTCCATGCAAGTGCAAATTCAAAAAAACACGCTAGACCATACCTTCTTGATGTCTTCTTGATCCCTTGATCCTTTCTAGTAAACCCGTTGGCTTCTAGTTCCTTGTCTAGAAAACAACCACCTTTTGCAATTGAAGAAAAGCAAGGCTTGCCATCTTCATCTCTATTAGAAAAGATGAAGCAATTAAGTTTACAAATTCTTTGCTACTTTTGATACATGTGTAGGTATAATGTGATTTGGCCATCACAAGAAATACTTGTGTTAATGTATGCTCACTAAACTGTCTTAACTTTCTTTTTGAAATATAAAATTGGTTAGACTTGTTTAGTGTGTGTGTGTGTGTTTTGGGATCTATGTGCTCAACATTTTTCATGTTGAGAGATGTTTTTGAGAGCTTAAAATGTTGTTTGGATCTTTGGTTGAGTAGCATGTTTGATTGCATTCATATCTGTGTTTTTCTTTTCTTTGAAAAATAGTTTTTAAGCAATCTCGATAGCTTCTCGATACCTCTCGACAGCTAGGCTATCTATCGAGCCTTTTGTGTTTTCTTTATCGTAGTCTCGATAGCTTCTCGATAGATTCTCGATCCATTGAGGAACTTTCTGGATGCTCGATAGCTTCTCGATCCATAGAGGTTGGCTTCTGTTCGATAGCTATTCGATAGCTTCTCAATCTGTCGAGATCCTCTTGCATGCATTATTTTTCATATGTTTTGCATCTTTTTTTTATCTTGTCATCCATAGCATCCTGTTTCATTACATTCATGCATTTATATGGATTCCTTGTGCCCCCTTGATCATCCTTGATCATCTTTATGTTTCTCGAGTGAAGCTTTCTAGGTTCTTGTACCCTTTGTCAATCATGACAAAAAGGGGGAGAAAATGTGGTTTCTTTTTAAGATTCTACATGTTAGGGGGAGAAATACATGCCTTTGTAAAGGGGAGATGTGTTTCATCTTGTTAGGGGGAGTGCTTACCTCCTTCTTCTTGTACACCGGTCTTGTGACCATGTTTACATACATTGTGCTCATCTTTGATATATATTTATATGCTAATGTATGTCTTCTTCACCTACCTTTACATGTGTTGTTTCTTTTTCTCTCTTTATACACATGTTTCTTTATTGTATGCAATCTTTTATTTATGTTTCACACTAAGATGCCTTGATGAGTTTTGTTTCAAGTGTTTCAGAAATATAGGTTGTCAAAGTCTTTCATGCATGAACTCTCTTCTTGCAAAGTTTTTCAAGAGTTTGTGTTAGGATAGATTTTATTGTATACAACAAGTAAATATGAGTAGAGTGATTTATGACTCCTCTCCTATGTTCATTTGTTTGTTGTGGTTTTGTTACGGATTGTCAAAGGGGGAGATTGTTAAGGATATATTTTATATAATTGGCTAATCTTTTGACAAAACGCACTTTACTTGTATTTGGGTAGATCTAAGATGGATTTAGTACTTCAAAAAACAAGAGTTCAAGTCTAGTATTGAAGCCATGCAAATCTGTCCAAGAAACAAGTGAAGAAGTGCTGATTCATTAAAGCTCAATAGATAGCTCAACAGATAGCTATCTATCGAGGCTCGACAGATACTATCTATCGAGGTATCTATCGAGAATTACAAAATTCAGATTTCTAGATCTGATTTTCGGCCCATGCTTATGTATTTGTGTAGGGTTTCTTTTCTCACAACCCTAGACATATACAAGGCTTATTTTAAAGGCCGTCACATAAGAGAAAAGAAGGAGAACATATGCAAAAGGTGACCGATACCTTATTCTCTCTAAAAGAGGCTACTGTGTCTTTGCGTTTTAGGGTTTTGTAACCAAGTGCTTCTTGATCTTCATTGTTGATGAACTGAAGAACTTTGTAGCCAAGATCTTCTTCAAGTTGGTGTGTTAGTCATGTACTGGGAGCCATGCATCATTGGTTAGTCATGTACTGAGATCCGTGCAAAAAGGGTGGCATTCATATATTGAAGAGTTCAGAGATTCTGAAACGGTAGAAGGTTTCTGCTGTAAGTTCATCTACGGGGATTGTAGAGTTTAGGAACAAAGGTTTTGTACTAGATCTGAAATTTCTCTTTACTATAGTTAATTGCTTTTCGGGAAGGTTTCCCCCCAGGTTTTTTACTATGAAACTAGTTTGTTTCATTGGTTTTCCCGGGTCATCATATCTTGTCTTATTTATTTTTTCCGCTGCATGATATTGACATGATATTGATGTTTGTTTGTTTTAACAAGTTTTATTCATAATAAATCTAATTAACAACATGAGTTTAAAACTTGTTAATTATATCAACCAGGGTCTAAATTTCCCAACATAGTCCATAAATGGATTTAAAGCAACTTGCATACTAAATACAACTAGTTCTTTGCTATAAACTAGTCTAGCAACATCATATAGATGTCTTTCTCAAGAATGCCACTAAGAGAAGATTTCTTGATATCCATTGCCATATTTCATCCAAATGAAATATAATGGATAAGAGAATCTAGATAGAGTTAAACTTGACTATTGGTGAAAAAATCTTTTCATAGTCGAACCATTTCTTTCTGAATAAATCTTTTCGCCACTAGTCTTGACTTTGAAGGTTTACACCTTCTAATCTATCAATCTTATTTTCTTGTAGACCTATTTGAAAATAATAGGCTTAATGCCATTAGGCGCCTCTACAAGTTCTAAACTTTAAATAGAATCTAATTCTATTTACATAACTTTGATCTAGTAATCCATATTCATATCATCTATTACCTCTACATAAGACCGAGGATCAAATTCATCGTAGCCTTTTATACAAGAGTACTGCCCTGTTTGATTGCAGAACTGCCTCTTCTCTGTACCCTAACCAACTAACCCACTCAACCTAACTAACAACAGTTACAAGTACTAACCCTGACTCACTATTAACCATAGTTAAGCCCTAGTTAACAAGTATAACCCACTAATACAACCAATAGCATTAGTTTGTACAACAACCAATAAAGCAGTGGTTATGGTGGCATTATAAAAGTGATCCTAACAAGACCCCCTCCCTTGGAGCACCTTGCCCACAAGGTGAGGAAATTTGGCTTGCAAATCATATAGGATTTCCCTGGTAGCATCTTCATTGCACTCACCTTGCCATTGTACTAGAACCTGGGTCACAGTTTTGCTTCTTAACTGAATAGATTTTCTGTTTAAGATCAGCATAGGTTCTGGGGTAAGCATCAAATCTGCATTTACAGCAGGCAATGTAGGCCTAGGCACCACCTTGTCTCCCAACTTAGCTTTGAGGCAGGAAACATGGAACACAGGATGAATGAGGGAACCAAAAGGCAAGTCCAATTTATAAGACACTTCCCCAATCCTTTGGATGACCTGAAATGGCCTGTAGTACCTTAGAGCCAGCTTCTTAAGTTTCTTATGATGCACTGAGGACTGTTTATATGGCTACAACCTTAGATACACCCAATCTCCTGCTGCAAAGGACCTCTCTACCCTCTTTTTGTCTGTAAACCACCTCATCCTCTCTTGAGTAGCACACAAATTCTTCTTAAGCAAGGATAAAAGCTGTTGTCTGCCCTTAAGCAACAAGTCCACTGCCCTAACCCTTGTAGTACCAGTTACATAATCTAGAACCCAAGGAGGAGGGTAACCATATAAAGCCTCAAAGGGTGTCATCTTAGCAGCAACATGGAAATTGGTGTTAAACCAAAACTCTGCCAAGGGTAACCACTCAACCCAAGTAGTAGGCTTGTTAGTTGCAAAAGCCCTTAGGTAGTGTTCCAAGCTCTTGTTTACCACCTCAATTTGGCCATCAGTCTAAGGGTGGTAAGAAAAAGACATAGTCAAAGTCACTCCTTGCAATCTCATCTATTCCCTCCAAAAATGATAAGTGAATATAGGATCTCTATCACTAACAATGGTAGAGGGCATACCATGCAATTTAAACACAGATTGTAGGTAGACATTAGCCACCTTGGTAGCAGTGTAAGGATGGGAGAGAGCCATAAAATGAGTATACTTGGTAAGCCTATCCACTACCACCAACACCACAGACTACATATGAGACTTGGGCAACCCTTCCACAAAATCCATGCTTACATCTAACCATGGTTTTTCTGGAATGGGCAAGGGTTGCAGTAGCCCAGCTGGAAAGCAAGTCTCATCTTTAAGTTTTTGGCAGACATCACATTCTTTCACATATTGCTTCTGGTTTTGCCTCAGTCCAGACTAGTAAAAATCCCTCTAAAGCCTCTACAAGGTCTTAAGCTAGCTAGAATGGCCCCTCAAGTGGCTGTCATGCACCTAATGCAGGACCACAGACTTCAAATCACCACTAGACTCACTCAAATACAGTCTACCCTTATAAAATAGTAACCCATTGCAGAGGGTAAACCTAGAATGGCCTGCACAATAGTCTGTATCTTAAGGTCAGAAGTATAGCTCTTCTTGAGATCAGACAACCATGATGGAGTAGGAAATGATATAATGCACAAGGTGCCTTCTGAAGCAGGTGGAACATCTAAAATAGTTGACACACTTGGAACAGAAATAGGTAAATAAGATTGGACAGAAGCAAAAGCTGTAATTTCATCACCTAACCTTCTTGACAGTGCATCAGCCACCACATTCTCTTTACCTTGTTTGTACTCCACAATGAAAGCATAGCCAAGGAGCTTGGTAATCCACCTCTGCTGTGCTAGTGTGCCCACCCTCTGCTCTAAGAGGTATTTTAGACTTTGATGATCTGTTTTGATAACAAATGGTCTTCCCAACAAGTAGGGTCTCCACTTCTTTACTTTCACCACTAAAGCTAGTAATTCCTTCTCATAGGTAGAAAGTAAGAGCTTATTACCTTTCAATGCTTGACTATGAAAGGCAATAGGCCTATGATCTTGGATTAGGACAGCCCCTAAACCCACACCAGAAGCATCACACTTCACAGTAAAAGGCTTGGTAAAATTAGGCAAAGCCAACACTGGAGGATTTGAGACAGCCTCCCTAAGCATCTAAAATGCATTAGCAGCTTATAGAGTCCAAACAAAGGAATCCTTCTTTAGTAGAGCAGTCAAGGGTGCAGCAATTTGTCCATAGCCCTTCACAAACTTCTAGTACCCAGTGTCGGAGAAGTCCGACAAAATGACTTGGCATTCCAAATGTATGCCTTGTCTAGATAAGTTCTCAAAGATGTTTGATTTGGCCTTCTCATCACGGAATCGAACATGAGATGGTGTAGGATCAGAAGAAGAAGATGACCCGAAATGAAGAGGGTTTCGGGACGGAGTAGATTTGGGTTTGGGTGCCATAGAAGCAGACTAAAGCAAACAGGAGAGAGAGAGGGTGAAAGAGACAATTAGAAAAGTCCCAAGCAGCACAATATATCAAAATATGTTGAATAGAAAGTATGTATGCATGGGAATGCATGAACAAGTGACATGCAAAGGTAACTGCATCATGGGCTCAGCCCAATCCAATCCTACCAACACACAAGTATGCAACAAAGTAAACACACATTTAAGAATGCATGAACATTGTTATAATGCAAATGAGATGTAATGCATGAAGTTTTAATATCAAAAACACAAAATCCATCCCAAAAATTTTGCAAAAACCTCTTTGATTTGGAAAAAACCCCAAAATTTTCACCAAACCCCAAAAGTTAGGTCATAAAAGATGAAATGCATGAAAAAGAAGGATTAGGACCTTTACCAAGTGAAGAAAAACTTGATCTAGGCCGAAAAATCCTTGAGGAAGAGGTTTAGAGTGAGTGAGAGAGGTTTGGGAGGTGAAAAGTCAAGAGAGATCGAGCGAAATGAGTCTGAGATCGCGAGAACCCTTTATATAGAACCTTAGTAATTCTCGATAGATCGAGAGGTGTCGAGATTTAAAGGGTTTGATAGATGCAGTTACCGAGCAGGTGTCCAAGGAAAAAAGAACTCAATGGATCGAGGATCTGTTGAGGAGCTATCGAGGGGACAGAAAGTTTCTCGGTCGATCGACCTAGCTATCGAGAGGTGTCGAGCTTGCGATAAAAAGCAACTGAAGAGGTGGATAGATAAGCCAGGTGTCGAGGAGCTGTCAAGATTACTTAAAAACTGTTTTTCAAAGAAGAGAAAAACACAAACATGAATGCAATCAAACATGCAACTCAACCAAGAATCCAAACAACATTTTGAACTCTCAAAATCATCTCTCAACAAAAAAAAAAAAAAAAAAAAAAAAAATATTAAGCACATAGATCCCAAAACACACACACACACACACACACACACACACACACACACACACACACAAAACAAGTCTAACCAATTTTATATTTCAAAAACAAGTCAAGACAGTTTAGTGAGCATACGTTAACACATGTAAATCTTGTGATGGCCAAATCACATTTTACTTGCACATGTATCAAGAGTAGCAAAGAATATTGCGTGTTGTGTGTGAAAAACATCGCAAGATTGTATAAGTGTCTACATGTTATGATGATTTGAGATATGAGAAAATCACTTTAACTCACACACAATCATAACTGTTTGATGGGGACTATCTGTTAGGATTAGTGCCCTTAAATCCTATTGTATGATGCTATGTATGATATTATGTGTGACATTATGTATGACATGATGTATGACTTAATATTGTAATTAATAAATTTGTTTTATTATTATCTGAAATAATGGTAATATGAATATTTGGACATTATCATATAGTCCATGAGATGCATAGTATGTGATTTATGTGAAAAGTCACAGAAGATATAAATCACAAGTTCTTTGTAAACTCAAAATTTAGTTCGTAGTCGGTGATGAAATTGGGCGTTTCATCTGTGAAGACTATAACATATCAACTAAGATGATTTGTCTTGATCATGGAAGTTGTGACTTCTAGTTGATATATTGATATGTTTTAAGAGTTAAGACATATTGAACTAGACCGCTGTGAGATTTATTATTCTCGTAAAGACTGTCAATTGAACAATAAATCTCACACCTTATATTTGCTTGAACTCTAAATCCTGAGAGAATAATGGACTTGATCATGAAGTGTAGGTTGATCATGAAGTGTAGGTTGCTCACACCTTATGGAGGAATTCAAGAGAATCTCTAATGTTGAGGTTACTCATACTGCTTGGAATATTCTCCAAACTGTGCAAGAAGGCACAAAGGCAGTTAAGATTAACAAACTGCAGCAGTTAACTTCTAGATTTGAAAGTATTAGAATGTCTGATGATGAATGTTTTGATGAATTCTATGCTAAATTGAATAATATTGTTAACTCTGCTTATAATCTGGATGAAATCTATGATCAACCTAAAATTGTTAGGAAGATTCTTAGATCCTTGACTGAGGACTTTAAACCCAAAGTGACTACCATCACTGAAAGCAAGGATGTGGACTCCATCCCTGTTGATGAACTTGTAGGAACTCTTCAGTCCTATGAGTTGGACCTACCTAAGACAAGCAAATCCAAATCAATGGTTCTTAAGTTTGTTGATGATGTTGATGTGAATGGATTTGATGATGAGCTCTTTGCTATAGAAATTGCTTACCTTGCCAAGAACTTTAGAAATTTTGTTAGGAACATTAACAAAAGGGCAACAGGTAAAAACAATGCTGAAACTAGAAATTATAGGAGGAATGATCCCACTAAGGTGAATAATACTGAAAAACCCCTAATAATTCTATGGCTCAACAATGTTTTGGATGTCTAGGGTATGGTCATGTGAAATCAGAATGTCTTACATTCTTGAGGTCTAAGGGTAAGGCTATGGCTATAACCCTTAGTGATGATGATGTTTTTGACAATGAGTCTTGTAGTGATGAGGATGGAAACTTCATTGCTTTCACAGCTACTGCTGTAGTTGATGAAAGTGTTGTTGTTAAAGAGATTCTTTCTGATGGGAAACTCTCTTAGGATGTAGATTTGCAAGAAGCCTACAATAAACTTTGCAAAGTTGCTGCAAAGGATCCTATGAGTGTTGATTTAGGCTTAAAGAAAATTGCATCTCTTGAACTTGACAAGAAAATTTTGCTTTTGAAACTGTTTGATGCTAATGAATTGTTAAATAATGTGAAGACTGAGAATATGCTTTTGCTTGATAAAGTTAAGAATTTGGAACTTGAATTATCTGTTGCTAGAGAATAAACAAATAAGTTTGCTAGTTCCAAACTTGATCACATGCTGAGTGTTCAAAAGTCTCCCTCAGACAAAACTGGTTTAGGTTTTGTAGAAAGCATCCCTGTGCCTGAAACTCATTCCACAAACTTTGTTCCTTCTTCTGATCCTCCCGTGAGTGAGGTTGTCAAACTTGTAGAAGTTACACCTCCTAGGAAGATTAGGGTTTATCTTCAAGAGTCTAAGCCTAAGAATTCTAACCCTCCTAAGGACAAGGTGTATGATAGACCTGCATGGGTTTGTCATTTTTGTAGAAAGTCTAGGCACATTTATCCAAATTGTTTCAAGTTGCAAACTGCTAAGCGAGCAAATAAGCCAAAAGTACCTGTGCTTCAAGCATAAGATCCTATGGTACTTATTGGTGAGTTGGTAAAGGCTTTAAACCTTTATTCCAATCCTGGAGTTGGTCATTATTCTAATGTGAATAATAACTCCAATGCAAGAGTTGCATCTAAAAAGTTTTGGATGCAAAAGGCTGGATCTAATTAAGTCTTTCTGACACGGTCCTTGTGCTTCATCGCTCTTCTCTTTGTGACCGTTCTTCTTTGTTATTTTTGTGCTTTCTTTGTTTTTTCTAGGATTTGCATTGCATAACATTCATGCATTTCATTCTAGGTTGTTTTTGTTATTTCTTTTCAAAAATAAAAAAATTAAAAAAAAAAATAAAAGAGGGAAAAGGGAAGCAAAATGTGTTTTGCATTACTTTTTTTGGTTTTGAAATCAAGGTTGGCCATATTATTTACATAACATGTTTATATACCTTGTTTAACTTGGATGAGCTTATTTATTGCACTTTACTAGTTGAAGCTTTGTAGTGCATGTTGTGTGGGAAGATGTTTAAAGTTATTGATCGCTTGATCTTAATCTTGAAGTCACATGCCTTTCATTGTTGGACTTCATCTTAATGAGAAAGGCATAAATAACCATCTCACCACTGTTTACTAGCCAATCATGAACATCTTAGTGTATATTATAAGATTTTGTGCTCGAGAAAGTGTTGCACATGCACAAAAAGAACATAAGCTGTAGTCTCGGTTTAAATGCTAAAATTGGTGTGTAATTTATTGGACTATAATTAATTCACAATCAAATAAAATTGGTGTGTACATTATCTTGGCTATTTTAATAATTTTTTAATCAAATAAAATTGGTGTGTACATTATGAGGCAAATCAAGAAACTTACATGATTGCAAGCTTGTTTTCTAGGAGATTTGGGAGTTATATGACGTAACTCTTTAGGTGATAGTCTCTTTCAAATTTATGTGATGAATTTTGTAGAAATTGTGATTGCTTACTATTCACATAACACCTCACATGTATCTCAAGCTTTTGCTAGTTGCACACACTACTCAAGTTACTCTTTGCTAAACTTTGTACATGTTATTGTGTGTGATTTTGTTGTGGCCATCCAAGATTGAAAATTCCTTGATTTTAATGCAAAATGTGTTTGAAGTTTGAGATTTAAGGAAATATTGATTGAAAATCTTATTTTTGGGAGATCTGGGTTCAATACAAGTGTTTTTGAAAAACATTTCATCTCATACTTATGCATTCTATTCATAATATATTGTGCTTTGAGATGTTTCTACATTAGAATGCTCTATTTTTCAAAAATTTGTTTTTTCCATAATTTAGTTCGATCGAACCTATTTCTCGACCGATTGAATTTGCGATTAAAAAATTGTTTTGAATCTGCCTGGCTCGATTGGTTCTGGATCAATCAAATGTAATTTTCGACCGATCGAATTTGTTTTTCAATCAATTGAAAATCGTTTAGAGAGTTTTTTAAAATCATAAGTTTTTCACGTGTTCTACCACTATTCAAACTTTTTCAAAAGTTCTTTCTCTCTCTCTTCGATCGGTCAAGATTCAAAGCAAGATTTTTGTCATTTTCCCTCAAAAATTTTCAAGGGTTTTTGTCTTCTAACTCTGGTAAGACACTTTTTCCCCTCCCTTTTCATTTATTTTCATGTTTCATGCATTTTTTCATGCTTTTTGGGGAGAATTTCGAACCTATGGAAAATTGAGGTTTTTGGTGTTTTCAATCAATTCTTTCAAAATTGATCATTGGGTTTTTGTTATGGGATGTTATTAAACTGATCTTTATGGTTTAATTTGATCAATTTGTTGAATTGGGAAAAATTGAATTTTCTAGGGCTTGAAACTACCCGAATTGGGGATTTTGTTCAATTGAGCATAAATTGATGAAATTGGCTTGTTTGATTGATTAAGTTGGTCATTATATACTGTTATCTATCCTATGTAATGATCAATTGGTCAATTTGTTGGGATTTTTGATAGTGGGTTTTCAAAATTTGAGGTTTTTGGTATAAACTCTATGTTCAAGCCAATTTTGTGTTTCTAAAGTGTAATTAGACTATTCTCAGTGCATTAGAGCATGCATCATGCATTACTTCTGTTCATGCATCATATAGATTGTTATTTTCTATATTGTTTTTGCTCTAACTATGTCTGATGCAGTCTGCCCTTGGTTTTTCTTTGTGTTTTTGTCTTTTGTCTCTTTTCTGTCTATCCTTTCTGCTCTTTAGCATCATGGTTAGGAAGACTAGAGCCCATAGGACATCCTTTTCTTCTTCTGCTCCATCATTTGATAGTGAGAGACTTCTTAGTGAGAAAAACCATGAAACTTATGAGATGTTGAACATTCTTAGGAATGTGTGGGCTGAGAGGAAAGTAGTTTTAGATGAGCTTGACCCGGAGATTAGGAGAAACTTTTAGTGTAGGGGCTGGTTGCCTTTGTTGGATGTTGATCATCCTCCTCCGGCTACCTTGATCAGAGAGTTCTACTCGAACCTCTCTTTCCACTCCAATGATTCCAACACTCAGTATGTGAAGAGTTGGATATGAGGTGAAGAGTACACCATTACTCCTACGATAGTGGCCTCTGCTCTTGGGGTGCCTAAGGTCCAGCATCCTGTTTATCTTTATGATGAGTTTCCTCCCCTTAATGACATTATGTCATATCTTACTGGAACTTCTATCCAGTGGGGTTCTGATTCTCGGATCACCTCTCACGAGTTGACCGAGATTCATTATCTCTTTTCTGAATTTCTTGCCATTCGATCTAACCCATCTCTCATTTGCATACTATTCCTTTAGAGAGATGTGCATTTTTGTATGCTCTTGTCTCAAACACTCCTATGAGTTTTCCTCATCTTTCATTCGTTCTTTGGTTGAGGTTCATAGGAGTAGTTCTTCTACTTATGCTCTTTTCTTTCCTGTTTTTATTCATAGGATTCTTTTTACATTTAGGTTTAGAGGAGTTTCCGACGTTTGAGCCTATTCATATCATAGCTCCTATAGGTGCCACGTTCCTTAGACAGAGGGCTGCTCAGATGAGAGCAAGCTCTAAATGCCCTAGAGTTGAGTTGTCTTCTGGTGTCGCTCCTTCTCCTCCTCCTTCTTCTTCAAGTGATTCGGCTGCTGATGCGTTCGTTGATCCGACTGCTGCTGCTAATCCTCCACCTTCTGCTTTGAATGTTTCTAGCATTCGTCGTATGTTGGACACTGTCATGACTGTTCAGGCGGCTCATGGTCAGCTTTTGGTGGATGTGCTTACCGAGCTTTAGGCTTTAAGAGCAGATTTGGCGAGCATTAGATGGTCACCTCCACCATCTCCTTTTGATGATGAGTGATTGTCCTTTGGCAATTCGTCAGAAAAAGGGGGAATACATTTGGATAGGAGAGATTTTGTTGATAGGGTGAGATTTTTGTTGTTTTGGAGCTTTGGAGTTTTAGATTGTATCTAGGTACTTCATCTTGTATTTATATATTTTTTTTGGCTCATGATGTATTTTGTTTTATTTGAGTTGTCTATGATAGGGGGAGATACTATGATGTATTTATTTTGTTTCTTGGAGAGATATTATCAAATATGTGAAGAAATTTAATGTCGAAAATCTCTCCAAACAAAGTGGAACGCTTCTCTAATCGCCTAATCCCTGGCAACGGTGCCAAAAAACTTGCTGCGACTTAAATAATGTTGCCAAGTGTAGGATTGTCGCGAAGTAATAACTCGAAAAGTCCAAGGTCGAATCAACAGGGAAAAGGGAATTGATTAGCAAACAACAAGAGAATAAAACTAAAATAATAAAGTTTAAATGAAGAGATTTTTAATAGTTTAGTGAAAGTAATTTAAATTGAGTGAAAATAACAATATATTAAGGCGCTAAGGTTAAGGGATCCACACACAACACATCTATTGGTAGTCTTAACAATATTTATTTTATAACTCAACTAAAATTCATACGAAGGATGATTTTAGTCGGATTATTTAACAATAAAAACTCAAGAATTAATTGTCTAAGGTAGTTTTATACAATTGATTGATTTTAGGCAAAACAAAACTAGTGAATTAGTTCGTAGGGAATACTAAGCATTTAATGTGCCCGAAGTCTATGATAAATCAAAGGATTATACAGAACTAAACACTTTTCTAGATGAGTAAAACAATCAAAAACATAAAAACATAAGCATTAAAACCAATAAATAATTGTTAAGAACATACCAATAAATGGTTGGGTTTCACCCTTTGCCTTAGCAAGACTTCTAACAAGCCATAACACAAATAAAACTCTAAAAACTGTAAAGAAACATTAAGAAAACCTAAATTATGTTCCACAGCAGCTCCCCTCTGAATTTTTCCCTAAAGAGCCTTTAAATAGGTCAAGGAATCCTATTACAAGTTGAATTCCCGTTTGGAGGAAATCCCGGGTTTTTAGGCTTCACTTAACCGACATTTTTTGGCCCATTTATCTTCGGAATTAGGACTTTTGGTAAACCAAAAGGTTGTAGCCCTTTAAGTTATCTTTCAAGCCCAACTTGAATCATCTCGATTGGACATTTGCACCGAAAGTTATTCTCCAAATACTAACTGGTGTGCAAACTGGAATCCTAATTCGAATTGGACTTGGATTAGTGCAAATTTCCTTTAATTCCTTGCTCCAATTGGACTTGAATTTAATTGGGTTGGCCTTCTTTGACTTCATCATGGCCCTTGTAAAATTGAAGTCCATTAGCTTTCTTTTTTGCACAAATCCACTTATTTAATTTCATTATCCTACAAAAGGCAAATTCACACATTAAAATTCAATTAAGTACAAAATTGATTATTCAGCATTACTCCAAAATCAACAATAAAATGCATGAATTAACTCAAAATAAGTATGATAACACTTTCTAATAATGATATAAATATGCAAAATTAAACTATTATCAACCACTTAGTGATAGCAAACATTGTACTTATCTTTGATATATATATTTGATGATGTTGTTATCACATTTCACCTATCTCTCCATATGTTGTTTCTTTTCTCTCTTTATACACATGTTTCTTATTTAATGTATGCAATTTTATATTTTTGTTTTACACTAAGATGCCTCGATGAGTTTTGTTTAAAGTATTTCAGAAATACAGGTTGTCAAAGTCTTCTTGCCATAAACTCTCTTCTTGCAAAGTTTTTCAAGAGTTTGTGTTAGGATAGATTTTAATGTATTCAACAAGTGAGTATGAGTTGAGTGATTTATGATTTCTCTCATATGTTCATTTGTTTGTTGTGGTTTTGTCACGGATTGCCAAAGGGGAAGATTGTTAGGACATATGTGATTTGATGTTCGGAACATATGTCAATTTAGAATTGGCTAATCCTTTGACAAAACACACTTTACTTGTAATTAGATAGATCCAGGATGTGTTTAATGCTACAAGGAACAAGGTTTCAAGATCAAGTTTTAAATTCATGCAAATCTGTCCAAGAAACAAGTAAAGAAGTGCTGGATTTTAAATCTTGACAACTACTATCTATCGAGGTTTAAAAGCTATTTTCAACCCGAGGCTCGACAGTTAGCTCGATAGACACCCTATCTGTCGAGGTTTATGAAATTTAGTTTTTCAGAACTGATTTCAATCCAATCCATGTGTACATGTTTAGGCTTTCTTTTCTCACAACCCTAAACATATATAAGGATTGTTTTAAGGGCTGTCAAAGGTTGCAAGAGTGTGAAGCAAAGTTGTGTTCATGCAAATTGTGACCGAAGACAGAATTTGCCCTAGATCATCTTTCTCTTGAAGAAGCTGCTGTGTTTGTACACCTTAGGGTTTTGTGACCAAAGAGTTTTATGATCATCATCGTGTGATGTATTGAAGAACTTTGCAGCCAACATCCTTCTCAAGTTGGTGAGTAAGCCGTGGACTAGGATCCGTGCATCTATTGGTTAGTCACGTACTGGAAGCCTTGCATTGAAAAGGAGAGATTGTCACTACAGAACAAGTCCAATTGAGTACTGGGGTAAGGGTTCAACTGTAGGTTAGAATAAGGTACTGAGATTCCTTTACTTGTAACCGCTTGTTTTGATAATAGTGGATTCTCGGGAGTGGTGATCTTAAGAAAAACAGATTTTCAGTTTTGTTTTGACACTAATCCGTGATTATGTGTTTGGGCTTTCTTTTCTCACAACCCTAGACATATAAAAGGATTATTTTAAAGGCCGTCAAAGGGACACAAGTTGCACAAGTGTTGAGCAAAGTTTGTTTAAGCAAATTGTGACCAGAGACACAGTTTTTCCCTAGTTCATTGTTCTTGTCAAGAAGTTGCTATGTTTGTGCACCGTAGGGTTTTGTGACCAAGCATCTTCTTAATCTTCATCGTCTGAATAAACTGAAGAACTTTATAGCCAACAACCTTCTCTAGTTGGTGATTAAAGTCAGATACTAGGATCCGCACAATTGGTTAGTCACGTACTAGGAGCCGTGCATTACAAGTAGAGATTGTCACAACAGAACAAGTCCAATTGGGTATTGAGGTAAAGGGCTCAACTGTAGGTTGGTACATGGTATTGGGATTCCTTTACTTGTAACTGCTTGTTTTGATAATAGTGGATTCTCGGGAGTGGTGATCTTAAAATCACTCGGTGGGGGTTTTTGTCGTGTTGGTTTTTCCCATTCGTAAACAAATCACCGTGTCAATTTAATTTCTGCTGCACTTAGTTTAATTGGTGATTTGTTTGTACTACCACGGGTTTGCATGTTAATTTGATTAAGTAATAAACTTGGCTAATTAATCAATTAATTTATCACAAGGTGTCAATTCGTTTTTGGCCTATCAAGTGGTATCAGAGCAGGCACACTCTGATTAAGTTTTAATCTTTGTTGTGTTGATCCATTGACCCCTATTGTCATGGCTGCTACGGGCTTAAAGAGATCTTTGATTTCAAATACATCTTGTTTTTCTATTCTCTGCTTGTTTCAATGTATCAGAAAATACAAGTCTAAAAGTTATTTGAATTCTCTTGTGATGACCATTGTAAAAAATCCCAGTTTGCTTAAGAAGAAACTGAACCGTCTTAGATTGAAAATGTGCAAAGGAGTTCGTCTAAGAATAGTAAAAGTTAAAGGTTTAGCTCATAAAAGGCACATGAAAGAAAGCAGCATTCCTATTCATCTTTCATCTAAGCATGAAGTGTGTTTTATGATGAAGTCCACATTTAAAGTTATGGACACGTATTTGTGGTACCTTGACAGCGGTTGCTCAAGACACTCTTCAAGGTTTTCGAGTCCAAGAAAGGTGGCAATGTCACTTTTGGTGATGGGAGAAAATCACAGATTAAAGGAAAGGAAATTATCTCTCTACCTGGACTGCCAGACATTGCAAATGTTCTAAATGTAGAAGGTCTGAGGGTGAACTTGTTGAACATAAGTCAGATATGTGATCAAGACTTCATGGTGCTATTCTCAAAAGGAAAGTGTCTTGTCATGGATAAGTCTAGAAAGAAACTCATAAGTGGTGTTCGCACTCTAGACAACTGTTATGGATTGGTTGCTGATGCTAATATTGTTTGCAATAGCATTCGTTTGCCAAATGAAGATCTATGGCATCAACGGATGGGACATGCTAGTTACAAACATCTTTCTATTGTATCTAAGCATGAATCAGTCTTGGGGATGCCAAAGCTTAGTAGAATAATTAATATGGTGTGTGGACCATGTCAGCTTGGAAAATAGACGAAAGCTAAGCATCCGAGCACTCAAACATCAACTACATCTAGACCATTAGAGCTTCTACATCTGGATCTTATGGGTCCAACTAGAACCGAGTCTCTTGGTGGTAAGAGATACATCATGGTTGTGGTAGATGACTTCACTAGGTACACTTAGGTCATTCTCCTACGATCCAAGTCTAATGCTCCTGAGCATATTGAAGCTTTGTACACAAGACTGCAGAATGAAAAGAGCCTGAAGATTGATTGAATTCGAAGTGACCATAGTAAAGAATTCGAGAACTCGTATATGGAGTCCTTTTGCACAAGATCAAGTATATCTTAAGAATTCTCTGCTCCTATTACTCCTCAATAGAATGGTGTAGTAGAAAGAAAGAATAGGGTTATTCAGGAGATGGTTAGAGCCATGTTGCATAACAAGGATGTGGCTAGAAACTTGTGGGGAGAAGCCGTTAACACTACATGTCATACGGTTAATAAGGTGTACTTCAGACCCGGTACCAAGAAGACTTTATATGAGTTATGGAAAGGAAGGAAGCCAAATGTGAAGTATTTCAGAATCTTTGGAAGTACTTGTTTCATCCTCAAGGATAGAGAGAATGTGGGAAAGTTTGACTCCCAAAGCGATGAAAGAATATTTCTGGACTACTCCTTTACAAGCAAGGCTTATCGGGTATACAACAAAAGAACTATGAAGGTAATGGAGATAGTGAATGTTGTTATTGATGAGTCTTCAAATTTTGGTTCTAAGAAAGGTATTAAGGAATTCCCCAAAGAAATTCTTCCTCCTAAGCCTAAGGAAGTTCAAGAAATTGTTGAACAAGAACCTGCATCTCCAAGTACTCCCAGTACTCCCAGTGTTGTGGAAGATTCTGCAGATATACCCACTTCACCAGATTTTGAATCCCATGAGGAGAAAGGACCTTCCTCCAGGACTAAATTAAATCATCCTCCAGAAGTTATTGCGGGAAACATGAATAAACTCACATTAAGGAAACGTACAGTTGATAAATGTGTTGCTAACTTTGTGTCTTATTCTTGTTATTTGTCATAGGTTGAACCCACTAGAGTTGAGGAAGCTCTTCAGGATGAAAGTTGGGTCGAAGCAATGCATGATGAACTGCTTCAGTTTCAGAGGAATGATGTATGGACTCTAGTACCTAGATCGGAGGGTGAGCACATCATCGACACAAAGTGGATATTCCACAATAAGACTGATGAGAAGGGCAATGTGATCCTTAACAAGGCTCGGCTTGTAGCTCAAGGATACTCACAAATGGAAGGAGTAGACTATGATGAAACATTTACCCCAATTTCCCGTATGGAGTCCATCAGAATTCTCCTAGCCCTTGCATGTCACTTAAAATTCAAGCTCTACCAGATGGATGTAAAGACTACTTTCTTGAATGGGCTACTTAAAGAGGATGTCTATGTGGCTCAACCAAAAGGATTCATTGATCTACACTTTCTGGATCATGTGTTGTACCTCAAGAAGGCACTTTATGGGTTGAAACAAGCCCCTAGAGCTTGGTATGATTGGCTTACACAATACTTGGTGTCACATAGGTTCACAAGAGGAAAAGCTGATTAGACTCTCTTCATAAAAAGGGAAGATGGCGAGTTGATAATTGCTCAAGTCTATGTTGATGATATCATCTTTGGGTCGACAAAGGATGAACTTGCTCATGGCTTCTTAAAACTCATGCAAGCCGAGTTTGAGATGAGCATGATTGGAGAGCTGACTCACTTCCTTGGATTGCAAATTTGTCAACAAGATTCAGGTATATTCCTTTCTCAATCTAAATATGCTAAAAATCTTGTGAAAAAGTTTGGTTTAGAATCTGCTAGTTCTGTCAAAACCCCTATGAGTCCAAATGTTGAACTCACTGTTGACTTGTTAGGTAAAAGTGTTGATTCATCTCTTTATAGAAGCATGATAGGTAGCCTTCTTTACCTTACTGCTAGTAGACCTGACATTAGTTACAGTGTGGGAATGTGTGCTAGATATCAAGCTAATCCAAAAGAGTCTCATATGATTGCTTTGAAAAAAATCATAAAGTATGTCAAAACCACTACCGACTTTGGTGTGTGGTATAGCAAGGACATAAATGATGTCTTAGCTGGATATTCTGACGCTGATTGGGCTGGGAATGCTGATGATAGAAAGAGTACATCGGAGAGTTGTTTCTATGTGGGTAATAATCTTATTTCTTGGATGAGCAAAAAGCAGAACTCCATCTCATTATCCACTATAGAAGCTGAGTACATCGCTGCAGGTAGCTGTTGCACCTAACTCTTATGGACACATAAACTCCTCCATGATTATGGTATTTATCAAGAGCATCTCACCGTCTATTGTGACAATACTAGTGCCATCAACATCTCTAAGAATCTGGTTCAACATTCTTGAACCAAACACATAGAGATTCGACATCACTTCATTAGGGAGCTTGTCGAAGATGGTACTCTCATTCTTGAATTTATTCACACCGATGATCAGAAGGCTGACTTGTTTACCAAACCTCTTGACAGCAAACGTTTTGCATTTCTTCATCAAAACATTGGTGTTATCTCCATGGAATGATCTCTTTCTCTCCTCCTTCTTCCTCATGCATTTGCTTCTAGTTTTATGCTTTGCTTTGCTTAACATGTTTTTGTTTGTTGTTTTTAGTTTTATTTATTTTGTTTTTCATATAAAAAAAAATTTGAAAAATCAGAAAAATAAAAAACAGTGTGTTTTGTGTACATTGGTACTTGTGTACCTTGGATGGCCATTGAAACAAAGTTTTCTAAACTTTGTATCTTTTGTAGCTTAGATGAGCATCTCTATGCACAACTAAGCAAGTGAGCTTTGTGGCTCGTGTTTGTGATGTGTAAGATTAAGTAATCTTTTGTACTAAACACTCGTAGCACTCTTTTTAACGGGAAGGACTAGAAAATCCTAAGAGAAAGGCATAAATAACCATCTCACCACTGTTGCCCGCCAATCATAAATGACATTTGTGTGCTTCAGCATAGCAAAATTGGATTGTCAAATGCTTAACATAATTGGGTATTTCTTTTCTATCTCGTATATGCCTATGCATGATTTGCTTAAAAGAAAAAATATGCAAAGAAAAACAAAAGCAAAAAGAACAAAATGCTTTATATATGATTGCAAGCGTGTATACTAGGAGATGTGGGAGTTATAGGATGTACCTTAAAGGTGATAGTCCCCATCAAACAGTCATGATTGTGTGTAAGTTAAAGTGATTTTCTCATATCTCAGATAGTTTTAACATGTATACACTTATGTAATCTTGCGATGTTTTTCACACACAATACGCAATATTCTTTGCTACTCTTGATACATGTGCAGGTACAATGTGATTTGGCCATCACAAGGTTTACAGGTGTTAATGTATGCTCACTAAACTGTCTTGACTTGTTTTTGAAATATAAAATTGGTTAGACTTGTTTAGTGTGTGTGTGTGTGTGTGTTTTTGGGATCTATGTGCTTAATATTTTTATTGTTGAGAGATGTTTTGAAGAGTTCAAAATGATTTTTAGATCCTTGGTTGTGTTGCATGCTTGATTGCATTCATATCTGTGTTTTTCCCTTCTTGAAAAACTGTTTTTAAGCAATCTCGACACCTCCTCGACACCTCTCGATGCCTAGCGTATTTGTCGAGCTTTTCAGTTGATTTTTATCACAATCTCGACTCCTCTCGATAGCTAGGTGGATCGATCGAGAAATATCCTGTCACCTCGATACCTCCTCAATCCATCAAGCCTGCTTTGCTGTGGACACCTGGACACCTCTCAATAGTTGTATCTGTTGAAGCTTTTAAAGCTCGACACCTGTCTCAATACATCTCGACACCTCGATCTGTCGAGATTTACTGAGGTTCTATAAATAGATTCTTGTGTGATTTGGACTTCATTTTCTTGATCTGTCCATGGCTGTTCATCTCCCAAACACTCTCCTCTCTCCCTTAAACCTCTTTCTCAAGCAATTTTCAAGCTTAATCAAGTTTTTCCTCACTTGGTGAGTCTCTAATCCCTCATTTTCATGCATTTCATTCTTTAAAACCTAAGTTTTTGGGATTTTTGCAAAATTTGGGGTTTTTCAAAATCAAAGAGGTTTTGGTGAAATTTTTGGGATGGGTTTTGAAGATTTGATCTTAAAAACTTCATGCATTGCATTCCATGTGCATTATAACTGTATTTTCATGCTTTTTGTTGTGTGTTATACATGTTGGATTGTTTGTGTGCTGGTAGGTTTGGATTGGGCTGAGCCCATAATACTTTTACTTTGTGCGTCACATGCTCATGCATGTATACGTACCTTACATTCAATATATTTGTGTATATTTGAACTGTTTGGGACTTTTTTGAGTGTTTCTTTCTTCCCCCCTTCTTTCTCTAGTTTACCTTAGTGCGTCAATGGCACCAAAACGTAAATCTGCTCTGTCCTAGAACCCTCTTCATTCCGAGGCATCGTCTTCTTATGATCCTACCCCCTCTTCTATTCGGTCCTGTGATGAGGATGCTTGAAAGGACTTCTCGGAGAACTTTTCTTAACGAGGTGTTCATTCGGAATGCCGAGTCATTTTGTCGGACTTCGCTGACACTGACCTACCCGATGACATTCATAATCGAGGTTGGAAGTCACTGTGTGACGTCCCAGTCACATGTCCTTCTGTGCTGATCTAGGATTTTTACTCCAACATACATGGACTTGATTCTTCAGTACCTCTCTTTCATACTCGCGTTTGAGGTACGAGCATTGTTGTCACACCAGAGTTGGTATCCGATGTGCTCTGTATCCCGAGGGTAGAGCATCCTGACTACCCCGGATATGAGCGTCTGAGGACTGTGTCCAAAGACGAGATGATTTCTGCTTTCTGCAATCGCCCTTCTGATTAGGGTGATCATCAGTTCACACCATGTTCGACCTTTGCTAAAGGTCCTAGATTCATGAACATAGTGATGACTTTAGTTTTACACCCACTTTCTCACTATAACTCTATCATAGAGCCTCGTGCTCGATTTTTGCTTTCTTTGTTAGAGCATCTCACTATAGATTTTCCTTCACATTTTATTCTTTTTATTATAGATGTGTATAGGGATACGGCTACCCGTGATAAGCTCATTTTCTGTTCGGCTATCACGCGGATTTTATGACATTTTTCTGTTCCTTTTCCCTCTTTCGACCACTTCCCCGTTATGTGTGCCATTGACTACGCTACTGTTAAACGAAGCGAGGCGCAGTTTCGATCGAGGCAGTCCGGTACGGCAGCTCCTCCCACTCCTTTAGCTCCATCCACATCCGCTCCCTCATCTTCTACGAGCGGAGTGACACTCGAGGACATCATGGTGCAACTTCAGCGCATGGATGCTCACCTCGACACTCTCAGTGATGAGTTGTGTCAGGTGAACATCTGTGTAGGCCATATTGCTCGACGCCGAGTTAAGATGGGTGGTTATACCATGCCTTCCACTCTTGTGGCCTTTGTAGATGAGAGTGATGCTGATGATAATGATGCTACTGATTCTGATGATGAGGATGATGGCGATGCTAGCTCACCCAATGATGACGAGATGTCTACTTGACACTCTTACCCTTTGTCACTCTAACAAAAAGGGGGAGTAGTTTTGGTTATGAGAGTAGTCATACGTAGGGGGAGGGTTAGCATAGGAGATTTTTGTTAGGGGGAGAGTGCACATTGAGGGATGTAGTGAGGATTACTTGTATCTTTTTCTTTTCTTTTTATTTGAGATACATTTATTCTTGTACCTTAGGTCTTGTGACCATTTTGACATACATTGTACTTATATTCTTTATATATTGATGTATGTTGCTTCACCTATCCTTGCATGTGTTGTTTCTTTTCTTTCTTTATACACATGGTTCTTAGTACTTATATGCAATCTATTATTTCTGTTTCACACAAAGATGCCTTGATGAGTTTTGTTTATAGTGTTTCAGAAATACAGGTTGTTAAAGTCTACTGGCCATAAACTCTCTTCTTGCAAAGTTTTTCAAGAGTTTGTGTTAGGATAGATTTTATTGTATTCAACAAGTGAATATGAGTTGAGTGATTTATGACTTCTCTCATATGTTCATTTGTTTGTTGTGGTTTTGTCATGGATTGCCAAAGGGGGAGATTGTTAGGACATATGTAATTCACTTGTTAGGAACATATGTCACTATTTTATGTAATTGACTAATCCTTTGACAAAACGCACTTTACTTGTATTTGGGTAGATCTAGGATATGTTTAATACTTCAAGAAATTTTGTTTCAAGATCAAGTGTTGAAGCCATGCAAGTCTATCCAAGATTCAAGCTGAAAAGTGCAAATTCATTAAAGCTCGACAGCTAGCTCGAAAGCTAGCCATCTATCAAGCTGTATGAGCCCTGTGGCTCGACAGCAACTCGACAGATAGCCATCTATTGAGGTTTAAGAAAAACAGATTTTCAGTTCTGTTTTGACTCTAATCCGTGATTATGTGTTTGATCTTTTTTTTTCTCACAACCCTAGACATATAAAAGGATTATTTTAAGGGCCGTCAAAGGAACACAAGTTGCACAAGTGTTGACTAAAGTTTGTTCAAGCAAATTGTAATCGGAGACATAGCTTTGCCCTAGTTCATTGTTCTTGTGAAGAAGTTGTTGTGTTTGTGCAGCGTAGGGTTTTGTGACCAAGCATCTTCTTGATCTTCATCGTTTAGATGAACTGAAGAACTTTGCAGCCAACAACCTTCTCTAGTTGGTGATTGAAGTCACGTACTGGGATCCGCACAATTGGTTAGTCACATACTGGGAGCCGTGTATTATAAGGAGAGATTGTCATAACAGAACAAGTCCAATTGGGTATTGGGGTAAGGGTTCAACTGTAGGTTGGTATAAGGTACTGGGATTCCTTTACTTGTAACCACTTGTTTTGATAATAGTGGATTTTCAAGAGTGGTGACCTTAAAATCACTCGGTGGGGTTTTTGCCATGTTGGTTTTCCCCATTCGTAAACAAATCACCGTGTCAATTTAATTTTTGCTGCACTTATTTTAATTGGTGATTTATTTGTGCTACCACGCGTTTGCATGTTAATTTGATTAATTAAAAAACTTGGCTAATTAATCAATTAATTTATCACAAGGGGTCAATTTGTTTTTGGCCTATCCGCTTCAATACTTGGACTTGAACTCTTGTTCCTTGAAGTATTAAACACATCCTAGATCTACCAAATTACAAGTAAAGTGAGTTTTGTCAAAGGATTAGTCAATTCTAAATGACATATGTTCTTAACATGATCTACATATATCCTAACAAGGTTTTTCCCATTTGTTAACAAATCACCGTGTTCAATTTATTTTCTGCTGCACTTAGTATTTTTGGTAATTTGTTGGTGCCTTCACATTTTGTATGCAATTGAACTTAATTAATCAACTTGGGTAATTGAATTAATTAACCGGAGTCAAGCTATCTTAACCCAACCAAAAGAAATGGTTCTCCCATTAGCATGTAGCATTGGCAAACCCAAACATTAGATAAAATATAAGCAACAACGTGATCTTCTAGCAAGGCAAACATATATCAATGTCAAATTCTTGCTGCCAAAAAGCAAACAAATCGCACCTCACCTTGGCTAATTTATGCCACCAAAAAGCAAACTGAGGCCCTTGCAACCTACTGTAGCCACCAATGAGCAAAGGTGGTGTAATACCCCGATTTGATTTTATGATTATCTCTGTCATCATCATTATTAATATAGAGTTGAGGTACTATATGTGTGTGCACGGTAAGATGGGAGTAGACAATTTTGTGGTAATACAAAATAAGTGAGAAAATTAAAGTTTTAGTGCATATAATTTAGTGCGGTAGTTAAAATAATAAATAAATAAATAAAAGAGGAAGATGTTTTATGGGCTTCTTGGAGTCTAAAGAGATAAGTTCAAGTGGGTTTTAAACTCCAGCCCACTGCCCTATCAAGCCCACATCTCTGATGCATTAAAATATAGGGTTGAGGAAAAGATAAATTAGGGTTTTCATAAGAAAGGTTTCATCACTAAGGAAGCTAGGAGGTGTATTTTTCACTTGGAGTTTAGAACACATACAATTGAAGAGGCAACCAAATTGTTCAAGGTATGATTTCTCACTGTTAGAAACAAAGAATTGAAGGTTTAGAATTTTATCATGGAAAACGTTAGGGATGTGTAGATTGTTTAAAAGAGATTTTCCTAGAATATGACTTGCACTTTTACGTTAGATTACCCATTGCCCACTACGTATATTCTTGAATTGAGCCATGGAATTACAAGTTCTAATCTATGATTATGGCTTATGTTTTATTTCAGATATGTACATATATAATAATAATAATAATAATAATAATAATAATAATAATAATAATAATAATAATAAGTCAATGATATTGCCCACCATTTTTCATTGAGGCTATATGCTATTAAACCCATTGGGAGACATATTTGTATATATATTAAATCTTAGAATTGGCCTCTGTGTGTATGGCTTTCACGTTGTCCACTGTGGGTCCCTAGAACAAGTGAATATTGCCATCATGTTTTCTTTCAGATTTGTATATATTAAGTCCTATTAGTTTTGCCACGTTTTCTTTGGTTATATATATTAGGATGGTTTAACATTTTCTTTGGGGTTTTATATTAAACCCTAGGGTCCCTACAGCTTGTATTCTAGAACAAAAGTCAAGATTATAAAGCTTAAATAATGTATAAGGGTTTACTTTCCGTTGGGGCATATATCAAATCCTGAGTTTACAACATATTGGTTACTACCTCTAGAGTTTGATAAATTCAAGGAAACATTTGTGGGTAGAGATTCCTTGCATTAGTGTTATTAATTAGTTCAACAAAGTATAATCTTAGTGAGTCAGTTTGTATAATTCGATAAGCTTTATATTTTGTAGAGGATATTAAGTAATTTCCATGATTAATTATAGGTTCTATTTAAGAGTGTTTTGAGACTTTTTGGAGGGTGTTTCGGCTGGAATTTCAGAGTCAAGTGCTATAAGTAATTATGCATAATATGCACAAGTTTTGTTCTTTAGTTTCTTAGAAGTGAAAGGTTTTCAAAAGTTATGTTTTTAAAGCTTACGTTTTCTAAAGTTTATCGAAAGCATTTTTACATCATTGAAAGAGAAACTTTGACTTTTAAACAATGTTTTAAAGAGAAACTTTGAATTTTAAATAACATTTGAAATGTCCAAATCTCATTTAAAAGATGATTTCTAAACTAAACTATTTTCCGAAAATAATTGAGTTTCAATGTAATTTTTCTAAAAAGGTTCTTGTTCTTTAAATTTGTGTAAAACCAAGTGATTTCAAAGTCATATTCCTATTCTCCAAATGGTATTTAAAACTTTTCTTTTAGCAAATTGAGCTTTCAGACTTACTCAAGAATTGTAAAATATTTATATAAACTCCTCAGTTCCTATTTGTTCCCTAAGAGAGTCAAGCATCCTTTGATTTATGTTTCAATTTGATATCGTGATATTCGATATGCCTTTGAATTTGGAATAATTGTTAATATTATGAAAATTATTCTATTTTGTATAAACTTTGCTTTTGTGATATGTGACTCAAAATAAGTGTTTTTAGAATTGATTAGGTATATGTGTAAGCCCGCTCACAGGGTTGTATGTGATAATAAGTGTTGATCCCTCACCAGTAAGGGTTAGATGTTGGTATCCGCTCACAGGATTGTATGTGAGAATATGTGATGTATGTGAGAATATGTGATATATGTATATGTGACACTGTGCTCTGATCAATTATATGTATGTGTTTTCGAATGATTTTAATATGTGATTACATATGTATTAAGTGATTCATTATATGTTTTGGAATAATTATATTTGATAGCATTGAATGAGTTTGTGAAAAATCAATTTACTCATGCTTTGGTTGACTCTATTATGTTGTGTATTGTGTATAATTGCTTACTGGATGTGTGGCTCACCCCATCAATTACAATTTTCAAATTAAAGTTTAGTAGGGAAACAGAACCTTTGGATTATTTTGTAAGGTGTAAGATAGAGCGTGGGAGTTTTTAGGTGAGGTCAATAATACTTGAAGCCTTAAAGGATTATTAGTTATTTTTATTCCACTTTAGATTTTATAGCATTTGGAGATTATTTCTAAATTGTGGATTTTAGTTATTGTAAGAGGTTTATTACGAGTATTGTTTATTTGGGAGTTTACTGAATTATGTTTATTGAGTTACGTAAGATCAGCAGGTTAGTCATGCATCCAAATTCATAGTCCATGGATTTAGGTCGTGACAAATTTATTATTTTATTTTGTGTTTTATTTAGTAGAATTTCATAGACAATAATTGTGAATTGATATTGTATATGTAGATCCAATAGTGATTTTCAAAATTATATACGTAATAGCAATGTAATGAGAAACTTGGCGTAACAAATATCATGAAAATTGTAAGAAAAAACTCTTGTAGTACCTCAAAATGTTCTGGTCAAACTATATCCTATATGTTTAATAAAATAAGCTAATATCAATAGCACCACTATGATTCTTCATTCCCGTGCGTAAGCATGGGTTACATGGTAATGTTAAAGAACATTAGTATTGAATGTAAAAATAATAAAATAATAATAATCATTTTTAGAAAAAGATAGAGTTCAATTAATTATTTTTCAAATTTTATCTTTTGTATAAGAGACTCTCTCGGTCCTTAAACTATTGCATTTTCAAAATTCAGATCAGTTTGGATAAAACGTTTTCTTACAATAAATTGCATCTAGAAATAAAGTTATCTATTGAAATATTGGATTTTTAACTAGAATAACAAATTTATAGAGATTAGTTCAATACATTTTGAGAGGTAAAAGGTAAAAAAAAAAAAAAAAAAAAAAAAAAATCAGAAATAAGAGGAGAAACATTAGGCCTACAAATTTTAAATAATGAATTACAAATGAGTAGAGAATAGATAGATAAAAATAAAAAAGAGAGGATACCTTATCCAAGTGTCTTTTTTTATGAACAGTTGTGAGTTGTCCACAAACAATATTGACTTTGAATGAAAAAGGACTGCAGCTCTTCAGACTATTAAATAGAGAAAGAATCGTACTGCCAAATTTCATCAAATACGTGAAATCAAGTGACAAAATGCAGGCCACACACTTTCATTTTTTAAATAAATGGTACATGTGTTTAAACACATATTTTCAGTTTTTAAACAAAATTACCCGTATTTTCATACGCTTTTTTACCCTCACGTATTTCTAAAAAATATAAACAACATTACTAGAACAATATTACCAAAACGCCCTTGAAAAGCTGAGTCTTCTATTAATTTTTTGAGAATCCAAAAGTTGTGTCCTCTTAGTTCTTCGAATATATTCTTTCAACAAAACTACTTTTTTTTTTTTTTTTTTTTTTTCCACAAGGAAGTAATAGAATTTTTATAAAATTATTAGCTTGACTTTTTAATTTTTGGACAAAATTCAATTTGGACCGCCAATTCCTCTTGGTATCTATTTCGTTTCTCAACTATTAATAATGTAAATTTTGTTATCAAACTTTTAAAATCAAGTCAATTTTATCATTACAATTTCAGTAATAGGGTTATTTGACCCGATAAACGAAAGAAGATTCATTAATGAAGATAATATCATTGAAAAATTTAGTCCCCAGTTAATTTTAATTAGACAAGTTGATTAATTAAATTGATTATGCAATTATAGTCAATTTAGTTGGCAATGGACACAACAATATTGCAAAAATTAAATATAGCAGAAAGTAAATTTTGACATAGGCAATATGATTATGAAGGGAAAATCCTAACAGTTTAAAAATTACAATAAATCACTACTATACTGAAGAATTCACTAAGTACAATGGAAGTTGTGCAATATAAGAATATAACTCAATCCTAATACTACTACTTACTGTAAAAACTTACTCACGTGACGATTCGAAGCTCCAGTCTAGTTGGATTGTTCTATTGGTGGATCACTTCAATGCATGGATACCTAATCCGTGTCTAACAATACAAAAACAAATTGATTGTAGTAAATTATATGAGTAGCAACTTCATTCGATAGGTCCTTGTATATGTGCAAATTCCACACACAAATCGGACATATGATCCAACCATTACGTATAAAGAACTAGTTTAGGTTTTGAACTTGTCGAGGATAATTGTACCAATACAGCCATTGAGATGGTGCTTACTTTTTGGGTAAAGATTGGATTTTTTTAACATTTTCAAAATTCAAATCTTTTCTGTTAATAATTAGGGTATATTATATTTCAAACCCTACAGTTTAGGTGTATAACAAATTAAACCACATAATTTCAAAAGTAACAAATTAAATCATATAGTTTCAAAAGTAACAAATTAAACTTGAAACTTTAAAAAGTAACTAACTAAACCCTATAGTTTTAGAAGTAACAAATTAAACCTTGAGACTTCAAAAATTAATAAATTAAACCTCAAGTCAATAATTTAAATAGAACGGCATTAAAAAAACATACTATATTTTGTCAACAAAATTGTATTTTTATTCAAACTTGTGTGTGACTATGCCTATGGAAGATACCATAATCCTTTTTTTCCCTTCTAATTATTTGTTTATTTTCCAATTTTCAAAATGTCAAAATATTCACATGTGAGTAGTATAGTTAGTTAAGTAGTGAAGTCCCACATTGGATACTCATGAGAAGAATGAGTGATTAAGCTTTTGGGTTAAGTGGTGTCTCTATATGTTATTTAGCTAATCAATTGGAGGCTCTCCAAGGTAGTATCTCCCCCAAAAATGGTATCAAAGCCCATGTTGGTGTGCGTTAAAGTGGAAAGGTCAAAGGGGTCTTGTGAAATCTAGAGGTGTTTACCTTCATACACACTTAGGGTTATCAAGATCAAGATTCATGTCAAGAACTTGGTGATCGTTTCAGTTGCTGCATAAAGAACTTAAAGAAGATTTGAAACCTTTGAGTGGAGTCTCAAAGTCACAAGTGGGAGTACTTGTGGTTGCAGTGGATCAAGGAAAGAAGTAGTCCGTGGAGTCGGAGCTGTCACGTGGTCGTAGTAGTAAGTTTTCTACTCGAGGTAGCAATAGGATGTTAGTGGTCTAAGTCTTATTATACAAATTTCAATTCTTTCATAGTGGATCTGTTTTACCTTGAAGATAGCTAGATTAAATCCTCCTGAGGTTTTTTACCGGTTTGGTTTTCCTGGGTTATCATATCGTGTGTTCTTTATATTTCTGCATTGATAGGCCAAAAACGTATTGACCCATTGTGATGAATTAATTGATTAATTAGCCAAGTTTATTAATTAATCAAATTAACATGCAAACGTGTGGTAGCACAAACAAATCACCAATAAACTAAGTATGCAGCGGAAAATAAATTAACACAGTGATTTGTTTACGAATGGGGAAAACCAACACGGTAAAAACCCCATCGGGTGATTTTAAGGTCACCACTCCTGAAATTCCACTATTATCACAATAAGTAGTTACAAGTAAAGGAATCCCAGTACCTTATACCAACCTACAGTTTAACCCTTACTCCAATACCCAATTGGACTTATTCTGTAGTGACAATTTCTCCTTTTGATGCACGGCTCCCAGTACGTGACTAACCAATTGCGTGGATCCCAGTACTCGATTTCAATCACCAACTAGAGAAGGTTGTTGGCTGCAAAGTTCTTCAGTTCATCCCAACAATGAAGATCTAGAAGATGCTTGGTCACAAAACCCTACGGTGCACAAACACAGCAACTTCTTCACAAGAACGATGAATTAAGGAAAATTCTGTATCCAGTCACAATTTGCTTGAACAAACTTTGCTCAACACTTGTGCAACTTGTGAACACTTTGACGGCCCTAAAAATAATCCTTTTATATGTCTAGGGTTGTGAGAAAAGAAAGCCTAAACACATAATCACGGATTGGAGTCAAAACAGAACTGAAAATCTATTTTTGATAAACCTCGACAGATACCCTATTTGTGGAGCTGCTGTTGAGCCACAGGGCTGAACAGCTCTTTAAGCTCGATAGATGGCTAGCTGTTGAGCTAGTTGTCGAGCTTTAATGACAGACAGTTTTCAGCTTGTTTCTTGGATAGACTTGCATGGTTTCAACACTTGATCTTGAAACACAGTTTCTTGAAGTATTAAACACATCCTAGATCTACCCAAATACAAGTAAAATGCGTTTTGTCAAAGGATTAGCCAATTACATAAAATAATGACATATGTTCCTAACAAGTGAATCACATATGTCCTAACATGCATTATTTACATGATATGATTTGATTGTGTTAACCTAGATCTGAATAATTTATCTAAGTAATCACTTGGCTAAATAATTAGGTTAAACAACCTGTGTTTTAAGGGGTCTAAAAATGTACAGAATTTAGTAATAAAAAATATGTAAACTAAGTTAAGTCATCTTATCATGTGTTATGCAATAAGGAAAAAATCTTTCGTCTTTATGCTATTTTTAAAAATAACTTAATAGTGTGTGATTACTCATTTAATTCATCCTAAAAAATGAGCACCTACGCACATACGTGTAATGAGAGTCCATTATATAAGTTTATTAAAATTGAAGTGATCAAAGAAAAAAAGATTATAAAACAGACTAGTATTCCACTAATTTTTTACCTGGATTTTTTTTTGCCAAGATAGTCTACTTTTTGATTTTATTAAGGATCAAGCTTGACTTCTCCCTTCTACGCACGCTGTTATTTGAATAGTGATGTGCATGTGGCAATTTTTACAGTAGTTTTCTTAGAAGTTGAGTTGGCAAATTTTTATTAGTTATTATTTAGTTTCACTATTAATTAATAGTAGTCGCAAATCCGCGCGTTGCGTGTGATAATTTGTTTTTTGGGTGTTCTCATTAAATATATTTTTTATTAATATTATTGTTTTAGTTGTTAATAATTGGTTTTCATTATATTTTAAGTTAATAAAAACCTTACATATAACTTTTTTTTTTACCTTTACATATACCTTTAAGTAAACTCTATATATCCCTCAGCTACAAGGCCTTTGGCTAATTGTTGATTATTGATTTAAATTTTTAAGTGAATGTAACGGTTTATTTTACTACACTATAAAGTTTTTAATATTCTCCATATGGTCATTTCTATTTTGTTTTTTACTTCTCCTTATAATCTCTTTGTTTTCCAATTAAAAGTTACTAATGACGTTTGATTCTCTCTCTCTCTCTGCATTACCAAACTATCATTTTTCAAAATTTGATGAAGATTCTATGGCAATAAATATGCATTATTAGTTTCTTTATGTTATATTTGGTTTGATATCCTTGTTAATTTTTATTTTTACTTTTATTTAGTGTTTCTGAATTGTCATTTTTTTTTTTTTTTTTTTTTTTTTGTATTCCATTTTTCCTTTAACGTATTGAATGTGAGAATGAGTGTTTCCCTAGCATTACTCCACTTTATGAGGACAATTTGTTTTACTGAATCTAAGTAAAATATTATATGTTTAATTTTTTTTAAATAACTAAAGAGAGGAAATATAAATAATTTAATGATATGGAGGCCGTGGCTAAATTTAAATGTTGAATAAAATAATATGAGAAGAAAAACAAAAGTAAAAGTAAAAGACAAACCATTTATTCATAATTTTTTTTCTTTATCACTTTTAAAGAATGTAACCATTAGTTTCTTTTTATTATGGCTCTTTTGTAATTTGAATAAATCCCTATGTAGCTTTAGTTATTATTTGTTTGAAATATTATTTTCTTCTTGATTTTAGAAGTGATCAACATTGAGAAAAATAATGATTGTTTTCTTTTCATTAAAACAACTGTGTAATTTAAATAAGTTCTTGCCTAATTTTGTTTGTATACCATGCTTTCGTATATTATATATTTTTTTGATTCACTGATGAAATATTATTTTTTAAGGAATTTGCATTTGTTTGAGATTGCTTTTATTTATTTATTTTAAAAAGCTATATAAGAGTAAAGTTGTACACCCCATAAAGAAATAATTTGAGAAGTATTCATATATAAGTTGGATTTTAATCTTTTCCAAACCCAAATTTAAAGTGATTGAACAATTATTATTTGTAGTAATTGCTAATGTATGCAATGCGTTGAAAAGATTTGCAAAAATGTGTAACATATAAACATTCAATCATTGATTTAACAATTTCTACATTGTTAAAGTGAAAACTAAAATAATAAGAAGACCCCATATATACCATGTAAAGATATTTAGCACCTGTCATCACAAAAACATATCAAGACCCAACTCGAATTCTGAATTTGCAACCATCTTCAACATGTTAATAACTTAATACCAAGCCTAGTCTAATGTAGAATAAAATAAGATGAGAAGAAAAAAAAGTATAAATAAATAAATAAATATATATATATATATATAAAAACAATAAGCACTAAATTATCCAAATCATGCTACGTAATATAATAATACAATATTTTTATCTACTATTTTTAATTATTTATAATGCAATGGGATAACATTTAACAATCAAAGAGAACCAAAAAAAAAAAACCTTAAAACACAACTATATCGCATCAACCAAATTAGAGTTCTGAAAATTCTCCAAAAAATTGAGAGAGAGAGAGAGAGAGAGAACATTTTTGTGAGGGAAAACTATGTAAAGAATGGAAGAAAGAATGACAAATTTATAATAAGAGTGTGTGAATAATAAGAGACAAAATAAAGGAAGATGAAGAGAAAGATGAATAGTGATATTAAGGTAGATGTTAGTGGGGAGACGAAAATGTAAGGGAGGGAGAAAGGTTAGAGAATAAGAGGGTGTGAATAAGAAGAGACAAAATAAAGGAAGATGAAGGGAAATATGAATAGTGATATTAAAGTAGAAGGTAGTGGAGAGATGAAAAAGTAAGGAAGGGATAAAGGTTAGAGAAAGTAGAAAATAAGTGAATATCAAAAAAAATTATAGAAAAATTAGAAAAAAGAAGAAGAAGATAATGACGTGTACGCTGATGAGGCTTAACTAGAGCGTAGCAACAATAAATGCTACGCTTCAGCTTTTAGATATATATCGATATAGATTATTTTATCATTTACCATTTATAACTTATTACGGGATTAAATATTTGAATAATATTAGAGATACAAACTATTTTACAAAATATTTTACAAACTGTTAATGCGGTGAGTAGTTATTGGTAAATGAAAAAGTGATATTAATGGTGATTGTATATGAAAACCAATAAATATTTTGTGAAAGTGATTATTTTAGCATTTTCCTATCGTAATCTAGGCTTTGCTAATATTATAGTGGGAAGCATCAAGCATACATTATGACTTAATTGCTTACAACGTTCTACTTCTACCTACCTCAATCTTCTCCCTCTTTGTATCTTTCCTGTTTAAAGGGTCAAGAGCTCACAACCACACACATCACCCTAAGAAAATTGTTCTCTGAGAGTGCCAGCCACTTGGACTTGGTACCTCACTAAGGAACGAACAAACACAATTTTCTAAATCTTTAAAGGTATCATTCAAGTATTCCTCCTCCTCTTTTCTTCATTTCCTAGCTCTACAATCTCCAATTTTCTCAAGAAAATGATCTTGATCTTTTTCTATGTAGACTAGTATTAGTAGCAGAAAATGATCTTGCTGCAAAGCATGTTATATTAACGTTGTCCTAACTCCTTCGAAAAAATAAAAAGAAAGTTGTCCTAAGACGTAACCCCGTCTTTTATACATTTTTCTTTGCAATATAGTTTTAATTTTTCCAGAATTTATATCATGGTTTTGTTCTTAGATACGATTATAATTTGCATATATATAAATATATATATATATATATATATATATATATATATATATATATATATATGTGTGTGTGTGTGTACTAAGAAATATGTTGTGGTTGGCTATGATTTATATTATATGAAAGCTTGAAAATGTGTTAAAACACAAGAGCTGTTTAAACCCCCAAATTAAAAATTATGGCTCGATAGATTTTACTCTAACTTATACTAAGTGCGGAATAGAATAAATGCGAGCGGATAAACGAATAAACTACTCTAAGCCATATTCAATATAACACAGCAGTAATATAAATGCTAAAAGAGTAGGGAAGAAGAATGCAAACACAAGATAACACGCCGATGTGTTATCGAAGAGGAAACCGAAGTACTTAGCATAAAACCTCTCCGCCACCCTCCAAGTGGTAATCGATCCACTAGACAATCAGTTGGGATACATGGATTAGCAAGAGACCCTCCAAGCCAAATCTACCTGATGCACCTAAGCCCTCCAGGCTCCTACTCCAACAAGGCTTCTCGGAACCGTGTCTTGTCTAGCTCTCCAGATCCCGCAATACACCCGATTGCATCCGCCAAAGCCTGATTTCTTCCAATGCTTCCCAACAACACCAAAACCTCACTGAACACTTTGAAAGGGTGTGGTAAGTGTTTAGGCTATCAACCTCTCAATGGTATGGAAATGGAGAGGTAGGAGTTGAGGAAAATCCACAAGTAATTGTGTAGAAAATTTTGGGTATAACAATCTCTAACTCTCAAGGTTTGTGGCTAGGGTTTTCTCTCAGAAGCACTCCTCAACATATGTGGGTAATGGGGGTATATATAGTGTAAGTATAGATAGTGTGTATCAGAAATGGTAGTTCAGCAAAACAGAATGTTTCGTGGGTATCTTGCGGGAAGGCCTTACCTGCGAGACACTGGCGAAAACCAACTATCTCCATCCTATCTTGACTCTTCGCATTCCAGTCATGTGCAAGGCACATGCATCACTTCATGGGATGCTTACTCATGAGCTACCCGCGAAAACACTTCAGTCTTCAATTTACCTTGAGTCTTCACACTCTCTCTCTCTCTCACACAAACCCTTACAAATAAAAACCCATATGAAATACAGGGTACATAAGATTGAGCTTAATTACAATCAAATTTGGCACGGAATAAAAGCCAACAAAAATATAGTTGTAAATTACAACTTTACAATTACAATCTCCCCCTTTGGCTATTCCGTGACAAAACCCCTAAAACAGAATCTAGACTCAAACGTGAGTTTGGGAACAGTGGCAAAACTCACTCACACTTAATCTAGAAGTTGTGAAGCACTTGCATGTATATACCTGTTGTTAGGTTCTAAGACTTTAGGAACTAATGTATTAAAACTTCAATTTGTATTATGTTGGCAAACCATGATCAAAACATAGAGTCTAGGTTTAGGCCTGCTCAAAGTATGTTTATTTGTAAAATTGGAATCGAGTGATTGTAGAATTTATTGGACTAAATCTGCAAGGCTCGATTGATCGAAAATTAGACTCAATCGATTGAACCACGTGCAGATTTATTTTTTTGCAGAGTTCCAATTCAGCCCAAACTTTACTTAAATGTATTGGGTTTCAAGTAAAACACTCCTATATATAAAGGAAACCCTAAAAAGTTTTTATAAGTTTTTTAGAGAGAGAAGAGGGTCCATCTTTTGTAGATCTAGGGTTTTGTACCCAAAAGCTCTCTAAGGACTTTGTTGCTCTTTATGCTGTGTGTGTGAATCTTCTGTGAGATCTAAAGGTGTTTGCCTTCACATACACTTAGGGTTTCCAATCTCAATATTGATGTCGAGAGCTTGGTGATCAATTCAGTTGCTGCTTCAAGAGCTTAAAGATACACAAGCAAGAGTGCTTGTACTAGCTGGGAATCGAAGAAAGAAGTAGTCCATGGACTCGGAGTTGTCACGTGGTCGTGGTAGTAAGTTTCCTACTTGAGGTAGAAATAGGATGTTAGTGGTCTAAGTCGCTATTGTGTAAACTTCAATTCTTTCATAGTGGATTCGGTTTACCTTGAGGATAGCTAAGTTAAATCCTCCCCAAGTTTTTTATCGGTTTGGTTTTCCTGGGTTATTATATCGTTTTGTTCTTTATTTTCCACCCTTTTCAATAATATGATATATGTGTGTTAACCTAGATTTGATAATTTGACTAAGTAATCACTTGGCTAATTAACTAGGTTAATCTGGTTGTGTTTTAAGGGGTCTAAAAACGTACAAGTGGTATCAGAGCAGGTAGCTCTTTTGTTTTAGATCTTTTGATCTAGGAGCTGATCCTTGACCCCTATTGTCATGGATAATTTGAAGTGTCTTTCTGATAATATTTCTGCTCATGTTTCTGTTGATCTTATTGATGCCTGTGAAACTCTCCATAAGGAATTATTGAAATTTATGAAAATTGCTAAGAAATTCAAGTAAGAGTTAAAATTAGCTAATCTTGAAAAAGAAGAATTGGTTGTTAGATTAGATGAATCTAATAAAAAGAATGAGTTTTTGAGAAATCAAATTTCCTCTCAAGATGAGAAGATGAAAAGCTTGGAACAAGAGTTAGTTGAATCTAAAGCTAAAATTGAAAATTTGACTAGTACCAAGCCTGCTGTTAATAACAGAAGTGTTTCTGTTTCTACAACTGAGAAAGTTTATATCCCTCCTTTCAAGAGGAATAATAAAGAAAATGTTTATTTTGCTAGGTTAGATAAAGGTAAAAGTTCTAATGTAGACGCTGATGTTTCTAAACCTATGTCTAAACCTACTGTTAGAGAGCATAATAAATTTGTTTTTGTGTCTGTCTATCACCTTTGTGGTGTTGTTGGTCATATTAGACCAAATTGTTCTTTGTTGAGGCAAAAACCAAAATCTGAGACTAGATTTGTTGTTAGGAATACTAATGTTCCTAAATTTGTTCCTGTTTGTCACTTTTGTGGTGTCTCCAGTCACATTCGTCCTAATTATCATAAATTGAAATTTAAGCATTTTGTGTTTCAGTCTAGGATTTGTGATGATATTTCTCATGCCATAAATCCATATAAATTGTTTCATATTTTTTTGAAAAACTTGAGCTTGTTGGCTTGTGAAAGGAATTTGCAGGATTTTAGTCTCTCTCAGAAGATAAGTGTAATCCCTCAAATACACTCTGTCTCTCATTGATTTTCACCTACAAAGCCAAAGACTCGTGCTATATGGGTGAGAAAAGATTCTTTAAGGTGAGTGTTGTTTACTTGTCCCTGAATTAATTCTTTCAATTATTTGTGGACATATTTTGTTTTTATTTTTGGTTGTTTTTGTTTTCTAGGTTGTTTTTTATTAAAAAAAAAAATCCAAAAATATTGAAAAGTTTCAAAAAGACAAAAATATTTTATTTTGTGTCTAGTTTTATTTTTCTTGAGGATTACATGAATTGTGATATCTCTCTCTTGATTTAGAACATGCTTGACATTGTGGAGAAACTTAAATAGTATGTGTTATATAAGTGCTAAGCTATTTCTGATTTTGTGTGAGTTTGTACTAGTTCGTACATGTACTCAAGGGTTAATTAAGAAATTGATATTTCCTGTTTGTGTACCCTCTATAGCTTAGTTAAGCACTGTCATGCATTGCATTTGCATTTTTTTGTCATTTAGCATAATGTGTGCTTTTAGTTTTGGTCATAAACTTTTTGTAACCAATAAGTTTTTTATGTGTTTTGCATTATTTTTCTTGGATTTGTAATCAAGGCTAGCCAATTTATTTTTACATAACATGTTTATATACCTTGTTTAGCTTGGATGAGCTTATTTATTGCATTTTATTAGTTTGAGCTTTGTAGTGCATGTTGTGTGGGAAGATGTTTATAGTTTTTGATCACATGATCTTGATCTTGAAGTCACATGCCTTTGATTGTTAGACTTGAACTTATTGAGAAAGGCATAAATAACTATCTCACCACTGTTTACTAGCCAATCATGAACACCTTAGTGCATATCGTAAGATTTTGTGGTCGAGAAAGTGTAGCACATGCATAAAAAGAACATAAGGTGTAGCCTCAGATTAATGCTAAAATTGGTGTGTACATTATTGGGTTATAATTAATTTACAATGAAATAAAATTGGTGTGTACATTATCTTGGCTATTCTAATAATTTCCAAATCAAATAAAATTGGTGTGTACATTATGAGGCAAAACAAGAAAATTACATAATTGCAAGCTTGTTTTCTAGGAGATGTGAGAGTTATATGATGTAACTCTTTAGGTGATAGTCTCTTTCAAACTTATGTGATGAATTTTGTAGAAATTGTGATTAATTATTATCTACATATCACCTCACATGTATCTCAAGCTATTGCTAGTTGCACACACCTTATAAGTTTTTCTTTGCTAAACTTAGTATATGATATTGTGTGTGTGATCTTGTTGTGGCCATCCAAGATTAAAAGTTCCTTGATTTTAATAAAAAATGTGTTTAATGTTTGAGCTTTAAGGACAAAAAGGTTGAAAATCTTGTTTTTGGAAGATCTGAGTTGAATTCAAGTGTTTTTGAGAAACTTTTCATCTCATACTCATACATTTTATTCATAATACAATGTGCTTTGAGGAGTTTCTGCATTAAAATGCTCTGTTTTTCAAAAAATTGATTTTTCCAGATTTTCAATCGATCGAACTTGTTGCTCGACCGATCGAAATTGCGATTAAAAATTTTGGTTTGAATTTGCCTGACTCGATTAGCATTCGATCGATGCTCGATCGATCGAAACTGAAAAAAATTTCAGTTTTTAAGTATTTGACCAATTTTTTTTTCATGCATCATTTATGTTTAGGATTTACATGCATTGCATTGTGTTCTGTATCCATCTTGCAGTTTTGCAGTCATATCTCTCATTGTTTTCATACATAACATGCATACACTTTGCTAAATTGGGTACTCAACTTGATTTAAAAATTGATTGATTAATTTTTGAGTCCTTATACATTTTAGTATATGCTATTTTTTATGTGCAAACTACAGAAATACTCTTCTTAAGAGATATGATGGATAATAATGTGCAAATATTTTCTATACTCATGCAACTGTTTATGGGTCACATAGTATCAAGTTTGCATTTATTTAAAAAGAGAATATTTGTGTTCATGTGTAACCTCAATTTTTTTTTTTTTTAGTTTGGTGTGTGTTTTCTTATTTATCCCCATCTCCTACAGTTTTCCCAAAACTGTTTTTCCCAATACTTGTTTTGTTTTTCCTATATTTATAGGGGGAGAAGCTTGTTCTTAACCTTTGCTCTTCATAGGGGGAGTTGTCTCTATTTTCTATAGAGTTGAATTGTTTTGTGTTTCCTTGATTGTCTATTTTCTCTTGCTTTTTGTTGCGTATGTTTTTGTTTACTCTTTGTTTGAGTTGTCTTTCACAATACGTGACAAAAAGGGGGAGAGTTAGATGAAATGTGGGAATATGTGGGAATCCTGTTTGTTTTGTTTAGGGGGAGTTGAAATTGTTTTTGAAATGGGGAGAAAATAAATTTTTTTTTTTTATGTATCTAACTTAGGAGGAGAGTTAGTTTGCATATTTGTTATTTTCTTTAGTTTGTTTATTTTCGTTTACTTGTATTTTCCACACATGCGTTTATGTGTTTGTTGAGTGTTTCAAGAATATACAGGTTAATTCAGTTGTGACTGCTATCTACACTAGCAACTGATAGATAGTAGTTAGGTTGAATTGTATTTGGGCTATTTGTAACTTTGAGCATTTCATGTTTGTGATGTGTTTTGTCACGGATTGCCAAAGGGGGAGTTTGTTAGGTTCTAAGACTTTAGGAACTAATGTATTAAAACTTCAATTTGTATTATGTTGGCAAACCATGATCAAAACATAGAGTCTAGGTTTAGGCTTGCTCAAAGTATGTTTATTTGTAAATTGGAATCGAGTGATTGCAGAATTTATTGGACTAAATCTGCAAGGCTCGACCGGTCAAAAATTAGACTCGATCAATCGAACCACGTGTAGATTTATTTTTTTGCAAAGTTCCAATTCAGCTCAAACTTTACTTAAACGTATTAGGTTTCAAGTAAAACACTCCTATATATAAAGGAAACCCTAAAATGGTTTTATAAGTTTTTTAAAGAGAGAAGAGGGTGCCTCTTTGGTAGATCTAGGGTTTTGTACCCAAAAGATCTCTAACGACTTTGTTACTCTTTATGCTGTGTGTGTGAATCTTCTGTGAGATCTAGAGATATTTGCCTTCACATACACTTAGGGTTTCCAATCTCAAGATTGATGTCAAAAGCTTGGTGATCAATTCAGTTGCTGCTTCAAGAGCTTAAAGATACACAAGCGAAAGTGCTTGTACTAGCTGGGAATCCAAGAAAGAAGTAGTCCGTGGACTCGGAGCTGTCACATGGTCGTGGTAGTAAGTTTCCTACTAGAGGTAGCAATAGAATGTTAGTGGTCTAAGTCACTATTGTATAAACTTCAATTCTTTCATAGTAGATTTGGTTTACCTTAAGGATAGCTAGGTTAAATTCTCCCCAGGTTTTTTACCGGTTTAGTTTTCTTGGGTTATCTTATCGTTGTGTTCTTTATTTTCCGCACTTTACAATAATATGATATATGTGTGTTAACCTAGATTTGATAATTTGACTAAGTAATCACTTGGCTAATTAACTAGGTTAATCTGGTTGTGTTTTAAGGGGTCTAAAAACGTACACCTGTAACCTGAAACACTCGCACACAAACAAAACTTTCATTAAGCATATGACAAGTTGAATACATGGTACGTACATGAGCAAGTAAAGTGTGATCAAGTTTGTAAACACTATAAAACATGTAAGCATATCTTGATCAAACAAGGTCAGTCATTAAAGAATGACTACAATAAACATTTAACTAGTAAATGCTCATCCAGACATGCAAAGCAATAAAGACCAATCACAATGATCAATTGCATGTCCAACACAACCAATGCAAAATACACGAAGTATATGCATCTAGAATACAAGATCCTACAAGGGTACAAGTGTGAGGTACTTAAGATAGTTTAGTAACATCTAGAAGTACTAAAAAAAATTGCTACAAAGCAATGAAGTAAACACAAGTACTGAATATTAAACTGAAATATAAAAATAGAGTACTTATAGGAGTTTACATGATAGCTCAATGCTAATGATATTCTTTATGATAGGCAACATGCCTTTCATTTAACTTGTGTAAAAGATTCTCATCTCAAACAATATGTGTTTGTAGTCGATGCATAACCTATGGATAAATTTTAGCCTTAAAATACAACATCATCTTACGAAATCTTTTGTCAAGAATACAATCAACAAAAGTATTTTTCCAAAGAATGCAAAAGTCAAGACGTAACCAATTATATACTGAAGGATACAAAAAAATAGATGTTGGACTAAATGATTTTGGAACCAAGGTGTTACTAAGTTCCAAAATATATTTTATTTGGAGTTGGCCAAAAGCCTTGTAGCTCAATTGGTTGGCACCTCCTAGTGTTTCCAATTGAGACATGTAGGGTTTAAATCTCCTAGCCTCCATTGTAACTGTTAAAGTTATTGTGTGATTGGGTGACGATTGAATGATGAGTGGAAGCATGAAAGCGAGAGTGCACATGAAAGTTGTTAGGACATATGTGTTACAAGTTATGAACATATGTCATGATTTTATGTAATTGGCTTATCCTTTGACAAAACGCACTTTACTTGTATTTAGGTAGATTTAAGATGTATTTAAATACTTCAAGAAACTGTGTTTCAAGATCAATTGTTGAAGCCTTCAAATCTGTCCAAGAAAACAAGTTGATTGTGTAAAATCATTAAAGCTCGACAACTGGCTCGACAGCTGTATCTATCAAGCTTATGAAAGCTGTTCTAAGTTCGGTGTGCTCGACACCTTCTCGACAGCTGCTCGACACCTCCTATCTGTCGAGGTTTAAGAATTTTAGAATTCAAATCTAATTTTCTTGGGATCCATGAATTTGTCTTTGAGCTTTCTTTTCTCCTAACCCTAGATATATAAAAGGATTGTTTTAAGGGCCGTCAAAGTGTTCACAAGTTGCACAAGCTTTGAGCAAACTATGTTCAAGCAAATTGTGACCGAAGACGAAGTTCTTGCCTTAGTTCATCTCTTTCTCTTAAAGAAGTTGCTGTGTATGTGCACCATAGGATTTTGTGACCAAGCATCTTCTTAATCTTCATCGTGCGGATGAACTGAAGAACTTTGCAGCCAATAACCTTCATAGTTGGTGATTGAAGTCGCGTACTGGGATCCACGCAATTGATTAGTCACGTACTTGGGAGTCGTGCATCTGAAAGGGAAACTGTCACTACAGAATAAGTCCAATTGGGTATTGGGGTAAGGGTTCAACTGTAGGTTGGTAAGGTACTTGAGATTCCTTTACTTGTAACCGCTTGTTGTGATAATAGTGGAGTTTCGAGAGTGATGACCTGAAAATCACCCGATGGGGTTTTTGCCGTTAGGTTTTCCCCATTCGTAAACAAATCACCGTGTTATTTATTTTCCGCTGCATACTTAGTTTATTGATGATTTGTTTCTGCTACCAAGCGTTTGCATGATAAATTGATTAATTAATAACTTGGCTAATAAATTAATTAATTTCTATCACAGAGGGTCATTCAGTTTGTGGCCTATCAAGTGGCATTAGAGCAGGCACACTCTGATTAGGGTTTAATCTTTGCTGTGTTGATCCATTGACCGCTGTTTGTCATGGATAGAGGACAGTCATTAATCATACCTCCTTTATTTGAAAAAGTGTGGCAAGCTGTCGAGATTGGCTGGACTAAGCCAAAGGAAGCGTCGGTCGATTGGGATGAAGCCAAGATCAAGACGGCAAACTTCAATAGTAGAGCATTGAATGCTTTATTCAGTGCAGTCACCAATGAGGAGTTCAAGAAGATATCCTCTACTAAAACTATTAAGGAAGCATGGACCATCCTCCAGACAACCTATGAGGGCACTAAGGCTGTCAAGGACTCAAAGCTTCAGAGGCTCACTACAAGCTTTGAAGAAATAAAGATGGAGGAGGATGAGTCATTCGATGAGTTCTATGCCAAGCTAAAGGACATAGTGAACTCAACCTTCAATCTTAGGGAAACCATTCCTAAACCCAAGATTGTAAGGAAAGTGCTTAAATCTCTACCCGAGAGATTCCATGCCAAGATTATAGCAATAGAGGAATCAAAGGATATTGATAAGATTCCTTTGACTGAGCTGGTTGAAAACTTGTAGACCTACGAGCTAGGGTTGACAAGGATTGGCAAGATGGATAAAGGCATGGCACTGAAAGCCAAGAGCAGTGAGACAGATGAGTCTTCAGACGACGAAGATTCCAAGATGAAGTCCTACATCACCAGGCAGTTCAAGAAGTTTATGAAGAAAGCCAATGGAAAGGGTTTTGACAAGGACCGCAGGCAATCTAGTTCTTCTCAATTTAAAGGCCAAGACAAAGGGAAGAAGGATGCTAAGGAAGGTGGTCAGTACACTGTTCCCGCAGGACCTGAGTGCTTTGGGTGTCAAGGCTTCGGTCACATGAAGCATGAGTGTCTTACATACCTCAAGAGCATTGGGAAGAGCAAGACACTTGCTGTTACCTTGAGCGACACCGAGCTTGAAGATGATTCCGACAATGAGGATGACGGAATCTTGAATGCCTTCACTGCCACTGTTGATCCTACTGATGGGATTGTTGAAGATGTGGTTGAAGAAGAGGAATTGGTGAAATCAAAATTTGAGAAGATGGATGATCAAGATGACATCCATACAGCCTATGAGAAATTGTACAAGCTTTCTGAGAAGCATGAGAAACTGTATAGGCTAACCACCAAGAAACTCAGTGATGTGGAACTTGATCGTGAGGAGCTTTCCACAAAGTTTGATGAGGCTAATCAAACTATTGGAGCATTGAGGTTCGAGAACAATTTCTTGGCTGAGAAGACCAAGAAGCTTGAGGCAGAGTTGTGTCAAGTCAGAGCTCAACTGGAAAGAACTTCAAGTGCAAAGCTGGATGAGATGCTAAGCATTCAGAAATCTGCTTCAGATCGAACAGGCTTAGGGTATGGTCTCTCTTCTTCTAATACTACTTCTACTAGTACTACTGTTTTTGTTCCTCCTGCTAATAATGTTAAAATTGAGAACAATGAGATTAAAACTGAATTAACTAGTGAGAACATAAACAAGGGTAAATCTATCTTAGGAGCACCCCCAAAGCTTAAGAAGAAAGATGTTAAAAACCCTAGGGCTAAGAAGGCTAACTCTCAAAAGCCTAAACAAAAGAAGCAGCATCTCTGTCATCATTGTGGAGCTACCGGTCATACTCGACCAAATTGCTACAAGTGGCTTGCCACTCAACAGAGCAACGGCATGATAGCATCTGGGAACCAGAATCAGCTTCAATCCTCTCTTGCTCCCCTTGGAGATCTTCTTAAAGCCCTCATGTTCCTTTCGAACTTGAATGGTTTTCCCCCCTCACCGCCGGTTCAAGGGTTTAATCAAAGGAAGGGTTCTTCCAGGGTATGGAAGGAAAAGGGTTCCAAGTGATGTCGTCACTTTTCTCTCTCTCTTCTTCTTCTTTTTTTTTTTTTTTTTTTTTTTTTTTTTTTTGTGTGCATTACTTATGTGTTTGCTTTCTTTTTTGAGTCAGTCTAGTTTTTATGCTTTGGTTGTTTAACCTGTTTTTGTTTGGTTATTTTTCAGTTTTGCTTTGTTTTGTTTTTCATATAAAAAAAATTGAAAAATAAAAAAATACAAAAACAGTGTGTGTTGTGTGTACATTGGTACTTGTGTACCTTGGATGGCCATTGAAACAAAGTCTTCTAAATTTTGTATCTTTTGTAGCTTAGATGAGTATCTCTATGCACAACTAAGCAAGTGAGCTTTGTGGCTCTTGTTAGTGATGAGTAAGATTAAGTTATCTCTTGTACTTAACACTCGTATCACTCTTTTTGACGGGAAGGACTAAAAAATCCTGAGAGAAAGGCATTAATAACCATCTCACCACTATTGCCCGCTAATCATAAATGACACCTGTATGCTTCGGCATAGCAAAAGTGCAGTGTCAATGACATTTGTGTGCTTAGGCATAACAAAATTGAAATGTCAAATATCATTGGGTATTTCTTTTCTCACTCTAATATGCCCATGCATGATATGCTTAAAAGAAAAATATGCAAAGAAAAATCAAAAGTAAAAAGATCAAAAATGCTTTAAAAATGATTGCAAGCGTGTATTCTAGGAGATGTGGGAGTTATAGGATGTACCTTGAAGGTGATAGTCCCCATTAAGCAGTTATGATTGTGTGTGAGTTAAAGCGATTTTCTCATATCTCAAATTGTCATAACATGTATACACATATGCAATCTTGCGATGTTTTTCACACACAACATGCAATATTCTTTGCTACTCTTGATACATGTGCAGGTACAATGTGATTTGGCCATCACAAGGTTTTACATGTGTTAATGTATGCTCACTAAACTGTCTTGACTTGTTTTTGAAATATAAAATTGGTTAAACTTGTTTAGTGTGTGTGTGTGTGTTTTTGAAGATCCATGTGCTCAAATTTTTATTGAGAGTTGATTTTGGGAGTTTAATATGTTGATTGGATCATTGGTTGAGTTGCATGTTGGATTGCATTCATGACTGTGTTTTTCACATCTCGAAAAATTGTTTTTAAAAGCTGGCTCGACACCTCCTCGATAGCTAGCTATTTGTCGAGTTTCCTCAGCTTTTTCTTATCGCAATCTCGCCAGCACCTCGATACCTGGTGGATTGATCGAGAATGGGTCTGCATCCTCGATAGCTTCTCGATACCTGGTGGATCGATCGAGCTTCTATTCTTGGTTTTTGTTGAGTTGTTCCTTGATACCTCCTCGACACCTCAGCTGTCGACGAGCTTTTTCTCGGCACCTCCTCGACAGATACCTCGATACCTCTCTCAAGGATTTTTCAAGCTTTTTCAAGAATTTATTCACTTGGTAAGCTTCTAATCCTTTCACATTCATGCATTTCATGTTTTGAAACCTAGGTTTTGGGGTTTTTGAAAATTTTTGGAGTTTTTCAAAATTGATGAGTTGTTCTTGAAATTTTGGGATGGGTTTTCACTTAAAATGAGTTTAAAACCTCATACTTTGAATCACATTAGCATTATAATGGTATTGTCATGCATTTAGATGTGTGCTTTCTGTTTGTGTGCTGATAGGTTTGGATTGGGCAAAGCCCATGATGCAATTTCTTTTGCATGTCACATGTTCATGCATTTCCCATGCATACGTACTTTTTTTCAATATACTTGATATATTTGAAACTGCTTGGGATTTTTCTGATTGTCTTTTTCTTTCTCTCCCTCTCTTTCTGTTTACGTTAGTCATGTCTATGGCACCTAAGCGTAAATCCACTCCAGCTCGAAACCCTCTTCGTTCCGGAGCTTCTTCATCATCTGATCCTACACTTTCTCATATCCGGTTCCATGATGATGATGCCTTTAAGGCATTTTCGGAGAACTTTTCTAGACGAGGCATTCATTTGGAACGCCACGTCATTCTATCGGATTTTGCCGACACTGACCTTCCCTCTATCATTCACAGTAGAAGATGGGAATCACTGTATGACGTCCCGGTCACCTGTCCTCTCGTGCTTATCCAGGAGTTTTACTCCAACATGCACGGGATTGATCGTTCAGTACCTCTTTTCTTCACTCGCATTCGGGGTACGCGCATTCCTATCACACCGCAGCTTGTTGCGGATGTGCTTCATGTCCATAGGATAGAGTTTCCTGACTATCCTAGTTGTGAGCGTCTAAGGACTGTGTCCAAGGATGAGCTCATGTCTGCTTTTTGTGAGCGCCCTTCTGCTTGGGGTGAGCATCCGTTTACACCATGTCGACCTTTTACTAAAGGTCCTAGATTCATGAACATGGTAATGACTTTTGTTTTGCATCCACTCTCTCACTATAACTCTATCACAGAGCCTCGTGCTTGATTTTTGCTATCTCTTCTTGAGATTCTTACCATAGATTTCCCTTCTGATTTCATTTTGTCTATTATAGATGTTCATCTAGATTCGGCGTCCCGTGATAGGCTCATCTTTCCTTCCACGTCCCGTGATAAGCTCATCTTTCCTTCCGCTATCACGAGGATCTTACGCCATTTCTCCGTTCGTTTTCCCTCTTCCGACCATTTTACCGTAATGTGTGCCATAGATTACGCTACCGTTAAACGTAGCGAGGCTCAGCTTTGGTCGCGGCAGTTGGATCCAGCAGCTCCTTCCTCCCGTTCCACTCCATCCCGCTCTGCTCCATCCACATCCGCTCCTCCCTCTTCTTCGGGCGATGTGACTTTAGAAGACATCATGACGCAACTGTAGCACATGGATGCTTGCCTAGATACACTCTCTACGGAGTTGTATCAAGTGAACGTTCATGTCGGTCGTATTGCACGGTGACAGGCATCCATGGGTGGTTTTGCTTCTGAGGCTACTCCTTCACCACCTTCTCCCATGGCTTCTGATTCTGAGGATGAGGATGATGATGATGGTGATGACGATGATGCTGATGGAGATGCTAGCTCTATCGATGAGATGTCTACTTGACACTCTTGCCCTTTGTCACTCGTGACAAAAAGGGGGAGTAGTTTTGGATATGAGAGTAGTCTATCTTAGTGGGAGAGTTAGTATAGGACTTTTTTTGTTAGAGGGAGTGTTGATACATTTTTTGAGGGATGTAGTGAGGACAGTATGTATCTTTTCTTTTCTTTCTTTTTTGATACATTATTCTTGTACATGAGGTCTTGTGATCATTTATAGACATACATTGTACTTATCTCTTTCTTTATATTGATGTATGTTTTTCTTTTACCTACCCCTTCATGTGTTGTTTCTTTCTTTCTTAATACACATGTTTCTTATACTTGTATGCAATCTATTATTTTTGTTTCACACAAAGATGCCTTGATGAGTTTTGTTTAAAGTGTTTCAGAAATACAGGTTATCAAAGTCTACTTGCTATAAACTCTCTTCTTGCAAAGTTTTTTAAGAGTTTGTGTTAGGATAGATTTTATTGTATTCAACAAATGAATATGAGTTGAGTAATTTATGACTTCTCTCATATGTTCATTTGTTTGTTGTGGTTTTGTCACAGATTGCCAAAAGTGGAGATTGTTAGGACATATGTGTTACAAATGTTATGAACATATGTCATGATTTTATGTAATTGGCTTATCCTTTGAAAAAACGCACTTTACTTGTATTTGGATAGATTTAGGATGTGTTTAAATACTTCAAGAAACTATGTTTCAAGATCAAGTGTTGAAGCTTTCAAGTCTGTCCAAGAAAACAAGTTGATTGTGCAAAATCATTAAAGCTCGACAGCTGGCTCGACAGCTGTATCTATCGAGTTTAAGAAAGCTGTTCTAAGTTCGGTGTGCTCGACACCTTCTCGACAGTTGCTCGACACCTCCTATCTGTCGAGGTTTAAGAATTTCAGAATTAAAATCTGATTTTCTTGGGATCCGTGAATTTGTCTTTGGACTTTCTTTTCTCCTAACCCTAGACATATAAAAGGATTGTTTTAAGGGCCATCAAAGTGTTCACATGTTGCACAAGTTTTGAGCAAACTCTATTCAAGCAAATTGTGACCGGAGATGAACTTCTTGCCCTAGTTCATCTCTTTCTCTTGAAGAAGTTGCTGTGTATGTGCACCGTAGGGTTTTGTGACCAAGCATCTTCTTGATCTTCAACGTGTGGATGAACTGAAGAACTTTGCAGCTAACAACCTTCATAGTTGGTGATTGAAGTCGCGTACTGGGATCCGTGCAATTGATTAGTCACGTACTTGGGAGTCGTGCATCTGAAAGGGGAACTGTCACTACAGAACAAGTCCAATTGGGTATTGGGGTAAGGGTTCAACTGTAGGTTGGTAAGGTACCTAGGATTCCTTTACTTGTAACCGTTTGTTGTGATAATAGTGGAGTTTCGAGAGTGGTGACCTGAAAATCACCCGGAGGGGTTTTTGCCGTTAGCTTTTCCCCATTCGTAAACAAATCACCGTGTTATTTATTTTCCGCTGCATACTTAGTTTATTGGTGATTTGTTTGTGCTACCACGCATTTGCATGATTAATTGATTAATTAATAACTTGGCCAATTAATTAATTAATTTCTATCATAATGGGTCATTCAGTTTATGGCCTATCAAAAGTTTATGTGGTTCAACCTCACCAATTCCAAAGAATTTTCAAAATAATTTTCCATAGAATAAGCAACCTCAAAATCTTTTTCTTCTTTTGACTTCTATTAAGTCTATCGATTTGTAGGAGTTTATGGGATAAATCAATGCTAATGATATTCTTTATGATAGGCAACACACCTTTCATTTAACTTGTGTAAAAGATTCTGATCTCAAACAATATGTGTTTGTAGTTGATGCATAACCTATGGATAACTTTTAGCCTTAAAATACAAAATCATCTTATGAACTCCTTTGTTTCAATAATGTAATCAACAAAATTTTTGTTCCAAAGAAGCAAAAGTCAATAGGTAACCGATTATATACTGGAGGATACCAAAAAATAGATGTTGGACTCAATGATTTAGGAACCAAGGTGTTACTAAGTTCCAAAATAAATATTATTTGGAAATGGCCAATAGCCTTTTGGCTCAATTGATTGGCACCCCCTAGTTTTTCTATTTGAGACATCTAGGGTTTAAATCTCCTAGCCTCCATTGTAACTGTTAAAGTTATTATGTGATTAGGGGGTGATAGAATGATGAGTGGAATCATGAAAGAGAGTCAACACGGAAGTTTATGTGGTTCAACTTCATCAATTCCAATGAATTTTCAAATTCATTCTCCATAAAATAAGCAACATCATAATCTTTATTACTTTTGACTTCTATTAAGTCTATCCATTTATAGGAGTTTACGTGATAGCTCAATGCTAATGATATTCTTTATGATAGGCAACATGCCTTTCATTTAACTTGTGTAAAAGATTCTCATCTCAAACAATATGTGTTTGTAGTCGATGCATAACCTATGGATAAATTTTAGCCTTAAAATACGACATCATTTTATGAAATCTTTTTTGTCAAGAATACAATAAACAAAAGTATTTTTCCAAAGAAAGCAAAAGTCAAGACGTAACCGATTATATACTAAAGGATACAAAAAAATAGATGTTGGACTAAATGATTTTGGAACCAAGGTGTTACTAAGTTCCAAAATATATTTTATTTGGAGTTGGCCAAAAGCCTTGTAGCTCAATTGGTTGGCACCTCCTAGTGTTTCCAATTGAGACATGTAGGGTTTAAATCTCCTAGCCTCCATTGTAACTGTTAAAGTTATTGTGTGATTAGGTGACGATTGAATGATGAGTGGAAGCATGAAAGAGGGAGTGCACATGAAAGTTTATGTGGTTCAACTTCACCAGTTCCAAAGAATTTTCAAAATAATTTTCCATAGAATAAGCAACCTCAAAATCTTTTTCTGGTTTTGACTTCTATTAAGTCTATCAATTTGTAGGAGTTTATGTGATAACTCATTGCTAATGATATTCTTTATGATAGCCAACACACCTTTCATTTAACTTGTGTAAAAGATTCTAATCTCAAACAATATGTGTTTGTAGTCGACGCATAACCTATGGATAACTTTTAGCCTTAAAATACAAAATCATCTTACGAACTCCTTTGTTTCAATAATGCAATCAACAAAAGTATTTTTCCAAAGAAAGCAAAAGTCAACAGGTAACCGATTATATACTGGAGGATACCAAAAAATAGATGTTGGACTTAATGATTTAGGAACCAAGGTGTTACTAAGTTCCAAAATAAATATTATTTGGAATTGGCCAAAAGCCTTTTGGCTCAATTGGTTGGCACCTCCTAGTATTTCTATTTGAGACATCTAGGGTTTAAATCTCCCGGCCTCCATTGTAACTGTTAAAGTTATTGTGTGATTAAGGGGTGGTTGAATGATGAGTGGAATCATGAAAGAGAGTCAACACAAAAGTTTATGCGGTTCAACTTCATCAATTCCAATGAATTTTCAAATTCATTCTCCATAAAATAAGCAACATCATAATCTTTTTCTACTTTTGACTTCTATTAAGTTTATCGATTTATAGGAGTTTAAGTGATAGCTCAATTCTAATGATATTCTTTATGATAGGCAACATGCCTTTCATTTAGCTTGTGTAAAAGATTCTCATCTCAAACAATATGTGTTTGTAGTCAATGCATAAACTATGGATAACTTTTAGCCTTAAAATACGACATCATCTTACGGAATCTTTTGTTTCAAGAATACAATCAACAAAGTATTTTTCCAAAGAAAGCAAAAGTCAAGAAGTAACCGATTATATACTGAAGGATTCAAAAAAATAGATGTTGGACTAAATGATTTTGGAACCAAGGTGTTACTAAGTTCCAAAATATATTTTATTTGGAGTTGGCCAAAAGCCTTGTAGCTCAGTTGGTTGGCACCTCCTAGTGTTTCCAATTGAGACATGTAGGGTTTAAATCTCCTAGCCTCCATTGTAACTGTTAAAGTTATTGTGTGATTGGGTGACGATTGAATGATGAGTGGAAGCATGAAAGAGAGAGTGCACATGAAAGTTTATGTGGTTCAACTTCACCAATTCCAAAGAATTTTCAAAATAATTTTCATAGAATAAGCAACATCAAAATCTTTTTCTGCTTTTGACTTCTATTAAGTCTATCGATTTATAGAAGTTTACGTTCTAGCTCAATGCTAATGATATTCTTTATGATAGGCAACATGCCTTTCATTTAACTTGTGTAAAATTTCTCATCTCAAGCAATATGTGTTTGTAGTCGATGCTTAGCCTATGGATAAATTTTAGCCTTAAAATACAACATCATCTTATGAAATCTTTTGTGTCAAGAATACAATCTACAAAAGTATTTTTCCAAAGAAAGAAAAAGTCAAGAAGTAACCGATTATATACTGAAGGATACCAAAAAATAGATGTTGGAGTAAATGATTTAGGAACCAAGGTGTTACGAAGTTCCAAAATATATGTTATTCGGAGTTGGCCAAAAGCCGTATAGCTCAATTGGTTGGCACCTCCTTGTGTTTCCAATTAAGACATGTAGGGTTTAAGTCTCCTAGCCTCCGTTGTAACTGTTAAAGTTAGTGTGATTGGGTGACGATTGAATGATGAGTGGAAGCATTAAAGAGAGAGTGCAAACGAAAGTTTATGTGGTTCAAATTTGTTAGGACATATATGTTTCACATGTTAGGAACATATGTCACTAGTTTACGTAATTGGCTAATCCTTTGACAAAACGCACTTTACTTATATTTTGGTAGATCTAGGATGTGTTTAATGCTTCAAGAAATAAGGTTTCAAGTTCAAGTGTTAATGTCATACAAGTCTGTCCAAGAACCTAGTGTGAAAGTGTTGTTCATTAAAACTCGATAGCTAGCATCTATCGAGGCTTAAAGAGCTGTTTGAATCCTGTGGCTCGGCAGCTTCTCGATAGATAGGGTATCTGTCGAGGTTTATGAAAAACAGATTTTTCAATTCTATTTTCATCCAATCCATGGGTATAAGGATTATTTTAAGGGCCATCAAAGGTGGCACAAGTTGCACAAGTGTGGAGCAATGTTTTATTCATGAAAAAGCTGATCAGAAACAGAATTTGCCCTAGTTCATCTCTCTCTTGAAGAAGCTACTGTGTTTGTACACCGTAAGGTTTTAAAACCAAGGAGCTTCTTGATCTTCATCGTGTGATGAACTAAAGAACTTGGCAGCCAACATTCTTCTCTAGTTGGTGATTGAAGTCGCGTACTGGGATCTGCGCAATTGGTTAGTCAGGTACTGAGAGCTATGCATTGAAAAGGAGAGATTGTCACTACAGAACAAGTTCAATTGGGTATTGGGGTAAGGGTTTAATTGTAGGCTAGTATAAGGTACTGGGATTCCTTTACTTGTAACCGCTTGTTATGATAATAGTGAATTCTTTGGAGTGGTGACCTTAAAATCACCCGGTGGGGTTTTTGTCGTGTAGGTTTTCCCAATTCGAAAACAAATCATCGTTTCAATTTAATTTATGCTGCATACTTAGTTTAATTGGTGATTTGTTTATGGTACCACGCATTTTTGCATGCTAATTTGATTAATTAATAAACTTGGCTAATTAATCAATTAATTCATCACAAGGGGTCATTATGTTTTTGGCCTATCAAGTGATATCAGAGCAGGCACACTCTGATTAGGGTTAATCTTTTTTGTGCGATCCATTGACCCCTGTTTTTCATGGATAAAGGACAGCCTCTTATTATACCTCCTTTATTTGATGGCACTAACTATACATACTGGAAAGTACGCATGAGAGCTTTCTTACAGTCTTTAGATGAGAATGTGTGGCAAGTTATGGAGATGCTAAGATCAAGGCGGCAAACTTTAACTGCAGGGCATTGAATGCCTTATTCAGTGCGGTCACAAATGAGGAGTTCAAGAAGATATCCTCCACTGAAACTACGAAGGAAGCATGGACCATTCTCCAAACAACCTATGAGGGAACAAAGGCTATCAAAGACTCGCTTCAAAGGCTCACTACTAGCTTCGAAAAGATCAAGATGGAGGAGGATGAGTCGTTTGATGAGTTCTATACCAAACTCAAGGACATAGCGAACTCAGCTTTCAATCTTGGGGAAACCATTCCTGAACCCAAGATTGTGAGAAAGGTGCTCAGATCTCTACCCGAGAGATTCCATGCCAAGATAACCGCGATTGAGGAATCAAAGGATATTGACGAAATTCCTTTGACAGAGTTGGTTGGAAATTTGCAGACCTATGAGTTGGGTTTGACAAGTATCGAGAAATCGAGCAAGAGCAAGAGCATGGCATTGAAGGCCAAGAGCAATGATACTGATGAGTCTTCAGACGATGAAGATTCTAAGATGCAGTCCTATATTACAAGGCAATTCAAGAAGTTCAAGAAGAATGCCAATGGGAAGGGCTTCGATAAGGACCGTAGGCAATCTAGCTCCTAACAATTCAAGAGACAAGACAAAGGGAAGAAGGATACTAGGGATGGCGGTCTGTACACTGTTCCCTCAGGACCAAAGTGCTTCGGGTGTCAAGGCTTTGGACATATGAAACAGGAGTGCTCTACATATCTCAAGAGCATTAGGAAGAGCAAGGCACTTACTGCTACATTGAGTGACACAAAACCTAAGGATGATTCAGAAAACGAGGATGATGGAATTCTGAATGCCTTCACTGCCATTGTCAAGTGGATGAAGAAGTGGACTTGGTTGATTCTTAGTTCAAGAAGATGGATGATCAAGATGATATCCATACAACCTATGAGAAATTGTACAAGGTTTCTAAGAAGCATGAGAAACTTCATAGGCTGGCCACTAAGAAACTCAGTGATGTGGAGCTTCATCGTGAAGAGCTTTCCACAAAGTTTGATAAAGCCAATCAGACTATTGGAGCACTGAGGTTTGAGAATAATTTATTGGCTGAGAAGACCAAGAAACTTGAAGAGGACTAGTTCATCTGATGGGGTTTTTGCCGTGTAGGTTTTCCCCATTCGTAAACAAATCACTGTGTCAATTTAATTTCCACTGCATACTTTGTTTAATAGGTGATTTGTTTGTGCTACCACGAACATTGCATGTTAAATTGATTAATTAATAAATGAGGCTAATAAATCAATTAATTCATCACAAGGGATCAATTCGGTTTTGGCCTATCATAACCAATTATATGTTGAAGGATACCAAGAAATAGATGTTGGACTAAATGATTTAGGAACCAAGGTGTGACTAAGTTCCAAAATATATATTATTTGGAATTGGCCAAAAGCCTTGTAGCTCAATTGGTTGGCACCACCTAGTGATTCTATTTGAGACATCTAGGGTTTAAATCTCTCAGCTCCATTGTAACTGTTAAAGTTATTGTGTGATTGGGTGATGATTGAATGATGAGTGGAAACACGAAAGAGAGAGTGAACACGAAAGTTTATGCGGTTCAACTTTACCAATTCCAAAGAATTTTCAAAATCATTTTCCATAAAATAAGCAACATCAAAATCTTTTTCTGCTTTTGACTTCTACTAAGTCTATCAATTTTTAGGAGTTTACGTGATAGCTCAATGCTAATCATATTCTTTTTTATAGGCAACATTCCTTTCATTTAACTTGTGTAAAAGATTATCATCTCAAACAATATGTCTTTGTAGTCAATGCATAAACTTTGAATAACTTTTAGCATTAAAATGCAACATCATCTTACGAAATCCTTTGTTTCAAGAATACAATTAACAAAATTATTTTTCCAAAGAAAGCAAAAGTCAAGAAGTAACCGATTATATATTGAAGGATACCAAGAAATAGATGTTGGACTAAATGAATTAGGAACCAAGGTGTTACTAAGTTCTAAAATATATATTATTCGGAGTTGGCCAAAAGCCTTGTAGCTCAATTGGTTGGCACCTCCTAGTGTATCCAATTTAGACACGTAGGGATTAAATCTCCTAGCCTCCGTTGTAACTGTTCAAGTTATTGAGTGATTGGATGAGGATTGAACGATGAGTGGAAGCATGAAAGAGAGAGTGCACATGAAAGTTTATGTCGTTCAACTTCACCAATTCGAAAGAATTTTCAAAATAATTTTCCACAGAATAAGCAACATTAAAATATTTTTCTACTTTTGGCCTCTATTAAGTCTATCGATTTATAGGAGCTCACGTGATAGCTCATTGCTAATGATATTCTTTATGATAGGCTACATGCCCTTCATTTAACTTGTGTAAAAGATTCTCTTCTAAAAAAATATATGTTTGTAGTCGATGCATAAACTATGGATAACTTTTAGCTTTAAAATACAACAACATCTTACGAAATCCTTTGTTTCAAGAATAGAATCAGCAAAAGTATTTTTCCAAAGAAAGTAAAAGTCAAGAAGTAACCGATTATATATGGAAGGATACAAAAAAATAGATACTGGAGTAAATGATTTAGGAACCAAGGTGTTATTAAGTTCCAAAATATATATTATTTGGAGTTGGCAAAAAGCCTTGTAGCACAATTGGCTGGCACCTCCTAGTGTTTCCAATTGAGACATCTAGGGTTTAAATTTCCCCAGCCTCCACTATTGTTGTTAAAGTTATTGTGTGATTGGGTGATGATTGAATGATGAGTGGAAGCATGAAAGAGAGAGTGAACACGAAAGTTTATGCGGTTCAATTTCTCCAATACCAAAGAACTTTGAAAATTATTTCCCATAAAATAAGCAACATCAAAATCTTTTTCTACTTTTGACTTCTATTAAGTCTATCGATTTATAGAAGTTTACGTGATAGCTTAATGCTAATGAGGTAAGGTTGAATTTAATCAACCATCTTGTTGGCTTTATTCCATGCCAAATTTGCTTGTAATTTAGCAATTAGTAACCCTGTGTTTAGGTGGGAATCATGTAAGGGTAGTGTGTGAGAGAGTGTGAAGAAATGCTCAAGACTGTGCAGTGAAGCAGGGACTCACAGCTGGATCTCGCGGGTGGCTCGCGACTTGCAAGCCGCCAGAAGATGCACACGAGGGAAGCATGTAGAGAAGCTAAACTGTCATGCCAGCTGTAGTACTACAGGACAAAAAGTCCAGACTGGCCATTCAGTTAGCTCGCGGCTTGGACTCGCGACTTAGTTAAGTTGCGAGGCCAAGTCGCCAGTCCACTCTGTTATGGAAAAACTGACTCTTCACATTCCTTTCTCACTCCAGTATAAATACCCCTTATACCCACGAAATATTGAGAGCTTCCAGAGAGAATTTTGAGAAAGAAACCCTAAAGAAAAACAAGATTGACTCATCCACAATCTTTACATAGTGACTCTTAAAATTCCTCAACTCTCACCCTCTCTATTGTTACATCCTTGAGAGGTTCATTAGCCAAATCCTTTTCTCACCATACCCATATCTGTGAGAAGGCTTTTTGGTGCTTGGGAAGCAGTTAGGAAGGGACCAATTCATATTGGTTGATGCTATGGGTTATAGCGGAATCCGGTAAGCTAAAGAAGAAATAGATTCGGTGTAACCTCGTCAGAGTAGGAGCTTGGAGGGCTTAGGTACACTGGGTAGATTAGACTTGGAGGGTCTTCTGTTGTTCATGTATACCAACTTGATTCTTTAGTGGATTATTGACTACTTGGAGGGGGGCGGAAAGGTTTTACGCCGAGGGCTTCGGTTTCCTCTTCGTTAACACATCGCTCTGTTGTCCTTGTGTTTGCATCTCTCTTCCTTAATCTTTGCCATTTAATTTCTACTATGAATGTGATTTTATTTGGTTTAGATTATGTTATCAATTCTGTTTTAGCTTATTTACATTTTCCGCACGCACATTGTTTGTTGATAAGCTTGAGTTATGGTTTAAATGTTTGTGATAATGACTCTATGAGTTTATTTGAAGGGTGTCCTAACAATGAACTCCTAGAGTTATTGAAAACAAAGAAACATGCTAGGATGTTTTTCACATGCTGAAGTATTTTGAAAATAAGAATCACATCTTACACAATAGCCTATGTGAGTCTAATTCTTTGATTAAGAAGTATAAAAGAAGAAATAGAATTTTGTGTGATAAGATTGATAATCTGAAAAATAAAATTCAATTCAACAAGAGCATGGAAAATGAAGATAAGTTTTTATTTGAAGGTTAAGATTGCTTGTCTCATGCTTGCTTGTTTGTGCATACTTCTTTGAAGGTTTTTAATTCATACCTATGGTATCTTGATAACGGTTGTTCTCGTCATATGATAGGAGATAAAACATTGTTTAAGTCACTCAAAGAAAAGGTTGGTGACTCTGTGACATTTGGGGATGGAAGTCATGCTCAAGTTCTCGGCAAGGGGACTGTTGAGATTCCTGGATTACCTCTATTGAAGGATGTCTTATACATCAAAGGGCTAAAGGCAAATCTCTTAAGCATTACTTAAATATGTGATGAGGACTTTCTTGTTCAATTCTCAAAGAAGGGGTGTGTAATTATTGATGAAGAAGAGATTCAAGTCTTGGAAGCGAATAGGACTATTGACAATCATTATGGAGTAGTCCCTACGGCACCAATTTCCTGTAGAAGTGCTCAAGTTGACATGTTGGAACTTTGGCATCAAAGGTTCGGTCATGCAAACTTCAAATAAGTGGCTAAAGTTTCGAAACTTGAGGCGGTTGAAGGACTTCCAAAATTTGGAAAGGTCAAGAAAACCATTTGTGGTGCATGTCAAATGGGGAAGCAAACAAAGGCAAGTCATCAAAAGGTGAATGTGATTGCTACTTCTCGATGCTTAGAGCTCCTTCATGTTGATCTAATGGGGCCCACAAGAACTGAAAGTCTAGAAGGAAAAAGATACATTATGGTCATTGTTGATGACTTCTCAAGATACACATAGGTGGAATTCCTTAGGGAAAAATTAGAAGCATGTGAGAAAATGGAGGTTCTATGTAAGAGGAATGAAAAGGGGGTGTCTATTGTCAAGATAAGGAGCGATCATGGCAAGGAATTTGAGAATGCACGATTTGATTTTTTTTTACAAAAAGAATGGGATTAAAAAGGAATTTTTAGCTCCTAAGACTCCTCAACAAAATGGGGTGGTTGAGAGAAAAAATCGGGTAATTCAAGAGATGGCAAGGGTCATGCTACTCAACAAGCAAATTCCACAAAAGTTTTGGGGAGAAGCTGTGAACACTTCATGTCACATTGGCAATAGAATATACTTTCGAGCAGGAACAAAGAAGACCGCATATGAAATTTGGAATGGAAAGAAGCCAAAAGTGAAGTACTTCTGAGTATTTGGAAGCAAGTGCTACATTCTCAATGATTGGGAGAATCTTGGGAAGTTTGATGCAAAAAGTGATGAAGGTATCTTCCTTGTGTATTCTACTAGTAGCCGGGCATACAGAGTCTACAACAAGAGAACAAAGACAATAATGGAGTCCATCAACGTGAAAATTGATGATGCTATAACAAAAGTAGAGATGGTTGACGATGGAGAAGGGCCAAGCACTAAAGAACCCACTGTTGAGGTCGAAGCCCTTGATATTGAGGTTGAAGGATATACACCGGAAAAGGAATCAACTCCCGTAAACTCAAGAATGGAGACTAGATCAATGTCTAGAACAGTAAGTCCTCTCACTCCTCTGGAAGTTCATCCTCCTATCGCTTGGAATGATGAATTGTCCACTTCAAAGAAACCATCATCACAAGTGGTTAAAAACCATCTGGAAAGTAACATTATTGGGTCTTTAGACGAAGGTCTTCGCCTTAGAAAGGGAAACAAACTTCTGGCCAATCATGTGACATATCATTGCTACCTAGCTCAATTTAAGCCGAAAAAAGTAGAAGAAGCTCTTCAAGATGAAAATTGGGTTGAGTCAATGCATGAAGAGCTGAATCAATTTGTGAGGAATGATGTATGGGAACTCGTTCCTAGGCCTGAAGATGTTCATGTCATCGGCACCAAATGGATCTTCAAAAACAAGACCGATGAGGATGGAGAGATTATCTGGAATAAATCTTGGTTAGTAGCTCAAGGATACACTCAAGTAGAAGGAGTAGATTTTGATGAATCCTATACTCCAGTGGCAAGGCTTGAGTCTATTCGTATTCTCATGTCAATTGCATGCACCATGAACTTCAAACTCTACCAAATGGATGTGAAATGTGCATTTCTAAATGGCTATCTAAATGAAGAAGTGTTTGTTGAACAACCCAAAGGCTTCGAATATCCTCACTATCCGGACCATGTGCTGAGATTGAAGAAAGCGCTTTATGGCTTGAAACAAGCTCCAAGAGCTTGGTATGATCGGCTTACTCAGTACCTCCTAGATAGAGGATTCAAAAAAGGGTATGCTAATCGAACTTTGTTTGTCAAGAATGATGAGGATTATCTTCTCGTAGCTTAAGTATATGTTGATGACATAGTATTTGGAGCTACTATTGATGCTCGAGCCATAGAATTTTCTGAGGAAATGAAGAAAGAGTTTGAGATGAGTATGGTGGGGGAGCTTACATTCTTCTTGGGTCTTCAAGTCAAACAAAGGAAGGAAGGCATATTCATTTCACAAGAAAAATATGCTCGAAATATAGTCAAAAAGTTTGGATTAGACTCCAAGAAGTATGCCTCTACTCCTATGAGTTCATCTACGAAGCTCAATGTTGATTCTTCTGGGGTAGAAGTCAGTCCAACATTGTATAGAAGTATCATTGGGAGTTTACTCTATCTCACCGCAAGTAGACCGGATATTGCTTTTAGTATGGGTGTTTGTGCTCGATATCAGGCTGCTCCAAAAGAATCTCACTTGACTGCAGTGAAGCAAATCATAAGATATGTCAATGGAACTCCGGATTATGGCTTGTGGTACTCAAAGGACTCTAATGCTTGTCTTGCTGGTTATTCGGATGCCGATTGGGCTGGAAGTGTGGATGATCGAAAGAGTACTTCAGGTGGTTGCTTCTATCTTGGAAACAACCTTGTCTCTTGGATGAGCAAGAAACAAAATTCCGTATCTCTCTCTATAACTGAAGCTGAGTATATAGCTGCTGAAAGTTGCTATACACAACTATTTTGGATGAAGAAGCTACTTCATGACTATGGGATTCCGCAAGATACAATGTGTGTTTTCTGTGATAACACCAGTGCTATAAATCTCTCTAAGATTCCGGTTCAGCATTCCAAGTCAAAACAAATAGAGATATGTTACCACTTCATCCGGGATTTGGTGGAAGATAAAGTTGTATGTCTTGAGTTCATTCATACGGACAACCAAAAGGAGGACATCTTCACCAAGCCTCTCGATGGTCCACGGTTTGAATCACTCCGTAACACCATCGGTGTTGGTACAATTCCTCAAATCTCATGTGTGATGTGTGCTTTATTTATTTGTCTTGAGTTGATTACTCTAGTTTAGAGCACACACTACTTTGTTGGCTATTTGTATAGCATGTTCTGCTTGTTTGCTTTAACTTTAAATGCTTTTACACTGGTGTTTTTGCTCAAAATTTTTTTTTTTTGTCAAAAAAAATCCAAAAAACACATAAAAGTAGTAGAAAATCAATAAGTTTGATCGACATCGTTGAGTTTTGTCTCAAAACATATTTTGCCTTGTACCTTTGTACTAATAGCCTTGTGCATTTACAAACGTAGCTTATTCCCTATGCACTCCATATCTTTGTGGGAGAAATCTTGACGTCTATGTGATTGTTATAAATAGATCTTCAAACTTGTTATGAATGATTAATCAATGGTATTGTTGATCTTGAGACATGCATAGACTTTTGCCTATATATCTTCCTACCCATTTATTTTATTGTTTTTGCTTAAAAGAGCTCTCCAAATGAAAAGAGATATTGAGTTGCAAAAGCCTGTCGCACATACTAATATTTGACTAGGAAAAAGGGAAAGCGACGTAAAATAGAATGTATGATGCCCAAAAAGCCAAAGGCTAACTCATCAAATTGAAATATCAAAAATTTCAAGCATCGATCTCACAATGAGATGTATTGATTCAAAAAGATCAAATGATATGATGTATATGGAGCCAAATGAAAAGCTTCAAAGTTATGTTATCAAGTTTATGTGGGAGGTCATATATGCATATTTCTATAATTGAGATGGGTCACTTTATCTAGTGCTAATTGTGTATGGCTTAGTTGAATTGATCATTGAAACTTCACGTTAGACTAAGGACTATCTCGTTGTTGATATCCACACACATCACACATGTCTATGTTCAATGAATGCCATATTCATTTGTGTGATTGTACTTGATTAAATGTGTTTTCACATGCTCAATTTTTGTTGATCAAACACAAAAAGATTTTTGAGTGTTTTAGTTGTTTTTGGAAAGTATTTTGTTTTTGCAATAATTGTCAAAATCTTCAAAAATAGTGTTGCCCTGTTCTGGCGACTCAGTCGCGGGTTGGTCTAGTCGCATACCTCAGTCGTGAGCCCACATAGAGATTTTTCGTGACTCACTGGCGGGTCAATGTCCCAGTCGCGAAAAATACATAGAATATTTTTCAAACTTTGGGTTTTTATTGTTTCTCGCGGCTCTGTCTAGCGACTTGTTCGCGGGTGGAAGGTCTAGTCGCGAGGGGTACACAGAAATTTTCACGAGTTACCTCGTGACTTTCTCGCGGGTAAAACTTCCAGTTGCGAAAAACACTTAGAAAAATTTTCAAAAATTTTGGTTTCAAAGAGTCTCGCGACTTACCCTGGCGACTTGGACGCGACTTAAATCAGTCGCGAATATAGCATGTTTTGCGCAAATTGGTCAGTTTTTAAAACGTTTGGGTTTTCCCTCAAACTTTTGTGACTGTTCATTGTCTTCCCCGATTGAACCTCTCTCAAACCCACCGTGTTCCTCACAAAAATCCCTATTGTTACTCATCATTTCTACTTCAATCTTCAAGAAAAAGGTATGGGTTTTCTTATTTTTTGTAAGTATTTTCATACTCTTTGCCTTGAACTTCTTGATTTGTGAGATGTTATTGAGATTTGAGATTTATTGATGGTTGAATATGGGTATTTGCTGTGTTGCTGAAATTGTTGTGTGGGTTGTGTTGGATATGCGTTATTTCACTCTGTCTTTAGCTGTACAAATGTGTTAGTTGTAGCACACACACATTCTATGACATGATTGTGATTCTAATCTAATGATTTTAGGGTTTTTCCACAATTTTTTTTGGGTCTAACTCTGTGCTAATAAAGTTTGTTGTCTTGTGTGGTCTTTGTTGCTCCCTGATGTAACATGATGCAGCTTAAAAATGTCTCCTTTCAAGAGTGCAGCTGTGAAAGGAGGTAGCAACAAGGAAAAAGAACCAATGATTGATGTTGATGACCCCTCTCCTAGGCCAGAAAGGACCCGATCACCGTTAGGAGTATATGATCCCCACAAATTCAGATCCTATGCTGCATTTCAGACCCATGAAAATTATTTCAGAGACGCCACACCACTAGTTGAAAGGGCTATTGACCAACCATCTCTTCGTGAAACCAACATTCCCATATGGTTTGCCACAAAGGATTGGAATTTTCTTCTCTCTGACCTTGATGTTGCGTACGTGAACATGGTGAAAGAATTTTATGCTAATGCCATTGTTGAAGGAGATGAGCTCAAATGCTGGGGTAGAGGAAAGAGTTTCTACGTGTCTCCTTTTTATCTAGTGAATATCCTACACATTAACCGACCAATGCTTGCTACAACACCGGTTTATGATGATTTAAATCCAGACGAGGATTTACTTTAGGAAACCCTTGGACGAAACTTGGAATTCTCCTAAACTGGGAATTCAATCAGTGTTTCTTCACTATCTCCCAAACTAAGGGTGCTTACCATCATCATGTTCCACAATCTATATCCTCTATCCAACACCGGATATATGAATCTAGGGAGATCCGTGTTCCTTCATGATCTGATTTCGGATGAAGAGATCGACATCTGTGCTCATATCTTTCATCTTTTACGCAAAACGGTTCTACGAACTGATTCAAGGGCATGCATTCCTTTTTGTTGCTTCATTTCAAGGATTTTGAAGCTCAAAGGCGTTCATCCATCTGACAATGAGTCTCCTTACCCGAAGCCAAGTCCAATCAACATCTGTACACACAATGCAAGCATTGGTCATAGTCGGAAAGGGAAACAAGATGGAAAGTTCAGCACCTCCTACTGGTTCACACTCTGCCTCATCCTCCTATGATGAGAAATTGGATAACATTATGGCATCCATCCACGACATTAGCACCAAGATGTCTGGGCTTGCTACTCTCCTGCACCATCATCACATCCGTTGTGATACAAAGTTCACTTCCCTCTAAACCCAATTGGACCAAATCCAAAGGAAGCTAGAAGAAAGTGAGGACTAGCTATTCCATGACAAAAATGGGGAGATGATGACGATAGGGGGAGTACTGATGCTGAGAAGGAGTTGATGTTGAGCAGGAGCTGCCTATGTTTAATGCTTTGTTTATTTGTTATCACATGACTTAGTTTATATTCAGTTTATATACTTTGGGTTTTGTACCTTTGCTTTGTAGCATAGTACTTGTTGTTTAATGTTTTGCATTTTCTTTAAGTACATCACTCTTGTGCCCTAGTAGGATCTTGTTCCTAGATGCATATATGTTTTGTGCATTGGTTGAGCGTTGGACATGCAAATGATACTTTGCATTGAACTTATTAGCTTGCATGTCCGGATGATCATTCCATATGTGAATGAGCATTGTGGTCACTATTCTATAGTGATTGCTTGTATGGTCAAGCCATGGTTTATTGCTTTATTCCATTTTGTTTGATCGCATTGTGCTTGTTTCATATGCATTACAAGTTTTCTGCATACAATGATCAAATTGTGTTGTTGTGTTTCAGGAGATACTTGTTCTTATGATTCAAGAGCTTCATAGATTCTAGAGTTAGGTGTGAGTGAGTTTTGTTCAACTGTTCCCAACTCACATGTTAAGTCTAAAGTTTTTTTTAGGGTTTTGTCACTGAATAGCCAAAGGGGGAGATTGTAAGGTTGAATTTAATCAACCATCTTATTGGCTTTATTCTGTGCCAAATTTGCTTGTAATTTAGCAATTAATAACCCTGTGTTTAGGTGGGAATCATGTAAGGGTAGTGTGTGAGAGAGTGTGAAGAAATGCTCAAGACTGTGCAGTGAAGTAGGGACTCACAGCTGGATCTCGCAGGTGGCTCGCGGCTTGCAAGCCGCCAGAAGATGCATATGAGTGAAGCATGCAAAGAAGCTGAACCGTCATGCCAGCTGTAGCACTACAAGACAAAAAGTCCAAACTGGCCATTCAGTTAGCTGTCGGCTTGGACTCACGACTCAGTCAAGTCGTGAGGCCAAGTCGCCAGTCCACTCTGTTATGGAAAAAATGACTCTTCGCATTTCTTTCTCACTCCAGTATAAATACCCCTTATACCCATGAAATATTGAGAGCATCCAGAGAGAATTTTGAGAGAGAAACTCTAGAGAGAAACAAGATTGACTTATCCACAATCTTTATATAGTGACTCTTAAAATTCCTCAACTCTCACCCTCTCCATTGTTACATCCTTGAGAGGTTCATTAGCCAAATCATTTTCTCACCATACCCATATCTGTGAGAAGGCTTTTTGGTGCTTGGGAAGCAGTTAGGAAGGGACCAATTCATATTGGTTGATGCTATGGGTTATAGCGGAATCCGGTAAGCGAAAGAAGAAATAGATTCGGCGTAACCTCGTTAGAGTAGGAGCTTAGAGGGCTTAGGTACACTGGGTAGATTAGACTTGGAGGGTCTTCTGTTGTTCATGTATCCCAACTTGATTCTTTAGTGGATTATTGACCACTTTAAGGGCAGCGGAAAGGCTTTATACCGAGGGCTTCGGTTTCCTATTCGATAACACATCGCTGTGTTGTCCTTGTGTCTGCATCTCTCTTCCTTAATCTTTGCCATTTAATTTCTGCTGTGAATGTGATTTTATTTGGTTTAGATTATGTTATCAATTCTGCTTTAGCTTATTTATATTTTCCGTGCGCACATTGTTTGTTGATAAGCTTGAATTGGTAATTTATTAATTGGGGGTCTAAACGTTCATAGGTGTTTTATACACATTTTGAACATTCAAATTATATTCTTCATGATAGGCAACATGTCTTTCATTTAACTTGTGTAAAAGATTATCATCTCAAACAATATGTCTTTGTAGTCGATGCATAAACTTTGAATAACGTTTAGCATTAAAATGCAACATCATCTTATGAAATCATTTGTTTCATGAAAAGAATCAACAAAAGTATTTTTCCAATGAAAGCAAAACTCAAGAAGTAATCGATTATATACTGAAGGATACAAAAAAATAGATGTTGGAGTAAATGATTTAGGAACCAAGGTGTTACTAAGTTCCAAAATATATATTATTTGGAGTTGGAACAAAAGCCTTGTAGCTCAATTTTTTGGCACCTCCTAGTGTTTCCAATTGGGAAATGTAGGGTTTAAATCTCCTAGCGTCCATTGAAACTGTTAAAGTTATTGTGTGATTGGTTGATGATTGAATGATGAGTAGAAGCATGAAAGAGAGAGTTAACAGGAAAGTTTACGCGGTTCAACATCACCAATTCCAAAGAATTTTGAAAATCATTTTCCATAAAATAAGCAACATCAAAATCTTTTTCTACATTTGACTTCTATTAAGTCTTTTGATTTATAGGAGTTTCCAAGATAGCTCATTGCTAATGATATTCTTTGTGATAGGCAACATGCCTTTCAGTTAACATGTGTAAAAGATTATCATCTCAAACAATATGTATTTATAGTCGATGCATAAACTTCGAATAACTTTTAGCCTTAAAATGCAACATCATCTTACAAAATCCTTTGTTTCAAGAATACAATTAACAAAAGTACTTTTCCAAAGAAAGGAAAAGTCAAGAAGTAACCGATTATATATTCAAGGATACCAAGAAACAGATGTTGGACTAAATGATTTAGGAACCAAGGTGTTACTAAATTCCAAAATATATATTATTTGGAGTTGGCCAAAAGCACTGTAGCCCAATTGGTTGGCACGTCCTAGTGTTTCCAATTGAGACACGTAGGGTTTAAATCTCCTAGCCTCTATTGTAACTGTTAAAATTATTGTGTGATTGGGTGACGATTGAGTGATAAGTGGAAGCATGAAAGAGATTGTGAACACGAAAGTTTATGCGGTTCAACTTCACCAACTCCAACTAATTTTGAAAATAAATTTCCATAAAATAAGCAACATCAAAATCTTTTTCTACTTTTGACTTCTATTAAGTCTATTGATTTATTGGAGTTTACGTGATAGCTCAAAGCTAATGATATTCTTTGTGATACGCAACGTGCCTTTCTTTTAACTTGTGTAAAAGATTATCATCTCAAACAATATGTATTTATAGTCGATGCATAAACTTTGAATAACTTTTAGCCTTAAAATGCAACATCATCTTACAAAATCCTCTGTTTCAAGAATACAATTAACAAAAGTACTTTTCCAAAGAATGGAAAAGTCAAGAAGTAACCGATTATATATTGAAGGATACCAAGAAATAGATGTTGGACTTAATGATTTAGGAACCAAGGTGTTACAAAGTTCCAAAATATATATTATTTGGAGTTGGCCAAAAGCCTTGTAGCCCAATTGGTTGGCACGTCCTAGTGTTTCCAATTGAGACATGTAGGGTTTAAATCTCCTAGCCTCCGTTGTAACTGTTAAAATTATTGTGTGATTAGGTGACGATTGAGTGATGAGTGGAAGCATGAAAGAGATTGTGAACACGAAAGTTTATGCGGTTCAACTACACCAACTCCAACTAATTTTGAAAATCAATTTCCATAAAATAAGCAACATCAAAATCTTTTTCTACTTTTGACTCCTATTAATTCTATCGCTTTATAGGAGTTTACGTGATAGCTCAAAGCTAATGATATTCTTTGTGATACGCAACGTGCCTTTCTTTTAACTTGTGTAAAAGATTATCATCTCAAACAATATGTATTTATAGTCGATTCATGAACTTTGAATAACTTTTAGCCTTAAAATGCAACATCATCTTACGAAATCCTTTGTTTCAAGAATACAATTATCAAAAGTATTTTTCCAAAGAAAGCAAAAGTCAAGAAGTAACCAATTATATTTTGAAGGATACCAAGAAATAGATGTTGGACTAAACAATTTAGGAAATGAGGTGTTACTAAGTTCCAAAATATATATTATTTGGAGTTGGCCAAAAGCCATGTAGCTCAATTGGTTGGCACGTCCTAGTGTTCCCAATTGAGACATGTAGGGTTTAAATCTCCTAGCCTCCGTTGTAACTGTTAAAGTTATTGTGTGATTGGGTGATGATTGAATGATGAGTGGAAGCATGAAAGAGAGTGAACACGAAATTTTATGCGGTTCAACTTCACCAATTCCAAAGAATTTTGAAAATCATTTTCCATAAAATAAGCAACATCAAAATCTTTTTCTACTTTTGACTGCTATTTAGTCTATCGATTCATAGGAGTTTACGTGATAGCTCAATGCTAATGATATTCTTTGTGATAGGCAACACGTCTTTCATTTAACTTGTGTAAAAGATTATCATCTCAAACAATATGTATTTATAGTCGATTCATGAACTTTGAATAACTTTTAGCCTTAAAATGCAACATCTTCTTACGAAATCCTTTGTTTCAAGAATACAATTAACAAAAGTATTTTTCCAAACAAAGCAAAAGTCAAGAAGTAACCGATTATATATTGAAGGATATCAAGAAATAGATGTTGGACTAAATGATTTAGGAACCAAGGTGTTACTTAGTTCCAAAATATATATTATTTGGAGTTGGCCAAAAGCCCTGTAGCTCAATTGGTTGGCACGTCCTAGTGTTTCCAATTGAGACATGTAGGGTTTAAATCTCCTAGCGTCCGCTGTAACTGTTAAGGTTATTGTGTGATTGGGTGACGATTGAGTGATGCGTGGAAGCATGAGAGAGAGTGAACACGAAAGTTTATGCGGTTCAACTTCACCAATTCCAAAGAATTTTGAAAATCAATTTCCATAAAATCAGCAATATCAAAATCTTTTTCTACTTTTGACTTCAATTAAGTCTATCGATTCATAGGAGTTTATGTGATAGCTCAATGCTAATGATATTCTTTGTCATAGGCAACACGTCTTTCATTTAACTTGTGTAAAAGATTATCATCTCAAACAATATGTATTTGTAGTCGATGCAGAAACTTTGATTAACTTTTAGCCTTAAAATGCAACATCATCTTACGAAATCCTTTGTTTCAAGAATACAATCAACAAAAGCATTTTTTCAAGGAAAGCAAAAGTCAAGAATTAACCGATTATATATTGAAGGATACTAAGGAATAGTTGCTGGACTAAATGATTTAGGAACCAAGGTGTTACTAAGTTCCAAAATATATATTATTTGGAGTTCGCCAAAAGCCTTGTAGCTCAATTGGTTGGCACCTCCTAGTGTTTCCAATTGAGACATGTAGGATTTAAATCTCCAAGCCTCCGTTGTAACTATTAAAGTTATTGTGTGATTGGGTGATGATTGAATGATGATTGGAAGCATGAAAGAGAGAGTGCAAACGAAAGTTTATGTGGTTTAACTTCACCAATTCCAAAGAATTTTCAAAATAATTTTCCATAGAATAAGAGACATTAAAATCTTTTTCTACTTACGCAATAAACCAAATAATAGAATATAACGTGAAAATTTGGTGGAATCAATTTTGGCGATTGGCAACATATTACCATGATTGACAAATTTGCTAAACAATATTGATCAACATAATTCTTGAATCAGCGAAGGAAATCAAATTGTAATATCCTTTTGCTTATAATTTCCATTTTGTCTACTGAAGGTCTATTATTTATGAGCTAAACAATAAGGGGTCACTCTTTCTCTTCTTAGTCAATAGCTTGTTGTTTAGTAGTATGGTTTGGTTCTCTCCAAACCAAATAATAAAATATAATGTGAGAAGTTGGTGGAATCAATTTTGATGATTGGCAACGTAATACCGTGATTGACACGTTTACTAAACAATATTGATTAACATAATTCTTGAATCAGTGAAGGAAACCAAATTGTAATATCTTTTTGCCTATAATGGGTAAATTGATATGTTTATAAAAATAAGTTTCATGCTATGCGACCAGCTATATGAATTGTCAAGAACGTGTCCCCATGGAAATCGACTAAACTAAGAATATAATTAATCTTCTTCCTAACTCCCCTTTCACATTTACCAAAAAAAATAATAATAATTACATTTACCAAACCCACTTGTATGACTGATACAGCAATGGGGAAGTTTTATATGACTAAGTATACTTTTTCAAGTAATCTGATAGAGTGTGCCACATGAGAGTATAATTTTAGTGACAAGATTTTGAACCTCTACTCTAAGAACATTCAAATCTACTCATGCCAAAATTTATATCTATTTTTGATAGGCCAAGAATGTATTGACCCCTTGTGATAAATTAATTGATTAATTAGCCAAGTTTATTAATTAATCAAATTAACATGCAGAGCGCATGGTAGCACAAAAACAATCACCAATTATCTAAAGTATGCAGCGGAAAATAAATTAACACGATGATTTGTTTACGAATGGGTAAAACCTACACGACAAAAACCCCATCGAGTGATTTTAAGGTCACCACTCCCGAGAATCCACTATTATCAAAATAAGCGGTTACAAGTAAAGGAATTCCAGTATCTTATACCAACCTACAGTTGAACCCTTACCCTAATACCTAATTGGACTTGTTCTGTAGTGACAATCTCTCATTTTCAATGCACGGCTCCCAGTACGTGACTTGATCACCAACTTGAGAAGGATGTTGGCTGCAAAGTTCTTCAGTTCATCACACAATGAAGATCATGAAGTTGTTTGGTCACAAAACCCTACGATGTACGAAACACAGCAAATTCTTGAAGAGAAAGAAGAACTCGGGCAAACTAGGTTTCCGGTCACACTCTTCTTCACACTTGGGGAATTGTGCTATTGTGCAACTGTGCCTAACCTTTTACGGCTCTTAAAATAATCCTTATATATGTTTAAGGCTGTGAGAAAAGAAAGCCCCAACATACATTCATGGATTGAATAAAAATCTAAACTAAAAATATGAACTTCATAAATCTCAACAAATACCCTATTTGTCGAGCAGCTGTCATGCCTCGGGCTGAAACAGCTCTCTTTAAACCTCGATAGATGCTAGCTGTCGAGTTAGCTGTCGAGCTTTAAAATCCTGCACTTTCTAACTTGATTCTTGGATAGACTTGCATGACTTTAACACTTGAAACCATGTTTCTTGAAGCGTTAAACACATCTTAGATCTACCCAATTACAAGTAAAGTGCGTTTTGTCAAAGGATTAGCCAATTACATAAAACAGTGACATATGTTCCTAACATTGAATTACATATGTCCTAACAATCTCCCCCTTTGGCAATCCGTGACAAAACCACAACAAACAAATGAGATATGAGAGAAGTCATAAATCACTCAACTCATATTCACTTGTTAAATACAATGAAATCTATCCTAACACAAACTCTTGAAAAACTTTGCAAGAAGAGAGTTTATGGCAAGTAGGCTTTGACAACCTGTATTTTTGAAACACTTTAAACAAAACTCATAAACTCAGAAATATAAACAAAACTCAGAAATATAAGATTGCATACACGATATAAGAAACATGTGTATAAAGATAGATAAGAAACAACATATGGAGAGATAGGTGACAGAACTGTAACAACAACCTCAAATGTATATATCAACAATTACAAGGTTTGCTATCACAATATGATCACAAGATCTAAGGTACATGAACAATGTATCTAAAATAGAAAGAAAAGAAAAAGGTATATAAAGTCCTCACTACATCCCTCAAAAATATGAACACTCCCCCTAACAAAAATCTTCTAATACTAACCCTCCCCCTATGAGTATGACTACTCTCATATCCAAAACTACTTCCCCTTTTTGTCACGAGTGACAAAGGGTAAGAGTATCAAGTAGACATCTCATTAGCATTAGAAGAGCTAGCATCTCCATCCTCATCATCATCATTGTCGTTGGAGTCATCATCGTCCTCGGATGCCTCGGGAGGAGGAAAGGGAGACTTCACAAAGCCACCAAGGTGAGCCTGCCATCTCGTAATATGGCTAACACGGGTGTTCACTTGACACAACTCATCACTGAGAGTGTCGAGGCGAGCATCCATGCACTGAAGCTGCGCCATGATCGCATCAAGAGTCACACCACCCGCAGAGGAAAAGGGAGCGAAGGTGGATGGTGCTGAAAGAGTGGGAGGAGCTGCCGATCCGGACCGCCTCGAACGTAGCTGTGCCTCGCTCCGTTTAACGGTAGCAGCATCTATGGCACACATGATATGGAAGTGGTTGAAAATGGGAATGGGAACAGAAAAATGGCATAGAATCCTCGTGATAGCTGAAGGGAAGATGAGCTTATCACGGGTCGCCGTATCCCTATATACATCTATGATGGAAAGAGTAAAATGAGAGAGAAAATCTATAGTAAAGTGCTCTAAAAGAGAAAGCAAAAATCAAGCACGGGGCTCGGTAATGGAGTTATAATGAGATAAAGGATGCAAAACAAAAGTCATAACCATGTTAAGAAACCTAGGGCCTTTAGCAAAGGTCGTACAAGAAGTGAACTGATGATCACCCCAATCAGAGGGACGCTCACAAAAAGCGGATATAAGCTCGTCTTTAGATACAGTCTTAAGACGCTCACAACCGGGGTAGTCAGGATGCGCTACCCTCGGGACACGGAGCACCTCAGATACAATATCCGGAGTAACAAAGAGAGGTACTGAATAATCAAATCCATGCATGTTGGAGTAGAACTCCTGTATAAGCATGGATGGAAAAGTGACTGGGACGTCACACAGTGACTCCCAACCCCTATTGTGAATGACAGTAGGTAGGTCAGTGTCGGAGAAGTCTGACAAAATGATTTGGCATTCCGAATGAACGCCTCGTCTAGAAAAGTTCTCCGAAAAGTCCTGTCGGGCTTTATCATCACGGAACCAAACATGTGAGGGAGTAGGGTCAGAAGAAGTGGATGCCCTGGAACTAAAAGGGTTCCGGGATGGAGTAGAATAACGTTTAGGTGCCATGACGTAACTAACGTAAACAAGAGAGAGAGAGTGAGAGAGAAACACGCAGAAAAGCACCATTCCAACTCTTGTCCAACCCTCGTCTCACTTCTCATGAGACACTCATTCCAAACAAACATTCCGTTTGGATGAGGAAGGGTTCCTATGGTTGAGCTTTTGCTCTTTTGGTCCTTGATCTAATTCTTTCAATCTTTGTAGGACCCTTCATGCATTAGATGCTTCATTGTCATGCATTTGTGCATCATGCATCTCTTTATATGCATTATTTTGTTTTTTGTTTTTTATCTTACTTTTATGTCTTTGTTTTGTGTGTGTAAAAGTCCAAAACCACATAAAAAGTGAAAAATTCAAAAAGTTTAATTGTATATGTTTGAGCACATATCATGAAAGTTCAATTAGTGTATAAAACACTATGAACGTTTAGACCCCCAATTAACAAATTACCAATTCAAGCTTAATATCAAACAATTAATGTGCGGAATATTAACATAAGCTTAATACAGAATTGATAAACAATCTAAACCAAATAAAATCACATTCACAGCAGAAATTAAATGGCAAAGATTAAGGGAAGAGAGATGCAAACACAAGGACAACACAACGATGTGTTATCGAAGAGGAAACCGAAGCCGTCGGCGTAAAACCTCTCCACTGCCCTCCAAGTGGTAAATAATCCACTAAAGAATGTAGTTAGGATACATGAATAGCAAAAGACCCTCCAATCCTAATCTACCCAACGTACCTAAGCCCTCCAAGCTCCTACTCCAACGATGTTCCGCCGAACCTATTTCTTCTTTAGCTTACCGAATTCTGCTACTTAACCATAGTATCTACCAATATGAAATTGGTCCATTCTTAACTGCTTCCCAAAGCACCAAATAGCTTTCTCACAGATATGGGTATGGTGAGAAAAGGTTTTGGTAATGTACCTCTCAAGGATTTAATAATGGAGAGGAAGAGAGTAGAGGAATTTGAAGAGTCTCTATGTGAAGATTGTGGATGAATCAATCTTGTTTTTCTCTAGGCTTTCTCTCTCAAAATTCTCTCTAGAAGCTTAGTGAGCATACATTAACACATGTAAAACCTCATGATGGCCAAATCACATTGTACCTGCACATGTATCAAGAATAGCAAAGAATATTGCGTGTTGTGTGTGAAAAACATCGCAAGATTGCATAAGTGTATGCATGTTATGACGATTTGAGATATGAGAAAATCACTTTAACTCACACACAATCATAACTGCTTGATGGGGACTATCATCTTTGAGGTACATCCTATAACTCTCACATCTCTTAGAATACACGTTTGCAATCATATTTAAAGTATTTTTGATTTTTTTGCTTTTGATTTTTCTTTGCATATTTTTCTTTTAAGCATATCATGCATGGGCATATTAGAGAGAGAAAAGAAATACCCAATGATATTTGACATTCCAATTTTGCTATGCCTAAGCATACAAATGTCATTGACACTGCACTTTTGCTATGCCGAAGTATACATGTGTCATATTATGATTGGCGGACAATAGTGGTGAGATGGTTATTAATGCCTTTCTCTTAGGATTTTTTAGTCCTTCCCGTCAAAAAGAGTGATATGAGTGTTAAGTATAAGAGACAACATAATCTTACTCATCACAAACAGGAGCCACAAATCTCACTTACTTAGTTGTGCATAGAGATGCTTATCTAAGCTACAAATGATACAAAGTTTAGAAAACTTTGTTTCAATGGCCATCCAAGGTACACAAGTACCAATGTACACAAAATACACACTGTTTTTGTATTTTTCTGAGTTTTCAAAAATTTAAAAAAAAAAAAACTAAACAATCAAACAAAAATAGACAAACAACATGAAAGCACGAAAGAAAGATGCATATGCATGAAGGCATGATAGAAAGGTACAGATAAGAAATCAAGCAAAGAGAATCCTACTTTAGATAGAAAGAATTAAAGCAGAGGACAAACAGAAAAGACAATTAAGTCTTAGGTTCCTTTCTCACCCACACAACACGAGTCTTTGGCTATGAAGATGAAAGGGCATGTGTCCTAGTATGTCTACTAAAGGACATAGAAGAATTAAAATTCTCCTGAAAGTGAGTTAAAAAGTTCAAAGCTTTTAATAACTCTCCAAACAAAAGTGTAGGTCCTTGAGAGGAAACCTGTGACCGTTTGGACAATTGCTTATGAGGATACAACTTAAAGCAATTAGGACGAATGTGTCCAAAAACACCACAATGATGACAAACATGAGGTCTAACAAAAGGTTTAGAATTAGCCAAAACAGTTTTGGATTTCATACCTTTATTACCTTTCTCAGATTGAGGCACAAAGACAGTCCTTGATCCAGAAGCCGTGGAAGAGGAGGGGCTGGAGGAGACAGCATATCCTAAGCCAATCTTATCAGAACTAGGCTTTTGAGCACTCAATACCTCATCAAGCTTTGCATTAGACATCCTCTCTATTTGAGTTCTAGCTTGACTAAGTTCAATCTCAAGATTCTTAACCTTCTCTTCTAATGAGGTGTTCTCCACAACAAGAGTCTCAACTAACCTTGTAGTCTCATCTAGTTTGACTAACAAATCAGCTTTTTCAGTTTTTACCTCATTAAGCTCTTTTCTACAAAGATTAGAAATCTTTTCAGATTTTATGAATTCAGTGCATAGCTTATCATAGGCTTTCTGAAGGGTCAACTTCTTGGGTACTTCATCAGAAGAAGAATCCTCACTGTCACTAGCACTCTCCACAATCACCTTATCGGTTGAGGTAGCAAAGGGCATAATGTGACGACATTCATCCACATACTCATCAGAAGAATCATTCTTAGTATCACTCTAAGTAGCAACCAACCCTTTATCTTTGGATTCCTTGGTCTTTTCCTTCATGAGATAGTTTGGGCACTCTATCCTCATATGACCAAAACCTTTGCACTCATGGCATTGGATGAGGGGCTTTTCATTCTTACCCTTCCTAGAGGATTTAGATTTCCTAGGAGGTTTGCCCTTATCCTTTTTCCTAAATTGAAGAAGCTTGATAATCTCATCAGTTATGAAGGTTAGATCCTCATCCTCATCATCATCTTCATCTTCATCTTCACTTTCAGAGTCCTCAATCTCTTCCTCTATACCCTTAAGAGCCAAGTTTTTACTCTTTCCACCTTTTCCCATTAAACCTAATCCCATCTCATAGGTTTGAAGGTTCCCTTCAAGCTCAGTCAAAGGAATTTGATCAATGTCCTTTGCTTCTTCAATGGCAGTGATCTTGGAATGGAATCTTTTAGGTAAGGACCTAAGGATTTTTCTAACAATTTTGGATTCTGCAATAGATTCTCCAAGGTTGAAGGCAGAATTCACAATATCCATGAGTTTGGCATAGAACTCATCAAAGGTCTCATCCTCCTCCATCCTTATTTCTTCAAAACTACTAGTGAGTTGTTGAAGCTTCACAGTCTTTACTGCCTTTGTACCTTCATAGGTGGTCTCAAGAATGGTCCATGCTTCCTTGGCAACTTCTGTGGATGATATTTTCTTAAATTCCTTATTGGTCACCCCACAAAACAAAGAATTTAAAGCCCTACTGTTGAAATTTGTTGCTATGATTGTTGCATCATCCCAATCCACCGGCGCTTCCTTTGGCTTAATCCATCCAACTTCAACAGCTTGCCATACCTGCTCACCTAGAGCCTGCAAAAAAACTTTCATATGAACTTTCTAGTATGCATAATTAGTTTTATCAAATAAAGGAGGAATCAAAAGAGATTGTCCACGATCCATGACAACGGGGGTCAAGGATCACACTCAGAAAATTAATCCAATCAAAGTGAACCCGCTCTGATACCACTTGTTGGGAAATTTAGACCCCGATTGATAAAATTAACAAGTTTTAAACCCAAGTTGTTAATTAGGTTTATTATGAACAAAACTTGTTAAAACAAACAAACATCAATATCATGTCAAAATCATACAGCAGAAAAATAAATAAGATAAGATATGATGACCTAAGAAAACCAATGAAACCAACCAGTTTCACAGTAAAAAACCTGGGAGGAAACCTTCCTAAAAAGCAATCCACTATAGTATAGAGAAGTTTCAGATCTAATACAAAACCTTTGTCCCTAGACTCTACAATCCCCGTAGATGAACTCACAGCAGAAACCTTCTACTGTTTCAGAACCTCTGAACTCTTCAATATATGAACGCCACCCTTTGATGCACGAATCCCAGTACGTGACTAACTCAACAACTTTAAGAAGATTGTTGGCTACAAAGTTCTTCACTTCATCAACAATGAAGATCAAGAAGCACTTGGTTACAAAACCCTAAGGTGCAAAAGACGCAGTAGCTTCTTTCAGAGAGAATAAGGTATCGATCACCTTTTGCATATGTTCTCCTTGTATTCTTTTACTGTGACGGCCTCTAAAATGAGTCTTATATAGGTCTAGGGTTGTGAGAAAAGAAACCCTACACAAATACATAAACCTGGCCCAAAAATCAGATCTGGAAATCTGAATTCCGATAACCTCGATAGATAGCAGGTGTCGAAAAGGTGTCGAGGTTTAAACTTCGACAAATGCAGCTATCGAGGAGGTGTCGAGGGGACAGAAGCTTTCTCGATCGATCCACCAGCTATCAAGAAGGTGTCGAGATTGCGATAACAATCAACTGAAGAGCTCGATAGATAGCCTAGCTGTCGAGAGGTGCGAGAAGCTGTCGAGCTATCTGTCCGCAGGTGTCGAGCTATCTGTCCAGCTTTAATGAACAGCTTTTCTTCACTTGTTTCTTGGTCCAATCTTCATGGCTTTAATACTAGACTTGAACAACATGTTCCTTGAAGTATTAAACACATCCTAGATCTACCCAAATACAAGTAAAGTGCGTTTTGTCAAAGGATTAGCCAATTATATAAAATCATGACATATGTTCTTAACAAGTGAAACACATATGTATCCCAACTTGATTCTCTAGTGGATTATTGATCGCTTGGAGGGCAGCGGAGAAGTTTTACGCCGAGAGCTTCGGTTTCCTCTTCGATAACACATCGCTGTGTTGTCTTTGTATTTGCATCTCTCTTCCCTCAATCTTTACTATTTAATTTCTGCTATGGATGTGATTTTTTATGGTTTAGATTGTTTATCAATTCTTTTTAAGCTTATGTTCATATTCCGCACTTACATTGTTTGATAATAAGCTTGAATTGGTAATTTGTATTTTGGGGGTCTAAACGTTCAAGGTGTTTTACACGCTATTTGAACTTTCATAGATATTAAAATTGGAGCTAAGCAACATAGAATGATGTTAATGTCTTGCAGTAATGCCATACAAGACCAGAGTTACTATGCAATAAAAAAAAATAATAATAATAGTTATTGTCAATTTGGATTTACATTTTGGTAAGAGTCAATTTGATCTTTGATGTTTTTAACATGCAGGAATTTGGTCTTTATCGTCACCTAACTAACGAAAATTGATTGCAATTAACTATTGAAAGCTTGAAATGTGTGAAAACACAAGAGTTTGTTTAGACCCCCAATTCAAATTACGGCTTGGTTGATTTTACACTAACTTAATACTAAGTGCAGAATAGCGTAAACACAATCAAACAAACATGAGAGCTACTCTAATCCATATTTAAAGCAACACAGTAGTAAAATGAAATGAACAAGAGTAGGGAAGAGAGATGCAAACACAGATAACACCGAGACGTATTATCGAAGAGGAAACCGAAGAACTCGGCAAAAAACCTCTCCGCCGCCCTCCAAGCGGTAATCGATCCACTAGACAATCAGTTGGGATACATGGGTAAGCAAGAGACCCTCCAAGCCTAATCTACCCGTTGTACCTAAGCCCTCCAAGCTCCTACTCCAACAAGGCTTCTCGGAATCGTGTCTTGTCTAGCTCTCCGGATCCCGCAACAAGCTCCATGTTGCATCTGCCATCCTTGGCTTCTTCCAATGCTTCCCAGCAACACCAAAACCTCACTGGACACTCTCAAAGGGTGTGGTAAGTGTTTGGGCTATTAACCTCACAATGGTATGGAAATGGAGAGGTAGGAGATGAGGAAATTCTACAAAAAAATGTGTAGAGAATTGTTGGTATAATAATTTCTAACTCTCAAGTGTTTTAGCTAGGGTTTTCTCTCAAAAGCTCTCCTTTACATTTGTGGGTAATATGGGTATATATAGTGTGGGTACAGAAAGTGTGTATCAGACAGTACAGACTGGCAGAACAGAATGTCTCATGGGTGTCTCGCGGGAAGGCCTTACCCGCGAGATACTTGCGAGACACAGCTGTCTCCATCTGTACTGACTCTTCGTATTCTAGTCATGTGCAAGGCACATGCTTCACTTCGAGGGAAGCTTAGTTGCGAGACACCCGTGAGAAGTCTTTTGGCTTCACTTGCTTGAGTCTTCACACTCTCTTTCTAACACACACAACCCTTACAATCAAATCCCACAATAAATACAGGGTACACAAGATTGAAAATAATTACAATCAAATTTGGCATGGAATAAAAGTCAACAAAATACATATTTGTAAATCACAACTTTACAATCTCCCCCTTTGGCTATTCCGTGACAAAACCCTTAACACAGACTCTAGACTTAAACGTGAATTTGGGAACAATGGCAAAACTCACTCACACCTAATCTAGAAACTGTGAAGCACTTGCAGTTTATACCTGTAACCTGAAACACCAGTACACAAACAAAACTTTCATTAAGCTTATGACAAGTTGAACACAAGGTATGAACAGGAGCAAGCATAAAGTGACCAAGTTTGTAAACATTTGATAACATGTATACAAAAATTTGATCACACAAGGACAGTCATTAAAGAATGACTCCAATGAACATATAATAAGTAAATGTTCATCTAGACATGTACAACGAAGCAATCACTTATGATTACTTACATGTCCAATCACACAACCAATGCAAAATACACGAAGTATATGCATCTAGGAACAATCCTACCAGGACACATGTGTGAAGTACTCAAGACATTTTAACAATATCTAAAAGTACAAAGAAAATGCTACACAAGCATTGAGATAGTCACAAAGACACTATACTGAATAAAAACTGAAATTTACTAAAACAACATGTGTTGAGGTTTTAAACAAAAGTAGTAAAAGCATAAGCTAAAAATTAAATACAAGTAAACCGCCTGTGAACCAATAACCAATGTTTCTAAGTCTAAACTTATGCTCCCCCTAACACTGTGCAGGCTCTTCCTCAACTCCCTCTCAAAATTTTCTCCCCATTTTTGACCGGAATGGCCAAAGGAGCTAGAACTGATCAGACTCCGAATCCGATCCCTGTGCCATAGACAAGTCGTCGATTTGGGAAGACAATGCAGTGATCTGACCCTGGACATATGCAAACTGGCCTGCGGTGTGCTGCACATGGGTGTCTAGCATGGTGAATATCTGATCCACTCTAACTAGGAGGCAATCAAGTCTGTCTGGTCCTCATGCTGGCGCAGAAGATGATGGTTGTGCTGAGGCCTCTGAAGCAGAAGTGAATCTATCAATCTCCTCCTCTGTATCTCCAACTTTATCCTCAGCACGATCCTGTGGTATCGTATGCACACCTGTTCTGGAGCCCTTGATGTGAGCTGTGCTCCTATTGACTATGTGTGCACCAATTAGATAGTCCCTCTGAACTACTGTCAGGCCACTCGAAAGTTTTAGCCTTGTCTTCGCAATTAGGCCCATAATTAGTGAGGGGAAAGGCATCATAGTCCTCGAATTCTACTTCTCAATGCTCTTTGTCAACACATGAAAGATATGTCCACAAATATCTATCTCTTTGTGGGTAAAAAGATCATACAGAAATCTTGTCCTTGGAGTAGATAATGTGGTAAGATTGGTGACCGGATATAGGTTATGGATCATCACATATGCCAAGGCCCTCATTTCTGGTGAGAATGGGATTGTGTTCATGGATGAATTTTTCGGTGTGCCACCAAGTATCCGTATCATTTCATCAGTAGAACCCAATCTATCCTTATATTGCATTGTAATCGGCTGTGAGAGGCGACAAACCTCTAAAAAAATTTTGGATGATTTCCCTTGTAATCACAAATTCTTTATGCCTCACCCAGCACTCAATACGATCCCCGTCAATAGTAGCATTGGAGAAAAACTCCTTGATAATCTTTGAATACACAACCCCAACCAGGTTCAACAACTTGGTCCAAGTTCTTTCTTTGAATACCTCAGGTATAAAAGTACCCTCAAGTGATTCCAGTTACACTACCCTTTCCAAAGATGATTGTTTTGTCCTTATAGCAATCATTGTATTTAATATCTGCTTCTGCTGACCTGAAGTTGTCGGAATCAGTGTGTGCACGTTTGGATGATGGTTTCTTGGTAGCTGCATGCTTGGTAGGAGCCATCTGTATAACAATAGAATTTGACAAGAACCAAGTGCAACACCACAAAACAAGGCACACAAAACAAATGATTAGATACATGTTAGATTGAACATAAATGATAACAGCTCAAAACAGAGCAAATCACACTCAAAACAGAGCAAACAGACATAACCAGCATGCTAAAGGTGTTGGAGCATGTAAACATAATCACAATGCATGAATAAAGTGAGTGTGTCTGTGTGTGCATAGGCTGGGCTTGTGATGTGCAGCATGTGATGCATGGGGATGCAGCATGAGATGCATGAGGTGTGCCTAGAGGGGTCCTAGAGAGTGCCTAGAGTGTGCAATGCATGGCATTGATGCACGAAGTAAACAAAGTGTGTAAAACACACAAGCACTAACCAAAAAGATAGGCAGGGGTAACCATGATAAAAACTAAACCTTAGGAACTCACTTGAGGCCAAAACAAACACAGAAATGTCACTAAGACATTCTGTCAAGCACCTTGAATGCAACATTTTAAACACTTTAGGAGAAATGCATGATGATGAAGAAATATGCCTCAATACAACCTTAAAATGCCACAAAGGGCCAACACAGATGCACAAACAACAAATGAGACTCAGCCCAATCAGAGTTTTTGAAAAATTTTCACAAAAACTAAGAACTCCAACCCATTTTCGAAAAATCCCCAATTTTTAAAACCCTAAGTTAAAAACTACAAAATACAATGAAAAATGAAAGCAATGTTTAGAAAAACATACCTTGAAGTGAATTTGCAGAGGTTTTGTTGCTTGAAAATGATGGGGTTTTGAAGAAAAACTAAGTTTTGGGTTGAAGGGGTTCGAGAGACTTATGCGAGAGAAGTGAAGAATGTTTGAAAACATGTCACATCTGCTACATTTAGACTGAAAACACGCGTTTTTCGCGGGTAAGGCAGTAGCGAATAAGTCGCGAGACAGTCGCGAAAAGAGCCACTGAAGCATAAATGCTTTTACGAGAAGCTGTTAGTCATGAATTAGGCGCGAGATAGTCGCGAAAGTTTCTGTGTGATTTTGAGAAAAATCCAGTTTTTGCCTAAAAACCATTTCGCGAGAAGAGGTTAGTTGCGAAATACCTGCGAGGCAGTAGCGAGAGTTTCTGTATGAAAAATATGACTTTTGATTTCCCTCAAGCACATTTTGCGGGAAGCTCTAAGTCGCGAGCTTCTCGCGAAACAACCTCTGAACTAGATTTGATGAAAAACACAAAAATGTATTTTGAAAAAGAACAAGAAACATGAAAGTACAAAATCACTTTCAAAAACATATAAAACACTTAAAAAATATTTTTGGGTTTGATCAGCAAGTATTTGAGCATACACATCACATTTGAACATGTACAATCACACAAATGAGATAGACATTATTTGAACAAAGTCTCGTGTGTTGTGTGTGAGTATCAATTGTGGAATGGTCCATAGTCCAGAGTAAAGCTTCAATGATCAATTCAAACAAGTCATACACAACTGGTACGAAATCAAGTGATTTATCTCTATTATAGAAATGAGCATATATGACCTCCCACAAGAGAATGACTACAATTCTTAGAAGCTTTTCATTTGGCCTATGCATAATTCATTACAATTGATCCTTTTTGGATATTTCATCTCTTTTTGGGATTGGTGCTTGAAATTTTTTATATTTCAACAATGAAAGATAGCCTTTGGCTTTTGAGCACCTTTCATTTTAAAAATCGCTTTCCCTTTTTCCTAGTCAAATACTAGTATGTGCGACAGGCTTTTGCAACTCAATATCTCTTTTCATTTGGAGATTTACATTTGGTGAGCTCTATAGCGAAAACATAAACATAAAGTGGGAAGAGATATAGGCACAAGTCTATGCAAGTATCAAGATCATCAAGACTTTTGACCAATCATTCATGAGAAGCTTGAAGATCTATTTACAACAATCTCACATAGATTTCAAGATTTTTCCCACAAAGACATATGTGCATCCAGAACAAGTTAGGCTCGTAAATGCACCACGCCATTAGTACGAAGGTACTAGGCCAAACTCACATGTGATACACAAAAAAAAAAGTTGATCAAACTTTTTGAAGATTTTTCAATTTTTTATGGGTTTTTGAATTTTGAACACACTAAAAAACAAAACAAAAAAAAAAAAAACAAAAAAAAACAACAATTGACAAAAAAAACTTGTAGAAAAGAAATATGCTATAAACAGAAAACGATGCATGAACCTATGATCTTAATCATTGGAAGTATTGATGCATGGACATAGGAGATAATCATGCATGAGTACCCCTCTTCACCCACACGTCACGTGCGTTTGGGGTGATATCCCTATAGGATTGGGTACGTGAATTGTGACCTTCAAACCTGCTGTTGAAGTTCGCCAAACAAGTGGTGAATGCCTCAATCATCTTCATTACATTTATCACACCGGAATCTTCATTTTGACTTCGTGGTTGCCCAACAATCCAATTCCTCCTGTCATCTCTTGGTCCTCTTGACCTTTGATCCCTAGCATTATTCAATGCTCATAGCTTATGACAATTAGGTCTGGTGTGTCCTTGAAGTCCACAATGATGGCATACATGGTTTATTCTCGGACCTCTTTGTGATTTTGGAGGTGATCTCCCTTTAGCTTCAGACCTGAACATTGATTGGTTACGAGTCTTGTTCAACACTCATTGGTCAGCCACATTTGCTTTCTCAACAGTTGGGACAGCTCCTTTTGGATCTTTGGCCTTCACAAACTTTACTTCCTTGGTTACCTTGGCATCCGAACTACTTTCTCCAGTATATCCCAACCCGGTTTTGTCGGAGAAAGTTTTTTTAGAAGAGATGACATCATCAAGCTTCTTGGTAGAGACTCAGTCTACTTTGGCATTTGCTTAAACCACTTCACGCTCAAGAAATTTCACCTTTGTGTAAGCCTCGGTTAACTCACCAGTCAACATCTCAATCTCACACTTGGCCTCCTTATATCTTGCTAGGAGACTTCTAAAGTCCTCCTCTGCTTTCTTCATCTTCTTCACAGTCGCCTTAGCCACCCTTGTATACTCTTCTGACTTCTCAAGGAGAGAGTTGTAATTTTCTTGAAGACCGGCTATATCTTCATCTACCTCAGCATCCGATTCTTCTACAATTCCCATGGATTCCTCATCACTATGCTCCCCAAGTTTTTGTACAAGCAAATTCAAATCCTCTGAAGATTCAACATAAGCAATAGTCATAAATGCTGAGTAGTTCCCTTCTTCATCACAGCTGTCCTCCAAATCTGAGTTGGAAGACTCCGAATCACTGAGAGTTGTGGCATATGCCTTGCCCTTCATTCTCAAATAATTAGGACATTCTCTCTTGACATGTCCATGTTCGTTGCACTCAAAGCAAGTGATTCCTTGAGTAGATTGAGAATCCTTCCCATCTTTCTTCCTGAGTTCCTTCCTATCACCCTTGGGAGATGAGAACTTTCCTCTGTTGAAAGGCTTCCCACCGTTGTTCATCTTTAGAAATTTTCGGAAGTTCTTTGCAAGGAAAACTACTTCCTTCTCCACATCAACCTCTTCGGAGGGTTTATCCATTCTCTCGGTGATGGTTTTAAGAGCAAGGGATTTGCTTGATTTATGAGAAGGCAACCCTAGCTCATATTTTTGAAGAGATCCAATTAGCTCTTGGATTTTGGTCTCATCCAAATCTTTACTCTCTTCTATAGCTGTAACTTTTGCTCGGAAGCTCTCCGATAAAGACCTCAATATTTTTCTCACCACCTTAGAGTCATCAATCTTCTCACCAATATTGAGTTTGGCAATTACAATCTCATTGAGCTTTTCATAGAAAGAATCGAAAGCCTCATCATCGCCCATCTTAAGTTCTTCAAATCTGGTGGTAAGCATTTGAAGTTTCGTGTCCTTGACTTTCTTGGTACCCTCATAGGTCATTTCAAGGATCGTCCAAGCTTCGTTTGCTGTTTTCACGTGCGATATCCTGTGAAACTCATCAGGGGACACACCACAGAATATAGCATTAATGGCCTTACTATTCGCATTAGCTAATGCTAGAGTTGCCTTGTCCCATTCGGACTTGGCAGTTGTGGGTTTAACATACCCATTCTCAACGGAATCCCATACGGACTCATCAACAGCACACAAGAAAGCCCTTATTCAGACCTTCCAAAAAGCATAGTTACCTCCATAAAAAAATGGTGGGACATTAAGAGATTGTGACCGGTCCATCACAAAGGGTCAAGAATCACACTCAGGTATTTAAACCACAGCGAGTGTACCGACTCTGATACCAATTGAAAGCTCGAAATGTATGAAAACACAAGAGCTTGTTTAGACCCCCAATTCAAATTACGGCTTGGTTGATTTTACACTAACTTAATACTAAGTGCGGAATAGCGTAAACACAATCAAACAAACACGAGAGCTACTCTAATCCATATTTAAAGCAACACAGCAGTAAAATGAAATGAACAAGAGTAGGGAAGAGAGATGAAAACACAGATAACACCGAGACATGTTATCGAAGAGGAAATCGAAGAACTCGGTGAAAAACCTCTCCGCCGCGCTCCAAGCAGTAATCGATCCATTAGACAATCAGTTGGAATACATGGGTAAGCAAGAGACCCTCCAAGCCTAATCTACCCGCTGTACCTAAGCCCTCCAAGCTCCTACTCCAACAAGGCTTCTCAGAACCGTGTCTTGTCTAGCTCTCCGGATCCCGCAACAAGCTCCATGTTGCATCTGCCATCCTTGGCTTCTTCCAATGGTTCCTAGCAGCACCAAAACCTCACTAGACACTCTCAAAGGGTGTGGTAAGTGTTTGGGCTATTAACCTCACAATGGTATGGAAATGGAGAGGTAGGAGATGAGGAAATTCCACAAACAAATGTGTAGAGAATTGTTGGTATAATAATTTCTAACTCTCAAGCGTTTTAGCTAGGGTTTTCTCTCAGAAGCTCTCCTTTACATTTGTGGGTAATATGGGTATATATAGCGTGGGTACAGAAAGTGTGTATCAGACAGTACAGACTGGCAGAACAGAATGTCTCGCGGGTGTCTCAGGAAGGCCTTACCCTCAAGATACTCGCGAGACACAGCTGTCTCCATTTGTACTGACTCTTCGTATTCCAGTCATGTGCAAGGCATATGCTTCACTTCGCGAGAAGCTTAGTCGCGAGACACCCGCGAGAAGTCTTCTGGCTTCACTTGCTTGAGTCTTTACACTCTCTTTCTAACACACACAACCCTTACAATCAAATCCCACAATAAATACAGAGTACACAAGATTGAAAATAATTACAATCAAATTTGGCACGGAATAAAAGTCAACAAAATACATATTTGTAAATCACAACTTTACAACTATAAGTTGAAAATAACAATGACTAAATTGACTATTATCAAAATATAGAGACCAAATTAATAGTGACCAAAAAATATTAAAACTGAAACGGAATTTTTGTTTTTATTTCTTTTTTTAATCTAAGACTTCTTTTTGGTTTACTCTTTACCATTATTTCCAAAAAATAAATAAATTAACAAAAGACTTTCATATATTATATATTTGGCAAAGCCAATAGAGGTTCTAGGAATTCCCTTTAGAGTGGTCACCTAAAAAGTTAAAATATACAAGTTCTAAAAAATAAATAACTTATATATATCAATGTCACAAAAAACATGCAAATAATGGTATTTACTGAAACCCATGACCATAGTGCTTCTCTTTATATCATTTTTTTAAGGAAAAATGAAATTTAAGATTATTTTTAAGTAATGTTTTGAATGGGTTACAAATTTGAATGATTAGGGATTTTTATTTATTTTTGTTTATGAATAGGCTTTTTTTTTAAAGAAATTTTCACCTGTTGTTGTTTGATATAATCTTGTTTTTGTTTGAGTTATTTTTGTTGTTATTTGGACTCATTTTTATTGTTAATATTTAAGCCTTTTTTTAAGGGGTTAAGAATTATATTGGGGGGTTCAGAATTATTTTGGAGAAATGATATGTCTACAATATTTTCATAACAAATCTTATGCGACAAGTTATTATTTGAGGGTAAAAAAGTGATGTTAGTATTGAACCTAAATTAGATTAGTAACATCTTACCACATACAATTTATTGTAAAATGTTGTAAATATAGCATTACTCTTATTTTTGTTGAACCAAAATTATTATGATTCTCAAGCCAAGGTCTTCAACATTTTTTTAAGGGTAATCAGAATAAGTTAGTTTGGTATATAAATTGTTTTTTGCATGTTAGACATCAATGTAAAAAGGTCTAGACTTGGGACTGCACTTCTTAAACTGATCTTTAAAACTGTTCTTTTGTTACTTGTCAGTAGTGGTATCCAACCCACCTACCCAACTTGACCATACCCAACCCCCCGTCCTGATCTCGGTGGGTCGATTGTATGTCTCCTCTTTCAAAACCCAAGATATCTCAATCTTTTCAGAAAATTTTCAACTTGATTTGACGAATTTCAATGAGCAAGAAAACTATAATGGTAGAGATATGCCAGCTCCAATGAGTTCTCTACACGATTTGGCAAAAATCTCCCCGGATCCTGTAAGGTTGAATTTTATCAACCATCTTGTTGGTTTTATTCTGTACCAAATTTGCTTGTATTTAGCAATTAGTAACCCTGTATTTAGGTGGAAATCATGTAAGGATAGTGAGTGAGAGAGTATGAAGAAATGCTCAAGATTGTGCAAGAATGCAGAAACTCGTGGCTGGGACTCGCGACTGGCAAGCCGCCAACTGCAGCACATGAGTGAAGCGTGCAGAGAAGATGAATAGTCATGCCAGCTGGAGCACTACAGGACAAAAAGTCCAGCCTGGCCGTTTTGTTAACTCGCGGCTTGAACTCATGACTCAGTCAAGTCGCGAAGCCAAGCCGCCAGCCAGCTCTGTTTTGAAAAACCTGATTCTTCGCATTCCACTCTCACCCTAGTATAAATACCCCTTATACCCACGAAATGTAGAGAGCTTCTAGAGAGAATTTTGAGAGAAAAATCCTAGAGAAAAATAAGATTGACTCATCCATAATCTTCACATAGAGACTCTTCAAATTCCTCTACTCTTTTCCTCTCCATTGTTACATCCTTGAGAGGTACATTACCAAAACCTTTTCTCACCATACCCATATCTGTGAGAAGACTGTTTGGTGATTTGGGAAGCAGTTAAGAAAGGACCAATTTCATATTGGTTGATGCTATGGTCAAGTAGCGGAATCCGGTAAGCTAAAGAAGAAATAGGTTTGGTGTAACCTCGTTGGAGTAGGAGCTTGGAGGGCTTAGGTACACTGAGTAGATTAGGCTTGGAGGGTCTTCCACTGTTCATGTATCCCAACTACATTCTTTAGTGGATTATTTACCGCTTGGAGGGTGGCGGAGAGGTTTTACGCTGAGGGCTTCGGTTTCCTCTTCGATAACACATCGTTGTGTTGTCCTTGTGTTTGCATCTCTCTTCCCTTAATCTTTGTCATTTAATTTCTGTTGTGAATGTGATTTTATTTGGTTTAGATTGTTTATCAATTCTGTATTAAGCTTATGTTCATATTCCGCACATTAATTGTTTGATATTAAGCTTGAATTGGTAATTTGTTAATTGGGGGTCTAAACGTTCATAGTGTTTTATACACTAATTGAACTTTCAAATTTAAATATTAAATTTATAACATAGTATAGTCTCTTAAGAATGTTTAAGAAATATGCAGTTCCAATCTCATGCATCTATATTAGTAAACAAAATTCGATCAATAGTTTGAAGCTACTCCTACGATAAGAAAAATTATAAACATAATAATCTATTTTTAAGAAAATAAATTTTTTGAATAATATATGTGAAACTCAAACAGTTTAGTTGTACAGGAAAAATAAATCCAAATAATAAAATGATGATATATTTTTTGAGATAGATAAATGAAAAATAATTTTAGAAATTGTTTGAGTTTTTGGGAGAACAAATTATTTTCTTCAAATTTAGAGAACAAATTATATATAAGACCATAACTAAAATAAAATTATCTATTGCTACGCATCGCGTGGGTTTGCAACTAGTATTACTAAAAGCTGAAGCGTAGTATTTGTTGGTGCTAAGCTCTTGTTGCACCACCTCATCACCATGTCATTCGCCACATAATTGTTATTTATTATTTATTCATTTTTTTACCAAAAAAGATATATATATATATAAATAGAATATTGACTTTACATATTCATATTTGTCGGTTTTAACATCTATCTATCTATATATATATATATTTCTTTTTTATTTCCAATTTTCCTATAATATTTTTTAAATTCACTTATTTTTTAAATATTTACACTTTCTTCAATCTTTCTTCTTCACTTACCTTTACATCTCTCCACTACCCTCTACTTTAATATTGTTATTCATCTTTCCCTTCATCTTCTTTTATTTGTCTCTTCTTATCACTTCCCTCTTACTATAAATCAGTCACTCTTTTCCATTCTTTGCATAGTTCTCTCTCTCTCCCTCTCTCTCTCTCTTAATGTTTTGGTTGATTTTTATTTTTTATTGCATCTCCGCTTTAGGTTGATAATTTTTTTTGTGTTTTTAAGAACTCTAATTTAGGTTGATACGATTTAGTTTTGTGTTTTAAGCTATTATTATTATTATTTTGCTCTTTGATTGTTAAATTTTATCCAATTACATTATAAAAAATTAAAGATAGTAGATAAAAATAAAATTGTATTCCATTACATAGCATAATTTGGATAATTTAGTGTTTATTGTTATATCTTTTAATTTTTCTTATTTTTTTTCTTCTCTTCTATTTTACTCAATATTGAAATTCAACCACATCCTCCTTATCATTAAATCATTAATATTTTCTCTCTCTTTTTGTTTTAAAAAATAAAAAATGTAATATTTTACTTAAATTCAAATAAAAGAAAATTGTGCTCATCAAATTGTACTCATTTTTTTTAACATTTACACTTTCTCCAACTTTTCTCCTTCTCTTTACCTTTTCAGCTCCCCAAACATTCTACCTTGATATCACTCTTCCTTTTTCCTTTTATCTTCCTTTATTTTGTTTCTTTTTATTGTCATCCTCTTAGTATAAATTTATCATTCACTCTTCCATTCTTTACATAATTTTCTCTCACAAAAAAGTGGTTATTTCCCACTCTTTCTCCCTCAATTTTTTGGTGGATTTTTATTTTTATTTTTCTTCCATCTCTATTTTAGCTTGATAAAGTTTTTTATTTGTTAGGAGTGTCTAATTGTATGTGTGCGTGTGGTGCTGATGGGTAGTGCGTGTGGTGTTGATGAGGCATGCATGAGTTACTACATGGGGTGGTGCTGCAGGGTGTGCTTAGGCTACTGATGTAGGGGGTGTATGCTGCTAGTAGGGCATGCGTGCATAGCTATTGAGGGGTGCGTGTGCTAGTGCAGCCTGTGAGTGTATATGACTATGCTTCAGATAATGATTGTATTGATTAGCTGGCATTGTATACTTGTATTGTAGGTTAGATACACGCGTATTACTTGTAATGGTGATGTGTTTACCTCATGCTTATGTGGCATGTGTGTTAGTGGATCTAGTTAGTTAGTTAGAGGGAATGATTGTCAAGGTAGTTACACAGCTAGCATTCAGTTAGTTATTGAGGGTATTAGACTAGAGAAATGTGGATGGAAGTGTATGAACTGATTTGTTGTTATTTCCATAATCCCTTTCTCTATTTTCTCTATTCCTTCTAATTCTTTCTCTATTCTTCCCTATCCCTGTTCTTGGAGGTTGGTTGTCCTCAAATTCAATTGTCAAAATTTCTCAATTCCTAGCATTTGGTATCAGAGCTTGGCTTTCCTCGGCCATGGCAGAAACACGATCAAGCACTGCTGCTACTCAGGAAGCCCTTGCTTCGCTTAGGACTGCGTCTAATTTTATGCTAAAGAAATTCAAGAAATGTGAACAATTCAAGAAGTGCACACACAAACTCTAAACGAGATGAATCAACAATTGGCAATTTTGGTACAGAGGCGTAGTGGTTATGATCAAGGAGGATTGCCTCAATCTCCAACAAATTGTGAAATCAGACATACTAATTCTTCAACTTTAGCTCTATCTCGACCTGTGAGGTTGGAATTCCCAAAGTTTTTTAGGGAAGATCTTGCTAGTTGGGTTTACAAAGCCAACCAATATTTCAAGTATTACAGTACCCCAATTATAGAGAAGTTGATGCTTGCTTTGTTTCATATGGAGGGTGACGCTTTGATATGGTTCCAAGATAGTGAATAGGCCAGACTTTTTGTTGATTGGGAGTCACTGATTCAAGCCTTGCACATTAGATTTGGTGCAACAACCTATGATGATCCTATGGAAACACTCACTAGGCTAAGGCAGACTGCTTCAGTGTCTTTATATAAGACCTAATTTGAGGTTTTGTCCAATAAGATTAAAGGGTTATCTGCTACTCATAAACTAAGTTGTTTTCTTAGTGGATTAAGAGATGAAATAAGGCTACCAGTGAGGATGCTCAACCCCAAATCATTGAATGAGGCTTTTGGTTTGGCAAAGATACATGAAGAATATAATTGGAGTTGTAAGAAGAGTGCTGAGGTTCAAGTGGATCAAGGGAAGCCTTCCATTTTAGTTGCTCCACCTAAAACTACTTCTCTTTTGGAGTCTAAAGCTAAGCTGCCAATTAAAAGAATTTCTCCTGCTCAAATGGAAGAGAGGAAGAAGAAGGGATTGTGTTATAATTATGATGAAAAGTGGGGTCTTGGCCACAAGTGCAAGAATGCAATGTTATTTCTTTTGGATTATGTGGAGTTGGCCTAAGAAAACATTAATTCTGGGGTGCATATCACTGAATTAGAGGAAAATGGTAATGCAGATCAGATTGGGCAAGATCAAGAGAGTGCTGAGATCACTCTCTATGCATTGAGTGGCACTCCTAATTTAGGAACTATGAGAGTCATGGGAAGGATTAAACATAGGTCCTTTGTAATTCTCATTGATTCAGGGAGTACCCACAACTTCATTGATGCTGCCTTGGTGTCACATTTGCACATTAATGTTGATACTTCTCAAGTTTTTGAAGTCAAGGTAGCCAATGGTGATCTAATCAATACTCAAGGTGTTTGTGAGGAAGTGCCAATCTTGTTGCAAGGGCATGAGTTCTTGGTACACTTGCATGTGTTGCCAATGGGGGGGGGGGGGTGATTTGGTTTTAGGAACTCAATGGTTGGGCAATTTAGGACTAATTCAATGGGATTTCAAGCTACTTACAATGAGTTTTAGTTATAATTACATGCAAGTTCTGTTACAAGGGTTGAGGAGTACAAGATCTCAATTGCAAGATGGGGATACCTTTTTGAAGTAATCAATTAAGAGGGGGTTGGTTCTTCACATTTCCTTTCAGCCTCAATTGTTATCTGCGGAAGGGTCAGTTCAGTTGCCCGCAAAAGTGGTTGCTTTTTTGGCTGAGTTCAAATCTGTTTTTACTACTTCTGAGGGCTACCTCCCTTAAGGGATCATGAACACCAAATCAGCTTGAAGGAGGGAGCTCAAGCTATTTTTCAGAGGCCTTACAAGAACCCTTATTACTAAAAAAATGAAATTGAGAAGATTGTTAAAGAATTGCTATCTATTGGTTTTATTAGAAACAGTAGTAGCCCTTTTGCTTCACTAGTTCTCTTAGTTAGGAAGGCTAATGGCTCATGGAGAATGTGCATTGACTATATGGCCTTAAATCAAGAAACCATTAAGGATAAATACCCTATACCTGTCATAGATGAACTATTGGATGAGTTGTTTGGTGCAACTATTTTTTCTAAGCTGGATTTAAGGTCTGTTTATCACCAAATCAAGATGAAGGAAGATTATATTCCTAAAATTGCTTTTAGGACTCATGAAGGTCACTATGAGTTTTTGGTAATGCCATTTGGTTTAAACAATGCTCCTTCTACCTTCTAATCCCTCATGAATTCCATTTTTAAGCCTTACTTAAGTTGATTTGTCTTGGTATTTTTTGATGACATCCTTGTTTATAGCAAGAATCTGATTGATCATGTGAATCATCTTCGTTTGGTGTTGGAAGTTTTGGTTAAGCATCAATTGTATGCTAAGCAGTCAAAGTGTGTGTTTGCTTGTGAAGAGGTGGAATACTTAGGACACCTTATCTTAGGTGATGGGGTCAGAACAAACCCAAGGAAGACTGCTGCTATGCAGCAGTGGCCTATTCCAAAAGATGTTAAGGCCTTAAGGGGATTCTTGGGCTTGACAGGCTACTATAGGTAATTTGTAAAGGGGTATGGTCATATTGATGCCCCTCTAACAGCCTTGCTAAGGAAGGATTCCTTTGTTTGGACTTTTGAAGCTTCTCATGCTTTTCAACTTCTTAAGGATGCAATGTCAAATCCTCCTGTTTTGGCTTTACCTGACTTCTCTAAGCCCTTTATGGTGGAGTGTGATGCATCTGGTTTAGGTGTTGGAGCTGTCTTAATGTTGAACCAAAGGCCAATTGCTTACCATAGCCAGGCCTTGAAGGGTAAAAGCCTTGCCCTTTCCACTTATGAGAAAGAATTGCTAGCTCTAATGGTGGCAGTGAAGAAATGGAGACCTTATCTCCTTGGCAGGCCCTTTGTGATCAAAACAGACCATCAAAGCCTTAAATACTTGCTTGATTAGAAGATTGGAACTCCTGCTCAGCAAAAATGGATTACCAAGCTCCTTGGTTATGCATTTCTGGTTGAATATAAACATGGCAAGGAGAACTTGGTTGCTGATGCACTTTCCAAGAGGGAGGCTGTTGAGGATGGGGTTGTTGAGGGTGATAATGTGGGCACCCTTTGCATTATTTCTTTCCCTACTCCCACTTGGCTGGATGACCTTAAGACAAGCTATGATTCTGATCCTACTATCCAGAAAATCATTCTTGCCATTAAGACAGGCCAAGATATTCTTGCTGGGTTCATTTTTTGCAATGACTAGTTGTTTTGTAAGGGAAAACTATTTTTGGGAAGTTCTGCTCAGGATTTGAAGGTTCATGTGTTGCAGGAGGTGCATGCTAGTCCTTTAGGGCTCATTCTGGCTATTTGAAGTCCTTCCAAAGGCTTAAGAAGGATTTTTATTGGATTGGTATGGTGAGGGACTTAAAACAGTTTGTTAGGGGGTCTGATGCTTGCCAAAGGTTGAAGAGTGATACCTACTTCCCTGCTAGTCTATTGTAGCCCTTGGCTGTTCCTAATAGGCCTTGGCTAGTCATTAGTATGGACAGTGGTTTTTGTGGTTTTTGTGGTGGTGGACAGGTTCACTAAATATGTCCATTTCATTCCATTGGCTCACCCTTACACTGCTGCTAAAGTTGCTCATTTGTTCATGCAGTTTGTATTCAAGCTATATGGTATGCCCTCTACAATTGTTAGCGACAGGGATCCAGTGTTTACTTCCAAATATTGGTCTGAATTGATGAAATTGCAAGGGACTAATTTGACTATGTCTTCTTCATATCACCCCTAATTTGATGGGTAAACTGAAGTGGTGAATAAGAGTCTAGAACACTATCTGAGGGCCTCTGTTGCTGACAGACCTCACTTTTGGGTGGATTGGCTACCCGTAGCTGAATTTTGGTTCAATACTAACTTCCACACTTCCATTAAACTCACTCCATTTGAGGTACTTTATGGCTATCCTTCTCCTAAGGTTGTGGAATATGTTCCAGGTATTACAAGGGTGGCAGTTGTTGATTCGTATTTGTAGGATAGGTAGCAGCTCTTTCCATTGCTTAAGCACAATTTGAATGCTACTCAAGAGAGAATGAAGTGGTTTGCTGACAAAAAGAGAGTGGATAGGTCCTTTAAGGTGAGGGACTGGGTTTATCTTAGGCTTCAACCATAGAAGCAGTCCTCAGTTCAGTCTAGAAAGTTTGGGAAACTTGCTCCTTGTTTTTATGGGCCTTTCTAGGTTGTGCTAAAGGTGGGAGAGGTTTCTTATAAGCTTGATCTACCTGTAGCGTCACAAATCCATCCTGTGTTTCATGTCTCCGATCTCAAGGATAAATTGGGTGCTTATGTGGTTCCTAGACCAACCTTGCTTGCTGTGACTAAAGATCAGATCCTTGCTCCTGAGGTGGCTGTTTTGGACTCTAGAACTCATCAGTTGAGGAGCAGACTCATCACTCAGGTGCTGGTGCAATGGCAGGGTGAGAGTAAGGATGATGCTACTTGGGAGAGTTTATTTGAATTGCAAAAAAAGTTCCCACACCTTGTGGACAAGGTGCTTTAAAGGAAAGGGCATTGTTAGGGTGTTTAATTGTATGTGTGCATGTGGTGCTGATGGGCAGTGCGTGTGGTGTTGATGAGGCATGCATGAGATGCTGCATGGGGTGGTGCTGTAGGGTGTGCTTAGGCTACTGATGTGGGGGGGCGTATGCTGCTTATGGGGCATGCGTGCATAGTTGATGAGTGGTGCATGTGCCAGCGCAGCCTGGGAGTATATATGGCTATGCTTCAGATAATGATTGTGTTGACTAGCTGGCATTGTATACTTGTATTGTAGGTTAGATACACGTGTATTACTTGTAGTGGTGATGTGTTTACCTCATGCTTATGTGGCATATGTGTGTTAGTGGATGTAGTTAGTTAGTTAGAGGGAATGACTGTCAAGGTAGTTACACAGCTAGCATTTAGTTAGTTACTGAGGGTATTAGACTAGAGAAATGTGGACGGAAGTGTATGAACTGATTTGTTGTTACTTCCATAATTCCTTTCTTTGTTTTCTCTATTCCTTCTAATTCTTTCTCTGTTCTTCCTTGTCCTTGTTCTTGGGGGTTGGTTGTCCTTGAATTCAACAGTCAAAATTTCCCAATTCCTAGCAGTATTCTTTAGAACTCTATTTTGGTTGATGGGATTTAGTTTTGTGTTTTTAATTTTTTTTTTTACTTTTTTAATTTTTTATGACTTTGATTGTAAAATATTATCATATTGCATTATAAATAATTAAAAAGAGTATATAAGAATGTACTATTATTATATTAAATAGAATTATTTGGATAAGTTAGTGTTTATTGTTATGTATTTTATTTTTATTTTTTTCTCATATCATTTTATTTAACATTTAAATTCAGCCACATCTCGCATATATATCATTAAATTATTTATATTTCGACTCCTTTTTTATTTTAAAAAATTTTAAATATAATATTTTGCCTAAATTAAATAAATAAAATTTTCTACATTAAGTGGAATAATGCTGGGGAAACACTCATTCTCACACCCAATGCATCAAATGAAGAATAAAATAAAATAAAAATCAAGTTAGAAACACTAAATTAAAAAAAAAAAAAAAAACTAATAATGCATATTTAATGTCATAGAATCATTGTCAAATTTTGGAAAATGATAGGTTGCCAATAGAGAAAGAGAGTGAGATGGTATAGAAAAAAATCAATACAAAGTAATAAAGAGTAGACAAAGAAAAAAAACCAAACGTCAATTAGTAATCGTTGATTGGAAAACAAAGAGGTTGTAAGGAGAAGTAAAAAATAAAATAGAGATTACTGTGTGGAGAACTTTAAAAACTTTACAATGTAGTAACATACACCATTAAATTCACATAAAAAATTAAATCAACAATCAACAATTAAATACAATCATAGTACTAAATTAAAATTTAAAACTAATCAAACTCTAACTATGGAAACCATATTAATCATAACTAAAAAAGAGATGTTCTCTGATAGTAGTAGAAATTACATAAGAAATAAAGTTAGAAAATTTAAAAATCCATTTTTTGACATTTCATTTAACCTTATTTATAATATATATATTACTAAAAACTGAAGGGTAGCATTTATTGCTGTTGAGCTCCTATTGCACCACATCATCGCTACGTCATTCGCCACATAATTATTATTTATTATTTATTCCAATTTTTTTACAATATATATATATATATATATATATAAATAGATTATTGACTTTACATATTCATCTTTGTCAGTTTTAATATCTATATATATTTCTTTTTTATTTCCAATTTTCCTATAGTATTTTTTACATTCACTTATTTTTTAAATATTTACACTTTCTTCAATCTTTCTTCTTCCCTTACCTTTTCATCTCTCCATTACCCTCTACTTTGATATTGTTATTCATCTTTCCCTTCATATTCCTTTATTTGTCTCTTCTTATTTGTTAAGACATATGTGAATCATGTTAGGAACATATGTCAATATAGAATTGGCTAATCCCTTGACAAAACGCACTTTACTTGTAATTGGGTAGATCTAGGATGTGTTTAATACTTCAAGGAACAAGGTTTCAAGTTCAAGTGTTAAAGCCATGCAAGTCTGCCCAAGAATTAAGTGGAGAAGTGCTGGATTTTAAATCTTGACAGCCAGTATCTATCAAGGTTTAAAAAGCTGTTTCAGCCCGATACTCGACAGCTGCTCGAAAAATAGGGTATCTATCAAGGTTTATGAAAATCAGTTTGTTAGACTTGATTTCACTCCAATATGTGAATAGATGTTTGGGCTTTCTTTTCTCACAACCCTAAACATATATAAAGATTGTTTTAAGGGCCATCACAGCTGATGCAGCTCAATGCAAAAGTTTTTCACAAGCATATTGTGAACCAGAGACATATGTCCTAGTTCATCTTTCTATTCAAGAAGCTGCTGTGTTTGTACACCATAGGGTTTTGTAACCAAGGAGTTTCGTGATCTTCATCGTGTTGATGAACTAAAGAACTTTGTAGCCAACATCTTTCTCAAGTTGGTGAGTAAGCCGTGTATTGGGATCCGCGCATCAAACTGGTTAGTCACGTACTAGGAGCCATGCATTGAAAATGAGAGATTGTCACTACAGAACAAGTCCAACTGGTATTGGGGTAAGGGTTCAACTGTAGGTTGGTATAAGGTACTAGGATTCCTTTACTTGTAACTGCTTGTTGTGATAATAGTGAATTCTCGGGAGTAGTGACCTTAAAATCACCCGGTGGGGTTTTTGCCATGTAGGTTTTCCTCATTCGTAAACAAATCACCATGTCAATTTATTTTCCGCTGCATTTTAACTTAGTTGGTGATTTGCTTGTGCTACCACGCTTATTGCATGCTAATTGAATTAATTAATTAACTTGGCTAAGTAATTGGTTAATTCATCACAAGGGGTCAATATATTCTTGGCTTATCATTATCCTTTCCCTCTTACTATAAATTAGTCATTATTTTCCATTCTTTGCATAGTTTTCTCTCTCTCTATCTCTATCTCTCTCAATGTTTTGGTGGATTTTTATTTTTTATTGCATCTCCGCTTTAGGATGATAAATTTTTGTGTTTTTAAGAACTCTAATTTAGGTTGATACAATTTAGTTTTGTGTTTTAAGCTATTATTATTATTATTTTGCTCTTTGATTGTTAAATTTTATCCGATTACATTATAAAAAATTACAGATAGTAGATAAAAATAAAATAGTATTCCATTACATAGCATAATTTGGATAATTTAGTGTTTATTGCTATATCTTTTAATTTTTCTTTTTTTTTTTCTTCTCTTCTATTTTACTCAATATTGAAATTCAACCACATCCTCCTTATCATTAAATCATTAATATTTTCTCTCTCCTTTTGTTTTAAAAAATAAAAAATGTAATATTTTACTTAAACTCAAATAAAGGAAAATTGTGCTCATCAAATTGTACTCATTGTTTTTAACATTTACACTTTCTCCAACCTTTCTCCTTCTCTTTACCTTTTCATCTCCCCAAACATTCTACCTTGATATCACTCTTCCTCTTTCCTTTTATCTTCCTTTATTTTGTTTCTTTTTATTATCATCCTCTTAGTATAAATTTGTCATTCACTCTTCCATTCTTTACATAATTTTCTCTCACAAAAAAAATGGTTATTTCCCACTCTTTCTCCCTTAAGTTTTTGGTGGATTTTTATTTTTATTTTTCTTGCATATTTATTTTATCTTGATAAAGTTTTGTATTCTTTGGTTTTGTGTTTTTAAGTTTTTTTTTTAATTTTTTTTAAGACTTTCATTGTTAAATATTATCATATTGCATTATAAATAATTAAAAAGAGTATATAAGAATGTACTGTTATTATATTACATAGAATTATTTGGATAAGTTAGTGTTTATTGTTATGTATTTTATTTTTATTTTTTTCTCATATCATTTTATTTAACATTTAAATTCAGCCACATCCCCCATATATATCATTAAATTATTTATATTTCCACTCCTTTTTTATTTAAAAAAATTTAAATATAATATTTTGCCTAATGCATCAAATGAAGAATGAAATACAAAACAAATCAAGTTGGAAACACTAAATTAAAAAAAAAAAAAAAACTAATAATGCATATTTAATGTCATAGAATCATCGTCAAATTTTGGAAAACGATAGGTTGCCAATGGAGAGAGAGAGACAGAGAGAGAGAGAGAGAGAGAGTAGAAAAAAAAACCAATACAAAGTAATAAAGAGTAGATAAAGAAAAAAAACAAACGTCAATTAGTAATCGTTGATTGGAAAATAGAGAGGTTGTAAGGAGAAGTAAAAAATAAAATAGAGATTACCTTGTGGAGAACTTTAAAAACTTTATAGTGTAGTAACATAAACCATTAAATTCACTTAAAAAATTAAATCAACAATCAAAAATTATATACAATCATATTACTAAATTTAAATTTAAAACTAATCAAACTCTATTTAACCCTATTTTTAATAGTGGTGAGTTACATAATTCTAACTGAATTAACTTCAAGTGGGTAAAGTGTCAAATTTCAAACCAGAGGTGGACAACTTAAATTTCAGCCAAGCCACACGTGGGTAAGTTGTTACTTGCCATTTTTTGCGTGTATACAACTTTCATATTAAAGAACAATAGTTATATACCACCTCGCACCCTTGGCACAATGGTCACTCTAAATGTATTAAGTGCTTGTGGGGTGTGGAGGGCAAGGGCCAAAGTTCAAGCCTCTAGGAGGGAGCTTCACACACATATATACTTAGATTAGGCTAGAGTAGAATTTCTATCTTGTATAAAAAAAATAGTTATATCACCAATAAATTGTTTAAATTTCAAGTTTATGTAATTTAAAATTATGAATAAAATATAAACTTATAGATCATATTGATAGTCCAAAAACAAATTGACCCATTGTGATGAATTAACCAATTAATTTAGCCAAGTGAATTAATTAAGTTAATTATCATGCAAATGTGTAGTAGCATAAACAAATCACTAATAAACTAATTATGCAGCGGAAAATAAATAACACGGTGATTTGTTTACGAGTGGGGAAAACCTAACGGCAAAAACCCCACCGGGTGATTTTCAGGTCACCACTCCTGAAACTCCACTATTATCACAAGCGGTTACAAGTAAAGGAATCACAAGTACCTTACCAACCTACAGTTGAACCCTTACTCCAATACCCAATTGGACTTGTTTTGTAGTGATAGTTTCCCCTTTTGATGCACGACTCCCAAGTACGTGACTAACCAATTGCGCGGATCCTAGTACGCGACTTCAATCAACAACTAAGAAGGTTGTTGGTTGCAAAGTTTTTCAGTTCATCCACACGATGAAGATCAAGAAGATGCTTGGTCATAAAACCCTATGGTGCACATACACAACAACTTCTTCAAGAGAAAGAGATGAACTAGGGCAAGAACTTCGTCTCCGGTCACAATTTGCTTGAACAAAGTTTGCTCAATGCTTGTGCAACTTGTGAACTCTTTGACGGCCCTTAAAACAATCCTTTTATATGTCTAGGGTTAGGAGAAAAGAAGGCCCAAAGACACATCTACGGATCCCAAGAAAAACAGATCAGAAATTTTGTTTTTGTAAACCTCGACAGATAGAAGCTGTCGAGCTAGTTGTCGAGCCACGGGGCTGAAACAGCTTCTTAAACCTCGACACATGCTAGCTGTCGAGCTTTAGTAACTCTGCACTTTCAGCTTGTTTTCTTGGACAGACTTGAAGGCTTCAACACTTGATCTTGAAACATGGTTTCTTGAAGTATTTAGACACATCTTAAATCTACCCAAATATAAGAAAAGTGCGTTTTGTCAAAGGATAAGCCAATTACATGAAATAGTGACATATGTTCCTAACAAGTAAATCACATATGTCCTAACAATCTCCCCCTTTGGCAATCCGTGACAAAATCACAACAAACAAATGAACATATGAGAAAAGTCATAAATCACTCAACTCATATTCACTTGTTGAATACAATAAAATCTATCATAACACAAACTCTTGAAAAACTTTGCAAGAAGAGAGTTTATGGAAAGTAAACTTTGACAACCTGTATTTCTGAAACACATTAAACAAAACTCATCAAGGCATCTTTGTGTGAAACTGAAATAATAGATTGCATACACGTAATAAGAAGCATGTGCATAAGGAGAGAAAAGAAACAACACATATTAGGGGCAGGTGAAAGAAAAACATACATCAACATATATAAAGAAGATAAGTACAAAGTATGCCAAAAAAAAATGGTCACAAGACCTAAAGTACAAGAACAATGTATCTATAAAAGAAAGAAAAGAAAAGATACATAAAATCCTCACTACATCCCTCATATCAACACTCCCCCTAACAAAATGTCTTATACTAACTCTTCCCCTAAATATGTCTACTCTCATATCAAAACTACACCCCCTTTTTGTCATGAGTGACAAAGGGTAAGAGTGTCAAGTAGACATCTCATCGGTAGAGCTAGCATCTCCATCATCATCATCCTTAAAAGCATCATTGTCATCACCATCATCATCATCAGAATCAACAGAAGGTGGTGAAGGAGTAGCCTCGGGAGCAAATCCACCCATGGTCGCTTGCCGTTGAGCAATACGGCTAACACGGACGTTCACCTTATACAACTTTGTAGAGAGGGTATCTAGACGAGCATCCATGCGCTGAAGCTGGGCCATGATGTCTCCTAATGACACATCGCTCGTAGAAGAGATAGGAGCAGATGTGGATCGAGCAGATTGAGATGGAGTCGGACGGGTGGAAGGTGTTGAATCCGTCAGTCGCGACCTAAACTGAGCCTTGTTACGTTTAACGGTAGCGTAATCTATGGCACACATGAAGGTGAAAGGGTCGGACGCTGGAAGAGGGATGAAAAAATGACGTAAGATCCTCACGATAGCAGAAGGAAAGATGAGCTTATCACGAGATGCCGAATCTAGATGAACATCTATGATGGAAAGAATAAAATGAGAAGGGAAATCAATCGTAAGATGCTTAAGAAGGGACAACAGAAATCGAGCACAAGGCTCGGTGATAGAGTTATAATAAGAGAGAGGATGGAGTACAAAGGTCATCACCATGGTCAAAAACCGCGGGCCTTTTGCAAGGCTGAACAGTAAGTGAACTGGCGCTTACCCCACTCGGAAGGACGCTCACAAAAAGCTGATTTAAGCTCATCCTTGGACACAGTCTGCAGACGCTCACAACTAGGATAGTCAGGAAACTCTACCCTAGGAACCCTAAGCACATCCGCAACAAGCTGCGGTGTGATAGGAATGCGCATACCTCGAACGCGAGTAAAGAAAAGAGGTACTGAATGATCAATCCCGTGCATGTTGGAGTAAAACTCCTGGATAAGCACGAGAGGACATGTGACCGGGATGTCACACAGTGACTCCCATCCCCAACTGTGAATGACAGTGGGAAGGTCGGTGTCAGCGAAGTCCGCCAGACTAACTTGGCGTTCAGAATGAATGCCGCATCTAGAAAAGTTCTCCGAGAATGCTTTGTGGGCATCATCATCACGGAACCGAAGAGAGAGAGGAGTAGAATCAGAAGACGAAGAGGCACCGAAATGAAGAGGGTTCCGGGTCGGAGTGGACTTACGCTTAGGTGCCATAAACACAACTAACGTAAACAGAATAGAGAGGGGGAAGAAAGAAACAATCAGAAAAGCTCCAAAACAGTTCAAATATAACAAGTATATTGAAAAGTAGAGAACGTATGCATGGGAAATGCATGAACATGTGACGTGCAAAAGAAATTGCATCATGGGCTCAGCCTAATCCAATCCTATCAGCACACAATCAATTACACACATCTAAAATGCATGATAAGACTGTTATTATGCTAATGTGATGCAATGCATGAGATTTTAAGATCAAATCTTTAAAACCTATCCCAAAATTTCAACAAATACTCAACAATTTTGAAAAACCCCAAAAGTTTTCAAAAACCCCAAATCTTAGGTTTCAAAACATGAAATGCATGAATATGAGAGATTAGAAGCTTACCAAGTGAAGAAAAACTTGAAAAATCTTGAAGAAACCTTGAGGAAGAAGATTGGAGTGAGTGAGAGAGGTTTGGGAGATGAAAAGACAGAGGTATCGAGAGAGAGATCGACAGAAATGAGCTGCGGATTGCATGAGGAGAATATATAGGCCATCAGTAAATCTCGACAGATGAAGGTGTCGAGAGGTATCGAACAATTTGTTGAGGTAGGTGTTGAGAAAAAAGGTCGTCGACAGATGCAGGTCTCGAGCATGTGTCGAGGAACGAACCACTATATCAAGAATAGAAGCTTAATCGATCGACCTAGCTGTCGAGAAGCTATCGAGGAGACAGGAACTTTCTCGATCGATCCACCAGGTGTCAAGATTGCGATAAGAAAAAAAACTTGGAAGCTCAACAGATAGCCAGGTGTCGAGGAGGTGTCGAGCAAGCTTTTAAAAATAGTTTTTCGAGAAGAGAAAAACACAGATATGAATGCAATCAAACATGCAACACAACCAATGATCCAAACACCATATAAACCTCTCAAAATCATCTCTCAACAGCAATTTTAAACACATGGATCCCAAAAACACACACACACACACTAAATAAGTCTAACCGATTTTATTTTTCAAAAAACAAGTCAAGACAGTTTAGTGAGCATACATTAACACATGTAAAATCTTGTGACGGCCAAATCATATTGTACTTGCACATGTATCAAGAGTAGCAAAGAATATCGTGTGTTGTGTGTGAAAAACATCGCAAGATTGCATAAGTGTATACATGTTATGACGATTTGAGATATGAGAAAATCACTTTAACTCACACACAATCATAACTGTTTGATGGAGACTATCACCTTCGAGGTACATCCTATAACTCTCACATCTCCTAAAATACACGTTTGCAATCATATTTAAAGCATTTTTGATCTTTTTGCTTTTTATTTTTCTTTGCATAGTTTACTTTTAAGCAAATTATACATGGGCATATAAGAGATAGAAAAGAAATACCCAATGATGGTAAGCATTTGACATTCCAATTTTGATATGCCGAAGCACACAAATGTCATTGACACTGCACTTTTGCTATGCCGAAGCATACAGGTGTCATATTATGATTGGCGGACAACAGTGGTGAGATGGTTATTTATGCCTTTCTCTTAGGATTTTTTAGTCATTCCCATCAAAAAGAGTGATACGAGTGTTAAGTACAAGAGATAACTTAATCTTACTCATCACAAACAAGAGCCACAAAACTCACTTGCTTAGTTTTGCATAGAGATGCTCATCTAAGCTACAAGAGATACAAAGTTTAGAAAACTTTGTTTCAATGGCCATCCAAGGTACACAAGTACCAATGTACACATAACACACACTATTTTTGTATTTTTCTGATTTTTCAATTTATTTATTTATTTTTATATGAAAAAAAAAACCAAACAAAACTGAAAAAAAAAAAAAAAAAAAAACCAAACAAAAACATGTTAAACAAAACAAAGCATAAAACTAGACTAACTCAAAACTTGAGAGCAAAACACACAAGTAATGCACGCACAAAAACATGAAGAGAGAAAGAGAAAAGTGATAGAATCACTTGGAGCCCTTTTCCTTCCATACTCTAGAAGAACCTTTCCTTTGATTAAACCTTTGAATCGGCAGTGAGTGGGAAGAATTAAAACCATTCAAGTTCGAAAGGAACATGAGGGCTTTGAGAAGATCTCCAAGGGGAGCAAGAGAGGATTGAAGCTGATTCTGGCTTCCAGATGCTATCATGTCGTTGCTCTGTTGAGTGGCAAGTCACTTATAGCAATTTGGTCGAGTATGACCGGCGACTCCACAATGATGACAAAGATGCTGCTTCTTTTGTTTAGGCTTTTGAGAGTTAGACTTCTTAGCCCTAGGGTTCTTAGCTTCCTTCTTATCTTGCTTAGGAGATGCTCCTAAGATAGATTTACCTTTGTCTAAGTTCTCACTAGCTAAATCAGTTTTAAGATTATTATTCTCAATTTCAACATTATTGCTAGGAGGAACAAAAACAGTAGTACTAGTAGAAGCAGTATTAGAGGAAGAGAAGCCATACCCTAAACCTGTTCGATCAGAAGTAGATTTCTGAAGACTGAGTATCTCATCAAGCTTTGCACTTGAAGTCCTCTCCAATTGAGCTCTGACTTGAAACAGCTCCGCTTCAAGCTTCTTGGTCTTCTCAGCCAAGAAGTTGTTCTCGAACCTCAGTGCTCCAATAGTCTGATTAGCCTCATCAAACTTTGTGGAAAGCTCTTCACGATCAAGTTCCACATCACTGAGCTTCTTGGTGGTCAGCCTATACAGTTTCTCATGCTTCTCAAAAAGCTTGTACAATTTCTCATTGGCTGTATGGATGTCGTCTTGATCATCCATCTTCTTAAACTTGGACTCCACCAATTCCTCTTCTTCAACCACATCTTCAATAATCCCATCAGTAGGATTAACAGTGGCAGTGAAGGCATTCAAGATTCTGTCATCCTCATTGTCGGAATCATCTTCAAGCTCGGTATTGCTCAAGGTAGCAGCAAACGCCTTGCTCTTCCCAATGCTCTTGAGATATGTAGGACACTCGTGTTTCATGTGACCTAAGCCTTGACACCCAAAGCACTTAGGCCCTACGGGAACAGTGTACTGATCGCCATCCCTTGCACCCTTCTTTCCTTTATCTTGGCTCTTGAACTGAGAAGAACAGGATTGCCTATGGTCCTTGTCAAAGCCCTTTCCATTGGCATTCTTCATAAACTTCTTGAACTGCCTGGTGATGTAGGACTTCATCTTAGAATCTTTATCATCTGAAGACTCATCTATCTCACTGCTCTTGGCCTTTAGTGCCATGCTCTTGCCTTTACCCGTCTTACCAATCCTTGATAACCCTAGCTGGTAGGTCTGCAGATTACCAACCAGCTTTGTCAAAGGAATCTTGTCAATATCCTTTGATTCCTCAATTGCGGTGATCTTGGCATGGAATCTCTTGGGTAAAGATCTGAGCACTTTTCTCACAATCTTGGATTCAAGAATGGTTTCCCCAAGATTGAAAGCAGAGTTCACTATGTCCTTCAGCTTGGCATAGAACTCATCAAATGACTCATCCTCCTCCATCTTAATCTCTTCAAAACTTGTAATGAGCCTCTGTAGCTTTGAATCCTTGACAGCCTTGGTTCCCTCATAGGTTGTCTGGAGGATGGTCCATGCTTCCTTAGCAGTTTCAGTGGAGGATATCTTCTTGAACTCCGCTTTGGTGACTGCACTGAATAAGGCATTCAACGCTCTGCTGTTGAAATTTGCTACCTTGATTTTGGCATCATCCTAGTTTGCCGACGCTACCTTCGGTTTGGTCCAGCCTATCTCAACAGCTTGCCACACTTTCTCATCTAAAGACTGCAAGAAAGCTCTCATGCGTACTTTCCAGTATGCATAGTTAGTGCCATCAAATAAAGGAGGTATGATTAACGACTGTCCTCTATCCATGACAAACAGGGGTCAATGGATCAACACAGCAAAGATTAAACCCTAATTAGAGTGTGCTTACTCTGATACCAATTGATAGGCCAAAAACGAATTGACCCCTTGTGATGAATTAACCAATTAATTTAGCCAAGTGAATTAATTAAGTTAAGTATCATGCAAATGCGTGGTAGCACAAACAAATTACCAATAAACTGATTATGTAGCGGAAAATAAATAACACGGTGATTTGTTTATGAATGGGGAAAACCTAATGGCAAAAACCCCATCGGGTGATTTTCAAGTCACCACTCTCGAAACTCCACTATTATCACAACAAGCGGTTACAAGTAAAGGAATCCCAAGTACCTTACCAACCTACAGTTGAACCCTTACCCCAATACCCAATTAGACTTGTTCTATAGTGACAGTTTCCCCTTTTGATGCACGGCTCCCAAGTACGTGACCAACCAATTGCGCGGATCCCAGTACGCGACTTCAATCACCAACTAAGAAGGTTGTTGGCTGCAAAGTTCTTCAGTTCATCCACACGATGAAGATCAAGAAGATGCTTGGTCACAAAACCCTACGGTGGACATACACAACAACTTCTTCAAGAGAAAGAGATGAACTAGGGCAAGAACTTCGTCTCTGGTCACAATTTGCTTGAACAAAGTTTGCTCAATGCTTGTGCAACTTGTGAACTCTTTGACAGCCCTTAAACACAATCCTTTTATATGTCTAGGGTTAGGAGAAAAGAAGGCCCAAAGACACATCTACGGATCCCAAGAAAAATAGAACAGAAATTCTGTTTTTGTAAACCTTGACAGATAGAAGCTGTCAAGCATCTGTCGAGCTAGCTGTCGAGCCACGGGGCTGAAACAGCTTCTTAAACCTTGACACATGCTAGCTGTCGAGCTTTAGTAACTCTGCACTTTCAGCTTGTTTTCTTGGATAAACTTGAAGGCTTCAACACTTGATCTTGAAACATGGTTTCTTGAAGTATTTAGACACATCCTAAATCTACCTAAATACAAGTAAAGTGTGTTTTGTCAAAGAATAAGTCAATTACATGAAATAGTGACATATGTTCCTAACAAGTGAATCACATATGTCCTAACACATATGGTAATATCCAATTAACAAACATTTTGAGAAGTGTATTGAGAGCATAAAGAATATCTAATTCAACGGTTAGATTTTCAAAATATATAGTAATATTTATTTTATTGAGTAAAGTTATAGCCTTAGGCTACAACCAATTTTGTAGCTAAACTTTGTCCCTATATAAACAATAATCTAAAATAATTTTCTAAATACAATCAATTGTTTAAATTGCAAGTTTTTGTAATTTAAAATTATGCATAAAATATAAATTTATAGATCATATTGTAAATAATATCCAATTGACAACAAATTTGGCGTGTGTATTGAAAGTGTAAAAACATGTAATTCAACGTTTAGATTTTCAAAATATATTGTAATGTTTATTTTATTAAGTAAAGTTGTAACTTTAGGTTACAACCAATTTTGAATCTAAACTTTGTCCTTATATATACAATGATCTAAAATAGTATTCTAAATACAATTTAGTATACAATACAACTATATTGTACAATAGCCTAAAAAAATTATTAATAGTTTAAAAATCGTTAAGACAACAATCATTGAATGCATGAACAAATAGAATTAAATAACTAATCATACAATTTTGTCAAACTAATAATAATTTATTATTATTAGTAAAGTCTCTGATAGTTGTATAAGAGATTTGGGGTTCAATCCCCGCCTACACCAAAAACTGATTGGTGTCTTGGTCAGATGATAAAGAGCTATCATCAGGAGCGGATGCCATAAGTTAAAACTCTCTCTCATTTCATGGGTATAAAGGGTATATATACTAGGGTGAGAGTGGAATGCAAAGAGTCAGTTTTTTCAAAACAGAGCTGGCTGGCTGCTTGGCCTCGCGACTTGACTGAGCCGCGAGTTCCAGCCGCGAGGTAACTGAATGGCCAGTCCGAACTTTTTGTCCTGTAGTGCTACAACTGGCATGACGGTTCAACTTTTCTGCATGCTTGGCATGTTGGGGTTTATGCCCTAAAATCCAATTTATTGGCATGTTATAAATAATTAAGTTGTTTAATTATATGAGACTATTTATGAACTAATGGGACATTATTTTAGTCCATGAGATGCATAGTATGTGATTTATGTAAAAAGTCACAGAAAGATATAAATCACAAGTTCTTTGTAAACTCAGAATTTTAGTTTGTAGTAGGTGATGAAATTGGGCATTTCATCTGCGAAGACTATAACATATCAACTAAGATAATTTGTCTTGATCATGGAAGTAGAGACTTCGAGTTGATATGTTGATATGTTTTAAGAGTTAAGACATATTGAACTGGACCGCTATGAGATTTATTATTCTCCTAAAGACTGTCAAATGAATAATAAATCTCATGACTTCTATTTACATCAACTCTAAATCCTGAGAGAATAATGGACCTGATCATGAGATGTAGGTTGCTTTGATATATCAGGAGTAAGATCTATAAGACACGATCAAAACCTCAGTATGTTGGGCAGCCGCATTTAGTGTTGATAGAACATATATTCTCAAGATGGAATTCATAATCTCCTAACGGAGATATAAAATATTCCCTTGAAATAAGTTTAATGGGTTTGGTTATTCAGAGTGTTGGGCCTAACCACTTTAGTAAGGAGTTACTAAAGTATATATGCACGGGAAAATCTTATAAAAGTATAGTTTATACATTAAAACATTTTAATTTTACATGAACCATAATAGTTTTAATAATATTTGAAAAATAAAATAAAAAGTGAATACTCAAGCCAATTCAAGATGAACCACTGCAATAACAAAGGCAGTCCTCCCATTCATTCTTGCAAGCCAATAGCAACTGCAAGAGCTATCATGAGGGCATTCCATCGGATAGTTTTGACCCAAGTATGCTCCTCCTTTATTTTAATCCTATACATCAGCAATTTGAAGTGAGTTTTCACTAAGTGGTATCAAGTAAAAATCACGTTTGCACAAAACCTAAACAGACATAAAAAATTTTACTAATTTTTTTCTCACTTCATAATAATTATGGAACATCTTGCAAGCTTTAATCACCGCTGGCACATCATTGATGTTGAAGTTTATACATGTTCTACATGTGGTATTAAGTTTTAGGGTTTTATAGATGTGGCAGCCAAATGATACATGGAAAGACTTTTATCACATAATAATGATGCAGCAATCAATATATAAATATATTGTGTGTAACAACATTTAAAAGGAACAAATAAAAAATAAGTGTAATTGTTTTGAATTATCCATTCATCTTAATCAGAATTTGACAAACTAAATTTGATAAAATAGTTTTCATATGAATAAAGCTTTATAAAGCTTGAGTATAGTTTCCTCTTATTTCCAAAAGTTTCCACATAATTCATCCAACACAATCTACAACTCTTCCCAAACCTTTTTTGGAAAAGTGAATGACTCTTCCCAGACCTCACCAAACCTAGAAGAAAAGAATGAAAGAAAACTTCAAATCAAATAATCATTCAGAGGAACAACTGCAAACAACCATGAAAAATTTATGACTTAAGTTTTTATTCATTGAAATTGAACATTTACATGTTTCCTACCATAAGGTTTTGGATTTTGACTCCAATTCCAAATGCCATGTCGCTTAATGCAAAGTTGTAAACTGTCAACTTCTTATCTTTTTTAGGAATCCATCACCTCTTCTCAAAGGCATTATCCTAGCATGCTGAGCCTTCACCATCCCTGTTAAACTCTATCCCAAACAACTATATAAAGATGCTTGAATCCCAAACATACTAAATAAAAATCCAAAACTTATCCCTACACTTTCTTATTAACCAAACCAAAATTATTATTAAAGCAAAAAATACAAACATGCACATAATGATACAAAAAGAAAGAGAGTGTTTATAAGAAAACTCAGATAATACCCAATTGTAATAATCAGAGTCCACTGGTAGCCCATGTAAAAAATACTTGTAGTCAATAACAATGCAATGCAATCTGCTACATAGATTAAGATCATTCACCCAAAAAAAAATAAAACAAAATAAAAAAATGTGAAATGGGAAGGGACATAGATAATAAATTTGAACATCTTGATAAATCCTATGAAAATTTCAAAGTAATCTAACTTTCAAATGAAAATTTGCTAGAGCACACATCAAGGAATTTAGGATTTTGAACAATATTGAGTCAAGATCTATAACAATGCACAGAATAGTCCATAAGATTTGTGTAGACAAATCATCAAATTTAAAAAAATATAATTTGGGTATCCCCAAATTCATTAAAAACATGAAGTTTAAACCACTATTTGCCTATTAGATTCAATAATCAATATATCAGCTTGGATCACAGTGAAGTCTCTCAAAATATGCTTCAAAAATAGATATGGAAGAAAAAATAACACAGCTCTACCTTTTCAATTTGCTATTGCTGGAATTTATAGATAGCTTCTAAACTTATTAGGTTCAGTCCTTCGCTGTGCATGGCAGAAAGCAGAAAATAAAAGTTAGTAGTAGGAACGAATCTTAGCTTCCATGGTTATACCAAAATTTAAAATACAAACCTTACCATAACTAACAAATAAAAGTTGTAGATAAAAAACGAAGCCAAGGAGGACACTGGAAAAGAAGTTGGGGTCTGCAACCAAACAAAGAATCAAACAAAACCCCTCAAAAATCTAGATGCTGCTCTTAAAGAAGATTCTTATCAAATTTATTATAAAAAAATAAAAGCATGATTCTTTGATAAAGTACAAATTCTACATACCCATAAAAATTAGATAAAGAAGTAATAAAAACAATGGTAAAATTAAGATGAAATAATAATTAAACTAAACATAAAACATGCACGGGTAAACAATTAGTTTTTATTTCTTTGAAATTGAACCAAAAAATAGAACCGCACATATGTGAGGACAGTGAAAATGATGTCAAATATTATCATGATGAAGAACTTGGAAATTCATAACTACCTTAAATTTAAAGAACCATGATATTTATTTCACAACATTATATTGAATGATTAAAACCCTTAAAAATGAGTGAGGAAGACAAAAAAGTTGTGCAAATCAAGAACCGAGAGTAATTTGGTAGAATTGTAGAGTAATGCCTTCTTTCGTATGCAAACATATCTCCAAAGTACAAAGCATCTAACAGAACCATAGAACATGAAAATATATGTTCTTCTCACTAACATACAAATAGCTTAATTGAATTTATGACTAATCAACAACAGCATGGTGTGGAAATTGTTTACCAAAAGAAAGGGGAATATCTAACGATCAAAAATATGTATCTAATAATTCTAACCATAAAGCAACTACAACATGAGAATCTGGTTCAAAATATTTAAACAATAACTAAATTTACAAAATGCCCTTTATATATATTTATAGTGATGGTGTGATGCCTCACCAACAGTGATAGGGCCTCACCTATTCCACAGATGCTCACTGTCCATGGAGGTGTTCCTAGAATTGCTGTTTTGCACTTCACTAAGCATCTTATTTGCATCTCTCTACCTTAAAAAGAAAATAGAATGAACAGCATGAATAAAATTCTCCAATGAGGGTTTCAATTACAAAAACTCATCAAGATTTACAAAAAAAAAAATTAGAAAAGAAAAGACAAAACTAAACATTTTATAAAAAAAAAAAAAAAAAATAGGGCATTAACAAATTAGAAATTCAAAGCATGAAATCAACTACCAAATACCAATTATTATTCAACATTATGAAAGCTATGATGAATTGATAATAGATTTTAAAACTCCTAGTAATGAAGAATGGCAACCTCCCAACACAACAACATTTTTGCCAAAAAATGCATATTGCACATCAAATAGTGTATTATAACTACCACATTGAAATCTGCTGTCAATTCATCAAAGTAAAAAAAAAAAAATATATATATATATATATATATGGGTCAACTCGCCAAACTGTTAATTTTTTTAATTTAAAAAACCTCCAAATATAAGAAAGACATTTAATGAAATTAATCATTCACAATGGAGACAATGCATAACCCACATATAAATTTAGGGCAGTACAAACATTAAAGGGTTTTTGAGCTAACCATAACATCACTCTCAAAATAAACTTAAAAATCTTTTGCTAATGTCCATATCATAGTAAAACAAAAAACCTTCAAAACCCAAAACCACTATCACATTCACTTCACAATAAAAACATTCTAATTGATCATGAATTAGCAGTTTATGAAAACAATACATGAGGTAGTATAAAATATAGCCCAATCATGAAACCATAAATCCCAGATAGGCAAAAAAAAAAAAAAAAAAAAAAAAAAGCCATGAAACTGAAACACATTAAAGTAAAACCTATAGGATTGGGAGGCTAAGATCAAAACTGAATACTGCCACCAAGTATATATAATTAACCACAAATCCACATGAGGCTAAAATAATTCAATAATCTACAACAGAAAGTTAATTATTCAATAACTAAATTAATATGAAACTTAAATTAAATCCAAACACAAACAAATGACTCACTAAAACATGAAGGGCATACCAAGGATGCTTGTCTAATAAGGACAGGAAATATCATTACACAAAACATAACAAAATTATTAACAATGAAACAGAATAACAACTCGAAAATCCCAGATGGATTTTCTCGCTGCCAATAATTGAAATTAATAAAACCCACTATGGGCTCCAAACCCATCAATCTAAACTAACCATTCAAAAGAAACACTCCCAAACGAAACCCTAAATCAAATTTACCAACCAAAAATGAAACCCTAAATCATATTTAACAACCAAAAACAAAACTCTAAATCATATTTAACAACCAAAATTATAGAACAAAATAAAAAAACTTATCAGTAATGTTTGCGGAGAGAATGTGGTCTGAAAAAAAAAAAAAAAAATAGAGTATTAAGGATGAAACCTAGATTGTGCGAAGGGTTTGGTTGAGTTGAATCCACCATTAGAAACTTATGAGAGAAACGAATTAGTGAGAGGTTAAAGGGGAAGGTCTGTGTTTAGATGAGAACGAAGAGACAGAGGAGGAATTGTCGAATGGTTAGGAAGGAAGAGACGTGAGAAGAGAGAGTTATAGAAGTAATATCGGGTTTTGTTTTAAGTGGCAGAGAATTTTTTTTCCTCTTTTATAGTAAAATTAGATTTATTTTTTATTTTTTAATTTAAGTAATGCTGACGTGAAAAATTGTGGAAGCTTCAAAAGTTTCAGTTTTATATATATAATATATATATATATATATATATATATATATATATATATATATATATATAGATAAGGCCTAGAGTGCAATTATATTCTTATAGTGGTATTGAATATAATTAATGGTAACTTTGGACTTGTCAGGAGTTGACCGAAAAGCCCAAGGCCCATTGGAGCTAGAGTCTTATTCGTCCCTTTGGTCCCATCTCAAGCCACAAACTAAAGCCCAATTGGGTAGGCCTAAAAAGGCTAACCCAATTAGATAATCAGTCATTATTTAATAAGAGTTATTAAATAAAGAAACTACTAGAGCAGTTTAAACATACGTATGATAAAAAGAAAAGAAATCAGTTTTTTTTCCATAAGGAGAAGAAGAAGGATTTTTCTTTGAGAGTCTATGTACAAAAGACTAATTGAGAGACGACACATCTTGGGCACCATGTGGAATTGAGATGAAGATTAAAGGTATTCTCAAGTCGTGGTTTTGAAATTCACTGCATCAAGGTACGCTTTCTATTCTTTATTCTAGAATTCATAGTTACATGCTATCTTTCATGATTGAAGTAGATCCGTGTTTGTTGCTTCCGTTGTGTGTTTTGTATGAGATACAAAACCAGATTTTCCAACAAATGGTATCAGAGCGGTCTTCAATATCATGCTTGTATAACATGTTAGTTTTTAGACCCCTTAAAACACAATTGGATTAACCTAATTAATTAGCCAAGTTGTTACTTAGTCCAAATTCCAAGTCTAGGTTATCACAATCAAACAATCATATCATGCATAGCAGCGGAAAATAAATAAGACAATGATATGATCACCCAGGAAACCAAACCAATAAAAACCTAGGGAGGATTTAACCTAGCTATCCTCAAGGTAAACCTGAATCCACTATCTTGAAAGAATCGAAGTTCATACAATAAGACTTACAAGCCCCCACACTCGACTTCTTATTGCTACCCACCAGTAGAACTTACTGACACGACCACATGCAAGCTCCGAATCCACGGACTCCTTCTTTCTTGGATTCACCACCAGATACAAGCACACCCGCTTGTGTTTCTTTAAGCTCCAATGATAGCAACTGAGTTGATCATCAAGGCGTAGAAAATATCTCCTCCTTGAAAACCCTAAGTTTGTGTAAAGGAAAGCTCCTCTAGATCTCACAAGAGATTTACACAAACAGCAATATGAGCAACAATACAACTCTCAAGCAACCAAGACTTTAGAGAGGTTTGGGTACAAAACCCTAAAACCAAAAGAGGCACAAGAGGCACTCTAATCTCTCTCTCTTTAGTCTCAAAAACATGGCTTAGGGTTTCCTTTATATAGTGAGAGAAGTAGATCTGAAACCCTAATCCTTAATGGGCTTAAGCTGCTGTTTGGGCCGATTTAAAATTCTGCAGATACGATTTTCGATTGATCGAGCCTGTTCTTCGATTGATCGAACCAGGCAGAATATGAAGTCTTCTTCCTGCAGTTTGTATGTTCTTGAATCTTGACTTGAATCACCTTGAGCATTGTTTAATAAAACCTATAGACTCTAAGATCTATATCTAGACAAGTTTGCGTTCACGATTTGCCAATTGTTCTAAACATTTAGAACCTAACATAACATGTGGATTGAGTTTTAGAATTAAAGAAAAATTGTTTTCTTGATGTTCTAGTTTTCTGCAGTAAAAGTTTCTGCATAATTTTGTTTTAAAACTATTGTTCGTTAAAACCAGATGTCGTGTGTTTCTAATCTTTGTATTAAAGTGGAACACGGTGGTTAAGAATTTCTGTGTTTCTTATCAACGTAGATCGTCAAGATGGGAATACGGTTATTAGAAACGATATACAAACCTGACACTGTTGGTTTCGTGTTTCATTACACTTTATGCATATATATAGCATAGCGGTTTGACTTTTTTTGTTTCTATATTATATTAATATTGCTTCAGTGAATTCGTTCGCATGATGATGTTCAACGTTGTTTCATTGATATTGTTTATTAATATATATATGGATTCATGTGAGTATATAAGTCTAAGTTATAGATTTTCACATGATGTTTACTTAGTTACGGTGCCGTGATTTCATAGTTTTTGAATTATCGATGAACACAAACGTGTATCGGTAATATTAAAGTTTAATGTGTCATGCTTTTGTATTCTTGGAATCTTTAATATATTTTATATATATGGATTCATAAGCATAATTAAGACTTTCTTTTTAACAGTATGCTCACGCTAGGATTATGAAATTTATTCCTAATGAGATTAGGATTATGTTTTCAAGGGTTTCTAGCATTATTAGGGTTCTTGATCTTAATATTGAAAACCCTAATGTTTGATCTGTAAATCTTCGTTAATAAAATCAAAAGGTGTTTTTGATGGAAGAACAATGAAGATGTCAAAAACGGTTACTTGAAAATTCTGAAAACAATTCAGTTTTACCCTTGAAAAACTGAAAACACGGGTTTTTCGCGGATAAGCTTCTCGTGAGGATACTCGCGAAAAATGCCACTGAAGCACAAAAATTTTCGCGGTTAAGCTTTACTCGCGAAATAATCACGAGACAGTAGTAAAAGTTTTTGTCTGAATTTTGTGTTTTCAATTTTTTGCTTTACTCGTTTTCGCGGGAAGCGCTTAGTCGCGGGATACTCGCGAGACAGCAGCGAAAGTTTCTGTCTGAATTTTGTGTTTTCACTATTTTGCCTTAACCCATTTTTATGGGAAGAGCTTAGTCGCGAGATTCTTGCGAAAATGCATTTGAAGGGAATTTTGAATTTTTTCTAAATGTTTTCAAATGTATAAGGTGTAAGGCAATGTGTGATGTGATTACACATGGTTCTAACTAAAAGACCTAATGAGATCAAATATGTTAGTTAAATAGAACTCTTAGTCCTAAATTTTTTTATGATTAAAAGTCTTTAATTTATTTTAATTAGAGGTTTTTAATGAGATTAAAATTCTAATTAAAGTTATATAGTTTTTAATGAGATTAGAATACTTTATCTAGTAAATTAAGGATAGAGTTCTATATAACTATTTTTGATTCATTAGTGTTTAAGGAATCCTAAATAGTTTAGGACTTCCATTTTTGTTAGTGATTCTAATTAGATTAGAGTCTTCAACAAGTGCAAGGTTATTAGTTGTGATGGGATCACAATTATTTAAAGAAAACCCCAAATAACGAGTGGGAGTGTTGATATAACCCTTTTGTTAAGTTTATTGTAATGTGAATAGATACCTTGTCTTGACTTCGAGTCTTGCATTCCATGCGGAGGGTATTTACTTCACGGATTACAAGGTTAAACTTCTTTGTGATTGTGCGAATGTTCGTTACGCTATTGTGACATGACTTAGTTACATCACATTGATTTAAACAATTAAACACATTTAATGTGTAGGGTTAAAATTGTGATTAGATCACAATGATTTCAAGACAATCCACTTCTTTTAAAATATCTAGTGGGAGAGAGATACAAGGGTTGGATCTCACGGCCTCCATTGTCGGTTCATAGTGGTGTGGGGTAAACATCTCGTCTTGGCCTCAAGCCTTGCCTTCCATGCGGAGAATGTTTATTTCATGGTACTACAAGATTGAACTTCCCGGTTTATAGTAATGTGAGTAAGCACCTCGTCTTGGCCTCGAGCCTTGCGTTCCATGCGGAGGGTGTTTTGCATCATGGTACTACAAGATTAAACCTTACAAGGGTAGAATTATGTGGCTACACATGGTTCTAGGCAATGGTGTACACTAGACTAAGTTTGATAGTATCCTCTATGCTGAGTTCTTGCTATTATTACTTAGAGGCTAAAGGAAAAGCGGCAAATTATTTTTGTTTGGTAAGAGTTACCATGATAGCATTAATAATGAGAAAAATTCTCGCCTGATCATAGTGGTTGGTATTCACTCTATGCTGAGGAATATTAATTGTGGGATTAGGTTGTCGTTGCACCTAGTATAGTATGTTTTCGGGTTTCATATTATATGGTTATGGATGCAAAATGATAATGTCTTGGTAATTATGTTCATAGTCTCAAAATAAAGTTGTCATAAATTTTGTTCTCTAGCTACTTTTTTAATTAAATCAAATTATCTAAGAAATAATCTTGGACATGGTGCTTAAAGGAGCTGAAGTACATAAATATGTTTTGATTCAGCATTGTCATAATTTCCTATACATGATGCATTTATGGAAGATAGCTTATGATGTGATCATAGTTTCCATTGAAATGCTAATATGTTCATTGGCTTCTATTTCAATTGTGCTATAGCGTGAGATGTAAGGGTTAGTACAAGACTTAGACTTTATATTAAGTCTAAATGAGATGTTTTGGTATGATTCATATTGAGTGCTAAAAAAAGCTTAAGGAGTTCCAATTCTACATCATTTTATGAAAATGTTTTATTTTAAAATGAACTGGAATTCTTGGATGAAGAGATTAAATTTTAATCTCATGTGGATATGATCTACAAGTCCTTGTTAGAATCATTTGATCAATTCAGATTGTTTTGAAACTAAATTCTTTTTATGTTACCTGAATTGATGAGTGAGTTCTACGCAACGGAAGACATCCTAAAAGCTAAAGCTAGGATCAATATGATTTAATTCAAATTCTTTGCCTAGACTGAAAGGTAAGGGTGGTAAGAAGAGGAATTATAATACCAAACAGTTGGACAAGTTAGTTGCCCTAGTAGTTGCCAAAAGGAAATTAGACTCAAAAGATTGACCAAAAGGAAAGTATTTTTGTTTTGGTAAAGCTAAGCATTGTCCATGATTGTCTTCTAGATGGAAATTTACATGTTTTACTTTTTAAAGAGAAAGTTTCCATCCTTTGTAATTGTATGTTTTGGCACTTATGTCTATAGATCTTATTAATCTAAATGATATTTAAGATTGGTGAAAGATGGGCTTTTAGAACCATTATTTCATTATATTCTCAGTCTATGAATTCCATTTAGAGGATAATAAGATCTAGGGTTCCTTTTTGTAAAGGAATGAAGTTCCGATGACTTCTTTAATTTAGTGCATACATAAAGGAGGAATAGGGCTTTTTTAAAGGTAGATTGTTCTAGAAGAAAAATGTCAGTATTTGTTGTAGTACAACTATAAAATACATTTGGAAATGAGATGGTTGTATTAGATATACCACAAGACATTATTCTATAGATAACTATTACACCGGTACAATATCGTAGTGGGAGGATTATTAAACAAATTCATACTTTTGGAATAAACTTTTGTAGTTATTCCACAAAGATATGAATTTGATCCTTGGTCCTACGTAAAGGCAATAGATGATATGAATATGTATTACTGGATCAAGGTTATGTGAATAGAATTAGATTTTATTTAAAGTCTAGAACTTGTAGAGGCACCTAATGGCATTAAGCTTATTGTTTTCAAATAGGCCTACAAGAAAATGAGATTGATAGATTTGAAGGTGCAAATCTTCAAAGTCAAGACTAATGGCGAAAAGATTTATTTAGAAAGAAATAGTTCGATTATGAAAAGATATTTTCACCAATAGTTAAGTTTGACTCTATCTAGATTCTCTTATTCATTATATTTCATTCTGGATGAAATATGGTAATGGATATCAAGAAAGCTTCTTTTAGTAGCAATCTTAACGAAGACATCTGAATGATGTAACTAGACTTTTTCATAGCAAAGAACTAGTAGTGTTTAGTATGCAAGTTGCTTAAAGTCCATTTATGGATTAAAGCAAGCATCTGAATCATAAAATATCATATTTGATCAAGCAATCAAATTGTTTGATTTTGATCAAGTATTAAAAGGCCTTATGTGTGTTAAAGCTATATGGAATAACAAATTTCTTAATGTATGTTGATGACATTCTAATCATTTAGAATGACGTAGAGTTATTGTCATCAATGGAATTTTTTGTTGTCTAATCTAGTTTGATATAAAGTACTTGGGAAAGACTAGTCACATCCTACGAATTAAACTTTGTTAAAATTCAGGAATTGGGATGTTGGGTCTATCTTAAACTGCTTAAATAGATTAGATTCTAGCCATGTATAGCATGTAATACTTTAAGAAAGGATTCTTTCCTTTTAAGTTTGAACTTCCTTTATATAGGACTATAGTCCTAAGACATATAAAAGGAAGAGCATATTAAGACGATTCCTTATATCAAAAGCGATAGGAAGTCTTTATGCTATGCTTAATACTAGGCTAAATATCTATTTTGCGGTAGGCATGGTAAGCAAATATCAATTGAATCGAAGATCACTTAATTTAGTGGGAGTAAAGCATATACTCAAATATCTTAGGGGAATGAGGGATTATATGTTTGTCCACAAAAGTGAGGTTTTGATAGATACTGGATGCACAAAGTCTAACTTATGGTTTGATTGTGATTCATGAAGTTGGACTTCAAGATATGTGTTCATCCTAGGTGGTGAAGATACACATTAAGCGTAAGTATTATCTCATTAGAGAGATACTCATCCTAGTATTATCTCATCCTAGTAGTAGAAAAGATAATTTATGCAATAAATCTAGCTGAAACTTGTTTCCAAGCCTTGCCTTAGAGTGATTATGAATTATTCTAAAGGGAGATAAGTGTCGAATATATGATAAATTGTCTTTGAGGGCAAGTGGGAGATTGTTGGGGTTTATGCCCTAAAATCCAATTTATTGGCATGTTATAAATAATTAAGTTGTTTAATTATATGAGACTATTTATGAACTAATGGGACATTATCTTAGTCCATGAGATGCATAGTATGTGATTTATGTGAAAAGTCACAGAAAGATATAAATCACAAGTTCTTTGTAAACTCAGAATTTTAGTTCGTAGTCGGTGATGAAATTGGGCATTTCATCTGTGAAGACTATAACATATCAACTAAGATGATTTGTCTTGATCATGGAAGTAGAGACTTCTAGTTGATATGTTAATATGTTTTAAGAGTTAAGACATATTGAACTGGACCGCTATGAGATTTGTTATTCTCCTAAAGACTGTCAAATGAATAATAAATCTCACGACTTCTATTTACATCAACTTTAAATCCTGAGAGAATAATGGACCTCAGTATGTTGGGCAGCCACATTTAGTGTTGATGGAACATATATTCTCAAGATGGAATTCATAATCTCCTAACGGAGATATAAAATATTCCCTTGAGATAAGTTTAATGGGTTTGGTTATTCAAAGTGTTGGGCCCAACCACTTTAGTAAGGAGTTACTAAAGTATATATTTATGAAATTGGATTTCATAAATATATGATGAATAACGTAAAAGATTAAACTAGGTATTCAAGGATTAAGATGTAGTAATCTTCAAAGTGGCAGTCTATATTCATGACTTTGTATTACTACGAATATTTTAATGAAAGGGTTGCATGTATAATAAAGTCTTGGGATATAATTTATTAATAAAGCCTAGAGTGCAATTATATTCTTATAGTGGTATTGAATATAATTAATGGTAACTTTGGACTTGTCAAGAGTTGACAGAAAAGCCCAAGGCCCATTGGAGCTAGAGTCTTATTTGTTCCCTTTGGTCCCATCTCAAGCCATAAACTAAAGCCCAATTGGGTAGGCTCAAAAAGGCTAACCCAATTAGATAATCAGTCAATATTTAATAAGAGTTATTAAATAAAGAAACTACTAGAGTAGTTTAAACGTACGTATGATAAAAAGAAAAGAAATCAGTTTTTTCTCCATAAGGAGAAGAAGAAGGATTTTTCTTTGAGAGTCTATGTACAAAAGACTGATTGAGAGACCACACATCTTGGGAACCATGTGGAATTGAGATGAAGATTAAAGGTATTCTTAAGTCGTGGTTTTGAAATTCACTACATCAAGGTACGCTTTCTATTCTTTATTCTAGAATTCATGGTTACATGCTATCTTTCATGATTGAAGTAGATTCGTGTTTGTTGCTTCCGCTGTGTATTTTGTATGAGATACAAAACCAGATTTTCCAACATGGCACGTGTGCAACTTCTGGCGGCTTGCAAGCCGCGAGCCACCCGCGAGATCCAGTCGCGAGTCCCTACTATTTTGCACAATCTTGAGTATTTCTTCACACTCTCTCACACACTACCCTTACATGATTCCCACCTAAATACAGGGTTACTAATTGCTAAAATACAAGCAATACGGAATAAAACCAACAAGATGGTTGATAAAATTCACCCTTACAATCTCCCCCTTTGGCTATTCCATGACAAAACCCTAAAACAAACTCTAGACTTAACATGTGAGTTGGGAACAGTTGAACAAAACTCACTCACACCTAACTCTAGAATCTGTGTAGCTCTTGAATCATATGAACAAGAATCTCTTGCAACACAACAACATAATATGATCACTGTATGTAGAAAAAACTTGTAATTGCATATGAGGCAAGCACAATGCGATCAAGAAAAATGGAATTAAGTAATAAATCATGGCTTGACCATATAAGCAATCACTATAAAATAGTGACCACAATGCTCATTCACACTTGGAATGAACATCTGGACATACAAGCTAATAAGCTCAATGCAAATCACTTGCACGTCTAACACTCAACCAATGCACAATACATAAAGTATATGCATCTAGGAACAAGATCCTACTAGGGCACAAGAGTGAAAGTACTTAAAGAAAATGCATAACATTTAGCTAGAAGTAGTAGGCTACAAAGCTTAAAGGCTGCATAAGCATGGTACAAACCATAAAAGCCTACAAACACATGGAAACAAACCCTAAAAGCTTACAAAAGCAACATGGGTACAAATAAAAGCTACATAAGCAATGGGTACAAAACGACATAATATAAATATGAACTATGAGCAAAGCAATGCTTTTTCTTTCTTTCTCCCCCTATCATATCACTCCCCCTATCACGAGTAATAGGAGCTATGATGAACTTGGAACAAATACACCTGTAACCTAAAACACTTGCACAAAACACATTAGACCCTCAAACCTGACCACAAATTGAAGTCCGCAGTGATGACACACATGGTTCATTCTAGGACCTCTTTGCGATTGTGGAAGAGATTTTGCTCTGGCTTTAAACCTGACCACAAATTGAAGTCCGTAGTGATGACACATATGGTTCGTTCTAGGACCTCTTTATGATCGTGGAAGAGATTTTGTTCTGGCTTCAAACTTGACCACAAATTGATTATGGGGCTTGTTCAACACCCGCTGGTCAGTTACATTCTTCTTTTTCTCAACATCTGCCTTTTCAACAGTAGAGGCAACTACAATCGGCTCTTTGGCCTTCACAAACTTCACTTCTTTGGAGATGTTCACAATTGAACTACTTTCTCCGGTGTATCCTAATCCGATTTTGTCAGAGAAGGTCTTCTGAGAGGAAAGGACATCATCAAGCTTCTTTATGGAGACTCACTCTACCTTGGCATTTGCTTGAACCACCTCAAGCTCAAGAAATTTCACCTTGCTGTAAGCTTCGGTTAGTTCGCCATTTAGCATCTCTATCTCACACTTGGCCTCCTTATTTCTCAATAGGAGACTTCTATAGTCCTTCTCAGCTTTCTTCATCTTTTTCACAGCTGCCTTGGCGACCTTTGCATATTCCCCTGACTTTTCAAGTAAAGAATTGTAGTTTTCTCTAAGACCAGTTGTATCTTCATCTTTTTCAGCATCTGATTCTTCTACAATTCCCATGAATTCCTCATCACTATGCTCCCCAAGCTCTTCTACAAGCAAATTCAAGTCATCTGAAGACTCGACATGAGCAACAGTCATGAATGCTGAGAAATTCCCTTCTTTATCACAGCTATCCTCAGAATCAGAGGTGGAGGAATCTGAGTCACTAAGAGTGGTGACATACACCTTGCCCTTCGATCTCAAGTAATTAGGACATTCCTTTTTGAAATGGACATGTCCATTACATTCAAAACAAGTGACTCCTTGAGTAGATTGGGACTCCTTCCCTTCTCTCTTTTTGAAGTCCTTCTTCTCCTTTCCAGAATTCATGAATTTCCCTTTATAACCAAATTTCTCACTATTCTTGAACTTTAGAAATTTTCAGAAATTCTTTGCAAGGTAGACAACATCCTTTTCGACTACATCCTCATTTGATGAACCATGAGCTTCTACCCTTTCATTTATCGTCTTAAGAGCAAGTGATTTGCTCCTTCTTTGATTTGGTAATGAAAGCTCATACGTTTGGAGAGAACCAATCAGCTCTTGGACTTTGATTTCATCAAGGTCTTTGCTCTCCTTAATTGCAGTCACCTTTGCACGGAAGCTCTCCGGCAATGAACAAAGAATTTTTCTTACAACTTTCGAGTCCTCCGTTTTCTCTCCCAAGTTAAACTTGCCGATGACCACTTCATTTAGCTTACTATTGAAAGAGTCAAAGGACTCATCCTCGCTCATCTTGAGCTCCTCAAACCAGGTAGTCAGCATCTGTAGCTTTGTGTCCTTAACTTTCTTTGTACCCTCATAAGTGGTCTCCAAAATCTCCCATGCTTCCTTGGCAACAGTGATATGAGAAATCCGATGGAATTCATCTGGGGACACACCACAAAAAATTGCGTTAAGTGCTTTGCTATTAGCATTTGACGCTGCGAGGGCTACCTTATCCCAAGTGGATTTGGCTGCCTCAGGCTTTGTCCAACCTATTTCAATAGCATCCCAAACAGCCTCATCTATAGAACACAAAAATGCTCTTATCCTCACCTTCCAAAACGCATAGTTGCTACCATCAAAATATGGTGGAGCATTTAAAGATTGAGATCAGTCCATCTCAATTTGGGGTCAAGGATCACAATAAGGTAATGAAACTAATATAAGTGAACCCACTCTGATACCAAATGAATGTTCAATTAGTGTATAAAACACCTTGAACGACTAGATCCCCAATTTACAAATTACCAATTCAAGCTTAATGTCAAACAATTAATGTGCGGAATATGAACACAAGCTTAACACAGAATTGATAAACAATCTAAACCAAGTAAAATCACATCCACAACAGAAATTAAATGGCAAAGATTAAGAGAAGAGAGATGCAAATACAAGGACAACACACGATGTGTTATTGAAGAGGAAACCGAAGCCCTTGGCGTAAAACCTCTCCGCCGCCCTCTAAGTGGTAAATAATCCACTAAAGAATGTAGTTGGGATACATGAATAGCAGAAGACCCTCCAAACCTAATCTACCCAATGTACCTAAGCCCTCCAAGCTCCTACTCCAACGAGGTTCCGCCGAACCTATTTCTTCTTTAACTTACCGGATTCCGCTACTTGACCATAGCATCTACCAATATGAAATTGGTCCCTTCTTAACTGCTTCCCAAAGTACCAAATAGCCTTCTCACAGATATGGGTATGATGAGAAAATGTTTTGGTAATGTACCTCTCAAGGATTTAACAATGGAGAGGAAGAGAGTAGAGGAATTTGAAGAGTCTCTATGTGAAGATTGTGGATGAATCAATCTTGTTTTTCTCTAGGGTTTCTCTCTCAAAATTCTTTCTCGAAGCTCTCTACATTTCGTGGGTATAAAGGTCTATATATAGTAGGGTAAGAAGGAATGTGAAAAGACAATTTTTTCTAAACAGGATGGTTTGGTGACTTGACCTCGCGACTGGGCTGAGTCGCGAGTTCAAGTCGCGAGCTAACGGCCTGGCCAGCCTGGGACTTTTGTCCTGTAGTGCAACAGCTGGCATGACTCTTCAACTCCCCCGCATGCTCCACACATGTGCCAACTTTGGCGGCTTGCCAGTCGCGAGTCCAGCCATGAGTCTCTGCATCTTTGCACAATCTTGAGCATTTTTTCACACTTTCTCACTCACTATCCTTACATGAATCTCACCTAAATACAGGGTTACTAATTGCTAAAATACAAGCAAATTTGGCACTGAATAAAGCCAACAAGATGGTTGATAAAATTCAACCTTACACCCTACAAATGTGCATGAGAAATAGAATTTCTCCCCCTAAGGATGTGCACAAGAGTCATATAGAAATGACAAAACACTTCTGTATACTACACTAGAGTATACTCTCCCCCTTTTTGACACGAATAGGCAAAGGGACAAGGAGAAAAAAGGGTAAGAGAAGAAGGTACGAACAATGATAATGATGCATGAGAGGTGCGAGATGAATGAGAAAATGAAGCTCAAACCTAAGACAAAACAAAATGCTACAAAGCATAAGGTAAAAATTACATGCTAAGATGAAGAAACAAGATATAAATCAATGCATGACAAATGTAGCAAAGGTGTGTGCAAGAGGTGGCTATGTACAATGCATGACCAATGTATGGAAAATGCACATGTGGGGCAAGGTGTGTTAAATACATAACCAATGAACCAAACATGTTCTTAATGAGGAAACATGAGAAACCCCAAAGTTTGGTACTCGTCGGAGTCCAAACAAGTGAGAAAATGCCTAAGAGGCATTTTATCAAACACCTAACGTGCACACTATGAACAACAATGTAATACAATGCATGAACATCATGAAATCCACCCTTAATACATGTTGTTTTTACCACAAGGGGCCAATCATCCAAAGAAAATCAACAAAAGAAACCAATCCCGTGCAAAAATTTGACAAAAAAAATTAAGTTTTTTCAACCCCTATGATGAAAATCCCAACCAAGAGCATAAAACTCTCCAAAACATAATCTAAGGATCCAAAACAATGAAAAGAGTTTAAAATTACCTTAGAGATGTTAAGGAATGAAAAACCATTCAAATTGATTGGGTTTTGATGTAAAAATATTGAAAGAGGGGTTTAAAAGAGGATGGGAGAGGTTTAAAACAAGTTTCCCATGAAAAGCTCTTTAAAAAGCTGTTTCTGGGCGTTTCGCGACTGGGGAGTCGCGAGTGAGTTGCGAAACCCTTCTGTGTGAACTCGGGGCTTGGACTCACGACTTGCAAGTTGCCAAAACGAGTAGCCAAAACTCGCAACTTGCTCGCTACTCACGCAAGTAGCCAGAATGAGTAGCCAAAAATTCTGACACTTGTTTTTCAACACAGAACATGTTTAAACAATGAAAAACAAAGTAAGCACTAAACATGAACCCAAAGAGTGATAAAAATCACTTCCAAAAACATATAAAATGATCAAAAATATTTTTGGATTAATCCATATAAAGTTGAGCGCACACACATCACATTTAAACAAGTACAATCGAACAAATGAATAATGCATTCATTAAACATTAGGCATGTGTGTTGTGTGTGTGTATCAAGTGTGGAATAGTCCATAGTCTAGAGTGAAGCTTCAATGATCAATTCAATCAAGTCATACACAACTAGTACTAAGCCAAGTGGTCTATTTCAATTATAGAAATGAACATATATGACCTCCCACAAGAAAATGATTACATATCTTTGAAACTTTTCATTGGCTTCTTTACAAATCATAACATTTGATCATTTTGAATCAATACATCTCATTTTGAGATCGATGCCTGAAATTTTTGATATTTCAATTTGATAAACAAGCCTTTGGCTTTTTGGGTATCATACATATTCATAAAAGTCGCTTTCCCTTTTTCCTAGTCAAATACTAGTATGTGCGACGGCTTTGGCAACTCATTATCTCTTTTCATTTTGAGATTTACATTGGTTGAGCTCTTTAAGCAAAAAAATATAAAAGTGTGGGAAGATATATAGGCACAAGTTTATGCATGTATCTAAACCAACATGACTATTGACTAATCATTCATGACAAGCTTGAAGATCGATTTACAACAATCACACAAAAATGTCAAGATTTTTCCTACAAAGATATAAGTGCATAAAGAACAAGCTAAGCTTCTAAATGCATAAAGCCATTTGTACAAAGGTACAAGGCAAAACTCACATGTGATATGTGCTCAAATATATACGATCAAACTTTTTGAATTTTTCACTTTTTATGTGGTTTTGGATTTTTACTCACACAAAACTAAAACATAAAAGTAAGATCAAAACAAAAGCAATGCATACAAATAAATGCAAAATGCACAAATGCATGGAGATATGACATTCAATGCATGAAGGGTCCTACAAAGATCTAAAGAATTAGATCAAGGACCAAAAGAGCAAAAGCTCAACCATAAGGACCCTTCCTCATCCAAACGGAACGATTGTTTGGAATGAGTGTCTCATGAAAAGTGAGACGAGGGTTGGAAGAATGAGAACTGGAGATGCACATAGACAAGGAGTTAAGAGCATTAAATACTTTCTTTAACAATATGCTATTTTCACTCAAATCCGGTTTACTCTTTTTAGTACAACTTCCAAGAAGCTCAAGTTTCTCTTTTCTTTTGATTCTTTTGATTCTTTTAAAAGAATGAAACATAAAGCATTGAGGTCTTAAATGACCAAAGGTACCACAATGGTGACATACAATGTGTTTAGGTCCACTAGGCTTTTTAGGAAGGGATCTAACAACATGTTTTTGTTCTCTCTTCAACTTATGACATTGAGGTCTTATATGACCAATCACACCACCAAATGAGAAATAGAATAATAAAATGAGAAAAAGAAGTATCAAAATAAAAAATATAGTCATAAGTCAAACACCAAATTATCCAAGTTATGATATATAATAGAATAACATTATATTCTTGTAAACTATATTTATATGCAATAGAATAACATTTAACAATTATAGAAAAGAAAAAAAAGGCAATAACTTAAAAGTACAAAACCAAATTGCAACCCAAAGTAAAATTCTAAAGAATACATAAATACATCAATTTAAAGTAGAGATACAAAAAATAAAAAATTCACACAAAAATAAAAACATGAGAGAGGGAGAGAGTAATAACCTTTTTCATGTGAGAAAATATATATAGAATGTGAGAGAGATGTCATATTTATAGTAATAGAAAGGAGATAAGAAGAGTCAAAATTAAAAGAAGAGGAAGAGATAGATGAGGAGTAACATTAAGGTTGAGAGTAGTGGAGAATTGAAAAGGTAAAAGGGAAGTTATGGTTGAAAGTAGTGGAGAGAAATGGGAAATAGGTAGATGATATGGCCACTGATGTGGCTTAATAGGAGTGTAGCAATAATGAATACTACGCTTCAGCTTTTAGATATATATATAGATATAGATTAAGTATATGCGCATCCGCTCTATATAGCGCGGTATTAAGTATTGACTATCAACAGTTGCTTTCCTGTTGATTTCGTACAAACAGGCCTAGATGAGTTCGGATAATATTTTATATAATTATCATATGTCAACCACGAAGAAAAGAAACAGCTCTCTTAATAACTATTTTGGAAAGAAGTGCAAGCTATCTTATGGTTTATTTTCTTTCAACCTCTTCAAGATCTATTTCCCTCTCTCACAATAATCATGGGGTTAGTCTGTATTGCAATGAAGATACCCAAATCCATAAACATTAGATTTTACTAGGCATGCTGGACCATATAAAGTTCATTGTTATGGTGGCACTCACACGTCTAGGTCTGCTCAAACCGCCAGAACAAGCAGCTGAGACTGAAGAACATTCCACTAATTATGTTCTTGTAATGGATGGTTTAACTCCATCACTAATCGCAGTCGACAGTCTAATGGTGTTGATCAAGAAGAGGGTTCCTGTGATAGAATATAGTGTTTTTGTTGAAAGACATAGAGCACTGACTGATGATGAAGACGTGGATATGGAAATGGAATGTTCTGTCTGCTTGAATTGTGTGGAGAGAAGCCATGAGATCAGAGAGCTTTGTAATTGCTACCATGTGTTTCACAAGGAGTGCCTGGATAGATGGGTGGATGAGGGTCAGGTGACCTGCCCTTTGTGCAGAACTCTACTGTTTCCAGCAAAGACAGAAAGGATAATTTAGATGTTATAAGAGATATCAAGGTAGTATATTGTTTGGTTAGAAGTATGAGACAGGAGCTAGTGGGCTCGCAAATCTCTTCTTCAGGCATCAATGATTCTATATCACTTATCTGAACTTTTTGAATTGGCTCCAAATTGTCAAAAGACATGATGAATATGATGTGTAAAAAACAAAAAATTATGGAAAGCACCGTACACAATTCTGATTATGATGTGTAAGGAGTGTATACTATTTTGAGTGTGTAACAATATACTTTTCTTAAGTTACTATGCTTCACATTGCCTCAAGGGCAGTGATTATCACAAATCTGTCCAGATTCATTGTCATTGTTTTCGTTTGTTAGGACATCTTGCATGCAATTTTGGATATGATGTGCATGAAGTGTGTGACAAAATTTTTTTTGATCTCCAAAGCCTAGTATATGACTCTCTTTTTTTTTGTGTGGGGGGGGTGGGGGGGGGGGGGGGGGTGGTGTTCTCTATCTCTCATTTCTATTTAGATTGACAATCAACTTTTCATGAAAACATAATGTAGAATAGACCACCATGGCATTCCTAGACTCTCATGTGCGATTGAAATCATAGCGCAAGGCACTAGTAGAAATCATTGGCCTTGAAGTCGGAATCGCATGAAATTTGGCAAGCTAAAGCAGAACGACCTTCTGAGTAACAATCATCTTCTTCTCACAGGTACCTCTTGAAAATAGCGAATTCCTCCATTTAGGCCTCAAAAATTGTGATTCTAATGTTTATAGTAATTTTTGTTTCCTTTATAACTTTTTATTTAAAAGTTAGAATAAGGCCCCGCTTGTTTTGAGACGACCCTTAAGATCAGTATTTTATGATTCTGCATTTAACTTAATTTTGCTATTTTTGGAAAATTTTGGTATGTTGTCACCTAATCGTGTAATTAGATTGACAATCAACTTTTCATGAAAAAATAATGTAGAATAGACCACCATGGCATTCCTAGACTCTCATGTCCGCTTGAAATCATCGCGCAAGGCACTAGTAGAAATCATTAGCCTTGAAGTCGGAATTGCATGAAATTTGGCAGGCTAAAGCAAAACAACCTTCTGAGTAATAGTCATCTTCTTCTCACGAGGTACCTCTTGAAAATAGCAAATTCCTCCATTTAGGCCTCGAAAATTGTGATTCTAATGTTTATAGTAATTTTTGTTTCCTTTATAACTTTTTATTTAAAAGTTAGAATAAGGCCTCGCTTGTTTTGAGATGACCCTTAAGATCAGTATTTTATGATTCTGCATTTAACTTAATTTTGCCATTTTTGGAAAATTTTGGTATTTTGTCACCTAATCGTGTAATTAGTGCAAATTAGGGATTCAGACGTTTCTTAATCGTCTTAGGGTTTTACTTTCTCAGGTATTTATATGTTTTGTAGCCATCAGAGGCAAATCACATTATTATCAATAAAATTGCAGAGTTTTTCTCAAACTTTTCTTTGGAGGATTCCAGTTTATCTCCTTGTGAATTTAGGGAATCCCTCATGGATTTGAGGTTTACTACCCAGAAGCTAACAATTTAGTTTCTATCCATCAAAAAAAACATCGTGTATGCTCTCTTTAAGCTTCCGCGACATAAGAAAACATGACATTCATATGAATCAAACTGCAAGTCTACAAGTGAATTCAATTTAGAACCTATACAAAATGACAGCAAGATAATCATATCAATCATCCAAGACAAATCAGGGATCTTAATTAGAAAACAAGTAAGATATCAATCATTAATACGGAATAGGAAACTTAATGAAAACAAGTGGCCAGTAGTGTGGAGGCAGTCACGTAATTATACATATTAGGACAATAGTCATGAGTTAATGACTAATTTCACTTAAAAATAAATTAAGAGATAAATTGTCTTTTTTCCTAATATGTTTTGTTTCACGCCCTCATCATCATCACTGGAGCCATCATCATCGCTCTCATCCTCTGAAGCCTGTGGAGATGGAGATGGAGACGCGGTGAAACCACCCATGACAGCTTGTTGTCGTGCAATACGACCAACACAGGTGTTCACTTGACACAACTCATCACTGAAAGTGTCAAGGTGAGCATCCATGATGGCCTCGAGAGTCACACGACCCGCGAAAGAAGAAAGAGTGGAGGTGGATGGAGCGGAAGAGGCTGGAGGAGTCGCCGTCTCAGTTCGTGGCCGCTTCGATCGAAGCTGGGCCTCACTCCGTCTAACGAACGCGCTATTAATGGCACTCATGATGGTGATGTGAGCAGACTCAGGATAGGACACAAAGAAATGGCGAACGATCCTCGTAATAGCAGAAGGAAAAATAAGCTTATCATGGATCGCCGTATCCTTATAGACATCTATAAGGAAGAGTATGAAGTGAAAGGGAAATTCAAGGGTAAGCCCCTCAAGGAGGGATAGCAAAAGAGGGACATGAGCTTGTCTTTAGACATAGTCTTTAGACGAAGACAACCATGGTAATCAGGATGCAATAACCTCGAGACATGTAGCACATCAGAGATAAGCTCCGGTGTGACTACAATACGTATACCTAGAATAGAAGTGAGAAAACGAGGTATGGAATAATCAAATCCGTGCATATTGGAGTAAAAATCCTATATGATCACGTAGGGACAGCTAACCAGGATATCACAAAGGGATTCCTAACCCCTACTGTTAATGATAGTGGGTAGATCAGTGTCGGAGAAATCTGAAAGGATAACTTGGCGTTCCAAATGAATGCCACGTTTAGAAACGTTCTCTGAAAGGTCCTAACGGGCTTTATCATCACGAAACCTGACATGAGAGGGTGTAGGATTAGAAGAAGAAGATGTCTTGGAACGAAGAGGGTTCCGGGACGGAGTAGATTTGCGCTTGGGTGCCATGCATAGACTTTCCGAAAGAATGAGAGAGAGAGAGACAAGCAGAAAAGTACCAATCAACAACAATATCAAAAAGATGGAAAAGAATGGTATGTATGCATGAACATGTAACATGCAACAGTAAAAACATCATGGGCTCAGCCCAATCCAAACCTACCAACACACAAGGTTCCAACAAAGAAATCACACATCTATAATGCATGAAACATTGTGAAAATGCAAATGTGATGCAATGTATGATCATATAGGATCATTTAAACAAAACCTAACCCAAAAATTTCACAAATAACTCAACAATTTTAAAAAACCCCAAAAATTATTAAAAAAAAAAAAAAAAACCAAAAACCTAGGTCTAAATGTATGAAATGCATGATAAATGAGAGAAAAGAGATCATACCAAAGGTAGAAACCAATGTTTAGACCGAAAAACAAGTGGGGAAGGTGAAGGGGTTGAGGGAAAAGTGTTTAGGAGAGAAAGGAGAGAGTTTTTGTCAAGAGAGATCAGAGAGAAATGAGAAAAAAATCATGCTGAAGCTATATATAGAAACATGAATCTCAATGGATCGAGGAGCTGTCGAGAATCGTCAAGCACTAATTCTCAACAGATAAATCTGTCGAGGTGCTGTCGAGAATCTATCGATGGCAAAGAAACCTCGATGGATCGAATAGCTATCAAGAAGTTATCGAGCAAACAGAAACTTTCTCGATGGATCAAGAATCTGTCGTGAAGCTACTGAGACAAATTCCAGAAAGCTTCGATGGATCAAAAATGCGATAAGATTTGTCTAGAAAAGCAAGCCAAGGGTCTCGATTGATAGGCCAAAAACAAATTGATCCCTTGTGATGAATTAATTGATTAATTAGTCAAGTTTATTAATTAATCAAATTAACATGCAAACGCGTGGTAGCACAAACAAATCACCAATTAAACTAAGTGCGGCGGAAAATAAATTGACACGGTGATTTATTTACAAATGGGAAAAAGCAACATGACAAAAACCCCACCGGGTGATTTTAAGGTCACCACTCCCGAGAATCCACTATTATCACAACAAGCGGTTACAAGTAAAGGAATCCCAGTACCTTATACCAACCTACAGTTGAATACTTACCCCAATACCTAATTGGACTTGTTCTGTAGTGACAATCTCTCCTTGTAATGCACAGCGCGGATCCCAGTACGTGACTTCAATCACCAATTAGAGAAAGTTTGTGGCTGCAAAGTTCTTCAGTTCATCCACAATGAAGATCCAGAAGATGCTTGGTCACAAAACCCTACAGTGCACAAACACAGCAACTTCTTCACAAGAACGATGAACTAGGGCAAATTCTATCTCCGGTCACAATTTGCTTGAACAAACTTTGCTCAACACTTTTGCAACTTGTGTCACCTTTGACTAGACATGGCAAAATGAGCGGGTCGGGTCAATCGGGTTTGCGAGTCAAACGGGTCGTGGGTCAAAACGAGTCAATCGGGTCGCGGGTCGAGTTGACCCGTCTTTTTCAAACAAGTTTTTTTTTTTTTTTTTTTTTTGGAAATAAATGCAATTTGTCAATTTTTTTATGAGTTCTTTAACTGTGATTAGATTCTCACTGGTGATATTGTTACCAATTACCACTAAACACTTGACTTGATACCCAAATTTGGTGCAACTTTTGTTCCAGCTTTCTAGAGGCTAATCTTGGTATAATCTTCAATTTGTTTAAAGTAGGAAGAGAAAATGAAGGTGGCAAGTAAAGAATGACAAACTATAATGGAGTACATAACATATTAAGTAAAGAAGAATAAGTAAATATTTTATAAGAATTACACCTCAATCTCAATCTATTCAACGTTGGTAGACGTGGCAAAACGGGCGGGTCGGGTCAATCAGGTCGCGGGTCAAAACGAGTCATTTTTAAACGAGTCAATTGGGTTACAATTCAAACGGGTTGTGGGTTAAACGGGTCGGGTCAGAAAATTCTGACCCGTTTTGCCATGTCTACCTTTGACGGCCCTTAAAATAATCTTTTATATGTCTAGGGTTGTGAGAAAAGAAAGTCTAAACACATAATCACGGATTAAAGTCAAAACATAACTGAAATTCTGTTTTTCATATACCTCGACAGGTGCCTGTCTGTCGAGCTGCTGTCGAGAAGCTATCGAGCCATGGGATTGGAACAGCTCTTCAAGCTCGATAGATAACTAGCTGTCGAGCTTTAATGAACTTGCACTTTTCAGCTTGAATCTTGGACAGACTTGCATGGCTTTAACACTTGATCTTGAAACACAATTTCTTGAAGTATTAAACACATCCTAGATCTACCCAAATACAAGTAAAGTGCGTTTTGTCAAAGGATTAGCCAATTACATAAAATAGTGACATATGTTTCTAACAAGTGAATCACATATTTCCTAACAATCTCCCCCTTTGGCAATTCGTGACAAAACCACAACAAACAAATGAACATATGAGAGAAGTCATAAATCACTCAACTCATATTCACTTGTTGAATACAATAAAATCTATCTTAACACAAACTCTTGAAAAACTTTGCAAGAAGAGAGTTTATGCCAAGTAGACTTTGACAACCTATATTTCTGAAACACTTTAAACAAAACTCATCAAAGCATCTTTATGTGAAATAGAAATAATAAATTTCATACAAGTAATAAGAAGCATGTGCATAAAGAGAGAAAAGAAACAACACATGTAAGGGTAGGTGAAAGAAACATACATCAACATATAAAGAAGATAAGTACAATGTATGTCAATAATGGTCACAAGACCCATGTACAAGAATAAATGTATCTAAAGTAGAGAAAAGAAAAAGATACATGTAATCCTCACTACATCAGATATCAACACTCCCCCTAACAAAAATGTCCTATACTAACTCTCCCCTTAAGAATGACTACTTTCATATCCAAAACTACTCCCCCTTTTCGTCACGAGTGATGAAGGGTAAGAGTATCAAGTAGACATCTCATCGGTAGAGCTAACATCTCCATCATCATCATCATCGGAAGCATCATCGTCATCACCATCATCATCATCCTCAACCTCAGAATCAGAAGCCACTAGAGGAGGTGAAGGAGAAGCCTTAGGAGCAAAGCCACCCATGACCACCTGCCGTTGTGCAATATGGCCGACACGAACGTTCACCTTATACAGCTTTGTAGAGAGTGTATCAAGGTGAGCATCCATGCGCTGAAGCTGCGCCATGATGTCTCCGAGTGACACATCGCTCGTAGAAAAGGAGGGAGCTGATGTGGATGGAGCAGATCGAGATGGAGTTGAACGGGGAGGGAGGAGCTACTGACCTAGACTGCCTCAACTAAACTGCCCCTGGCTACGTTTAACGGTAGCATAGTCTATGGCACACATAAAAGAAAAGTGGTCGGACGCTGGAAAGGGAACAAAAAAATGGCGTAAGATCCTCATGATAGCCGAAGGAAAGATGAGCTTATCACGGGACGCCGAATCCCTATAGACATCTAGGATAGACAGAATAAAGTGAGAAGGAAAATCTATGGTAAGATGCTCAAGAAGGGACAGCAAAAATCGAGCACGAGGCTCTGTGATAGAGTTATAGTGAGAAATAGGGTGAAGAATGAATGTCAAATGTCATGACCATGTTAAAAAATCAAAGACCTTTTGCAAAGTCTAAACAGTAAGTAAACTGACGCTCACCCCAATTAGAAGGGCGCTCACGAAAAGCAAATTTGAGCTCATCTTTGGACACAGTCCTCAGACGCTCACAACCAAGGTAGTCAGGAAACTCTACCCTAGGGACATGGAGCACATCAGAGACCAACTCTGGTGTGATAACAATGCGCGTACCTCGAACACGAATGTGAAAGAGAGGTACTGAAAAATCAAATCCATGCATATTGGAGTAAAACTCCTAGATCAGCACGGATGGACATGTGACCGAGACGTCACACAATGACTCCCAACCCAGACTGTGAATGACATCGGGTAGGTTAGTGTCGGCGAAGTCCGCAAGAATGACTCGGTGATTAGAATGAATGCCTAGTCGAGAAAAGTTCTCTGAGAAGGCCTTACGGTCATCGTCATCACGGAACCGAATATGTGATGGAGTAGGATCAAAGGAAGTGGATGCCCCGGAACGAAGAGGATTTCAAGACGGAGCAGACTATCGTTTAGGTTCCATAGACACAACTAACGTAAACAAAAAGAGAGGGAGAGAGAGAGACAATCAGAAAAGTCCCAACACATTTCAAATATAACAAGTATATTGAAAAGAAAGTACGTATGCATGGAAAATGCATGAACATATGACATGCAATATAAAACACATCATGGGCTTAGGCCAATCCAATCCTACCAGCACACAATCAATTTGCACACATCTAAATGCATGATAATACTGTTATAATGCTTATGTGATGCAATGTATGAGATTTTAAACTCATTTAACCAAAACCCATCCCAAAATTTTAACAAAAACTCATCAATTTTGAAAAACCCCAAAAAAATTTCAAAAACCCCAAAACCTAGGTTTCAAAACATGAAATGCATGTAAATGAGAGATTAGAAACTCACCAAGTGAAGAAAAACGTGTAAAAGCTTGAAGAAACCTTGAGGAAGAAGTTTGGAGTGGGTGAGAGAGGTTTGGGAGGTAAAAAGATGAATCTGTCAAGAGAGAGATTGAGAGAAGTGAAAACCGGATCGCACTGAACCTTTATATAGAAGGTCAGTAAAGCTCGACAGATAGAGGTGTCGAGACAAGTGTTGAGCCAGGTGTTGAGCAAAAAGGCGTCGACAGATGAAGCTGTCGAGGCTCTGTCGAGGGATAAATTAACAAAAAGCTAGAAGAAATCTCGATCAATTCACCAGCTGTCGAGAAGCTATCGAGATTGCGATAAGAGGAAGGTGAAAAGCTCGATAGATAGCCAGGTGTCGAGGAGGTGTCGAAAAGCTGTCGAGATTGCTTAAAAACAGTTTTTCAAGAAGGGAAAAACACAGATATGAATACAATCAAGCATGCAACTCAAACAAGGATCCAATCAACATTTTAAGTTCTCAAAATCATCTCTCAACAATAATTTTAAGTACATAGATCCCAAAAACACACACACACACACTAAACAAGTCTAACCAATTTTATATTTCAAAAATGAGTCAAGACAGTTTAGTGAGCATACATTAACACATGTAAACCTTGTGATGGCCAAATCACATTGTACCTGCACATGTATCAAGAGTAGCAAAGAATATTGCGTGTTGTGTGTGAAAAATATCGCAAGATTGCATAAGTGTATACATGTTATGACGATTTGAGATATGAGAAAATCACTTTAACTCACACACAATCATAACTGTTTGATGGGGACTATCACCTTAGAGGTACATCCTATAACTCTCACATCTCCTAGAATCACGCTTGCAATCATATTTAAAGCATTTTAATCTTTTTACTTTTTATTTTTCTTTGCATATTTTTCTTTTTAAGCAAATCATGCATGGGCATATAAGAGAGAGAAAAGAAATACCCAATGATGTTAAGCATCTGACATTCCAATTTTGCTATGCCGAATTACACAAATGTCATTGACATTGCACTTTTACTATGTCGAAGCATACAGATGTCATGAAGCCAACAGTGGTGAGATGGTTATTTATACCTTTCTTTTAGGATTTTCTAGTCCTTCCCGTCAAAAAGAGTGATATGAGTGTTAAGTACAAGAGATTACTTAATCTTAGATAGAGATGCGAGCCACAAAGCTCACTTGCTTAGTTGTACATAGAGATGCTCATCTAAACTACAAAGGATACAAAGTTTGGAAAACTTTGTTTCAATGGCCATCCAAAGTACACAAGTACCAATGTACACAAAACACACACTGTTTTTGTATTTTTTTGATTTTTCAATTTTTATTTTTATTTTTATATGAAAAAAAAAATAAACAAAACTGAAAACAAACAAAAACATGCTAATCAAAGCAAAGCATGTTAGGACATATGTGGTTCACATGTTAAGAACATTTGTCATGATTTTATGTAATTGGCTAATCCTTTGACAAAACGCACTTTACTTGTAATTAGGTAATTCTAGGATGTGTTCAAATACTTCAAGAAAAAAAGTTTCAAGATCAAGTGTTGAAGTCATCAAGTCTGTCCAAGAAACAAGCTAAGAAGTGCAAAATCATTAAAACTCGACAGCTGTCTCGACAGCTGCATCTATCGAGGTTTAAGGAAGTTGTTTAGCCCATGGCTCGACAGTTGCTCGATAGCTACTCGACAGCTTATCTATCGAGATTTAAGAAATTCAGAATTCTGATCTGATTTCTTGGAATCTGTGATTATGTGTTTAGGTCTTCTTTTCTTCTAACCCTAAACATATAAAAGGATTATTTTAAGGGCCGTCAAAGAGTTCACAAGTTGCACAAGCATTGAGCAAACTCTATTCAAGCAAATTGTAACCGGAGACGAAGTTCTTGCCCTAGTTCATCTCTTTCTCTTGAAGAAGTTGTTGTGTATGTGCACCTTAGGGTTTTGTAACCAAGTATCTTCTTGATCTTCATCGTGTGGATGAACTGAAGAACTTTGCAGCCAATAACCTTCTTAGTTGGTAATTGAAGTCGCGTACTGGCATCCACGCAATTGGTTAGTCATGTACTTAGGAGCCGTGCATTGAAAAAAGGGAACTGTCACTATAGAACAAGTCCAATTGGGTATTGGGGTAAAGGTTCAACTGTAGATTGGTAAGGTACTTGGTATTCCTTTACTTGTAACCGCTTGTTGTGATAATAGTGGAGTTTAGGGTGTGGTGACCTAAAAATCACCCGGTGGGGTTTTTGCTGTTAGGTTTTCCCCATTCGTAAACAAATCACCGTGTTATTTATTTTTTGCTGCATAATTAGTTTATTGGTGATTTGTTTGTGCTACCACGCGTTTGCATGATAAATTGATTAATTAATAACTTGGCTAATTAATTAATTAATTTCTATCACAAGGGGTCATTCAATTTGTGGCCTATCAAGTGGTATCAGAGCAGGCACACTCTGATTAGGGTTTAATCTTTGCTGTGTTGATCCATTGACCCCTGTTTGTCATGGATAGAGGACAGTCATTAATCATACCTCCTTCATTTGATGGCACTAACTATGCATACTGGAAAGTACGCATGAGACTTTTCTTGCATTCTTTAGATGAAAAAGTGTGGCAAGCTGTCGAGATTGGCTGAACTAAGCCAAAGGAAGCGCCGGCTGATTGGGATGAAGCCAAGATCAAGGCAGCAAACTTCAACAGCAGGGCATTGAATGCTTTATTCAGTGCAGTCACCAATGAGGAGTTCAAGAAGATATCCTCTACTAAAACTGCTAAGGAAGCATGGACCATCCTCTAGACAACCTATGAGGGTACTAAGGCTGTCAAGGACTCAAAGCTTCAGAGGCTCACTATAAGCTTTGAAGAGATAAATATGGAGGAGGATGAGTTATTCAATGAGTTCTATGCCAAGCTAAAGGACATAGTGAACTCAGCCTTCAATCTTGGGGAAACCATTCCTGAACCCAAGATTGTGAGGAAAGTGCTCAGATCTCTACCCGAGAGATTCTATGCCAAGATCACGGCAATAGAGGAATAAAAGGATATTGACAAGATTTCTCTGACTGAGCTGGTTGGAAACTTGCAGACCTACGAGCTAGGGTTAACAAGAATAGGCAAGTCGGGTAAAAGCAAGAGCATGGCTTTGAAGGCCAAGAGCAGTGAGACAGATGAGTCCTCAGATGATGAAGATTCCAAGATGAAGTCCTACATCACCAAGTAGTTCAAGAAGTTTATGAAGAACGCAAATGGAAAGGGCTTCGACAAGGACCACAGGCAATCCAGTTCTTCTTAGTTTAAAGGCCAAGACAAAGGGAAGAAGGATTCTAAGGAAGGTGGTCAGTACACTGTTCCCACAGGACCTAAATGCTTTGGGTGTCAAGGCTTCGGTCACATGAAACATGAGTGTCCTACATATCTCAAGAGTATTGGGAAAAGCAAGGCACTTGCTGCTACCTTGAGCGACACCAAGCTTGAGGATGATTCCGACAATAAGGATGACGAAATCTTGAATGCATTCACTGCCACTGTTAATCCTACTGATGGGATTGTTGAAGATGTGGTTGAAGAAGAGGAATTGGTAGAATCCAAATTTGAGAAGATGGATGATCAAGATAACATCCATACAGCCTATGAGAAACTGTACAAGCTTTTTGAGAAGCATGAGAAATTGTATAGGCTAACCACCAAGAAGCTCAGTGATGTGGAACTTGACCGTGAGATGCTTTCCACAAAGTTTGATGAGGCTAATCAGACTATTGGAGCACTGAGGTTCGAGAATAATTTCTTGGCTGAGAAGACCAAGAAGCTTGAAGCGGAGCTGTTTCAAGTCAGAGTTCAATTGGAGAGGACTTCAATTGTAAAACTGGATAAGCTAGCATCCCCATCCCCATCATCATCGTCGTCGTCGGAGTCATCATCGTCCTCGGATCCCTCATCATCCTCGGATGCCTCAGGAGGAGGAGAGGGAGACTCCATGAAGCCACCAAGGCGAGCCTACCGTCTCGCAATACGGTCGACACGGGTGTTCACTTGACACAACTCATCACTGAGAGTGTCAAGGTGAGCATCCATATGCTGAAGCTACGCCATGATCGCATCAAGAGTCACACCACCTGTAGAAGAAGAGGGAGCAGAGGTGGACGGAGCTGAAGAAGTGGGAGGAGCTGTTGTCCCAGACCGCCTCGAACGTAACTGCGCCTTGCTCTGTTTAACGGTAGTGGTGTCTATGGAACACATAATGTTAGGTTCTAAGTACTTAGGAACTAATGTATTAGAACTCTAATTTGTATTGTTAGCAAACCATGATCAAAACAGGTTTTATAGTCTTGTTTAGACTTGCTCAAAGTGTATGCGTTTTATGTAAAGTTAGAATTGAGTCGCTGCATAAGTTATAGTATGATTCTGCCTGGCTCGATCGATCGAGAATTAGACTCGACCGATCGAAATTCGGGCAGAACGTTTTTCTATAGAATTTTCCAACTCAGCCCTAAGCCCATATGACATGTAGGGTTTTATGTTTTACCCTAAATATAAAAGGGAAAACCCTAGCCACATTTTAGGTTGCTCCTTTTGCTATGTGTGTGAATCTTTTGTGAGATCTAGAGGTATTTGCCTTCACATATACTTAGGATTATCAAGAAGGAGAATTCGATTCAAGAACTTAATGATCATTCAGTTGCTGTGTTAGGTTCTAAAGTTTAAGACTTTATGTATTTAGAACTCTAATTTGTATTGTTGGCAAACCATGATTAAAACAATGTGTTTAGAAGTGTTTAAAGCTAGCTCAAAGTTGTATGTCAATGTAAAGTTGGAATTGAGTTTAATGTAGGAAGCACTGTGGCTTTCGACCTGGCTCGACCGATCGAAGCTCGGGCAAATCGCTTTTTTGCAGAATTTTCCAATTCAGCCCTATTTGTTTTAAAACTTTTTTAGGGTTTCTTATTTGTCCTAAGTATAAAATGCAAACCCTAGCCACGTTTTAGTGTTGCTCATATTACGGTTTGTGTAAATCTCTTGTGAGATCTAGAGGAGCTTTCCTTTACACAAACTTAGGGTTTTTAAGGAGGAGATATTTTCTACACCTTGATGATCAATTCAGTTGCTACCATTAAAGCTTAAAGAATACACAAGCGAGGGTGCTTGTAGCTGGTGGGAATCCAAGAAAGAAGAAGTCCGTGGATTCGGAGCTTGCACGTGGTCGTGTCAGTAAGTTCTACTGGTTGGTAGCATTAGGAAGTCAAGTGGGGGTGCTTGTAAGTCCTTTTGTATGAACTTCGATTCTTTCAAGATAGTGGATTCAAGTTTACCTTGAGGATAGCTAGGTCAAATCCTCCCCAGGTTTTTACCGGTTTGGTTTCCTGGGTGATCATATCGTGTGTTATTTATTTTCCGCTGCTTTGCATGATTTGATCTTTTATATTGTGATAACCTAGACTTGTTTAATTGGACTAAGTAACAACTTGGCTAATTACCTAGGATTAATCAATTGTTTAAGGGGTTTAAAAACTGTCATGCTGCAATAAAAGCTTAAAGATACCCAAGCAGGAGTGCTTGTACTTGCTGGAAAATCCAAGAAAGAAGGAGTCCGTGGTCTCGGAGTTGTCACGTGGTCGTGTCAGTAAGTTTTCTACTGGTGGGTAGCAATAGGATGTTAGTGGTCTATGTCGCTATTGTAAAACTTCGATTCTTTTATAGTGGATTCAAGTTTACCTTGAGGATAGCTAGGTTAAATCCTCCCCAGGTTTTTACCGGTTTGGTTTCCTGGGTCATCATATTTTCGTGCTCTTTATTTTTCCGCACTTTACATTGATATGATTATATGATTGTGTGTTAACCTAGATCTGAAATTTGGACTAAGTAATCACTTGGCTAATTAACTAGGTTAATCCAATTGTGTTTTAAGAGGTCTAAAAACAAACAAGTGGTATCAGAGCGGGTAGCTCTTTTGTTGTAGATCTTTTGATCTCTGAGCTGATCCTTGACCCCTATTGTCATGGAACACGGACATTCTCTAGTTATTCCTCCTCACTTTGATGGGAATAATTATGCTTATTGGAAAGTAAGGATGAAAGAATTCTTGAAATCTATTAATGAGAGAGTTTGGAACTCCGTTGAATACGGATGGGAGAAGCGCATTACTCTTGTGAGTGAGTGGAAAACTTCTCAGAAAGAAGTAGCTGCTTTTAATAGCAAAGCTATGAATGCTATTTTTAATGCTATTTCTATGGAGGAATTTAAAAGAATCTCTAATGTTGAGATTGCTCACACTACTTGGAATATCCTTCAAACTGTGCATGAAGGCACAAAGGTAGTTAAAATCAATAAGTTACAGCAATTAACAACTAGATTTGAAAGCATTAGGATGTCTGGTGATGAATCTTTTGATGAATTCTATGCTAGGCTTAATGATATTGTTAATTCTGCTTATAATCTGGGTGAAATCTATGATCAACCTAAAATTGTTAGGAAGATTCTTAGATCTTTAACCAAAGATTTTAGACCCAAAGTGACTGCCATCACTGAGAGCAAAGATGTGGACTCCATCCCTGTTGATGAACTTGTAGGATCTCTTCAGTCTTATGAGTTGGACCTACCCAAAACTAGCAAATCCAAATCAATGGCTCTTAAGTCTGTTGATGATGTTGATGTTGGTGGATTTGATGATGAGCTCTCTGCTACAGAGATTGCTTACCTTGCCAAGAACTTTAGGAATTTCTTTAAAAACAACAACAGAAGGGCAAGAGGTACGAACACTGCTGAACCTAGAAACTTTAGGAAGAATGATCCCACTAAGGTTAACAACACTTAAAAACCTAGAGAAAAAGTAGGTCAATCTTCTAATAATTCTATGGGTCCTCAATGTTTTGGATGTCAACGGTATGGTCATATGAAATCTGAATGTCCTACATACTTGAGGTCTAAGGGTAAGGCTATGGCTGTAATCCTTAGTGATGATGAAGTTTCTAATGATGAGTCTGGGTGTGACGAGGATGGAAACTTCATTGCTTTTACTGCTACTGTTGTAGTCAATGAAAGCTTGTCTGTTGAAGAGAGCCCTTTTGATAGGGAACTCTCTATGTATGCAGATCTTCAAGAAGCCTATAATAAACTTTGCAAAGTTGCTGCAAAGGATGCTATGAATGTTGATCTTGACTTGAAGAAAATTGCATCTCTTGAGCTTGATAAGAAAAATTTGCTTGTGAAATCGTTTGATACTAATGAACTTTTGAATAATGTGAAAACTGAGAATATGCTTTTGCTTGATAAAGTTAAGAATTTGGAACTTGAACTATCTATTGCTAGAGAACAAACTAATAGATCTACTAGTTCCAAACTTGATCATATGCTGAGTATTCAAAAGTCTCCTTCTGACAAATCTGGATTAGGTTTTGTAGAAAGCATCTCTGTGTCTGCACCCCATTCCACAAACTTTGTTCCTTCTTCGTCCTCTGGACCCCCTATGAGTGAGGTTGTGAGTGAGACTGTTAAACCTGTAGAGGTTACACCTCCTAGGAAGATTAGGGTTGATCTGAAAGAGTCTAAACCTAAGGAGTCTACCCTTTCTAAGGACAAGTTGCATGGTAAGCTTGCTTGGGTTTGTCATTTTTGTGGAAAGTCTGGGCACATTCGTCCAAATTGTTATAAGTTGCAAGCTGCTAAGAGAGCAAACAAACCAAAAGTACCTGTGCCTCAAGCACAAGATCCTATAGTACTTATTGGTGAATTGGTAAAGGCTCTAAACCTTTATTCCAATCCTGGAGTTGGTAATCATTCTCATGTGAATAAGAACTCCAATACTCGAGGTGCATTTAAAAAGTTTTGGATGGAAAAGGCTCAATCAAATTGAGTCTTTCTGACATAGTCCTTGTGCTTCATTGATCTACCCTTTGTGACCATTGTTATTTGTTTTTTTTGTTTTTTTGTTTTTTTGTTTTTTTTTTGTTTTTTGTTTCTAGGACTTGCATTGCATAACATTCATGCATTTCATTCTAGGACTGTTTTTGTTTCTTCTTTTCATAATAAAAAGGGGGGGGGGGGGGGGAAGGAAAAAGGGGAAGCAAATTGTGTTTTTGCGTTATTTTCTTGGATTTGAAATCAAGGTTGGCCAATTTATCTTTACATAACATGTCTATGTATCTTGTTTAGCTTGGATGAGCTTATTTATTGCACTTTACTAGTTGAAACTTTGTAGTACATGTTGTGTGGGAAAGATATTTATAGTTGTTGATCACATGATCTTGATCTTGAAGTCACATGCTTTTGATTGTAAGGACTAAAAAAAATCCTAAGAGAAAGGCATAAATAACCATCTCACCACTGTTTACTAGCCAATCATGAACACCTTAGTGCATATCGTAAGATTTTGTGCTCGAGAAAGTGTAGCACATGCACAAAAAGAACATAAGGTGTAGCCTCGGCTTAAATAATTAAAATTGGTGTGTACATTATTGAGCTATAATGAATTCTATTCTAAATAAAATTGGTGTGTACAATATGAGGCAAATTTTTTTAAAAAAAATATACATGATTGCAAGCTTATTTTCCAGGAGATGTGAGAGTTATATGATGTAACTCTTTAGGTGATAGTCACTTTCAAATTCATGTGATGAATTTTGTAGAAACAGTGCTTGATTTCTATTCACATATCACCTCACATGTATCTCAAGTTTTTGCTAGTTGCACACACTACACAAGTTTCTCTTTGCTAAAATTTGTACATGCAATTGTGTGTGATTTTGGTTTGGCCAACCAAGTTTGAAAATTCCTTGAGTTTTCGTAAAACATGTTTGATGCTTGAAAATATAAGGGTCATGATTGAAAATCTTAATTTTGGGGAAACTGGGTTCAAAACAAGTGTTTTTGAAAAAGCATTTCATCTCATACTCATGCATTTTTTTCATAAAATTCAATGCTTTGAGGAGTTTTTGCATAATAATGCTGTGTTTTTCAAAAAACTGATTTTTCCAGAATTTTGTCCGATCGAACTTGTTTTTTGATCGATCGAAATTGCGATAAAAATTTGCTATGAGTCTTTGTCTGTTTCGATAATCGAAGCATTTTCGACCGATCGAATCTAATTTTCGATCAGTCAAAAATCGTATAGAGAGTTTTTTAAAAATTGAGTTTCTCACGTGTTCATACACATTTTCAAAATTTTTCAAACTCTTTCTCTCTCTATTTGATCGGTCAAAGGCTCCAAGAAAGTTTTTTGTCATTTTCCTTCAAACTTTTTGCAAGGTTTTCCTTCTACAAGGCCAGTAAGACTCTTTTGCCCCTTCTTTTTCATTTATTTTATGTTTTCATGCATTAAATCATGCTTTTTGGGGAAAATTTGGAACCTCTTAGATTTTGGGATTTTTGTTGATTCAAGCCATATTTCTTGAAATTGATCAATGGGTTTTTTTGTTGGGGGATGTTATAAACATGATCTTTGGTGTTCAATTTGATCAATTTGTTGTATTGTGAGAAATTGAAAATTCTAGGGCTTGAAGTTCAAATTGAGTTTAATTATTGAAATTGGCTTGTTGGATTGATTAATTTGATCATTATAAACTGTTTTCTAACTTGTGTGATGATCAATTGGTCAATTTAGTTCAAATTGAACAAGTGGTTTTTCAAAATTTTGGGGTTTTTGTTATAAACTCTATGCTTAAGCCAATTTTGTGATTCTAAACTTAAATTGAATTTGTTATCACTGCATTAGAGCATGCATCATGACATTTTTTCTGTTCATGCATCATATAGATTGCTATTTCTATATTTTTTTTGTGCTAACTTGCAGTCTGCCCTTGATTTTTTTCTTTTTGTTCCTTTTGGTTCTTTTCTGTGTGTCTTGTCCTTTCCTTAGCACCATGCCTAGGAAAACAAGAGCCAATAGGGATGCCTCCACTTCTTCTGACCCACCTTTTGTTAGATGAGCTTGATCCTACCATTAGGGCTAATTTTGAGCGTTGGGGTTGGTTGCCTCTTTTGGATATAGTGTTGGGGTTTATGCCCTAAAATCCAATTTATTGGCATGTCATAAATAATTAAATAGTTTAATTATATGAGACTATCTATAAATGAACTAATGGGACATTATCTTAGTCCATGAGATGCATAGTATGTGATTTATGTGAAAAGTCACAGAAGATATAAATCACAAGTTCTTTGTAAACTCAGAATTTTAGTTTGTAGTCGGTGATGAAATTGGGCGTTTCATCTGCGAAGACTATAACATATCAACTACGATGATTTGTCTTGATCATGGAAGTGGAGACTTCTAGTTGGTATATTGATATGTTTTAAGAGTTAAGACATATTGAATTGGACCGCTGTGAGATTTATTATTCTCGTAAAGACTGTCAAATGAATAATAAATCTCATGACTTGTTAGGTTCTAAGTACTTAGGAACTAATGTATTAGAACTCTAATTTTTATTGTTGGCAAACCATGATCAAAACAGGTTTTATAGTCTTGTTTAGACTTGCTCAAAGTGTATGCGTTTTATGTAAAGTTGGAATTGAGTTGCTGCAGAAGTTATAGTATGATTCTGCCTGGCTCGATCGATCGAGAATTAGACTTGACCGATCGAAATTCGGGCAGAACATTTTTCTGCAGAATTTTCCAACTCAACCCTAAGCCCATATGATGTGTAGGGTTTTATGTTTTGCCCTAAGTATAAAAGGGAAAGCCTTAGCCACATTTTAGGTTGCTCATTTTGCTGTGTGTGTGAATCTTTTGTGAGATCTAGAGGTATTTGCCTTCACACATACTTAGGATTATCAAGAAGGAGAATTCGATTCAAGAACTTGATGATCATTCAGTTGCTGCAATAAAAGCTAAAAGATACACAAGTAGGAGTGCTTGTACTTGCTGGAGAATCCAAGAAAGAAGGAGTCCGTGGTCTCGGAGCTGTCATGTGGTCGTGTTAGTAAATTTTCTACTGGTGGGTAACAATAGGATGTTAGTGGTCTAAGTCACTATTGTAAAACTTCGATTCTTTCATAGTGGATTCAAGTTTACCTTGAGGATAGCTAGGTTAAATCCTCCACAGGTTTTTACCGGTTTGGTTTCCTTGGTCATCATATCTTTGTGTTCTTTATTTTTCCGCACTTTACATTGATATGATTATATGATTGTGTGTTAACCTAGATCTGAAATTTGGACTAAGTAATCACTTGGCTAATTAACTAGGTTAATCCAATTATGTTTTAAGGGGTCTAAAAACAAATACATAACATGGAAGTGGTCGGAAACGAGAAAGGGAACAGAAAAATGGCGTAGAATCCTCGTGATAGCTGAAGGGACGATGAGCTTATCACGGGTCGCTACATCTCTTAATACATCTATGATGGAAAGAATAAAATGAGAGGGAAAATCTATAGTAAGATGCTCTAAAAGGGAAAGCAAAAATCCAGCACGAGGCTCAGTAATGGAGTTATAATGAGATAAAGGATGCAAAAAAAAATTTATAACCATGTTAAGAAACCTAGGGCCTTTAGCAAAGGCCGTATAAGAAGTGAACTGACGATCACCCCAATCAGATGGACGCTCACAAAAAAAGGATATAAGCTCATCTTTGGACACAGTCCTCAGATGCTCACAACCGGGGTAGTTAGGATGTGCTACCCTTGGGACACAGAGCACCTCGGATACAATATTCGGAGTGACCATAATGCGTGTACCTCGAACACGAGTGGCAAAGAGAGGTTCTGAATAATCAAATCCATGCATGTTGGAGTAGAACTCCTGTATAAACACGGATGGACAAGTGACCGGGATGTCACACAGTGACTCCCAACTCCTACTATGAATGACAGTGGGTAGGTCAATGTCGGAGAAATCTGACAAAATGACTTGGCGTTCCAAATGAACTCCTCGTCTAGAAAAGTTCTCAAAGAAGTCCGATTTGGCCTTCTCATCACGGAACCGAATGTGAAAGGGAGTAGGATTAGAAGAAGAAGATGATGCCCCAGAATGAAGAGGGTTTTGGGACGGAGTAGATTTACATTTAGGTGCCATGACGCAACTAATGTAAACAAGAGAGAGAGAGACACGCAGAAAAGCACCAATCACAATCAATATATATAAGAATATAGAGAATGTAAGGTACATATGCATGAAAATGCATGAGCATGTGATATGCAATAGTAAAAACATCATGGGCTTAGCCCAATCCAATCCTACCAGCACACAATCAGTTCAACAAAGTAAACATATGTCTAAAATGCATGAAACATTGTTATAATGCAAAAGAGATGCAATGCATGATGATTTAAAACGATTTTCACAAAGCCCATCCCAAAAATTTTACAAAAACTCCATTAATTTTGAAAAACCCCAAAGTTTCTCAAAAATCCCAAAAGTTAGGTTAGAAAGCATGAAATGCATGATAGATGAGAGAAACGAGATCTAAATCGCACGTAGAAGCATAAAATCCTACACGTCAAACCGGGCTTGGGCTGAGTTGGAAAATTCTGTAGAAAATTAATCTGCAAAAAACCCTACACCCTAATTTTCGATCAATCAAGCCTTGCAGATTTAGACCAATAAATCCTACAATCACTCGATTCCAACTTTACAAAATAAACACACTTTGAGCAGCCTAAATCTAGACTCTAACTTTTGATCATGGTTTGCCAACACATTACAAATTAAAGTTCTAACACATTTGGTTCCTAAAGCCTTAGAACCTAACAAACTCCCCCTTTGACAATTCGTGACAAAACACATCACAAATATAAGATGCTCAAAGTTACAAAACAGCTCATTTAAATTAAAAATTTAAAATGCCCTAAATACAATTCAACCTAACTACTATCTATCAATTGCCAGTGTAGACAGCAACATGACTGAATTAACTTTTATATTCCTAAAACACTCAACAAACACATAAACGCATGTGTGGAAAATACAAGTAAAACAAAAGAAAATTCTTGATTTCACAAAACAGAAAATAAATGACATATACCATGAATAACCTCGTAATATAAATCAATAACCAATGTATCACATGTGAAACAAGAAACAATAAAATAAACATAAAACATAGTGCCACCCCCTAACATTTACAACCCATAAAAAATAAATACATCATGAGCCAAATAAAAAGATATAAAGCTCCTAAATACAATCTAGCTCCAAAACAAAAACTCCCCCTATCAACATGCATATGTACTCCCCCTTTTTGTGACAAATTATCAAAGTGCAATCATGACTCATCATCAAAAGGTGGAGGTGGAGTAGAATGTCTAGCACTCGCCAAATCAACTCATAAAGCTTGAAGCTCAGCAAGTACATCCACCAAAATCTGTCCATACGCTGCTTGAATCATCATGACAGTGTCCCTCATACTCCATAGAGAAGCATCGCTCGAAGAAGAAGGTGGAGGATCAACAATAGCGGTAGGATTGACATACTCCTCAGTAGTGGGGTCGCCAGATGTAGGAGGCCGAGATGCACCTGTATAAGACTTGACTCTAAGGCGTTTAGAACTAGCTTTCATCTGAGCTGCTTTTTGCCGAAGAAAGGTGGCACCTATAGGAGCTATAATATGTGTGGGCTCAGATGTGGGAAAATCCTTTAAACCTAAATGTAACAGAATCCTATGAATAAAAATCGGGAAGAAAAGACCATGAGATTTAGAACTACTCCTATGAACCTCAACAAGTGTGCTAATGAAAATGGTAGGAAAACTCATAGGAGCATCGGTCACAAGGGCATACAAAAATGCACATCTCTCAATAGGAATGGTGTGCAAGTGAGAGATAGTCCAAATAGAATGACAAGCAATCTGGAAAATAGATAATTGAGCTCAGTACCGGTAATGTGAGACATAATCTCATCAAGGGGAGGGACCTCGGTGTAAGGATAGATTGGTTGCTGTACCAAAGGTACACCAAGAGCAGTGGCCATTACCGGAGGTGTAATGACATACTCTTCGCCCCTTATCCAACTCCTCACATACTGAGTGTTGGAATCATCGGAGTGGATAGAGAGGTTCGAATAGAACTCTCTTATCAAAGTAGCAGGAGAAGGATGCTCAATGTCCATAAGAGGTAACCAACCCCAACTCTTAAAATTATATGTATCTCAGGGTCTAGCTCATCTAGGATCACTTTATGCTCAGCCCACACCGATCTAAAGATATAGAGTTTGTCATGGTTCTCTTGGTGTTTCTCAGTTCTAAACCTATCACTCTAAAAAACAGGGGTAGAGGAAGAGGAGGTTTTCTTATTTGCTCTAGTTTTCCTAACCATGATGCTAATGAATTAGAATGAAAGGAAAATAGATACAAAGAAAGAAACACAAGGGCAGACTACATTAGAGAGGGTTAGAGCACAAAAAACTCAATAAATAACAATCTATATGATGCATGTAATGGATGCACATATGATGCATGCTCTAATGCATTGAAATTTGTTCAATTTTACTTCATAAACCATCAATTAACTTGAACACGGAGTTTTAGAGCAAAAACCCCAAATTTTGAAAAACCCTTTTTCAAAATGTAAACCAAATTGATCAATTAAACATTACACTAGTTAAACAACATCATATAATGACATAATCAACCAATGACACAAGTCAATTTCATCAATTTTAGCCTAATTGAACAAAATCCCCAATTTCACAAAGTTTCAAACCCTAGAAATTCAAATTTTTCTCAAAACACAAAATTGATCAAATTAATGTATGAGAATCGAGTTTATATCATCTAGGAACAAAAACCCATTGAACAAAAGTGATTAAAAACAATTGAAAAATTAAAAATCCCTAATTTCTTTTGTTCGAAAATGCCAATGAAAAATGCATGAAAATTGTGATTTTAATGAAAAAGGAAGGGTATTTAGGTCTTACCTGCACTTGAGAACAAAAACCCTTGAGAAATTTTAGGAAGAAAACAACAAAATTGGCTTTTAGATTGAATCGGTCAAAGAAGAACAGTGAAAAGAGTGTTTGAAAAGATTTGAAAAGTGTGAAGAACACGTGAGAAACTTCTTTTTAAAACACTCACTGACCGATTTTCAATCGGTTGAAAGTTAGCTTCTGTCGATCGAAAAATAGATTCGATTGATCCAACATCAATTGGGCACTGATTGAGCCGGGCAGATTGTAACCAAAATTTTTATCACATTTTCAATCGGTTGAGAAACATCTTCGATTGGTCGAAAATCTGGAAAACTCAAATTTTTTGAAAAACAGAGCAATTTAATGCAGAAACTCTTCAAAGCACAATGTTTCACGAATGAAATGCATGACTATGAGATTAAAAGTTTTTCAAAAACACTTGAATTCAACCCAAATCTTCCAAAAATAAGTGTTTCAAACAATTTGTCCTCAAAAACTCAAATATTAAACACATTTTGCATTAAAATCAAGGAACATGTAATCTTGGATGGCCACAACAAAATCACACACAATATCATGTACTAAGTTTAGCAAAGAATAACTTGTGCAGTGTGTGCAACTAGCAATAGCTTGAGATACATGTGAGGAGATAAGTAGATAGTGATCAATCACAATTTCTATAAAATTCATCACATAAGTTTGAAAGAGACTATTACCTAAATAGTTACATCATATAACTCTCACATCTCCTAGAAAACAAGCTTGCAATCATGTAAGTTTCTTGTTTTGCCTCATAATGTACACCCCAATTTTATTTCAATGTGAAAATATGTGATTAGCCAGATAATGTACACACCAATTTTATTTCATTGTGAATTTATTATAGCCCAATAATGTACACACCAATTTTAGCATTAATTCGAAGCTACACCTTATGTTCTTTTTGTGCATGTGCTACACTTTCTCGAGTACAAAATCTTATGATATGCACTAAGGTGTTCATGAGTGGATGGTAAATAGTGGTGAGATGGTTATTTATGCCTTTCTCATTAAGTTCAAGTCCAAACAATCAAAAGCATATGACTTCAAAAGTAAGATCAAGTGATCAAAAACTATAAACAACTCCTACACAACATGCACTACATAGCTAAAGCTAGCAAAGTGTAGTAAAATAAGCTCATCCAAGTTAAACAAGGTACACAAGCATGTTATGTAAAGAGAATATGGCCAGCCTTGATTACAAGACCAAGAAAAATAATGCAAACACATTTTTTCTTTCCTTTTCCCTTCTTTTTTTTTTTTTTTTTTTTTTTAATTTTTAAAAGAAATAACAAAAAAAAAGAAAAAAAAGAAAAAAACCTATCATGAAATGCATGAATGTTTATGTAAGGTTGAATTTATCCAACCATCTAATTGGCTTTATTCCGTGCCAAATTTGCTTGTATTTCAGCATTTAGTAACCCTGTATTTAGGTAGGCTTGTTGTAAGGGTAGTGAGTGAGATAGAGTGAAGATTGCTCAAGAGTGTGCAAGAAAACAGAGACTCGGGGCTGGATCTCGCGGGTTACTCGCGGCTGCAAGCCGCCAAACGCAGCACACGTGCCAAGCATGCCGGAAGGTGAACAGTCATGCTAGCTGGAGCACTACAGGACAAAACAGGACAACTGGCCATACGGTTATCTCGCGACTGGATCTCGCGACTCAGTCAAGTCGGGAGGCCAAGCCGCGAGCCAGCCCTGTTTTGAAAAACCTGACGTTTCACATTCTCCTCTCACCTCAGTATAAATACCCATTATACCCACAAATGATAGAGAGCTTCCAGAGAGAATTTTGAGAGAGAAACCCTAGAGTAAAACAAGATTGAACCATCTACAATCTTTACATTAGTGTCTCTTCAAATTCCTCAACTCTCTTCCTCTCCATTGCCAAATCCTTGAGAGGCCTTTTACCAAAACCTTGTTCTCACCATATCCATTACTGTGAGAGGGTTGTTTGGTGTTCTGGGAAGCAGTTAGGAAGGAACCAATCTTCATTAGTTGATGCTATGGTCTAGTAGCGGAATCCGGGAAGCTAGAAAAGAAAAAGGTTCGGCGCAACCTCATTGGAGCAAGAAGCTTGGAGGGCTTAGGTGCACTGGGTAGATTAGGCTTGGAGGGTTTATTGCTGTCCATGTATCCCAACTACATTTTCTAGTGGATTGTTTTCCGCTTGGAGGGCGGTGGAGAGGTTTTACGCCGAGGGCTTTGGTTTCCTCTTTGATAACACATCGTGTGTTGTCTTTGTATTTGCATCTTCCTTCCCTTTATCTTTGCCTTTTATTTTCTGCTGTGGTTGTGATTTTAATTTGGCTTAGATAGTTTTGTCCAATTCTACATTATAGCTTATGTTCATTTTCTGCACACTATTTGTTTGACATAAAGCTTGAATTGGTTAATTTGTTAATTGGGGGTCTAAACGTTCAAGGGTGTTTTTACACTATTTGAACTTTCAATTGATATCAGAGCGGGTACACTTCTATTGGTTTCAATACCATTGTGTGATCCTTGACTCCCTTTTGAGATGGATCGGTCTCAATCCCTAAATGCACCTCCATATTTTGATGGTAGTAATTATGCTTTTTGGAAGGTTCGCATGAGAGCATTTCTGTGCTCCATTGATGAATCTGTTTGGGATGCTGTTGAGAGTGGTTGGACCAGACCTGAGGCAACCAAATCCACATGGGATAAGGCAGCACTCGCTGCATCTAATGCTAACAGTAAAGCCTTATATGCTATTTTCTGTGGTGTGTCTCTAGATGAATTTCACAGGATCTCCCACATCACCGTTGCCAAAGAAGCATGGGAGATATTGGAAACCACCTACGAAGGCACGAAGAAAGTGAAAGACACCAAGTTGCAAATGCTGACCACTCGGTTTGAGGAGCTCAAAATGAGTGAGGATGAGTCCTTTGACTCTTTCTATGGGAAGCTGAATGAGGTGGTAGTCAGCAAGTTCAATTTGGGGGAGAAAATGGAGGATTCTAAAATCGTAAGGAAGATCCTTCGATCATTGCCGGAAAGTTTTCGTGCTAAAGTGACAGCGATTGAAGAGAGCAAGGACCTCGATGACATCAAAGTCCAGGAGCTGGTTGGTTCTCTTCAGACTTATGAGATGTCGCTGCCCAATCAACGGAAGAGTAAATCTCTTACTCTTAAGACCATTAATGAGAAGGTAGAAGTCCATGACTCATCGGAAGACGATGTGGTTGATAAAGATGTTGCATACCTTGTAAAAAATTTCCGAAAATTCTTGAAATTCAAGAATAATGGAAAATTTGGTGATAAAGGAAAATTCCAAAGTTTAGGAAGGGAGAAAAGGGAATTTAAAAGGAAAGATGGAAAAGAATCCCAATCTACACAAGGTGTGACTTGTTTTGAGTGCAACGGGCATGGATACTTTAAGAAAGAATGTCTGAATTATTTGAAATCGAAAGGCAAGGTGTATGCCACGACATTAAGTGACTCAGATTCATCCGACTCAGAATCAGAAGAAAGCTGTGATGGAGAGGGGAACTACTCAGCTTTTATGACTATTGCACATGTTGAGTCTTCAGACGAATTGAATCTGCTTGTACGAGACCTTGGAGAACATAGTGATGAAGAATCATTGGGAGTTGTCGAGGAATCAGATGTTGAAGAAGATGAAAGCACGACCAATCTTCAAGAGAATTATAACTCACTCTTGGAAAAGTCGGGTGAGTACACAAGGGTGGCCAAGGCAGCTGTGAGAAAGATGAAGAAGGTAGAGGAGGACTATAGAAGTCTCCTAATTCGCTATAAGGAGGCCAAATGTGAGATAGAAACTTTGAATGGTGAGTTGTCAGAAGCTTACTCAAAAGTAAGATTTCTTGAGCAAGAGGTTGTGCAAGCTAATGCCAAGATAGAGAGGGTCTCCACCAAGAAGCTAGATGATGTTATCTCATCTCAAAAGAGCTTTTCAGACAAATCCGAGTTGGGATATACCAGAGGAAGTAGCTCATCTGGAAATGTCACTAAAGAAGTGAAGTTTGTAAAGGCTAAAGAGCCAGTTGAAGTTGGTCCTACTGCTGAGAAGCCCAAGATAGAGGAGAAGAGAAATGTGGGGAACGAACGGTTGTTGAATTCCCGTAATCAATATGTGGGCAGGTCAGAATCTCGAGCCAAGTCTCGTCCACGACCACAAAGAGGTCCTAAATCAAATTATGTGTATCATCATTGTGGACTTCAAGGGTATACTCGACCAAATTGTCAAAAGCTGAGAGCAATGAATAGTGCAACTCCTCAAAGGTCACGAGGACCTAGAAATGATAGAAGAAACTGGGCAGGTGAACAATCTAGAGATCAAAATGGTGATCCCGGAATGATGAACGTGATGAAGATGATTGGTGCATTCACCAACTGCTTGGAAAGCTTCTCATGAAGGTTTGAAAGCCCTAACTCCCGTACCCAATCCTATAAGGAAATCACCCCAAACGTAAGTGACGTGTGGGTGAAGAAGGGTACTCATGCATAAGCATTACAACATGTCCATGCATTAATACTTCCTATGCTTTGCGACGATGTTTGTTTGTTTGCTTATTATTTTTGCTGCTGGTTGTTTGCTTGTCTACTTGTGCATACTTTTGATTTTGTTTTCTTTTTTATCAATCTTTTTCTTCTTATGCGTCAAAAATCCAAAAATCACATAAAAATTAGAAAATCAGAAGTTTGATTGACATTGTTGAGCTTTTGTCTCAAAACATGTTTTGCCTTGTACCTTTGTGCTAATGGCTTTGTGCATTTTCAAGCATTACTTGTTTCTTTGCACTCATATCACTGTGAGGGAAATCTTGAAATCTATGTGATTGTTGTAAATAGATCTTCAAACTTGTCATGAATGATTAGTGAATGGTTATGTTGATCTTGAGACATGCATAGACTTGTGTTTATATATCTTCCCACTCTTTATTTTTGTTTTTGCTAAAAAGAGCTCACCAAATGTAAATCTCCAAATGAAAAGAGATATTGAGCTGCAAAAGCCTGTTGCACATGCTAGTATTCGACTAGGAAAAAGGGAAAGCGACCAAAAATTAAAGTGAATGTTTATTCAAAAGGCCAAAGGCTTGTTCTTTAAAGTGAATTGTCAAATATCACTCTCACAATGAGAGGTAATTGTCTCAAAAAGATCAAAAAGATCAAGTGTTATGATTGAAAGTAGAGTCAAATGTAAAGCTCCAAGTTATGTTATCAAGTTTTGTGGAAGGTCATATATACATATTTCTATAATTGAGATAGATCACATGATCTAATGCTAATTGTGTATGCCTTGGTTGAATTGATCATTGAAGCTTCATATTAGACTAAGGACTATCTCATTGTTGATATCCACACACAACACACAAGTTTATGTTCAATGAATGCCATCTTCATTTGTATGATTGTACTTGTTGAAATGTGTTTTCACATGCTCAATCTTTGTTGATTTAAGCACAAAAATATTTTTGAGTATTTTAGGTGTTTTTGGAAAGTACTTTGTTCTTAAAAATGAAAATTTCAAAAAAAATTTATTTGCCCTGTTTTGGCGACTCATTCGCGGGTATGTCAAATCGCGAGCCTCAGTCGCGTGTTTGCGGGTATATTTTGGCGACTTGTTCGCGAGTGAAAGGTCCAGTCGCGAGGTTACTCAGAGTTTTTCGCGGCTCAGCTCGCGACTCCCTTGCGGGTAGACCTTCCAGTCGCGAAAAACACTTAGAAAATTTTTTCAAAATTTGGTCTTTGAGTGTTTTGGCGGCTCAACCTGGCGACTTGTTGGCGACTCACTTCAATCGCGAAAAACGAGTGTTTGGCAAAAATAGGGACAGTTTTTAAAAGCGTTTTTCAGTTTTTCCCTCGAACTTTTGTGACTGTTCATTGTCTTTCTAAAACTGCTCTTACCCATACACTGTGCCTCCATTTTCGAACATCATTTTTGCTCCATTTCTTCTCAAAATCATCAGGTAAAGGTATGGCTTTTCTATTCCTCACTACATATTTATGTTTTGAGTTCCTTTTTCTTACTTTGTTTATGAGTTGCTATTGTTGTTGGAATCTTAATGTGCTCAATTGATTTTCCCTGAATGTACTGAGTTTGGTGGGTTGTGTTTGATTATGATTTACTCTATTGTTGGTTACATTGTGCTTTGTCGTTTGTTGGGACCTCTCACTCATTTGGGAAATGGGTTTGATAATTTTTTTCCTGGGTTTTTACTTCATTTCTGAGTACGTATGGCTTAGATCTGTCTTTTGCTCTATTGTAGTTGTATGTGTTTTTCTGTGTGCATTTCATGTTTATGATAGACTGTCTCATTGACAGTTATCTTTGAATCTGTGTTTATCTATGCTCTATTGCACTATCACCATTTTGCTGCACCTGTCGTATTGTGCTCATTAGTATTGATGTAGTTTATTTGGGTCTGACCTGTCTTAAGTCTGTAGTTATTTGCATCAAATCATGTTGATATTTATCTTGTGTGGTGCTGTTTTGGTTCTTTGCTGTGGGTCTATTCTCTTGCAGATGTCTCGTCGATCTTCTAAGGGTAAAGACATTGTGGCTGACAATCCAGCAACCCCTGTTGCTAAAAGGACTCGACTCTCATCACAGGCATCTCAAGACTCCAATGAGGAGAGGTTTAGAACCCCGCTTACTTCACACATCTACTCCAACATATTTGACAAATCAACTGCTATAGTGGAACGGGTAGTGGAGTTTAACACCTTAGGGACCACTTTTATCCCTCGAATCTTTGAGCCACGAGATTGGGCAAACTTGTTCGGAAACTTTGTCAATCCAATGGATGAACTTGTTAAGGAATGCTACTCCAATGCAAGTGATCTTGGAGTTGAACTTATTTTCTGGGTTAGAGGAAAGGAATTTGGCATTTCCCCAAACTCCATTGCCGATGTTCTCGGCATCACTAGACCTCAGAAGGTGGATCTAACTCTGTACGATAATCGAACTCCAGAGATTCAAGACATTCTTCAAATCCTAGGTTCTGATCATGAAGTATCCAGTGCAGGCACATCCATCAACATCGCAAAGTTTGCACCAGAGCTGACCACACTGAAGTTGATCATGTTCACTAATCTGTACCCACTGTCCAACACTACATTCATAAATCTTGGGAGAGCTCAATTCCTTTGTGATCTTATCACCGGAGCCCCCATTGATATCTGTGCTCACATCTTTTACACCATGAGAAAGACCGCGGTTCGAACAGCAGCTCGAGGAATTATTCCATTTTGTAGTCTCATCATGAAGCTCATTCTTCGTGAAGGCATTGTTCCTCCTACAGATGGAAAAATGTTGACCCGTCAGCGTCCTATTTCCATGTACTCCCTTCAAGCTAGCAGAAGTCACTCCTCTAACACTCCAAAGAGTGCACACATCTCTCCGGTTACCCCATCTGCCCCTGAGTCAGAGACACCTGCACATACCACATCTACTTCGCATGCTATTCCTGAAGTTCCACAAGCTAGTATTCCGCAAGCACAGACTGATCCTTATACTAATAGAATGGGGAGTTTACTTGAACATATTCAGAAACGCATTGATGAGATTGTGGCACTTCTCTACTCCACAAACAACCAAGTTCAAATGCGTCTCGAGACTATGGAGAATCAGCTAGACGATATTCAACGAAAGTTGGACGACAGCCTTTAACTATTCGTGCCAAAAAGGGGGAGAGCTTTCAGTAAGGGGGAGAAAGTTCAAAGGGAAGTGTGCATAGTGATAGGGGGAGTACACACATACTTTTGACATACTTTTGGTTATATGGGTTTGATACACTGTGGTTTTAGTGTACTTTTGTTTCTAACTCATAACTTATAATCTTGGTTTAATCTTATATATATATTGTTGATGCTATTCAGTTTATTTTGTGGCTTGTACCCATGTTGCTTTTGTTGAGTGTTTGGGATGCAAGTGACTTGCATTGAGCTTGTTAGCTTGTATGTCCTAGTGTTCATTCCAAGTGTGAATGAGCATTGTGGTCACTACCTTGTAGTGATTACTTGGTTGATCAAGCCATGGTTTGTGTCTTAACTCCATCTTTGCTTGATCACATATTGCCTGTTTCATATGCATTTCACGATTTTCTGCTTACAATAATCATGGTGTATTGTTGTGTTTCAGGAGTCTTTTGTTCATATGATTCAAGTGCTTCACAGCTTCTAGAGTTAGGTGTGAGTGAGTTTTGATCAACTGTTCCCAACTCACATGTTAAGTCTAGAGTCTGTTTTAGGGTTTTGTCACGAAATAGCCAAAGGGGGAGATTGTAAGGTTGAATTTATCCAACCATCTAATTAGCTTTATTCTGTGCCAAATTTGCTTGTATTTCAGCATTTAGTAACCCTGTATTTAGGTGGGCTTGTTGTAAGGGTAGTGAGTGAGATAGAGTGAAGATTGCTCAAGAGTGTGCAAGAAAACAGAGACTCGCGGCTGGATCTCGCGGGTTACTCGCGGCTGCAAGCCGCCAAACGCAGCACACGTGCCAAGCATGCCGGAAGGTGAACAGTCATGCTAGCTGGAGCACTACAGGACAAAACAGGACAACTGGCCATACGGTTATCTCGCGACTGGATCTCGCGACTCAGTCAAGTCGGGAGGCCAAGCCGCGAGCCAGCCCTGTTTTGAAAAACCTGACGTTTCACATTTTCCTCTCACCTCAGTATAAATACCCCTTATATCCACAAATGATAGAGAGCTTCCAGAGAGAATTTTGAGAGAGAAACCCTAGAGTAAAACAAGATTGAACCATCTACAATCTTTACATTAGTGTCTCTTTAAATTCCTCAACTCTCTTCCTCTCCATTGCCAAATCCTTGAAAGGCCTTTTACCAAAACCTTGTTCTCACCATATCCATTACTGTGAGAGGGTTGTTTGGTGTTCTGGGAAGCAGTTAGGAAGGAACCAATCTTCATTGGTTGATGCTATGGTCTAGTAGCGGAATCCGGGAAGCTAGAAAAGAAAAAGGTTCGGCGCAACCTCGTTAGAGCAAGAAGCTTGGAGGGCTTAGGTGCACTGGGTAGATTAGGCTTGGAGGGTCTATTGCTTTCCATGTATCCCAACTACATTTTCTAGTGGATTGTTTACCACTTGGAGGGCGGCGGAGAGGTTTTACGCCGAGGGCTTCGGTTTCCTCTTCGATAACACATCGCGTGTTATCTTTGTGTTTACATCTTCCTTCCCTTTATCTTTGCCTTTTATTTTCTACTGTGGTTGTGATTTTAATTTGGCTTAGATAGTTTTGTCCAATTCTACATTATAGCTTATGTTCATTTTCCGCACACTATTTGTTTGACATAAAACTTGAATTGGTTAATTTGTTAATTGGGGGTCTAAACGTTCAAGGGTGTTTTTACACTATTTGAACTTTCAGTTTATGCACTGTAAATCCTTAAAAAAAAAAAAAAAAAAAAAAAAAAAAAAAAAAAATTGGCCACAAAGAGTATTGAGATGAAGCACAAGGACCAAGTCAGGAAGACTCAATTAGATTAAGCCTCTTGCATCCAAAACTTTTTAGATGCAACTCTTGCATTGGAGTTATTATTCATATTAGAATGATGAGAAACTCCAGGATTGGTATAAAGGTTTAACGCCTTTACCAACTCACCAATAAGTATCTTGTGCTTGAAGCACAGGTACTTTTGGCTTATTTGCTCGCTTTGCAACTTGCAACTTGAAATAGTTTGGACAAATATGCCTAGTCTTTCCACAAAAATGATAAACCCATGAAGGTCTATCATGCAACTTATCCTTAGGGAGAGGAGGATTCTTAGGCTTAGACTCTTTAAGATCAACCCTAATCTTCCTAGGAGGTTGTGTAACTTCTACTATTTTGACAATCTCACTCTTGGGGGGGGGGGGGGGGGGCTCAGAAGAAGAAACAAAATTTGTGGAATGAGTTTCAGACACAGCGATGCTATCTTTAAAACCTAGACCAGTTTTGTCTAAGGGAGACTTTTGAATACTCAACATGTGATCAAGTTTAGAACTAGCAGACCTATTTGTTTGTTCTCTAGCAATAGATAATTCTAGTTCCAAGTTCTTAACTTTATCAAGCAACAACATGTTTTCAGTTTTCACCTTATTAATCAATTCATTAGCATCAAACAATTTCAACAGTAAATTTTTCTTATCAAGTTCAAGAGAAGCAATTTTCTTCAAACCTAAGTCTACATTCATAGCATCCTTTGCAGCAACCTTGCAAAACTTATTATAAGCTTCTTGCAAATCAGCATTCTCAGAAAGTTCCCCGTCAGAAGGGTTCTCATCAACCACTACACTTTCATCAACTATAGCAGTAGCTATGAAAGCAATAAATTTTCCATCCTCGTCACTACCAGATTCATGATCAGAAACTTTATCATCATTAAGGGTTACAGCCACAGCTTTACCCTTTGATCTTAAGAATGTAGGACATTCTGATTTCACATGACCATACCCTTGACAACCAAAAAATTGTTGACCCAAAGAATTATTAGAGGTTTGACCTACTTTCTCTTTAGATTTATCAGTATTGTTCACTTTAGTGGGTTCATTCCTCTTAAAATTCCCAAGTTCAGCATTGTTTTTACCTCTTGCCCTTTTGTTGTTGTTTCTAAGAAAGATTCTAAAGTTCTTGGCAAGATATGCAATCTTTGTAGAAGAGAGTTCATCATCAAATCCATTACCATCAACATCATCAACTGACTTAAGAGCCATTAATTTGGATTTGTTTGTCTTAGGTAGGTCTAGCTCATAGGACTAGAGAGAACCTACAAGCTCATTAACAAGGATGGAGTCCACATCCTTGCTTTCAGTAATGGCAGTCACTTTGGGTCTAAAGTCCTCAGTCAAGGATCTAAGTATCTTCCTAACAATCTTGAGTTGATCATAAATTTCACCCAAATTATAAGCAGAGTTAACAATATCATTCAGTTTAGCATAGAATTCATCAAAACATTCATCATCAGACATTCTAATACTTTCAAATCTAGTAGTTAACTATTGTAGTTTGTTAATCTTAACTACCTTTGTGCCTTCATGCACAGTTTGGAGAATATTCTATGCAGTATGAGCAACCTCAACATTTGAGATCCTTTTGAATTCCTCCATAGAAACAGTATTAAAAATAGTATTCATGGCTTTGCTATTAAAAGTGGCTGCTTCTTTCTGAGAAGTTGACCACTCGCTTACAGGAGTAGTCGGTTTCTCCCATCCGTATTCAACGGAATTCCAAACTCTCTCATCAATAGATTTCAGGAATGCTTTCATCCTTACTTTTCAGTAGGCGTAGTTGTTCCCATCAAGGTGAAGTGGGATCACAAGAGAGTGACCATGTTCCATGACAACAAGGGTCAAGAATCAACTCTTAGATCAAAGGATCTAAATACAAGAGCTAACCTGCTCTGATACCATTTGTACGTTTTTAGACCCTTTAAAACACAAGTTGTTTAACCTAGTTACTTAACCAAGTGATTACTTAGATAAATTATTCATATCTAGATTAACACATTCAAATCATATCATGTAAATAATGCGGAAATATAAAGAACACACGATATGATAACCCAAGAAAACCAAACCAGTAAAAAACCTGGGGAGGATTTGACTTAGCTATCCTCAAGGTAAAATAGATCCACTATGAAATAATTGAAGTTTGTACAATATGACTTAGACTACTAACATCCTGTTGCTACCTCTAGTAGAAAACTTACTACGACGACCACGTGGTAGCTCCGAGTCCACGGACTACTTCTTTCCTTGATCCACTGCAACCACAAGTACTTCCACTTGTGATTTTGAGACTCCACTCAAAGGTTTCAAATCTTCTTTAAATTCTTTATGCAGCAACTGAAGCGATCACCAAGTGCTTGACATGAATCTTGATCTTGATAACCCTAAGTGTGTATGAAGGTAAACACCTCTAGATCTCACAAGAGATTCAACACACAGCACATCAAAGACTTCTAAAACATTGCTAGGGTTTTTCCTTTTATACTTGGAGTAAAACATAAAATCCTACACGTCAAACCAGGCTTGGGCGGAGTTGGAAAATTCTGCAGAAAACCCTACACCCTAATTTTCGATCGATCGAGCTTTACAGATTTAGACCAATAAATCCAACAATCACTCGATTCCAACTTTACAAAATAAACACACTTTAAGCAGCCTAAATCTAGACTCTAAGTTTTGATCATGGTTTGCCAACACATTACAATTTAAGTTCTATTACATTTAGTTCCTAAAGCCTTAGAACCTAACAAAAACTTTGAATTTTAAATAACATTTGAAATGTCCAAATCTCATTTAAAAGATGGTTTCTAAACTAAACTATTTTCCAAAAATAATTGAGTTTCAATGTAAGTTTTCTAAAAAGGTTCTTGTTCTTTAAATTTGTGTAAAACCAAGTGATTTCAAAGTCATATTCCTATTCTCCAAATGGTATTTAAAACTTTTCTTTTAGCAAATATAGCTTTCTGGCTTACTCAAGATTTGTAAAATATTTGTATAAACTCCTCAGTTCCTATTCGTTCCCTAAGAGAGTCAAGCATCCTTTGATTTATGTTTCAATTTGATATCGTGATATTCGATATATCTTTGTATTTGGAATAGTTGTTAACATGAAGAAAATTATTCTATTTTGTATAAACTTTGCTTTTGTGATATGTGACTCAAAATAAGTGTTTTTAGAATTGATCAGGTACATGTGTAAGCCTACTCACAGGGTTGTATGTAAGAATAAATGTTGATCCCTCACCAGCAAGGGTTAGATGTTGGTATCCGCTCACAGGATTGTATGTGAGAATATGTGATATGTGTATATGTGACACTGTGCTTTGATCAATTATATGTATGTGTTTTTGAATGATTTTAATATGTGATTACATACGTATTAAGTGATTCATTATATGTTTTGGAATAATCATATTTGATATCATTGAATGAGTTTGTGTAAAATCAAAATACTCGTGCTTTGCTTGACTCTATTCTGTTGTGTATTGTGTATAATTGCTTACTGGATGTGTGGCTCACCCCATCAATTACAATTTTTAGATTAAAGTTTAGTTGGGGAACAGAACTTTTGGATTACTTCGTAAGGTGCAAGATAGAGTGTGGGAGTTTTTAGGCGAGGTCAATAAGACTTGAAGCCTTAAAGGATTATTAGTTATTTTTATTCCGCTTTAGATTTTATAGCATTTGTAGATTATTTCTAAATTGTGGATTTTAGTTATTGTAAGAGGTTTATTACGAGTATTGTTTATTTGGGAGTTTACTAAATTATGTTTAAATTAATTATGTTTATTGAATCATGTAAGATCAGCAGGTTAGTCATGCATCCAAATTCATAGTCCATGGATTTAGGTCATGACAAATTTATTATTTTATTTTGTGTTGTATTTAGTAGAATTTCATAGACAATAATTATGAATTGATATTGTACATGTAGATCTGATAGTGATTTTCAAAATTATATATGTAATAGCAATGTAATGAGAAACTTGGCGTAACCAATATCTTGAAAACTGTAAGAAAAAACTATTTTAGTACCTCAAAATGTTCTGGTCAAACTATGTCCTATATGTTTAATAAAATAAGCTAATATCAATAGCACCACTATGATTCTTCATTCCCGTGCATAAGCGTGGGTTATATGGTAATGTTAAAGAACATTAGTATTGAATGTAAAAATAATAAAATAATAATAATAACAATTTTTAGAAAAAGATAAGAGTTCAATTAATTATTTTTCAAATTTTATCTTTTGTATAAGAGACTCTCTCGATCCTTAAATTGTTGCATTTTCAAAATTCAGATCAGTTTGGATAAAACATTTTCCTACAATAAATTGCATCTAGAAATAAAGTTATCTATTGAAATATTGGATTTTTAACTAGAATAACAAATTTATAGAGATTAGTTCAATACATTTTGAGAGGTAAAAGGTAAAAAAAAAAAAAAGAGAAATAAGAGGAGAAACATTAGGCCTGCAAATTTTAAATAATGAATTACAAATGAGTAGAGATTAGATAGAGAAAAATAAAAAAGAGAGGATACCTTATCCAAGTGTCTTTATTTATGAACAGTTGTGAGTTGTCCACAAACAATATTGACTTTGAATGAAAAAGGACTGCAGCTCTTCAGACTATTAAGTACAGTGGAAGTTGTGCAGTATAAGAATATAACTCAATCCTAATACTACTACTTACTGTAAAAACTTACTCACGTGACGATTCGAAGCTCCAATCTAGTTGGATTGTTCTATTGGTGGATCTCTTCAATGCATGGATACCTTGAAGTAAATTATATGTGTAACAACTTGATTGTAGTAAATTATATGTGTAGCAATACAAAAACAACTTGATTGTAGTAAATTATATGTGTAGCAACTTCATTCGATAGGTCCTTGTATATGTGCAAATTCCACACACTCACATCGGACATATGATCCAACCATTACGTATAGAGAACCAGTTTAGGTTTTGAACTTGTTGAGGATAATTGTACCAATATAGCCATTGAGATGGTGCTTACTTTTTGGGTAAAGATTGGATTTTTTTAACATTTTCAAAACTCAAATCTTTTCTGTTAATAATTAGGGTATATTATATTTCAAACCCTACAGTTTAGGTGTATAACAAATTAAACCAGATAGTTTCAAAAGTAACAAATTAAATCATATAGTTTCAAAAGTAACAAATTTAACCTGAAATTTTTAAAAGTAAATAATTAAACCCTATAGTTTTAGAAGTAACAAATTAAACCTTGAGACTTCAAAAATTAGTAAATTAAACCTCAAGTCAATAATTTAAGTAGAACGGCATTAAAAAAAACATACTATATTTTGTCAACAAAATTGTATTTTTTTTCAAACTTGTGTGTGACTATGCCTATGGAAGATACCATAATCCTTTTTTTCCCTTCTAATTATTTGTTTATTTTCCAATTTTCAAAATGTCGAAATATTCACATGTGAGTAGTATATTTAGTTAAGTAGTGAAGTCCCACATTGGGTACTCTTGAAACAAAGGTTCTTGAAGTATTAAACACATCCTAGATCTACCCAAATACAAGTAAAGTGCGTTTTGTCAAAAGATTGGCCAATTACATAAAATAGTGACATATGTTCCTAACAAGTGAATCACATATGTCCTAACAATCTCCCCCTTTGGCAATCCATGAAAAAACCACAACAAACAAATGAACATATGAGAGAAGTCATAAATCACTCAACTCATACTCACTTGTTGAATACAATAAAATCTATCCTAACACAAACTCTTGAAAAACTTTGCAAGAAGAGAGTTTATGGCAAGTAGACTTTGACAACCTGTATTTCTGAAACACTTTAAATAAAACTCATCAAGGCATCTTTGTGTGAAAAAAAAAAATAAATTGCATACAAGTAATAAGAACCATGTGTATAAAGAAAGAAAAGAAACAACACATGCAAGGATAGGTGAAGCAACATACATCAATATATAAAGAATATAAGTACAATGTATGTCAAAATGGTCACAAGACCTAAGGTACAAGAATAAATGTATCTCAAATAGAAAGAAAAGAAAAAAATACAAGTAATCCTCACTACATCCCTCAATGTGCACTCTCCCCCTAACAAAAATCTCCTATGCTAACCCTCCCCCTAAGTATGACTACTCTCATAACCAACCCCTTTTTGTCACGAGTGACAAAGGGTAAGAGTGTCAAGTAGACATCTCGTCATCGCTGGGTGAGCTAGCATCGCCATCATCCTCATCATCAGAATCAGTAGCATCATCATCATTAGCATCACTCTCATTCGCAGGGGCCACAGGAGTGAAAGGCATGGTATAACCACCCATCTCAGCCTGGCGTCGAGCAATGCAGCCAACACGGGTGTTCACCTGACACAACTCATCACTAAGAGTGTCGAGGCTAGCATCCATGCGCTAAAGCTACGCCATGATGTCCTCGAGTTTCATTCCGCTCATAGAAGAGGAGGGAGCGGATGTGGATGGAGCTGAAGGAGTGGGAGGAGCTCTTGTACTGAACCACCTCAATCGAAACTGCGCCTCACTCTGTTCAACAGTAGCGTAGTCAATGGCACACATAACGGGGAAGTGGTTGGAAGAGGGAAAAGGAACAGAAAAATGGCATAAAATCCGCGTGATAGCCGAAGGGAAAATGAGCTTATCGTGGGTAACTATATCCCTATACACATCTATAATAGAAAGAATAAAATGTGTAGGAAAATCTATAATGAGATGCTCTAACAAAGAAAGCAAAAATCGAGCACGAGGCTCTGTGATAGAGTTATAGTGAGAAAGTGGGTGTAAAACAAAAGTCATCACCATGTTCATGAATCTAGGACCTTTAGCAAAGGTCGAACATGGTGTAAACTGACGATCACCCCAATCAGAAGGGCACTCGTAGAAAGCATAAATCATCTCGTCTTTGGACACAGTCCTCAGACACTCACATCCGGGGTAGTTAGGATGCTTTACCCTCGAGACACGGAGCACATCAGATACCAACTCCGGTGTGACAACAATGCGCGTACCTCGAATGTGAGTATGAAAGAGAGGTACTGAAGAATCAAGTCCATGCATGTTGGAGTAAAACTCCTAGATCAGTACGGAAGGACATGTGACCGGGACATCACACAGTGACTCCCAACCCCGACCATGAATGACATTGGGTAGGTCAGTGTCGGCGAGGTCTGCCAAAATTATTCGACATTCCGAATGAACACCTCGTCGAGAAAAGTCCTCCGAGAAGTCCTTTTGGGCATCGTCATCACAGAACCGAGTAGAAGAGGGGGTAGGATCAGAAGAAGACGATGCCCCAGAACAAAGAAGGTTCTAGGACGGAGCAGATTTACGTTTTGGTGCCATTGACGCACTAACGTAAACTAGAGAGAGAAGGGGGGAAGAAAAAAACACTCAGAAAAGTCCCAAACAGTTCAAATATACACAAATATATTGAATGTAAGGTACGTATGCATGAAAATGCATAAGCATGTGACGTGCAAAGTAAAAAGCATCATGGGCTCAGCCCAATCCAAACCTACCAGCACACAAACAATCCAACATGTATAACACACAACTAAATGCATGAAAATACAGTTATAATGCACATGGAATGCAATGCATGAAGTTTTTAAGATCAAATCTTCAAAACCCATCCCAAAAATTTCACAAAAACCTCTTTGATTTTGAAAACCCCAAAATTTGTAAAAATCCCAAAAACTTAGGTTTTAAAGAATGAAATGCATGAAAATGAGGGATTAGAGACTTACCAAGTGAGGAAAAACTTGATTAAGCTTGAAAAAATCCTTCAGAAAGAGGTTTAAGGGAGAAAGGAGAGTGTTTGGGAGATGAACAGCCACGGACGGATCGAGATAGATAGAGAAAATGAAGTCCGGATAGCACAAGAATCTATTTATAGAACCTTAGTAAATCTCCACAAATCGAGGTGTCGAGAGGTATCGAGACAGGTGTCGAGATTTAAAAGCTTCGACAGATGCAGCTATCGAGAGGTGTCCAGGTGTCCACAACAAAGCAGGCTCGGTGGATTGAGGAGGTATCGAGGGGACAGGAGATTTCTCGATCGTTCCAGCTAGCTATCGAGAGGTGTCGAGATTGCAATAAAAATCAATTGAAAAGCTCAACAGAGAGGCTAGGTATCAAGAGGTGTTGAGATTGCTTAAAAACAGTTTTTCAAGAAGGGAAAAACATAGATATAAATGCAATCATGCATGCAACACAACCAAGGATCCAAACATCATTTTGAACTCTTCAAAAACATCTCTCAACAATAAAAATGTTACGCACATAGATCCCAAAAACACACACACACACACACACAACAAGTCTAACCAATTTTATATTTCAAAAACAAATCAAGGCAGTTTAATGAGCATACATTAACACATGTAAACCTTGTGATGGCCAAATCACATTGTACCTACACATGTATCAAGAGTAGCAAAGAATATTGCATGTTGTGTGTGAAAAACAACGCAAGATTGCATAAGTGTATACATGTTATGACGATCTGAGATATGAGAAAATCACTTTAACTCAAACACAATCATAACTGTTTGATGGGGACTATCACCTTCGAGGTATATCCTATAACTCCCACATCTCCTAGTATACACGCTTGCAATCATATATAAAGCATTTTGTTCTTTTTGCTTTTGTTTTTCTTTGTATATTTTTTCTTTTAATCAAATCATGCATGGGCATATAAGAGATAGAAAAGAAATACCCAATTTTGTTAAGCAGAGATAGAAAAGAAATACCCAATTTTGTTAAGCATTTGACATTCCAATTTTTCTATGCCGAAGCACACAAATGTCATTCATGATTGGCGGGCAACAGTGGTGAGATGGTTATTTATGCCTTTCTCTTAGGATTTTCTAATCCTTCCGTCAAAAAGAGTGATACGAGTGTTAAGTAAAAGAGATTACTTAATCTTACTCATCACAAACACGAGCCACAAAGCTCACTTGCTTAGTTGTGCATAAAGATGCTTATCTAAGCTACAAAAGATACAAAGTTTAGAAAATTTTGCTTCAATGGACATCCAAGGTACACAAGTACCAATGTACACAAAACACACACTGTTTTTGTATTTTTATGATTTTTCAATTTTTTTATATGAAAAACAAAATAAATAAAACTGAAAACAACAAACATAAACATGTTAAGCAAAGCAAAGAATAAAACTAGACTGACTCAAAATAAAAGCAAAACACACAAGTTATGCAAAAACAAAAACACAAAGAGAGAGAAGAGAGTGATAGAATCACTTGGAGCCTTTTTCCTTCCACACCTTGGAAGAACCTTTCCTTTGATTAAACCCTTGAACCGGCGGTGAGGGGGAAGAATTGAAACCGTTCAAGTTCGAAAGGAATATGAGGGCTTTAAGAAGATCTCCAAGGGGAGTAAGAGAGGATTGAAGTTTATTCTGGCTTCCAGATGCTATCATACCATTGCTCTATTGAGTTGCTAACCACTTATAGCAATTTGGTCTTGTATGATCGGCAACTCCACAATGATGACAAAGATGCAGCTTCTTCTGTTTAGGCTTTTGAGAGTTAGCCTTCTTAGCCTTAGGGTTTTTAACTTCCTTCTTATCTTGCTTAGGGGGTGCTCCTAAGATAGATTTACCCTTGTCTATGTTCTCACTAGCTAATTCATTTTTAAGAATATTGTTCTTAATTTCAACATTATTAGCATGAGGAAAAAAAATAGTAGTACTAGTAGAAGCAATACTAGGAGAAGAGAAATCATACCCTAAACCGATTCGATCAGAAGCAGATTTCTGAAGACTAAGCATCTCATCAAGCTTTGCACTTGAAGTCCTCTCGAACTGAGCTCTAACTTGGAACAGCGTTGCTTCAAGCTTCTTGGTCTTCTCAGCCAAGAAATTATTCTCAAATCTCAGTGCTCCGATAGTCTGATTAGCTTCATCAAACTTTATGGAAAGCTCTTCTCGCTCAAGCTCCACATCACTAAGCTTCTTGGAAGCCAACCTATACATCTTCTCATGCTTCTCTAAGACCTTGTATAACTTTGCATAAGCTGTGTGGATGTCATCTTGTTCATCCATTTTCTCAAACTTGGACTCCACCAATTCCTCTTCTTCATCAACATCTTCAACAATCCCCTCAGTAGGATTGATAGTGGCAGTGAAGGCATTTAGGATTCCGTCATCCTCATTGTCGGAACCATCCTCAGGCTTAGTGTCGCTCAAAGTAGCAGCAAGTGCCATGCTCTTCCCAATGCTCTTTAGATATGTAGGACATTCCTGTTTCATATGTCCAAAGCCTTGACACCCGAAGTACTTTGGTCCTGAGGGAATAGTGTACTGACCGCCATCCCTAGCATCCTTCTTCCCTTTATCTTGGCTCTTGAACTGAGAAGAACTGGATTGCCTACGGTCCTTGTCGAAGCCCTTCCCATTGGCATTCTTCATGAACTTCTTGAATTGCCTTGTTATGTAGGACTTCATCTTAGAATCTTCATCGTCTAAAGACTCATCCATGTCACTGCTCTTAGCCTTCAAAGCAATGCTCTTGCTCTTGCCCAACTTACCAATTCTTGTTAACCCTAGCTCGTAGGTCTGCAGATTACCAACCAGCTTTGTCAAAGGAATCTTGTCAATACCCTTTGATTCCTCAATCGTGGTGATCTTGGTATGGAATCTCTCGGGTAGAGATCTGAGCACCTTTCTCACAATCTTGGGTTCAGGAATGGTTTCCCCAAGATTGAAAGCTAAGTTCACTATGTCCTTGAGCTTGGTATAGAACTCATCGAAAGACTCATCCTCCTCCATCTTGATTTCTTCAAAGCTTGTAGTGAGCCTCTGAAGCTTTGAATTTTTGACAGCCTTGATTCCTTCATAGGTTGTCTGGAGAATGGTCTATGCTTCCTTAGCAGTTTTAGTAGAGGATATTTTCTTGAACTCCTCATTAGTAACCGCATTGAATAAAGCATTCAATGCCCTGCTGTTGAAGTTTGCCGCCTTGATTTTGGCCTCATCCCAATCGGCCGGTGCTTCCTTCGGCTTGGTCCAGCCTATCTCAATAGCTTGCCACACTTTTTCATCTAAAGACTGCAAGAAGCTCTCATACGTACTTTCTAGTATGCATAGTTAGTGCCATCAAATAAAGGAGGTATAATTAATGACTACCCTCTATCCATGACAAACAGGGGTCAATGAATCAACACAACAAAGATTAAAACCTAATCAGAGTATGCCTACTCTGATACCACTTGATAGGCCAAAAATGAATTGACCCCTTGTGATGAATTAATTGATTAATTAGTCAAGTTTATTAATTAATCAAATTAACATGCAAACGCGTGGTAGAACAAAAAAATCACCAATAAACTAAATATGTAGCGGAAAATAAATTTAACACGGTAATTTGTTTATGAATGGGGAAAACCAACACAGCAAAACCCCACTGGGTGATTTTAAGGTCACCACTCCCGAAATTCCACTATTATCACAACAAGCGGTTATAAGTAAAGGAATCCCAGTACCTTATATCAACCTACAGTTGAACCCTTACCCCAATACCCAATTGGACTTGTTCTGTAGTGACAATCTCTCCTTTTAATACACGGCTCCCAGTACGTGTCTAACCAATCTGATGTGCGGATCCCTGTACGCGGCTTACTCCTTTGCACGAATCCAAGTACGTGACTAACTCCACAGCAACCCTTTGATTGTTATAGTTGATTTGTAGAAGCTTCACATAGAAACACCAATAAGATCTTCAATGTCGGTGCAAGAGACTTTGCTTGGTTACAGAACCTAAAGGCGTACAAGAAACGCAGCAAGAGCTCTTTCTTCTGTAGAAGGAGGCTAGGGTTTTAAAAATAAAAACTTATGAAGCTCTCTAGGGTTAGGGTTTTTCTTTTTCCACCTCTTTTAAATAGGAGCTTAATGGGCTCTCCTATTCCAAATAGGTTTACACAAACCTTGGGCTTTCCTAGTCCAATAAGGATTATACAAACCCACAAACCTTGGGTTTTCCTAGTCCTATAAGGATTATACAAAACCCATAAACAAATATCATTTTAGAATAAAAACGTTGCTAGCTATAATCTAAATCCCGTAAGCTCAATAGATCGAGACATCTGTCGAACTTTAATGAATCTCGACAGATTGAGCTTCTGTCGAGAAGGTATCGAGACCTACAGATTGCACTTTTCTTGAGCAGTTCTTAAGTAATCTTCATGTCTTCAATTTAACAGCTTGTAATGATCATCTTGAACCTACTTAGATTTACCCAAATATAAGTAAAGTGCATTTTATCAAAGGATATGCCAATTACATAAAATATGTCCCTAACAATCTCCCCATTTGGCAATCCGTGACAAAATCACAAGAGTACATTGAATGTCCTAGAATACAATCTACTCAAGATTACAGAATAAATAAGTCTAGTCTAAAAGATTTGAACCTTGGAAGTTGCTGCAAGAAGAAGGTTTGGAATCTTGACTTGGCTTTAACTTGTCTTTCCTGAAAGGCACTAAACAAAACACATCAAGGTACCATGTGGAGAATAATGACAAGTTAAATAAACAAGAAACATGTGTATAAAGAGAGAAAAGAAACAACACATGTAAGATAAAGAGTGAAACACATACATCATCATCAAATATAAAAGCAACACGTGATGTATGTAAATGGTTACAAAACCAAAAGATATACAACTCAAAAATATATCACTATCAATGTGTATTAAACTAACTCTCCCCCTAAGTTAGTTACATCAAAAACTTTCTTCCCTTTAGCATGAAGTTCTCCTCCTAAGTCTATTACTCCCCCTGAGGAAAGACATTCAATTCTCAAATTTCTCCCCCTTTTTGACATGATTGTCAAAGGGCATAAAAGGCCAAAAGACATGACATGAGACAGACAGAAAATTGACATAGAGGGAATGAGGAGAACAAGGAACCATAGACCTACAAGAAAAAGAGAAACAAGATGCTATGGACACAAAGATAAAAGAAAGATGCAAAACATGTGAAAAACAATGCATGCATGAGGATCTCGATCGATCGAGAGGTGTCGAAAAGCTATCGAGCAGACCTCGATGGATCGAATAGCTATCGAGAGGCTATCGAGGGGACATAAACTTTCTCGATCGATCCACCTAGCTATCGAGATTGCGATAAAAAGCAACTGAAGAGCCCAACAGATAAGCCAGGTGTTGAGAGGTGTCGAGGATCTGTCGAGGTTGCTTTAAAACAATTTTTCAAGAAGGGAAAAACACAGACACAAATGCAATCAAGCATGCAACTCAACCAAGGATCCAATCAACATTTTAAGCTCTCAAAATCATCTCTCAACAACAATTTTTAAGCACATAGACCCCAAAAATACACACACACACACACTAAACAAGTCTAACCAATTATATATTTCAAAAACAAGTTAAAACAGTTTAGTGAGCATACATTAACACATTTAAACCTTGTGATGGCCAAATCACATTGTACCTACACATGTATCAAGAGTAGCAAAGAATATTGCGTGTTGTGTGTGAAAAACATCACAAGATTGCATAAGTGTATACATGTTATGACGATTTAAGATATGAGAAAATCACTTTAACTCACACACAATCATAACTGTTTGATGGGGACTATCACCTTTGAGGTACATCCTATAACTCTCACATCTCCTAGAATACATGCTTGCAATCATATTTAAAAGCATTTTGATCTTTTTGCTTTTGATTTTTCTTTGCATATTTTTTTCTTTTAAGTAAATCATGCATGGGCATATAAGAGATAGAAAAGAAATACCTAATGATGTTAAGCATTTGACATTCCAATTTTACTATGGCGAAGTACACAAATGTCATTGACATTGCACTTTTGTTATGCCGAAGCATATAGATGTCATCTCCTAGAATACACGCTTGCAATCATATTTAAAAGCATTTTGATCTTTTTGCTTTTGATTTTTCTTTGCATATTTTTTTCTTTTAAGTAAATCATGCATGGGCATATAAGAGATAGAAAAGAAATACCTAATGATGTTAAGCATTTGACATTCCAATTTTACTATGGCGAAGTACACAAATGTCATTGACATTGCACTTTTGTTATGCCGAAGCATATAGATGTCATTTCATGATTGGCGGGCAACAGTGATGAGATGGTTATTTATGCCTTTCTCTTAGGATTTTCTAGCCCTTCCCTTCAAAAAAAGTGATACGAGTATTAAGTACAAGAGATAACTTAATCTTACTCATCACAAACATGAGTCACAAAGCTCACTTGCTTAGTTGTGCATAGAGATGCTCATCTAACCTACAAAAGATACAAAGTTTAGAAAACTTTGTTTCAATGGCCATCTAAGGTACACAAGTACCAATGTACACAAACACACACTGTTTTTGTATTTTTCGGATTTTATCAATTTTTTTTATATCAAAAACAAAATAAACAAAACTAAAAGCCAACAAAAACATGTTAAACAAAGCAAAGCATAAAACTAGACTGACTCAAAACTTGAAAGCAAAAACACACAAGTAATGCACACACAAAAACAAGAAGAAAGAAAGAGAAAAGTGATAGAATCACTTGGAGCCCTTTTCCTTCCACACCCTAGAAGAACCTTTCCTTTGATTAAACACTTGAACCGACAGTGAGGGGGAAGATTTTAAACCATTCAAGTTCGAAAGGAACATCAGGGCTTTGAGAAGATCTCCGAGGGGAGCAAGAGAGGATTGAAGCTGATTCTGGCTTCCAGATGCTATCATGTCGTTGCTCTGTTGAGTGGCTAACCACTTATAGCAATTTGGTCTAGTATGATCGACAACTCCACAATGATGACAGAGATGCTGCTTCTTCTGTTTAGGCTTTTGAGAGTTAGCCTTCTTAACCCTAGGGTTTTTAGCTTCCTTCTTATCTTGCTTAGGGGGTGCTCCTAAGATAGATTTACCTTTGTCTATGTTCTCACTAGCTAAATCAGTTTTAACATCATTGTTCTTAATTTCAACATTATTAACAGGAGGAACTTTTGGGAAATTTAGACCCCAGTTAATAGAATTAACAAGTTTTAAATCTAAGTTGTTAATTAGATTTATTATTAATAAAACTTGTTAAAATAAACAAACATCAATATCATGTCAAAATCATGCAGTGGAAAAATAAATAAGACAAGATATGATGACCCAGGAAAATCGATGAAACAAACTAGTTTCACAATAAAAAACCTGGGGGGAAACCTTCCCGAAAAGCAATCCACTATAGTAAAAAGAAGTGTCAGATCTAGTACAAAACCTTTGTCCCTAGACTCTACAATCTCGGTAGATGAACTCACAGCAGAAACCTTCTACTGCTTCAGAACCTTTGAACTCTTCAATATATGAACGCCACCCTTTCGATGCACGAATCCTAGTATGTGACTAATCAATTGCGCGGATCCTAATACGCGACTTAATCACCAACTAGAAGAAGATTGTTGACTGCAAAGTTCTTCACTTCATCAACAATGAAGATCAAGAAGTACTTCGTTACAAAACCCTAAGGTGCAAAGACGCTGTAGCTTCTTTCAGAGGGAATAAGGCATCTGTCACCTTTTGCATATGTTCTCCTTGTATTCTCATATGTGACGGCCTCTAAAATAAACCTTATATAGGTCTAGGGTTGTGAGAAAAGAAACCCTACACATACATGTCATCATGGGCCAAAAATCAGATCTGAAAATCTGAATTCCTGTAACGTCGACAGATAGCCAGGTGTCGAGGAGGTGTCGAGCTTTAAACTTCGACAGATACAGCTATCAAGAAGCTATCAAGGAGCTGTTGAGGAGACAGAAGCTTTCTCGATCGATCCACCAGCTATCGAGAGGTGTCAAGATTGCGATAACAATCAACTGAAGAGCTCGACAGATAAGCCAGGTGTCTAGAGGTGTCGAGCAGCTATCGAGCTTTAAAAAATCAGCACTTCTTCACTTGTTTCTTGGACAGATTTGCATGGTTTCAATACTAGACTTGAACTCTTGTTCCTTGAAGTATTAAATACGTCCTAGATCAACCCAATTACAAGTAAAATGCGTTTTGTCAAAAGATTAGCCAATTACACAAAATATGTCCTTAACAATCTCCCCCTTTGGCAATCCGTGACAAAACCACAACAAATAAATGAACATATGAGTGAAGTCAAAAATCACTCAACTCATATTCACTTGTTGAATACAATAAAATCTATCCCATCACAAACTCTTGAAAAACTTTGCAGGAAGAGAGTTTATGGCAAGTAGACTTTGACAACCTGTATTTCTGAAACACTTTTAAACAAAACTCATCAAGGCATTTTTGTGTGAAACAGAAATAATAGATTGCATACATGTAATAAGAAGCATGTGCATAAAGAGAGAAAAGAAACAACACATGTAAGGATAGGTGAAGAAGACATACATCATCAAAGATAAGCACAATGTATGTAAACATGGTCACAAGACAGGTGTACAAGAAGAAGGAGGTAATCACTCCCCTTAACAAGATGAAACACATCTCCCCCTTACAAGGAAGGAATGTATTTCTCCCCCTTACAAGGAAGGAATGTATTTCTCCTCTTAACATGTAGAATCGTAGAAAGAAACCACATATTCTCCACAATTTCCCCCCCTTTTTGTCATGATTAACAAAGGGTACAGGAAGCTATAAAGTTTCACCCGAGAAACATAAAGATGATCAAGGATGATCAAGGGGGCACAAAGAATCCATAAAAATGCATGAATGTAATGAAACAAGATGTTATGGATGACAAGATAATAGAAAGATGCAAAACACACACACACACACACACTAAACAAGTCTAACCAATTTTATATTTCAAAAACAAGTCAAGACAGTTTAGTGTGCATACATTAACACATGTAAACCTTGTGATGGCCAAATCACATTGTACCTGCACATGTATCAAGAGTAGCAAAGAATATTGCGTGTTGTGTGTGAAAAATATCGCAAGATTGCGTAAGTGTATACATGTTATGACGATTTGAGATATGAGAAAATCACTTTAACTCACACACAATCATAACTGTTTGATGGGAACCATCACCTTCGAGGTACATCCTATAACTCCCACATCTCTTAGAATACACGCTTGCAATCATATTTAAATCATTTTTGATCTTTTTGCTTTTCATTTTTTTTGCATATTTTATTTAAGCAAATCGTGCATGGGCATATAAGAGAGAGAAAAGAAATACCCAATGATGGTAAGCATTTGACATTCCAATTTTGCTATGCCGAAGCACACAAATGTCATTAACACTGCACTTTTGCTATGCCGAAGCATACAGGTGTCATATTATGACTGGCGGGCAACAGTGGTGAGATGGTTATTTATGCATTTCTCTTAGGATTTTCTAGTCCTTCCCGTCAAAAAGAGTGATACGAGTGTTAAGTACAGGTGATAACTTAACTTTACTCATCACAAACAAGAGCCACAAAGCTCACTTGCGTAGTTGTGTATAGAGATGCTCATCTAAGCTACAAGAGATACAAAGTTTAGAAAACTTTGTTTCAATGGCCATCCAAGGTACACAAGTACCAATGTACACAAAACACACACTGTTTTTGTATTTTTCTAATTTTTCCTTTTTCTTTTTATTTTGAAAACAAAACAAAATAAAAACTAAACAACCAAACAAAAACAGAAAAACAACATGAAAGCATGAAAGAAATATGCATATGCATGAAGGCATGATAGAAAGGTGCAGATGCATGAAAGCGTGATTCCAAAAGCAAATAAGAAATCAAGCAAAAAGAGTCCTACTTTAGATAGAAAGAATTAAAGCAGAGGACAAACAGAAAAGACAATTAAGTCTTAGGCTCCTTTCTCACCCACACAGCATGAGTCTTTGGTCGTGAAGATGAAAAGGCACGTGTCCTAGTATGTCTACTAAAGGATATAGAAGAATTAAAATTCTCCTGAAATTGAGTTAAAAAGCTCAAAGCTTTTAATAACTTTCCAAACAAAGGTGTAGGTCCTTGAGAGGAAACCTTTGACCATTTGGACACTTGCTTTTGAGGATACAACTTAAAGCAATTAGGATGGATGTGTTCAGAAACAGCACAATGGTGACAAACATGAGGTCTAATAAAGGATTTAGAATTAGCCAAAACAGTTTTGGATTTCATACCTTTATTACCTTTCTCAAATTGAGGCACAAAGACAGTCCTTGATCCAGAAGCCATGGAAGAGGAGGGGCCAGAGGAAACATCATATCCTAAGCCAGTCTTATCAGAACAAGGCTTTTGAGCACTCAATACCTCATCAAGCTTTGCACTAGCCATCCTCTCTATTTGAGTTCTAGCTTGACTAAGCTCAACCTCGAGATTCTTGACCTTCTCTTCTAATGAGGTGTTCTCCACAACAAGAGTCTCAACTAACCTTGTAGTCTCATCTAGTTTGACTAACAGATTAGCTTTTTCAGTTATTGCCTCATTAAGCTCTTTTCTACAATGATGAGAAGTCTTTTTAGATTTTATAAATTCAATGCATAGCTTATCATAGGCTTCCTGAAGGGTCATCTTCTTGGGTACTTCATCATCAGAAGAATCCTCACTGTCACTAGCACTTTCCACAATCACCTTATCGGTTGAAGCAGCAAAGGCCATAATGTGACTACATTCACCCACATACTCATCAGAAGAGTCATTCTCAATATCACTCTAGGTAGCAATCAACCATTTATCTTTTGACTCCTTGGTCTTTTCTTTCATAAGGTAGTTTGGGCACTCTATCCTCATATGACTAAAACCTTTGCACTCATGGCATTGGATGAGGGGTTTCTCATTCTTACCCTTCCTAGAGGATTTAGATTTCCTAGAAGGTTTGCCCTTATCCTTTTTCCTAAATTGATGAAGCTTGATAATCTCATCAGTAATGAAGGTTAGATCCTCATCCTCATCATCATCATCATCTTCATCTTCACTTTCAGAGTCCTCAATCTCTTTCTCTATACCCTTAAGAGCCAAGTTTTTACTCTTTCCACCTTTTCCCGTTGAGCTTAATCCCATCTCATAGGTTTGAAGGTTCCCTACAAGCTCAGTCAAAGGAAGTTGATCAATGTCCTTCACTTCCTCAATGGCAATGATCTTGGCATGGAATCTTTCAGGTAAGGACCTAAGGATTTTCCTAACAATTTTGGATTCCGCAATAGATTCTCCAAGATTGAAAGAGAATTTACAATATCCTTAAGTTTAGCATAGAACTCATCAAAGGTCTTATCCTCCTCCATCCTTATTTCTTCAAAACTACTAGCGAGTCTTTGAAGATTCACAGTCTTTACTGCCTTGGTACCTTCATAGGTGGTCTCAAGAATGGTCCATACTTCCTTAGCAACTTCTGTGGATGATATTTTCTTGAATTCCTCATTGGTCACCCCACAAAACAAAGCATTCAAGGCCCTACTGTTGAAATTTGCCGCTATGATTGTTGCATCAGTCCAATCCACCGGCGCTTCCTTTCGCTTAATCCAGCCAACTTCAACAGCTTGCCATACCTGTTCACCTAAAGCCTGCAAAAAAACTTTCATACGAACTTTCCAGTACGCATAATTAGTTCCATCAAATAAAGGAGGAATCAAAAGAGATTTGTCCACGATCCATGACAACAGGGGTCAAGGATCACACTCAGGAAATTAATCCAATCAGAGTGTACTCGCTCTGATACAACTTGTTGGAAAATTTAGACCCCAGGTGATAGAATTAACAAATTTTAAATCCAAGTTGTTAATTAGATTTATTATTAATAAAACTTGTTAAAACAAACAAACATCAATATCATGTCAAAATCATGCAGCGGAAAAATAAATAAGACAAGATATGATGACCTAGGAAAACCGATGAAACAAACTAGTTTCATAGTAAAAAACCTGGGGAGAAACCTTCCCAAAAAGCAATCCACTATAATAAAGAAAAGTTTCAGATCTAGTACAAAACCTTTGTCCCTAGACTCTACAATCCCGATAGATGAACTCACAGCAGAAACCTTCTACCACTTCAGAAACCTCTGAACTCTTCAATATATGAACGCCACCCTTTCGATGCACGAATCCCAATACGTGACTAACCAATTGTGCGGATCCCAATACGCGACTTAATCATCAACTAGAAGAAGATTGTTGGCTGCAAAGTTCTTCACTTCATCAACAATGAAGATCAAGAAGCACCTGGTTACAAAATCCTAAGGCGCAAAGACGCAGTAGCTTCTTTCAGAGAGAATAAGGCATCGGTCACCTTTTTGCAATGTTCTCCTTGTATTCTCATATGTGACGGCCTCTAAAATAAGCCTTATATAGGTCTAGAGTTGTGAGAAAAGAAACCCTACACATACATGTCATCATGGGCCGAAAATCAGATTTGAAAATTTGAATTCCCGTAACCTCAACACATAGCTAGGTGTCGAGGAGGTGTTAAGGAGGTGTTGAGCTTTAAACTTCGACAGATACAGCTATCGAGAAGCTGTCGAGGAGACAGGAGCTTTCTTGATCTATCCACCAGCTATCGAGAAGTGTCGAGATTGCGATAACAATCAACTGAAGAGCTCGACAGATAAGCCAGGTGTCGAGAGGTGTCGAGTAGCTATCGAGCTTTAAAAAATCAGCACTTCTTCACTTGTTTTTTGGACAGATTTGCATGGTTTCAATACTAGACTTGATCTCTTGTTCCTTGAAGTATTAAATACATCCTAGATCTACCCAATTACAAGTAAAGTGCATTTTGTCAAAGGATTAGCCAATTACACAAAATATGTCTTTAACAAGAACAAAAACAGTAGAACTAGTAGAAGCAATATTAGAAGAAGAAAGACCATACACTAAACCTACTCGATCAGAAGTAGATTTCTGAAGACTAAGCATCACATCAAGCTTTGCACTTGAAGTCTTCTCCAATTGAGCTCTGACTTGAAACAGCTCCGCTTCAAGCTTCTTGGTCTTTTCAGCTAAGAAATTGTTCTCGAACCTCAGTGCTCCAATAGTCTGATTGGCCTCATCAAACTTTGTGGAAAGCTCTTCACAATCAAGTTCCACATCACTAAGCTTCTTAGTGGTCAGCCTATAAAGTTTCTCATGTTTCTCAGAAAGCTTGTATAATTTCTCATAGGCTATATGGATATCATCTTGATCATCCATCTTCTCAAACTTGGACTCCACCAGTTCCTCTTCTTCATCCACATCTTCAACAATCCTATCAGTAGGATTGACAGTGGCAGTGAAGGCATTCAGGATTTCGTCATCCTCATTGTCGGAATCACCCTCAGCCTTGGTGTCGCTCAAAGTAACAGCAAGTGCCTTGCTCTTCCCAATGCTCTTGAGATATGTAGGACACTCTTTTTTCATGTGATCGAAGTCTTGACACCCAAAGCACTTAGGTCCTACGGAAACAGTGTACTGACCACCATCCCTAGCATCCTTCTTCCCTTTGTCTTGGTTCTTGAACTGAGAAGAACTGGATTGCCTACGGTCCTTGTCAAAGCCCTTCCCATTGGCATTCTTCATGAACTTCTTGAATTGCCTGGTGATGTAGGACTTCATCTTAGAATCTTCATCATTTGAAGACTCATCTGTGTCACTGCTCTTGGCCTTCAGTGCCATACTCTTGCCTTTACCCGATTTGCGAATTCTAGTTAACCCTAGCTCGTAGGTCTGTAGATTGCCAACCAACTTTGTTAAAGGAATCTTGTCAATATCCTTTAATTCCTCGATCACTGTGATCTTTGCATGGAATCTCTTGGGTAGAGATCTGAGCACTTTCCTCACAATCTTGGGTTCAGGAATGGTTTCCCCAAGATTGAAGGCTGAGTTCCTATATCCTTGAGCTTGGCATAGAACTCATTGAATGACTCATCCTCCTCCATCTTGATTTCTTCAAAGCTTGTAGTGAGCCTCTGAAGCTTTGAATCTTTGATAGCCTTGGTTCCCTCATAGGTTGTTTGGAGAATGGTCCATGCCTCCTAAGCAGTTTCAGCAGAGGATATCTTCTTGAACTCCTCATTAGTGACTGAACTGAATAAAGCATTCAATGTCTTGCTGTTGAAGTTTGCCACCTTGATCTTGGCATCATCCCAATCGGCCGGCGCTTCCTTTGGCTTGGTCCAGCCAATCTCTACAGCTTGCCACACCTTCTCATCTAGAGACTGCAAGAAAGCCCTCATGCGTACTTTCCAACATGCATAGTTAGTGCCATCAAGTAAAGGAAGTATAATTAATGACTATTCTCTATCTATGACAAGCAGGGGTCAATGGATTAACACAGCAAAGATTAACTCTAATTAGAGTGTGCCTGCTCTGATAGCACTTGATAGGCCAAAAACGTATTGACCCCTTGTGATGAATTAATTGATTAATTAGCTAAGTTTATTAATTAATCAAATTAACATGCAAACGTGTGGTAGCACAAACAAATCACCAATAAACTAAGTATGCAACGGAAAATAAATTTGACAAGGTGATTTGTTTACAAACGAGGAAAACCAACACGGCAAAAACCCCATCGGGTGATTTTAAGGTCACCACTCCCGAATGTGGAATCCCAGTACCTTATACCAACTTACAGTTGAACCCTTACCCCAATACCCAATTGGACTTGTTTTGTAGTGACAATCTCTCCTTTTGATGCACAGCTCCCAGTACGTGTCTAAATAATCTGATGTGCGGATCCCAGTACGCGGCTTACTCATTTGCACGAATCCAAGTACGTGACTAACTCCACAGCAACCCTTTGATTGTTGTAGTTGATTTGTAGCAGCTTCACATAGAAACACCAATAAGATCTTCAATGTTGGTGCAAAAGACTTTGCTTGGTTACAGAACCCAAAGGCGTACAAGAAACGCAGCAAGAGCTCTTTCTTCTATAGGAGGAGGCTAGGGTTTCAAAAAGAAAAACTTATGAAGCTCTCTAGGGTTAGGGTTTTTCTTTTTCCACCTCCTTTAAATAGGAGCTTAATGGGCTCTCCTATTCCAAATAGGTTTACACAAACCTTGGGTTTTCCTAGTCCAATAAGGATTATACAAACCTACAAACCTTGGGTTTTCCTAGTCCTATAAGGATTATACAAAACCCAGAAACAAATAGCGTTTTAGAATAAAAATGTTGTTGGCTATAATCTAAATCCCATAAGCTCGATAGATTGAGACATCCGTCAAGCTTTAAGGAATCTCGACAGATCGAGCTTCTGTTGAGAAGGTATCGAGACCTACAGATTGCACTTTTCTTGAGCAGTTCTTGAGTAATCTTCATGTCTTCAATTTAACCACTTGTAATGATCATCTTGAACCTACTTAGATTTATCCAAATACAAGTAAAGTGCGTTTTGTCAAAGGATATCAATTACATAAAATATGTCCCTAACAGAAACAAAGTTTGTTGAAGTATTGTTAAGGACAAATTTTTCACACCACATGACTTCATTTCATTGGTGACCCGCACCACGTCAACACTATCATGGATTTTGGGAAAATCTCTTCTAAAGCCCAAAAGAGCCCATATTTACACAAAAGGCGTCAAAGCCCATAGTTCAATCTCATAGCACATCATCTCATTTTTTGGCTCATGATCCAAGCTCATGAGTCTCGTCGGGGGAATTTTGGGAGTCGTGGTTTGGAGGGCCAAGAAGTATGTTTAGTAAAGCTCCAACGGTTCAAAGTTGATAAAGAAACGCATGTTGCTTGGCATGTCTTCCCCAATTCCCTGAACTCTGACGGGTTAGTGTGTAATAGGTAACATTTGGGTAAGCCTCTCATATCACATAACACTTAAAATGATAAAACTCTCCATGCTCTTTACATAAAAATTAATGTTCATCATATAATATAAGTTTAAAAATGTAATTATAGTATTTCATATCAATTATATTATTATCATCTAAATCAATTCCAAGCACATGGCTAAATTTATATTAATATCTCATATCTAGCATTAAAATGTTCTCCTTACTCTCCAAGATTTGGTTAAGATACAAAAAGACCATAATTACATCTCTAAAACTTCATCAAATATCAACCAACTAGTCTATTACTTACCAAAATTATATATGGACTAAAGCATATATTTTTTCAAAAGAGAAAAGTTAGCCAAAAAAAAAAAATACCAACAGCAGCTCCAGCAGAAACTGCAAATAGCCCCAGCAGAAGCTGTTTTACAGAAACAGCTCCAGCGGAAGCTGTAGACAGCTCCAGCAGAAACAGAAACAGCTTTTGCAGAAGCTGAAACAGTTCCAGCACATTCTGCAGTGGCTCCAACTGTGGTACCAGAAAAATCTCATAAAGCTTATCTCACCATCTTTAGTCAAATCATGAATTTAATGCCAAATACTTTCCTCCAAGCAAATGATGTCATTCGGATGACATCATCCAACTATAACAGCTATGATTGACAGCTGTTACAGCTATAACATCAGCCATTAAGTCTCAAACTTTCTTCTTTTGGCCAAAAAACAAAAGACCACTTACTTTGTCAAAGATTTTTCTTGATTTGCTAAGTTTCCCATTAACTAGTTCTGATCTAGTTACATAGCTTGGCTCTATATAAAGAGGACCAAGCTACACACTAAAGGGGCCCCTCTGTGCTCTCTCTGACCCCCCCTCTCTGATCTCCCTCTTTGATCCTCTCTCTCAAATTCACTCCTTTCTCACCCTCTTATGCAGAAACTTCACTCATTTTGCTGCAAAATACACATTTTCACACTTCCCCATCTCTCTTACAAAGTCCCTCTTCATAGATAACAACACAACACACATGTTACAACATACCATTATCCATTACCCATCTTTCCCACACTTCATTATTTAGAAACTTCATCATTTTTGCTACCCAAAACACATCTCCATCTCATTCTTTATTTCTCATACAAAATCTTCCTTCTTAGAAAGCAACATAACCAATGTCATAATACAAAAAACAATCCCAGCAGCAGCCTTTACTGCATTTAACCTTCATTTATCTATCTCATACTTTCATTTATTTTACAAAACACTTTCCTCACAAAATACCCATACATACTTCTCATATATCTCTAAACTCCATGTCTCACAAAGTATACATATACAAGATCCATGTCCAACAAAGTATCTACATATAATTCCCATACATATTACAAACACCATATCTCACAATATATACATATTTCTTACCATCTCCACAGATCTTAAAATATATCAAACACTTTTCCAAGAACTTATTACTAAAAGCCATTTCTTATGAAAGACAAAAACTTATAAAATCAAAAGCCCTTCTTATGGAAGGCAATATCACTCATATTTGACTAAAAACTAAAAGAGTATTACATGGGGAAGGTCATTTAAGTGTATGTTGAAAAGGGATAAACTTAACCAACCTATGCACACCGCTGGACATACTCTCTCTCCCTCCAGTTGCACCCATTTTTCCCTTTCAGACATGAAGTTACCATGAAAGGATTCACTTCATCATGCTGCTGAAATGTTAAGCCCACTGATGTGATACGGCTAGAGCTGCAAAACATGAAGATAAGTCATCATATTTTTGTCTTTAAATTCATATTATTAAGTATATTTTATTCATCATTATTATACCACTCGACTAATGTTATTATGCTGCTGGACTCCTTTTCTCATGTTGCTGAAATGTTAAGGCCCACTGATGTTGTACGGCTAGAGTTGCAAAGTCTGAAAGTTGCTGAAATGCTAAGTCCACTGATGTTACGGTTGGAGTTGCAAAATATGAAGATAGGTCATTATATTTTATCTTCAAATTTATATTATTAAATACATTTTATTCATTATCATTCTACCGCTGGATGCAAGCTATTTTAATATCATCTCACTATTTAATGAACATGATCTCACTAATACTTCATTAATGAACATACATATTAATAAATCAATCTACCACAGTTGCACACATATTATTTGGACATGAACCACCCTTGGACATGTATTATTTGAACATGGACCATTGCCGGACATACCTTATTATGTTGAACATGAACCATGAACCGCAACTAAACATGGACTAGTGGACTCATCCCATTGTTGGACACTGGACATCTAATTAAATACTTTCTAATATTGGACACAACTTAATAAACATAATAATAACGTATCAACTCATCATTTAATCAAAGCTATCATGCTAAGCATATTATTTATTTATTTCAACCATTATCATGATTCTAAGACTTTGGGTTTTATCTATTTTGTAGGCTTAAAAATACACCGGTAGCCATTGGTCTATGCGGCCCAATGTCGAGTTCCGGGTTGACCTCCCCAAAACAAATCCGGGCCTAGCAAAGTCACACCTCCAAAGGCACGTGGCTACACGCAAAAAAAAAAACGCCCCCGACAAGTATTAAATACATCCTAGATCTACCCAAATACAAGTAAAGTGCATTTTATCAAGGGATTAGCTAATTACATAAAATAGTGACATATGTGTTGGAAATATGCATGTATATAGCAGAAAGTTAAATGGATCTACTTCATTCACAATCTATAACATGCACTATGTAAATTTCAGAATTCAAGTATAAGAGAGCGTACCTTGAAGCGGTGAATTTCAAAACAAAGATCGAAGTACTTGGGAATACTTTTAATCTTCACTCCAATTCCACTAACGCCCAAGAAGTGTGGACTCTCAATTGCTTACAAAGGAAGAATTAGAGAGTGATATACACTCACATACACCATTTCACAATGATGTTACACACACACATATTTCTGTACGTTTTTCCCTTTGTATTTAACCAATTATCTAATTGGGCTAGCTTTTTAGGCCTTTCCAATTGGGCTTAAGTGTGTGGCTTGGAGTTAGATGACTTTAATGTAATTCTGGGTGATAAGTTCCTAGTGGCTGCTAAGGCTACTTTACTACGATTCATTGGAGTATTGTTAATCCCTGATGAGAAGCAGCCATGCTATGTTCCTGTTAGGCATGGGGCAGGAAATAGTAAGACTAGCAAGGGGAAAGAACCAATGATTTCAGCCATGCAAGTTGAGCATGGGCTGAAGAAGGGTGAGATGACTTACTTGGCTACATTGATTGAGATGAAGCAGGACAAGTATGTTAAAGTTCAAGATGTTGTGGCTGGACTGTTGGGGAAGTTTGCTAATGTGATGCCTCCAGAATTGCCTAAGACTTTTCCACCAAGGCGTGATGTTGATCATAGGTTCGAGTTGGTTCCTGGATCAAAGCCTCCTTCGAAGGCCCCATATAGAATGTCCCCAATGGAGTTGGCTGAGATGAGAAAGCTATTGATAGAACTGCTAGATGTAGGTTACATTCAACCTTCCAAGGCTCCTTATTCCTGGATCAAAGCCTCCTTCGAAGGCCCCATACAGAATGTCGCCAATGGAGTTGGCTGAGATGAGAAAGCTGTTGATAGAACTATTAGATGCAGGCCACATTCAGCCCTCCAAGGCTCCTTATGGTGCTCCTGTTCTATTCCAAAAGAAGCAGAATGGCTCATTGCGAATGTGTGTGGACTATAGAGCCTTGAACAAAGTGACTGTGAAGAACAAGTATCCAGTTCCTTTGATTCAAGACCTTTTTGATAGATTGAGCAAAGCCGTTTACTTCACAAAGCTGGACTTGAGATCAGGTTATGGGCAAGTGAGGATTACTGAAAGGGATAAGCCTAAGACTACTTGTATGACCTGGTATGGTGCTTATGAGTTTTTAGTTATGCCTTTTGGTTTAACAAATGCCCCTGCTACATTCTTTAATTTGATGAATGATGTCTTCTATGAGTATGTGGATCTCTTTGTTGTGGTTTACTTGGATGACACAGTAATATATAGTGAATCCTTGGAGGATCACTTGGAACACCTTAGGAAGGTGCTGTCCAAATTAAGGGAACATTAATTGTTTGTTCAGAAAGAGAAGTGTGAGTTTGCCCAGCAAGAGATTTTGTTTCTAGGGCATAAGGTCAGCAAAGGTATGGTGATGAAGGATGAGAGGAATGTGCAGGCTATCCTTGATTGGCCTCCACCAAGTAAAGTGACCGAATTGAGATCCTTCCTTGGATTGGCTAACTACTATAGGAAGTTTATCTAAGAGTATTCCAAGAAAGTTGCTCCTCTCACATATTTGCTAGAAAAGGACAAGAAATGGGTGTGGACAGATGCATATCAAGAAGCTTTTGAGAAGCTGAAAGTTGCTTTATTGAGCTGCGTTTACCATATTTTGAGTTGCCCTTTGAAGTCCATACTAATGCTTCTGACAAAGCAATTGGTGGTGTGCTGGTACAAGAGAAACATCTTGTTGGCTATGCAAGCAGGAAGTTGAATGAGGCAGAACAGAAGTGTTCAGCTCATGAAAAAGAGATGATTGCAGTGGTACATTGTTTGTTGGCATGGCGTGTGTATTTGCCAGGGCCCAAGTTCGTGGTAAGGACAGACATTGTGGCTAATACCTTCTTTAACACACAAAAGAAGCTGTCACCCAAGTAAGCTAGTTGGTAGGAGTTGCTGCAAGAGTATGATTTTTTGTGGGAGCACAAACCAGGCAAGCATAATGAAGTAGCAGATGCACTTAGTCGCAAACAAGTGCAAGAGTATGTGGCTGCCTTAACTAGAGTGGAGTCAGATTTTATGGACAGGATCAAAGAAAGTGCTAAGCTTGATACTACCTATCAGAAGCTAGTGCAAGATGTGACTGCAGGCCTTGTGAGGCGTTATTGGCTTAAGGATGGGTTGCTGTATGCTAAAGGTGGCAAGCTATTTGTACCAAATGAGAAGATCCATAGAGAGTTGCTAAAAGAAACTCATGATCCACAATGGGCAGGACATTCGGGTAAGGATAGAATGTATGCCTTACTGTCCCGTTCTTATTACTGGCCTAAAATAGAGTTGGACATTGACTTATGTGAAGACTTGTCTAGTTTGCCAACAAGACAAGGGCTTAACTTAAAAGGAAGCAGGTTTGCTACAACCTCTTCCTATACCAGAAAGTCCATGGATTTTAGTTTCAATGGATTTTATTACTGGTTTGCCAAAAGTTAAGGGGATGTGTTAAGTATTCGTAGTGGTTCATCGATTCTCAAAGTATGCTATTTTTATGGTTGCACCAAGTACATGTACAGTAGAGGTAGCCACTGATTTGTTTTACAAAAATGTGGTGAAACACTTTGGGCTGCTTGAAGATATTGTAAGTGATAAAGACTCTCGATTTACTGGTCAATTTTGGATTGTTCTCTTTCGTTTGATGGGTTCAGAGTTGAAGTTTTCTACTGCTAATCATCCACAAATAGATGGGCAAACAGAAAGAATCAATGTTGTGTTGGAAGACTATTTGAGGCACTATGTGATTGCAAGTTAGAAGAATTGGCTAGACTTATTGGATTCTGCGCAGTTTGCCTACAATTTGCATAAGTCTTCATCAACTGGGATGAGTCCATTCGAGTTGGAAATGGGGCAGCAGCCCTTTACACCTCATAAGATTACTAAACGACGTTCAGGGGGCAGGTGTCCTGCAATGTAAAGATTTGCTATCAACAAGCAGGAGCTATCGCAGGAGGCATAAGAAAACTTGTTGAAAGCGTAGAGGAGGATGAAAAAGTATGCTGATAAAGGGAGGAGGCCTCTTGAGTTCCAGGTTAGGGACAGGGTGCTGTTGAAACTGACTCTGTAGATTTGGAGAAAGTTCAGAAGTGAGGCAATTCACAGAGGTTTAATTCCTAAATATGATGGTCCATTTGAGATTGTAAAGAGAGTTAGTGTTGCGGCTTACAAGCTAAAACTACCAGAAAGATTATAAATTCACCCAACAATTCATGTGAGCTTCTTAAAGCCTTATCATGGGGATGAAGAGGATCTTGCAAGGAATGAGGCAAGGCGTGCCCCGCCTACTGTCATGGTTCAATTTGATCGTGAAGTGGACAGAATTCTTGACAAGAAGTTGACAGGTTATCGAAATGGAGGAAGTATGATAACTTACTACTTAGTGAAGTGGAAAGGGGCGACTGAAATAGAGGCAAGTTGGGAGAAGGCATCTACATTGTGGCAGTTTGAGAAAGAGGTTAAGGCATTTGAGGATAACTTACCAACGAGGACATCGGCTTCTTCTGGTGGGGGTAGTTTGTTAGGAGCTTTAGTTGCTTGACAGTTTTTAGACCCCTTAAACAATTGATTAAACCTAGGCAATTAGCCAAGTTGTTACTTAGTCCAATTAAACAAGTCTAGGTTATCACAATATAAAAGATCAAATCATGCAAAGCAGCGGAAAATAAATAACACACGATATGATCACCCAGGAAACCAAACCGGTAAAATCCTGGGGAGGATTTGACCTAGCTATCCTCAAGGTAAACTTGAATCCACTATCTTGAAAGAATCGAAGTTCATACAAAAGGACTTACAAGCACCCCCGCTTGACTTCTTAATGCTACCAACCAGTAGAACTTACTGACACGACCACGTGCAAACTCCGAATTCACGGACTCCTTCTTTCTTGGATTCCCACCAGCTACAAGCAGCCCCGCTTGTGTATTCTTTAAGCTTTAATGGCAGCAACTGAATTGATCATCAAGGTGTAGAAAATATCTCCTCCTTGAAAACCCTAAGTTTGTGTAAAGGAAAGCTCCTCTAAATCTCACAAGAGATTTACACAAACCGCAATATGAGCAACTCTAAAACGTGGCTAGGGTTTGCCTTTTATACTTAGGACAAATAAGAAACCCTAAAAACGTTTTAAAACAAATAGGGCTGAGTTGGAAAATTCTGCAGAAAAGTGATCTGCCCGAGCTTCGATCGGTCGAGCCTAAGCTTCGATCGATCGAGCCAGGCCGAAAGCCACAGTGCTTCCTGCATTAAACTCGATTCCAACTTTACATTGACATACAACTTTGAGCTAGCTTTAAACACTTCTAAACACATTGTTTTGATCATGGTTTGCCAACAATACAAATTAGAGTTCTAAATACATAAAGTCCTAAACTTTAGAACCTAACAAACTCCCCCTTTGGCAATCCGTGACAAAACACAACTTAGAAGCTCAAAGTTTACAAAATGAAAAGCCCTTTACAAAATAATGCTCATAAATCAAATTCAATCCTAACTACTATCCATAAGTTGCAAGTGTAGACAGCAGCTCAATTGAATCGACCTGTATATTTCTTGAAACACTAAACAAAATGCATAACCGCATGTGTGGAAATAATACAAGTAAACAAAATAACTTCTTGATTTCAAACAACACACAAATAAAGACATATATTAATGAATAACTCATAAATATAAATCAGTAAGCAATTTGAAACAAGAAACAAATAAAGTACCAACAAAAACATAAAACTCCCCCTAACATGAATATCCCATCCAAAACAAGGTAAGAGCTAAAAAAATGTTAAGTACACAGTGAAGCACCTAGATACAAACTAAAACTCCACAAGCTCCAACCAAAAACAAATAAACTCCCCCTGAAAACAAAAACCTACAAGTACTCCCCCTTTTTGTGACGGAATGCCAAAGGGCAAACAAGATATCCATCATCAAAAGGGAGGTGGTCTAAACTGCGCCAACTCCGCACGCAAGGCACGAATCTCATCAAGTACGTCCACCAAAATCTGTCCTTGAGCCGCCTGAACGGTCAAGACATGATCCAACGTGCGACGGATGTCGAAATCATCCGAAACAGTCGGTGGAGGAATAGCAGCATCAGCATCAGCAGCAACACCTAAAGTCTCAGCAGCAGCTGTACCTGTAGAAGAAGGAGGAGGGGGAACACTACTAGATGACGCACCTCTAGGACGAGGAGGAGGAACTCTCAACTGAGCAGCCCTCTGACGAAGAAAGGTGGCACCTATGGGAGCTATCACATGAACAGGCTCACCTGACGGAAAACCATCTAGACCTAAGTAGAGCAGAATCCTATGAATGAAAATAGGATGAATAAGCGCATGCCCTACGGCAGAACTCCTATGAACCTCGTTCAAAGAACGAAGGAACAAGTGAGGAAAACTGATGGACGCTCCAGAAGCAAAGGCGTACAAAAACACACATCGCTCTAAAAGGATGGTGTGGAAGTGAGAGATAGGCCACAAGGAATGACACGCAATCCTAAAGAAGAGATAGGCAGTCTCGGTAAGCTCAGCGTACGTGATCCGAAGATCAGAACCCCACTGGATAGATGACCCAGTGATGTAAGACATGACAACGTCTAAAAAGGGGGACTCATCATAGGGATAGTCAGCATCTCGAACAACCGGCACCCCAAGAGCCTCAGCCACTACCCGAGGGGTAATGGTGAACTCTACACCTCGTATCCAACTCCTAACAAGGGTGTTGGAATCATAGATGTGGCAAGAGAGGTTCGAGTAGAACTCTCTAATCAGGGCGGTCAGAGGTGGATGATCTATCTCTACAAGAGGCAACCAACCCCTAGACTCAAAATTGGCCCTAATGGCCAGATCAAGCGCATCTAACACAACAGCTCGCTCAGACCAGATCTTATGCCTACAGTTCAAGGTGTCATAGGCTTCTCTACACTTATCATTCTTAAACAGCTCAACTCTAGGTGGAGACTCAGAGGAAGTGGAAGTGGTCTTATGAGCTCTAGTTTTCCTAGGCATGGTGCTAAGATAAGGATCAAAACATAGAGCGAAAAAACAAAAAAAACCACAAAGCCAAAACCAAAGGCAGACTGCAAGTTAGCACAAAAACAAAATATAGAAACAAAATCTATATGATGCATGAACAAGTGTAAATGTCATGATGCATGTTCTAATGTAGTGAATTAAATCAAAAAGGTTCAAATTACAAAATTGGCTTGCACATTAAGGTTTTTAACACAAAAACCCCAAAATATAGAAACCACTTGATCAATTTTAAAAAAATTGACGAATTGATCATTACACATGATATAATAACAAAAATAATGACCAAATACATCAATTGGAGAAGCCAATTTCATCAATTTAAGCCAATTTGACAAAATCCCCAATTCGGATCAAATTCAAAACCCTAGAATTTCCAATTTTTCAAAAACCACAAAATTGATCAAATTAAACTATAAGGAACATCCATATACCATCATGGCACAAAAACCCATTGATAAATTACACAAGAAAAGGCTTGAATCATCAAAAACCCCAAAAATTTTGAAGATGCCGAAAATACCCATGATAATGCATGAAAAATGCATGAAAACAAGAAATAAACTTGAAAAAGAAGGGCAAAACAGTCTTACCGGCTTCTAAGGACAAAAACCTTGCAAAAATCTTGAAGGAAAACGACAAAAATAGACTGGTGGAGCCAAGAGCCAACGCGGAGAGAGAGAAAGGAAAAGAACTATTTGAAAAAGAAGTTGAAAAAGTCCAATTCTGCCTTTTTGAAAAACCTGATTCACGAGTTTCGATCGGTCGAAAATCAGTCTCGACCGGTCGAAACAGACAGAGACTCCCTCTCTCAAATTTTAAAAAAAATTTAAAAATTTCGATTGGTCGAAAATCAGAATGGACCGATCGAATCAGGCAGAGGCTTACCATATTTTTGAGGAAAAACACAATTTTTGAAAAACAAGTTGATTTAACTCAAAGCATTGAAATTTAAGAACAAAAATGCATGAGTATGAGATGATATGATTTTCCAACAAGAATTTTAAGCCCAATATTCCCAAAAACAAAATTTTGCATTCTCCACAAATTTTCAAGCAATAAATTTAGTTTGCACATAATTCAAAGTGATTGCAAAAACTTGGTTGGTCAGACTATAAGCACACACAATAACATGTACAATGTTTAGCAAAGAGTAACTTGTGTAGTGTGTGCGACTAGCAAAGACTTGAGATACATGTGAGGTGATATGTGAATAGCAATCAATCACAGAGTCTACAAAATTCATCACAAAGAATTTAAAAGAGACTATCACCTAAAGAGTTACATCATATAACTCCCACATCTCCTAGATCATAAGCTTGCAATCATGTAAGTTTTTTGTATTTATGCCTCATAATATACGTTCCAATTTTAAGTTTTGTGAGTTTGGCATCAAGCCTAATAGTACACACCAATTAGATTTTAAGAATTAAGCACTTTTACCGAGGCTTCACCTTATGTTCTTTTTGTACATGTGCTACACTTTCTCGAGCACAAAATCTTATGATATGCACTAAGGTGTTCATGATTGGCTAGTGAACAGTGGTGAGATGGTTATTTATGTCTTTCTCTAAAAGTTCAAGTCCAACATTTAAAAACATGTGACTTCAAGATTAAGACATAGTAATCAAAAACCATACACATCTTTCCCACACAACATGCACTACAAATCTTCAACTAGTAGAGTGCAATAAATAAGCTCATCAAAGCTAAACAAGGTACAAAAAACATGTTATGTGAAAATAAATTGACCAACCTTGTTCTTAAAAACCAAGAAGAATAGTGCAAAAACAAAATGTGCTTCCTTTTCCCCTTTTTTATTTTATTTTATTTTATTTTAATAAAAAAAAAAAAAAAAAACACCTAGAATGAAATGCATGAATGTTATGCTATGCAAATCCTAGAGACAAAAAAAAAAAAAAACAAAACCAAAGAACAATGGTCACAAAGGGTAGAGCAATGAAGCACAAGGACCATGTCAGAAATGTTAGAATTATGTGCCCTCAAAAACAATACTATGCATTTTTATTTGATGATAAAATTTTATTTTCACATTCATAACTTTTATAGGTATATTTCATTGTTTAAATGTGACATGTGTTGTCACCTCTATAGGAAAAATCATGTCAATGGTTAAGGAACCAAAGACAGGGAGTAATGATTTTTCATATATTATTAAATTGTTCTAGGCTGTGTATATTAATTGAATATTACCACTGAAGCCTACACTTGTTGTTCTGCTATATGATAGGATGATTTACTCCATCATTGAAGTAGTGACTTTAAGCAAACAAGTGGGTGTAATGTAACAAGTACATACACTGAATTGGATCCGATCAAGGACACCTTATGGAGTGATCATTGTTAATTAAAAGGTTGTTCTATCACAATTTTTCTATTATCCTCAAACATGAGGGGTTTGTGTATATTTATTTATTATGCACATAACTTTGACAATGTCAACTGGTGATGCCAATTTTAAAGGCTATATACAGACACGTTGGGTTATGTGTGTAATGAGTAAAATATATAAATGCTCAACAATGAATCCACCAGTCTCTGAAGAAGATAGTATATTCAGTTGATTTTCATATTGAATTGGACTCAAAACAAAACCGGTCGGTGACATTTTTTCACAAATGTTTTTCATATATATAATATTATATAAATATATTTAAAGAGTTTTTAAAGATATTTTGGAGTCCAATAAAAATTATGAAATCAAGAAATTAAGGGTCACATAAGCTAGGGACATGAAAGTGATATTTATCTAGTCCTAGTGGCTTGTGGGAATATAGTATGGTGGAAGGACATAGATATAAAATTGTATGAAATGGGACCTCATTTGTAATTCTCTAATCTTCAGGGGTCAATTGCAATGTGTTGATGGACATTATTGCAATCTGTAGAAGTTCAGATATTTTCTTGATATGATTGAGAAAATTAAGAAATATTTTTGGAAAGAGTTTCTAGATAAGTCAATAACGTTCAAAAAGGTTATTGATAAAATCCTACGGCTGAAGATTAGGATCCCTAAGGATCCCACGTCCAATCTCTCTCTAGGGTTTTAGAAGTCTACTATAAAATAAGATTTTATAATATCATATTTAGTGGTTGGCCATCAGAACTACTGTGTGATACTGCAGTCTTCTGAAAACTCAAAAGAAATAGAGAGAGAGACGTGAATACCTTGGGAGGCAACACGCTTGGGTTGCTAAGAGAGGTACGCAATTTTGTTCTATTTAGAATCCATGGTTGTGTGGTACAACGATCTTTAAATGAAAAAGTATGTTTTTTGTTTTATATTGCTTCCGCAAAAGTTTTTTCAAGAAAGACTCAGTTAGGTCGAGTCTTTTGCATCCAAAACTTTTTAGATGCACCACGAGCATTGGAGTTTTTATTCACTTGAGAATGATTACCAACTCCAGGATTGGAATAAAGGTTTAAAGCCTTTACCAAATCACCAATAAGTACCATAGGATCAAGTGCTTGAGGCACATGTACTTTTGGTTTGTTTGCTCTCTTTGCAGCTTGCAGCTTGTAGCAATTTGGACGTATGTGTCCAGTTTTTCCACAAAAGTGACAAACCCATGCAGGTTTATCATGTGTCTTGTCCTTAGATAGGGTAGGCTTCTTAAGCTTAGATTCTTTCAAATCAACCCTAATCTTCCTAGATGATGAACCTTCTAAGGGTTTAGCAACCTCACTTACAGAGGGTTTGACAGTCTCACTCACTATCTCACTCACTGAAGGTTCAGAAGAAGAAGATGAAGGAACAAACTTAGTGGAATGGGGAGCGGACACACAGATGCTATCAACATAACCTAAATCAGTTTTGTCAGAAGATGACTTTTGAACACTTAGCATTTGATCAAGTTTAAAACTAGCAGATCTAGCAACAGATAAATCAAGTTTCAAAGATTTAACTTTATCAAGCAAAAGCATGTTTTCAGTTTTCACATTGTTCAAAAGATCATTAGCATCAAACAATTTAACAAGCAAAATTTTCTTTTCAAGCTCAAGAGATTCAATTTTCTTTAGGCCAAGTTCAACATTCATTGCATCCTTTGCAGCAACTTTGCAAAGTTTGTTATAGGCCTCTTGAAGATCTGCATCTTCAGAGAGTTCCCTATCGGAAGGGTTCTCTTCAACAGATATGCTCTCATCGACTACAGCAGTAGCAGTGAAAGCAATGAAGTTTCCATCCTCATCACAATCAGACTCATGATCAGAAACTTCACCATCACTAAGGGTTACAGCCATAGCCTTACCCATAGACTTCAAATAGGTTGGACATTCAGATTTCATGTGTCCATACCCTTGACATCCAAAACATTGAGAGCCCAAGGAATTATTGGAAGATTGACCTACTCTTTCTCTAGGTTTATCATTGTTATTAACCTTAATGGGATCATGCTTCCTAAAATTTCTAGGTTCAGCAGTGTTTGTGCCTCTTGCCTTTCTATTGTTATTCCTGAGAAAGTTTCTAAAGTTCTTGGCAAGATAGGCAATCTCTGTAGTAGAGAGCTCATCATCAAATTCACCACTATCAATATCATCAACTGACTTAAGAGCCATTGATTTGGATTTGGTAGTTTTGGGTAGATCCAACTCATAGGATTGAAGAGATCCTACAAGCTCATCAACAGGGATGGAGTCCACATCCTTGCTTTCAGTAATGGCAGTCACCTTGGGTCTAAAGTTTTCAGTCAAAGATCTAAGAATCTTCCTAACAATTTTAGGTTGATCATAGATTTCACCCAAGTTAAAAGCATAATTAACAATATCATTCAATTTAGCATAGAATTCATCAAAAGATTCATCATCAGACATCCTAATGCTTTCAAATTTAGAAGTCAATTGCTGCAATTTATTTATTTTGATAGCCTTTGTGCCTTCATGCACAGTCTGGAGGATATTCCAAGCAGTATGAGCGATCTCAACATTCAAGATTCTCTTAAATTCCTCCATAGAAACAGCGTTAAAAATCGCATTCATAGCCTTGCTATTAAACGAAGCTGCTTCTTTCTGAGAATTTTGCCACTCACTAACAGGAGTAGTGGGCTTCTCCCATCGATATTCAACGGAGTTCCACACCCTCTCATCAATGGATTTCAGGAAGGCTTTCATCCTTACTTTCCAGTAAGCATAATTATTCCCATCAAAGTGAGGAGGAATAACTAGAGAGTGTCCGTGTTCCATGACAACAAGGGTCAAGGATCAGCTCAGTGATCAAAAGATCAACAACAAAAGAGCTACTCGCTCTGATACCACTTGACAGTTTTTAGACCCCTTAAACAATTGATTAAACCTAGGTAATTAGCCAAGTTGTTACTTAGTCCAATTAAACAAGTCTAGGTTATCACAATATAAAAGATCAAATCATGCAAAGCAGTGAAAAATAAATAACACACGATATGATCACCCAGGAAACCAAACCGGTAAAAACCTGGGGAGGATTTGACCTAGCTATCCTCAAGGTAAACTTGAATCCACTATCTTGAAAGAATCGAAGTTCATACAAAAGGACTTACAAGCACCCCCGCTTGACTTCCTAATGCTACCAACCAGTAGAACTTACTGACACGACCACGTGCAAGTTCCGAATCCACGGACTCCTTCTTTCTTGGATTCCCACCAGCTACAAGCACCCCGCTTGTGTATTCTTTAAGCTTTAATGGCAGCAACTGAATTGATCATCAAGGTATAGAAAATATCTCCTCCTTGAAAACCCTAAGTTTGTGTAAAGGAAAGCTCCTTTAGATCTCACAAGAGATTTACACAAACCGCAATATGAGCAACTCTAAAACGTGGCTAGGGTTTGCCTTTTATACTTAGGACAAATAAGAAACCCTAAAAACATTTTAAAACAAATAGGGCTGAGTTGGAAAATTCTGCAGAAAAGCGATCTGCCCGAGCTTCGATCGGTCGAGCCTAAGCTTCGATCGATCGAGCCAGGCCGAAAGCCACAATGCTTCCTGCATTAAACTCGATTCCAACTTTACATTGACATACAACTTTGAGCTAGCTCTAAACACTTCTAAACGCATTGTTTTGATCATGGTTTACCAACAATACAAATTAGAGTTCTAAATACATAAAGTCCTAAACTTTAGAACCTAACATTGCTAATTATGATGGCATGAGGAATTGGAGTGCTTGGGCAACATTAGGCCAGCCACATGGCTTTATGTTTTCTCAACACACCAATGGCTCCTCATGCCTATCTAGTGAAGCTCCTAACTGCACTTTGAAAAAGACAAGCCCAGTCTCCCTGCTGGATTTAGAATGATGAGCATGATAAGGGGCAGCATGTGGAGGCACCTTGCTCCACATGATGCCCCAAGGCCATGGCAGAGGAAGGCCATAGTGGGTAAAGACGGATGTTGATGTTAGGCAGCAGTAGGTGGTGCTGACCCTGTGAGATGATGCATGGCATTGGTGGCTTGGTTGATGGTTGCTTTGTGTGTGAGCTTGGTAGCTTAAGTGCAAGGCAATGCTGGGTTGCTGTGATGATGATATGTTGTGCAAGGCATTGGGCTGGTTGGTGCTGGCAGAATGCATGGACTTGTGTGAATGGGCTGATGACAGTTACTTGAAGTGCTGCAAATGGGCATGTTGTGTGGGCTGTGATGCTAATGAGAAGGGATTGGGTAGGGGCCAAGCCTTCTAAAACGTGCTAGAATAAGTGTGTGTAGGCTATTGGAGCATGGGCAAAAGCTCCATGATGTACTGAGACATGGGCTGGCATGTGCAGAGTGTGCAGTGGCAGTTAGCAGTAGTTACCAGGCAGTTCCTAGCTTTCCTTATGATTAGACTTGCTGAGTAGGGGCTAAAAACGTGAAGAGCAAGCCAAGACAGCATCAGTTGAAGGTGTTCTAAGTCAGACCACATGTGGCAGCAAGTCCTGGACAAGGGGGCAGTTACTTGGCAATAACTGTCGCGATAGTTATTTTTGTGCATTTATCCTAGGCTGTTGGGGTTGTCAACAGTAGAGAATTTTGTGTGTATTCTCCAGGCTTCCTTTGTACTTGATATTGAGTAAAAAAGGTTGGGGTTGGTGCCCTGTAAGTACTGTGTGTGCGGTGTGTGTGTGAATTCCCTTGATAATTCTGTTCAGAGTGTTCCTACAGTGTGTGTGTGTGGTGTATTGGCTAAGACTAAGTCAGGGGCTTAGTACCATAACAAGCAGAAAATTTAAAAGAAAAATTGGCCATGTGACACTAAAAGATGTGGGAGTTATAGGATGTACCTTAAATGTGATATTCCCCATCAAGCAGTTATAATTGTGTGTGAGTTAAATTGATTTTCTCATATCTCAAATCGTCATAACATGTAGACACTTAAGCAATCTTGCAATGTCTTTCACACACAACACGCAAAATTCTTTGCCATTTTTGATACATGTGCAGGCACAATATGATTTGGCCATCACAAGGAATACATGTGTTAATGTATGCTCAATAAACTGTCTTGATTTGTTTTTGAAATATAAAATTGGATAGACTTGTTTAGTGTGTGTTTGTGTTTTGGATCTAAATGCTTGACATTTTTCTTGTAGAGAGATGACTTTGGAAGCTTAAAAATGTTGTTTGAATCTTTGGTTGGGTAACATGCTTGATTGCATTCATGTCTATGTTTTTCTCTTCCTTGGAAAACTACTTTTGCCCATCTCGACAGCTCCCAATAGAAAGCTATCTATCGAGACCCTTGGCTTGCTTTTCTCGACAAAGCTTATCACATTTTCGATCCATCGAAGCTTTCTTGAATTTGTCTCGATAGCTTCTCAATAGATTCTCGATCCATCGAGAAAGTTTTTGTTTTCTCGACAGCACCTCGATAGATTTATCTATTGAGAATTAGTGCTCGACAACTCTCGACAGCTCCTCGATCCATCGAGATTTGTGTTTCTATATATAGCTTCAGCGCAAATTTTTTTTCTCATTTCTCTCTGATCTCTCTTGACAGAAACTCTCTCCTTTCTCTCCCAAACACTTTTCCCTCAACCCCTTCACCTTTCCCACTTGTTTTTCGGTCTAAACCTTGGTTTCTACCTCTGGTATGATCTATTCTCTCTCATTTATCAAGCATTGCCTACATTTAGACCTAGGTTTTTGGTTTTTTTTTTTTGAAAATTTTTGGGGTTTTTCAAAATTGTTGAGTTATTTGTGAAATTTTTGGGTTGGGTTTTGTTTAAATGATCCTATATGATCATGCATTGCATCACATTTACATTTTCACAATGTTTCATGCATTATAGATGTGTGATTTCTTTGTTGGAACCTTGTGTGTTGGTCAGTTTGGATTGGGCTGAGCCCATGATGGTTTTATTGTTGCATGTCACATGTTCATGCATTTTTCATGCATGCGTATCATTCTTTTCCTTCTTTTTGATATTGTTGTTGATTGGTACTTTTCTGCTTGTCTCTCTCTCTCTCTTTCTTTTGAAAAGTTTATGCATGGCACCCAAGCGCAAATCCACTCCGTCTCGGAACCCTCTTAATTTTTAGGCATCTTATTTTTCTGATCCTACACCCTCTCATGTCAGGTTTCGTGATGATAAAGCCTGTCAGGACTTTTCGAAGAACTTTTCTAAACGTGGCATTCATTTGGAATGCCAGGTTATCCTTTCGGATTTCTCCGATATTGATCTACCCACTGTCATTAACAGTAGGGGTTGGGGATCCCTTTGTGATATCCCGGTCAATTGTCCCTCCATGATCATACAGGAGTTTTACTCCAATATGCATGGATTTGATTATTCCATACCTCATTTTCTCACTTCTGTTCAAGGTATACATATTGTAGTCACACTGGAGTTTATCTCCAATGTGCTACACATCCCAAGGGTATCGCATCCTGATTAGCCCCGTTGTCCTCATCTAAAGACAAGATCATGTCTCTCTTCTGTGAGACATCTTCATCTTGGGGTGATCGTCAAAACAGCCCTTGCTCAGGTTTTACAAAAGGTCCAAGATTCCTGAATATGGTGATGACATTTGTTTTACATCCCTCCATGAGGGGCTTACCATTGACTTTCCCTCTCACTTCATACTCTTCCTTATAGATGTCTATAAGGATATAGCGACCTGTGATAAGCTTATTTTTCATTCACGAGGATCATTCGCCATGCCTCTATGTCCTTTCTTGAGTCTACTCACTTCACCATCATGGGTAGCAACACGTCCGTTAGACGGAGTGAGGCCCAGCTTCGGCCGAAGTGGCCAAGGACCGAAACAGCGACTCTTCCAGCCACTTCCGCTCCATCCACCTCCGCTCCTTCTTCTTTTATGGGTGGTGTGACTCTCGAGGCCATCATGGATGCTCACCTTGACACTCTCAATGATGAGTTGTGTCAGATAAACACCCGTGTTGGTCGTATCGCACGACAACAGGCTGTCATGGGTGGTTTCACCGCGTCTCCATCTCCATCTCCATCTCCAAAGGCTTCAGAGGATGAGGGCGATGATGATGGCTCCAGTGATGATGATGAGGGCGTGAAACAAAACATATTAGGAAAAAAGACAATTTATCTCTTAATTTATTTTTAAGTGAAATTAGTCATTAACTCGTGACTGTTGTCCTAATATGTATAATTACGTGACTACCTCCACACTACTTACCACTTGTTTTCATTAAGTTTCCTATTCGGTATTAATGATTGATATCTTACTTGTTTTCTAATTAAGATCCCTGATTTGTCTTGGATGATTGATATGATTATCTTGCTGTCATTTTGTATAGGTTCTAAATTGAATTCACTTGCAGACTTGCAGTTTGATTCATATGAATGTTATGTTTTCTTATGTCGCGGAAGCCTAAAGAAAGCATACATGATGTTCTTTTTGATGGATAGAAACTAAACTGTTAGCTTCTAGGTAATAAACTAGAATCCTCCAAAGAAAAGTTTGAGAAAAACTCTGCAATTTTATTGATAATAATGTGATTTGCCTCTGATGGCTACAAAACATATAAATACTGAGAAAGTAAAACCCTAAGACAATTAGAAAGCGTCTGAATCCCTAATTCGCACTAATTACACGATTAGGTGGCAAAATACCAAAATTTTCCAAAAATTACAAAATTAAGTTAAATGCAAAATAATAAAATATTGATCTTAAAGGTCGTCTCAAAAAAAGCAAGGCCTTATTCTAACTTTTAAATAAAAAGTTAGAAAGGAAACAAAAATTACTATAAATAGTAGAATCACAATTTTCGAGGCCTAAATGGAGGAATTCGCTATTTTCAGAAGGTACCTCGTGACAAGAAGATGACTATTGTTCAGAAGGTTGCTTCGCTTTAGCCTGCCAAATTTCATGCGATTCCGACTTCAAGGCCAATGATTTCTACTAGTGCCTTGCGCGATGATTTCAAGCGCACATGAGAGTCTAGGAATGCCATGGTAGTCTATTCTACATTATTTTTTCATGAAAAGTTGATTGTCAATCTAAATAGAAACACCCCCCCCCCCCCCCCCCCCCCCAAAAAAAAAGCCATATACTAGGGTTTGGAGATCAAGAAATTTTTTGTCACACACTTCATGCACATCATATCCAAAATTGCGTGCAAGATGTCCAAAATTTTTAAACAAATATCCATAGCAAACGAAAACAATGACAATGAATCTGGACAGATTTGTGATAATCACTGCCCTAGAGACAATGTGAAGCATAGTAACTTAAGAAAAGTATATTGTTACACACTCAAAATAGTATACACTCCTTACACAACATAATCAGAATTGTGTACGGTGATTTTCATAATTTTTTGTTTTTTACACATCATATTCATCATGTCTTTTGACAATCTGGAGCCAATTCAAAAAGTTCAGATAAGTGATATAGAATCATTGATGCCTGAAGATGAGATTTGTGAGCCCACTCGCTCCCGTCTCATACTTCTAACCAAACAAATATACTACCTTGATATCTCTTATAACATCTAAATTATCCTTTCTGTCTTTGCTGGAAACAGTATAGTTCTGCACAAAGGGCAGGTCACCTGACCCTCATCCACCCATCTATCCAGGCACTTCTTGTGAAACACATGGTAGCAATTACAAAGCTCTCTGATCTCATGGCTTCTCTCCACGCAATTCAAGCAGACAGAACATTCCATTTCCATATCCACGTCGTCATCATCAGTCAGTGCTCTATGTCTTTCAACAAAAACACTATATTCTATCACAGGAACCCTCTTCTTGATCAACACCATTAGACTGTCGATTGCGATTAGTGATGGAGTTAAACCATTCATTACAAGAACATAACTAGTGGAATGTTCTTCAGTCTCAGCTGCTTGTTCTGGCGGTTTGAGCAGACCTAGACGTGTGAGTGCCACCATAACAATGAACTTTATATGGTCCAGCATGCCTAGTAAAAATCTAATGTTTATGGATTTTGGTATCTTCATTGCAATACAGACTAACCCCATGATTATTGTGAGAGAGGGAAATAGATGTTGAAGAGGTTGAAAGAAAATAAACCATAAGATAGCTTGCACTTCTTTCCAAAATAGTTATTAAGAGAGCTGTTTCTTTTCTTCGTGGTTGACATATGATAATTATATAAAATATTATCACAACTCATCTGGCCTGGTTGTACGAAATCAACAGGAAAGCAACTGTTGGTAGTCAATACTTAATCCCGCATAGAGCGGCTGCCCATATACTTAATCTATATTTATATCTATATTCTATATAATAACTAATAGCCGAAACATTTGACTTTTTGTTGGCCACGTCTCATTACGCCACATGGCTACATAAATTGCTGACACGTTTACTTTAAAACACTAAACAATTGTATCTTTTTGGTGGTTTGCTTATTTAGTTTCAGGGGATAACTACTTATTATTATTTATATACGCTGTTTACTTTTTGTTTTCTTCTTTCTGTTTTTCCGTTTTTTGTTTTTTTCCCCTCTGCGAGAACAAACCCAACGAAGGTTGTGGACAAAAAACAGAGCACCCTTAACGCTAGTGCTATTGGTAATTCTTTTCTTCACAATCATGCTATTGTTTTTTGTTTTAAATTTTTGATTTTTATGATAACAAACATTTATAACTAAGGCATTGAAATATTTTGTGCACACCATGTGTTTGAGAAAATTTTGCGCAGAGTAAACCAATTGCCGATAAAGTGTTTTGCCTTTGTCATATTTGCTGTGTTTGCTCTATGTCTGAGACATTTTCCAACCATTGTATAAAGTTGTTTTGATGCTTGACAGTAGTGGTGGGATTAATTAAATTATATTATATTAAGATATTTGTCTTCTCGAATCTTTGTTTGACTGAGCATTGGTCTATATATTTTCTAGTCTGTGCATATTGTGCCTACGCTGCATTGTTTGGTTTTGAAATATAGTTGGCTTATAATATATTATATGATATTAAGTCTTTGTCTCTTACGGTTTATTGCTTGGCTGGGCATTATTTAGATTCTGTAGTGTGTTCATGCTGTGCTGCTCTTTTTCTGCAATTTGGTGATGAAGTCAAAGCAAATGTTTTATTTGCATCTCTTGGTAAGTGGTGATTGGTCATTGTAGTACATACACGACAGTATATGGTAAGGCAATGAATAACTGCCTTAAGATTTTATATTTCATACATTTTATGGATAGTTGAGGATATTTAAGATTTAATTCTTCATTTTATTTTAAACTTAAGTTTGATTTCTATTTTTCATTAAGTAATTTAATGTTTCATCTTTATACAAAATAGTTTTCACATGCATCGCACAGGTTAGCGACTAGTATTACTAAAAGTTGAAGCGTAGTATTAATTGCTATTGAGCTCCTGTTGCGCCACCTCATCGCCACATAATTATTATTTATTATTTATTCCTATTTTTTTTTACAATATATATATATATATATATATATATCTTTTTTATTTCCAATTTTCCTATAATTTTTTTTACATTCACTTATTTTTTAAATATTTACACTTTGTTCAATCTTTCTTCTTCCTTTATCTTTTCAGCTCTCCACTACCCTCTACTTTAATATTGCTATTCATCTTTCCCTTCATCTTCCTTTATTTGTCTCTTCTTATCTCTTCTCTCGTACTATAAATTAGTCACTCTTTTCCATTCTTTGTATAGTTCTCGCTCTCTCTCTCTCTCTCTCTCTCTCTCTCTCTCTCTCAATGTTTTGGTAGATTTTTGTTTTTTATTGCATCTCCGCTTTAGATTGATAAATTTTTGTGTTTTTAAGAAATCAAGTTTTGTGTTTTAAGCTATTATTATTATTATTATTTTTCTCTTTGATTGTTAAATTTTATCCGATTACATTATAAAAAATTAAAGATAGTAGATAAAAAAAAAAATAGTATTCCATTACATAGCATAATTTGGATAATTTAGTGTTTATTTTTATATCTTTTAATTTTTCTTATTTTTTTCTTCTCTTCTATTTTACTCAATATTGAAATTCAACCACATCCTCCTTATCATTAAATCATTAATATTTTTCTCTCTTTTTGTTTTAAAAAAAAAAATGTAATATTTTAATTAAATTCAAATAAAATAAAATTGTTCTCATCAAATTGTACTCATTTTTTTTAACATTTACACTTTCTCCTACCTTTCTCCTTCTCTTTACCTTTTCATCTCCCCAAACATTCTACCTTGATATCACTCTTCCTCTTTCCTTTTATCTATCTTTATTTTGTTTCTTTTTATTATCACCCTCTTAGTATAAATTTGTCATTCACTCTTCCATTCTTTACATAATTTTCTCTCACAAAAAAGTGGTTATTTCCCACTCTTTCTCCCTCAATTTTTTGGTGGATTTTCATTTTTATTTTTCTTGCATCTCTATTTTAGCTTAATAAAGTTATGTATTCTTTAGAACTCTATTTTGGTTTTTTTTTTTTTAATGACTTTGATTGTTAAATATTATCATATTGCATTATAAATAATTAAAATGAGTTTATAAGAATGTACTATTATTATATTACATAGAATTATTTGGATAAGTTAGTGTTTATTGTTATGTATTTTTTTTTTCTCATATCATTTTATTTAACATTTAAATTCAGCCACATCCCCCATATATATCATTAAATTATTTATATTTCCATTCCTTTTTTATTTTAAAAAATTTTAAATATAATATTTTGCTTAAATTAAATAAATAAAATTTTCCACATTAAGTGGAGTAATGTTAGGGAAACACTCACTCTCACACCCAATGCATCAAATGAAGAATGAAATACAAAACAAATCAAGTTAGAAACACTAAATTTAAAATATAAAAAAAACTAATAATGCATATTTAATGTCATAGAATCATCGTCAAATTTTGGAAAACAATAGGTTTCCAATGGAGAGAGAGAGAGAGATGGTATAGAAAAAACCAATACAAAGTAATAAGAGTAGATAAAGAAAAGAAAAAAAAAACCAAATGTCAATTTGTAATCGTTGATTGGAAAACAAAGAGGTTGTAAGGAGAAGTAAAAAATAAAATAGAGATTACTGTGTGGAGAACTTTAAAAACTTTACAATGTAGTAACATAAACCGTTAAATTCACTTAAAAAATTAAATCAACAATCAAAAATTAAATACAATCATAGTACTAAATTTAAATTTAAAACTAATCAAACTCTAACTATGGAAATCATATTAATCATAACTAAAAAAGAGATGTTCTCTGATAGTAGTAGAAATTACATAAGAAATAAGGTTAGAAAATTTAAAAATCCATTTTTTGGCATTTCATTTAACCTTATTTATAATATACACACAAACACACACACACACACACACATATATATATAGATAAAAAAATTTCATACACTATTACTTTCGAAAATCTAATGAACAATGCTACCTCTCATTTATCGTCTTTGTTATGCAAACCATCAGTTAGTAAATATATGATAATGGTAAGAAGTGTTACAAATGAGATCACTAAAAAAAATATAAAATTAATTAGCCACTATCATTATGGAGTAGTAGTCTATAATTTTACGCATCCAAAAAATGGAATATATAGAGTTTTCTTAAATGTATGTGTAAAAATTCACTATGTGTGTGTGTGTGTGTGTGTGTGTGTGTGTGTGTGTGTATAAAGGTAAAAAAATGTATATTTAGGGTTTTTATTAACTTAAAAACTAATGAAAAACCAATGGTTAATAACTAAAATTATAGTATTAATAAAACATTTAATGAGACCATCCTAAAAAAATTATCACGCGCAACGCGCGGGTATGTGACTAGTTTTTATAAATACAAATTGCTAACCTGCCCGTTGTGTTGCTCTAGAAAAAAAATTTTGGGAGGTCAATAGTGGTGGAGTTAGGAATTTGTTATGGGTGGGGGTGAGTGAAAAAAATGATTTTGTTTTTTTTGTTTTTGCCAAATTACAACTTACCTACTTGACCGAAATTTAAGTTGCTTACATGTGATTTGAAATTTGATATTTTACCCACCTGAAGTTTAACTGAAATTTAAGTAGTCTACCTGTAGTTTGAAATATCATGATGCATGTATTCCGCTGGATTCTTTCTAATCTTATTTGATCTTGTATTTTTGTGTTTTTGGAAGAAAGAAACATAAAAGTGGAGCAAAATTACATATTTAACCCTATTTTTAACAGAGGTGAGTTACGGAATTCTAACTAAGTTAACTTCAAGTGGGTAAAGTGTCAAATTTCAACCAGAGGTAGACAACTTAAATTTCGGCCAAACCACATGTGGGTAAGTTGTTATTTGCCATTTTTGTGTGTATATAACTTCCATATTAATGAACAATAGTGATATACCACTGCGCACCCTTGGCGTAATAGTCACTCTAAATATATTAAATGCTTGTCGGGTGTAGGGGACAAGGGCCGGAGTTCAAGTCTTCTGAAGGGAACTTCACACACATATATACTTAGATTAGGCTAGAGTAGAATTTCTATCTTGTATAAAAAAAATAAAAATAAAATAGTTATATCATCAATAAATTGTTTAAATTGCAAGTTTTTGTAATTTAAAATTATGCATAAAATATAAACTTATAGATCATATAGTAATATCCAATTGACAAAAATTTTGACAAGTGTATTGAGAGCGTAAAGAACATCTAATTCAACGGTTAAATTTTCAAAATATGTAGTAATATTTATTTTATTGAGTAAAGTTGTAGCCTTAAACTACAACCAATTTTGTAGCTAAACTTTGTTCTTATATAAAAAATAATCTAAAATAATATTCTAAATACAATTAATTGTTTAAATTGCAAGTTTTTGTAATTTAAAATTATGCATAAAATATAAACTTATAGATCATATTATAAATAATATCTAATTGACAAAAAATTTGGTATGTGTATTGAGAGTGTAAAGAACATGTAATTCAACGATTCGATTTTCAAAATATGTTGTAATGTTTATTTTATTGAGTAAAGTTGTAACTTTAGGTTACAACCAATTTTGAAGCTAAACTTTGTCCTTATATATACAATGATCTAAAATAGTATTCTAAATACAATTTAGTACACAATACAACTATATTGTACAATAGCCTAAAAAAATTATTAATAGTTTAAAAATCGTTAAGACAACAATCATTGAATGCATGAACAAATAGAATTAAATAATTAATCATACAGTTTTGTCAAACTAATAATAATTTATTATTATTAGTAAAGTCTCTGATGGTTGTATAAGAGATCTAAGAGTTCAATCTTTGCCTATACCAAAAGCTGATTGGTGTTTTAGTCTGATGATAAAGAGCTATCATCAGAAGCGGACGTCATAAGTTAAAACTCTCTCTCTCAAAAAAAAAAAAAAAAACCTTATTATATTTATATGTATTATCAATTAAATAAAATTTTATGATAAAGAAGAATAGTAACACACCTGGGAATTGGATTGTGAATAAACGTGAAATTAAGAAAAAAAAATTGTAACTAATATAAGTTTTTGCTTTTGAAAGTGTATGGCTTTTTAACCATACACATGGTCGCTCTCTTGAAATTAGAGCGAATAGTAAAATACTTTTAAACTTGGAAATATGTAGATAACTTATCAAACTATTTGATAAGACAGAGAGAAAAACTAAGAAAACATAGAAGGGAGAAAAAAAGATAGAGATAATGAAGCAAGAATCACATATATAGATAAATATATGTTGGTGGTATAGGTGGTGTAATTTTTTGCTAACGAAAAAGAAAAGTTTAGGGAAAAACAGCTTCATTCCACTATCAATGCTAAAGGGAGCTAGAGTTCTGGAGATAAGGTTTCTTCTTCTTCTTCTTCTTCTTCTTTTTTTTTTTTTTTTTTTAAATAAAGGAGCAAAAATTTGAAACATTTTTTTTCTTACAAAATTAAATATTTTAATAGTAGTGCTACTAACACAACACTTTCACAAAAATTTCACAACAAAATCTAGGTGAAAAGTTGTTAATAGTAGGTAAAAAAGTGATATCAGTTATGGGTCCTGAATGTTCAAATAGTATGTAAAACACCTATGAACTTTTAGACTCCTAATTTACAAATTACCAACACAAGTTTATAATCAAAAAATATATGTGCGGAATATAAAAATAAGCTAAAATAGAATTGGTAAAACAATCTAAGCCGAAATTAATCACAACCATAGCAGTAATTAAAAGGCAAAGATTAAGGTAAGAGAAATGCAAACACAAAGACAATATAGCGATGTGTTATCAAAGAGGAAATCAAAATCCTCGGCGTAAAACCTCTCCGCTGCCTTCCAAGCGGTCAGTAATCCACTAGAGAATAAAGTTGAGATACATAAATAGCAGAAGACCCTCCAAGCCTAATCTACCCAGTGCACCTAAGCCCTCCAAGCTTCTTGCTCCAACGAGGTTACGCCGAACCTTTGTCTTCTCTATCTTATCGGATCCCGCAATAACCCATTGCATCAACCAAAATGAATTGGTCTCTTCTGAATTGCTTCTCAAGCACCAAATAAACTTCTCACAGATATAAGTATGGTGAGATAAGGATTTGGCTAATGTATCTCTCAAGGATGTAACAATGGAGAGGGTGAGAGTAGAGGGATTTGGAGAATCAAAGGATGAAGATTGTGGATGAGTCAATCTTGTTTTTCTCTAGGATTTATCTCTCAAAATTCTCTCTGGAAGCTCTCTAAAATACGTGAGTATAAGGTATTTATACTGGTGTGTGTTTGGAATGCGAAAGGTTAGGTTTGTAACAAACAGAGCTGTCTGGCAACTCGGGCTCGCGACTGGAATGAGTCGCGAGTTTGAGTTGCGAGCTAACTGCCTAGCCAGACTGGAAGTTTTATCCTGTAGTGCTCCAGTTGGTGTGACTCTTCAGCTCCCCTGCATGCTTCACACTTGTGCCTCCTTTGGCAACTCGCCAATTGCGAGCCAGTCGCGAGATAAAATCGCGAGGCCTTGCTTGAGTGCACACTCTTGAGCTTTTCTTCACACTTTCTCACACACTACCCTTACATGATTCCCACCTAAATACAAGGTTTCTAAATGCTGAAATACAAGCAAATTGGCATAGAATAAAGCCAACAAAATGGTTGATTAAATTTAACCTTACAATCTCCCCCTTTGGCTATTCCGTGACAAAACCCTAAAACAAACTCTAGACTTAACATGTGAGTTGAGAACAGTTGAACAAAACTCACTCACACCTAACTCTAGAATCTATGAAGCTCTTGAACCATACGTACAAGTATTTCTTGAAAACAACAACACAATATGATCATTGTATGTAGAAAACTTGAAATGCATATGGAGCAAGCACAATGCGATCAATCAAAATGGAATGAAGTAATAAAGCATGGCTTGACCAAAAACAAACAATCACTATAAATAGTGATCACAATGATCATTCACACAAGGAATGAACATCCGGACATGCAAGCTAATAAGCTCAATGCAAAGTATCATTTGAATGTCTAACACTCAACCGATACAAAAACTCAAAGTAATTGCATCAAGGATATAAAATCCAACAAGGGCACAAGAGTGATGTACTTAAGGAAAAGCATAACATTTAACGACAAGTACTAAGCTACAAAGCATGGGTACAAATAAAAATATAGTTTAAACAGCTAAACATAATCATGAACTATGAGCAAAGCAAAAACATAGTTAATGTAACACAAAGCTCTTTCTCTCTTTCTCCCCCTAACATATCACTCCCCCTATCATGAATCATAGGAGCTATGATGAACTTGGAACATATATACCTGTGACTTGAAACACTTGCACAAAACACATTAGACCCTCAAGGTAAAGCAAGTAATAAAAGGACAAGTATAATGTAATAAGTAAATTGCGATCAAGTAAACATGATGTGAAACATGTAAGCAATGAGTAACTTGATCATACACCAAAACATTCATATAAAAATGACTAAACTCTCTGGTATACTACTCTAGAGTATACTCTCCCCCTTTTTGACACGAATAGACAAAGGGGTCAAGGAGAAAAAGGGCAAGAGATATACAATGATAATGATGCATGAGGGAAAAATGAAAAGTTTTTGAAAACTACCTTGAAAATAACCCTTAAAATGCAAAACATGCGATTTTTGCGACTGTATTGAGTCGCGAACAAGTCGCCAATGCAAGTCACCAGAAACCTTCATGACAAAATTTTTGAAAAATTGTCTAAGTGTTTTTCGCGACTGGAAGTTCCATCCGCGAGGAAGTCACGAAAGGAGCCGCAAAAGTTTCTGAGTAAACCTCGCGACTAGAGCTTCCACTCACGAACAAGTCGCCAAACCAAGTCGCGAGAAATCTAAAAACCCAGATTTTTGAAAAATTTTCAAAGTCTTTTTCGCGACTAGGACTATGACCTGTCAGTGAGTCGCGAAAACCTTCTGTATAATCTGGCGACTGAGGCATGCGACTGGATCGACCTACGAAGCAAGTCGCCAGAACAGGGCCGCAAAATTTTTGAATTTTTTTTGAAATTTTTCAAAACAAAAATACTTTCTAAAAACAATTAAAACATCAAAAATCTTTATGTGTTTGATCAACATATAATTGAGCATGTGCAACATATTTAAACAAGTACAATCACACAAATGAATAAGACATTCATTGAACATAGACATGTGTGATGTGTGTGGGTACCAAAGATGAGATAGTCCTTAGTCTAATGTGAAACTTCAATGATCAATTCAACCAAGACATACACAATTAGCACTAGGAAGAGTGACCTATCTCAATTATAGAAATATGCATATATGACCTCCCATAAAACTTGATAACATTATTTTGAAGCTTTTCATTTGGCTCCATTTACATCATAACATTTGATCTTTTTGAATCAATACATCTCATTTTGATATCAATGCTTGAAAATTTTTGATATTTCAATTTGATGAGCAAGCCTTTGGCTTTTTGGGGCATCATACATTTTTCACAAAAGTCGCTTCCCCTTTTTCCTAGTCAAATACTAGTATGTGCGAAGGCTTTTGTAGCTCATTATCTCTTTTCATTTTGAGATTTACATTTGTTGAGCTCTTTAAACAAAAGAAAATAAATGGTGGGAAGATATATAGGCACAAGTCTATGCAAGTTTCAAGATCAACAAAACCATTGACTAATCATTTATGACAAGTTTGAAGATCTATTTACAACAGTCACATAGATGTCAAGAGTTTTCCCACAGTGATATGAGTGCATAAAGAACAAGCTATGCTCGCAAATACACAAAGCCATTAGTACAAAAGTACAAGGCAAAACATGCTTGTGACAATACACAATAATATCGATCAAACTTTTTGGATTTTCTACTTTTTATGTGTTTTTTTTTTTTTTTGGACATAAAAGTAAGAAAAGATTGACCCAGAAAGAATGTAAAAACATTCAAAACAAATAGCAAACAAACACAATTATCAACACATGCTAGAAGGATAACAAAAAGCACACAACCAATCAAAGTCACAAAGCATAGGAAGTATTAATGCATGGACATGTTGTAATGCTTATGCATGTGTACCCTTCTTCACCCACACGACACTTGCATTTGGGGTGATATCCCTAGAGGATTGGGTACGATCATTGTGACTTTCAAACCTTCTAGTGAAGCTTGCCAAACAGGGAGTGAAAGCATCAATCATCTTCAGCACATCCCTCACTCCGGGATCGCCTTCTTGACCTTTTGATTGCTCAACAATCCAATTCCCTTTGCCATGTCTTGGTCCTCTCGACCTTTGAGCATTTAAATTCTTCCATGCTTGAAGCTTATGACAATTGGGTCTGGTGTGTCTTGGAATTCCACAATGATGGCAAAAGTGTTGAGTTCTAAAACCTCTTTATGACTTTGGGAGAGATTTCCCTTTACCCTTAGGTTTGACCACTGATTGGTTAGGAGGCATAGACAAAAACCGTTGGTCAGTCACATTCCGCTTCTTTACCAACTTCATTTTCTCAACAACTGAAGTTTCTACCACTGGTTCCTTAACTTTCACAAACTTCATTTCCTTGGATATATTAACCGCCGAACTGCTCTCTCTAGTGTATCCCAATCCGCTTTTGTTGGAGAATGGTTTTTGATGAGCAAGCACTTCATCAAGCTTCTTGGAGGAGACCCACTCTACTTTAGCATTAGTTTGAACCACCTCAAGCTCAAGAAATTTTATCATTGAGTAGGCTTCGGTCAGCTCTCCATTCAGCGTCTCGACTTCACACTTAGTCTCCTTGTATCAGACTAAAAGACTCTTGTAGTCTCACTCTACTCTCTTCATTTTCTTAATGGCTGCGTTAGCCACTTTTGCATATTCACCAGTCTTCTCAATGAGGGAATTGTAGGTTTCTTGTAGTTCCACTATTCTTTCATCTTCCTCATCATCGAATTCTTCTACTATCCCCATTGATTCCAATTCAGTGTGCTCACCAAGCTCTTCCACCAACATACTCAAATCATCCGAAGATTGCACGGGTGCAATGGTCATGTATGCAGAGTAGTTTCTCTTTCTATGGCGAAGACCTTCATCTAAAGATCCAATGATGTTACTACCCAGATGGTTTTTGATCACTCTTGATGATGGCTTCTTTGAGGTGGACACTTCATTATTTTAGGAGATAGGAGGATGAACTTTCGGAGGAGTGAAAGGACTTGATGTTCTAGACATTGATCATGTTTCCAATCCTGAGTTCACGGGAGTTGATTCCTTTTCTGGTGTAAGTCCTTTAACTTCAATATCTTGTGCTTTAACCTCTTCTGTGCGTTCTTTGGAGCTTGGCCTTTCTCAATCTCTACCTTTGTTATAGCATCATCAATTTCCACATTGATGGACTCCATTACAGTCTTTGTTCTCTTGTTGTAGACTCTATATGCTTGGATAGTAGTAGAATGCCTAGGGAAGATGCCTTCATCACTTTTTCATCAAATTTTCCAAGGCTCTCCTAATCATTTAGAATGCAACACTTGCATCCAAATACTTGGAAGTATTTCACTTTTGGCTTCATTCCATTCCAAATTTCATAAGCGGTCTTCTTTGTTCCCGCTTGGAAGAATATTCTATTACTAATGTGACATGAGGTATTCACGGCTTCTCCCTAAAACTTTTGAGGAATTTGCTTGTTGAGTAGCATAACTCTTGCCATTTCTTGAATCACCCGATTTTTCCTCTCAGCCACCCCATTTTGTTAAGAAGTTTTGGGTGCTGAAAATTCCTTTTTGATCCCATTCTTCTCACAGAACGACTCAAATCTTGCATTCTCAAATTCCTTGCCATGATCACTCCTTATCTTGACAATCGGAACCCCTTTCTCGTTTTGTAGTCTCTTGCATAGAATTTTCAATTTCTCGCATGCTTCTGATTTTTCTCTAAGTAATTCCACCCAAGTGTATCTTGAGAGATCATCAACAATGACCATATTGTACCTCTTTCCTCCTAGACTTTCAATTTGAATGTTCAAAATGTGTGTAAAACACCCTTGAACGTTTAAACCCCCAAATTACAAATTACCAATTCAAGCTTATCAACAAACAATGTACGTGCGGAAAATGTAAATAAGCTAAAACAGAATTGATAACATAATCTAAACCAAATAAAATCACATCCACAGCAGAAATTAAATGGCAAAGATTAAGGGAAGAGAGATGCAAACACAAAGACAACAAAGCGATGTGTTATCGAAGAGGAAACCGAAGTCCTCGGCGTAAAACCTCTCTGCCGCCCTCCAAGCAGTAAATAATCCACTAGAGAATCAAGTTGGGATACATGAACAGCAGAAGACCCTCCAAGCCTAATCTACCTAGTGTACCTAAGCCCTCCAAGCAACTACTCCAATGAGGTTACACTGAACCTTTGTCTTCTCTAGCTTATCAGATTCCGCTATAGCTCATAGCATTAACCAATATCAATTGGTCCTTTCCTAACTGCTTCCCAAGCACCGAAAATCCTTCTCATAGAAAAGGGTATCGTGAGAAAAGGATTTGGCTAATGAACCTCTCAAGGATGTAACAATGGAGAGGGTGAGAGTTGAGGAATTTGAAGAGTCACTATGTAAAGATTGTGGATAAATCAATCTTGTTTTTTTCTAGGGTTTCTCTCTCAAAATTCTCTCTGGAAGCTCTTTATATTTCATGGGCATAAGGGGTATTTATACTGGAGTGAGAAAGGAATGCGAAGAGTCAGTTTTTCCAAAACAGAGTGGACTGGCGACTTGGCCTCGCAACTTGACTGAGTCGCGAGTCCAAGCCGCGAGCTAACTGAATGGCCAATCTGAACTTTTTGTCTTGTAGTGCTATAGCTGGCATGATGGTTCAGCATCTCTGCATACTTCACTCGTGTGTATCATCTGGTGGCTTGCCAGTCACGAGCCACCCACGAAATCCAATCACGAGTCCCTGCTTCAATGCACATTCATGAGTATTTCTTCACACTCTTTCACACACTACCCTTACATGATTCCCACCTAAATACAGGGTTTCTAAGTGCTGAATTACAAGCAAATTGGCATGGAATAAAGCCAACACAATGGTTGATTAAATTCAACCTTACACAGTTCTTGTAGGCCCCATTAAATCAACATGAAGAAGCTCTAAAAAACGTGAGGTAGCAATCACATTCACCTTATGATGACTTGCCTTTGTTTGCTTTCCCATTTGGCATGCACCACAAATTGTCTTCTCTACCTTTCCAAACTTTGGAAGTCCCTCAACAGCTTCAAGTTTAGATACTTTAGCTACTTGTTTGAAACTTGCATGCCCAAATCTATGATACCAAAGTTTCAACATGTCAACATGAGCACTTCTACAAGAAATTGGTGCCGTAGGAACTACTCCGTAGCAATTGTCGGTAGTCCTATTTCCCTTCAAGACTTGAACCCCTTCTTCATCAATGATTATGCACCCCTTCTTTGAGAATTGAACAAGGAAGTCTTCATCATATATTTGAGTGATGCTTTAGAGATTGGTAATCCCGGTATCTCAACAATCCCTTTGCTGAGAACTTGAGCATGGCTCCCATTGCCAAATGTCACGTAGTCACCAACCTTCTCTTTGAGTGACTTAAACAATGATTTATCTCCTGTCATATGACGAGAATAGCCTCTATCAAGATACCATAAACATGAATTAAATATCTGAAAGTTCAAAAACGTGTAAAAACACCTTTGAACGTTTAGACCCCCAACTTACAACTTAACCAATTCAAGCAATATGTCAAACAACAAGTGTGCGGAAACTTAACATATGCTATAATATGAAATTGGTTAAAAACTATCTAAGCCATAACAAAATAAAATCCACAGCAGATAATAAAAGGCAAAGATAGAGAGGAAGGAAGATGCAAACACAAAGACAACACGCGATGTGTTATCGAAGAGGAAACCGAAGCCCTCGGCGTAAAACCTCTCCGCCGCCCTCCAAGCGGTCAATAATCCACTAGAAAATGTAGTTGGGATACAAGGACATCAATAGACCCTCCAAGCCTAATCTACCCAGTGCACCTAAGCCCTCCAAGCTTCTTGCTCCAACGAGGTTGCGCCGAACCTTTTTCTTTTCTAGCTTCCCGGATTCCGCTACTAGACCATAGCATCAACCAATGAAGATTGGTTCCTTCCTAACTGCTTCCCAGAAATCCAAACAACTGTCTCACAGTGATGATGATGGTGAGAACCAGGTTTGGTATAATGCCTCTCAAGGATTTGACAATGGAGAGGAAGAGAGTTGGGGAATTTGGAGAGACTCTAAGGTATAGATTGTGGGTGAATCAATTTTGTTTTTCTTTAGGGTTTCTCTCTCAAAATTCTCTCTGGAAGCTCTCTCTCAATCGTGGGTAAAAGGGGTATTTATACTGGAGTGGGAGAGGAATGTGAAACGTCAGGTTTTACAAAACAGGGGTGGCTCGCGGCTTGACCTCGCGGCTTGACCAAGTCGCGAGATCCAGTCGCGAGATAACCGTATGGCCAGTTGTCCTGTTTTGTCCTGTAGTGCTCCAGCTGGCATGACTGTTCACCTTCCAGCATGCTTGGCACGTGTGCTGCGTCTGGCGGCTTGCAGCCGCGAGTCACCCGCGAGTCCCAGCCGCGAGTCTCTGTTTTCTTGCACACTCTTGAGCAAACTTCACTCTATCTCACTCACTACCCTTACATCAAACCCACCTAAATACAGGGTTACTAAATGCTGAATTACAAGCAAATTTGGCACGGAATAAAGCCAATTAGGTGGTTGAATAAATTCAACCTTACAATATCTTCAAAGAAGTGTGCACAAATAAGCAAGCATGGGACAAGAACTCTTGACCTTCAAACAGAAACTTATCTTCATTTTCCATGCTCTTGTTAGATTGAATTCTCTTTTTCAGATTATCAACCTTATCACACAATATTCTATTTCTTTTTTTATACTTTTTAATCAAAGAATTAGACTCACATAGACTATTGTGTAATATGTGATTCTCATTTTCAAGATATCTCAGCATGTGAACAAACATTCTAGCATGTTTCTTTGTTTTTAATAACTCTAGGAATTCATTGTTAGGATAACCTTCAAACATACTCATAGAGTAATTACCACAAACATTTAAACCACAATTTAACATAGCCTTTTCCATAGCTTCATCCATAGTTAAGGGGTCAAGGATCGCACTTAGGTAATTAAACCATAGCAAGTGCACCCACTCTGATACTAATTGAATGTTCAAATAGTGTGTAAAACACCTATGAACGTTTAGTCCTCCAATTTACAAATTACCAACACAAGCTTATAATCAAACAATGTATGTGCGGAATATGAAAATAAGCTAAAACAGAATTGGTAAAACAATCTAAGCTGAAATTAATCACAACCACAATAGTAATTAAAAGGCAAAGATTGAGGGAAGAGAGATGCAAACACAAAGACAACACAGCGATGTGTTATCAAAGAGGAAACCGAAGTCCTCGGTGTAAAACCTCTCTGCCGCCCTCCAAGCGGTCAATAATCCACTAGAGAATAAAGTTAGGATACATGAATAGTAGAAGACCCTCCAAGTCTAATCTACCCAGTACACCTAAGCCCTCCAAGTTTCTTGGTCCAACGAGGTTATGCCGAACCTTTGTCTTCTCTAGCTTACCGGATCCCGCAATAACCCATTGCATCAACCAAAATAAAATTGGTCCCTTCTGAACTACTTCCCAAACACCAAATAACCTTTTCACAGATATGGGTATGGTGAGATAAGGATTTGGCTAATGTACCTCTCAAGGATGTAACAATGGAGAGGGTGAGAGTAGAGGAATTTGGAGAATCAAAGGAAGAAGATTGTGGATGAGTCAATCTTATTTTTCTCTAGGTTTTCTCTCTCAAAATTCTCTCTAAAAGCTCTCGACAATACATGGGTATAAGGGTATTTATACTGGTGTGTGTTTGGAATGCGAAAGGTCAGGTTTGTAACAAATAGAGCTATCTGGCGACTCGAGCTCGCGACTGGAATGAGTCGCGAGTTTGAGTCACGAGTTAACTGCCTAGCTAGATTGGAAGTTTTGTCCTATAGTACTCCAGCTAGCGTGACTCTTCAGCTCTCTTGCATGCTTCACACGTGTGCCTCCTTTGGCGACTCGCCAGTCGTGAGATCCAGTCGCGAGGCCCTGCTTGAGTGCACACTCTTGAGCTTTTCTTCATACTCTCTCACACACTACCTTTACATGATTCCCACCTAAATACAGGGTTTCTAAAAGCTGAAATACAAGCAAATTGGCACGGAATAAAACCTACAAAATGGTTGATTAAATTCAACCTTACAGGTCCAAATAAAAACCAAATAGAACTTTCCACTAAACTTTTACTATGAAAATATTGTAAAAGTAGCATTAAGATAATCATATTCAAACTTATATATATATATATTAACCAGTTGGTCGAGATGTTTATTTGACTCCCCTAAGTTACATGTATAGCCGCCCCTAGTGCGTGATAATTTTTTTAGGGTGGTTTTACTAAATTTAATTTTGCAATTTGGACTAATTCAATAAAGAGTAATGTATTTTATAATCATATTTTCATTTATTATAGAAACAATTATAAATGTAATATATATAATTTTTGTCGTACCAAAATGAAAACAATATAATTTTTATTAGAAATTCAAAAGGTAAGCTAGCGAAAATGTTCATTAAAAATTATATAGAATTTAGAAATTATTCTTTTAGTTTTAAAAAAACTTTCTCAAACCCGAAATTTACCCAAAATTTTCTACCCTACAATCCAAAACACTAAAAACCGTATTTAAAAAATTAATAAAACATAACAAAACTACAATCAAAATAAAAAAAGAAGTTGAAAAATAAAACTCACGTTAAAGTCAAACTCATTCTCTAGAACATGTAAAACATATCAAATGTGATGTGATCAAGTCAAATATCCAATGCATAATCAAATTCAAAATTTTTAATAAGGTTTTGAAGTCACGCAATAGAAATAGGTGGTTGATCCCAAACAAAAATGCTAGTTGCAGCTTTATACATGATGATTGTAACTATTTTTCCTTAATAACTAAAATAAATAATAAATAAAAAAACAAGAGTACAATTCCAAAGAGGAAAAAAGTAAAGGAAATTTTTTTGAAAAAAAGAAGAAAACGTATTGTGTAGATAGTATCATAATCTAATCCAATATGTGAATAGTGAATAGATAAATAAATAATTTTAAACACAAAATTGAATTTGTTTTCTTAAAAATCTCTAGAATATACTAATGAGAAAAGGAAGATGAAGACCACTATAAAAAAGTTGTAAACACTTAAAAAATTACTCAAGTGTTTCGGAACATTGTATAACAAATCTATAACAAATTCCTATTAATTTGTTACACAAAGTATTGACAAACAGTAAAATGAAACTATACAAATACCATCTCTTCAACTGCAATGAATTTTGAGTGGATTTTGTGGTGTGTTATTGTATTAGAACCCAATACACAATTTGTAAAGCTTTTATATTAAAATTTGTACTTATTTTAGCATTTTCCTCAACAACATATTAAATGAAGATTACAATTTTTTTTTTTTTTTTTTGATCATTGATATATCAATTTGTAAGGTTTATATAGTAAATTTTGTAATATCCCTAACATTAGTTTTTTCTTTTCTTTTTCTTTTTTTTTCAAAACTTTACTATTTTCATTTTCACATCAATTTGTAAACATTTTATAGTAAATTTTGAATTAGTTTTAGCATTCTATTTCTTGCTTATTTGTTAAAAATTGACAAAAATAAACTTTTAAATAAATATTAAAAAACTTTACTTAAATAAAGAAGTTAACAAACTAAAAGAACAAAGCTAATCAAAATCACACATGTCGTATAATAAACTTTACTTGAATGTTCGGTTGTTAAGAGAGAACATATTCAGAAAATGAGTGTAGCTTAAATGAGAATGTTAAGATATATGGTTAAGTTAAAATACAATAAAATATAGGATTCGAATTGTGAAAATTGACTTAAAGATAGGAATGGTCCCCTATGATGAAGAGATGAGGGAAAGTCACTCAAGAAAATTTGGTCATGAGCAAATGGGAACAATTAGTATAACAATAAGAAACATTAAATTTATTCAAGTTGGGGGAACAAAAAAGGTATAAAAATATATTTAAAAAAATAACATTAGTAAAAGTAGTTAAAACAAACATGTCAATTAAGGGAGTAACAAAGGCTATGACTTTTGGATAAAATAAAAGGAATGAAAAGAATACATATTGTAACTAATTTTGTTGAGGATATATTTATAAAAAGAATGTCGTATTTAATGCATAAAACTCTAAATTTTGCAGGGTCTAAGAGAGGTCATATTATGCTTATGGCTTTATTTATTGAGGATGATACCAAAATTTTAAGATTAAGACTAGCGCTTATCATAAACGTGAAATATCAAACTGCGAAGGACATCAAACTTGTAATAAAAACAAATGAAAAAGAAAGACAAAATAGATTCTAACAAGTAGGTCTGTCCACAAGTCTGTTCAGGTTAGGTTTGTGCCCAACCTACAACCGACTGATCAGATCAAGTGGGGACTTCCCAAACCCAAAACCGACCTATAAGAGTGTTGGGTTTCAAGGGTTTTGGTCGGGTGGTGATCGGATTTGGGTGAAGATGAAAACCACCAAAAAAACATTGAAAAGCGTTGAGATCTTGCCAAATCCGGCCAAGATTCGATGAGATCTAGCCAGATCTGGCGGAGATCTCGTCGGATCCAATGAGATTTTTGCCAAATCATGCAAAGAAATCATTGGATCTAGTAATCTCTACCATTATAGTTGTGTTGCTTGCCGAAATCTGTCAAATCAAGTTGAAAAAGTTGCTGAAAAGATTGAGATATCGTGGGTTTTGAAAGAGGAGACCTACAATCGACCCATCGGGATTGGGACGGGGGGATGGGTATGGTCAAGTTGGGTAGGTCGGTTGGATACCACTACTAACAAGTGACAAAAGAAAAGTTTGAAAGTTCAGTTTAAGAAATGCAGTCCCAAGTCCAGACCTTTTTACATTGATGTCTAACATGCAAAAAAACAATTTATATACTAAATTAACTTATTGTGATTACCCTTAAAAAAATGTTGAACACCCTAGCTTGAGAATCATAATAATTTTGGTTCAACAAAAAATAAGAGTAATGCTACATTTACAACATTTTTACAATAAATCATATTTGGTAAGATGTTACTAATCTAATTTAGGTTCAATACTAACATCACTTTTTTACCCACAAATAATAACTTGTAGCACAAGATTTGTTATTAAAATATTGTGGACATATCATTTCTCCAAAATCATTCTGACCCCCCAAATATAATTCTTAACCCCTTAAAAAAAAGGCTTAAATATTAACAATAAAAATTAGTCCAAATAACAACAAAAACAAAACTAGATCCGACAACAACAGGTGAAAAATTCTTCAAAAAAAAGCCTATTCATAAACAAAAATAAATAAAAATCCCTAATCATTCAAATTCGTAACCCATTCAAAACATTACTTAAAAATAATCTTAAATTTCATTTTTCCTTAAAAAAATGATATAAAGAGAAACACTATGGTCATGGGTTCTCCTTGGCAGTTCCAACAACAATTTTGCTCTCCTTAGTGACTTTGGTCATAGTTTTAATAAATACCATTATTTGCGTGTTTTTTGTGACATTGATATATTTAAGTTATTTATTTTTTAGAATTTTTATATTTTAACTTTTTTAGTGACCACCCTAAAAAAAATTCCTAGAACCGCTACTGGCTTTGCTAAATATATGAAAGTCTTTCATTAATTTATTTATTTTTTGGTAATAATGGTAAAGAGTAAACCAAAAAGAAGTCTAAGATTAAAAAAAGAAACAAAAACAAAAATTCCGTTTTGGTCTTGATATTTTTTGGTCACTATTAATTTGGTCTCTACATTTTGATAATAGTCAATTTAGTCATTGTTATTTTCAACTTATAGTCAATTGCAGTCAATTTTCGTTAGTGAGTTGACGATAAAGACCAAATTGCTACAAGTTAAAAACATCAAAGATCAAATTGACTCTTAGCAAAATATAAAAACCAAATTGACAATAACTATTATTTTATTTATTTATTTATTTTTATCACATAGATACTCAGGTCTTGTATTGCATTACTGCAAGACATCAACATCATTCTATGTTGCTTAGCTCCAATTTTAATCTCTAAATATTTACGTGTGATCTTTTCTTATAGGAAAAATTACACTTTACCATGCTAAACTATACCCTTAATTATACTTTACACCCTAAACTATACCCCTAATTACACTTTACACCCTAAACTTTTCGAATACATGTGTTGCACCTTAAACTATGGCCCTTGTTACACTTTGCACTATAATGTCAAGTTTGCTGTTAACTTGGATGGAAAAGTATGACATTGCGTGAAAAGACCCAATTGCCCATTTTCTCAATACTTTAAAAAAAAAAAAGTTACACTTTACTACCCTAAACTATACACCCTATTACACTTAATTTGCACCCTAGACTTTGAATTCCCATAAAAGTTAATAGTAAACTTGATGTTTAAGTGCAAAGTGTAATAAAGATCATAGTTTAGGGTACAAAACATGCATTTTAAAAGTTTAGGGTGCAAAGTGTAGTCTAGGGTATAATTTAAGATGGTAAAGTGTGATTTTTCCTTTCTTATATATAGATTAGTAGTCTTTAATAATTAATGTAGACATAAGTATTGGTTTTGTATATTTATAACATAAGTAATGATTTTGTAATAATCCTATGTTCCAAACTTTTGATTTGTAATTTTCTCGGGTCATAATATAGGTATGTGGAATGCGTTGCAGGAGCTATTGAAGGTCTGAAATCACTCATGAAACTGTACCTTGGTGATCGGAGGAAAGAAATAGATCATTCATGAAACTGTACCCTGGTCATCAGGGGAAAGAAATAGAAGCATGTATAGCAAAGGTAGCTAATTTCATTGAGAGCATACAACTACCTGATAGCTCTTGGTTTGTTTTCTCCTTTGAGTTTAAGGATAGAGCCAGAACATGGAGTTAGAGGCAGAAGTAAAAAATAAAAAATCATTATGAAACTCCAAATAAGCATTCATTTAGTATTAACAGATAGTTGACAAAGACAAATACACAAAATCATTTGTTAGGATCTATACTTGTATAGTTTTATTAGCAAACACGTTAGCACAAACTTGTCTAAATATAACTCATAGAGTATATAGAATTGATTAGACAAGGCTCAAGATGTTGGTATTTAATGTGAAAGAACAAGAAAGAAGCTGATTCAAGGATCTGGATCTTTCATAGTTTTGATCTATCGAGAGTCGCGGATCAACAAAAATCAGCAAACGTAAAAAGCCTATAAATTGTTTGTTTCAAGCTTAAATCGTGATCTATTTGTTGCAATATTTAAAAGACATTATAAGCAAACCTAGAGAGTTTTTAGAGAGAGAAGAGTGCCTCATGTGCCTTCTATTCTAAATCTAGGATTTTTTACCCAAAGCTCTCTCATATAATCTACTGGTGGTATTCTTTGAAGAAACTCAAGATCCGGTGCTATAAAAGTTGCTACCTCATTCTAGTCATCAAGGGTGCTAGAGATCTAAATCTTCAATGAGATTTTGAAGTGTGTGGATTGGAGATTCACGTTGTACCAGTTTATTGTAAATGAAGTTTGTGGGATTCAAAACTCTATTAGGTAACTAAAGTTTGATTTACTACGAATATGGCTATTTTTTATTGTAAATCTCCAGCTTATGGTGAAACTGTTTCCTTGGGATTGGTCTCCCCAAGTTTTTCCTTTGGAACAATTTGTTTCATAAGTTTTCCTAGGTCATTATATCATTGTATTTGATAGGGCCAAAATTGTATTGACCCCTTTGGTAACTTAATCAATTAATTTAGCCAAGTGAAATTAATTAGATTCCATTACATGTAATAAGTGTGGTAGCACAAACAAATCACCAAATAACTAAATGCAGTGAAATTAAATTTGGAGATTTGTATATGAATGGGGAAAACCACCGAGGTAAAACCCCACTGGATGAATTTAAGGTCGCCACTCCCAAGAATCCACTATTATCAAAACAAGCAGTTAGAAGTAAAGGAATCTCAGTACCTTATACCAACTTGAGAAGGATGTTGGTTGCAAAGTTCTTCAATTCATCCACACGATGAAGATCAAGAAGCTCCTTGGTTACAAAACCCTTGGTACACAAACGCAACAGCTTCTTCAAGAGAAAGATGAACTAGGGCAAATTGTCTCTGGTCACAATTTGAGTGAATAATCACTTTGCATCAAGTTGCATCACCTTTAACAGCCTTTAAAATAATCTTTATATATGTCTAGGGTTGTGAGAAAAGAAACCCTACACAAATACATATGAGTATGTGTGAAATCAGATTTGGAAATCTGAATTTCGTAATTCTCGATAGATACAGCTGTCGAGCTATCTGTTGAGCTTCAAATATTAAATCTCAATAGATACATCTGTCGATCTATCTATCGAGTTTTAATAAACAACACTTCTTCACTTGATTCTTGGATAGATTTGCATGGCTTCAATACTTGGACTTGAATTCTTGTTCCTTGAAGTATTAAACACATCCTAGATCTACCCAATTACAAGTAAAGTGAGTTTTGTCAAAGGATTAGCCAATTCTATATGACATATGTTCTAATAAGTTCTACATATGTCCTAACAGTGTTATTTACTTTTCCACTGTACATAATATGTTTGATTATATGTTTAACCTAAGGTTTGCATAATTAATCTAATTAATAACTTGGCCTAAAAATTGGTTAAACCTTGTTTGTTCAGGGTTCTAAATCTGACATAAATTATTCTTAATATATTAAAATGCAATTATTTTTGAAAAGGGAACTATGAATTTTTTTAAATCTACAAAATCATCAATGATTGAATCCGTACTAATTGTCGCAACGATGTCCCATTCAATGAATAACATCGTAGCATTCATAAAAAACCCATTTCCAATTTGCTGCAAAGGTTAGTTTTGATGACATTCATAGTTGAGATGCTTGCTCTATAATCTCTCACTCTCTTTTCTCTCGGTTAGGCTACTAAGCTACTTAGAATTTTTTTTGTGTCTTTGATGCGTGCATCTACAGTTGGGTAAGGGAAAAATTATTTTATTCAGAATTTTTTAAAGGGTTGGGTTCTTTGTCATGGGTAAAATTGGTTGATTATGTTTTTTTCTAGCTATGCTATTGGTAACTCTTATTGTTGTCCTAATTTTTTTGGGTTTATTAATCTTCTTTTAGATTTTAGATCTTTAAAAAAAATTTATGGCCTTTAAAAGAATTAATGATATTGATTAAGTTGGGCCAAGTGTAATTTTATTGATTTGGGGGGGCCATTTCCCCTTAATGCCAAAGAATGCTTTAAAATCATACCACTCACATTATTATACATTAATTGTGGTTTTGTTTAGAGGAGTAGAGGGGGAGCATAGAATGGGATTTCAAAATAGGAGATTTTTTTTTTTTTTTTGGAATTATATTTTTACATTCAAATTAAAAAGAAAAAAAAAGAATTGTAGTAAATTGCAATTGCTCATAATCTCAAAATTCATAAACAAACTTGCTCTATAATACTACAGTGAATTACCATTTATCTTAAAAACTTAATATAAGGCTCATATTTTTATATATTGGCATATTTGAGTAAAAAATATAGGAATTCATCATCATCCTAACTGTACACTAAACCCTAATAACAAGATCTACATACCATCAATCCTAATGCCTAAACACTAAACCCTAATAATAATAATAATAATAATAGAATCGAAGAATGCTTATATATAGTTCTTACGATCTAATGTCATTGCATGTTTTTTTTTTAATATTAAAAAAATCATCATTTACCTATATCGTAACAAAAAGTATTTACTATTTACTATTGTAAGGTTGAATTTAATCAACCATGTGTTGGCTTTATTCCATGACAAATTTGCTTGTAATACAGCCCTTAGAAACCTTGTATTTAGGTGGGAATCATGTAAGGGTAGTGTGTGAGAGAGTGTGAAGAAATGCTCAAGACAGTGCAGTGAAGCAGAGACTCGCGGCTAGGACTCGCGGGTGGCTCGCGGCTTGCAAGCCGCCAAAAGTTGCACACGTGCGAAGCATGCAGGGGAGCTGAACAGTCATGCCAGCTGGAGCACTACAGGACAAAAATCCAGACTGGCCATTTAGCTAGCTCGCGACTTGAACTCGCGACTCAGTTAAGCCGCGAGGTCAAGTCGCCAGCCAACCCTGTTTTTGGAAAAACCGACTCTTTGCATTCTATTCTCACACCAGTATAAATACCCCTCATTCCCACAAGATATGGGTGGCTATTCAGAAAGAAAAACCCTAAGAGAGGTTTCTTCAAAACACCCACCCAATTAGAGAGAGCTACTCATTCTTAGAGAGAAATCTTTGTAGTCTCTTCTCATTCCCTCTCTCATTGTCATACCTATTGAGAGGAGATTTCTATCCAAACACTACCCACACCAATTTAGAGTGTTGAGTGTTTTTGGAGTTTTGGGAAGCATTGGAAGATGCCAAGGATGGCGGATGCTATGGTATAGTAGTGGAATCCGGGAAGCTAGAAAAGAAATAGGTTCGGCGCAACCTCGTTGGAGCAAGAAGCTTGGAGGGCTTAGGTACATCGGGTAGATTAGGCTTGGAGGGTCTATTGCTGTTCATGTATCCCAACTACATTTTCTAGTGGATTATTTACCGCTTGGAGGGCGGCGGAGAGGTTTTACGCCGAGGGCTTCGGTTTCCTCTTCGATAACACATCGCGTGTTGTCTTTGTGTTTGCATCTTCCTTCCCTTTATCTTTGCCATTTATTTTCTGCTGTGGATGTGTTTTTAATTGGCTTAGATTGTTTACCAATTCTGTTTATAGCTTTTGTTCATTTTCCGCACACTAGTTGTTTGACATAAAGCTTGAATTGGTTAATTTGTTATTGGGGGTCTAAACGTTCAAGGGTGTTTTATACACGTTTTTGAACTTTCAACTATAATTGTGAGTTGTGACATTATATATATATATATATATATATATATATATATATATATATATATATATATAAAATAAAAAATAAAAATAAAAACCCATATAGAGTTAAAAAAACATACCATGCTAAAAATGAAAGTGGAAGTTCAACAATATGGAGAGTTGTGGAAGCATAATAGCGGTTATATAGTGTTGAGGAGTTGAAATGAGAAAGTTAAAAGAAATAAAAAAATATTGATAAGATAACACAATGAAAACAAATAGATTTGTTGGATTTTACAGGCGAATATTTTACATTTTGCTGTCTTAAGTCCCAAAATGGTGGAGCATAATCTTTTACATGATAGTTTCTTTTTTCCATGTAGTAGTAGAGAGAAAAATGTTGCAATTGCTGACTACAACCAATTTCACACTTGTAAGGTTGAATTTAATCAACCATCTTATTGGCTTTATTTCGTGCCAAATTTGCTTGTAATTCAGCAATTAGTAACCCTGTATTTAGGTGGGTTTGTTGTAAGGGTAGTGAGTGAGATAGAGTGTTGAATGCTCAAGAGTGTGCAAGAAGACAGAGTCTCGCGGCTGGATCTCGCGGGTGACTTGCGGCTGCAAGCCGCCAGAAGCAGCACACGTGCCAAGCATGCCAGAAGTTGAATCAACATGCTAGCTGGAGCACTACAGGACAAAATAGGACAACTGGCCGTTCTGTTATCTCGCGGCTGGATCTCGCGACTCAATCAAGCCGCGAGCCAACCTTGTTTTGAAAAACCTGACGTTTCACATTCCATTCTCACCCCAGTATAAATACCCTTTATACCCACAAAAGAATGAGAGCTTCTAGAGAGAATTTTGAGAGAGAAACCCTAGAGTAAAATAAGATTGATTCATCCACAATCTGTACATAAGAGACTCTTCAAATTCCTCAACTCTCTTCCTCTCCATTGTTGAATCCTTGAGAGGCATTTTACCAAAACTTTTTCTCACCATATCCATTACTGTGAGAGGGCTGTTTGGTGTTCTAGGAAGCAGTTAGGAAGGAACCAATTTACATTGGTTGATGCTATGGTCAAGTAGCGGAATCCGGGAAGCTAGAAAAGAAATAGGTTCGGCGTAACCTCGTTGGAGCAAGAAGCTTGGAGAGCTTAGGTACACTGGGTAGATTAGGCTTAGAGGGTCTATTGCTGTTCATGTATCCCAACTATATTTTCTAGTGGATTGTTTACCGCTTGGAGGGCGGCGGAGAGGTTTTACACCGAGGGCTTCGGTTTCCTTTTCGATAACACATCGTGTGTTATCCTTGTGTTTGCATCTCTCTTCCCTTTATCTTTGCCTTTTATTTCCTGCTGTGGATGTGATTTTAATTGGCTTAGATTGTTTACCAATTTTGTATTAAGCTTTTGTTCATGTTCCGCACATTAATTGTTTGATATAAAGCTTGAATTGGTAATTTGTAAATTTGGGGTCTAAACGTTCAAGGGTGTTTTTACACTATTTGAACTTTTAATTGGTATCAGAGCGGGTACACTGTTATTGGTTTCATTACCATAGTGTGATCCTTGACCCTTTTAATATGGACCGGTCTCAATCCCTAAATGTACCTCCATATTTTGATGGTAGTAATTATGCTTTTTGGAAGGTTCGTATGAGAGCATTTTTATGTTCCATTGAAGAATCTATTTGGGATGAGTTTAAGATAGGTTGGACCAGACCTGAGGCAGCCAAATCCACATGGGATAAGGCAGCACTCGCCGCATCTAATGCTAACAGTAAAACACTCAATGCTATTTTCTGTGGTGTGTCTCTAGATGAATTTCACAGGATCTCTCACATTACCGTTGCCAAAGAAGCATGGGAGATATTGGAAACCACCTACGAAGGCACGAAGAAAGTGAAAGACACCAAGCTGCAAATGCTGACCACTCGGTTTGAGGAGCTCAAAATGAGTGAGGATGAGTCCTTTGACTCTTTCTATGGGAAGTTGAATGAGCTGGTTGTCAGCAAGTTCAATTTAGGGGAGAAAACCGAGGATTCTAAAATAGTAAGGAAGATCCTTCGATCATTGCCGGAAAGCTTTCGTGTCAAAGTAATAGCAATTGAAGAGAGTAAGGACCTTGATTGAATCAAAGTCCAGGAGCTGGTTGGTTCTCTTTAGACTTATGAAATGTCACTGCCAAATCAACGGAGGAGCAAATCTCTTGCTCTTAAGACCATTAATGAGAAGGTAGAAGTCCATGACTCATCGGACGAAGATTTGGTTGATAAAGATGTTGCATACCTTGTAAAAAAATTTTGAAAATTCTTGAAATTCAAGAATAATGGAAAATTTGGTGATAAAGGAAAATTCCAAAGTTCAGGAAGGGAAAAAAGGGAATTCAAAAAGAAAGATGGAAAAGAATCCCAATCTACACAAGGTGTCACTTGTTTTGAATACAATAGGCATGGACACTTTAAGAAAGAATGTCCGAATTATTTGAAATCGAAAGGCAAGGTGTATGCCACGACACTGAGTGACTCGGATTCATCCAACTCTGATTCTGAGGAAAGTTGTGACGGAGAAGGGAATTACTCCGCTTTTATGACGATTGCTCATGTTGATTCTTCAGATGAATTGAATTTGCTTGTATAAGAGCTTGGAGAACATAGTGATGAAGAATCATTAGGAGTTGTTGAAGAATCAGATGCAGAAGATGATGAAGGCACAGCCAATCTTCAAGAAAATTATAACTCACTCCTGGAGAAATCGGGTGAGTACACAAGGGTGGCCAAGGCAGCTGTGAGAAAGATGAAGAAGGCAGAGGAGGACTATAAAAGTCTCCTAATTCGCTATAAGGAGGCCAAATGTGAGATAGAAACTCTGAATGGTGAGCTGTCAGAAGCCTACACAAAAGTGAGATTTCTTGAGCAAGAGGTTGTGCAAGCCAATGCCAAGATAGAGAGGGTCTCCACCAAGAAGCTTGATGATGTTATTTCATCTCAAAAGCATTTTTTAGACAAATTCGGGTTGGGATATACCGGGGGGAGTAGCTCTTCTGGCAATATCACTAAAGAAGTGAAGTTTATAAAGGCCAAATAGCCAGTTGAGATTGGCCCTACTGATGAGAAGTCCAAGATAGAGGAGAAGAGGAATTTGGAGAACCGACGGATGGTAAACAACCCACGTAATCAATCTATGGGTAGGTTTGAATCCCGAGCCAAGTCTCGTCCACGACCACAAAAAGGTCCTAGATCAAACTATGTGTGTCATCACTGCGGACTTCAAGGGCATACTCGACCAAATTGTCAAAAGCTGAAAGCAATGAATGGTGCAACTCCTCAAAGGTCACGAGGACCTAGAAATGGCATAAGAAATTGGGCTGGTGAACCATCAAGAGATCAAAGTGGTGATCCCGGAATGATGGACGTGATAAAGTTGATTGGTGCATTCACCAACTGCTTAGAAAGCTTCACACGAAGGTTTGAAAGCCCTAACTCCCGTACCCAATCCTATAAGGAAATCACCCCAAACGCAAGTGACGTGTGGGTGAAAAAGGGTACTCATGCATAAGCATTACAACATGTCCATGCATCAATACTTCCTATGCTTTGTGACTGTGTTTGGTTGTTTGCTTATTGATTATATTGGATGTTGTTTGTTTGTTTGTTTGTGCATTCTTTCGTACATATTTGTTTTTGATCAATCTTTTTCTTCTTTTGTGTCAAAAATCCAAAAACCACATAAAAAGTAGAAAATCAAAATGTTTGATCGACATTGTTGAGTTTTGTCTCAAATCATGTTTTTCCTTGTACCTTTGTGCTAATGGCTTTGTGCATTCTCGAGCGTAGCTTGTTCCTTTGCACTTTTATCACTGTGGAAGAAATCTTGAAATCTATGTGATTGTTGTAAATAGATCTTCAAACTTGTCATGAATGATTAATGAATGGTTATGTTGATCTTGAGACATGCATAGACTTGTGCCTATATATCTTCCCACTCTTTATTTTTTTTCTAAAAAGAGCTCACCAAATGTAAATCTCCAAATGAAAAGAGATTTTGAGCTGCAAAAGCCTGTCGCACATACTAGTATTTGACTAGGAAAAAGGTAAAGCGACCAAAAATAAAGTTTATGTTTATTCAAAAGCCAAAGGCTATATCATCAAGGTGAAATATCAAATATCACTCTCACAAGAAAAGGTGATTGTTTCAAAAGGATCAAAAAGATCAAATGTTATGCTTAAAAGTGGAGTCAAATGTAAAACTCCAAGTTATGTTATCAAGTCCTGTGGGAGGTCATATATGTATTCTTCTATAATTAAGATGGGTCACATGATCTAGTGCTAATTGTGTATGCCTTGGTTGAATTGATCATTGAAGTTTCACGTTAGACTAAGGACTATCTCATTGTTGATATCCACACACAACACAAAAGTTTATGTTCAATGAATGCCATTGTCATTTGTGTGATTGTACTTGATAAAAAGTGTTTTCACATGCTCAATCTTTGTTGATTCAAACACAAAAACATTTTTAAGTGTTTAAGTTGTTTTTGGAAAAGTGTTTTGTTTTTACAAAAACTGAAAATCTTCAAAAAACAGTGTGTCTTGTTTTGGTGACTCAGTCACGGGTCAATCAAGTCGTGTGTCTTTGTCGCGAGATCGCGGGTCTGTTTTGGCGACTTGTTCGTGAGTGGAAGGTCCAGTCACGAGGGGTACACAAAGATTTTTGCGGCTCAGCTCGCAACTCCCTCGCGAGTGAGACTTCTAGTCGCGAAAAACACTTAGAAAATTTTTCAAAAACTTTTGGATTGAAGTGTTTTGGCGGGTGTATCTGGCGACTATCTGGCAACTTAACTTAGCCGCGAAAAACGCGTGTTTTGCACAGTAAGGGCAGTTTTTAAAATCTTTTTCAGTTTTTTCCTTGAACTTTTTGTGACTGTTCATTTTCTCTCTCAACTGTTCTTACCCAAACACTCTGTGTCTCCATTTTTGAACTCCACTGTTGCTTCATTTCTTCTCAAAATCATCAAGAAAATGTATGGATTTTCTCTTCCTCACTTCATATTTATGTTTTGAGTTTTATTTTCTTGCTTTGTTTTGAGTTGTTATTGTTTTTAAAGTCTTAATGTGTTCGATCTTTTTACTCTTAGAGTGCTGGGTTTGGTTGGTTGTGTTTGATATTGATTTCATCTGGTGTCATATTGTTGGTTACATTGTGCTTTGGCATTTGTTGGGTTTTCATACTCATTTGGGAAATGGGTTTGGTAAATTTTTTTTCTAGGTTTTACTCCGTTTGTGAGTACGAAAGTTTAGATATGTCATTTGCTCTATTGTGGTTGTATGTGGTTTTCATTGTGCATATCATACTCATAGGAGATTGTCTTATTGACAGTTGACTATAAAGTTGTTTTACTCTGTGATCTATTGCACTTTCACCATTTTGATGTACCTGCCTCATTCTATATTGTCATGACTTATGTTTGAAATTGTGTGCAATTTCTATGGTTTACATTCTGAATCTAATCAAGTTGATATCTGTCATTTGTGGTGGTATTGTTGGTTCTTTGCTGTGTTCCTATTCTCTTGTAGATGTCTCGTCGATCCTCTAAAGGCAAAGAGGTTGTAACTGATGATTCATCAACCCCGATTGCTAAACAGACTCGACTCTCATCTCAGCCATCCAAAGACTCTAATTGTGAGAGATTTAGAACCCCTCTTACCTCACACATCTACTCAAACATCTTTGACAGGGCATCTCCTACAGTGGAACGTGTGGTTGAGTTTGACACCTTGGGGACCACTTTTGTCCCTCGGATCTTTGAGTCAAGAGATTGGGCAAATTTGTTCAGGAACTTTGACGACCCAATGGATGAACTGGTTAAGGAATGCTATTCTAATACAAGTGACCTTGGAGTTGAACTAATTTGCTGGGTCAGAGTAAAGGAGTTTATCATCACCCCAAACTCCATAGCCGATATTCTTCGCATCACTAGATCTTAGAATATGGATCTAACTCCGTATGATGATCGAACTCCAGAGATTCAAGACATTCTACAAGTTCTTGGACCTGACCATGAAGTCTCTAGTATAGGCACATCCATAAGCACAGCCAAGTTTGCACCGGAGTTGACCACACTAAAGTTGATCATGTTATCCAATCTCTACCCATTGTCCAACACAACCTTCATCAATCTTGGAAGAGCTCTATTTCTTTGTGACCTTATTACAGGAGCCCCCATTGATATCTGTGCCCACATCTTTCAAACCATGAGGAAGACCGCAGTTAGATCAGCAGCACGAGGATGTATTCCATTTTGCAGTCTCATCATGAAGTTCATTCTTCGTGAAGGTATTAATCCTCCCTCAGATGGAAAAATGATGACCCGTTTTCGTCCAATTTCCATGTTCACTCTACAAACTAGCAGAAGTCATTCCTCTAAAACACCAAAGAGTGCACATATCTCTCCGGTTACACCATCTGCTCCTGAGTCAGAGACACATGTACATAGCACCCCTACTTCGCGTGTCTTTCCTGAAGTTCAACAAACTAGCACTCCACAAGTACAGTTTGATCCTCAAACTGATAGAGTGGGTAGCTTGCTTGAAAGTATTCAGAAGCGCATTGACGAAATGGTGACACTTCTCTACTCCACCAACAACCATGTTCAGATGCGACTCGAGACCATGGAGAATCAGCTAGAAGCTATTCAACGAAAGTTAGACGACAGCCTTTAGCTATTCGTGCCAAAAAGGGGGAGAGCATACAATAAGGGGGAGAAAGTTCAAAGGGAAGTGTGCATAGTAATAGGGGGAGTTACTCCACACATATTTTTGTTACCTTTTAACTTATAGGATTATGTTTTGGATAATCTGTTGTATATGAGTTTGATACACTGTGGTTATGGTCTATGTTTGTCTCTAACTCATAACACATGGTTGGTTATTGAAACTTGGTTTACTTTATATATATATATATATATATATATATATATATATATATATAAATATATATAAATATATATATATATATATATTGTTCATGTTTTTCAGTTTATATTGTGTTTTGTACCCATGTTGCTTTTGTAAGCTTTTAGGGTTATCTTGTAGGCTTTATGGTTTGTACCATGCTTTATGCAGCCTTTATGTTTTTGTTAAATCAGTACTTCTATCTAAATGTCATGCATTTTCTTGTTTAGTACTGTCACTCTTGTGCCCTTGTAGGATTGTTCATAGATGCATATACCTAGTGTTTTATGCATTGGTTGAGTGTTGGGCATACAAGTAACTTGCATTGCTCTTGTTAGCTTGTATGTTCAAGTGTTCATTCCAAGTATGAATGAGCATTATGATCACTACCTTGTAGTGATTACTTGTTTGATCAAGCCATGGTTTGTTTCTTAGCTCCATCTTTGCTTGATCACTTTTTGTCTATTTCATATGCATTTCATGTTTTCTGCATACAATGATCATGATGTATTGTTGTGTTTCAGGAGTTTCATGTTCATATGATTCAAGTGCCTCATAATTTCTAGAATTAAGTGTGAGTGAGTTTTGCTCAACTGTTCCCAACTCACATGTTAAGTCTAGAGTCTGTTTTAGGGTTTTGTCACAAAATAGCCAAAGGGAGAGATTGTAAGGTTGAATTTAATCAACCATCTTATTGGCTTTATTCCGTGCCAAATTTGCTTCTAATTCAGCAATTAGTAACCCTGTATTTAGGTGGGTTTGTTGTAAGGGTAGTGAGTGAGATAGAGTGTTGAATGCTCAAGAGTGTGCAAGAAGACAGAGTCTCACGGCTGGATCTCGCGGGTGACTCGTGGCTGCAAGCCGCCAGAAGCAGCACACGTGCCCAGCATGCCAGAAGTTGAATCGACATGCTAGCTGGAGCACTACAGGACAAAATAGGACAATTGGCCGTTCTGTTATCTCTCGGCTGGATCTCGCGACTCAGTCAAGCCGCGAGCCAGCCCTGTTTTGAAAAACCTGACGTTTCACATTCCATTCTCACCCCAGTATAAATACCCCTTATACCCACAAAAGAATGAGAGCTTCCAGAGAGAATTTTGAGAGAGAAACCCTAGAGTAAAACAAAATTGATTCATCCACAATCTTTACATAAGAGACTCTTCAAATTCCTCAACTCTCTTCCTCTCCATTGTTGAATCCTTGAGAGGCATTTTACCAAAACCTTTTCTCACCATATCCATTACTGTGAAAGGGCTATTTGGTGTTCTGGGAAGCAGTTAGGAAGGAACCAATTTACATTGGTTGATGCTATGGTCAAGTAGCAGAATCCAAGAAGCTAGAAAGGAAATAGGTTCGGCGTAACCTCGTTGGAGCAAGAAGCTTGAAGGGCTTAGGTACACTGGGTAGATTAGGTTTGGAGGGTCTATTGCTGTTCATGTATCCCAACTACATTTTCTAGTGGATTGTTTACCGCTTGGAGGGCGGTGGAGAGGTTTTACGCCGAGGGCTTCGGTTTCCTCTTCGATAACACATCGTGTGTTGTCCTTGTGTTTGCATCTCTCTTCCCTTTATCTTTGCCTTTTATTTTCTGTTGTGGATGTGATTTTAATTGGCTTAGATTGTTTACCAATTTTGTATTAAGTTTTTGTTCATGTTCCGCACATTAATTGTTTGATATAAAGCTTGAATTGGTAATTTGTAAATTGGGTGTCTAAACGTTCAAGGGTGTTTTTACACTATTTGAACTTTTAACACTAAATTTCAAAACTATCCTATGTGGTAGATTGTGGCTGGCTGCTTGTTACTTTCACATGAACCCACCACTTTTTTTACCACTCATAGTTAGCCATATGAAAATGGGTATGGAATTAATTGTGGTCCTATACTTTTTCTTCAAAAAAAGAAAACAAAACCAGCCTTGTTTTAGCAATTTGTCTTATCAAGAATCTTGGGTAGCAAAGTAGAAAACCAGGTAGGGGTGCACTAGCAACACACAAGGTAAATGTATTTCGATAAAAATAAGGCGAAAACCACATTTTTGTCCCTACATTTTCAGGGGATTCCCACTTTGATCTCTAGATTTTATTTTTACCGCTTTTAGTCCCTATTTAGAAAAACACCATTCATTTTAGTCCTTTCTGTCAGTGCCCTAACGGCAAAGTCCTAGGTGGCAGACGAGACTATTAAAATAATAATAATAAATTTTATTTTGTCATTAAAAAATGCAACGTCAACATATAAATTAAAAAATAAATTAATTTATTAATTTAAACTAAATAAAAAAAATTAAAAACAGAATTAAAAACCAAAAATCACATGAATTGAGATCCAAGTATGTCTTGAACAAGAAAAACAAATACACAAACCCAAATCTAAGTGTGTTCCCACAACAACAACAGACCCAGCAGCCACCATACCCACACCCACACCCACAACAACCCTACATGATGATGCGACCACAAGCCCAACTCGGTGCAGCGATTCAAGCCCCACCTAAATGTGGGCCCCTCAGGCACCGGCATACCACCACCTCCACCACTAGACTCACGCCCAAGCCCAGCCCATCAGTGCCGACGAGGTCTGCACTTTCTAGATCGGAGACCTCCAGTACTGGATGGACGAGAATTATCTCTACAACTGTTTCGCTCAGATCAGAGAGGTATACCCTCATCACTTTTCTATGTGCTTTTTATTCGTTTTTAGTTTTTGGGTTTTGATCTATGAGATTGCGTTGTGTGTGTGTGTGTGTGTGTATGTGCTTTGTTTTTTTTTTTTTTTTTTTTTTTTTTTTTTTTTTTTTTATGCAGTTTAGGTGTTTGATTTATTGTCTCTGAGACTTCTTTGCCAAAATGGTTGTTTTGTTGCATACCCATTTTTTGTTTTTCGATCCTGTTCATGTTTTTGTTATCTTTTGGTCATGAAAACTTTGTGGGCTTTACATTATGTGGTGCAAGGAGAAGGGTTTCCCATTGTTCTTATTCATGGATTTGGTGCCTCTGCATTTCAAATCTAAGTGTGTGTGTGTGTGTGTTTTTTTTTTTTTTTTTTTTTTTTTTTTTCAATTTCTAGGTTAGTGTTCTTAGATCTGGGTTTGTATTCTTGTTGTTCTTGTTCAAGACACACTTAGATCTCATTTCATGTGATTTTTTATTTTTAATTTTGTTTTTAATTTTTTTATTTAGTTAAAATTAACAAATTAATTTTTTTTTTAATTTAGATGCTAACGTGGCATTTTTTAATGCCAAAATAAAATTTTTTATTATTATTTTAATAGTTCCGTTAGCCACCAAGGACTTTACCATTAGGGTACTAATGAAAAGGACTAAAATGGATGACGTTTTTTTAAATAGAGACTAAAAGCGGTAAAAATAAAATCTAGGGACTAAAGTGGGAATCGCCTGAAAATGTGGTTTTCGCCTAAAAATAATTTATGATAAAAGTGGTGAGTTCATGCGAAAATGATAGCAATGAGTTATAGTCTGCCATGTAAGATAATTGTGGCAATATTATGGATACCAAATTTGTGGGCTCAATTCCATATTTAAAATGACGAATTATATGGGCTCATTTCTCTCTTTCAGCCAAAAAGTGTGAAAATATACACCAATTTTGGTACTCATTATATGGAAATTTCTCCGACTTCTCTCTCCCTCAAATAGCTACTTGTCAATGTTCTATTTACCTATAAACATGTTCACAAGCTTTGGTATGAAGATTTTGATTCCTTAAAATTTACTTGGCATTTAACCCCACAAAAAAGTAACTTTTAGTGGTGCTTTTTAAAGAAGTATGATATATCTAAAGTGAGTTCTTACCTTGTTATGTATATATTAACCACAATTTTAAAATGAAACCAACAAGTCAACAACTATGAGAAGGGTGTCTTCCATTAATCTAGGCTTATTTTTGTTTATTATTGCTTGCATGAATCGGCAATGAATTGTGAAAGGGTTTGGTTTACCTCCAGTATATTTTTATTTGGAATTTCCTTTTATTTTAATGAGAAACTGTCACATCATCTACTAACTAAATAAAATGTGGAGATTAAAACCTATTACCACTTGCCATTGTATATTTAAAATAAAAGAACATGTCCAGTTAAAAAGTATTAGAGGTAAGACAAACCCATTGTGAAATACACAGATCTAACAAGTTTAAAAAATTATGTTGAAAATACAAGAACAAAAATTATTTAGACCGGTTGCTATAGCTACAAGGTCTTCCAATTACATAAATAAATAAGAATAGCAAGCTAAGTCAATACATATTAGATAGTGTCGATTTTAATAATATTCAAAGCGACCTACCATATTATTAAAACATCTTGATGTTCTATAATCACAATAATGTATGAAAAAAAAATAATTAAAAAAATATATATAAAATAAAAAAAGTAAGTTCTAATATTAAAATAGATATAAATTTTGGCATGAGTAGATCCGAATGTTCTTAGAGTAGAGGTTCAAAATCTTGTCACTAAAATTATATTCTCATGTGGCACACTCTATCAGATTACTTGAAAAAGTCTACTTAGTCATATGAAACTTCCCCATCGCTGTATCAGTCATACAAGTGGGTTTGGCAAATGTTAATATTTATTTTTTTTGGGTAAATGTGAAAGGGGAGTTAGGAAGAAGATTAATTATATTCTTATAAGTTTAGTCGATTTCCATGGGGACACGTTATTGACAATTCAAATAGCTGGTCGCATAGCATGAAACTTATTTTTATAAACATATCAATTTACCCATTATATGCAAAAAGATATTACAATTTGGTTTCCTTCACTGATTCAAGAATTATGTTAATCAATATTGTTTAGTAAACGTGTAAATCATGGTAATATGTTGCCAATCATCAAAATTGATTCCACCAACTTCTCACATTATATTTTATTATTTGGTTTGGAGAGAACCAAACCATACTACTAAACAATAAGCTATTGACTAAGAAGAGAAAGAGTGATCCCTTATTGTGTAGCCCATAAATAATAGACCTTCAGTAGACAAAATGGAAATTATAAGCAAAAGGATATTACAATTTGATTTCCTTCACTGATTCAAGAATTATGTTAATCAATATTGTTTAGCAAACGTGTCAATCATGGTAATATGTTGCCAATCGCCCGAAATTGATTCCACCAACTTTTCACGTTATATTCTATTATTTGGTTTATTACGTAAGTAACTCGACATATTTGTCACAAGAGATATCTCATGCACCTGCATGTTGTACCAGTTATAGACAAAAGGAAAAGAAACTTGTTCTATTATTCGTGCACGGTTGATGAGATATATAGCCAATTATTTTCTAAAATATAATGTGAAAAGTTGGTGGAATCAATTTCGATGATTGGCAACATATTACCATGATTGACACGTTTGCTAAACAATATTGATTAAAATAATTCTTGAATCAGTGAAGGAAATCAAACTGTAATATCCTTTTGCCTATAATTTCCATTTTGTCTACTGAAGGTCTATTCTATTATTTATGGTCAACACATCAACGGGTCAGTCTTTCTCTTCTTAGTCAATAGCTTCTTGTTTAGTAGTACGGTTTGGTACTCTCCAAACCAAAAAATAAAATATTAACGGGTTGTTGGAATCGATTTCGATGATTGGCGCAACATATTACCATGATTAACACGTTTGCTAAACAATATAGGAAAAGAAACTTGTTCTATTATTCGTGGTTGAAGAGATAATACCTTGGACTTATACCCAAATATTTTCTAATATATCTATTTCAAGTATTTATCTAATATAGCCCCTTGGACCCTTGCGCTTGCCTCCTCTACCAATCAGAGAGAACAAATTACATCCACATTCAAAAGAAAGTCTCTCTCTCTCTGTATGTGTGTATGTGTGAAATTCCCTTCTGAAGACTTGGACTCTCATCCCTTGCCTTGGTAGCGTACCCACGAGGCATGTCCCCCAGCCCAGCCCTTGGCTTGGCATCGGATGTTTTCATTATTTAAACTATTTAATTATAATCTAGCATCAAGTTACAAGTTTAAGATTTGTAGTTATAGTAAGTTTTTTTTTTTTTTTTTTTTCCTTAATGTTGAAGTTGGACTAACTATATGTATTAATTTACAATTCATAATCAATAATTATGTCAATATATTTAATTATGTTGCTACGTTATTTTCTTATTGAAATTGTCAAATTATATTTTTATATTTAGTAAGATATATTGATTATTTTGTTGGGATCATAGGAGACTCTAAAAATATTATGAATAGGCTAGAACTCAATTAACTGTTGAGGAGCCATAAACAATCTTAAGCTAAAAAAATAAAAAAACAGAGTAATTGTGCCGGTTCTTAGGTTAGGCCACTTCATCTGTTAATAAAACTAGTACAATATGTGCGGGGCTTGTATATTTTGTTCTAATACCAAAGTAGTTCATATACAAACATTTATATATATTAATAAAAAAAATGATAACCATTTATTCTAGTGGAAATCATGTAGAAAATAGTGCAAATATATCCAACAAAGAACAGTAATAACACATAAATAAAACAAAATCAAATATGATAAAAAGTGGGAAACAGATTGCTTGGCAATTTTATGGAAATATTTAAAGTACTATCTGTAGCAAAAAATGAAAATTCTTGCTCATGTGGCTTTACCGAATAATAGATTATTTTACGAGATTCTTTTATTCATTGCAATATGTTTAGTACACTTGTAAAGCAACTAGATTGGCATGCTATCATTGTCTAAACATTTGGGACTAAATCTTCAACAGTTGAGTTAGTACACCGAGGACGATATTTTTCAAGGGCTTGTTGTTCTATTGTAAATAATAGTATGCTAGGATGAGCCATTTGCTCTTGATCTCTGGGGACCTACATCTAGTAAGTCGCCTGAAAACCAAGATAATCCAAAATATCATTGTATCAAGTAGTTACAGTACCGAACGAAAAGCTATAGTTTTTCGCTGTAAATAAGTTTTGATCTCTACATTTTGGGCCACTTTTCATTTTAGTCATGTGGGTGCAAGCACCCGCGACAAGTGGTTTCTTCATAGGAAATACGCTTCGTCCTAGAGTGGACCGGGCAGAGGGTGAAAATGGAATTGTTATCTAAATTAGGTCTAGGAACTATATGTGTAGCGCCTTTATGTGAAGAACTGAGAGCTTAGACAAGAGAGTCAATTTCATACTGGAAGCCATTTCAGTTTAACCAAAGGAACAATATATTTCGGTACCAGTTAATACCGATGTACCATTTCGAGATAACCGCTAAATATATATATATATATATATATATATATATATATATATAATGTTTAAAGCCCATATATATAAATTCATAGATTAGACTAATTTGTAATCTTAAAACCAAGCCCAAGCCCAAGCCTAAGCCCAAGCCTATATCTATGAAAAGAATTAAAAATCAAGTTAAATTTAAAGTACTAAGCTTACCTTTCACAAGTGAACTAACTGAGGGCTTAAAATAAAATAAAAAAAGTAGAACAACTGACATTTGAGAGGACTTTTGAAAGTTTTTAGGGGCTAGAAAATAATAAAAAAAATGAAAAAAATCTTACATATGAAAGTTGCTTTTGACTTTAAACATAACTTTTGCAAGGTGTCAAATTTATTGGGTGTTTAAAGAAGCTAAAATTCAGGCTATTCGGCTTAAGTTGTACTTAACCAAGAAAGAGGAAAGAGAAAGTAAATCTGAAAGAGAGAGAGAAATGCCGGTTTTTCATGTCAAGAAGATCTGGAATTTGAGGGAGGAAAGACCATGCGGCATGAGTTTGAGAAGCTACGAGTGACACTGGTGAGTAGAGATGAGAGAATGAGAACTTTTTTCTTTCTTTCTTCTTCTTCTTCTTTGAATGTTCAAATAGTGTATAAAACACCTTGAAGGTTTAGACCCCCAATTTACAAATTACCAATTCAAGCATATTATCAAACAATATATGTGCGGAAAATGAACATAAGCTTATAACAGAATTGATAAACAATCTAAACCAAATAAAATCACATCCACAACAGAAATTAAATGGAAAAGATTAAGGGAAGAGAGATGCAAACACAAGGACAACACAACAATGTGTTATCGAAGAGGAAACCGAAGCCCTCGGCGTAAAACCTCTCCGCCGCCCTCCAAGCGGTAAATAATCCACTAAAGAATGAAGTTGGGATACATGAACAGCAGAAGACTCTCCAAGCCTAATCTACCCAGTATACCTAAGCCCTCCAAGCTTCTTACTCCAACGAGGTTACGCCGAAACTTTGTCTTCTTTAGCTTACCGGATTCCCCTATAACCCATAGCATCAACCAATATCAATTGGTCCCTTCCTAACTACTTCCCAAGCACCAAATAGCATTCTCACAGATATGGGTATGGTGAGAAAAGGTTTTGGCTAATGTACCTTTCAAGGATGTAACAATGGAGAGGGTGAGAGTTGAGGAATTTGAAGAGTCACTATATAAAGATTGTGGTTGAGTCAATCTTGTTTTTCTCTAGGGTTTCTCTCTCAAAATTCTCTTTGGAAGCTCTCAATATTTCGTGGGTATAAGGGGTATTTATACTGGAGTGAGAAAGGAATGCGAAGAGTCAGTTTTTCAAAATAAAGCTGGCTGGTGACTTGGCCTCGTGACCTGACTAAGTCGCCAATCCAAGCCGCGAGCTAACTGAATGGTCAATCTAGACTTTTTGTCCTGTAGTGCTACAGTTGGTATAACGGTTTAGCTTCTTTGCATGCTTCACTCATGTGCATCATCTGGCGGCTTGCCAATCGCGAGTCACCCACGAGATCCAGTCGCGAGTCCCTGTTTCAGTGCATATTCTTAAGCATTTCTTCACACTCTCTCACACACTACCCTTACATGATTCCCACCTAAATGCAGGGTTTCTAAGTGCTGAATTACAAGCAAATTGGCACAAAATAAAGCCAACAAAATGGTTGATTAAATTCAACCTTACAATCTCCCCCTTTGGCTATTCCGTGACAAAACCCTAAAACAAACTCTAAACTTAACATGTGAGTTGGGAACAGTTGAACAAAACTCTCTCACACCTAACTCTAGAATTTGTGAAGCTCTTGAACCATAAGAACAAGTATCTCTTGAAAACACAACAACACAATATGATCATTGTATGCAGAAAACTTGTAATGCATATGGAGCAAGCACAATGCGATCAAGCAAAAATGGAATTAAGGAATAAACCATTACTTGACCAAAAATGAACAATCACTATAAATAGTGACCACAATGCTCATTCACACAAGGAATGAACATCTGGACATGCAAGCTAATAAGCTCAATGCAAAGTATCATTTGCATGTCCAACACTCAACCGATACATAAACACTAGGTAAATGCATCAAGGATAAAAATCCAACAAAGGGTATAAGAGTGATGTACTTAAAGAAAATGCAAAACATTAAACAACAAGTACTATGCTACAAAGCAAAGGTACAAAACCCAAAGTACATAGAAACTGAATATAAACTAAGCCATATGATAACAAATAAACAAAGCATTAAACATAGGCAGCTCCTGCTCAACATCAGTACTCCCACTATCATTATACTCCCCCTACCCCTATCATCATTATCTCCCCCTTTTTGTCATGGAATAGCTAGTCCTCATTTTCGTCTAGCTTCCTTTGGATTTGGTCTAATTGGGTTTGGAGAGAAGTGAACTTTGTATCACAACAGATGTGGTGATGGTGCAAGAGAGTAGCAAGTCCAGACATCTTAGTGCTTATGTCGTGGATGGATGCCATAATGTTATCCAATTTCTCATCATAAAAGGATGAGGCAGAGTGTGAACCAGTAGGAGGTGCTGACGTTTCCGTCTTGATTCCCTTCCAACTATGACCAATGCTAGCATTGAGTGTATGGATTTTGATTGGACTTGGCTTTGGGTAAGGAGACTCATTGTCAGATGGATGAACACCTTTGAGCTTCAAAATCCTTGAAATGAGGCAGCAAAAAGGAATGCATGCCCTTGAATCAGTTCGTAGAATCGTTTTGCGCAAAAGATGAAAGATATGAGCACAAATGTTGATCTCTTCATCCGAAATTAGATCATGAAGGAATAAGGCTCTCCCTATATTCATATATCCGGTGCTGGATAGAGGATGTAGATTGTGGAACATGATTATGGTAAGCACTTGCAGTTCAGGAGATAGGGAAGAAACACTGATTGAATTCCCAGTTTGGGAGAATTCCAAGTTTCTTCCAAGGGTTTCCTGAAGTAAATCCTCTTCTGGATTCAAATCATCATATATCGGTGTTGTAGCAAGCATTGGCCGGTTGATGTGTAGGATATCTGCCAGATAAATAGGAGACACGGAGAAACTCTTTCCTCTAACCCAGCATTTGAGCTCATCTCCTTCAACAATGGCATTAGCATAAAATTCTTTCACCATGTTCACGTACGCAACATCAAGGTCAGAGAGAAGAAAGTTCCAATCCTTGGTGGCAAACCATATGGGAATGTTGGTTTCACGAAGAGATGATTGGTCAACAGCCCTTTCAACTAGTGGTGTGGCTTCTCTGAAATAATTTTCATGGGTCCGAAATGTAGCATAGGATCTGAATTTGTGGGGATCATATACTCCTGACGGTAATCGGGTCCTTTTTGGCCTAGGAGAGGGGTCATCAACATCAATCACCGGCTCTTTTCCCTTGTTGCTACCTCCTTTCACAGCTGCACTCTTGAATGAAGACATTTTTAAGCTGCATCATGTTACATCAAGAAGCAACAGAGACCACACAAGACAACAAACTCTATTAGCACAGAGTTAGTCCCCAAAAAAAAAATATTGTGGAAAATCCCTAAAATCATTAGATTAGGATCACAATCATGTCATAGAATGTGTGTGTGCTACAAATAACACATTTGTGCAGCCAAAGACAGAGTGAAATAACGCATATCCAACACAACCCACACAACAATCTCAGTAACACAACAAATACCCATATTCAACCATCAATAAATCTCAAATCTCAATAACAACTCACAAATCCCAATAAGGCAAAGAACATGAAATACTTAGGAAAAATAAGAAAACTCATACCTTTTTCTTGAAGATTGAAGTAGAAATGATGAGCAACAATGGGGATTTTTGTGAGGAACACGGTGGATTTGAGAGAGGTTCAATTGGGGAAGACAATGAACAGTCACAAAAGTTCGAGGGAAAACCCAAATGTTTTAAAAACTGACCAATTTGCGCAAAACACGCAATATTCACGGCTGAGTTAAGTTGTGTGCAATTCGCCAGGACAAGCCGCGAGACACTTGAGACGAAACTTTTGAAAAATTTGTCTAAGTGTTTTTCGCGACTGAAAGTTCTACCTGCGAGGAAGTTGCGAAGGGTGCCACGAACATTTCTGTGTAACCCTCGTGACTGGAGCTTTCACCCGCGAATAAGTTGCCAGTTTGAGTCACGAGAAACCGAAAAACCCAATTTTTTGAAAATTTTTCTAAGTGTTTTCGCGACTAAGACAATGACCCGCCACTAAGTCGCAAAAACCTATTGTATGAGTTTGCGACTGGAGACATGCGACTGGACTGACCCACGACCAAGTTGCCAGAACAGGGCAACACTGTTTTTGAAAAATAGACATTTTTTGTAAAAACAAAATATTTTCCAAAAACAACTAAAATAGGAAAAAATCTTTTTGTGTTTGATCAACAAAAATTGAGCATGTGAAAACACATTTAATCAAGTACAATCACACAAATGAATATGGCATTCGTTGAACATAGACATGTGTGATGTGTGTGGATATCTACAATGAGATAGACCTTAGTATAATGTGAAGCTTCAATGATCAATTCAACCAAGGCATACACAATTAGCACTAGATAGAGTGACCCATCTCAATTATAGAAATATGCATATATGACCTCCCACATAAACTTGATAACATAACTTTGAAACTTTTCATTTGGCTCCATATACAACATATCATTTGATCTTTTTGAATCATTACATCTCATTGTGTGATCGATGCCTAAAATTTTTGATATTTCAATTTGATGAGTTAGCCTTTGGCTTTTTGGGCATCATTCATTTCATTTTACGTCGCTTTCCCTTTTTCCTAGTCAAATACTACTATGTATGACAGGCTTTTGTAGCTCAATATCTCTTTTCATTTGGAGATTTACATTTGGTGAGCTCTTTAAGCAAAAATAATAAAATAAATGAGTGGGAAGATATATAGACACAAATCTATGTATGTCTCAAGATCAACAATACCATTGACTAATCATTCATGAAAAGTTTGAAGATCTATTTACAACAATCACATAAATGTCACGATTTCTCCCACAAAGATATGAGTGCATAGAGAACAAGCTACGCTCGTAAATGCACAAGGCCATTTGTACAAAGGTACAAGGCAAAATATGCTTGTGACAAAACACAATAATGTCGATCAAACTTTTTAGTTTTTCTACTTTTTATGTGTTTTTTGGATTTTTGACAAACAAAGCAATAAAAGATTGGTCCAGAAACAACAATGTAAAAACATTTAAAGCAAAAGCAAACAAGCAGAACATGCTATACAAATAACCAACAAAGTAGTGTGTGCTCTAAACTAGAGTAATCAACTCAAGACAGAGAAATAAAGCACACATCACACATGAGATTCAAGGAATTGTACCAACATCGATGGTCTTACGGAGTGATTCAAACTGTGGACCATCGAGAGGCTTGGTGAAGATGTCCACCTTTTGGTTGTCCGTATGAATGAATTCAAGACATACAACTCTATCTTCCACCAAATCTCGGATGAAGTGGAACATATCTATATGTGTTTTGACTTGGAATGCTGAACCGGATTCTTAGAGAGATTTATAGCACTGGTGTTATCACAGGAAACACAATTGTACCTTGCGGAATCCCATAGTCATGAAGTAGCTTCTTCATCCAAAGTAGTTGTGTACAGCAACTTCCAGCAGCTATATACTCAGCTTCAGTTGTAGAGAGAGATACAGAATTTTGTTTCTTGCTCATCCAAGAGGCAAGATTGTTTCCAAGATAGAAGCAGCCACCTAAAGTATTCTTTCGATCATCCATACTTCCAACCCAATCGGCATTCGAATAACCAACAAGACAAGCATTAGAGTCCTTTGAGTACCACAAGCCATAATCCGGAGTTCCATTGACATATCTTATGATTCGCTTCACCGCAGTCAAGTGAGATTCTTTCGGAATAGCCTGATATCAAGCATAAACACCCACACTAAAAGCAATATCCGGTCTACTTCCCGTGAGATAGAGTAAACTCCTAATGATACTCCTATACAAGGTTGGACTCACTTCTACCCCAGAAGAATCAACATTGAGCTTTGTAGATGAACTCATAGGAGTAGAGGCATGCTTCTTGGAGTCTAATCCAAACTTTTTGACTATATTTCGAGCATATTTTTCTTGTGAAATGAATATGCCTTCCTTCCTTTATTTGACTTGAAGGCCCAAGAAGAATGTAAACTCCCCCACCATACTCATCTCAAACTCTTTCTTCATTTCAGAAAATTCTATGGCTCGAGCATCAATAGTAGCTCCAAATACTATGTCATCAATATATACTTGAGCTACGAGAAGATAATCCTCATCATTCTTGACAAACAGAGTTCGGTCAGCATACCCTCTTTTAAATCCTCTATCCAGGAGGTACAGAGTAAGCCGATCATACCAAGCTCTTGGAGCTTGTTTCAAGCCATAAAGTGCTTTCTTCAATCTCCGCAGATCGTCTGAAAAGTGAGGATCTTCGAAGCATTTGGGTTGTTCAAGAAACACTTCTTCATTCAGATAGCCATTTAGAAATGCACATTTCACATCCATTTAGTAGAGTTTGAAGTTCATAGTGCATGTAATTGACATGAGAATGCGAATAGACTCAAGCCTTGCCACGGGAGCGAAGGATTCATCAAAATCTACTCCTTCTACTTGAGTGTATCCTTGAGCCACTAGCCGAGATTTATTCCGGATAATCTCTCCATCTTCATCGGTCTTGTTTTTGAAGATCCATTTGGTGCCAATGACATGAACACCTTCAGGCCTAGAAGCGAGTTCCCATACACATCATTCCTCACAAATTGATTCAGCTCTTCATGCCTTGACTCAACCCAATTTTCATCTTGAAGAGCTTTTTCTACCTTTTTCGGCTTAAATTGTGCTAGGTAGCAATGATATGTCACAAGATTGGCCAGAAGTTTGTTCCCTTTCTAAGGCAAAGACCTTCATGTAAAGACCCAATAATGTTACTTTCCGGATGGTTTTTAACCACTCGTGATGATGGTTTCTTTGAAGTGGACACTTCATCATTCCGAGAGATAGGAGGATGAACTTCCGAAAGAGTGAGAGGACTTGATGTTCTAAACATTGATCTAGTCTCCACTCTTGAGTTTACGGGAGTTGATTCCTTTTCCGGTGTATATCCTTCAACCTCAATATCAAGGGCTTCGGCCTCAACAGTGGGTTCTTTAGTGCTTGGCCCTTCTCCATCATCAACCATCTCTACTTTTGTTATAGCATCATCAATTTTCACGTTGATGGACTCCATTACTGTCTTTGTTCTCTTTAGGTGGGAATTATGTAAAGGTAGTGTGTGAGAGAGTGTGAAGAAAAGCTCAAAACTGTGCAACTCAGCAGGGCCTCGCGATTGTATCTTGCGACTAGCTCGCGGCTGGCAAGTCGCCAAAAGAGGCATACGTGTGAAGCATGCAGAGAAGCTGAAGAATCACGCCAGCTGTTGCACTAGAGGACAAAAGTCCCAGGCTAGCCAAGCAATTAGCTAGCGACTTGAACTCGCGACTCAATCCAGTCGCGAGGCCAAGTCGCTAGACCACTCTATTTGGGAAAAACTAACCTTTCGCATTCCAAACACACACCAATATAAATACCCCTTATACCCACGAAATGTAGGGAGCTTCCAGAGAGAATTTTGAGAGAGAAACCCCAGAGAAAAACAAGATTGACTCATCCACAATCTTCATCCTTTGATTCTCCAAATTTCTCTACTCTCACCCTCTCCATTGATACATTCTTGAGAGGTTTATTAGCCAAATCCTTTTCTCACCATACCCATATCTGTGAGAAGGCTTTTTGGTGCTTGGGAAGCAGTTAGGAAGGGACCAATTGATATTGGTTGATATTATGGGCTATAGTGGAATCCGGTAAGCTAGAGAAGACAAAGGTTCGGCGTAACCTCGTTGGAGCAAGAAGCTTGGAGGGCTTAGGTACACTGGGTAGATTAGGCTTGGAGGGTCTTCAGCTGTTCATGTATCCCAACTTCATTCTCTAGTGGATTATTGACCGCTTGGAGGGCGACAGAGAAGTTTTACGCCGAGGACTTCGGTTTCCTTTTCGATAACACATTGATGTGTTGTCTTTGTATTTGCATCTCTCTTCTCTTAATATGGTTGTGATTTTATTTGGTTTAAATTGTTTTATCAATTCTGTTTTAGCTTATTTTCATATTCCGCACATACATTGTTTGATAATAAGCTTGAATTGGTAATTTGTAATTTGGGGGTTTAAACGTTCAAGGTGTTTTACACACTATTTGAACATTCAAAATCTATAGTATTTAAATTAAAATCTATATAAGAATGACTATCAATATTTAAATACTATTGATAGTCATTCTTATATATGTATATATATATATATATATTTTTTTTTTAATTCTTTAAAAAGTCTTATAAGGATATTATTATGTAGAAAATGTAAATTGTCCGTATTTGTTTATTTTATTTTATTTTTTTATTACTTCTTAATTTTTGTTAACGTGAAGCACTTTTTTTTTTTCTTTTTTACAGTTCATTAATTCTAAATTCTTTAGTTTTTGTATTCAATAACTCATTTGGATGAATATTTATGATGTGGTCCCACACTTAACTCCAAAATTAAGAAATAAAACTCTCTCTAAAAATAAATAATTTAGGACACATGGCGCAAAATTAGACTTCAATAGTAAAATCTAATTGGATTTTGAAAGCTCGAAAATCTGTTAAAATATAAGAGCTGTTTAGACCCCCAAATTAAAAATTACGGCTCGATAGATTTTATTCTAACTTATACTAAGTGCGGAATAGAGTAAATGCGAGTGGACAAACAAATAAACTACTCTAAGCCATATTCAATATAACATAGCAGTAATATGAAAGCTAAAATAGTAGGGAAGAAGAATGCAAACACAAGATAACACGCCGATGTGTTATCGAAGAGGAAACCGAAGTACTCAGCGTAAAACCTCACCGCCGCCCTCCAAGCGATAATTGATCCACTAGACAATCAGTTAGGATACATAGGTTAGCAAGAGACCCTCCAAGTCTAATCTACCCGATGCACCTAAGCTCTTCAAGCTCCTACTCCAACAAGACTTCTCGGAACCGTGTCTTGTCTAGCTCTCCGGATCTCACAATACGCCCGATTGCATCTGCCAAAGCCTGGCTTTTTCCAATGCTTCCCAGCAACACCAAAACCTCACTAAACACTCTGAAAGGGTGTGGTAATTTTTTGGGTTATCAACCTCTCAATGGTATGGAAATGGAGAGGTAGGAGTTGAGGAAAATCCACAAGCAATTCTATAGAGAATTGTGGGTATAACAATCTCTAAATCTCAAGGTTTGTGGCTAGGGTTTTCTCTTAGAAGCACTCCTCAACATATGTGGGTAATGTGGGTATATATAGTGTGGATAAGGATAAAGTGTATCAGTATTGACAATTCAGCAAAACAGAATGTTTCGCAGGTATCTCGCGAGAAGGCCTTACTCGCGAGACACTTGCGAAACACAGCTGTCTCCATTTGTCCTGACTCTTCGCATTTCCGTCATGTGCAGGGCACATGCATTACTTCGTGGGATGCTTACTCGCGAGCTACCCGCGAAAACACTTCAGTCTTCAATGCCTTAAGTCTTCATACTCTCTCTCTCTCACACACAACCCTTACAAATAAATCCCACATGAAATATAGGGTTCAAAAGATTGAACAGAATTACAATCAAATTTGGCATGGAATTAAAGCCAACAAAACACAGTTGTAAATTACAACTTTACAATCTACCATTTTGGCTATTCCGTGACAAAACCCCTAAAACAAACTTTAGACTTAAACGCGAGTTTGGGAACAGTGGCAAAACTCACTCACACCTAATCTAGAAGCTGTGAAGCACTTGCTCGTATATACTTGTAACCTAAAACACTCGCACACAAACAAAACTTTCATTAAGCTAATGACAAGTTGAATACATGGTACATACATAAGCAAGTAAAGTGCAATCAAGTTTGTAAAAACTATAAAACATGTAAGCATATCTTGATCAAACAAGGTCCATCATTAAAGAATATGACTACAATGAACATTTAGCAAGTAAATTCTCATCCAGACATGCAATGCAATAGAGACCAATCACAATGATCAATTGCATGTCCGACACACAACCAATGCAAAATACATGAAGTATATGCATCTAGGATACAAGATCCTACAAGGGTACAAGTGTGAGGTACTTAAGATATATAATCAACATCTAAAAGTACTAAAAAATGCTACAAAGCATTGAGATAAACACAAGTACTGAATATTAAACAGAAATTAAAAACAAAGTACTTAAGCTTTAAAAAAAAGCAATAAAAACTGTAAACAAATAGCAGCTTCTAGCTTCTCCTCCCCCTATCACTACACTCCCCCTATCAATGACACCATCTCCCCCTTTTTGTCATGATTTAGCTAGTCTCCATGTTCTTCTAGCTTCTATTGAATTTGGTTCAATTGAGTCTAGAGAGATGTGAACTTTGTGTCGAAGCAAATGTGTTGGGAGTGCATGATGATAGCTAGTCCGGATATTTTGGTATTAATCTCTTGAAGTGCAGCCATGATGTTGTCTAGCTATTCATCACAGGCATGGGAGGTTGAGCTTGAACTTCCCGGAGCAGCATGACTTTCTTGCTTGGTACACTTTTTGGTGTGACTCATACTAGCATGGAGAGTGCGGATGTTAATTGGACTTGGCTTTGGGTATGGGTGCTTATCTTCTGAGGGATGCACTCATTTGAGCTTCAACATCCTTAAGATAAGGCAGCAAAAAGGAAGACAGTTCCTTGAAGCAGTTCATTCAACAGTTTTTGCCAAGATGTGGAAAATATGAGAACACACATCAATTTCCTCGTCAGTGATCAGATCATGCAAGAATAATGCTCGACTGAGATTCTTGTACCCAACGCTTGACAAAGGATAGAGGTTGCTGAACATGATCATCGTGAGAAGCCTTAATTTGGGAGATAAAGATGCCATACTCATGGAATTCCCATTGGAAGAGAACTCCAAATTATTTCCTAAAGCTTCTCGAAGAACCTCCTCATCCAGATTCAATCCATCATATACTGGTGGGTTAATGAATATCGGTCCGTTGATGCAAAGGATTTCTGCCAGATAGACGGGTGTCACTGAGAAAATTTTTCCTCTAACCCAGCACTTGTGTTCCTCTCCTTCTGAAATGGCATTAGCATAGAACTCTTTCACCATGTTCTCGTAAGCATCATCAAGGTTGGAGAGAAGGAAGTTCCAATCCTTGGTGGCAAACCATTCAGGGATTTTGGTTTCAAGGAGAGATAGCTGGTCAACAGCCCTTTCAACCAATAGCGAAGCGTCTTCAAAGTATCTCTTATAGTTCTGAAATGCAGCGTAAGATCTAAAATTTTCAAGGTCATAAACTCCTGTCGGTGATCGAGCTCTCTTTGGCCTTGGGGAAAGGTTATCAACATCAATCACAGGCTCTTTTCCTTTGCTGTTGCCTCCTTTCACAGCTGATGTTTTGAAAGGAGACATCTGCACACATGATTACCAAGCAAGAGAAAAACAAGTGCAAAACACAAAAACAGAACACAAACATGATTAGTTTCATGTTAGTCTAAAACAAAGGTAAAAGTGTTTAAAACATAGCACAAACATCTTAAAACAGAACAAAACACAGTTGAAACAACATGCTTAAAGTGCTAATGCATGTAAACATGAGCAAACTCCAAGAAAAATAGCAACTGTGCATGTGTGTGCAGGAGGTGATGCATAGTGTGTGCCTAGTGTGTGCCTAGGTGGTGCATGGCATGGCATTGAGGCACAAAATGGGCAAAGTGTGTAAAACACACACCCATTGACCAAAACATGTCAAACATGTTCAATCAAGAGTAAACCCAAGCAATGGAACTCATTTGAGTCTAATTCAACACGAAAATGCCACTTGAGCATTTTGTCAAACACAAAGCATGCAACACTACACTACATGAATGGACAATGCATGAACACATGTAAAAATGCCTTAATACAGGATTAAAATGCCACAAGGGGCCAACACAGATACACACAAACCAAATGGGACTCAGCCTGATCAAAATTTTGAAAGAATTTTGCTGAAAATCAAGAATCCCAACCCTTTTTCGAAAAATCCCCAATTTTAAAACCTAAGTTAATTTCTGCAAAATCTAAGACATAAATGAAAATAATGTTTAAGAAAACATACCTTGAAGTGATTTTACAGAAATTTGTGCTTGAAAAATGATGGGGTTTGAGTAAAAATCAGTTTTGGGTTGAGAAGAGTTCGAGAGAGGCAAGGCGAGGGAAATAAAAAGTGTTTAAAAAACTGTCACATCAACCTTATAAAACTGAAAACACGCGTTTTTCGTGGGTTAGGCAGTCGCGAAAAACACCACTGAAGCACATAAGCTTTCACGAGAAGCTTTTAGTCGCAAAACAGTTGCGAGGCAGTCGCGATAGCCTCTATATGAAACTTGTGTTTTTCTAGTTTTTGCCTAAAAATCATTTCGCGAGAAGGGTTTAGTCACGAAATAGTTGCAAGGTAGTTGCGATACTCTCTATATGAAAATAAAATTTTTAGAATTCCCTTAAACACTTTTTGCAGGAAGCTCTAAGTCGTGAGCTTCTCGTGAAACTGCCTCTGAACTAGATTTTGAAGAAAAACACAAAAAGGCATTTTAAACAAAAACTTAAAAACACGAAAGTATAAAATCACTTTCAAAAACATATAAAATACTCAAAAATCTTTTTGGGTTTGATCAGCAAGTAATTGAGCATACACATCACATTTGAACATGTACAATCACACAAATGAGATAAGCACTATTTGAACAAAGTCTTGTGTGTTGTGGATGAATGTCAAATGTGGAATAGTCTTTAAACCAGAGTGAAGCTTCAATGATCAATTCAATCAAGTCATACACAACTGGTACTAAATCAAGTGGTCTATCTCAATTATAGAAATGAATATATATGACCTTCCACAAGAAAATGATTACAAATCTTAGAAGCTTTTCATTTGGCTTCTGCACAAATCATAACATTTGATCTTTTTGAACAATGCATCTCATTTTTGAGATCAGTGCATGAAATTTTTTATATTTCAACATTGAGATTTATCCTTTGGCTTTTCGAGCACCATACATTTCAATTTAAAATGTCGCTTTCCCTTTTTCCTAGTCAAATACTAGTATGTGCGACAACTTTTGCAACTCAGAATCTCTTTTTCATTTTGAGGTTTACATTTGGTGAGCTCTATTGCAAAAAACATAAAAATAAAGGTGGGAAGATATATTGGCACAAGTCTATAAAAGTATTAAGACCATCAAGACTATTGACTGTATGTTTTTAGACCCCTTAAAACCACAATCAGATTAACCTAGGTAATTAGCCAAGTGATTACTTAGTCAAATTAACAAATCTAGGTTAACACAAATATATCATATCAATGTATAGCAGCGGAAAATAAAAAAACACAACGATATGATAACCCAGGAAAACCAAACGGGTAAAAATTTAGGGAGGATCTAATCTAGCTATCCTCAAGGTAAAAAGCAAATCCACTAGAAAGAATCAAAGTTTTACAATAGCGACTTAGACCACTAACATCCTATTGCTACCCACCAGTAGAAACTTACAGACACGACCACGTGCAAGCTTCGAGACCACGTACTCCTTCTTTCTTTGGCCTTTGCAAAACACAAACACCTACATTTATGACTTTGAGATCCCACTCAAAGGTTTACCAACACAAACTCTCCTGTTTGTGACTCCTAGACCACCCTTGAAGGTTTAGATCATTAGCACCTTTGATGACTAGAGAAGGCAGCAACTTCTACAATACCAGATCTTGAGATTCTTCAAGTAATAACACCGGTAGAAGATATGAGAGAGCTTTTTAGGAACAAAACCCTAAATACAAAAGAGGCACTCTCTTCTCTCTCTAAAAAGCCTTATAAAAACGTGCTTAGGATTTCCTTTATACACTGGGAGAAGTAGATCTGAAACCCTAATCTTTAATAGGCTTGAACTACTATTTTGGCTTAATTAAAATTCTGCAGATACGACTTTCGATCGATCGAGCCTATCTTTCGATTGATCGATCGAACTAGACAGATTATGAAATCTTCTTCCTGCAGCTTGTATGTTCTTGAATCTTGACTTGAATCACCTTGAGCATTGTCTAATAATACCTACAAACTCTAAGATCTATATCTAGACAAGTTTGTGTTCACGATTTGCCAATTATTCTAAATTTTTAAAACCTAACAATCTCCCCCTTTGGCAATTCGTGACAAAACTTTCATGCAAAATGAAATGCTCAAATACAAGAACAACCCAATACAATAAAATGCCCAATTACATCACAAATTCCAATCTAAGACTTCCTAACCAAAAAGTTGCTAATAAGAGGTAGAAGGTCTTGATCAGAATATACCTGTCTTTCCTGAAACACTCAACAAACGCATAAACGCATGTGTGGAAAATACAAGTAAAAAAAAATAAATTCTTGACTTCACAAAACACAAAACAAAGACGTATATCATGAATAACTCATAAATATAAATCAATGAGCAGTGAAACAAGAAAGTATCTCCCCCTATCAAAAACAATTTCAACTCCTCCTAAACAAAACAAACAAGATTCCCACATATTCTCACATTTCATCAAAATCTCCCCCTTTTTGTCATGTATTGACAAAGACAACTCAATAAAGAGTAAACATACGCAATAAAGGAAAAGAGAAAATTGAGAATCAAGGGAACACAAAACAATTCAACTCTATAGAAAATAGAGACTACTCCCCCTATGAAGAGCAACAAAGGGTCAAAACAAGCTTCTCCCCCTATAAAAATAGGAAAAAAACAAAACAAGTTTTGGGAAAAACAATTTTGGGGAAAAATTTAGGAGGTGGGGATAAAGAAAAACACACAAACCTAACTTTAAAAAAATTAAGTTGAGGATACACATGAAGAAAAATATTCTCTCTTTCAATAAATGCAAACATGACACTATGTGACCCATAAACAGTTGCATGAGTAGAGAAAATATTTGCACACTGATTATCCATCATATCTCTTAAAAAAAATATTTTCTGCAGTTCACACATAAAAATAGCATATACTAAAAAGTACATAATTCAAAAATTAATCAATCAATTTCTAAATCAAGTTGAGTACCCAAATTAGCAAAGTGTATGCATATTATGTGTGAAAACAATGAGAGATATGACTGCAAAACTGCAAGATGGATACAAAAAATCAATGTAATGCATGTGAATCCTAAACATAAATGATGCATGAAAAAAAATTTGGTCAAATACTTAAAAACTGAAAATTTTTCAGTTTCGATCGATCGAGCATCGATCGAATGCCAATCGAGTCAGGTAGATTCAAACCAAAAATTTTATCGCAATTTCGATCGGTTGAGAAACAGATTCGATCGATCGAAAATCTGGAAAAATCAAATTTTTGAAAAACAAAGCAATTTAATGCAGAAACTCCTCAAAGCACAATATTTCATGAATGAAATGCATGAGTATGAGATTAAAAGTTTTTCAAAAACACTTGAATTCAACCCAAATTTTCCAAAAACAAGTTTTTCAACCAATTTGTCTCCAAAACTCAAACATTAAAAACATTTTGCATCAAAATCCAGGAACATGTAATCTTGAATGGCCACAACAAGATCACACACAATATAATGTACCAAGTTTAGCAAAGAGTAACTTGTGTAGTGTGTGCAAATAGCAAAAGCTTGAGATACATGTGAGGTGATCTGTAAATAGAAATCAAGCACAATTTCTACAAAATTCATCACATTGAATTTGAAAGAGACTATCACCAAAAGAGTTACATCATATAACTCCCACATCTCCTAGAAAACAAGCTTGCAATCATGTAAGTTTCTTAATTTGCCTCATAATATACACACCAATTTTATTTGATCAGAAACTTATTAAATTAGCAGGGATAATGTACACACCAATTTTATTTGATTGTGAAGGTATTAAAGCCCAATAATGTACACACCAATTTTAGCATTTAAACCGAGGCTACACCTTATGTTCTTTTTGTGTATGTGCTACACTTTCTCGAGCACAAAATGTTACGATATGCACTAAGGTGTTCATGATTAGCTAGTAAACAGTGATGAGATGGTTATTTATGCCTTTCTCAAAAGGTTCAATTCCGACAGTCAAAGACATGTGACTTCAAGATCAAGACAAAGTGATCAAAAACTATAAACATCTCCCACATAATATGCACTACAAAGCTCAAACTAGTAAAGTGCAATAAATAAGCTCATCCAAGCTAAACAAGGCACATAAACTTGTTATGTAAAAATAAAATGGCCAATCCTTGATTATAAATCAAAGGTGTGAAATACAAAACACAAAAATCTTTTTGGTTTTTAAAAATTTTATGACCAAAAACAAAAAGCACACATTATGCTAAATGAACAATGCAAATGCAGTGCATGACAGTGCTTAACTAAGCTATAGAGGGTACACAAACAAGAAATATCAATTTCTTAATTAACCCTTGAGTACATATACAAACTAGTACATACTCTCACAAAATCAGAAAAAGCTTAGCACTTATATAACACATACTATTCAAGTTTCTCCACAATGTCAAGCATGTTCTAAATCAAGAGAGAGATATCATAATTCATGTAATCCTCAAGAAAAATAAAACTACCAAAAACAGAAACAAAACATGTCCACAAATAATTGAAAGAATTAAATCAGGGACAAGTTAGCAACACTCACCTTAGAGAATCTTTTCTCACCCATCTAGCACGAGTCTTCGGCTTTGTAGGTGAAAATCCATGTGAAGCAGAGTGTATTTGAGGGATTACACCAATCTTCTAAGAAAGACTGAAATCCTATAAATTCCTTTCACAAGCCAACAAGCTTAAATTTTTCAAAATAATATGAAACAATTTATATGGACTTATGGAAGGAGAAATATCATCGCATATCCTAGAGTGAAACACAGAATGCTTAAATTTCAATTTATGACAATTAGAACGAATGTGACCAGAGACACCACAAAAGTGACAAACAAGAACAAATTTAGGAACATCAGTATTCCTAACAACAAATCTAGTCTCAGATTTTGGTTTTTGCCTCAATAAATAACAATTTGGTCTAATATGACCAACAACACCACAAAGGTGACAAGTAGGCACAAAAACAGATTTATTATGCTCTCTAATAGTAGGTTTAGACATAGGTTTAGAAACTTCAGCATCTACATCAGAAGTTTTACCTTTATCTAACCTAGCAAAATAAGTCTTTTCTTTATTATTCCTCTTTAAATGAGGGATATAAACTTTCTCAGTTTTAGGCTTAAAAGAAACAGAAACACTTCTGTTATCAACAACAGGCCTGGTACTAGTCAAATTTTCAATTTTAGTTTTAGATTCAACTAACTCTTGTTCTAAACTTTTCATCTTCTCATCTTGAGAGGCAATTTGATTTCTCAAAAATTCATTCTTTTTATTAGATTCATCTAATCTAACAACCAATTCTTCTTTTTCAAGATTAGCCAATTTTAAGTCTTCCTTGAATTTCTTAGCAATTTTCATAGATTTCAATAATTCCTTACGAAGAGTTTCACAAGCATCAATAAAATCAACAGAAACATGAGCATAAACATGATCAGAAAGACACTTCAAATTATCCATGACAACAGGGATCAAGGATCAGCTCTTCGATCAAAAGATCTAAAACAAAAGAGTAACCCGCTCTAATACCACTTGTACGTTTTTAGACCCCTTAAAACCAGAATCAGATTAACCTAGGTAATTAGCCAAGTGATTACTTAGTCAAATTAACAAATCTAGGTTAATACAAATATATCATATCAATGTATAGTAGCGAAAAAAAAAAAAAAAAAAAAAAAAAAAAAAAAAAAAAAAAAAAAAACACACACACACACACAACGATATGATAACCCAGGAAAACCAAATCGGTAAAAAACCTGGGGAGCTTACTGACACGACCACGTGCAAGCTCCGAGACCACAGACTCCTTCTTTCTTTGGCCTTTGCAAAACACAAACACCCACGTTTATGACTTTGAGATCCCACTCAAAGGTTTACCAACACAAACTCTCTTGTTTATGACTCTAAGACTACCCTTGAAGGTTTAGATCATTAGCACCTTTGATGACTAGAAAAAGCAACAACTTCTACAATATCGGATCTTGAGATTCTTCAAGTAATAACACCGATAGAAGATATGAGAGAGCTTTTTAGGAACAAAACCCTAAATACAAAAGAGGCACTCTCTTCTCTCTCTAAAAAGCTTTATAAAAACGTGCTTAGGGTTTCCTTTATATACTGGGAGAAGTAGATCTGAAACCCTAATCCTTAATAGGCTTGAACTGCTGTTTAGGCTTAATTAAAATTCTGCAGATACGACTTTCGATCGATCGAGCCTGTCTTTCGATCGATCGAGCCTGTCTCTCGATCGATCGAACCAGACAGATTATGAAATCTTCTTCCTGCAGCTTGTATGTTCTTGAATCTTGACTTAAATCACCTTGAGCATTGTCTAATAATACTTATAGACTCTAAGATCTATATCTAGACAAGTTTGTGTTCACGATTTGCCAATTGTTCTAAACTTTTAGAACCTAACATTGACTAATCATTCATGACAAGTTTGAAGATCTATTTACACAATCACACATAGTTTTTAAGATTTCTCCCACAAAGATATATGTGCATACATAACAAGCTTGTGAGGGATTTCACAATTTGCTCCAATACCAATGGGCTTGGTCTGCGATCGAATGCTATAAAAGATATGTGCCCCCTCATCCTTTACCAATTGGTGGTTGGATGGATTGGTAAGGCACACGGTCCGACAAGTGGTATCAGAGCCAAGGTCATAGGTTCGAGTCATTGGAGCCGCATTGTGAGGGAGGGATTGTGAGGGATTTCACAATTTGCTCCTATACCAATGGGCTTGGTCTGTGATCGAATGCTATAAAAGATATGTGCCCCCTCATCCTTTACCAATTGGTGGTTGGATGGATTGGTAAGGCACACGGTTCGACAAAGCTAAACTCGTAAATGCACTACGCCATTAGTACGAAGGTACTAGGCCAAACTCACATGTGATATACACAACACAAGCAATCAAACTTTTTGAAGATCTTTCAATTTTTATGGGTTTTTGAATTTTTTGAACACACTCAAAAACAGAACAAGTAAATTAAGATCAACAAAACAATAAGTACAAAATAAAACTTGTAAAAAAAATGCTATAAACCGGAAGCAATGACACAAATTGAATTATGCATGTCATGATGCATGAACCTATGACCCTAAACGTTGAAAGCATTAATGTATGGACATAGGAAGTGATCATGCATAAGTACCCTTCTGCACCCACACTTTACAAGTGTTTTGGGTGAGAGCCTTAGATGGTGGGATACGACCAACATAACTTTCAAACCTCGGAGTGAAGCTAGCAAGGCACAGTGATATGTTCTTCAACATCTCCATAACGTCTCCAATGAGATGTCCCTCACTATCTTCCTTTGGTCTTCTCTTTGAAATTTCTTGGCCACACATAGAGTCAGCCTTCTTGAGTGCGTGAAGCTTGAAATAGTTAGGCCTGGTATGCCCTTGTGTGCCACAATGATGACACAGATGCTTTACTTGAGGCCCCCTTTGATTTCTGGATAATGACTTCCCTTTTTCCGTTGGCTTTGCACCAATGGTTCTCTTTACTACAGCAAGGTTCTCAATCTCAGGTTTCACTTCTTTGAGTTTCTCTTCATTCTTGGCTGAAATGAACTTCACTTCCTTCTTGGGTTTGCTGCTCGAACTTCCTTCTCCGGTATAACCCAAACCGGTCTTATCATGTGAAGACTTTTGAGAGGACAGCACATTATCAAGTTTCTTGGTGGAGATGCACTCAACCTTGACATTAGCTTGAATAATTTCAAGTTCAAGAAACTTGATCTTAGAGTAAGCTTCAACCAACTCTCCCTTGAGTCATTCCACTTCACACTTTGCTTCCTTGTGTTGCACAAGCATACACCTATGCTCTTCTTCAACTTTTTTCATCTTTTTCATAGCAAGATTCGCAACTTTGGTGTATTTTCCACAATCTTCCAGCAGAGAATCATATGCTTCTTATAGGTTGATTTCCCCTTCATTTTGGCACACGTCTTCATCTTCTGATTCTTCAATTTCCTCATCCTCATCTATAGTTTCCTTCACTATCACATTCTCCTTCTGTGTCTGAATTTGAGCTGTCAGAATCACTAAGGGTGGTGGCAAACACTTTGCCCTTCCCTCTCAAATAGTTGGGACACTCCTTCTTGAAATGTCCATGGTCATTGCATTCGTAACACATAATTCCTTGAGGGGATTGAAACTCCTTCCCATCTTTCTTCTTAAACTCCTTCCATCTTTCTTCTTAAACTCCTTCCTATCACCCTTGGAGGATGAAAACTTTCCTTTGCTAAATGGCTTCCCGCTGTTTTTCATCTTCAGAAAGTTTCGGAAGTTCTTTGCAAGGAATGCTACCTCCTTCTCCACATCATCTTCTTCAGAGGAGTCATCAATTCTCTCGATGATGGTTTTGAGAGTAAGAGATTTGCTCGACTTATGAGAAGGCAGTCCTAGCTCATATGTTTGGAGAGATCCAATGAGTGCTTGGATTTTGATCTCATCCAAATCCTTACTTTCCTCTATAGCTGTGACTTTTGCTCAAAAGCTCTCCGGTAAAGACCTCAAAATCTTTCTCACCACCTTAGCATCCTCAATCTTCTCTTCGAGATTGAGCTTAGCAATTACGATTTCATTGAGCTTCCCATAGAATGAATCGAAAGACTCATCATTACCCATCTTGAGCTGTTCAAATCTGGTGGTAAGCATTTGGAGTTTTGTGTCCTTAACTTTCTTGGTACCCTCATGGGTAGTCTTAAGAATCATCCAAGCTTCCTTGGCTGTCTCTACATGCGATATCCTGTGAAATTCATCAGTAGACACACCACAAAATATAGCGTTAATAGCCTTATTGTTTGCATTTGCCAATGCAAGAGTTGCCTTGTCCCATTCGGACTTGGCTGTCGTGGGTTTAACATACCCATTCTCGACAGAATCCCATACGGACTCATCTATAGCACACAAGAAAGCCCTCGTATGGACCTTCCAAAAGGCATAGTTTCTCCCATCAAAGAATGGTGGGGCATTGAGTGATTGTGATCGGTCTATCACAAAAGGGTCAAGGATCACACTCAAGTAATAAAACCACAGCGAGTGTATCTGCTCTGATACCAATTGAAAGCTCGAAAATGTGTTAAAACACAAGAGCTGTTTAGACACCCAAATTAAAAATTACGGCTCGATAGATTTTACTCTAACTTATACTAAGTGTGGAATAGAGTAAATGTGAGCAGATAAACAAATAAGCTACTTTAAGCCATATTCAATATAACACAGCAGTAATATGAAAGCTAAAAGAGTAGAGAAGAAGAATGCAAACACAAGATAACACGTCAATGTGTTATCGAAGAGGAAACCGAAGTACTCGGCGTAAAACCTCTCCACCGCCCTCCAAGCGATAATCAATCCACTAGACAATTAGTTGAGATACATGTGTAGGAGGCAAAATTTTAAGCCAATTATAAAATGCCGCATCAAAATTTAATGGCAAATTTTGAATTAATGTCATTAAATTAATTAAATCAAATGATGACATGCGTCATCCAAATTGGCATCACATAGGCATATCAAAATTTGCCATGTGTCATTTGGCCCACAAGATAAAGATAAATTTCCTATTCAAAATGTATAGGTAATTATCTTTATTAAAATAAATAAAAAAATAAAATAAAGATAAATTTTCTATTCAAAATTGGTAGATAATTATCTTTATTAAATAAATTAAATAGAGATAATTATTTATCTTTGTAGATTATTATCTTTATCAAAATATGATCTTTATCAAAGATAAATAGAGATAATTATCTCTAAGAAGAATTTGGACCAATCAAAAGTCTGCTACATACTTTCAAGCATATCAATTCATAGTGGAGCTTATCCTCTGAAATCACTATAAATAGAGGACATCCCCTCTCATTTTAAACACGAAGTTTTCAAGGGGTCCAAGCTTTGGAGAAATTCTGTCTCAAGAATCTTTGAAGAACTTGAAGCATCTTTGAAGAACTTGAAGAACATTCAAAGGGCTTGAAGAACAACAAATCTCTATCAAGCTCAAGGCTAGAGATTCGTTGAGAAGACCGTTCAATCCATCTTCCAACCAAATTCAAGAAGATCTATTGTTCGAGTTCTTTGAAGTTCTATTGGAATTAAGCTAAAAAGCCTCCATAAACCTCAACAAACCCAAATCTTTGAAGCTCAACAGATCAAGGCTTTAAAGCCCCGAAGAACTTCAACCCTAGAGCCTTCACATTTGAAGACTTGAAGAACAATAAATCTCTAATAAGCTCGAAGCTAGAGATTTATTGTGAAGACCGATCAATCCATCTTCCAATTAAAGTTAAGAAGATTCTTGTTCAAGTCAAATTCAATGAAGATAGAATCAGAAGGTATTCTTTTGTAAAAGAATCGAAATAGAGATTGTACTTATTATACATCAATACAAATTTATATTTGCAAACAATATTTCTTTTCAATTGTTTGATTTTCTGCAATTGAGAAAATTTTGTGTTTACAACATGGGTTAGCAAGAGACCCTCCAAGCCTAATCTACCTGATGCACCTAAGCCCTCCAAGCTCCTACTCCAACAAGGCTTCTCGAAACCATGTCTTGTCTAGCGCTCCAGATCCCGCAATACTCCTGATTGCATCTGCCAAAACCTGGCTTCTTTCAATGCTTCCCAGTAGCACCAAAACCTCACTAAACCCTCTAAAAGGGTGTGGTAAGTGTTTGGGCTATCAACCTCTCAATGGTATGGAAATGGAGAGGTATGAGTTGAGAAAAATCCACAAGCAATTGTGTAGAGAATTGTGGGTATAACAATCTCTAATTCTCAAGGTTTGTGGCTAGGGTTTTCTCTCAAAAGCACTCCTTAACATATGTGGGTAATGTGGCTAGGGTTTTCTCTCATGAACTCGAGTTCTATGCAAGTTTTTGTTTTTTTTGTACCTATAACTCGAGTTCATGGAGCTCGAGTTTCAAAACACCACTATAGGCTCCTTAAAACATCACTATAGGCTCCTTAAAATGCCACTATAGGGCTTAACTCGATTTTGAGAAAATCGAGTTTCAAAAGAGGGGCATTTCCCTAATTAGTTTGGGAAAGAGGGAAAAATGCTGGATTGTTTGATAAAAAGGGGCAAAGGCCAATTTTGTCCTTCATTGTGGGGATTGCCCTTGGACTCGTTATAAAACAAGTGTTATTTTCTTTCTATTACCGATACAGGTAGACTTCTATTTCAAGCAATTATAACAAGAGAGAAAAGCTTTCAGAAAATAGTAGATTATTGAAGAGAAGACTTAGCAGTCATCACTCAGCAGCTAGCTCACCAGACTTCTCTTTAGACTATATTCCGCCCCTCAAATTGGATCGGTTTTTGTTTCTTCTTAATGTTATTCTTATTTTTTGTGCTCAAGAATATGGGTATTTTGGGCTGTTCAAGTATCTACAATATATTCTTCCAGTTTCGGTTGTATGTAATTCTCTCGTCCTTCACACCAGAAAATTACAATATGATTGTCTTGGACTTTCCAAGCAGTTACTATTCTTTTAAATGTGTGTACTTCAATCGTTTTTTCTGGGTAAACCAAATAATTACAAAGAAGAATTCTCTGTAATTATTTACTTTTTACTATTATTAGATTTGAAATACTTTTTATTTTTTTTCTTTTTCAATCACTATTTGAGAACTCAAATGCTGACTCCAAACCAAATAAAAAATAGAAAGAAAAAAATAGTGGACCATAATTAACTGATCAAGACAACGTGCAATATGCCAATATGTCACCTTCAGCACCTAATAAAACCAAGAAAAGTTTCAAAATTTGTACCTTTCACCCTTCTGGATTCAAACAAATGTCATTGTGAAATTGTATGGGAGTCAAATAATCAGTTTAATTTAGTCAAACAAATATATTAAAAAGAAATGTCAATTTGTAGCTTGGTACATTATCTGGTGATATTTCTAAGAAATATGTTGAACTTAGGCAGCTGGAGCTTTGAAGTTTAACTTAATTTGAGAATGATTTGTTTTAGCTACTTGAGAAGCATTCACTGCAGAAAATTGACTACATGCTTTCACATGATTTTATTAAGTATAAGTTGGCAAGCCAAAATTTTCAAAGAAGATATAAAATAATTAATTAACGAAAATGAAATGCTTTCACCTGTTTTTATTAAGTATAAGTTGGTTAGCCAAAATTGTCAAAGAAGATATAAAATAAATAAATAAACGAAAATGACAATTTTTGGGGGACAAATTAAAGATATTATCTTTGTGGTATATCTTTCAACCATAGAGCTCCTTCATGCTTTATTTTGTGACATTTACCCGAATTGTGATTTGCTCAGTTATAGACATCTCTTGTTATTTTTAACACAAGTTGATAATGTGACAAGTTCTAACCTTTTTTTTTTTTTTTTTTTTTTTTTTTGGAGAATCTAACAAGTTCTAACCTATTAGAAAAGAATTTAAAAATAAAAAGATCATTCTACCTTAACTGAGAAAATTAGAAAGAGTGAAACTAAGAGAATTAACGTGGTTTAATCTAAAGACCAATGTGTACGTTTTTAGACCCTTGTAAAACTAGATTGTTTAACCTAATTAATTAACCAAGTGAATACTTAGATTTATTATTCAGATCTAGGTTAAAACAAAACAATCATATCAATGTAAAGTGGGGAAAATAAAGAACACAAAGATATGATGACCCAGGAAAACCAAACTGGTAAAAAACCTGGGGAGGATTTAACCTAGCTATCCTCAAGGTAAAAAGCAAATCAACTATGAAAGAATTGAAGTTTGTACAATAGCAACTTAAACCACTAATATCCTATTGCTACCTCGAGTAGAAAACTTACTACCACGACCCCATGATAGCTCCGAGTCTACGGACTACTTCTTTCTTTGGCCTTTGCAAAACACAAACACCCACGTTTGTGACTTTGAGATCCCACTCAAAGGTTTAGCAACACAAACTCTCCAGTTTGTGACTCCAAGACCACCCTTGAAGGTTTAGATCATCAGCACCTTTGATGACTAGAGAAGGCAACAACTTCTACAACAATGGATCTTGAGATTCTTTAAGTAATAACACCGGTAGAAAATATGAGAGAGCTTTTTAGGTACCATGACCCCATGTTAGCTCCGAGTCCATAGACTACTTCTTTCTTTGGCCTTCACAAAACACAAACACCCACGTTTGTGATTTTGAGATACCACTCAAAGGTTTAGCAACACGAACTCTCATGTTTGTGACTCCAATACCACCCTTGAAGGTTTAGATCATCTGCACCTTTGATGACTAGAGAAGGCAACAACTTCTACAATACCGGAGCTTGAGATTCTTCAAGTAATAACATCGGTAAAAAATATGAGAGAGCTTTTTGGGTACAAAACCCTAAATACAAAAGAGGGCACACTCTTCTCTCTCTAAAAAGCCTTATAAAAACATGCTTAGGGTTTCCTTTATATACTGGGAGAAGTAAATCTGAAACCATAATCCTTAATGGGCTTGAACTGCTGTTTGGGCTTAATTAAAATTCTACAGATACGACTTTCGATCGGTTGAGCCTATCTCTCGATCGGTCGAACCAGGCAAATTATGAAATCTTCTTCCTGCAGCTTGTATGTTCTTGAATCTTGACTTGAATCACCTTGAGCATTGTCTAATAATACCTATAGACTTTAAGATCTATATCTAGACAAGTTTATATTCACGATTTGCCAATTGCTCTAAACATTTAGAACCTAACAATCTACCCCTTTGGCAATTCGTGACAAAACTTACATACAATATGAAATGCTCAAATACAAGAACAACCCAATACAATAAAATGCCCAATTACATCACAAATCCCAATCTAAGACTCCTAACCAAGAAGTTGCCAATAAGAGGTAGAAGGTCTTGATCAGAATGTACCTATCTTTCCTGAAACACTCAACAAACACATAAAAGCATGTGTGGAAAGAAAAACATATAAACAATATGAAACACAAATATAAAAACAAAAGTAAACTAACTCTCCCCCTAAGTTAGATACATCAAAAAGTTTTTATATTCTCCTTTTCAAAAACAATTTCAACTCCCCCTAAACAAAACAAACAGGATTCCCACATATTCCCACATTTCATCTAAATCTCCCCCTTTTTGTCACGTATTGACAAAGACAACTCATTGTTGCCCAAAGTAAAAAAAACGCAACAAAAGTCAAGAGAAAATAGAGAATTAAGGGAACACAAAACAATTCAACTCTATAGAAAATAGAGACAACTCCCCCTATGAACAACGAAGGTTAAAAACAAGCTTCTCCCCCTATAAAAATAGGAAAAACAAAACAAGTTTAGGAAAAACAGTTTTGGGGAAAATTTAGGAGGTGGGGATAAATAAAAAGACACAAACCAAACTTAAAAAATTAAGTTGATAAGTTGAGGATACACATGAAAAAAAATATTCTCTCTTTCAATAAATGCAAACTTGACACTATGTGACTCATAAATAGTTGCATGAGTAGAGAAAATATTGGCACATTGATTATCCATCATATCTCTTAAGAAAAATATTTTCTGCAATTCACACATAAAAATAGCATATACTAAAATGTACAAAGGACTCAAAAATTAATCAATCAATTTTTAAATCAAGTTGAGTACACAATTTAGCAAAGTGTATGCATGCTATGAGTGAAAACAATGAGAGATATGACTGCAAACTTGCAAGATGGATACAAAAACAATGCAATGCATGTGAATCCTAAACATAAATAATGCATGAAAAAAAATTGGTCAAATACTTAAAAACAAAAAAAAAAAAAAAAATCAGTTTCGATTAGTCGAGCATCGATCGAATACCAATCGAGTCAAGCAGAATCAAACAAAAAATTTTATCGCAATTTCGATCGGTCGAGCAACAAGTTCGATTGATCAAAAATCTGGAAAAATTAGTTTTTTTGAAAAACAGAGCATTTTAATGCAGAAACTCCTCAAAACACATTGTATTATGAATAAAATGCAAGAGTATGAGATGAAAAGTTTTTCAAAAATACTTGAATTCAACCCAGATCTTCCAAAAACAAGATTTTCAGTTAATTTGTCCTTAAAGCTCAAACATTAAACACATTTTGCATTAAAACCAAGGAACTTTTAATCTTGGATGGCCAAACCAAAATCACACACAACAACATTTACAAAGTTTAGAAAAGAGTAACTTGTGTAGTATGTGCAACTAGCAAAAACTTGAGATACATGTGAGGTGATATGTAAATAGAAATCAATCACAATTTTTACAAAATTCATCACATAAATTTGAGAGAGACTATCACCTAAAGAGTTACATCATATAACTCCCACATCTCCTAGAAAACAAGCTTGCAATCATGTAAGTTTCTTGATTTGCCTCATAATATACACACCAATTTTATTTGAGCAGAAACTTATTAAAATAGTCGGGATAATGTACACACCAATTTTATTTGATTGTGAAGTTATTAAAGCCCAATAATGTTCACACCAATTTTAGTATTTAAACCGAGGCTACACTTTATGATCTTTTTGTGCATGTGCTACACTTTCTCGAGCACAAGATCTTACGATATGCACTAAGGTGTTCATGATTGGCTAGTAAACAGTGGTGAGATGGTTATTTATGCCTTTCTCAATAAGTTCAAGTCCGATAATCAAAAGCATGTGATTTCAAGATCAAGATATGTGATCAAAAACTATAAATATCTTCCCACACAACATGCACTACAAAGCTCAAACTAGTAAAGTGCAATAAAATAAGCTCATCCAAGCTAAACAGGGTACATAAACATGTTATGTAAAGATAATATGGCCAACCTTGATTATAAATCTAAGAAAAATAATGCAAAACACATAAAAATCTTTTTGGTTTAAGAAAAATTTTGGCCAAAAAAAAAAAAAAAAAAAAAAAACTCACATTGTGCTAAATGAACAATGCAAAGCTATGCATGATAGTGCTTAACTAAGCTATAGAGGGTACACAAATAAGAAATATCAATTTCTTAATTAACCCTTGAGTACATGTACAAACTAGTACATACTCACATAAAATCAAAAATAGCTTAGCACTTATACAACACATACTATTCAAGTTTCTCCACAATGTCAAGCATGTTCTAAATCAAGAGAGAGATATCATAATTCATGTAATCCTCAAGAAAAATAAAACAAGACTCAAAATAAAATATTTTTGTCTTTTTGAAATTTTTCAATGTTTTTGACTTTTTTTATTAAAAAAAAAAAAAAACTTAAAAAACAAAACAACCAAAAACAAAAACAAAACATGTCCATAAACAATTGAAAGAATTAAATTAGGGATAAGTAAACAACACTCACCTTAAAGAATCTTTTCTCACCCATATAGCACGAGTCTTCGGCTTTGTAGGTGAAAATCCATGTGAAGCAGAGTGTATTTGAGGGATTACACCAATCTTCTGAGAAAGACTGAAATCCTGCAAATTCCTTTCACAAGCCAACAAGCTCAAACTTTTTAAAAGAATATGAAACAATTTATATGGACTTATGGTAGGAGACATATCATCACATATCCTAGACTGAAACACAGAATTTTTAAATTTCAGTTTATGACAATTAGGACGAATGTGACAGAGGCTACACTTTATGATCTTTTTGTGCATGTGCTACACTTTCTCGAGCACAAGATCTTACGATATGCACTAAGGTGTTCATGATTGGCCAGTAAACAGTGCTGAGATGGTTATTTATGCCTTTCTCAATAAGTTCAAGTCCGATAATCAAAAGCATGTGATTTCAAGATCAAGATCATGTGATCAAAAACTATAAATATCTTCCCACACAACATGCACTACAAAACTCAAACTAGTAAAGTGCAATAAAATAAGCTCATCTAAGCTAAACAGGGTACATAAACATGTTATGTAAAGATAATATGGCCAACCTTGATTATAAATCTAAGAAAAATAATGCAAAACACATAAAAATCTTTTTGGTTTAAGAAAAATTTTGTCCAAAAAAAAAAAAAAAAAAAAAAAACACACACACACATTGTGCTAAATGAACAATGCAAAGCTATGCATGATAGTGCTTAACTAAGTTATAGAAGGTACACAAATAAGAAATATCAATTTCTTAATTAACCCTTGAGTACATGTACAAACTAGTACATACTCACATAAAATCAAAAATAGCTTAGCACTTATACAACACATACTATTCAAGTTTCTCCACAATGTCAAGCATGTTCTAAATCAAGAGAGAGATATCATAATTCATGTAATCCTCAAGAAAAATAAAACAAGACTCAAAATAAAATATTTTTGTCTTTTTGAAATTTTTCAATGTTTTTGATTTTTTTTATTAAAAAAAAAACTTAAAAAACAAAACAACCAAAAACAAAAACAAAACATGTCCATAAACAATTGAAAGAATTAAATTAGGGACAAGTAAACAACACTCACCTTAAAGAATCTTTTCTCACCCATATAGCACGAGTCTTCGGCTTTGTAGGTGAAAATCCATGTGAAGCAGAGTGTATTTGAGGGATTACACCAATCTTCTGAGAAAGACTGAAATCCTACAAATTCCTTTCACAAGCTAACAAGCTCAAACTTTTCAAAAGAATATGAAACAATTTATATGGACTTATGGTAGGAGACATATCATCACATATCCTAGACTGAAACACAGAATTTTTAAATTTCAGTTTATGACAATTAGGACGAATGTGACTGGAGACACCACAAAAGTGACAAACAGGAACAAATTTAGTAACATCAGTATTCCTAACAACAAATCTAGTCTAAGATTTTGGTTTTTGCCTCAACAAAGAGCAATTTGGTCTAATATGACCAACAACACCACAAAGGTGACAAGTAGGCACAAAAACAAATTTATTATGCTCTCTAACAGTAGGTTTAGACATAGGTTTAAAAACATTAGCGTCTACATCAAAACTTTTACCTTTATCTAACCTAGCAAAATAAGTCTTTTCTTTATTATTCCTCTTGAAGAGAGGGATATAAACTTTCTCAGTTTTAGGCTTAAGAGAAATAGAAACACTTCTGTTATCAACAACAGGCTTGGTACTAGACAAATTTTCAATTTTAGCTTTAGATTCAACTAACTCTTGTTCCAAGTTTTTCATCTTCTCATCTTGAGAGAAAATTTGATTTCTCAAAAATTCATTCTTTTTATAAGATTCATATAATCTCACAATCAATTCTTCTTTTTCAAGATTAGCCAATTTTAAGTCTTCCTTGAATTTCTTAGCAATTTTCATAGATTTCAATAATTCCTTATGAAGAGTTTCACAGGCATCAATAAGATCAACAGAAACATGAGCAAAAACATGATCAGAAAGACACTTCAAATTATCCATGACAACAGGGATGAAGGATCAGCTCTAAGATCAAAAGATCTAAAACAAAAGAGCTACCCGCTCTGATACCACTTGTATGTTTTTAAACCCCTGTAAAACTAGATTGTTTAACCTAATTAATGAACCAAGTGAATACTTAGGTTTATTATTCAAATCTAGGTTAAAACAAAACAATCATATCAATGTAAAGTGAGGAAAATAAAGAACACAAACATATGATGACCCAGAAAAACCAAACTGGTAAAAAACCTGAGGAGGATTTAACCTAGCTATCCTCAAGGTAAAAAGCAAATCCATTATGAAAGAATTGAAGTTTGTACAATAGCAACTTAAACCACTAACATCCTATTGCTACCTCGAGTAGAAAACTTGCTACCACGACCCCATGATAGCTCCAAGTCCACAGACTACTTCTTTCTTTGGCCTTTGCAAAACGCAAACACCCACGTTTATGACTTTGAGATCCCACTCAAAGGTTTAGCAACACAAACTCTCCTGTCTGTGACTCCAATACCACCCTTGAAGGTTTGATCATCAGCACCTTTGATAACTAAAGAAGGCAACAACTTCTACAACACCGTATCTTAAGATTCTTCAAGTAATAACACCGGTAGAAAATATGAGAGAGCTTTTTAGGTACAAAACCCTAAATACAAAAGAGGCACACTCTTCTCTCTCTAAAAAGTCTTATAAAAACGTGCTTAGGGTTTCCTTTATATACTGGGAGAAGTAGATTTGAAACTCTAATCCTTAATGGGCTTGAACTGCTGTTTGAGCTTAATTAAAATTCTACAGATACGACTTTCGATCGGTCGAGCCTCTCTCTCGATCGGTCGAACTAGGCAGATTATGAAATCTTCTTCCTGCAGCTTGTATGTTCTTGAATCTTGACTTGAATCACCTTGAGCATTGTTTAATAATACCTATAGACCCTAAGATCTATATCTAGACAAGTTTGTGTTCACAATTTGCCAATTGTTCTAAACATTTAGAACCTAACACAACGTCTATGGCGGAAAGTCTAAAGCCTTGCATCTTTACTTTTTGGAATTATATGTTACAATTACAACAAATTGAATATATAATTTATATTCGAATATATTAGGTTTACTGTGATAACTTTACCTAAAACCATAGTAGCAAATTATGAGAAAACTTTGTAAGGTTGAATTTATTCAACTATCTAATTGGCTTTATTCCGTGCCAAATTTGCTTGTATTTCAGAATTTAGTAACCCTGTATTTAGGTGGGCTTGTTGTAAGGGTAATGAGTGAGATAGAGTGAAGATTACTCAAGAGTGTGCAAAAAAACAGAGACTCGCGGCTGGATCTCACGGGTGACTCGCGGCTGCAAGCCGCCAGATGCAGCACACGTGCCAAGCATGCCAGAAGGTGAACAGTCACGCTAGCTGGAGCACTACAGGACAAAACAGGACAACTGGCCATACGGTTATCTCGCGACTGGATCTCACGACTCAGTCAAGTCGCGAGGCCAAGCCGCGAGCCAGCCCTATTTTGAAAAACCTGACGTTTCACATTCTCCTCTCACCTCAGTATAAATACCCCTTATACCCACAAATGAGAGGGGGCTTCCAGAGAGAATTTTGAGAGAGAAACCCTAGAGTAAAACAAGATTGATTCATCTACAATCTTTACATAAGTGTCAATTCAAATTCCTCAAACTCTCTTCCTCTCCATTGCTAAGCCCTTGAGAGGCTTTTTACCAAAACCTTGTTCTCACCATATCCATTACTGTGAGAGGGTTGTTTGGTGTTCTGGGAAGCAGTTAGGAAGGAACCAATCTTCATTGGTTGATGCTATGGTCTAGTAGCGGAATCCGGGAAGCTAGAAAAGAAAAAAGTTCGGCGCAACCTCGTTGGAGCAAGAAGTTTGGAGGGCTTAGGTGCACTGGGTAGATTAGGCTTGGAGGGTCTATTGCTGTCCATGTATCCCAACTACATTTTCTAGTGGATTGTTTACCGCTTGGAGGGCGGCGGAGAGGTTTTACGCCGAGGGCTTCGGTTTCCTCTTCGATAACACATCGTGTGTTGTCTTTGTGTTTGCATCTTCCTTCCCTTTTATCTTTGCCTTTTATTATCTGCTGTGAGTTGTGATTTTAATTTGGCTTAGATAGTTTTTCCAATTCTACATTATAACTTATGTTCATTTTCCGCACACTAGTTGTTTGTCATAAAACTTGAATTGGTTAATTTGTTAATTGGGGGTCTAAACGTTCAAGGGTGTTTTTACACTATTTGAACTTTCAATTGGTATCAGAGCGGGTACACTGCTATTGGTTTCAATACCATTGTGTGATCCTTAACTCCCTTTTGAGATGGATCGGTCTGAATCCCTAAATGCACCTCCATATTTTGATGGTAGTAATTATGCTTTTTGGAAGGTTCGCATGAGAGCATTTCTGTGCTCCATTGATGAATCTGTTTGGGATGCTGTTGAGAGTGGTTGGACCAGACCTGAGGCAGCCAAATCCACATGGGATAAGGCAGCACTCGCTGCATCTAATGCTAACAGTAAAGCCTTAAATGCTATTTTCTGTGGTGTGTCTCCAGATGAATTTCACAGGATCTCCAACATCACCGTTGCCAAAGAAGCATGGGAGATATTGGAAACCACCTACAAAGGCACGAAGAAAGTGAAAGACACTAAGTTGTAAATGCTGACCACTCGGTTTGAGGAGCTCAAAATGAGTGAGGATGAGTCCTTTGACTCTTTCTATGGGAAGCTGAATGAGGTGGTTGTCAGCAAGTTCAATTTGGGGGAGAAAACGGAGGATTCTAAAATCGTAAGGAAGATCCTTCGATCATTACCGGAAAGTTTTCGTGCTAAAGTGACAGCGATTGAAGAGAGCAAGGACCTCGATGACATCAAAGTCCAGGAGCTGGTTGGTTCTCTTCAGACTTATGAGATGTCGCTGCCCAATCAACGGAAGAGTAAATCTCTTGCTCTTAAGACCATTAATGAGAAGGTAGAAGTCCATGACTCATCGGAAGACGATGTGGTTGATAAAGATGTTACATACCTTGTAAAAAATTTCCGAAAATTCTTGAAATTCAAGAATAATGGAAAATTTGGTGACAAAGGAAAATTCCAAAGTTCAGGAAGGGAGAAAAGGGAATTCAAAAGGAAAGATGGAAAAGAATCTCAATCTACACAAGGTGTCACTTGTTTTGAGTGCAACAGGCATGGACACTTTAAGAAAGAATGTCCGAATTATTTGAAATCGAAAGGCAAGGTGTATGCCATGACATTAAGTGACTCGGATTCATCCGACTCAAAATTAGAAGAAAGCTGTGATGGAGAGGGGAACTATTCAGCTTTTATGACTATTGTCCATGTTGAATCTTCAGACGAGTTGAATCTACTTGTACGAGACCTTGGAGAACATAGTGATGAAGAATCATTGGGAGTTGTCGAGGAATCAGATGTTGAAGAAAATGAAAGCACGGCCAATCTTCAAGAGAATTATAACTCACTCTTGGAAAAGTCGGGTGAGTACACAAGGGTGGCCAAGGCAGCTGTGAGAGAGATGAAGAAGGCAGAGGAGGACTATAAAAGTCTCCTAATTCGCTATAAGGAGGCCAAATGTGAGATAGAAACTTTGAATGGTGAGCTGTCAGAAGCTTACTCAAAAGTGAGATTTCTTGAGCAAGAGGTTGTGCAAGCTAATGCCAAGATAGAGAGGGTCTCCACCAAGAAGCTAGATGATGTTATTTCATCTCAAAAGAGCTTTTCAAACAAATCCGGATTGGGATATACCGGAGGAAGTGGCTCATCTGGAACTGTCACTAAAGAAGTGAAGTTTGTTAAGGCTAAAGATCCAGTTGAAGTTGGTCCTACTGTTGAGAAGCCCAAGATAGAGGAGAAGAGAAATGTGGGAAACGAACGGTTGTTGAATTCCCGTAATCAATCTGTGGGCAGGTCAGAATCTCGAGCCAAGTCTCGTCCACAACCACAAAGAGGTCTTAGATCAAATTATGTGTGTCATCATTGTGGACTTCAAGGGCATACTTGACCAAATTGTCAAAAGCTGAGAGCAATGAATAGTGCAACTCCTCAAAGGTCACGAGGACCTAGAAATGATAGAAGAAATTGGGCAGGTGAACAATCTAGAGATCAAAATGGTGATCCTGGAATGATGAACGTGATGAAGATGATTGGTGCATTCACCAACTATTTGGAAAGCTTCTCACGAAGGTTTGAAAGCCCTAACTCCCGTACCCAATCCTATAAGGAAATCACCCTAAACGCAAGTGACGTGTGGGTGAAGAAGGGTACTCATGCATAAGCATTACAACATGTCCATGCATTAATACTTCCTATGCTTTGCGACGATGTTTGTTTGTTTGCTTATTGTTTTTGCTGATGGTTGTTTGCTTGTCTACTTGTGCATACTTTTGATATTGTTTTTGTTTTTGATCAATCTTTTTCTTCTAGTGTCAAAAATCCAAAAATCACATAAAAATTAGAAAATCAAAAGTTTGATTGACATTGTTGAGCTTTTGTCTCAAAACATGTTTTGCCTTGTACCTTTGTGCTAATGGCTTTGTGCATTTTCGAGCAATACTTGTTTCTTTGCACTAATATCACTGTGGGAGAAATCTTGAAATCTATGTGATTGTTGTAAATAGATCTTCAAACTTGTCATGAATGATTAGTGAATGGTTATGTTGATCTTGAGACATGCATAGACTTGTGTCTATATATCTTCCCACTCTTTATTTTTGTTTTTGCTAAAAAGAGCTCACCAAATGTAAATCTCCAAATGAAAAGAGATATTGAGCTGCAAAAGCCTGTCGCACATACTAGTATTCGACTAGGAAAAAGGGAAAGCGACCAAAAATTAAAGTGAATGTTTATTCAAAAGGCCAAAGGCTTGTTCTTTAAAGTGAATTATCAAATATCACTCTCACAATGAGAGGTGATCGTCTCAAAAGGATCAAAAAGATCAATTGTTGTGATTGAGAGTGGAGTCAAATGTAAAGCTCCAAGTTATGTTATCAAGTTTTGTGGGAGGTCATATATACATATTTCTATAATTGAGATAGATCACATAATCTAGTGCTAATTGTGTATGCCTTGGTTGAATTGATCATTGAAGCTTCACTTTAGACTACGGACTATCTCATTGTTGATATCCACACACAACACACAAGTTTATGTTCATTAAATGCCATATTCATTTGTGTGATTGTACTTGTTGAAATGTATTTTCACATACTCAATCTTTGTTGATTCAAGCACAAAAAGATTTTTGAGCATTTTAGGTGTTTTTGGAAAGTATTTTGTTCTTAAAAATTGAAAATTTCAAAAAATTCATTTTTGCCCTGTTTTGGCGACTCAGTCGCGGGTAAGTCAAGTCGCGGGCCTCAGTCGCGTGTTCGCGGGTCTATTTTGGCGACTTGTTCGCGAGTGAAAGGTCCAGTCGCGTGGGTTATTCAGAGATTTTCGCGGCTCAGCTCGCAACTCCCTCGTGGGTAGACCTTCCAGTCGCGAAAAACACTTAGAAAAATTTTTCAAAATTTTGTCTTAGAGTGTTTTGGCGGCTCAACCTGGCGACTTGTTGGCGACTCACTTCAGTCGCGAAAATCGCGTGTTTGGCAAAAATAGGGACAGTTTTTAAAAGCTTTTTCAGTTTTTCCCTCGAACTTTTTGTGACTGTTCATTGTCTCTCTAAACTGCTTTTACCCATACATTGTGCCTTCATTTTCGAACACCATTGTTGCTTCCTTTCAGCTCAAAATCTTCAAGTAACAGGTATGAGTTTTCTTTCTTGAACCTTATTTCACTTGATTCTGTGCATTTCCCTCTTGATTACTCGCATTTGTATATTTTTTTTAATATGGGTTTTTGTTTCGGCTGTTGCTCTTTATCCTTACTTAGCTTGTGGAAGCTATTGATTTAGTTTGATTTTAACTAAGTTGTTGGTTGGTTCTTCCTCATGTGCTTAGCTAGGGTTTGCTATTTGTTGGTTTCTCTTCTTGTCTGATCTTATGTTAATATGTTGGTTCAAAATGTTCCTATTTTGACTGTGATGTTTACTGTGCTAAAATTGTGCATGTCCATCTATTGTGTGCATCTGTCGTTTGTTCTTTGTGTCTGGTCATACACATCAATCTGTATGCCTCATTGACATATATTTGTATTTCGGATGTCTTCAACATCTCTCCCATGCATTATCCCAGTTGTTCTTGTGTATCCTCTTTTAAGCCTGTTCATCTGTGTGGTTGATTTAAGTAGCATGAGGTCTAATTGTTTTAGTTCATCTGAGTGATGGCATTTTTGTCCTTGTCACTAACAAAGTACTGATTTGCTCTACACATGTATTGTACTATGTTGTTGTGGCCTCTTCTGATTGTTCACAGATGGCTCCCTCACCTCCGAAGAAGAAAACTCCTGCAAAGAAGGCTGACAAACGATTGAAAATGGATTCTAATATGTTTAGGTCGGTTCAACACTTTAAGAGATACAAAGATTCTTTCATGAAGGGAACCATAATTCAAGAAAGATTTGTGGATTTAGTGGACCTAAAAGATACATTTATTCCCACATGTTTTGAGGGCAGAGGCTAGGAAAAGTTGTTAAGTGGATTACCGGGTGTGTGTGAGCCTCTGATAAGAGAATTTTACTCTAATGTGAAGATTAGGGAAGATGAGCTAGATTGTTGGATAAGAGGGCATGAATTCACTCTAGATGCCCATGATATTGATGGGGTCCTTGGTCTTGAGGGTTTAGAGGAGCATGAGTTTAACAACTACAAAGACAGAATGTTGTCTTTAGAAACTGTTCAAAACCATATTAGAGGACAGAGAGAAGGAAAGTGTCTCAATACCACAGCTTTTCCAGTTGACATGAGGTGCCTCACCATCATCATGATGCACAACTTGTATCCTGTAAAGAAACTCACTACAATCAACAATGCCAAAGCCATTTTTCTTATGGAGCTAAAGGAGAAAACATTCATTGACATCAGCTCTCATATATTTGATACAATCATGGAAGAGACCAGAACAACTTCCCGTGCTAAGCTGATTTTTCCTAGCCTTCTCATACGGATTTTCAGGGCAAAAGGAATTCCAATTCCTCAAGACCTCAGCCTAATGCCAATACCCTCAGCAATCAACAAGCAAACCATCATAAGGATACAAGTACGGCTTCTGGGTGATGTAGATGAAGAAGGGGCTAAACAAGATGAAGGTGCTCCAATGGAGACTGAGACAGAGGCAGCAGGCCAAGCATCAACTTCAACACCCAGAAGGAGTGGCAAGAGGACTAGAGCATCAACTTCTTCAGCTGTACCTCAAGACGCATTTCAAGTAATTCTGGACAGACTTGATGGACTCAGGGAGGTCCAGACAGAGCAGTCTGAGAGGATGATAGCCATGCAGGACCAGCTGGATATTCTCTCCGCCAAATTCGACAGCTTCGCCACACATCATGGGCACTAACCCTTTGGCCATTCCGGTCAAAAAGGGGGAGAAATTTTTGAGAAACAGACCTTGAGGGGGAGCATTATGTTGAGGGGGAGCATAGTTTATCTTGCTTGCTGTCTTTATGGGTTTTATACATTGTGGCTTTTGTGTACTTTTGTTTCTAACTCTTATCTTATAAACTTGGTTTACTTTTTTTATATATATTGTTGATGTTATTCAGTTTATATTGTGTCTTGTACCCATGTTGCTTTTGTAAGCTTTTATGGTTATGTTTTATGCATAGTATGTAGGCTTTATGGTTTGTACCATGCTTTATGCAGCCTTTTATGCTTTGTTTAAATCAGTACTTCTATAAATGTATTGCATTTTCCTTTAAGTACTGTCATTCTTGTGCCCTTGTAGGATTGTTCCTAGATGCATATACTTAGGGTACGTTTGGTAGAGTGTAATAGAAATTGTAATGTAATAACTATTCCTATGATTTAGCTTTACAGTTGTTTGGTTATGTTTTTATTACCTGTAATAATCATTCCATATGAATCTCTATTCCTTAAAATGAGGAATAGACATTCCTTATTAAAAGTGCTGAATCCCTATTCCCTTGCTAAACGTAATACGCTCTGCTTAAGCATAATTCCCAAAATTCCCAAAATCCCCCTCTACCCGCCTTCTCCAAAAATTTCTTTCTTCTTGCTCGGAACAAAAATCCCAAAATCCCTCACTACCTGTATTTTCTCCAAAACTTCTCCTTGCTCTGTTAACAAAATTTCCAAAATCCCTCACTACCTGCATCTTCTCCAAAATTTCATCTCCTTCCTAAATTTTCCATCTCCCTCCTCTCTAAAATTTTATTTTCCCGCTGCTAGAGATCTATTTACATGGGTATTGTCTTTCTTTCACCCTCAGTTGCTGCTCCCTCTTCTCAAGGAAATTTTTTTTTCCTTCTTCCCTTAGGTCTGCGATTTCCACAGGCATTGCACCCTCTCTCTCTTCTTTTCTCATCTATTTGTATGGGTATTTCCTTTTATTCACCCTCAGTTGCTGCTCTCTCTTGTCAGGATTTTTTTCCTGCCCATAGATCTGCAATTTCTACAGGTACTGCTCTCTGTTTCTGCTATCCATATCAATTTTTTTTTTTTTTGACATTATATCAAATTTGCCATAATTGATATTTGTATAGCTGTGAGGTTCTGTGAAGCAAAGATTAGAAACACTGACCGTGATCAACCAGCAAGTCTAAAGTGAATCAATATAATATATATATATATATATATATATATATATATATATATATATATATATATATATATATATATATCACGGTCAGCCAGAAAATGTAAAGAGAATCAATATAATATATATATATATATCACGGTCAGCCAGCCAATCTAAAGCAAATCAATATAATATATATATATATATATATATATATTTTAACAAAAGATTTTTACTTTAGCTGTGTAGTTTGGCATCATATATACTCCTAATATATATATATATATATATATTTTAACAAAAGATTTTTATTAAACCAAAAATAAATAAATAAAGGATTGGGTTTATTAAACCAAAAATAAAAAAATAAAAAATTCATTGGTGGTCTCCATTCCAGATTGGGATTATTAAAGTAATCCTTATAAAAAATGTATTTATTATAATAAGGGCATTTTAGGCAATTTGATTTAAAAAGCTTTCATTACATTGTTTTAAGATGTTGTACCAAACATGTGGAATACATATTCAGGGTTCTATTACTATAGGGTTACCAAACAACTGAATAGGAATAATTATTACATTACAGCATCTTCCATTCCTTGTAATAGCTATTCTTATTCCTATGTAATTATCATTACAGTCTACCAAACGTGCCCTTAGTGTATTATGCATTGGTTGAGTGTTTGGCATGCAAGTGACTTACATTGAACTTGTTAGCTTCTAGTGTTCATTCCAAGTGTGAATGAGCATTGTGGTCATTACCTTGTAGTGATTACTTGGTTGATCAAGCCATGGTTTGTTTTCTTAACTCCATTTTTGCTTGATCACATATAGCCTGTTTCATATGCATTTCACGATTTTCTGCTTACAATGATCATGGTGTATTGTTATGTTTCAGGAGTCTTATGTTCATATGATTCAAGTGCTTCACAGCTTCTAGAGTTAGGTGTGAGTGAGTTTTGCTCAACTGTTCCCAACTCACATGTTAAGTCTAGAGTCTGTTTTAGGGTTTTGTCACGGAATAGCCAAAGGGGGAGATTGTAAGGTTGAATTTATTCAACCATCTAATTGGCTTTATTCCGTGCCAAATTTGCTTGTATTTCAGCATTTAGTAACCCTGTATTTAGGTGGGCTTGTTGTAAAGGTAGTGAGTGAGATAGAGTGAAGATTGCTCAAGAGTGTGCAAGAAAACAGAGACTCGCAGCTGGATCTCGCGGGTGACTCGCGGCTGCAAGCCGCCAGACGCAGCACACGTGCCAAGCATGCCAGAAGGTGAACATTCATGCTAGCTAGAGCACTACAGGACAAAACAGGACAGCTGGCCATACGGTTATCTTGCGACTGGATCTCGCGACTCAGTCAAGTCGCGAGGCCAAGCCGTGAGCCAGCCCTGTTTTGAAAAACCTGATGTTTCACATTCTCCTCTCACCTTAGTATAAATACCCCTTATACCCACAAATGAGAGGGGGCTTCCAAAGAGAATTTTGAGAGAGTAAAACAAGATTGATTCATCTACAATCTTTACATAAGTGTCTCTTCAAATTCCTCAAACTCTCTTCCTCTCCATTGCCAAACCCTTGAGAGGCTTTTTACCAAAATCTTGTTCTTACCATATCCATTACTGTGAGAGGGTTGTTTGGTGTTCTGGGAAGCAGTTAGGGAGGAACCAATCTTCATTGGTTGATGCTATGGTCTAGTAGCGGAATCCGAGAAGCTAGAAAAGAAAAAAGTTCAGCACAACCTCGTTGGAGCAAGAAGCTTGGAGGGCTTAGGTGCACTGGGTAGATTAGGCTTGGAGGGTCTATTGCTGTCCATGTATCCCAACTACATTTTCTAGTGGATTGTTTATCGCTTGGAGGGCGGCGGAGAGGTTTTACGCCGAGGGCTTCGGTTTCCTCTTCGATAACACATCGCGTGTTGTCTTTGTGTTTGCATCTTCCTTCCCTTTTATCTTTGCCTTTTATTATCTGCTGTGGGTTGTGATTTTAATTTGGCTTAGATAGTTTTTCCAATTCTACATTATAGCCTATGTTCATTTTCCGCACACTAGTTGTTTGTCATAAAGCTTGAATTGGTTAATTTGTTAATTGGGGGTCTAAACGTTCAAGGGTGTTTTTACACTATTTGAACTTTCAAACTTTATATGATAACTTTACTGTGATAACTTTACTGTGATAACTTTATATATATTCGAATATATATAGTAGCAAATCCATGCTCATGAAAAAATAGATTAATTATGAGAAACTCCGTTCACTTGTTTGAGTTGAAAAGAAAATTTCCCTATTTTTCCTTTTACATCGTTGTGCACAATATTCGGCTTACGTTACGGGATCAAATTTCTTGGACAGTTGTTTATGCATTAGAAATTCCTCAAGATGATGAAGCCATGTTTCAAAATTAGCTCTATCAACTTCTTGCAACTTTTGACTAGTTTGCACTGTAAAGTTGTAATTTACAACTAATTTGTGTTGGCTTTAATTCCATGCCAAATTTGATTGTAATTGTATTCAATCTTTTGTACCCTGTATTTTATGTGGGATTTCATTGTAAGGGTTGTGTGTGAGAGAGAGTGTGAAGACTCAAGGCAAATTGAAGATTAAATAAGTTTTCACGGGTAGCTCCCAAGAAGCCTTCCCGCGAAGTGAAGCATGTACTCAGCACATGACTGGAATACGAAGAGTCATGACAGTTGGTTTTCGCGAGTGTCTCATGGGTAAGGCCTTCCCGCAAGATACCCGCGAAACATTTTGTTTTACCAATTTGTCATATTTGATACACCACGTCTCTACCCACACTATATATATCCACATTACCCACACATATACCCACATTACCCACATATTGAGAGGAGTGCTTTTTAGAGAGAAAACCCTAGTCATTACCCTTGAGAGTGAGAGATTGTCATACCCACAATCTTCTACACAATCCATTGTGGTTTTCCTTAACTCCTACCTCTCCATTTCCAAATCCTTAAGAAGTTGATAGCCTAAACACTTACCACACCCATCCTGAGCGTAAAATGAGATTTTGGTGCTGTTGGGAAGTATTGGCAGAAGCCATTTGTTTCGTGGATGCAATCGAGTTGATTTGCGTGATCTAGAGAGCTAGAAAAGCCAAGGCTTCATTAAGTTAGTTGGTAGCAGGAGCTTGGAGGGCTCGAGTACAAGGGGTAGACTAGGCTTGGAAGGTCTTTTGTTATTCGTGTATTCTAACTTACTCTCTAGTGGATCGATTTACTGCTTGGAGGGCGGCGGAAAGGTTTTTCACCGAGTTCTTCAGTTTCTTCTTCGATAACACATCAGCGTGTTATCTTGTGTTTGCATTCCTCTTCCTTACTCTTTTAGCTTTCATTTTATTGCTGTGATTTGATGAATATGGCTTAGAGTAGTTATATTGTTTATTTGCTCGCAATTACTCTATTTTGCACTTAGTTTAAGTTAGAGTAAAATCAACCAAGCCGTAATTTTATTTTAGGGGGTCTAAATAGCTTTTGTGTTTTTACTCAAATTCGAGCTTTCAATTGGTATCAGAGCGGGTACACTTGTTGTGGTTTCATTACCTAAGTGTGATCCTAGATCTTGTTTGAGATGGACCGATCTCAATCGCTTAATGCTCCTCCATACTTTGATGGGAGCAATTATGCTTTTTGGAAAGTCCGTGTGAGGGCATTTCTATGTTCTATTGATAATAGTGTTTGGGACGCTGTCGAAATAGGATGGACTAGGCTGGAGGCTGCCAAATCCACATGGGATAAGACAGCTCTTGCAGCAACTAATGCTAATGGCAAGGCTTTAAATGCTATTTTCTATGGTGTTTCCCCTGATGAATTTTATAGGATCTCTCATGTTACAATTGCCAAGGAGGTGTGGCAAATCTTGGAGACGACCTATGAAGGCACCAAAAAGGTGAAGGACACCAAGTTGCAAATTCTTACCACACGCTTCGAGGAGCTGAAGATGAGTCATTCGACTCATTTTATGGGAAGCTAAATGAAGTGATGATTGAGAAATTCAACTTAAGAGAAAAGACGGAGGACTCCAAGATTGTGAGGAAGATTCTATGATCATTGCCAGAAAGTTTTCGTGCAAAGGTCATTGCCATTGAAGAGAGCAAAGACCTTGATGAAATTAAAATTCAAGAACTTATCGGTTCTCTTCAAACTTATGAGCTATCTCTACCATCTCAAAAAAAGAGCAAATCTCTTGCTCTCAATACAGTCAATAAGAGATTGGAAGCACAAGACTCCTCGGATAAGGATGAGGTTGAAAGGGATGTGGCGTACATTGCCAAGAACTTCCGTAAGTTCCTAAAGTTCAAGAGAGATGGAAAGTCTTTTGAGAATGGAAAATTCTCAAAGTTCAAGAAGGACAAGAAAGACTTTAAGAAGAAGGATTCAAGAGATTCCTCACCATCTGAAATGGTCACGTGCTTTGAGTGCAAAGGGCATGGGCATGTGAAGAAAGAATGCCCCACGTATTTGAAAGCGAAGGGTAAAATCTTTACAACTACCCTTAGTGACTTAGATGGTTCAAATTCTGATTCGAAAGAAAGCTATGACGAAGAAGGAAATTACTCCGCATTTATGACCATTGCACCCGTGGACTCATCGGAAGATTTGAGCCTTCTAGTGGAAGAACTTGGTGAGCACATTGAAGTAGAGTCTATGGGAATTGGGGAAGAATCAGATGATGAGGATGAAGGAACCAAGGAACTGCAAGAATCTTATAATTCGCTTCTTGAGAAAACCGGAGAGTATGCTAGAGTGGCTAAGGCAACCATCAGAAAAATGAAGAAAGCGAAACAAGACTACAAGAGCATACTTGTAAGGTACAAGGAAACAAAGTGTGAAGTTCAAGTGCCAATGTGTCCAAGGAGATGAAGTTTGTTAAAGCTAAGGAACCAATGGTAGCAACTCCAAGTGTTGAAAATGTAAAAGTGGAGAAGAAGCCAAATGGAACTGCTCAAAAGGTTTTGACAAAACCTCAAAATCCATTTATGGCCAAGCCCAAGGCTAAAAGGAAGTCTCTCCCAAAGCCTCAAAGAGGTCCTCAAGTTCAACACTTCTGCCACCATTGTGGAGTTAGAGGACACACAAGACCTAACTGCTATAAACTTCACGCATTGAAGAAATCAGATTCTCAAAGGCTAAGAGGACAAGGAAAGGGGAATTGGAACACCAAGCAATCAAAAGGGTGAGAAGTTGATTCCAGTCTTGGTGATGTGATAAAGATAATAGATTCCATCACTTCTTGATTGGCAAGCTTTAGCCAAAGGTTTGAGAATCACAGCTCTAGTACCTAATCCTCTAGGGATATCACCCCAAATGCACATGCCATGTGGGTGAAGAAGGGTACACATGCATAAGTATTAGATCATGTCCATGCATCAATTCTTCCTATATGTTGTAACTTTGATTGGTTGTTTGCTTATGTCTCACATTTTAGCATGTTTCTTTTCAAGTTTGTTTTGTATTTGTTGTTTTTGTTGATCTTACTTTTCATGTTTTGTTTTTGAGTGTGTTGAAAATTTCAAAAACCCATAAATTTTGAAAAATCTCCAAAACGTTTGATCGCTTGTGTTGTGTATATCACATAAGAGTTTGGCCTAGTACCTTCGTACTAATGGCGTGGTACATTTACGAGCTTAGCTTGTTATATATACACATCTATATTTATGGGAAAATTCTTGAAATCTATGTGTGACTATTGTAAATCGATCTTCAAACTTGTCATGAATGATTGGTCAATAGTCTTGACGGTTTTGATACATGCATAGACTTGTGCCTATATATCTTCCTGCACTTTTTATGTTTTTGCTTTATAACTCAACAAATACCAAATCTCGAAAAGAGATAATGAGCTACAAAAGTCGTCGCACATACTAGTATTTGACTAGGAAAAAAGGAATGCGACTTGTATTGAAATGTATGGTGCCCAAAAAACCAAAAGCTTACTCACAAAATGAAATATCAAAAATTTCATGCATCGATCTCAAAATGAGATGTATTGTTCAAAAAATGATCAAATGTTCTAATTTGTAAAGAAGCCAAATGAAAAGCTTCAAAGATATGTAATCATTTTCTTGTGAGAGCTTATATATGTTCATTTCTATAATTGAGATAGACCACTTGACTTAGTACCAGTTGTGTATGACCTGATTGAATTGATTACTGAAGTTTCACTCTAGACTAAGGACTATTCCACATTTGATACTCACACACAACACACAAGACTTTTGTTCAATGAATGCTTATTTCATTTGTGTGATTGTACATGTTCAAATGTGATGTGTATACTCAATTGCTTGTCAATCAAATCCAAAAATATTTTTGAGTATTTTATATGTTTTTGAAAGTGTTTTTATGCTTTCGTGTTTTGAGTTTTTGTTTAAACTGCATTGTTCATGTTTTTCATCAAAAACTCCTTCAGAGGCATTTTCGCGAGAAGCTCACGACTAAACTCTTCTCGCAAAAATGGGTTAAGGCAAAACATGAAAACACAAAATTCAGGCATAAATTTTTGCGACTGTCTCGCTACTGTTTCACGAGTAAAGTCTTCCCACAAAAAGTTTTGTGCTTCAGAGGCATTTTTCGCAAGTAACTTCACGAGAAGCTAACCCACAAAAAACGCATGTTTTCAGTTTTAAAGGGTTGATGTAGACAGTTTTTCAAACTTTTTTTCCCTCACTTCGTCTCCCTCAAGCCTCAAACAACCCAAAACTCATTTTCACTCAAAAACCCAACAATTTTCAAGTGCAATCATTTCAAAATCTTCTCAAAGGTATGTTTATACAATCTTTTCTCTGTATTTCCTTAGATTTTGCAGAAAATTCTAGGTTTTACTTGATTTGGGTTATTTTGAAAAAGGGTTAGGAAACTTTCAATTTTGTGAAAATTCTTTCAATTTCTTGATTGGGCTTTGTCCCATTTGATTTGTTTGTGTTTGTGTTGGCCAATTGTGGCAATTTTAACATGTATTTAGGTAAGTTTCACTCATGTTCATGAATTGCCCACATGTTAGTTTTATAGGTGCATACCAAGTGTTTGATAAAATGCCCAAATGGCATTTTGGTATTGTTTTGGACTCTAATGAGTTCCAAACTTTGGGGATTACCATGATTGGACTTGTTTATCATGTTTTGATCATCGGGTGTGTGTTTTACACACTTTTCCCAAATGTGGTTAGTCATGCCTTGCACATGCATCACATATGCACACCACATGCACACTTGATGCACACACGTGCACAATTGTCAATTTTTTTGCATTTCATTGATATCACATGTTTCAGCACTTGTAACATGATTGTGTGACATTCTGTTTGTTCCTTTTTAGGACTTTGCGCTTATTTTATGGACTAACTTGGTACTAATCAAGTTTGTGTTCTTGTTTTGTGTTTTTGCACTTGTTTCTCTGCTTTGTGTTTGTATGTGCAGATGTATCACCACTCCTCTCGCAGTAAAGAACCCGTGATTGACCTTACGTCATCCCCTATATCAAAGAGGACCCGGCATTCGTCCGAAGTCTTCAACAGCGAGAGATTCAAGACTCCCCTGGATTCTTAGACTTTCTCCAGCATTTTTAAGGATACCCCCACTGTGGTGGAACATATTGTCTGGTTTGACACCCTGGGATCCACTTTTACCCCCTGGGATCCACTTTTACCCCTAGGATTTTTGCAGATAAAGATTGGGCAAATCTATTCAGAAACTTCGAGGATCTGATTGATGAATTCGTTAAGGAGTTCTACTCGAATGCTAGATTCACCGGAGTTGAACTGAAGTGTTAGGTTCGAGGAAAAGAGTTTATCATCACTCCGGACTACCTTGCAAAGATCCTTCGCATCACTTAACCAGCAAATATGGACATCTCTCCATAGGATGACAGACTTCCTCTAGTGACAGATATTCTTCAAATTCTTGGAGCTGATCATGAGGTCTCAGCCAAAGGCACATCTATTGGAACTGCAAAGTTTGAACCTAAACTAAAGACTCTCACATTAATCATGTTCTCCAATCTCTATCCACTATCCAACACGAGATTCATCAATCTTTGAAGAGCACAGTTCTTGTGTGATCTCATCACAGGAGCTCCGATTAGTATTTGCGCTCACATTTTCCAGACTATGGGGAAAACAGCAGCACCAAGAGCAGCACAGATGTGTCTTCCTTTTTGCAGTCTTATCATGAAAATCATGGTACTTAAAAGTGTTCGTCTGCCAAGAGATGGAATGATCCTAGTTCGTCAATGCCTAATATCCATGGTGTCTCTTCAAATGAGCAAAAGTCATTCTTCTGTTGAACGAGAAAAGCACAATCCGTCCAAAACACCAAAAAGTGAATCTACCCCACACGTCACTCCTTCCAGTCATGGCTCAGCTGCTCACACTACCCCTGGGCATATCAAGACTGCATCTCCTCACACTCCTGAGTCGTAGACTACGAGCACTCAACCCAGACAATCTAGCTCTCATGTCGACAGGTTGACTATTCGTGCAAACTAAAGGAGAGCCTTTAGCTATTCATGCCAAAAAAGGGGAAAGCAACTTACTATATAGATTGGATGATAGCATATAGTAAGGGGGAGAGCATCATAAGAAGGGAAGTGGTTTATTTAGTACTTTTATATTTTGTTGCATTATCTTGAGTACTACACACTTGTGCCCTTGTTGGATCTTGTATCCTTGATGCAAATACTTCGTGTATTTTGCATTGGTTGTATGTTGGACATGCAATTGATTTTTGCGTTGCTTTTAATTGCATTGCGTGTCTGGATGATCATTTACTAGCTAAAAGTTCATTTTAGTCATTCTTTTAATGGTTGTTCTTGTTTGATCAAGATATGCTTAACTGTTTATATAGTGTTTATTACCTTGATCGCACTTTACTTGCTGATATATGTATCGTGTATTCAACTTGTCATAAGCTTAATGAAAGTTTTGTTTGTGTGCGAGTGTTTCAGGTTACAAGCATATACATGCAAGTGCTTCACAGCTTCTAGATTAGGTGTGAGTGAGTTTTACCACTATTCCCAAACTCATGTTTAAGTCTAGAGTCTGTTTTAGGGGTTTTGTCATGGAATAGCCGAAAGGGGAGATTGTAAAGTTGTGATTTACAACTAATTTGTGTTGGCTTTAATTCCGTGCCAAATTTGATTGTAATTGTGTTCAATCTTTTGTACCCTATATTTTATGTGGGATTTCATTGTAAAGGTTGTGTGTGTGAGAAAGTGTGAAGACTCAAGGAAAATTGAAGATCAAAGAAGTTTTCGCAGGTAGCTCGCGAGAAGCCTTCCTGCGAAGTGAAGCATGTGCTCAGCCCATGACTAGAATGCGAAGAGTCATGACAGATGGTGACAGCTAGTTTTTGCGAGTGTCTTGCAGGTAAGGCCTTCCCGCGAGATACCCGGGAAACATTCTGTTTTACCAATTTGTCATATCTGATACACCAGGTCTCTACCCACACTATATATACCCACATTACCCACATATTGAGAGGAGTTCTTTTTAAAGAGAAAACCCTAGCCATTACCCTTGAGAGTGAGAGATTGTCATACCCACAATCTTCTACACAATCCATTGTGGTTTTCCTCAACTCCTACCTCTCCATTTCCAAATCCTTGAGAAATTAATAGCCCAAACACTTACCACACCCATCCTGAGTGTAAAGTGAGGTTTAGGTGTTGTTGGGAAGTATTGGAAGAAGCCATTTGTTTGGTGGATGCAATCAAGCTGAATTGCGTGATTTGGAGAGCTAGAGAAGACAAGGCTTCATTAAGTTAGTTGGTAGCAAGAGCTTGGAGGGCTCGAGTACATAGGGTACACTAGGCTTGGAGGGTCTTTTGTTATTCATGTACTCCAATTTATTCTCTAATGGATCAATTTACCGCTTGGAGGGCAGCGGAGAGGTTTTTCGCCGAGTTCTTCGGTTTCCTCTTCGATAACACATCGGTGTGTTATCTTGTGTTTACATTCTTCTTCCTTATTCTTTTAGCTTTCATTTTATTGCTGTGATTTGATGAAATATGGCTTAGAGTAGTTATATTGTTTATCTGCTCGCATTTACTCTATTCCGCACTTAGTTTAAGTTAGAGTAAAATCAACCAAGCCGTAATTTTATTTTGGGAGGTCTAAACAGCTCTTGTGTTTTTACACAAATTCGAGCTTTCATGCACAACTATAGAATCTTTAATAAAACAAATGTTAAATATTCTTTCACACTCATTTAGATTCATTATTTAACACATATATCCATAATTGATTTGAAAGTGTCTACATTTAAAATATAAAAAAAATCCACGTTTAAAATTCAAAAGTGGTTGTAAAAAAAATGGATGTGAGAGAATAAAAGCCTAAAACAAAAACGTGAGATGCAAAAAAATGGAATTTTCTTTGGCCTGAGTTGCTTGTTGGTTGTCTCTTACGAAAACAATAAGTCTAGACTCTAGAGTTACAATATATTTCACATTAAATCTCACAACTATCAATATGAAAACTTATTAATAATAGACAATAAAGTGGTGTTAATGATAAATCTATAAGATATTGTCAACTCAGCAATTATAAAATTTGTTGTAAATGTAACATTACTCTATGAGAATCACCTATACAAAGGTTTTAAACTATATTAAAACATTATATATGAGGATATTGCCATAAATTAATAATAACAAATTATGATTTTTTAGAATATTATGGGCTACCTTGGTTTGTTAAGGTTATCATACTAAGCCTAATATTTTGTATATAAACTATATATTCAATTGTTGTACGATATAATTCAGAATGGTAAAGATATAAGGCTAGGCTTTCCATTGCAGACATAGGCCATCCATAACTACGTTAATTCTCTTTGTTTCACTCCTCTAACTTTCTCTTTCTACATCATTTTTTTCCTTTTATATTTAAACATAATATCAAAGTCACAATCTTCATTAATTTCCCATCAAAGTTGGTTGTTGTTTCCATGGTAAACTCCGAAGCTCATACCCAAGATCTAGATCTGTTGGGATCCCATCTCACCACAATGTAACTTTAGGGAAGAATGATCTTTTAATATTTTTTAATTATTTTCTACTAGGCGATGTTAAAAATTGTCGCATTATCGATTTGGTTAAACAAAATAGAAATGTCTATAACCAAGCAAATTAGAATTGAGTAAGTATCACAAAATAAAGCATAAAGGAGCTCTATGTTTTGAAGATATACCGCAAAAATAATATCTATAAAAATTTGTCCAAAAAAGAAAAAAGTCAATTTCATTTATTTACATCTTCTCCGAAAACTTTGGCTTACCAACTTATACATAATAAAGACATGTTGAAACTTGAAAGCATGCAGTTAATTTTCTGCAATGCATGCTTCTTAACTGGCTAAACAAATAATATAATTCTCAAATTAAGTAAAACTTCAAAGCTCCAGCTAACTGCTTTTGTTGCCTCTGCGAGATGAAGAAGTGATGTAAAGTCCGTCCAAGAAAAAAACAGGGGAAGGTCTATTTAATATTTATATGATCACGACTTGTCATGAGGTATGTGTCTCGAATGTAATCCGGGAAGGGGACTCGGCAGTGATAATGAAGGCTTTGCAAAGTGATGAAGTCTCTCTGGCTCCGAATGGCTCTTTGATTGAAGATGTGAAGGTTAACTACTCTATAGGTTGCTCTTTGATTGAAGATGTGAAGGTTAACTACTCTATAGGTTGTTTTTTCAATTACGTTGCTCTCGTACTAGGACACAATGTAATAAGGTTGCTCATAGTCTTAATAGAATGCAATAAGGTTGCTCATAGTCTAACTAGGTATACTATTTATATCTTAGATTTTGCTGTGTGCATGAAAGATGTTCTACCACAATTTATTTCTGTTCTTCAGGCTGATTTAGCAAATTTTTCTTAATATAAGTTTACAAGTTTCTTCCTCCAAAAAAAATAAAGTAATTAAACTAATTTATTTTAAAGTTAATTCTAGTTATCTAATTTAAATTATGGAAGCATTTCTAATATGCACTATAAACTACAAAGTATTACAATCAACGCTATACTTCAAAATCAATTTTCAATATCTAATCACTATCTAAATTAGTTTTCAGATTATCGGATTAATACACATATTAATCAAAACTTAGGAAGTCAATTGTAGCATTTCTTAAATTTCTTTAAACTTTAGAAGAGGTTTCCAAAACAGTCTTTGTTAATAATTTTAATGAAATTGCAATTGTTTCACATTCAAAATATGTCATTTGACATATAATGCCTGCTGTGACACTCATGGTAGTAGCGGCTTGACGGGAAAGATCCAATTTTTTCATATATACATATATTATTGTTAGGTTCTAAATATTTAGAATAATTGGCAAATCGTGAACACAAACTTGTCTAGATATAGATCTTAGAGTCTATAGGTATTATTAGACAATGTTCAAGGTGATTCAAGTCAAGATTCAAGAACATACAAGCAGCAGGAAGAAGATTTCATAATCTACCTGGTTCGATCGATCAAAGAACAGGCTCGACCGATCGAGAATCGTATCTGCAGAATTTTAAGTCGGCCCAAACAGCAATTCAAGCCCATTAAGGATTAGGGTTTCAGATCTACTTCTCCTTGCATATAAAGGAAACCTTAAGCACATTTTTAAAAGGCTTTAGAGAGAGAGATTAGAGTGCATCTTGTGCCTCTTTTGTATCTAGGGTTTTGTACCCAAATCCTCTCTATGGTTGCTCTTTATGCTGTGTGTGTGAATCTTTTGTGAGATCAAGAGGTGGTTGCCTTCACATACACTTAGGGTTTCCAAGATTCGAGATTAAATCAAGAACTTGGTGATCAATTCAGTTGTAGATTCAAGAGCTTAAAGAAACACAAGCAGGAGTGCTTGTACTTGCTGGGAATCCAAGAAAGAAGTAGTCCGTGGACTCAGAGCTGTCACGTGGTCATGGTAGTAAATTTTCTACTCAAGGTAGCAATAGGATGTTAGTGGTCTAAGTCGCTATTGTGTAAACTTCAATTCTTTCACAGTGGATTCAGTTTTACCTTGAGGATAGCTAGGTTAAATCCTCCCCAGGTTTTTTACTGGTTTTGTTTTCCTGAGTTATCATATTGTTTTGTTCTTTATTTTCCACACTTTACAATAATATGATATATGTGTGTTAACCTAGACTTGATAATTTGACTAAGTAATCACTTGGCTAATTACCTAGGTTAATCTGATTGTGGTTTTAAGGGGTCTAAAAACGTACAATTATAATCCCAAAATATGATATTCCTCACATGTTTTGGGTGAAAGAAAATATTTCAAATTGGTTCATAGGATTTTTGAGATATCTCACTAGTGAAATAATCTGACCAAAGACTATAACATCTCTTTCTTATATATATAATGAACTCAAGTTTGTACTCATTATATTGAATAATAACAACTCCATACTGCGTCATGGATAGTCGGTAACATAGCTGTTAATTATTGTGGCAATGGCCCATTTAAATTGAAAATTTACTTGGATGATTGGTGAGGACAACAAACTTTGTGGAAAAATAAGGTCTATATCATGAATGATAAAGTTGTTTTTCATTTTGTTAATGTATGTATATATTTTTTTTGGAGTGATCTATAATGAGTCATTTCGAAAAAGGCAGATTTCTATGATGCATTCAATATTTATTGATACTAGGAGTGAAACACTTAACCCTACACGTTATATGGTCTTGGGCTGCGTTTGAAATTTTTGCAGAATTTTCTGATCTGCGATTTTCGATCGATGGAGCCTTGCAGTTTTACACAATAAATTCCTACAAAACACTGTGTGTCAAACTTACACTTAAACAAACTTTGAGCAAGCCTAAACCTAGACTCATTTGTTTTGATCATGGTTTGCCAACATATACAAAATGAAGTTCTAATACATTTAGTTCCTAAAGTCTTAAAACCTAAAATTATTAATAGTTATTATTATTATTTTTTTTTTTTTAAAAAACTCTTTAAAAGTCTTGTAAGAAAGTTATTAGGTAGAAAATGTAAATTTTCTATTTTTTTAAATATTTTTATGTTAATTAATTCTAGACTTTTTGGTTTTTGTATATAATAACTCACTTGAATGGATATTTATGATATAGTCCTACATTTGATTCTAAAATTAAAAAATAAAACTTCCTCTAAAAATAAATAATTTAGGACACAAAGCGCAAAATTGGACTTCAATTGTAGAATCAAATTGGATTTTCTCTAAGTTTTACCTACTAATATATATATATATATATATATATATATATATATATATATATATATATAACTTATAAACTTGAATTATTTTTAGTCCTACCAAAAAAAAAAAAAAGGGGGGGGCTCATAAATATAAAATCATTCAAAAATTATGTTTTTCATGGTTTACTTATATTGGACTCCTCGTTTTGTACACCAAATTAACTCATTTGGTACAAAAATTTAAAACTTAAATTAGATGGGACGCATGTCACAAAATTAAGCTCTAATTGAAACCCAATTTTTACATTGAATTAACTCTCTTGATACAAAAATTTAAAAACTTGATTAGATGTGACACGTGGCGCAAAATTAGACTCTAATTGAATTCTAATTTGAAATTTAATTGGATTTTCTTTCCGTTTTATCTATTATTATATATATAGATACGTGGAGTGATCTATGGTATGTTAATTATTCAATTAGGTAGACATTTTGCCCGTGATGCATGAATTTTGTGCAATTGACCCAATTTAGCAACTAGCTAACAAGCAACCGTGACTCCACCCACGTTTTAATCTAAAGAATAATACAGTATTGCACATTAGTATAATTTGCATGTTGCATTTACAAAAATTCATTAGATTAAAATTCTTTTTTGAGTTCCTATTCGATCAAAAAAAAAAAAAAAAATCTTGTTTGAGTTGAGTATATGAGCATGAAAGTAATTAACTAATTTGTTTTAAGGTTAATCCTAGTTATCTAATTTAAATTATGGAGGCATTTCTAATATGCACTATAAACTATAAAGTATTACAATCAACACTATACTTCAAAATCAATTTTCAATATCTAATCACTATCTAATTTAGTTTTCAGATTATTGGATTAATACACATATTAATCAAAACTTGGGAATTTAATCGTAGCATTTTTTTTTAAGTTTCTTTAAACTATAGAAGAGGTTTCCAAAACACTCTTTGTTAATAGTTTTAATGAAATTGTAATTGTTTCACGTTCAAAATATGTCATTTGACATGTAATGCCTGCTTTGACTCTCATCCTCATGGTAGTAGCGGCTTGACATGAAAGATCCAAGTTTTTCATATATACAGCAATGGGGAAGATTTATATGACTAAGTAGAATTTTTCAAGTAATCTAATATTGTGTTCCATATGAGAGTATAATTTTAGATTGAACCTTTACCCTAAGAACATTCATATCTGTTCGTGCCAAAATTTATGTCTATCTTAAAATAAAAAACTACTTTTTTTTATTTCACACATTAATTTTTTTTTTTTCATACATTATTGTGATTATAGAACGTCAATATGTTTTAGTTATATGGTAGTTCGCTTTGAATATAATTAAAATCGGCACTATCTAATATGTATTGACTTAACTTGCTATTCTTTTATATTTATGCAATTATTGGAAGACCTTGTAGCTATAGCAACCAGTCTAAATAATTTATGTTCTTGTATTTTCAACATAATTTTTTAAACTTGTTAGATCTGTGCATTTCACAATTCATTGCCGATTCGTGCAAGCAATAATAAACAGAAATAAACCTAGATTGATGGAAGACACCCTTGTCATAGTTGTTGACTTGTCATAGTTGTGAACATGTCAACATAGTACTACGGGTAAAATAGCTAATGTTTATTATATGCGCTTTAGTTGGGAATAATATTTATGTATAAATTGAAAGTCATCGAATTTAGGTGGAAGACAATATGATATTCATATTTCCTTCGAATTGGTTTAGAGGGTTTTCTAGATATCTCATGAGTAGGGAGTGAAATAATCTAACCAAAGACTAACACCACTGTTAGGACATATGTGATTTACTTGTTAGGAACATATGTCACTATTTTATATAATTGGCTAATCCTTTGAGAAAACACACTTTACTTGTATTTGGGTAGATCTAGAATGTGTTTAATACTTCAAGAAACTTTATTTCAAGATCAAGTGTTGAAACCATGCAAGTCTGTCCAAGATTCAAGCTGAAAAGTGTCTGTCATTAAAGCTAGACAGCTAGCCATCTATCGGGCTTGAAGAGCTGTTCAGCATCGTGGCTCGACAGCAGCTCGACAGATAGGGTATCTGTCAAGGTTTATGAAAAACAAATTTTCAGTTCTGTTTTGACTCTAATCCGTGATTATGTGTTTGGACTTTATTTTCTCACAACCCTAGACATATAAAATGATTATTTTAAGGGCCGTCAAAGAGGACACAAGTTCCACAAGTGTTGAGCAAAGTTTGTGCACCGTAGGGTTTTGTGACCAAGCCTCTTCTTGATCTTCATCGTTGGGATGAATTGAAGAACTTTGCAGCCAACAACCTTCTCTAGTTGGTGATTGAAGTCGTATACTAGGATCCGCGCAATTAGTTAGTCACGTATTAGGAGCCGTGCATCAAAAGAAGAAATTGTCACTACAGAACAAGTCCAATTAGGTATTGGGGTAAGGGTTCAACTGTAGGTTGGTATAAGGTACTGGGATTCCTTTACTTGTAACTACTTGTTGTGATAATAGTGGAATTTCGGGAGTGGTGACCTTAAAATCACCCGGTGGGGTTTTTGCCGTGTAGGTTTTCCTCATTCGTAAACAAATCACCATGTTAATTTATTTTCCGCTGCATACTTAGTTTATTGGTGATTTGTTTGTGCTACCACGTATTTGCATGTTAATTTGATTAATTAATAAACTTGGCTAATTAATCAATTAATCTATCACAAGGGGTCAATTCGTTTTTGGCCTATCAACCACTTTCTTTTATATATAATGAACTCAAGTTTGTACTCATTATATCGAATAATAACAACTTCATACTGCGTCATGGATAGTTGGTAACATAGCTATTAATTATTCTAGCAATGGCCCCATTTAAATTGAAAATTTACTTGGATGATTGATGAGGACAACAATCATTGTGGAAAAGTAAGGTCTATATCATGAATGATATAGTTGATTTTCATTTTGTTAATGTATATATTTTCTTTTGGAGTGATCTATAATGAGTCATTTCGAAAAGGAATATTTCTATGATGCATTCAATATAGGTAGACATTTTGCCCGTGATGCATGAATTTTGTGCAATTGACCCCATTTAGAGACTAGCTAACAAGCAACCATGACTCCAACTACGTTTTAATCTAAAAAATAATACAGTATTGCATATTAATATAATTTGCAAGTTGCATTTACAAAAATTCTTTAGATTAAAATTCTTGTTTGAGTTCCTTTTGATCAAAAATAAAAAATAAAAATCTTGTTTGAGTTGAGTATATCATGCAATTAGCAGATTTTGCGCCAAAACATTTAAGTATGCCAACCACTTTTCTATGATCTCTTCTTCTTCTTTGAAAGGTATGAAGGCATCTATCTGGTAAATTTTGTAAGATGGGACCAAACCTAATCACCATCCAACATATGTAATACATAGTCTACATCATTTATTAATGGATTGAGATTCGATGCAATAACCAGTTAACTTTTTTAAGGACTGAGATTCAATCAAAGATTAAAAAACAAAATTAACTTTTTTCTTCAGTACTCCTTACACCACAAACGTTAAAAAAAGTTGAAAAAATTTCTAATACTGGTGTTGATGGAAAAAAGTCCTTGGATGGTAGTACACATGATTGCAATCTTTCTTTGACAAATCAAATGACAGTGACCATCTTCTTTTTTAAAGATTTCTCAACCAAATCTCTGACTTATGGGGCATAGAGAATGAAGACACAGATAAAACGTTTTGTTAATTATTTTCCTCTTTTCATTGTCAATCAATCCCCAAATATCACCCAAACGCAGAAAATCTTACCTAAGCAGCTCTATCATGCCAGCTAGACATCACCCTCGTCATTAGTGTCATGCCAATAACACAAGATCTTGCAATGTCAATAAGTTAGCATAGGTGCCACGTCAGAAGCCTTGCCAAGTGCAAACCACAAGATCTAGCATAGCTTTCACTTTTAATTAAGGGTAGTGTTAGACAAATTATGGCCAAAGTGGCCCAAAAAAATTGTAAGCCCATGTAATGATAGAACAAGCATAATAACCTTGGGTTAGTCTAGGGTTCTCTAGTGTATAAACCCTATAATAGGTTCATTGCAACATGAGTTTAATAGACAATATATAACCATCAAGAGATTTTTACTACGGAGACAGATTGTCAAGCTGAACCACGTAAACTTTCATGTTCACTCTCTCTTTCATGCTTCCACTCATCATTCAATTATCACCCAATCAACACAATAACTTTAATAGTTACAATGGAGGCTAGGAAATTTAAATCCTAAATGTCTCAATTGGAAATACTAGGAGGTACTGACCAATTCAGCTACAAGGCTTTTGGCCAACTCCAAATAATATTTTGGAACTTAGTAACACCTTGGTTCCTAAATCATTTAGTCCAACATCTATTTCTTGGTATTCTTTGGTATATAATTGGTTACTTCTTGAATTTTGCTTTCTTTGGAAAAATATTTTTGTTGATTGTATTCTTGAAACAAAGGATTTCTCTCATGCCAACTAAAGTAAGATGATGTTGTATTTTAAGGCTAAAAGTTTTCCATAGTTTATGCATCGACTACAAACACATATTATTTGAGATAAAAATCTTTTACACAAGTTAAATGAAAGGCATTTTGCCTATCATAATGAATGTTATTAGCATTGAGCTATTACATGAACTCCTATAAATCGTTAGACTTGATAGAAGTCAAAAGTAGAAAAAGATTTTGATGTTGCTTATTCTATAGAAAATGATATTTGAAAATTCTTTGGAATTTGTGAAGTTGAACTGGCTGTATTTATCGGATTTTGTTTATAATTTGAGGACTTAGAGAGAGGTAAAATGACAATGGCCATGCCAGTTAGCTAAGAACAATTTACATTAGTTGGACATTAGTTAGGAGTACACTGAAATTATTCAATAAGCCCCAACAAGTATCTATAAATAATATTTTTATTAATAAGCAGATTTCTTTTTCCAATCGAAATGAGAGTAACATCTGCTGCAAGCTAGTCAAACCCCTTTGCAACAAGGCAAGCTACTTCCCCTCCTATATCACACAATCAAGCTCCTTACAATTTTCATGAACATCAGTGAAACAAGCCCATGATAGTCACAAAAGTTAATCGAGTTGATTTTCTTCTCATCACCAGTTGATAGTCACAATTGTTCTGTGAGACTGTGAATAGTAAACATAAAATAATAGATCCATCCGTCCATGTAATAATGATAGTTATAGCCGATTACAGTTTGTTACATAAAATAGTTGTGACAAAGCATGTGATACAAATACTACCAGTTCATGAAATATACTATTTGAATGTTCAAATAGTGTGTAAAACACTTATGAACGTTTAGACCCCCAATTTGCAAATTACCAACACAAGCTTATAATCAAACAATGTATGTGAGGAATATGAAAATAAGCTAAAACAGAATTGATAAAACAATCTAAGCCAAAATTAATCACAACAACAGCAGTAATTAAAAGGCAAAGATTAAGAGAAGACGAGATGCAAACACAAAGACAACACAGCAGTGTGTTATCGAAGAGGAAACCGAAGTCCTCGGCGAAAAACCTCTCCACCACCCTCCAAGCGGTCAATAATCCACTAGAGAATAAAGTTGGGATACATGAATAACAGAAGACCCTCCAAGCCTAATCTACCCAGTGCACCTAAGCCCTCCAAGCTTCTTGCTCCAACAGGGTTACGCTGAACCTTGTCTTCTCTAACTTACCGGATCCTGCAATAGCCCATTGCATCAACCAAAATGAATTGGTCCCTTCCGAACTGCTTCCCAAGTACCAAAATGCCTCATCGCAGATATGGGTATAGTGAGATAAGGATTTGGCTAATGTACCTCTCAAGGATGTATCAATGGAGAGGGTGAGAGTAGAGGAATTTGAAGAATCAAAGGATGAAGATTGTGGATGAGTCAATCTTGTTTTTCTTTAGGGTTTCTCTTTCAAAATTCTCTCTAGAAGCTCTCTACATTTCATGGGTATAAGGGTATTTATAATAGGGTGAGTGAGGAATGCGAACAGTCAGGTTTCTAAGAAATAGAGCATTCTGGCGACTCGAGCTCGCGAGGCTCTTCTTGAGTGCACACTCTTGAGCTTTTCTTCACACTCTCTCACACACTACCCTTACATTATTCCCACCTAAATACAGGGTTTCTAACTGCTATATTACATGCAAATTTGGCACGGAATAAAGCCAACAAAATGATTGAATAAATTCAACCTTACACTATTGATGTTATTAGATAACTTGTTGAAAAAGATGGTAAATGTATTTTAATCTATTTGTTTACTCATTTATCTATGTAAAACTATCATGAATCCTACAAATGAATGTTCATATCATAGGCAGCTCCCCACGTTGAAGCTAGGGTGGTCACAGGACCACCCTGACTTAGACGAAAAATAATTATTATATACAAAATTATTATGACTTTTTTACCTCTAAAAAAAAAATTGTGACCACCCTAAATTTTTTTAGGCTCAACATATTTAAACTTTGGACAAAATTTGGCAACAAATTTGGATGTAAACTAAAACTATAACTTCACTTAATACATTTTTTATTGGATATAAATTTTTTAAACTCACTATTGGATTACATTTTCTTCTTATATTCATGCTCACAAAATTTCAGTCAGATCAAAGATTAATAGTTAAGTCATCAATAAAATATTTAAATTTCGAGTTTTTATAGTCTAAAATTATACATAAAAAATAAGTTTATAGATCGAATAGTAAATAACATCCGACTAGCTTGAAATTTGACATGTGTTTTAAAAATATAAAGAACATGCAATTCAACAGTTAGGTTATATTTGGTAACAGTTTTTTTTTTCTATTTTCAAAAACTTGTTTTTGGGAATAAAAAATAATAATTTTTCTTGTATTTTTGAAATAAAAAACATGTTTGATTAGATAAAATTTTTTAAAAAATAGTTTTTTGAGGAAAAAATAGAAAATACTAAAATTTGAATTCTAATGCTAACTCATTAAATGAGATAGATTCATTAAATTAAATGTATATTTTTATTGACTTTTGAAAATTAGAAACTAAAAACAGTCTTTTGCATGCTTTAAGTTTCTTTCACAACTTGAGTTTTGAGAACAGTTTTTGTTTTCTATTCATTTTGGGTTGCCAAACAAGTTTTTTAGTTTCAAAAATAGAAAATTGGTTTTAAAAACAGAAAATAAGAGGGAAAAAACAGTTATCAAACATACCCTTATATTTTAAAAACATATAACCATTTTAATTTGTTCAGTAAGAGTTGTAACCTTAGGTTACAACTAAATTTGTAGTCAAACATTATCCTTAAACTTTGGTCTTCTCAACAATATATTAAGCCTTTACAAACAAAAAGTAAAAGTCCAAAAAAAAAAATTTATTGAACTAAAATTTTGAAAGACATGTATCTTGTAGCATTGATAATTATGCAATGATTTTAAAATAAGATCGTAGAAGGAAATTGTAAGACTCTATGTATTTGCATGTGTATTTTTTTGTCAATATATTAAATTCTTTTTTTATTAAATTGTTTTTATAATTTAGGTTTATAATGACCACCCTTAAAAAATTTCCTGGAGCCACTGGTTAATTTCTTATATGGGTAAGAATCCCCGTTGAGGACAAGGAGGAGTGAAGAAATCTTATTTTGGGGCAGCACACTTAACCAAGGTTTAAAATATTAAAACGGTTTATCATTCTCAATAACATGTATAATAATTTGAAGAATTATTTTTGTATTTTATATTTTTACTTTTGATTTCTTTTTTTTTCTTTTTTTTTGCTAAAAATATTATGTACATGCCAAAATCACATACGTCATATGCTCAATATTTTATACGCCAAATGAATATTATATAAACATTTTTTTAACAATTTTCTAATACCATAAGAGACAAATATGTGATTAAATATATTATAAGTTGTAGATATATGATAAAAAAAATTAAAAACTAAATGGCATAATAAAAGTGGATCTAATTTAAGGTTGGAGACATATTATTGCATTTTATACTAAAAATATTTTCTTCTAATATTTTCTTCTCAAATAACCAATTTATTTGAGTATTATCTATAAATATGGTTACACTAACAATAATATAAATATATATATCTATATATATATATATATAATTTGAAGAGTGAAGTGGTAATTTCCTAAATACTACTTTTATATATATGTATATATATATATATATATATATATATATATATATATATATTTCTAAAAGAAAGTTAAAAATTTTCAAAAAAATTTTTTTTTGGGAGATGAGAAATTTGAACCCCTTAATATCTTCATTGGAAATATTAGAACGTCTCAACTAAAATACAAGACCCCTTGTTTGGTAACATTGGTGTAGACTGTAGAGACATTTTATTTTAGGGGCAAGATTTATCATATTTTGATTTATAAAGATTATAGAGATATACAAGTCACATGTAAGGATATATTTCTCAAAATATGTTGTCAACCTATATGCACCTGAAACTTTGTAGCATAATAATATTAAAATTTGAACTTAAATTATATAACTATGCTTCTATTATCTTATATATAGAGGAGTGGTGTCCGAATATTTTGACTAACTTGGTTTTATTGCCTATGAGATACCCTGAAAAAGAATGAATAATATGGTGGATGTAACTTAAAATAGATTGTTTGATTTGGATAGGGTTGTCAAAAACAAAAAAACGTTCCAATGATGGTGTGTTTAGGTAGCAAGATTTTGGCATGTGGATTTGAATTAGGATAACTATGCCTTGAACCTTGGACTCTTGGGCCAAGTGTACTCTAATAACTCCAATCTTGAATAGGTAATTACTTAGTCCATACAAACTTGTTACCATAAACTTTTGCTTTAACTTCTTTCTTAGCTAGGCAAAAAATAGTCTAAGTGACTATTTGGATCTGCGTTTTAACGTTGCGTTCAACGTTTGCGTTTAAAAAAAGCTAGGACCCACGCTACAGTAGAACGAAGAAACGCTGAGATGAAACGCCCAAAACGCGTAGCTGTTTTTTCCTTAACGTACCGTTTCAATAATTCTTCAGTCCGTGTACTGGCATGCGTGTACTGTTCCTTTTCTTTTCATTATTTTTTTTGGAAGTTCTTTGTGTTCTTCATGTTCTTCCCAGCAAACCCAACAATCTAAAACCCAGTAAACCCAGCAAAACAGTGAAACCAAAACCGTTTTGGAAGTATCCGTTTTGGAAGAACATGAAAAAATCCAAACCGATCAACCCATCAAACCCATATGAAACCAAAACCAAATCAAACCCATCAAATCCATATGAAACCAAAACCAAATCAAACCCATCAAACAGATCTACCCATCAAACCCACTGCCGATCAACCCATCAAACCCACCACCGCTCAACCCATCCACCACCACCGAGTTCTGATCACCCCATCAAACCCACCGCCGATCAACCCATCCACCACCACCAAGTTCCCAAATCAAACCCATCAAATCCACTGCCGATCAACCCATCAAACCCACCGCTGATCAACCCATCCACCACCATCGAGTTTCCAAATCAAGAAATTAAAACATTAGTTATTCAAATACCTTTTTTTAAAGTTTTGAAAAATCTCAAAGATTTGGATTTAGCCAAATACACCAAAGATCTTAAACTTTGAAATCTTTGAATTTAAAATAACATCTAACTTCATAGTTTAGATATTTTAACCATACCTCAATAGATTTCAAAATTTATAATTTCAAATAGTCATAGGTGTAAAACACATCCAAATAATAAATTTATAAATTTAGAATCAAGAAATATCAAATCCAACAAGGATTTTTAAATTTTATAAATTTTAGAACTCGTGTTTCTAACAAAGAGGTATAAGGTTGAATTCACTTGAAATATATCAAAGTGACATAAACAAAACAAATTTTTTGTTTTTTATTTTTGATTTTTGATTTTTTTATAGAACCATTTGAAAATTTCATACAAATATATATATATATATATATATATATATATATAGACTAGCCTCATCTCACATGCTTCGTGCGTGTAATGAGGCTTTTTTTTAGATAGTTTTTTTATAATAGGAACCCAAGGTAGTTTTTTTTGGGAACATGGGGTAGTTTTTTTTTATAGGAACATGGGGTAGTTTTGGTTGTGTAGATGGGGTAGTGGGAAGTTTTATAGAACATGGGGTAATTTTATAAACATGGGTAGGTTTTTTGTTTTTAATTTTTGTCAATTTACAGTTTTAACCTCATTTTTATATTTTAGGAATAAGGATAAGTTAATTAAATTAAGGGTATTTTTGAAAGTCAAAAAAACAATAACTAATTTTTTGAATCCTCTTAATATATAGATATATATATATATATATATATATATATATATATATATATATATATATATATATATATATATATATATATATTGACATTGTTGACTTCTTTTAATGTTGTGGCATAAATTTTGAAATCTCACATTTGTCCAGATCATCGTTATAATTTTATATATTTTTTAGTATTACTTATAATTTTAGAATATGTTAATATTTATAAATCAAACCTTCTTCCATCAGTCAAAAAAAAAAAAAACCTTCTTCCAAAAAAATTAAATTAAAATTAAGAAAACCTCACCTTTTTTTCTATAAAGCATTAAAACACTACACGAATTCATTAAATTAGGTTTGCTATTTTTCTAAACAAATTATAATTATACTAGGAATTTATTTTATCTAAAATTTGGCCTTTCAATTAAACAGATATCACTTATAAATATTTTTATCATTTCTTGTATACATTACTTACATACTGAAGGGGATAAAATTTAAGGTAGACGAATTCGATTCAATAGAGCCAACCATAAGCGACGATATTAAGGAAAGGGATGGTCTAACCTACTGATAGACAACAGGTAGAATAGATCGCATCCCGGACGAGGGGAAGGAAGACCGACGGATTCTCCTTAAGGGATGGATCCCAATTAAACGAATGCAAGGGAAACGGGTAGTAAAGCCACGTGGCATCTACGAGGCCTAAGTAGTCTCCAAGAAACCTCAAATGGAAATGTCTTGTGCCCTACAATTAACCCTAATCAACAAAGTCTCTATATGGAAAGGATCCTACAAAATACACTCATTTATAAGGATCTTCCCCACAAGGAAACACCTTCTTGGCCAAGAAACAAAGGTTGGTTGTACACTACTATAAAAACCCAAAACCCTCAGAAAACAAGGTACGCGTGATTCTCCTAGCTCTGGCACTCTAGAGTTGTAGAAATTCTCTCTAAATTAACTTTCGGATGGTATTTGGCCGGTACCACACCGGTACTCTATGCAAGGTCTTCTTTATTTCTGTTTCGCAGGTTTTGTCTAGAGCACGTAAGGACCGCGCAGCTCACTGACAATTTTTGGCATCATCAGTTGGCGCTGTCTGTGGGGAAGAACAAGAAAGCAATAGCAGCCATATTAACACTTCCCTGACAAAGAGTAGTATGGTACTCACTCGCTCGATGGCAACCAACAACAATAACAGAGATGAATCACGCACTACTGCCCTTGAAAGATAGGTAAAAACCCTAACTGCGGATGTGGAACGCCTTACTAAGCAAAACCATGACTTGGAGGAATAGCTGTGCCAAAGGGATGCTGGGCTCAATAGTCACAGAAAGGAGCAAGAGGGAACCAGTACCGAAAGGAGGGACCGAGAAGGACCAGAAGGCAGTAATGCCCCGAGTAGGCAAGAGCGACAAGATACTAGCCGTCCATCCGTTGCAGATACGACACCACTACGAAGGAGAGGATGGACTTCATGATGAACGCCCATAAGGGGCGGTTGTCAAACGACCTTCATAAGCTGGTCCATCAGACGGACTTGCCATTCACAGCACCTATCACTTCATTCCCCCATTCTGCAAAGTTCCGTATGCCGCAAATAGAAGCCTATAAACTATAAACTATAAAGTATTACAATCAACACTATACTTCAAAATCAATTTTCAATATCTAATCACTATCTTAATTAGTTTTCAAATTATCGGATTAATACACATATTAATCAAAACTTAGGAAGTTAATTGTACATTTTTAGACCCCTGTAAACTAGATTATTTAACCTAGTTAATTAATCTAGTGAATACTTAGGTTTATTATTCAAATCTAGGTTAAAAGAATAAAGGCATATCATGTAAATTAGCGAAAAATAAAGAACACAAAGATATGATCACCCAGGAAAACCAAACCGGTAAAAAACCTAGGCAAGATTTAACCTTGCTATCCTCAAGGTAAAAAGCAAATCCACTATGAAAGAATTGAATTTTGTACAATAGAACTTAGACCACTAACATTCTATTGCTACCTCAAGTAGAAAACTTACTACCACGACCATATGATAGCTCCAAGTCCACAAACTACTTCTTTCTTTAGCCTTTGCAACACAAGCACCCACACTTGTGATAAAAAATATAAACTCTCTTATTTGTGAGTCCAAGACCACACTCGAAAGTTTAGATCATCATCACCTTTGATGACTAGAGAAGACAGCAACTTCTACAACACCGAATCTTAAGATTCTTCAAGAAATAACACTAGTAGAAGAGAGCTTTTTGGGTACCAAACCTGAATGTTCAAATAGTGTGTAAAACACCTTGAACGTTTAGACCCCCAAATTACAAATTACTGATTCAAGATTATTATCAAACAATGTATGTACCGAATATGAAAATAAGCTAAAACAGAATTGATAAAACAATCTAAACCATAATTAATCACAACCACAACAGTAATTAAAAGGCAAAGATTAAGGGAAGAGAGATGCAAGCACAAAGACAACACAACGATGTGTTATCGAAGAGGAAATCGAAGTCCTCAGCGTAAAACCTCTCCGCCGCCCTCCAAGCGGTCAATAATCCACTAGAGAATAAAGTTGGGATACATGAACAGCAGAAGACCCTCCAAACCTAATCGACCTAGAGTACCTAAGCCCTCCAAGCTTCTTGCTCCAACAAGGTTACGCTGAGTCGCCAGATAGCTTTGCTTGTTACAAACCTAACCTTTCACATTCCAAACACACACCAGTATAAATACCCTTATACCCACGTATTGTAGAGAGCTTCCAGAGAGAATTTTGAGAGAGAAACCCTAGAGAAAAACAAGATTGACTCATCCATAATCTTTATACTTTGATTCTCCAAATTCCTCTACTCTCACCCTCTCCATTGTTACATCATTGAGAGGTACATTAGCCAAATCCTTATCTCACCATACCCATATCTGTGAGAAGGTTATTTGGTGCTTGGGAAGTAGTTAGGAAGGGATCAATTGATATTGGTTGATACTATGGGCTATAGCGGAATCTGGTAAGCTAGAGAAGACAAAGGTTCGACGTAACCTCGTTGGAGCAAGAAGCTTGGAGGGCTTAGGTACACTGGATAGATCAGGCTTGGAAGGTCTTCTGCTATTCATGTATCCTAACTTTATTCTCTAGTGGATTATTAACCGCTTAGAGGGCGGCAGAGAAGTTTTACGCCGAGGACATCGGTTTCCTCTTCGATAACACATCGCTGTGTTGTCTTTGTGTTTGCATCTCTCTTCCCATAATCTTTGCAATTTAATTACTGCTATGGTTGTGATTATTTTTGGTTTAGATTGTTTTCCCAATTCTGTTTTAGCTTATTATCATATTCCGCACATACATTGTTTGAGTATAAGCTTGTATTGGTAATTTGTAAATTGGGGGTCTAAACGTTCATAGGTGTTTTATACACTATTTGAACATTCAAAATCCTTGAAAACCCTGCCTAGGGTTAGCTTATGATGTCCTTTAAATACTAAAAAAAAAAATGGATCGCGATTTGGGCTTCAAACGAATAAGTTATAGGCTTTTTACGTTTGCTGATTTTTGCTAATCTGCGACTTTCAATCGATCAAATCTAATTTTCGATCAATCGAGCCTTGAAGAAATTAAATAGTAATTTCTTGCAAGTACTCGATTCCAAACTTAATTTAAACCAAACTTTGAGCAAGTCTAAACCTAGACTAAATGTTTTGATCATGGTTTGCCAACATACACAAATTGAAGTTCTAATACATTAGTTCCTAAAGTCTTAGAATCTAACATTAATTGTAGCTTTTTTTTAAAAAAAATTCTTTAAACTTTAGAAGAGGTTTCCAAAACACTCTTTGTTAATAGTTTTAATGAAATTGTAATTGTTTCACATTCAAAATATGTCATTTGACATGTAATGCCTGTTTTGACTCTCATCCTCACGGTAGTATCGGCTTGACATGAAAGATCCAATTTTTTCATATATACAGCGACGGGAAGATTTATATGACTAAGTAGAATGTTTCAGGTAATCTAATATTGTGTTCTATATGAGAGTATATTTTTAGATTGAACCTCTATCCTAAGAACATTCATAGCTGTTTGAACCTCAAACCAATTGATTTCATGAATGAAATGCATGAGTATGAGTTTAAAAGTTTTTCAAAAACATGAGTTTTCAACCCAGAACTTCATAACAAGGTTTTTAATCATCAAAAACACAATTTTTGCCAACCCTTAAACATATTTTGCATCAAACACCATAGAAAACATAATCTTGTATGGCCAAACCAAAATCACACATAATTTCATGTACTAAGTTTAGCAAAGAATAATTAGTGTAGTGTGTGCAACTAGTAAAAGCATGAGATACATGTGAGGTGATATGTAGATAGTAATCAATCACAATTTCTACAAAATTCATCACATAAGTTTGAAAGAGACTATCACCTAAAGAGTTATATCATATAACTCTCACATCTCCTAGAAAACAAGCTTGCAATCATGTAAGTTTCTTGTTTTGCCTCATAATGTACACACCAATTTTATTTCATCTTGAATTTATTATAGCCCAATAATGTACACACCAATTTTATTATTAGTCCGAGGCTACACCCTATGTTCCTTTTGTGCATGTGCTACACTTTCGCGAGCACAAAATCTTATAATATGCACTAAGGTGTTCATGATTGGCTAGTAAACAGTGGTGAGATGGTCATTTATGCCTTTCTCATTAAGTTCAAGTCCTAACAATCAAAAGCATGTGACTTCAAAATCAAGATCAAGTGATCAAAAACTATAAACAACTCCCACACAACAAGCACTACATAGCTACAACCAGCAAAGTGCAGTAAAATAAGCTCATCCAAGCTAAACAAGGTACACAAACATGTTATGTAAAGATAATATGGCCAACCTTAACTGTAAATCCATGATGTGTAATACAAAAGAAATAAAAATCTTTTTGGTTTCAAAAAATTTTTATGACCAAAACTAAAAGCACACATTATGCTAAATGATTAAAAATGCAATGCATGACAGTGCTCAACTAAGCTATAAAGGGTACACAAACAATAAATATCAATTTCTTAATTAATCCGTGAGTACATGTACAAACTAGTACATACTCACACAAAATCAGAAATAACTTAGTACTTATATAACACATACTATTCAAGTTTCTCCACAATGTCAAGCATGTTCTAAATCAAGAGAGAGATATCATAATTCATGTAATCTCAAAAAAAAAAAAAAAACAAGACACAAAATAAAATATTTTTTTCTTTCATAAATTTTTCAATGTTTTTGGATTTTTTTTTTTAAACAAAACACCTAAGAAAATAAAACAACCAAAAACTAAAAGAAAACATGTCCACAATTAATTGAAAGAATTAAATCAAGGACAAGTAAACAACACTCACCTTAGAGAATCTTTTCTCACCCATGTAGCACGAGTCTTTGGCTTTGTAGGTGAAAATCCATGAGAAGCAGAGTGTATTTGAGGGATTATACCAATCTTTTGAGAAAGACTGAAATCCTGAAAATTCCTTTCACAAGCCAACAAGCTCAAATATTTCAAAAGATTATGAAACAATTTGTATGGAGTTATGGCAGGAGAAATATCATCACATATCCTATATTGAAATACAGAATTTTTAAATTTCAATTTATGACAATTAGGACGAATGTGACCAGAAACACCACAAAAGTGACAAACAGGAACAAATTTAGGAACATCAATATTCCTAACAACAAATCTAGTCTTAGATTTTGGTTTTTGCCTCAACAAAGAACAATTTGGTCTAATATGACCAACAACACCACAAAGGTGACAAGTAAGCACAAAAACATATTTATTATGCTCTTTAACAATAGGTTTAGACATAGGTTTAGAAACTTCAGCCTCTACATCAAAACTTTTAGCTTTGTCTAACCTAGCAAAATAAGCCTTTTCTTTATTATTCCTCTTGAAAGGAGTGATATAAACTTTCTCAATTTTAGGCTTAAGAGAAATAGAAACACTTCTGTTATCAACAGTAGAATTGGTACTAGTCAAATTTTCAATTTTAGATTTAGATTCAACTAACTCTTGTTCCAAGCTTTTCATCTTCTCATCTTAAGAGGAAATTTGATTTCTCAAAAATTCATTCTTTTTATTAGATTCATCTAATCTAACAACCAATTCCTCTTTTTCAAGATTAGCCAATTTTAACTCTTCCTTGAATTTCTTAGCAATTTTCATAAATTTCAATAATTCCATATGGAGAGTTTCACAGGCATCAATAAGATCAACAGAAACAACAATGTCCTTTTTATTCAAATCATCAAAATCAAAAACAGTAAGACACTTAAAATTATCCATGATAGTAGGGATCAATGATCAACTCTTAGATCAAAAGATCTAAAACAAAAGAGCTACCCTCTCTAATACAACTTGTACGTTTTTAGACCCCTAAAAAGTAGATTGTTTAACCTAATTAATTAACCAAGTAAATACTTAGGTTTATTATTCAGATATAGGTTAAAACAATAAAGTCATATCATGTAAAGTAGCGAAAAATAAAGAACACAAAGATATGATCACCAGGAAAACCAAACCGGTAAAAAACTTGGGGAGGATTTAACCTAGCTATCCTCAAGGTAAAAAGCAAATCCACTATGAAATAATTGAAGTTTGTACAATAGAACTTAGACCACTAACATTCTATTGCTACCTCGAGTAGAAAACTTATTACCACAGCCACATGATAGCTCCGAGTCCACGGACTACTTCTTTCTTTGGCCTTTGCAACACAAGCACCCACACTTGTGATAAAAAAAAAAAAAACAAACTCTCATGTTTGTGACTCCAAGACCACCCTTGAAGGTATAGATCATCAGCACCTTTGATGACTAGAGAAGGTAGCAACTTCTACAACACCGGATCTTGAGATTTTTCAAGGAATAGCACTGGTAGAAGACATAAGAGAGCTTTTTAGGTACAAAACCCTAGATACAAAAGAGGCACACTCTTCTCTCTTTGAAAAGCCTTGAAAACCCTTCCCAGGGTTAGCTTATGATGTCCTTTAAATAATAAAAAAAACGGATCGCATTTTGGGCTTCAAACGGATTAGTTATGGCTTTTTTATGTTTGCTATTTTTGCTAATCTACGACTTTCGATCGATAGAGCCTTGCATTAATTGTAGCATTTTTTTTTTTAAAATTTCTTTAAACTTTAGAAGAGGTTTCCAAAACACTCTTTGTTAATAGTTTTAATGAAATTGTAATTGTTTCACGTTCAAAATTTGTCATTTGACATGTAATGCCTGTTTTGACTCTAATCCTCATGGTAGCATCGGCTTGACATGAAAGATCCAATTTTTTCATATATACAGCAATAGGGAAGATTTATATGACTAAGTAGAATGTTTCAGGTAATCTAATATTGTGTTCCATATGAGAGTATAATTTTAGATTGAACCTCTATCCTAAGAACATTTATAGCTATTCGTGCCAAAATTTATGTCTATTTTAACATAAAAAAAAAAAAAAAAAAAAACTTTTTCTATTTTTTTTTTTTTCATACATTATTGTGATTATAGAACGTCAAGATGTTTTACTTATATGGTAGGTCGCTTTGAATATAATTAAAATCGGCAATATCTAATATGTATTGACTTAGCTTGCTATTTTATATATTTATTTAATTATTGGATGACCTTGTGGCTATAGCAACCAATCTAAATCATTTTTGTTCTTGTATTTTCAACATAATTTTTTAAACTTGTTAGATCTGTGCATTTCACAATTCATTCCCGATTCATGCAAGCAATAATAAACAGAAATAAACCTAGATTGATGGAAGACCCTTGTCATAGTTGTTGACTCGTTGGTTTCATTTTAAAATTGTGGTTAATATATACATAACAAGGTAAGATCTCACTTTAGATATATCGTATTTCTTTTAGAAGCACCACAAGAAGTAACTTGTTTGTGGGGTTAAATGTATTAGAACTTCATTTTGTATTATGTTGGCAAACCATGATCAAAACATAGAGTCTAGGTTTAGATTTGCTCAAAGTGTGTTTATTTGTAAAATTGGAATCGAGTGATTGCAGAATTTATTGGACTAAATCTGCAAGGCTCAATCGATCGAAAATTAGACTCAATTGATCAAACCACGTGCAAATTTATTTTTCTGCAGAATTTCCAATTCAACCCAAGACCGGTTTGATGTGTAGAGTTTTGTGTTTTACTCCAAGTATAAAAGGAAAAACCCTAACTACGTTTTAGAAGTCTTTGATATGCTGTGTGCTGAATCTCTTGTGACATCTAGAGGTGTTTACCTTCATACACACTTAGGGTTATCAAGATCAAGATTCATGTCAAGAACTTGGTGATCGCTTCAGTTGCAACATAAAGAACTTAAAGAAGATCTAAAACATTTGAGTGGAGTCTCAAAGTCACAAGTAGGAGAACTAAAGATTATTTTAGGGGCCATCAAAGGTTGCGCAAGTGTGAAGCAAAGTTGTGTTCATGCAAACTGTAACCGAAGACAGAATTTGCCCTAATTCATCTTTCTCTTGAAGAAGCTACTGTGTTTGTACACCTTAGGGTTTTATGACCAAGGAGCTTCTTCATCTTCATCATGTGATGAACTGAAGAACTTTGCAACCAACATCTTTCTCAAGTTGGTGATTAAGTCACATATTAGGATTCGCGCATCTATTAGTGTAAGGTTGAATTTATTCAACCATCTAATTGGCTTTATTCCGTGCCAAATTTGCTTGTAATTCAGCATTTAGTAACCCTGTATTTAGGTGGGTTTGATGTAAGGGTAGTGAGTGAGATAGAGTGAAGATTGCTCAAGAGTGTGCAAGAAAACAGAGACTCGCGGCTGGGACTCGCGGGTGACTCGCGGCTGCAAGCCGCCAGACGCAACACACGTGCCAAGCATGCTGGAAGGTGAACAATCATGCAAGCTGGAGCACTACAGGACAAAACAAGACAACTGGCCATACAGTTATCTCGCGACTGGATCTCGCGACTTAGTCAAGCCGCGAGGTCAAGCCGCGAGCCACCCCTGTTTTGTAAAACCTGACGTTTCACATTCCTCTCCCACTCCAATATTTACCCACGATTGTGTGAGAGCTTCCAGAGAGAATTTTGAGAGAGAAACCCTAGAGCAAAACAAGATTGAACCATCTACAATCTTTACATTAGAGTCTCTTCAAATTCCTCATCTCTCTTCCTCTCCATTGCCAAATCCTTGAGAGGCATTATACCAAACCTGGTTCTCACCATCATCATCACTGTGAGACAGCTGTTTGGATTTCTAGGAAGTAGTTAGGAAGGAACCAATCTTCATTGGTTGATGCTATGGTCTAGTAGCGGAATCCGGGAAGCTAGAAAAGAAAAAGGTTCGGCACAACCTCGTTGGAGCAAGAAGCTTGGAGGGCTTAGGTGCACTGGGTAGATTAGGCTTGGAGGGTCTATTGCTGTCCATGTATCCCAACTGTATTTTCTAGTGGATTGTTTACCACTTGGAGGGCGGCGGAGAGGTTTTACGCCGAGGGCTTCGGTTTCCTCTTCGATAACACATCGCGTGTTGTCTTTGTGTTTGCATCTTCCTTCCTCTCTATCTTTGCCTTTTTATTATCTGCTGTGGATTATATTTTGTTTTGGCTTAGATAGTTTTTACCAATTCCATATTATAGCATATGTTAAGTTTCCGCACACTAGTTGTTTGACATATTACTTGAATTGGATAAGTTGTAATTTGGGGGTCTAAACGTTCAAAGGTGTTTATACACGTTTTTGAACTTTCATTTGGTATCAGAGCGGGTACACTTTTATTGGTTTCAATACCATTGTGTGATCCTTGACTCCCTTTTGAGATGGATAGGTCTCAATCCCTAAATGCACCTCCATATTTTGATGGTAGTAATTATGCTTTTTGGAAGGTTCGCATGAGAGCATTTCTGTGCTCCATTGATGAATCTGTTTGGGATGCAGTTGAGAGTGGTTGGACCAGACCTGAGGCAGCTAAATCCACATGGGATAAGGCAGCACTCGCTGCATCTAATGCTAACAGTAAAGCTTTAAATGCTATTTTCTGTGGTGTGTCTCCTGATGAATTTCACAGGATCTCCCACATCACCGTTGCCAAAGAAGCATGGGAGATATTGGAAACCACCTACGAAGGCACAAAGAAAGTGAAAGATACCAAGTTGCAAATGCTGACCACTCGGTTTGAGGAGCTCAAAATGAGTGAGGATGAGTCCTTCGACTCTTTCTATGGGAAGCTGAATGAGGTGGTAGTCAGCAAGTTCAATTTGGGGGAGAAAACGGAGGATTCCAAAATCGTAAGGAAGATCCTTCGATCATTGCCGGAAAGTTTTCGTGCTAAAGTGACAGCGATTGAAGAGAGCAAGGACCTAGATGACATCAAAGTCCAAGAGCTGGTTGGTTCTCTTCAGACTTATGAGATGTCGCTGCCCAACCAACGGAAGAGTAAATCTCTTGCTCTTAAGACCATTAATGAGAAGGTAGAAGTCCATGACTCATCGGAAGACGATGTGGTTGACAAAGATGTTGCATACCTTGTCAAAAATTTCAGAAAGTTCTTGAAATTCAAAAATAATGGCAAATTTGATGATAAAAGAAAATTCCAAAGTTCTGGAAGGGAGAAAAGGGAATTCAAAAAGAAAGATGGAAAAGAATCCCAACCTACACAAGGTGTCACTTGCTTCGAATGTAACGGGCATGGACACTTTAAGAAGGAATGTCCGAATTATTTGAAATCGAAAGGTAAAGTGTATGCCACGACATTGAGTGACTCGGATTCGTTTGACTCAGAATCTGAAGAGAGCTGTGATGGAGAGGGGAACTATTCAGCTTTTATGACTATTGCTCATGTTGAGTCTTCAGATAAGTTGAATCTGCTTGTACAAGACCTTGGAGAACATAGTGATGATGAATCACTAGGAATTGTCGAGGAATCAGATGTTGAAGAAGATGTAAGCACAGCCAATCTTCAAAAGAATTATGACTCACTCCTTGAAAAGTCGGGTGAGTACACAAGGGTGGCCAAGGCAGCTGTGAGAAAGATGAAGAAGGCAGAGGAGGACTATAAAAGTCTCCTAATCCGATATAGAGAGGCCAAATGTGAGATAGAAGCCTTGAATGGTGAGCTGTCAGAAGCTTACACAAAGGTGAGATTTCTTGAGCAAGAGGTTGTGCAAGCAAATGCTAAAATAGACAGGGTCACCACCAAGAAGCTAGATGATGTTATTTCATCTTAAAAGAGCTTTTCAGACAAATCCGGATTGGGATATACCGGAGGAAGTAGCTCATCTGGAAATGTCACTAAAGAAGTGAAATTTGTTAAGGCTAAAGATCCAGTTGATGTTGGTCCTACTGCTGAGAAGCCCAAGATAGAAGAGAAGAGAAATGTGGGGAACGAACGGTTGTTGAATTCCCGTAATCAATCTGTGGGCAGGTCAGAATCTCGAGCCAAATCTCGTCCACGACCACAAAGAGGTCCTAGATCAACTTATGTGTGTCATCATTGTGGACTTCAAGGACATACTCGACCAAATTGCCAAAAGCTGAGAGCAACGAACAGTGCAACACCTCAAAGGTCACGAGGACCTAGAATTGATAGAAGAAATTGGGCAGATGAACAATCTAGAGATCAAAATGGTGATCCCGGAATAATGAACGTGATGAAGATGATTGGTGCATTCACCAATTGCTTGGAAAGCTTCTCACGAAGGTTTGAAAGCCCTAACTCCCGTACCCATTCCTATAAGGAAATCACCCCAAACGCAAGTGACGTGTGGGTGAAGAAGGGTACTCATGCATAAGCATTACAACATGTCCATGCATTAATACTTCCTATGCTTTGCGACGATGTTTGTTTGTTTGCTTATTGTTTTTGCTGCTGGTTGTTTGCTTGTCTACTTGTGCAATTTTTTGTTTTTGATCAATCTTTTTCTTCTTTTATGTCAAAAATCCAAAAATCACATAAAAATTAGAAAATCAAAAAGCTTGATTGACATTGTTGAGTTTTTGTCTCAAAACTTGTTTTGCCTTGTACCTTTGTGCTAATGGCTTTGTGCATTTTCGAGCATTGCTTGTTTCTTTGCACTCATATCTCTGTGGGAGAAATCTTGAAATCTTTGTGATTGTTGTAAATAGATCTTCAAACTTGTCATGAATGATTAGTGAATGGTTTTGTTGATCTTGAGACATGCATAGACTTGTGTCTATATATCTTCCCACTCTTTATTTTTTTTATTGCTAAAAAGAGCTCACCAAATGTAAATCTCCAAATGAAAAGAGATATTGAGCTACAAAAGCTTGTCACACATACTAGTATTCGACTAGGAAAAAGGGAAAGCGACCAAGAATTAAAGAGAAATGTTTATTCAAAAGGCCAAAGGCTTGTTCATTAAAGAGATTTATCAAATATCACTCTCACAATGAGAGGTGTTGTCTCAAAAGGATCAAAAAGATCAAATGTTATGACTAAAAGTGGAGTCAAATGTAAAGCTCCAAGTCATTTTATCAAGTTTTGTGGGAGGTCATATATACATATTTCTATAAGTGAGATAGATCACATGATCTAGTGCTAATTGTGTATGCCTTGGTTGAATTGATCATTGAAGCTTCACATTAGACTAAGGACTATCTCATTGTTGATATCCACACACAACACACAAGTTTATGTTCAAAGAATGCCATAATCATTTGTGTAATTGTACTTGATGAAATATGTTTTTCACATGCTCAATCTTTGTTGTTTCAAGCACAAAAAGATTTTTGAGTGTTTTAGGTGTTTTTGGAAAGTATTTTGTTCTTCAAAAATGAAAATTTCAAAAAAAAATTTTGCCCTGTTTTGGCGACTCAGTCGCGGGTATGTCAAGTCGCGGGCCTCAGTCGCGTGTTCGCGGGTCCATTTTGGCGACTTGTTCGCGAGTGAAAGGTCCAGTCGCAAGGTTATCCAGAGATTTTCGCGGCTCAGCTCGCGACTCCCTCGCAGGTAGACCTTCCAGTCGCGAAAAACACTTAGAAAAATTTTTTCAAAATTTTTCCTTTGAGGGTCTTGGCGGCTCAACCTGGCGACTTGCTGGCGACTCACCTCAGTCGCAAAAAACACATGTTTGGCAAAAATAGGGACAGTTTTTAAAAGCGTTTTCCAGTTTTCCCTCGAACATTTGTGAACTGTTCATCTTCTCTCTAAAATATCTCCTTCCCAAACACTCCGTGCTCCCATTTCCAATCTCCATTGTTGCATATTTTCTACTCAAATTCTTCATGTCACAGGTATGGGTTTTCAGTTTTGAACTCATTTCTACTTGATTTTGTGCTTTTCCCCTTGATTTTTTTTGCATATGTTTATGATTTAGAAATGGGTTTGTGTTTCGGCTATTGCTCTTTGTTCATGCTTAGCTTGCTGATGATGTGCATGTTCTATTGTGTTAATCTGTTGGGAGCATCTGCTAGTTTCAAAATGCTGATTGTGTGTCATATCATTTTTCCATTATATGTCTCATTGACATATATCTGCCTTTAGGATAGTTTCTCCATGTTGTTCTTGTGTTTCCTTTTTTAGGCTTGTTTATCCATGTGGTTGCTCTAAGTAGCTTATTGTTTAAGTGTTCAAGTTCATCTGTGTGGCTGTAATCTCTTTGTTAATTACATGGTACTGACTCGGTTTACACATATATTGTTCTATGCTGTTGTGGCCTCTTCTGTTTGTTCACAGATGGCTCCCTCACCTCCGAAAAAGAAAACCCCTGCAAAGAAGGCTGACAAAAGATTGAAAATGGATTCTAAACTGTTTAGGTCAGTTCATCACTTTGAGAGATACAAGGATATCTTCTTGAAAGCAGGAATTATTCAAGAAAGATTTGTAGATTTGGAAGACTTAAGACAATCCTTTATCCCCAGCTGTTTTGAAGGAAGAGGATGGGAAAAGCTTCTGAGTGATTTCCCTGTAGTATGTGAACCCCTGATTAGGGAATTTTATTCAAATGTTGTGATAAAGGAGAATGAGTTAAACTGCTGGGTTAGAGGTAAAGAATTCATTTTGGATGCACATGTCATAGATGATGTGCTAGGGCTTGAAGATTTAGAAGATCAGGAATTTATCAATTACAAGGATAGGAGTGTTTCTATTGAAATAGTTCAACAAAGGATAGGTGGGCAGAGAGAAGGGAAATGTTTGAATACCACTGCCTTTCCAGTGGACATGAGGTGCCTAACAATAATCATGATGTTTAACCTCTATCTCATAAAGAAGTTGACTACAATCAACTGTGCTAGAGCAATCTTTCTGATGGATCTCAAAGAAAAGAATTTCATTGACATAAGTTCCCACATATATGACACCATTGTGGATGAGACAAGAACAACCTCTAGGCCAAAATTGATCTTTCCCAGTTTGCTAATGAGGATTTTTAGAAGAAAGGTTGTTCCAATCCCTCAAGACATCAGTCCCATGTCCACACCCTCTGCAATTAACAAGCTTACCTGCAAAAGGATAAGTGTTAGACTTCCAGGAGAAGAAGATGAAGGTGATGAAGGAGAGGATGTCCCAATGGAGACTGAAGCAGAGGTAGCAGGGCATGCATCAACCTCAACACCCAGGAGGAGTGGCAAAAGGTCTAGAGCATCAACTTCTTCAGATACACCTCCAGATGCTTTCCAAATCATTCTGGAACGACTTGATGGGATCAGAGTAGTCCAGACTGAGCACTCTGAGAGAATGAGAGCCATGCAGGACCAGATTGATGTTTTGTCTGCAAAACTTGACAGCTTCACCACCCAGCATGAACAGTGACCCTTTGGCCATTCCGGTCAAAAAGGGGGAGAATGTTATGTTTCTTTCTGTTGTTAATGACATTGATGATGAGAAGCAGTAAAGCAGCTCTTAAGGGGGAGTAATGTGTTGAGGGGGAGTTGTCTGTTGTTAATGACATTGATGATGAGAAGCAGTAAAGCAGCTCTTAAGGGGGAGTAATGTGTTGAGGGGGAGTTGTCAAAGTTGTCAAAATCAGAGACTTTGTTTATATATGCTTGTGTTTTGAGTACTTAGTGTTTTTATGGGTTTGTTACACTGTGTTTTTTTTTGGTGTTTAGTTGTTTTCTAACTCTTAACCTATAATCTTGGTTTAAAGTTTAATATATTACTGTTGATGTTCTTCAGGATTATATTGTAGTCTGTACCCATGTGCTTTTGTAAGCTTTTAGGGTTATTGTTTTATGCATTGTTTGTAGGCTTTATGGTATGCACCTTGCTTAATTGCAGCCTTTATGCTATGTTGAAATCAGTACTTTAATCTAAATGTCTTGCATTTTGATTTATGTACTGTCACTCTTGTGCCCTTGTAGGATTGTTCCTAGATGCATATACCTTGTGTACTATGCATTGGTTGAGTGTTGAACATACAAGTGTCTTGCCTTGTGCTTGTTAACTTGTATGTCCTTGTGTTCATTCCAAGTGTGAATGAGCACTGTGATCACTACCTTGTGGTGTTCACTTGGTTGATCAAGCCCTGGTTTGTTTCTTAACTCCATCTTTGCTTGATCACATATTGCCTGTTTCATATGCATTTTATGACTTTCTGCTTACAATGATCATGGTGTATTGTTGTGTTTCAGGAGTATTATGTTCATATGATTCAAGTGCTTCACAGCTTCTAGAGTTAGGTGTGAGTGAGTTTTGTTCAACTGTTCCCAACTCACATGTTAAGTCTAGAGTCTGTTTTAGGGTTTTGTCACGGAATAGCCAAAGGGGGAGATTGTAAGGTTGAATTTATTCAACCATCTAATTGGCTTTATTCCGTGCCAAATTTGCTTGTAATTCAGCATTTAGTAACCCTGTATTTAGGTGGGTTTGATGTAAGGGTAGTGAGTGAGATAGAGTGAAGATTGCTCAAGAGTGTGCAAGAAAACAGAGACTCGCGGCTGGGACTCGCGGGTGACTCGCGGCTGCAAGCCGCCAGACGTAGCACACGTGCCAAGCATGCTGGAAGGTGAACAGTCATGCAAGCTGGAGCACTACAGGACAAAACAGGACAACTGGCCATACGATTATCTCGCGACTGGATCTCGCGACTTAGTCAAGCCGCGAGGTCAAGCCGCGAGCCACCCCTGTTTTGTAAAACCTGACGTTTCACATTCCTCTCCCACTCCAATATTTACCCACGATTGTGTAAGAGCTTCCAGAGAGAATTTTGAGAGAGAAACCCTAGAGCAAAACAAGATTGAACCGTCTACAATCTTTACATTAGAGTCTCTTCAAATTCCTCATCTCTCTTCCTCTCCATTGCCAAATCCTTGAGAGGCATTATACCAAACCTGGTTCTCACCATCATCATCACTGTGAGACAGCTGTTTGGATTTCTGGGAAGCAGTTAGGAAGGAACCAATCTTCATTGGTTGATGCTATGGTCTAGTAGCGGAATCCGGGAAGCTAGAAAAGAAAAAGGTTCGGCGCAACCTTGTTGGAGCAAGAAGCTTGGAGGGCTTAGGTGCACTGGGTAGATTAGGCTTGGAGGGTCTATTGCTGTCCATGTATCCCAACTGTATTTTCTAGTGGATTGTTTACCGCTTGGAGGGCGGCGGAGAGGTTTTACGCCGAGGGCTTCGGTTTCCTCTTCGATAACACATCGCGTGTTGTCTTTGTGTTTGCATCTTCCTTCCTCTCTATCTTTGCCTTTTTATTATCTGCTGTGGATTATATTTTGTTTTGGCTTAGATAGTTTTTACCAATTCCATATTATAGCATATGTTAAGTTTCCGCACACTAGTTGTTTGACATATTGCTTTAATTGGATAAGTTGTAATTTGGGGGTCTAAACGTTCAAAGGTGTTTATACACGTTTTTGAACTTTCAATTAGTTAGTCACGTATTGGGAGCCGTGCATTGAAAAGGAGAGATTGTCACTACAAAACAAGTCCAATTGGGTATTGGGGTAAGGGTTCAAATGTAGGTTGGTATAAGGTACTGGAATTCCTTTACTTGTAACTGCTTGTTTTGATAATAGTGGATTCTCGTGAGTGATGACCTTAAAACACCTAGTGGAGTTTTTACCATGTAGGTTTTCCCCATTCTTAAACAAATCACCGTGTCAATTTAATTTCCACTGCACTTTAGTTAATTGGTGATTTGTTTGCGCTACCACGCGTTTTGCATGTTAATTGAATTAATTAATTAACTTGACTAAATAAAATGGTTAATTTATCACAAGGGGTCAATACATTCTTGGCCTATCAAACTCCAAATAATATATATTTTGGAACTTAGTAACACCTTGGTTCTAAAATCATTTAGTCCAACATCTATTCCTTGGTATCCTTCAATATATAATCGGTTACTTGTTGACTTTTGCTTTCTTTGGAAAAATTCTTTTGATGGTTGTATTCTTGAAACAAAGGATTTCATAAGACGATGTTGTATTTTAGGGCTAAAAGTTATTCATAGTTTAAGCATCGACTACAAACACATATTGTTTGAGATAAGAATCTTTTATACAAGTTAAAAGAAAAGCATGTTAACTTTCAATGACAATATCATAAGCATTGAGCTATCACATAAACACCTAAAAATCGATAGACTTAATAGAAGTCAAAAGTAGAAAAAGATTTTGATGTTGCTTATTTTATGGAAAATTATTTTGAAAATTCTTTGGAATTGGTGAAGTTGAACGGCATAAACTTTGGTGTTCATTCTCTCTTTCATGATTCCACCCATTATTCAATCATCACCTAATCACACAATAACTTTAACAGTTACAATGGAGGCCGGGAGATGTAAACCCTAGATGACACAATTGGAAACACTAGGAGGTGCCTACCAATTGAGCTACGAGGCTTTTGGCCAACTCCAAATAATATATATTTTGGAACTTAGTAACACCTTGGTTCCTAAATCCTTTAGTCCAACATCTATTTCTTGGTATCCTTCAATATATAATCAGTTACTTCTTGACTTTTGCTTTCCTTGGGAAAATACTTTTGTTGATTGTATTCTTGAAAAAAAGGATTTTGTAAGATGATATTGTATTTTGAGGCTAAAAGTTATCCATAGTTTATGCATAGACTACAAAAACATATTGTTTGAGATGAGAATCTTTTACACAAGTTAAAAGAAGGGCAAGTTAACTTTCAAAAAGAATATAATTAGTATTGAGCTATCACATAAACACCTAAAAATCAATAGACTTAATAGAAGTCAAAAATAGGAAAATATTTTGATGTTTCTTATTTCATGGAAAATGATTTTGGAAAATTCTTTGGAATTAGTGAAGTTAAACCGCATAAACTTCGTGTTCACTCTCTCTTTCGTGCTTCCACTCATCATTCAATCATCACCTAATCACACAATAACTTGAACAGTTACAGTGGGGGTAGGGAGATTTAAACCCAAGAGGTCTCAAATAGAAACTCAAGGAGATGCCAACCAATTGAGCTACAAGGCTTTTGGCCAACTCCAAATAATATATATTTCGGAACTTAGTAACACCTTGGTTCCATAATCATTTAGTCCAACATCTATTTCTTGGTATCCTTCAGTATATAATTGGTTACTTCTTGACTTTTGCTTTCTTTGGAAAAATAATTTTGTTGATTGTATTCTTGAAACAATGGATTTCGTAAGATGATATTGTATTTTAGGGCTAAAAGTTATCCATAGTTTAAGCATCGACTACAAACACATATTGTTTGAGATGAGACTCATTTACACAAGTTAAATGAAAGGCATGTTGCCTATCGTAAAGAATATCATTGGCATTGAGCTATCACGTGAACTCCTATAAATTGTTAGACTTAATAGATATCAAAAGTAGAAAAAGATTTTGATGTTGCTTATTCTTTGGAAAATTATTTTGAAAATTATTTGGAATCGGTGAAGTTGAACCGCATAAACTTTCGTCTTCACTCTCTCTTTCATGCTTCCACTCATCCTTCAATCATCACCTAATCACACAATAACTTTAACAGTTACAGTGGGGGCAAGGAGATTTAAACCCTAGATGTCTCAAATAGAAACTCTAGGACGTGCGAACCAATTGAGCTACAAGGCTTTTGGCCAACTCCAAATAATATATATTTCAGAACTTAGTTACACCTTGGTTCCATAATCATTTAGTCCAACACCTATTTCTTGGTATCCTTCAATATATAGTCTGTTACTTCTTGACATTTGCTTTCTTTGGAAAAATAATTTTGTTTATTTTATTCTTGAAAGAAAGGATTTAGTAAGATGATGTCGTATTTTATAGCTAAAAGTTATTCATAGTTTATGCATTGACTACAAATACATATAGTTTGAAATGAGAATCTTTTACACAAGTTAAATGAATGGCATGTTGCCTATCATAAATAATATCATTAGCATTGATCTATCACGTGAACTCCTATAATTCATTAGTCTTAATAGATATCAAAAGTAGAAAAAGATTTTGATGTTGCTTATTTTATGGAAAATTATTTTGAAAATTCTTTGGAATTGGTGAAGTTGAACGGCATAAACTTTGGTGTTCATTCTCTCTTTCATGATTCCACCCATTATTCAATCATCACCTAATCACACAATAACTTTAACAGTTACAATGGAGGCCGGGAGATGTAAACCCTAGATGACACAATTGGAAACACTAGGAGGTGCCTACCAATTGAGCTACGAGGCTTTTGGCCAACTCCAAATAATATATATTTTGGAACTTAGTAACACCTTGGTTCCTAAATCCTTTAGTCCAACATCTATTTCTTGGTATCCTTCAATATATAATCAGTTACTTCTTGACTTTTGCTTTCCTTGGGAAAATACTTTTGTTGATTGTATTCTTGAAAAAAAGGATTTTGTAAGATGATATTGTATTTTGAGGCTAAAAGTTATCCATAGTTTATGCATAGACTACAAAAACATATTGTTTGAGATGAGAATCTTTTACACAAGTTAAAAGAAGGGCAAGTTAACTTTCAAAAAGAATATAATTAGTATTGAGCTATCACATAAACACCTAAAAATCAATAGACTTAATAGAAGTCAAAAATAGGAAAATATTTTGATGTTTCTTATTTCATGGAAAATGATTTTGGAAAATTCTTTGGAATTAGTGAAGTTAAACCGCATAAACTTCGTGTTCACTCTCTCTTTCGTGCTTCCACTCATCATTCAATCATCACCTAATCACACAATAACTTGAACAGTTACAGTGGGGGTAGGGAGATTTAAACCCAAGAGGTCTCAAATAGAAACTCAAGGAGATGCCAACCAATTGAGCTACAAGGCTTTTGGCCAACTCCAAATAATATATATTTCGGAACTTAGTAACACCTTGGTTCCATAATCATTTAGTCCAACATCTATTTCTTGGTATCCTTCAGTATATAATTGGTTACTTCTTGACTTTTGCTTTCTTTGGAAAAATAATTTTGTTGATTGTATTCTTGAAACAATGGATTTCGTAAGATGATATTGTATTTTAGGGCTAAAAGTTATCCATAGTTTAAGCATCGACTACAAACACATATTGTTTGAGATGAGACTCATTTACACAAGTTAAATGAAAGGCATGTTGCCTATCGTAAAGAATATCATTGGCATTGAGCTATCACGTGAACTCCTATAAATTGTTAGACTTAATAGATATCAAAAGTAGAAAAAGATTTTGATGTTGCTTATTCTTTGGAAAATTATTTTGAAAATTATTTGGAATCGGTGAAGTTGAACCGCATAAACTTTCGTCTTCACTCTCTCTTTCATGCTTCCACTCATCCTTCAATCATCACCTAATCACACAATAACTTTAACAGTTACAGTGGGGGCAAGGAGATTTAAACCCTAGATGTCTCAAATAGAAACTCTAGGACGTGCGAACCAATTGAGCTACAAGGCTTTTGGCCAACTCCAAATAATATATATTTCAGAACTTAGTTACACCTTGGTTCCATAATCATTTAGTCCAACACCTATTTCTTGGTATCCTTCAATATATAGTCTGTTACTTCTTGACATTTGCTTTCTTTGGAAAAATAATTTTGTTTATTTTATTCTTGAAAGAAAGGATTTAGTAAGATGATGTCGTATTTTATAGCTAAAAGTTATTCATAGTTTATGCATTGACTACAAATACATATAGTTTGAAATGAGAATCTTTTACACAAGTTAAATGAATGGCATGTTGCCTATCATAAATAATATCATTAGCATTGATCTATCACGTGAACTCCTATAATTCATTAGTCTTAATAGATATCAAAAGTAGAAAAAGATTTTGATGTTGCTTATTCTTTGGAAAATTATTTTGAAAATTATTTGGAATCGGTGAAGTTGAACCGCATAAACTTTCGTCTTCACTCTCTCTTTCATGCTTCCACTCATCTTTCAATCATCACCTAATCACACAATAACTTTAACAGTTACAGTAGAGGCAGGGAGATTTAAACCCTAGATGTCTCAAATAGAAACTCTAGGAGGTTCCAACCAATTGAGCTACAATGCTTTTGGCCAATTCCAAATAATATATATTTCGGAACTTAGTAACACCTTGGTTCCTAAATCATTTAGTCCAACATCGGTTTTTTGGTATCCTTCAGTATATAATCGGTTACTTCTTGACTTTTGCTTTCTCTGGAAAAATAATTTTGTTGATTGTATTCTTAAAACAAAGGATTTCATAAGATGATGTTGTATTTTATAGCTAAAAGTTATTCATAGTTTATGCATCAACTACAAATACATATAGTTTGAAATGAGAATCTTTTACGCAAGTTAAATGAAAGGCATGTTGCCTATCGTAAAGAATATCATTGGCATTAACCTATCACGTGAACTCCTATAAATTGTTAGACTTAATAGATATCAAAAGTAGAAAAAGATTTTGATGTTGCTTATTCTATGGAAAATTATATTGAAAATTATTTGCAACTAGTGAAATTGAACCGCATAAACTTTCGTGTTCACTCTCTCTTTCATGCTTCCACTCATCATTCAATCATCACCTAATCACACAATAACTTTAAAAGTTACAATGGAGGCAGAGAGATTTAAACCCTAGGTGTCTTAAATAGCAACTCTAGGAGGTGCCAACCAATTGAGCTACAAGGCTTTTGGCCAATTTCAAATAATAATTATTTTGGAACTTAGTAACACCTTGGTTCTAATATCATTTAGTCCAACATCGTTTTTTTGGTATCCTTCTGTATATAATCGTTTACTTTTTGACTATTGCTTTCTTTGGAAAAATACTTTTTTTGATTGTATTCTTGAAACAAAGGATTTCGTAAGATGGTGTTCTATTTTAAGGCTAAAAGTTATCCATAGTTTAAGCATCGACTACAAACACATATTGTTTGAGATGAGACTCTTTTACACAAGTTAAATGAAAGGCATGTTGCCTATCATAAAGAATATCATTGGCATTGAGCTATCACGTGAACTCCTATAAATCGTTAGACTTAATAGAAGTCAAAAGTAGAAAATGATTTTGGTGTTTCTTTTTTTGTGGAAAATTATTTTTAAAATTCTTTAGAATTGGTGAAGTTGAACCGCATAAACTTTCGTGTTCACTCTCTCTTTCATGCTTCCACTCATAATTCAATCATCACCCAATCACACAATCTCTTTAACAGTTACAATGGAGGCTTTGTAATAGCCTAGCCCAAAAAATAAAAAAAATAAAAAAAGGGGTCAGATCTTTTTAAGGGGCCACACGTGACCCACCTACCCCCCTAATTCCCACCACACATTTCAACTATCACCTTATCCCTTGGCCGGCTCACACATTTCCTTCTTTTTCTTTTCATTTTCTATCATATGCTATCACTCTCTCGTTCTCCTCCGCCAGTACCACTCCTCACCACTTCCATCACCATTTTTCTAGCATGATCACCGGAAAACTCCTTAGGAAATAGGTAAGGCTCACTCACCTCTACTATTTGAAGTAAAAATTTCTAATCTTTTTGTGGGATTATATGCTTTGCTAGAGGCTTTCTTTATCTAAGCTTTAATAATAATACCCATGTGATTTATGAGCATTAGAAGTTATATTTATGTGTTTTTATGTATGGGTTTTGGTCTTGGTGGATGTATTTGATGAGTGGGTTTATAGTTTTTATAATGGTGGCTAGCTAAGTGGTGATGATTTGGAGGTTTTGGCTTTTTAATGTGAAATAGATTGTGAATATAATTTTATTGAGTTTATTTGGAGCTAGTAAAAGATTTAAATGGTTTGTGTTGGAGGATATTGTGATTTTGGTTTCATGGGTCTTTGATGATGTTATGTAAATCTTATGGAAGCGACTCATAAATTGTTAAGATTTTAGTATTAGGGAGATGATATTGAATGGGTCAATTTTATAAATTGGAGCCTATGTCTTGTGAGTTAATGTGTTGAGAAACTTTGGAAGTGAGAATATAATATTTGCGAGGTTAAATGCTAGGCTTGCCTAATTAATTTCTTAGTTAGCAATTTCTAATTCATAGCTAGATGCAATGTCAAGCTTTATGCCTATTGTGATAAGCTTGCTTGATATTGTTTAGGTTCTAGCTAATCTTATTTGGAGCTTGGAAAATTAGGCATTTTTGCAGGTTGCAAGGTAAGTAGCTTTTTAATGGGATTTTTTGGAAAATAATCATGTTGCATAAATGTTGTTTTTGGGTTAAACACATTTTGGGAAATTATATATATGGATTTGTGTTTTCTTAAAAGTGTTGTGTTGTGATCGTATTATATATTATTATATATAAAAATGAATCATATTTGGTATTGCATTTGGGGAAATGCATGGATTGTTGACATAGAAAATATGAGCATCTTTGACTTAATCATATGATAATGAATTCATGGACTTTATGGTATATTGGAAATTTAAAGGTGCTTATTATCTTGTCTTGTATTATTTGGGAAATATTGATGCAAAACATTTTTGACAAGAAATACTTTTGAGAATATTGTGGATATTTGGTTGTTGTAATACCTTATGAAACTATTTGGAAGTAAACGATGTATTTTGAATACATTGAACTTGTGAGCTTTTGATGTGGCTTTGCCCTTGTGCTATGATGTTGGTGATTACCCCATCTTGGTTACAACAAGCCAAGTTGGAGACTCACACTTTGCATGACACGAGTAAATCCTTGAGTGTGTGGGTGAGGCCGCTGCTGCCCATGGAGGGGATAGGTAAATCCTTGACGGTGTGGGTGAGGCTTGGCAAGGCCAATAGATCACATGCCAAAACAGGTACATAACATGCTAGTGTGTTTGGGCTCTAACTTGTTTTTGGCGGTATGATGTCTGGGTGATATCTCCGTCCTTGTTGGTCCTTGTTGCATCTTTGGTAAGGTTTTCTAGTTTTGAAAAGGTATTTGATATTTTTATGGCTCAAAGTGAATGGAACGTAGTTTCATAGTTATTTTTGGAAGTTTGGTACTAAACTATTCCTATCGTTCTCGTCATGTGGTTAATGAAATTTTTTTTGCATAAATTAAATGGAAATTCCCAAATTATAACTTCTTTTGTAAAATGCTCATTATCATGAAACTTGCATTTTCCCCACCCCCATTAATTATGCTACTCTCATCCCATTATTTTATAAACTTTTCAGAGTAGGCAACAATCTTTTGAGACAGCTTTTTGGTGGCTAACAGTAGTTAGACTAACTACTGATGGAGGCTGAACTTTTGTAATGGAGATATTAGATGATGTACATCTTAGAATAGGCTTGACTCATTCTTTTGTATATTATTGTGGTTGTGACGTTATTCCCATTGATGGGACAAGCTGATGATATGTAATTATTTATTCAGACCTCTATTCTTTTGTGGCCAATGGTTCTTGTAATTATTGCTTAGAGCTCTGATTTACTTTGAGAGTATAATCAATCGAATTATTATGATAATTCTTGATATTGGTACTTGATATGATTTATGTGGATTTGATTGTCAAAAAGGAAAAATCTACAGGTACTTTGAGACGTCTTTCTCATGCTTTGGACCCTTAGGGATTTGGGGCGTGACAGGCTTAGAGATTTAAACCCTAGATGTCTTAAATAGAAACTCTAGGAGGTGCCAAACAATTGAGCTACAAGGCTTTTGGCCAATTTCAAATAATATTTATTTTGGAACTTAGTAACACCTTGGTTCTAAAATCATTTAGTCCAACATCGGTTTTTTGGTATCCTTCTGTATATAATCGGTTACTTCTTGACTATTGCTTTCTTTGAAAAAATAATTTTGTTGATTGTATTCTTGAAACAAAGGATTTCGTAAGATGATGTTGTATTTTATGGCTAAAAGTTATCCATAGTTTAAGCATCGACTACAAACACATATTTTTTGAGATGAACTCTTTTACACAAGTTAAATGAAAGGCATGTTGCCTATCATAAAGAATATCATTGGCATTGAGCTATCACATGAACTCCTATAAATCGTTAGACTTAATAGAAATCAAAAGTAGAAAAAGATTTTGCTATTGCTTATTTTATGGAAAATTATTTTGAAAATTCTTTGGAATTGGTGAAGTTGCACTACATAAACTTTCGTGTTCACTCTCTCTTTCATGCTTCCACTCATCATTCAATCATCACCCAATCACACAATCTCTTTAACAGTTACAGAGGAGGCTTAGAGATTTAAACCCTAGATGTCTCAAATATAAACTCTAGGAGGTGCCAACCAATTGAGCTACAAGGCTTTTGGCCAATTCCAAATAATATTTATTTTGGAACTTAGTAACACCTTGGTTCCTAAATCATTTAGTCCAACATCTATTTTTTGGTATCCTTCAGTGTATAATCGGTTACTTCTTGACTTTTTAACTTTTTCATTCTTTGGAAAAATACTTTTGTTGATTTTATTCTTGAAACAAAGGTGTAACGCCCGAAAAAAAAAAATATTTAAGTAAATCATTTTGTGGGATCAATTTTTATAATTAATATTATTAAGGGAGTTTTTAGAAAATTAGTTTGAAGCCCTAACTATATATATAAGCTAATTATGTTAGAGTATAACAATAGATATTTTGGAGGAAGACTTTTGAGTTTGTTCAAGTAGTGAAAGATTGACAGCACACTTGAGATAAGACCTAAGAAATCTCGTTCTTTGTCAAATTTAGGCTTTATATGGAATTAAAATATTTTTTATGTGAGTATTTTGGCCAATAGTGAGACTGTTTATATGTCCAATGTGATTAACAATGTAAACAAAGGCATTTGATTTATTTTCTCTGTGCCCTGTGTTGTGTTAAGTGTAAAAGAAGGCTCTTGGGTCCAGTTTTTGCATAGGTTTACCGAATTGGGGTTTCGGCGAATTGCAAAAGGTAATGGTGTCTGTGTAGGCTTGATTTTGTATGATATAGAATATAGTACCTTTTTCCTAGTTTTGTCCTCATCTCGAAGAGAACTAGGGGTGAATGGGGATTAAAATATATATATATATATATATATATATATATATATATATATATATATATATGAGCACACGTATAGAAGATTAGGTGGTGTACTTTTGACCCTATATGGCTATACATATGGTGTATCTATCAGCTTTATCCCTAGGTACTGTTAGTGGCAGAAAGTGGAGGAAATATATATATTATGAATACGTGGATTTTCAACTATGAGATAATAATGGAAAATTATTGGATATTTTTAACATTCTCTCTTCTGACTAGGTATTCATATAATTTTTATTTAAAAATATTAGATTATTGAGTAAATGATATTTGAAAATTTGTTTAGGTGATATCTAAGGATTTTAGAGGAAGTGTTAGGGAGAAATTCCTTTTGATATGGCTTTTAGAGGTAAGTAATCTTATCCTAATTGAGTTTTATTTTGCTTATAATAATGTATTTTTAACTACTAAAAATTGTTTATAATTGTGAGAATTTTTATTTCTATTGTATTACTGATTTCAAGTAAAGGATTATTATAAATATATTTTAATAATGAGTATATAATTTTTATATACATGCTTGAATAAGATATATTTTTATTAGAAAATATGATTTCATATATATGATTATGAACAATCTGACTATGAATTTATTCTAATACCCAGCCAATGGGGCTTATTCACTGGTACTCTGATACCCAAACCAATGGGGGTTATTCATTGGTGCTCTGATACCCAGCCAATGGGGGTTATTCATTGGTATTCTAATACCCAAATCAATGGGGGTTATTCATTGGTACTCTAATACCCAACCAATGGGGGTTTTTCATTGGTACTCTGATGCCCAGTCACGGGGATATAGCATGACCATAGTCATAAGATTGTTAAGAATATGAATTATGTTTGAATATTTGATCTATTTTGAGTTTTTAAAACTACATATGTGAATTTGGAAATGTTTGAGTATTTGAACTATTTTGTGTCATTAAAACTGTTTATGTATTTTTGGAACCTATTGTAAGTTATAGCTTTTGATATAAGGAAAACTTACTACTTTCTAAACCATCTATGATATATTTGTAAGATTAAAGTATGTGACCTATTTGCAACTTATTATTTTAAGACTATGGAACTTCTTTAGTTATTTTTGAAAACCCATAGTATATTACAACTTTTGAAAACTCATATTACATCTTATTACTTTACAAATCTATTGCTTAATAGAACTTATTAGAATGTTGGTTACTTATTGAGTTGTCAGCTCACCCTTTTTTTCCCCCTCCAATTTCAGATTGTGAAGAATAGCAAGTTTTTGGAGTTTTGATGTTGTGTTGTGAGCAGGAAAGAAAGCTTAGTGATTTTGGGATTGGATGGTCTTCTAATAGTTTTATATTTATTGGCCAATTGGCATTATGTACATGAGGTTTGGATTTTGTTCCTATTAAATTATTGGAGATCTATTCATAAAGAAATTGTTGAGGTATTTAAGATATATTTGATTTAATTATTGAGGATAAATTTTAGTTGCTAAGAAGGCCTTGCACACTTGTAGAGTGCTTACTTTATAAGCGTGCGGCGGTTGTCACGTGCCTATCTTTATGGTTGGGTTCAGGGTGTGACAAAAGGATTTCGTAAGATGATGTTGTATTTGGAGGCTAAAAGTTATCCATGGTTTAAGCATCGACTACAAATGAAAGGCATGTTGAGATGAGACTCTTTTACACAAGTTAAATGAAAGGCATGTTGCCTATCATAAAGAATATCATTAGCATTGATCTATCACATGAACTCCTATAAATTGTTAGACTTAATAGAAGTCAAAAGTAGAAAAAGATTTTGATGTTGCTTATTCTATGGAAAATTATTTTGAAAATTCTTTGGAATTGGTGAAGTTGAACAGCATAAACTTTCGTGTTCACTCTCTCTTTCATGCTTCCACTCATCATTCAATCATCACCTAATCACACAATAACTTTAACAGTTAGAATGGAGGCAGGGAGATTTAAACCCTAGATGTCTCAAATAGAAATTGATAGGCCAAGAATGTATTGACCCATTGTGATGAATTAACTGATTAATTAGCCAAGTTTATTAATTAATCAATTTAACATACAAAATATGTGATAGCACAAACAAATCACCAAAATAACTAAATGCAGCGGAAAATAAATTGACACGGTGATTTGTTTACGAATGGAGAAAACCTACACAGCAAAAACCCCCATCGGGTGATTTTAAGGTCACCACTCCCGAGAATCCACTATTATCAAAACAAGCAGTAACAAGTAAAGGAATCCTAGTACCTTATACCAACCTACAGTTGAACCCTTACCCCAATACCCAATTGGACTTGTTCTGTAATGACAATCTCTCCTTGTAATGCACGGCTCCCAGTACGTGACTAACCAATTGCGCGAATCCCAGGACACGACTTCAATCACCAACTAGAGAAGGTTCTTGGCTACAAAGTTCTTCAGTTCATCACACGATGAAGATCGAGAAGCTCCTTGGTTACAAAACCCTACGGTGCATAAACACAGTAGCTTCTTCACAAGAAAGATGAACTAGGGCAAATTTTGTCTCCGGTCACAATTTGCTTAAACAAACTTTGCTCAACACTTGTGCAACTTGCTCCACCTTTGACAGCAGCTTGGTGGTGGCTTTCAACTCTCTTGTTCTCAATCTAGCGGTTTGAAGTTGTGGATCTAAATTTTTTTTTTTTTTGGTGGAATTTATGTTCTCTGTTTCTGATCTGGTGGTAGTCCTCAGAGTCGAGCATGGATTGGGATCATAGGTTTTGGGGGAGTAGTGGGCTTTTCTGTTGGTTTTGGGAGGAAGAATTCGTATGGCCAAAAGGGGTATATGGTTCGAGCTAGTTCTGGCTCTGGTTTGCAGATCTTATGAGGTAAGAAATTAGGTTGCGTTGGTTTGCAAATCTTGTGGGGTAAGTATTTGAGTAATGGCATGTCTGGCGGTTGAGTTGTTTTCCAATGGTGAGTGTGGCTGTGGGTTGTCAGTCGTGATTTTGGGTTGCTGAAAGGGTTGATCGGGTTGGCCTCTAATACCAAGTTGATGTAGGACAACCTAGGCTTCCCACCTAGATTAGTCCTACCATAGAACCTTAGGCTTCCCACCTAAGGTGTTTGGAATCACCACCAAACAAATACTATGCAATCTCTGCAAATAATATCAATAATAATAATAATAGTCTGTAAAATACAAAAGAAACCATCTGGAGCTTTATATACAGCTTCTAAGAATCATAATAATAAGATAAACTCTCTTAAACAAATCCTAAACAATCTCAAATGCTAATACGATAATCCTAACAATCTCAAATACTAATCCAATACTAAAGATAAACCTAAATAAAGATAACATAAATGATAAAGATAATCTCCACAGATGTGCTATCATGTGGTGTCCGCACCACAAAGCCAACCAGATGCTCATTCTCTTGATCTAAACCCAAACCAGTAAGTTGCCAAGTCATGCGTCAAGTTCAAATTAGATGGAATCAGTAGCGTATTATTCTAGACCAAGTGCATAGAGATTAACACAACACCCCCCCCCCCCCCCCAAAATTGTAAATGAGCAAGTAAAAAATAAATTTAGTAAAAAAAAAGGTAAGTTTCACACACACAAGATGTATATCAAACCACATTACACTCTCATATTTGAAAATTCCATAGTCAACAAAATAAACCACTTTTTTTTATAAATAAAAAATAAATTTAGTAAAAAAAGTTAAGGTTCACACACAGGATGTATATCAAACCACATTACACTCTCATATTTGAAAACTCCAAAGTCATCAAAGACAATATGAGGAGTGCTGCCCAAGCCAGACATTCCAATCATACAATGACCTCAATGAAGACTGTTTGATAACATGATTAGGATTAAAAAAATTTCAAATGTTCTACCATTTTGGTTGTGCCAAACTGCCCACATTAAACAATGTACATTTAATAACCCCGCATTTCTAGCCAAGCCTAGATATCTTGATTCTATGAGTTATAATTCAATTGTTCACAACTCAATCTGCATATAGTGTCCCATGAATCCCATAACAGAAGGGAGTTTAGTTTTATTATGTGCATATTCAAAGGTTGATTCAATTAGCATAAACAGTTCTTTCTCAGAAAGCAAGAGTTCAGACATATAAGCAACACCTCATCCCATCTATTAGATATTTGCTTAGGGCCTCAACCCTGCAAATTTTGTGAGATAGATAGCACAAACTGCTCCATTAGAGTGAAAGCTTACAAATAATAAACCTGCTCTACTAATACTTGTCCAAAAGAAAAAATACCTGCTCTACCAAATGCAGAGAATCAACATCACTTATGTCTGATTCATCTAACTTAGAACTGTGTCCTCCATCTTTACTTTCTTCACCACCTGAATATGCATCCTTCTCGATCCCTCCTTCAATGAACTACATGCAATATCAATATATTCAACAGCATTGGTAAAGAATCATAGATCAACACCAACAAATCCTTAGTGCCAAAATTTTGGGGTCAGCTATAGAACCTCAACAAATTAGTTACGGTCGGTGGCATAGAATCATAGATGAGAAATATACTTTTCAGAATATACTTCCAAATAAGAAAAGTACATGCCAGGCCGAGAAACAGTCCTATTAACTCATAGAAAGTCCACCACATGGACATTTGAGAAAAAGCGCAAGAAGAAAAGAATATCCAAGAAAGTACAATGCTGGCTACCTTCTCCATGAGCAATGCATTTATTGAAAAGATTCAACCCAAGCTTTACAGATTGCAACAATGGTGTTCACATAGTAAATCACTCGAAGAGAAGCTACAAACTCAGAGAGAAAAGAGAGGAAGTTTGAGAGAGAGAGAAGAAGAAAATTCTGGAAGAATATCTGCACACCTTTTCATTACAGTGATGTACAATATATATATACACAAGGATCAACAACGGCCTCATCAGAGTTCCCTGAATTCACGGGATAGATCTGTAAATTGTGGAGAGAAATTAGGAACTAAGTAACTGTTAATAACTATCTAACAGCCTACTTAACAAACTGAGCTTATTCAACAATAGCTATACAAAACGCAGCGTAGCACATGGATAATAACAGACACATAAAACGCAGCGTTTTAGTAAGTATAAATGCAGCGTTTCATTAAATATATTCATAAGTCTTCGTGTAACCAGAACGACATCGTTCTAATGAATTGCTGAAGTAGCTATTGGAAACTAGCCGTTGGGCATGCTCGTTTACCTTTGTGACTTCTTCTGGAACTACTCTCAACACCCCCCCTCAAACTCGAGGCAAAGTTACCCAAGAGTTTGGTACGCAGAACCAGAAAATGGGGACCAGGCAATGGTTTGGTAAAAATATCAGCGAAATTGTCACGGCTAGAGATGACCTTGATCCCCAAAGTACTCTGAAGAACACAACCCCTCACATAATGGTAATCAACCTCAATGTGTTTAGTTCTGGAATGAAACACAGGATTAGAGGCCAAAGCAATAGTAGAATTGTTATCACACCAAAGTATGGGAATGTGAGGAAGAAACAGCTTAAGTTCTTTAAAGAGTGTGCGAAGCCAAGCTAACTCAGCTGCTGTGGAAGCCAAGGCACGATACTCTGCCTCTGTGGAAGAACGCAAAACAGTGGATTGTTTCTTGGAAGACCAAGAAATTGGGCTTGAGCCAAGGAAAATCAACATGCCAGTAGTAGACTTTCTGTCAGTGGGGCCGCCAGCCCAATCCGCATCAGAGAAGGTTGAGAAGGTGAGAGGACATGGAGCAAGATGTATGCCAAAATGCAAAGTACCCCTCACATAACAAAGAATGCACTTGGCTGCCTCTAGATGAGAAGTAGTGGGATGATGCATAAACTGGCAAAGCTAATGCACACTAAAGGCTAAATCAGGGCGTGTGAATGTCAAGTATTGGAGAGCACCCACCATACTTCTATATTCAGAGGGATCAGGTAAAATAGAACCATCAAAAGGAGTAAGACGTACATTAGGACAGCAAGGAGTCTTTGTGGGCTTGGAATTCTCCATTTTGAACTTGTGAAGTACATCTGAGGCATATTTGGATTGGCATAAGGTGAGCCCAAATCTGGAAGGAAGAATTTGAATGCCTAAGAAATAGGAAAGAGCACCCAAATCCTTAAGCTCAAAAGCTTGACTAAGTACAGTGACAAGATGAGAGACTTGAGAGGATGAGTTGCCTGTGATGATAATATCATCAACATACACAAGGAGATAAATGATGAGTTGATGAGAGTGATACATAAATAAAGAGGAATCTACCATGGAAGCTTCAAACCCAAGATGCAACAGCTGAGAGGCAAATCTGTCAAACCAGGCTCTAGGGGCTTATTGCAAGCCATACAAAGATTTATGCAACCGGCAGACATGATGAGGAAAGTGATGATCTACATAGCCTGGTGGCTGCGCCATGTACACTTCCTCCTTTAGAAAACCATGGACGAAGGCATTGGAGACATCCAATTGCCTGAGAGGCCAATGAAGACTCACTACTATGGAAAGAATAAGCCTCACTGTAGCTGGTTTCACAACTGGACTAAATGTCTCAGTGTAGTCCAAACCAACCTGTTGATGAAAGCCCTTTGCAACCAATCTGGCTTTATAATGAGCAATGGTGCCATCACTGTTTAATTTCAGCTTATACACCCACTTACAACCCACCAAATTGATGCAAATAGGAGTAGGAACAAGAGACCAAGTTTTCTGTCTTTGCAAGGCGGAAAATTCTGCATCCATGGCTTGAACCCATTGAGGAAACTTAGAAGCAACCTTGTAGGATGGAGGTTCAGTATGAGTGTAATTAAGCATAGCCTTAAAACAAAGTTTAGGCTTAGTGATACCATTCTTAGATCTGGTGGTCATAGGATGAGAATTGATAGGGGCATGAGTAGAAATAAGGGTAGAAGTAGAAGTATTTTGTGGAGGAGCAAGTGGCAAGGAAGGAGAAGGAGCTGAGGCAGTAGGTTGTAAAGTGGTAGGCAAGTGTATAGGCTAAGATTGGGATGGAGATGGAGAATGAGACTGAGATGAGGAACTAGGAGTAGGAGCTAAACTAGGACTAGATACAGATGGGATAGGGGTAGAGACAGGTATGGGAAAAGAGGAAGAATCAGATGTGTAGGGACCTAGGATAGAAGGCTAATTGGAAGAGTGAAGGTACAAGAGATTGGATAGCCATATGTCTGGAGTTGGTGGATGAGAAGGTGTGACAGAAGGAGATGTAAGAGGAAAAGGAAATCTATGCTCATTAAACAAAACATGCCTGCAGGTATACAACTTGTTAGTGAGTAAATCAAGGCACAAGTATCCCTTAGAAACATTGGAATAGCCTAAGAAGATGCATTCTGCTGTTTTGTGATTAAGTTTGTGTTGACTATATGATCTGAGGTAAGGGTAAAAAGCACAGCCAAATACTTTAAGAGAAAAGATATCTGGATTATGACCATAGAGTTTAAACCAAGGTGACATGAAGTCTAAGGTGGCTGTTGGAAGGAGATTGATAAGTGTCAATGCAGATTGAACAGCAAATGACCAGTATGTGGAAGGGAGAGAGGCTTGTGAAAGTAAGGTGATTGTGGTTTCAATTAGTGCCTATGTTTCCTTTCAACTAAACCATTTTGTTGAAGGGTGTAGGGACAAGAAATCTGATGTTGAATCCCATTGGAAGACAGAAAAGACTCAAAAGACTTAGAAGTAAACTCACCACCCCTATCTGATCTGAGAACCTTAATGGTGGAAGAAAATTGTGTTTTAATCATAGCATGAAACATGACAAATTTAGAGTAAACCTCTGATTTATTTGTGAGCAAGTACATCCATGTAAAACGAGTGAAATGATCAACAAAGATGACATAATATTTGTAGCCATTTATTGAATCAAGAGGTGCAGGACCCCATAGATCTGTATGTACAAGTTCAAAAGGAGAGGTAGCTACAAACCTAGAACTAGGAAATGGAAGTCTGTGCATCTTGCCATGAAGACAATGAATACAAGAATTAGCAAGATTAACTATTAGGAGAAGACATTCCATTATTATGTAAAACATGTCTAAGAACTTGAGAATTAGGGTGACCAAGCTTGTTGTGCCACAAGTGCCAATGAGAATGAGACAACTTGATTGAATTACACAATTTTTGGGGAAGAAGAAGCTTAGTGGCCTTGTGAGGATATATGGGGTAAACACCACCTTCATTCTTACCCTTGTAAAGAATTGTCCCCATGGCCAAGGCCTGAATTAACAAAGTATTTGCATCAAAGTAACAACTACAGTTATTATCATAGCAAATCTTGTGGACAGATGCAAGGTTAGAAGCAATGGAAGGAACCTTTAACACATTCCTAAGCTGAATAGCAGAATTAGAAGAAGGAATTAGTGAATTACCTATATGAGTGATAGGCAAATTTTGTCCATTCCCAACTGTGAGTTGTTCTTAGCCAGTGTAAGGTTTAGGAAAGCTTAGGTGGTTGAGACTAGATGTGACATGATCAGTGGCTACACTGTCTGCTAGCCAAGGTTGCTCCTGAGTCAACAGATGGTTGGATGAAGTGACCATAGCTGCTAACTTCGTGGGTGGATGCTTGCCTTGATGGGCATAGTCCATCCTGTGGTAGGAGTCAATGGCTGTATGACCTGTTTTACCACATATTTGGCAAATTGGCCTCTCTGCTCTAGCATTAGGACCTTGAGGCTGTGGTGAAAAATGATTAAACTGACTTGAAGATGGACCTGGACCTCTGCCTCGGCCTCTGGCATTGTTGCCTCTTCCTCTACCTCTATTAGCATTATTTGATTGATTGTCGGTATGAAAATTACCACCAGTGTTATTGAATCTTGGTGTGGAGTTAACTACCATTGCAAAAGTGGAGTCTTTGAACTCCATACCTCCATTCAAGGATTCTTCCTCTGCATTCAACAAAGTAGCTAGTTCATCAAAGCTTATTTTTGTGCTTCTGGTTCTGATTGCAGAACTGAATGCACTAAACTCCTTTGGGAGACCTTTGATTGCTACATGGAGTGGTTCTTCATCATCCAAAAGAACACCTACTGCAATTAATTTGTCTCTGATCACCTTAATCTTCTGCAGATATGATTCCACAGAATCAAATCCTTTCTTCACATTATGCAGTTCACCTTTGAGATTCATCACATGAGATCGTGAAATTGAAGAAAACCTGTGTTCAAGAACCTTCCATACTTCTTGAGCAGATGAACAACCAATAATGATAGCCAAGATTGAAGGAGTTAAGGTAGAACTGATGAAGGTCAATAATGCCTTTTCCTTTGACTTCTAGATGAGATAACCTGGATTAAGCACAGAAGTAACAGCTCCAGAGAGATCCTTGAGAAATTTCTCAGGAATAAGAGGGACTTCATCAAGAAGTTCAAGCATGGAGTATGTTTCCAACACCATGGAAATTTGGTGCTTCCAAACAATGTAATTGGAAGAATCGAGTTTGACTGTCATCATGTTTGACATATTTGACAGCAAAAGTAGAGGTTGATTAGTGAGATTGATGGATGAAGAAGTTGAAGGCACGGTGGTGGAGGTTGAAGGTACAGTAGAGGAAGTTGATGTTGAATTAGTTTCTACCATTGTTGGACCTTGGGATCGTGGCTGCTCTGATACCATGAAAAGATTCAACCCAAGCTTTACAGATTGCAACAATGGTGTTCACACAGTAAATCACTCAAAGAGAAGCTACAAACTTAGAGAGAAAAGAGAGGAAGTTTGAGAGAGAGAGAAGAAGAAAATTCTGGAAGAATATCTACACACCTTTTCATTACAGTGATGTACAACATATATATACACAAGGATCAACAACGGCCTCATCAGAGATCCCTGAATTCATGGGATAGATCCGTAAATTGTGGAGAGAAATTAGGAACTAAGTAACTGTTAAAAACTACCTAACAACCTACTTAACAGACTGAGCTTATTCAACAATAGCTATACAAAACGCAGTGTAGCACATGGATAATAACAAACACATAAAACACAGCGTTTCAGAAAGTATAAACGCAGTGTTTCATTAAATATATTCACAAGTCTTCGTGTAACCAGAACGACATCATTCTGATGAATTGCTGAAGTAGCTGTTGGAAACTAGCCGTTGGGCATGCTCTGTTTACCTTTGTGACTTCTTCTGGAACTACTCTCAACATTTATACCCTTGATGATAAACTAGACATATGTCAAACAAATAGATATGCAGAAAAAGTACAAAAGTTATATATGATGAATCTGGATTTGCATAGGTTATGAATGAACCAACGTACATATGGAAGTTGGTGTGCCTGATGCACATTGATTCAATAGATTGGTCTCTTAGGCCCCTCTAAAAAAACTATATGATTGTGTCATTATACTAGTTGATGGGACTAGTACAGAGGTTAAACTGTATAACACTATGGAGAGACGGATAAGTGGAACTAAAAGAAGATAGATAAAAGATTAATTATTTGTGCTAAAAAATGCCCAAGATGAGACCGTTTATCTCAATTTTTAAGAGCATTTGTTTTCCTCAATGTGGTTTAATTTTTAAAGTTGGAAGAATGAAGAAAATAAATTATTGATAATAATACAAAGTAGCTTGACAGCATGGAGAAGTACTGCCATAGTGTGATTGACACATGCCCCATCAAATTAGAGTGATTGGTCCTAAAGGTTAGAAATTAATTGAAAATATTCATTCAAAGAGTGTCAATTAAATGAAAACACAAAAATGAATGATGGGCAAGAAAAGGATTAAATAAAAAAAATGCATGGAATAGCACCTGTGAGCCACAGGTACTTGCACACTCGAAATAGCACCTGCACAACATAAAAGAGAAGACCTTGCAGAGAGCACCGGTGTGGTGCCGGCCAAGTACCCTCCGAAGGTCAAGTTAGAACTTCTTACAACTCTAGAGTGCTAGAGAGAGGTGAATTATGCGTACCTTGGCTAGTGAGGGTACTAGGGCTTTTATAGTAGTAGAGGGTTGACATCTCTTCCTTGGTGTGGAAGTCTTTTCCTTATAGGAGTCTTCTTAGGCATATTTGGCGGGATCCTTTCCTTATAGGGATCCTTTGAGTAGCATCAAACGTGGAAAGCAAGGCATTTCCTTATATATGCAATCGTGGGCAGCAAGTAAACTTGCATCAGGGTCGTCAGCTTATCTTATTTCCTTCAGCCTTACTGGCGTCAGTTTGTCAATGTCGTCAGCCTTTAGGTGTGCCTTGCAGACTCCCGTCATTGCCCCAATTCAGAACATCATTCGTTGACTCCTACAAGAGGAAGCTGACAGTTGTAACTGTACCCATCAGCTTGATGGCTTTATCTAAAACCGTCAGCCTTATGCTTTATATAAGTAAGTACTATTTTTATCCTTATCAGCTGCCCCCTACTCTACATCCTCGTCGTTTTAAACTGACGGGTTGTGGAGTTAAGTTTTTATTGGTTAACTACCTTTTGGTTCAGAGGAGCGGGAAAATCATTTATGAGTGATTCCTCTAGCTGCCAGACATTTAATGCTTGGACACATGGCGTGCTCTCGTTGGCTTTGTTTCTGGACGAGGGCGTCGCCTCGCCTTCCGCGCATTTTTCTTCCTATATATAACGCGCATCCTTCTCCTCATTCCTCTATTTCAACCTTGCTGATATTTCAAGAGAGAGAGCTCGTCGCCTTCGCTTTTGCTGATCCGTCACCTGCTGCTAACGCCGTCACTTTTTAGGCCGTTCTTTCCTCCAAGACTTATTCACCTGTAAGTTCTTTTTCCTTCTTTCTTCACATTTTTGCTCTAGCTGAACAATTTCTTAGTGAGGACGTCAATTTAGGTACTTAGAATGGATCCGTCACTTGTAGGTAGTCAAATGCCAAGTGACGCGTCGAGTGACCAGTCGTCAGTCCGCGATGGAACGGGCTACAACGAAGTTTTTGGCTCAGGTTAAGAGTCTGATGGCTTTTCTAGGTCGTCAGGAAGGGAAACGTTAACCCAGTCTCCTAGCGACAACGTAGAAGACTATGTTGAGGGAGTTGAGGAGAAAGTAGTAGGTGAGGTTGAAGGGGAGCGAGAGAGTGACGGAGATGAGGAGGAGGATGAGGGTGATAAGGAGTCCTATAAAGAGGCTTCAGTAAGTCCCGGAGGAAACCGTCCCTTCATCCTTCCCGAGGATTGGGCCATCAACAAATTTTTGCCTAAAATGAGTGAAAAGATTTTCAAAGAATTACATACCCGTTTCCAAATCCCAGACCACATCTCAATCCGTCTCCCTAGGAAAAAGGAAAAGTGCTATACAGGGAGGACTGCAGACGTCGGCATGTATGACGCCGTGCTTGCTGCCAGATTGAGGCTGCCACTGACGGCTTTGCACCGTCAGCTTGTTGACTTTATGGGGTTATCCGTCAACCAGATTGCCCCCAATGCTTGGAGGACTTTTATTGGAGCTGAGGTTTTATGGGGTCGTCTGAGCGGTGGGAACCGTCAGCTTTCCCTAGATGAGTTCTTCTACTACTACAAACCCCGTGAGATTGTTTCGTCTAAAGGAACTTACCATTTCTCCGTCAGGGAGAAGGAGTTAAGACTTGTATCTGATATGCCAGATTCCAACAGGAGTTGGAAAAGTAGATATTTTTTCCTTGAGGGGTCTGACTGGGTATGCCGCCCAGAAGAGTGGGTTACCATGCCTCGTGGTTTTGATAACACCTGGGCATTAGTTAAAGCCTCAGGTTTTGATACTGACAGCTTGTGTTTTACCGTCAGCTTTTAGCCTTTTATTACTCCATTTAGTGTTTTAATGTCTTTGTTTTGTCTCTTTAGCCTGTAGCCGTCCACATATAACTGCCGAGCAGGAGGCGTTCATCCATCGGGTTCTTGAAATCCCTTTGAAGCAACGTAAGTGTAAGGACTTGATTACCCTTGACACTATTCACTTGTATTGCGGGGGTCCAGAGCCGACGGCTGAAGCTCGCAGACTGGACGAATTTTCTCGTCGACGTGAGTAAACTCTTCATTGCCTCCATCAGTTTACTCATCCCGTTTGTTGTACTAATCATTAGTTATTTTGTGCAGAGATGGAATCCGCCAAACAAAGAGTAAGGGCTACCGCGGCCCATAAAAAGGAGGAGAAGAAGGCGAAGGAAACAGAGGGGAGGACCTCGTCAGCCCCCAAGACCGCCTATAAGGTCTTGAAAAGGAAACCTGACGGGAAGGATGACCGTCCTTCCAAAAAGGCTGCCGTCACTCTTGGGGACGTGTCTCCGAAGAGGAAGTCACCCATTAAGCCAAGCCATGGTGCGGGTAAGGGGGTAATGACTTCTTCTGGTCCCGTCATCGAGGGCCCTCGTTGCCTTCTGACCCATAAGGACTATGCCGTCGAGGAAGTGGGGTCCTTCATAAAGCCGACAGATATAGGGCCTTGCAATCTATTAGGGACGGAGGACTTAGGGGCATCAGCTCTTTTTGATCTTGCTAGGGTATGCTTCTCTCCCTCAGGTTAAGTTGGTTTTGTTTCTTTCTGATTCATATGACTAACGCCTGTATCTTTTTCAAGCCTTGGTGCGTGTTAAGGCCCTTCAGGATTGTTGTGTTGCCAAGGAGGGGGTCTTCAGCCGGGTTAGGAAGCATAATACAAATTTAATGAATGAGCAGGGGCAATATAAGGAGGCCGTCTGTACTCTAAATAATGAGCTGAAGGAGGTAAAGGGGAAGCTGGAGGAGGCTGATCTTCAGAAGGAGAAGCTGCAGCAATAGGTGACGGCTTTGCGTGAAAAGGTGGAGACGGCTGGGACTGATGCTGTTCAAGAATTTAAGGCATCGCAATCATTTATTGACTCTTGTGCTGACTATTATGGCACTAGGTTTGATGATTGCCTTAAACAAGTTGCGTCAGTTTTCCCAGAGCTAGACCTATCTGGGATTACGATGGATGATGAAGGTGACGGCTCCCCTGAGTCCAATCCTCCTCCCAAGGATGACGCTGTCGTTGTTCTCGCACAACCTGCTGCCAATCCCCCTCATACTCCTGCTTCCAACCTTCCAACGGCGTTTGTAGATGTTGAAAATCCTGAGTCTCAGAAAGATGACGAGAATCCTACTGACGCTCCTGCTACCTAATTTCTTTATGTGTATTTCACTTATTTTGCGAACAATTGTTTAAATGCCCATTTGGTTTTTGGGCTTTTATTTGTAGACAGTTTATTTTGTTATATGGCATGTTACTCCCGTCGTTTTCTACTTTTTAATCAATGATTGTGTTGGATGAATTCGTCAGCCTGTAATCCCGTCTGTTCTGGGTAACCCGTTAGCTTTTAAAGGTGGGCTTGTTCATTAGAAAAATCCGTTGACACGAGCTTCATGCAACTTATGTTCTTTTTGAGCCCGTCCATCTTATCCTTTGAGTTAGATAAGCTCGTCGGTTTCATGAGCTTTACCTCTGGGCATTTGCTTGTGTTGCTAACCTTATGACCTCGTCCATTTCGTAGACTTTTAAGGAACGTTATTTTTCATAGGCCCGTCAGCTTTGTAACTTCACCCATGTTATAGGACTAATGATTTTGTCGTTTCTATTAGCCCGTTGGCTTTATAGCCTCGTCCATGTTATGGACTTAATGACCTCGTCATTTTTGTTAGGTTCTAAAGTTTAGGACTTTATGTATTTAGAACTCTAATTTGTATTGTTGGCAAACCATGATCAAAACAATGTGTTTAGAAGTGTTTAAAGCTAGCTCAAAGTTGTATGTCAATGTAAAATTGGAATCGAGTTTAATGTAGGAAGCACTGTGGCTTTCAACCTGGCTCGATCGATCGAAGGTTAGGCTCGACCGATCGAAGCTCGGGCAGATCGCTTTTCTGCAGAATTTTCCAACTCAGCCCTATTTGTTTTAAAACGTTTTTAGGGTTTCTTATTTGTCCTAAGTATAAAAGGCAAACCCTAGCCACGTTTTACTGTTGCTCATATTGCGGTTTGTGTAAATCTCTTGTGAGATCTAGAGGAGCTTTCCTTTACACAAACTTAGGGTTTTCAAGGAGGAGATATTTTCTACACCTTGATGATCAATTCAGTTGCTGCCATTAAAGCTTAAAGAATATACAAGCGGGGGTGCTTGTAGCTGGTGAGAATCCAAGAAAGAAGGAGTCCGTGGATTCGGAGCTTGCACGTGGTCGTGTCAGTAAGTTCTACTGGTTAGTAGCATTAGGAAGTCAAGCAGGGGTGCTTGTAAGTCCTTTTGTATGAACTTCAATTCTTTCAAGATAGTGGATTCAAGTTTACCTTGAGGATAGCTAGGTCAAATCCTCCCCAGGTTTTTACCGGTTTGGTTTCCTAGGTGATCATATCGTGTGTTATTTATTTTCCGCTGCTTTGCATGGTTTGATCTTTTATATTGTGATAACCTAGACTTGTTTAATTGGACTAAGTAACAACTTGGCTAATTACCTAGGTTTAATCAATTGTTTAAGGAGTCTAAAAACTAACAAGTGGTATCAGAGCGGGTAGCTCTTTTGTTTTAGATCTTTTGATCTAAGAGCTGATCCTTGACCCCTGTTGTCATGGATAATTTGAAGTGTTTTTTTGATCATGTTTCTACTCATGCTTCTGCTGATTTTATTGATGCCTGTGAAACTCTTCGTAAGGAATTATTGAAATCTATGAAAATTACTAAGAAATTCAAGGAAGAGTTAAAATTGGCTAATCATGAAAAAGAGGAATTAGTTGTTAGATTAGATGAATCTAATAAAAAGAATGAATTTTTGAGAAATCAAATTTCCTCTCAAGATGAGAAGATAAAAAGCTTGGAACAAGAGTTAGTTGAATCTAGGACCAAAATTGAAAATTTGACTAGTACCAAGTCTGCTGTTGATAACAGAATTGTTTCTGTTTCTCTTAAGCCTAAAACTGAAAAAGTTTATATCCCTCCTTTTAAGAGGAATAATAAAGAAAAGGCTTATTTTGTTAGGTTAGACAAAGGTAAAAGTTCTGATGTAGACGCTGAAATTTCTAAACCTAAGTCTAAACCTACTGTTAGAGAGCATAATAAATCTGTTTTTGTGCCTACTTGTCACCTTTGTGGTGTTGTTGGTCATATTAGACCAAATTGTTCTTTGTTGAGGCAAAAACCAAAATCTGAGACTAGACTTGTTGTTAGGAATACTGATGTTCCTAAATTTGTTCCTGTTTGTCACTTTTGTGGTGTCCATGGTCACATTCGTCATAATTGTCATAAATTGAAATTTAAGCATTCAGTATTTCAATCTAGGATTTGTGATGATATTTCTCCTACCATAACTCCATATAAATTGTTTCATATTATTTTGAAAAATTTAAGCTTGTTGGCTTGTGAAAGGAATTTGCAGGATTTTAGTTTTTCTCAGAAGATTGGTGTAATCCCTCAAATACACTCTGCCTCTCATGGATTTTCACCTACAAAGCCGAAGACTCGTGCTAGATGGGTGAGAAAAGATTCTCCAAGGTGAGTGTTGCTGACTTGTCCCTGATTTAATTCTTTCAATTGTTTGTGGACATGTCTTGTTTTTGTTTTTGGTTGTTTTGTTTTTTAGGTTGTTTTTTATTTTAAAAAAAAAATCCAAAAACATTGAAAAATTTCAAAAAGACAAAAATATTTTATTTTGAGTCTTGTTTATTTTTCTTGAGGATTACATGAATTATGATATCTCTCTTGATTTAGAAAATGCTTGACATTGTGGAGAAACTTGAATAGTATGTGTTATAAGTGCTAAGCTATTTTTGATTTTATGTGAGTATGTACTAGTTTGTACATGTACTCAAGGGTTAATTAAGAAATTGATATTTCTTGTTTGTGTACCCTCTATAGCTTAGTTAAGCACTGTCATGTATTGCATTTGCATTGTTCATTTAGCATAATATGTGCCTTTTTGTTTTTGGTCATATAGTTTTTAAAACCAAAAAGATTTTTGTGTTTTGTATTTCACATCTTGGATTTATAATCAAGGATTGGCCATATTATCTTTACATAACATGTTTATGTACCTTGTTTAGCTTTGATGAGCTTACTTATTGCACTTTACTTGTTTGAGCTTTGTAGTGCATGTTGTGCGGAAAAGATGTTTATGGTGTTTATCACTTTGTCTTAATCTTGAAGTCACATGTTATTTGACTGTCGGACTTGATCCTTTAGAGAAAGGCATAAATAACCATCTCACCACTGTTGACTAGCTAATCATGAACACCTTAGTGCATATCGTAAGATTTTGTGCTCGAGAAAGTGTAGCACATGCACAAAAAGAACATAAGGTGTAGCCTCGGTTTAATTGCTTAATGCTTAAAATTGGTGTGTACTATTAGGCTTGATGCCAAATCACATAATTAAAATTAGTGTGTATATTATGAGGCATAAATTCAAGAAACTTACATGATTGCAAGCTTATGTTCTAGGAGATGTGAGAGTTATATGATGTAACTCTTTAGGTGATAGTCTCTTTCAAATTCTATGTGATGAATTTTGTAGACTTTGTGATTGATTTATATTTACATATCACCTCACATGTATCTCAAGCTTTTGCTAGTTGCACACACTACACAAGTTACTCTTTGTTAAACTTGGTACATTATATTGTGTGTGATTTTGTTGTGGCCATCCAAGATTAAAAGTTCCTTGATTTTAATGCAAAATGTGTTTAATGTTTGTGCTTTGAGAACAGATTGATTGAAAATCTTAATTTTGGAAGATCTGGGTTGAATTCAAGTGTTTTTGAAAAACTTTTAATCTCATACTCATGCATTTCATTCATGAAATATTGTGCTTTGAGAAGTTTCTGCATTAAATTGCTCTGTTTTTCAAAAATTTGATTTTTCCAGATTTTCGATCGATCGAATCTGTTTTTCGATCAATCGAAATTGCGATTAAATTTTTTGGTTTGAGTCTGCCTAACTCGATTGATGTTCGATCAATCAAAACTGAAAAATTTCAGTTTTTAATTATTTGTCCAAAAAAAATTTTTTCATGCATCATTTGTGTTTAGGATTCACATGCATTGCATTGTTTTTGTATCCATCTTGCAGTTTTGCAGTCATATTTCTCATTGTTTTCACACATAACATGCATACACTTTGCTACATTGGGTACTCAACTTGATCAAAAAAATTGATTGATTAATTTTTGAGTTATGTACTTTCTAGTATATGCCTTTTTTATGTGTGAACTGTAGAAAATATTTTTCTTAAGAGATATGATGGATAATCAATGTGCAAATATTTTCTCTACTCATGCAACTGTTTATGGGTCACATAGTGCCATGTTTGCATTTTATTGAAAGAGAGAATATTTTTTTCTTCATGTGTATCCTCAACTTAGTTTTTTTTTAACTTGGTTTGTGTCTTTTTTTATCCCCACCCCCTTTATTTTTCCCCAAAACTGTTTTTCCCAAAACTTGTTTTGTTTTTCCTATTTTTATAGAGGGAGAAATTTTTTTAACCTTTGTGGTTCTTAGGGGGAGTTGTTGCTCTTCATAAGGGGAGTTGTCTCTATTTTCTCTTACTTTGTTGCGTATGTTGTCTGTTTACTCTTTGTATGAGTAGTCTTTGTCAATACGTGACAAAAAGGGGGAGATTTATTTGAAATTGTTTTTGAGAACATATGTGGAAAATACAAGAATGTTCTGTTTAGGGGGAGTTAACATTGTTTTTGATGTATCTAACTTAGGGGGAGAGTTAGTTTGCATATTTGTTGTTTTCCTGTTTTACTGTTTTTCTGTCACACATGCGGTTATGCATTTTGTTTAGTGTTTCAAGAAATATACAGGTTGATTCAATTGAGCTACTGTCTACACTTGCAACTGATGCATAGTAGTTAGGATTGAATTTGATTTATGAGCATTATTTTGTAAAGGGCTTTTCATTTTGTAAACTTTGAGCTTCTAAGTTGTGTTTTGTCACGGATTGCCAAACGGGGAGTTTGTTAGGTTCCAAAGTTTAGGACTTTATGTATTTAGAACTCTAATTTGTATTGTTGGCAAACCATGATCAAAACAATGTGTTTAGAAGTGTTTAAAGCTAGCTCAAAGTTGTATGTCAATGTAAAGTTGGAATCGAGTTTAATGCAGGAAGCACTGTGGCTTTCGGCCTGACTCGATCGATCAAAGCTTAGGCTCGACCAATCGAAGCTCGGGCAGATCGCTTTTCTGCAGAATTTTCCAACTCAGCCCTATTTGTTTTAAAACGTTTTTAGGGTTTCTTATTTGTCCTAAGTATAAAAGGTAAACCCTAGCCACGTTTTACTGTTGCTCATATTGCGGTTTGTGTAAATCTCTTGTGAGATCTAGAGGAGCTTTCCTTTACACAAACTTAGGGTTTTCAAGGAGGAGATATTTTCTACACCTTGATGATCAATTCAGTTGCTGCCATTAAAGCTTAAAGAATACACAAGCAAGGGTGCTTGTAGCTGGTGGGAATCCAAGAAAGAAGGAGTCCGTGGATTCGCAGCTTGCACGTGGTCGTGTCAGTAAGTTCTACTGGTTGGTAGCATTAGGAAGTCAAGCGGGGGTGCTTGTAAGTCCTTTTGTATGAACTTCGATTCTTTCAAGATAGTGGATTCAAGTTTACCTTGAGGATAGCTAGGTCAAATCCTCCCCAGGTTTTTACCGGTTTGGTTTCCTGGGTGATCATATCATGTGTTATTTATTTTCTGCTGCTTTGCATGGTTTGATCTTTTATATTGTGATAACCTAGACTTGTTTAATTGGACTAAGTAACAACTTGGCTAATTACCTAGGTTTAATCAATTGTTTAAGGGGTCTAAAAACTAACAATTTTTATAATCTCACCTATTTTAATGAGACCGTCGGTTTTACAACTCCGTCCATGTTATGGACTTGTCATTTCCTGTATGCCCGTTGGTTTTGTAACCTCGTCAATGTTATGGACTTAATGACCTTGTCATTTTTTGTAATCTCACCTATTTTGATGAGACCGTTGGTTTTACAGCTCCGTCCATGTTATGGACTTGTCATTTTCTGTATGCCCGTCGGTTTTGTAACCTCGTCAACGTTATGGACTTAATGACCTTGTCATTTTTTGTAATCTCACTTATTTTAATGAGACCGTCGGTTTTGTAACCTCGTCCACGTTATGGACTTAATGACCTTGTCATTTTTTGCAATCTCACTTATTTTAATGAGACCGTCGGTCTTGTAACCTCGTCCACGTTATGGATTTAATGACCTTGTCATTTTTTGTAAGCCCGTCGGTCTTATAACCTTGTCTATGTTATGGAATTTTACGACCTTATTTTATAGTCTCATCCATTTGGTGAGACCGTCGGCTTTTGTGAACTTCAAACTATCCACTTTTGTGGACTTAGTCGTCTACTTTTAGTCGTCCACTTTTGTGAACTTTAAACTGTCCACTTTTGTGGACTTAGTCATTTACTTTAGTCGTCCACTTTTGTGAACTTAGTCGTCCACTTTTGTGGACTGTAGATTTGTAAATAGAAACTTCAGAAATTTTTGAATAAACTCCTCTTATTGCCATGCATTCGTAAATAAAAGTAGTTTGAAAATCAAATCCTACCCTTTGGGCTTAAAATAAAAAAGAAGTATTTTTGTGAAAACTAAAGTAAATGATAAAAATGAGGAGTATAACTAAAATTTGCTATTGTAAAATAAAAGAAAAGGGGGGTCGGTCTCCATGCCGCCATCCCTACTGGTAATACTTCCGCAAGTGCTCGGTGTTCCATGGATGCGGCAGCTTCTATCCGTCTAACGTCTCCAGGTGGTAAGTGCCTTTCCTTCGCCATGACGTGACTCAGTAAGGTCCTTCCCAATTGGGGCCGAGCTTCCCTTAGGTAGGGTCTCTAGCAGCACCCATGACTCTCCTAAGAACGAGATCCCCAACCTGGAAGTCTCTATGTCGGACCCGAGAGTTGTAATGCTTGGCCATGCGGTCCTGGTACCTTGCGAGCCTTTGTTCTGCCGTCGCCCTGATTTTGTCCACTAGGTCAAGCTGTAGTCGCATGGCCTCGTCGTTCTTGCTTTCGTCATGGTTGTGCACCCTATAGCTTGTGAGTCCAACTTCGGCCGGGATGACTGCTTCTCTCCCGTATGTTAGCCGGAACGGTGTCTCTCCTGTGGGTGTCCTTGCCGTCGTCCTGTATGCCCATAGTATGCTTGGAAATTCTTCAGGCCATATACCCTTTGCCCCCTCGAGCCGAGTCTTGATAATTTTGAGCAAGGATCGATTCGTGACTTCGACCTGCCCGTTAGCCTGAGGGTGGGCGGGGGAGGAGTAGTGGTTTCTTATCCCTAACTGCGAGCAAAAGTCCCGGAAGGGGTCGTTGTCGAATTGCTTCCCGTTATCCGAGACTAAGACTCTAAGGATGCCAAACCTGCATACGATGCATCTCCAAACGAAACTCCTCACGTTCTTCTCCGTGATAGTGGCCAAGGCTTCAGCTTCCACCCACTTTGTAAAGTAGTCAATGCCCACTACCAGGAACTTCAACTGTCGTACTGCTGTAGGGAATGGCCTATAATATCTAATCCCCACTGAGCAAACGGCCATGGGGCCGTTACTGGGGTCAACTCTTCGGTTGGTTGTCTAATGATATTGCTAAACCTTTGGCATTTGTCACAAGTCTTGACATAAGCCTTGGCGTCCTTCTGCATAGTGGGCCAATAGTACCCTGCTCGCACAAGCTTGTGTACCAATGATCTTGATCTCGAATGGTTTTCACAAATCCCTTCGTGTACCTCCTTCATGATGTAGTCTGCCTCTTCCGTACCTAAGCATCTCAGATATGGACGGGAGAAGCCTCTTTTGTACAGGACATCTTTTATCAAGACGAACCTCGCTGCCTAGACCTTCAACTTTCTTGCAGCCTCCTTCCCGTCTGGCAAGACCCTGTTTTTTAAGTATAAAACTAACGGTGTGGTCCAGTTACTTTCAGAGCCTATCTCTTGTATGTCGTCGAAATCTATTAGTGGAGAAAGTTGAACAAAAGAGAGTACATTACCAAGGATGATCATATGTTCTGCTGAGGCGGCTTTGGCAAGACGATCGGCTTGCTCATTTTCTCCTCTGGGGATTTGGATGATTTTGGCCTCTAGGCCGTCTACCCTTTTCCTTACTTGATCAAGGTATCTCTTAATCCTTTCGCCCTTGCACTCATAGTCTCCATTCACTTGGTTAGCAATGACCTGAGAGTCGTAGTAAATGACTACGCTCGTGGCTCCTGCTGCTTTGGCGAGGTCGAGGCCTGCTACTAACGCTTCGTACTCTGCTTCATTGTTGGTGGTGGGGAAGTCGAGACGGACCATACATTCAACCGTGTCTCCTTCGAGTGATAGTAGTACGATGCCAGCCCCCCCGGCCTATCTGTTGGATGATCCGTCTGTATGTATGCTCCAATGAGGGGACACTTCTGCCCCTTTGTCTTCGTCGTGAGTGAATTCTGATATGAAGTCTGCGACGACCTGTCCTTTGATGGCGGTCCATGGGCGGTACTGGATATCAAACTCGCTCAACTCTATAGCCCATAACGCCAACCGACCCACAGCTTCAGGGTTGCTTATCGCCCGTCGCAAGGGCTTGTCGGTCAGGACGTTCACCATATGGGCTTGAAAGTATGGCTTAAGCATGCGAGCTGCCATCACTAATGCAAAGGTAAGTTTCTCCATAGGTGGGTATCTTTCTTCGGCACCGCGAAGCACTCGGCTCACGTAATATACGGGTTTTTGTACTCTTTCTTCTTCTCTGACCAAGGCAGTGCTGACGGCTGCGGGGGAGACGGCCAGATAGAGGAAAAGCTCTTCTCCTGGCTGCGATGGACTTAGCAGCGACGAGGAAGAGAGATAAGCCTTTAACTCCTCGAATGCTTGCTGACACTCAGTAGTCCACTCAAATGATCTCTTCAGTGTGCGAAAGAAGGGCAAACACTTGTCCTTTGCCCTCGACACGAACCTATTTAGTTCTGCTATTTTTCCGTTGAGGCTTTGTATTTCCTTCACATTTCTTGGCGGTGCCATCTCCATTATGGCCCGGATCTTGTCAGGGTTGGCCTCGATGCCCCTTTGAGACACCATAAATCCTAGGAATTTTCCCGCCGTCACTCCGAAGACGCACTTTCCTAGGTTGAGCTTCATGCTGTAAGAACGAAGGGTGTTGAATGTTTCCCTGAGGTCTTCCAAGTGATCTTCCTCCTTTCGGCTTTTTACCAGCATGTCGTCAACATAAACTTGGACATTCCTCCCAATTTACTGTGCAAACATTTTATTCATGAGCCTCTGGAATGTCACGCCCACATTTTTCAAGCCGAATGGCATCACCTTATAACAGAAGAGGCCTTGGCTAGTTACGTACGAAGTTTTCTCCTGATCAGCTTCGTGCATTCAGATCTGGATGTAACCCGAGAAAGCGTCCATAAAGCTTAACAGCTGGTGCCGAGCTGAAGAGTCTACTAGAACGTCGACCCGCGGGAGGGGATAGCTGTCTTTGGGGCATGCTTTGTTAAGGTCGGTGAAGTCCACGCACATCCGCCACTTCCCGCTAGCTTTCTTAACCATCACTACGTTTGCTAGCCAATCGGGGTAGTAAACTTCCCTAATGAAACTTGCTCCTGTAGTTTGCGGACTTCTTCCGCTATGGCCTGATCTCGCTCTAGGGCGAACACCTTCTTCTTCTGTCGAATGGGTGGGAAGGAGGGCGACACGTTCAGCCTATGTACCATGACTGAAGGGTCTATCCCTGGCATGTCTTCGTGGCTCCAGGCGAATACATCCCGATTACTTCTAAGAAAGGTCGTGAATGCCTGACGGAGCATGGGACTAACGAGGGTTCCAATTTTGGTTGTTCAGTCGAGATTGGAGTCGTCGAGAAGTATTTCTTCAAGCTTCTCTACGGGCTCCGCCGTCGTGCGGTGTTTTTCTATGTTCATAGCTTAAAGGTGGTCATCCATTTCCATCATGGCTACGTAGCATTCGCGTACAGCCACCTGATTTCTACATAGCTCTCCCACTCCATACTCGGTAGGAAACTTAATCATTAGGTGGTAGGTTAAGGTTGCAGCCTTCCACGAGTTGAGGGTGGGTCGTCCAATGATAGCATTGTAGGCGGACGAGCAATCGACCACTAGGAATGTTACGTCCTTGGTGATTTGCTGAGGGTAGTCACCTACCATGACGGATAATCTGACCACGCCCAAGGGGAACACCCTTGTTCCTCCAAAGCCGACAAGCAGGGCGTTTGTCGGAATCAATCGTTTTCTGTCGATCCCCATTTGCTAGAACGCTGGGTAGTATAGGATATCTGCCGAGCTGCCATTGTCAACCAGCACCCGGTGCATGTTGTAATCCCCTACCCAAATGCTTACAACAAGCGCGTCATCATGCGAATGGTGAAGCCGCCGGGCATCTTCTTCCGAGAATCCAATGATGGGGCCTTCTGTCCGCACTATCTTTGGCACGGTGCCCGTCAGCTGGACGCTTTGGACCGTCCTGAGGTAAGTCTTGCGAGCCTTCTTTGACGACCCAGTAGTTGCTGTTCCCCCTATGATCATCCTAATGTCCGCTATGGGGGGCATAGGGCGCTCATTATCCCACTGGCGGGGCTGCTCTTGAGGAAGTGGATCTACTCTCTCCTTTCTAACGAACTTCTGCAATTTCCCTTGCTTAATAAGGGCCTCGATCTGCTGCTTTAGGTCGTAACAATCGACCGTGTCATGACCGTGGTCACGGTGGAAGCGGCAATATTTGTCCCTCGATCACTTGTTAGGGTCTCCCTTCAGCTTTCCGAGGTAGGTCAGGGCCTCCTCGTCCTTTATTTGCATTAGGACTTGATCTATTGGGGTAGTTAACGGGGTGAAGGTTGTGAACCTTCCTCCCGGGGGCCTGGAGCGCCTTTCATCCCTTCGGTCTCCTGTTCTTGCCTTCTTCCGCCCTTGGTCTTGCCGTGTGTCTTCTTGTCTCTCCCTTTTCTAGGGTTTTTCCTCTCGAGCTAGCAGCGCGTCTTCAGCATTCATGTACTTGGTGGCCCTGTAAAGTACTTCTGACATGGTTTTCGGGTTGTTCTTGTATAGGGAGAACAAAAACTTTCCCTTCCGCAGCCCATTCGTGAATGCTGCTACAAGTATCTTGTCGTCAGCTTCGTCGATCGATAGTGCTTCCTTATTGAAGCGAGATATGTAGGATCTCAGCTTCTCATCTTCTCGCTGCTTGATGCTCATCAAGCAAGTCGTAGACTTTTTATACCTATGTCCCCTGATGAAGTGCGCAGTAAACTGAGTGCTTAGTTCCTTAAAAGTGCTGATAGAGCCGGGCGTCAAACGGCTGAACCAAATTCTTGCCGCACCCTTCAGCGTCGTGGGGAAGGCCCTACACACGATTTCATCGGCTACTCCTTGAAGGTGCATCAAGGTCTTGAAGGTCTCTAGGTGATCTAGAGGGTCCTTGACTCCATCGTAGGTATCTATCTGTGGCATGCGAAACTTATGCGGTAGGGGGAAAGAATTGACGGAGGCGGTGAACGGTGAGTCAGTTCGGTTAATGAGATAGTCAAGATCGCTGGACACTCATCCCCTAAGGGCGTTCATCATAACTTCCATCTGTTCCTTTATCGCCTGTATTTCTACGGCAACAGGCGGCAGGGTCACATCCATGAGGGATGGAAGGCTTACATTTTGTCGCTCTGGTCTGGTTAAGGCATTACTACCCTCTAGTCCCTCTCGGTCCCGTCGCTCAGTGCTGGTACCTTCTTAGTCCTCTTCCTGAGCACCGTGTCCTGCCTTCCAGCGTAGTTGTTCTTCCAAAATCTAGTTTTGCTTAGTGAGGCGTCCCACGGCCGTAGTCAGAGTCTGCACTTGTCTCTCAAGAGCAGATGGTCGCGGCTCATCTTCCTGGACGTTGTTGGTGTTCGCCATTGATCGAGTAAGTACCATGCAACTCTTTTTCCGGGAAGCGTTTGCTTTGACTTACAAATCTCAACCTACTTTCCCACAAACGGCGCCAACCGATGATGCTGAAAAAGTCACCAATGAGTCACAGGTACTTGCACACTCGAAATAGCACCTGCACAACACAAAAGAGAAGACCTTGCAGAGAGCACCGGTGTGATTCCGGCCAAGTACCCTCTGAAGGTCAAGTTAGAACTTCTTACAACTCTAGAGTGCTAGAGAGGGGTGAATTATGCATACCTTGGCTAGTGAGGGTATTGGGGCTTTTATAGTAGTAGAGAGTTGACATCTCTTCCTTGGTGCGGAAGTCTTTTCCTTATAGGAGTCTTCTTAGGCATATTTGGCGGGATCCTTTCCTTATAAGGATCCTTTGAGTAGCATCAAACGTGAAGAGCAAGGCATTTCCTTATATATGCAATCGTGGGCAGCAAGTAAACTTGCATCAGGGTCGTCAGCTTATCTTATTTCCTTCAGCCTTACTGGCGTCAGTTTGTCGATGTCGTCAGCCTTTAGGTGTGCCTTGCGGACTCCCCTCATTGCCCCAATTCAGAACATCATTCGTTGACTCCTACAAGAGGAAGCTGACGGTTGTAACTGTACCCGTCAGCTTGATGGCTTTATCTAAAACCGTCAGCCTTATGCTTTATATAAGTAAGTACTATTTTTATCCTTATCAGAGCCAATGTAGGAAAAGTTTACAATCTAGTGGCTATAATAAGAATAACTATCATTTATCACCATTATAGAAATAGTACCAAGATGGAAATACATTTTTTATTGATAAGTTACACATGCATGCAGTAGTTCTTGAACCCATAACCTCACCCTTCATCCCATTATTATGATAGAAGGAATTTCCAGGTGAGCTATAGCTCAGTGGCTTATCAAATTGGGGACGCAGACAGTCACCCAAGCCTATTAGTCAGAATAACCCACAGAATGTTACACAATGGAAATCTGGTAGAACACTTGTTTACAAACAGTTAGTCTAACTCTTTCCAAGAAATTAAATCTGAGAGATCTCTTGAACTAGAGCTGTTCCTGACTAAGCAAATCTATTCGGATCTCCATGGTGGTTCAAATTTTCTCATAACAAAAAGAAAAACGCATCAAACAAAAAATATCTATAGATCTTAAACCTCTAAAAGCCAATAAATAGTACCATTGTTATGCTCTGATGACTGGCCAATGTGGTCAAGATAATCAATGGCATTGACTGGAGGCTACTTCAACAGGGACCAGCTACATATACACTTCCCACTAGGATATTTGTGCCTCTGCACTGACAAGACTAATTCCCATACCAGCTTTAAATTTTTGTTAATAAGTTGATAATTACAATAGGGGAGGGGGATTTAAACCCTAGATAGTGCTACAAGACTGTTGGCCCATGCCAGCTTCTATTGAAATGGAATTTATGATTTGAGACACTATACATCTGTTTTCAACAACTGCTGAGGTCAGAAACCCAGGAAAAGCAAACACAGGACAAGAAAAAATTGAGTTCAAAAGCACCACCCTAGGAACCATTCACATGCATTGATGTTGCCACCAAAACATTCATCTTCATTATTGATACCAATCATCTTTGAGAGATCAAGAATGTATTGACCCCTTATGATAAATTAACCAATTGATTTAGCCAAGTTAATTAATTAATTTAATTAACATGCAGAATGCGTGGTGGCACAAACAAATCACCAATTAACTAAATGTAGCGGAAATTAAACTGACACGGTTATTTGTTTATGAATGAGAAAAACCTACATGGCAAAAACCCCACTGGATGATTTTAAGGTCACCACTCCCGAGAATCCACTATTTTCAAAACAAGCGGTTATAAGTAAAGGAATCCCAGTACCTTATACCAACCTACAGTTGAACCATTACCCCAATACCCAATTGGACTTATTCGGTAGCGACAATCTCTCCTATTAAATGCATAGCTCCCAGTATGTGACTAACCAATAGATGCGCGGATCCTAGTACGCGACTTAATCACCAACTTGAGAAAGATGTTGGCTGCAAAGTTCTTCAGTTCATCACACGATAAAGATCACGAAACTCCTTGGTTACAAAAAACTAAGGTGCACAAACACAGCAGCTTCTTCAAGAGAAAGATGAACTAGGGCAAATTCTGTCCCCGGTCACAATTTGCAAGAACAAAACTTTGCTTCACACTTGCACAATCTTTGACGGCCCTTAAAATAATCCTTATATATGTTTAGGATTGTGAGAAAAGAAAGCCCAAACATATATACACGGATTGGATGAAAATCAGCTCTAAAAAACTGAATTCCATAAACCTCGACAGATAGGGTATCTATCGAGCTAGCTGTCGAGTTTCGGGTTTCAGTAGCTTTTTAAACTTCGATAGATGCTAGCTGTCGAGCTTTAAAATCCAGCACTTCTTCACTTGTTTCTTGGACAGATTTGCAAGACTTTAACACTTGAACTTGAAAACTTGTTTCTTGAAGTATTAAACACATCCTAAATCTACCCAATTACAAATAAAGTACATTTTGTCAAAGGATTAGCCAATTCTAAAATGACATATGTTCCTAACATCAAATCACATATGTCCTAACAATCTCTCCCTTTGGCAATCCGTGACAAAACCACAACAAACAAATGAACATATGAGAGAAATCATAAATCACTTAACTCATACTCACTTGTTGAATACAATAAAATCTATCCTAACACAAACTCTTGAAAAACTTTGTAAAAAGAGAGTTTATGACAAGAAGACTTTGATAACCTGTATTTCTGAAACACTTTAAACAAAACTCATCAAGGCATCTCAGTGTGAAACAGAAATATAAGATTGCATACATTCAATAAGAAACATGTGTATAAAGTGAGAAAAGAAACAACACATGGAGAGATAGGTGAAATGTGATAACAACATCATCAAATATATATATAAAAAAGATAAGAGATGAAAGCTCGAAAATGTGTGAAAACACAAGAGTTGTTTAGACCCCCAAATTAAAAATTACAGCTCGGTTGATTTTACTCTAACTTAAACTAAGTGTGGAATAAAGTAAATGCGAGCAGATAAACAATATAACTACTCTAAGCCATATTCATCAAATCATAGCAGTAAAATGAAAGTTAAAAGAGTAGGGAAGAAGAATGCAAACACAAGATAACACGCCGATGTGTTATCGAAGAGGAAACCAAAGAACTCGGCAAAAAGCCTCTCGGCCGACCTTCAAGTGGTAAATCAATCCAGTAGAGAATAAGTTGGAGTACACGATAACAAAAGACCCTCCAAGCCTAGTCTACCCCCCATGTACTCGAGCCCTCCAAGCTCCTGCTACCAACTGACTTCGCTAAGCCTTGTCTTCTCTAGCACTCCGGATCACGCAATTCAGACCAATTGCATCCACCAAACAAATGGCTTCTTCCAATGCTTCCCAGCAGCACCAAAACCTCACTTTACACTCAGGATGGGTGTGGTAAGTGTTTGGGCTATCAACCTCTCAAGGATTTGGAAATGGAGAAATAGGAGTTGAGGAAAACCATAATGGATTGTGTAGAGGATTGTGGGTATAACAATCTCTAACTCTCAAAGGTTGTGGCTAGGGTTTTCTCTTTGAAAGAACTCCTCAACATATGTGGATAATGTGGGTATATATAGTATGGGTAGGGATAGGGTGTATCGGATATGACAAATTGGCAAAACATAATATTTTGCGAGTATTTCATGAAAAGGCCTTACCCGTAAGACACTCGCGAAAAGCAACTATCACCATCTGTCATGACCCTTTGCATTCCAGTCATATACTGAGCACATGCTTCCCTTCACAGGAAGGCTACATGCGAGCTACCCGCAAAAACTTCTTTGGTATTCAATTGCCTTGAGTCTTCACACTCTCTCTCACACACAACCCTTATAATAAAATCCCACATAAAATACAAGGTACAAAAGATTGAACATAATTACAATCAAATTTGGCACAGAATTAAAGCCAACACAAAATAGTTGTAAATCACAGCTTTACAAGAGAGATAGGTGAAATGTGATAACAACATCATCAAATATATATATATATATATATATATATATCTAAGATAAGTACAATGTCTATCACTAAGTGGTCACAAGACCAATATACAAGAGATAATGTACCTAAAATTGAAAGAAAAGAAAAGATACATAAATCCTCACTACATCCCTCATATACACTCCCCCTATCACAAAATCTCCTATACTAACCCTCCCCCTATGAGTATGACTACTCTCATCTCAAAACTACTCCATTTTTTTGTCACGAGTGACAAAGGGTAAGTACATCAAGTAGACATCTCATCATCACTGGGCAAGCTAGCACCACCGTCCTCATCAGCATCATCACTGTCGATGCCATCATCACTCTCATCCTCAGAGGCTGGCGGAGATGGAGAAGAAGCAACAGTGAAACCACCCACGACAGCTTGTCGTTGTGCGATACAACCGACACGGGTGTTCACCTAACACAACTCATCACTGAAAGTGTCAAGGCAAGCATCCATGCACACAAGCTGTGCCATGATGGCCTTAAGTGTCACTCCACCCGCAGAAGACGAAGGAGTAGAGGTGGATGGAGCGATAGAAACTGGAGGAGTCGCCGTCTCTGTCCGGGGCCGCCTCGATCTGAGTTGTGCCTCGCTCTATCAAACAGTAGCTGCATCTATAGCACACATCACCGAAACATGAGGAGACTCGAGAAAGGAGACAGAAAAATGGCAAAGGATCTGCGTGATAGCCGAAGGAAAAATGAGCTTATCACGGGTCGTCGTATCCCTGTAGACATCTATAAAGGATAGAATGAAGTGAGAATGGAAGTTAATAGAGATATCCTCTAAGAGAGACAACAAAAATCGAGCACGAGGCTCTATAATGGAGTTATAATGAGACAAAGGATGAAGAATAAATGTCATCACCATGTTTAGGAATCTCGAACCTTTTACAAAGCCCGAGCAAGGGGTATTTTGACGATCACCCCAACAAGAATGTGTCTCACAAAAGAGAGACGAGAGTTCGTCTTTGGACACAGTCCGCAGACGAGCCCAACTAGGGTAGTTAGGATGCGCTACCCTAGGAACGTGTAGTACCTCAGATACAATATCTGGAGTAACTACTATGCGCGTACCTCGAACGCGAGAGAAGAAAAAGGTATAGAAGTGTCAATTCTGTGCATATTTGAGTAAAACTCCTGTATAATCACGGAGGGACAAGTGACCGAGATGTCAAAAAGTGACCCCCAACCCTACTATGTATGACAGTGGGTAGGTCAGTATCGAAAAAATCCAATAAGATGACTTGGCGTTCCGAATGAAGGCCTCGTCTACAAAAGTTCTCCGAAAAGTCCTTTCGGGCTTTATCATCACAAAACCGAACATGTGAAGGAGTAGGGTTAGAAGAAGAAGATGCCCCAGAATGAAGAGGGTTCTAGGATGGAGTGGATTTGCGTTTAGGTGCCATAGAGCAGACTAACGCAAGAAAGAGAGAGAGGGAGAGAGGGAGACAATCAGAAAAGCACCAACAAGACAAGATATAATAATATAAGAACTTGAAGGTACATATGCATGAAAATGCATGAACATGTGACATGCAAACCAAAAAAAATATCATGGGCTCAGCCCAATCCAAACCTAACAACACACAATCATTGCAACAAAGTAAACACACATCTAAAATGCATGAAACATTGTTATAATGTAAATGAGATGCAATGCATGATGATTTACAATCATTTACACAAAACCCAACCCGAAAAATTTTCAAAAACTTCATCAATTTTGAAAAACCCAAAAAATTTTCAAAAACCCAAAACCTAGATCTTAAATGCATGAAGAATGAGTAAAAGAAAGATCATACCAAGTGATTTAAGACAAGAAAGGGCTGAAAATTACGTGGGTTGAAGGTTTTTAGAGAGAAGTGAGTGTTTGGGAGGTAAAAGACTGAGTTTGTCGAGAGAGATCGGGGAGAAGTGAAGAAAAAATTGCACAAAACCTTTATATAGAAAAGTCTTTAAGCTCGACAAATCGAGAGGTGTTGAGAGGTGTCGAGATTAAAAACGTGTGTGTTTTATCTGTCGAAGAGCTGTCCATCATCTGTCGAGACGTGTCCACAACTAAAGGTTCTCGATGGATCAAGGTAGATATCGAGCAACTATCGAGCATTCAGAAAGTTTCTCAATGGATCGAAGTAGCTATTGAGAAGCTGTCGAGAATGCGATAAAAAGCAACTGAAGGGTGTCGATAGATAGCATAGCTGTCAAGAGGTGTCCATCAGTTGTCAAGATTACTTAAAAATAGTTTTTCAAGAAGAGAAAAACACAAATATGAATGCAATCAAGCATGCTACTTAACCAAAGATCCAAACAACAATTTAAGCTCTCAAAATCATCTCTCAACAAGAAAAATGTTAAGCACATAGATCCAAAACACACACACACACACACTAAACAAGTCTAACCAATTTTATATTTCAAAAACAATTTAGTGAGCATACATTAACACATGTATTCCTTGTGATGGCCAAATCACATTGTACCAACACATGTATCAAAAGTAGCAAAAAATATTGCGTATTGTGTGTGAAAAACATCGCAAGTTTGCATACGTGTCTACATGTTATGACAATTTGAGATATGAGAAAATCGCTTTAACTCACACACAATCATAACTATTTAATGGGAACTATCACCTTCGAGGCACATCCTATAACTCCCACATCTCCTAGAATACACACTTGCAATCATGTATAAAGCATTTTGATTCTTTTTGCTTTTTATTTTTCTTTGCATATTTTTCTTTTAAGCAAACCATGCATGGGCATATAAGAGATAGAAAAGAAATACCCAATGATATTAAGCATTTGACATTTCAATTTTGCTATGCTGAAGTATACAAATGTCATTTCATGACTGGCGGGCAACAGTGGTAAGATGGTTATTTATGCCTTTCTCTTAAAATTTTCTAGTCCTTCCCGTCAAAAAGAGTGATACGAGTGTTAAGTACAAGAGATTACTTAATCTTACTCATCACAAACACGAGCCACAAAGCTCACTTGCTTAGTTGTGCATAAAGATGCTCATCTAAGCTATAGATGATACAAAGTTTAGAAAACTTTATTTCAATAGCCATCCAAGATACACAAGTACCAAAGTATACATACACACATTGTTTTTATATTTTTCTGATTTTTCAATTTTTTTTATATGAAAAACAAAATAAAGTAAAACTGAAAAATAAACAACCAAAAACATGTTAAACAAAGCAATGCATAAAACTAGACTAACTCAACATAAGAAAGCAAAACACACAAGTAATGCAAAACAAAAACAAGAAGGGGAAAGAGAGAAAAAGTGACAAAATCACTTGGAGCCTTTTTCCTTCCACACCTTGGAAGAATCTTTCCGTTTAGCAAACCCTTGATCCGGCGGTGAGGGGGAAGAATTGAAACCTTTCAAGTTCGAAAGGAACATGAAGGCTTTGAGAAGATCTCCAAGAGGAGCAAAAGAGGATGGAAGTTGATTCTGGGTTCCTAACGAGATCATGTTGTTGCTCTGTTGAGTGGCTAACCACTTATAGCAATTAGGTCAAGTGTGTCCAGCTGCTCCACAGTGATGACAGAAATGCTTCTTTTTTTTATGTTTGGGCTTTTGAGTATTCCCTTTCTTAGTCCTAGGGTTCTTGATCTCTTTCTTATCAAGCTTAGGGGGTGCTCCTAATATAAATTTACCCTTGTCTATGTTCTCACTAGCTAATTCATTTTTAACATCATTGTTCTCAATTTCAACATTATTAGCAAAAGGAACAAAAACAGTAGTACTAGAAGTAGCAATACTAGGAGAAGAGAAATCATACCCTAAACCAGTTCGATCGGAAGCAGATTTCTGAAGACTGAGCATCTCATCAAGCTTTGCACTTGAAGTCCTTTCCAATTGGGCTCTAACTTGGAACAATTCTACCTCAAGCTTCTTGGTCTTCTCAGCCAAGAAATTATTCTCAAATCTCAATGCTCTAATGGTCTGATTTGCTTCATCAAACTTTGTGGAAATTTTTTCTCGTTCAAGCTCCACTTCACTAAGCTTCTTAGTGGCCAACCTATACAACTTCTCATGCTTTTCTGAGACCTTGTATAACTTTGCATAGCTATGTTGATGTCATCTTGCTCATCCATCTTTTCAAACTTAGACTTCACCAATTCCTCTTCTTCATCCACATCTTCAACAATCCCTTCAGTAGGATTTACAGTACCAGTGAAGGCATTTAGGATTCCATCATCCTCATTATCAGAATCATCCTCAGGCTCAGTGTCGCTCAACGTAGCAGCAAATGCCTTGCTCTTCCCAATAGTTTTAAGATACGTAGGGCACTCTTGTTTCATATGACTGAAGCCTTGACACCCAAAGCATTTTTTTCTTAAGGGAACAGTATATTGACCGTCATCCCTAGCATCCTTCTTCCCTTTGTCTTGGCTCTTGAACTGCGAAAAACTGGATTGCTTTCAGTCCTTGTCAAATCCTTTTGCATTGGCATTCTTCATAAACTTCTTGAACTGCCTCGTGATATAGGATTTCATCTTAGAATCTTCATCGTCTGAAGACTCATCAGTGTCACTGCTCTTGGCCTTCAATGCCATGCTTTTGCTCTTGCTTGATTTCCCAATCCTTGTCAAACCCAACTCATAGGTCTGCAGATCACCAACCAACCCTGTCAAAGGAATTTTCTCAATATCCTTTGATTCCTCAATTACGCTGATCTTGGCATGAAATCTCTCAGGTAGAGATCTAAGCACCTTTTTGACAATCTTGAGTTCAGGAATGGTTTCCCCAAGATTAAAGGTTGAGTTCACTATGTCCTTGAGATTGGTATAGAACTCATCAAATGACTCATCCTCCTCCATCTTATTCTCTTCAAAGCTCGTAGTAAGCCTCTGAAACTTTGAATTTTTGACAGCCTTGGTTCTTTCATAGGTTGTCTAGAGGATGGTCCATGCTTCTTTAGCGGTTTCAATAGAGGATATCTTCTTGAACTCCTCATTCGTGACTGCACTGAATAAAGCATTCAATGCCCTGCTATTGAAGTTTGCCACCTTGATCTTAGCATCGTCCCAGTCGGCCGATGCTTCCGTAGGCTTGGTCTAGCCTATCTCCACAGCTTTCCACACCTTTTCATCCAATGACTGTAAAAAAGCTCTCATGCATACTTTCCAGTATGTATGGTTAATGCCATCAAATAAAGGAGGTATGATAAGAGACTGTCCTTTATCCATAACAAATAAGGGTCAATGGATCACACAGCAAAGATTAAAACCTAATCAAAGTATGTCTGCTTTGATACCACTTGATAGGCCAAGAATATATTGACCCCTTGTGATAAATTAACCAATTGATTTAGCCAAGTTAATTAGTTAATTCAATTAACATGCAAAACGCGTGATAGCACAAACAAATCACCAATTAACTAAATGCATTGGAAATTAAATTGACACGATGATTTGTTTACGAATGGGGAAAACCTACACAGCAAAAACCCCACCAAGTGATTTTAAGGTCACCACTCCCGAGAATTCACTATTATCAAAACAAGTGGTTACAAGTAAAAGAATCCCAGTACCTTATACCAACCTACAATTGAACCCTTCCCCCAATATCCAATTGGACTTGTTCTGTAGTGACAATCTCTCCTTTTCAATACACGACTCCCGGTACGTGACTAACCAATAGATGCGCGGATCCCAATACGCGACTTAATCACCAACTTGAGAAAGATGTTGGCTGCAAAGTTCATCAGTTCATCACACGATAAATATCACGAAGCTCCTTGGTTACAAAACCCTAAGGTGTACAAACACTGCAGCTCTATCTCCGGTCACAATTTGCATGAACAAAACTTTGCTTCACAATTGCGCAACCTTTGACGGCCCTTAAAATAATCATTATATATGTTTATGGTTGTGAAAAAAGAAAGCCCAAACATATACACACAGATTGGATGAAAATCAGTTTTGAAAAACTGAATTCCATAAACCTCGATAGACAGGGTATCTATCGAGCTAGCTATCGAGCTTTGGGTTTCGGCAGCTTTTTTAACCTCGATTGATACTAGCTGTCAAGTTTTAAAATCCAGCACTTCTTCACTTATTTCTTGGACAGATTTGCATGGCTTTAACACTTGAACTTGAAACCTTACTTCTTGAAGCATTAAACACATCCTAGATCTACCCAATTACAAGTAAAGTGCATTTTGTCAAAGGATTAACCAAGACATATGTTTCTAACATCAAATCACATATGTCCTAACAATTTTCAATATCTAACCCACTAAGGAAGGAAACTGGACAAAAGCAAAAGTGACCGCTCAAGCTTAATTTAACCAATGCAACTAGATGCAGTCAAATTTTTGTACCGGAAGGGTCCATTCATAGTTGATGGCTTAATGCACAAATTAGATTTAAAATTAAATAAAATAATTAAAACTTATAGTGCCAGGATTCATTCAATTAAAAAAAAAAAAGTGACTATACAGGTAAAGTCAGGGTAGGTGTTACAACATTAGAGACAGCAGCAGAATACAACTAAATACTTACTAAAAAAATGCACAGTAGAGCAAATCCCAAAATAAGGATACAGATACAATAAATTGAACCAACCATAGATACAACAAACTTTTAATATTTGGTGATTTTTTAAGAACTATCATTCAAGTAAATTGTATATAGATAAGATCGTATGTGTCCCTATTTTATGCATTAACAATGAAGGCACTATTCACACAATAAAGTCAAAAATCCATGTCATAAACCTTATATATCTTTACAATTGTATTCCTACCATGATCTTTTAGAGAGAGAGAGAGAGAGAGAGAGAGGGGGGGAGGCCTATTCATAGGGTTTGAAGTGTCCAGTAAATAACCTCAAGAATCCATGAAATAGAAAATGTAAAAAGTAAAGGGCATTCTGTAAAAATGAAATAAAAAGAAGTTCCACACATAATGCAGAAAATATTCTATTGGATATGAGCACAAAAAACATATGATTATCTTGTAATAGTACCCAATGCTAATTAGCCATAAGCCATCTCTCTCTCTTGGTTCTCTTGTAGAACAGTAGGACCCATGGGTCCTTTCTCTGTGTGTGATGAGTACAATACCTATGGTTATCTGGTAGGCAAACCCATCCACTTAGCCATATAGCACCTCTCTCTATCTCCATGCAAGTGCAAATTCAAAAAAACACGCTAGACCATACCTTCTTGATGTCTTCTTGATCCCTTGATCCTTTCTAGTAAACCCGCTGGCTTCTAGTTCCTTGTCTAGAAAACAACCACCTTTTGCAATTGAAGAAAAGCAAGGCTTGCCATCTTCATCTCTATCAGAAAAGATAAAGCAATTAAGTTTACAAAAGCCATTAGCATAAATCACTAAGCTTGAAGCCATTTTGCATATAAAAAATGTACACTGAAGTGTTGGAACTCAAACGCGGAACTTCTAGCTATTTATAACTCTTTACTCTCACACAGCTCTCTCAAGAGTTTTATGTTAAATTTCAGGTCTCTTCTGATTGAATCATCATTTAAAATTTATACAAATCTGGCAAACAATACAATATGTTACTTGAGATAACAAAGGGAGACTCAAGGAGCTGATTCACATGCAAGAAACACAAGCACGTATATGAGGTTAACTTGTGCCGTAGTTCCAACCAGTTACATAATACGTATTGCTTGGATATTCTTCAGAGATATTATTTGTTTGTTTTTTTTATTGATAGGTTATATGTGTGGGATAGGTCTTGAATGCATGGCCTCACCCTCAACCTTGCTTTTACAAAGTAAAGGGGCCATTTGAGCCAAAGTTCATTGGCTACAAAGAAACTCTTTCTTTCATAAGCAGTCATATTTTTTTAGCCTTTCAGAGAAGAAGGTACTAGAAGCAATTTCCAATCATCAAAAATGGTGTCAATGCATCCAAGAATGGCACCAGAACACTTACTGACCTCTTGCAGAAAAACTCAAAGATGCATTTAACATCATGATCGAAGTACCTGAAAATTTTGAAATTATTAAGAGATTAGTAAATATATATCCAACAATTATATCGATATCAAATATAGAAAAATCAATGATCAGAAATAAATGAATACAATGATAAATGACACTGCATTGGAAGAGGTGTTTCTTACATTTCCGCATTATGATGGTTTACTGATACCATGTGTGGAAAATCAATCATGTTGACCTTTTCATCATCATCAATCTACAAAGCATAAACATTGAGAAATAATCACTAATTCAGAAGTAAGCTGAATGAGGAAGCTGATAAAACATTATGGATATAAAGCATCATGTCAATCCAATAAATGCATTAATAACCATGACATATATATTGTGACATAATACGAGAAAAAATGGCTACCCAGCTCTTAAGATGCAAAGAAATGGTACTGCAGAGTGCCTTATTTTCATACCATAATATTGAATTGATTGAAGTCACAGTGAATGAGACCCTTTTCTGCGAAAGGAACAACAAGACCAATGATCCTTTCAAAAACTATCTCCAGATTTGGCAATTGCTTAACCTGTGCACTGCATTAGATAGAAATAACTGATAAGATGCAATATTCAATTTCTCAATGGAGAGACACTGTTGTTTTTCCATTTTAGGAAAATAACTCCAAAACAGCTAGGCAAAAAAGACAAGCCAAAAGAAAGAAGAGAGAAAAGGAGGTTCGGGAACCACCAAAGGACATGAAGGACAAAGAAAAATTCTTTGTAACATTACTTTAAATGCATGTGCTTTACTCAATAAGTATCAAATTCTGAAGTTACTTTTAATATTTGATCATGATAACTTTCATAGTAATAGGATTTTCAGTTAATCATTGTTAACAAATTCTGTGTCACCAAATTTTCAACCAACACTTGGCAAGGATTCCTATTACATGTAAAAAAGGAGGAAAACATCTTTGTCAGCAAAACATAAAGAGTACATAAAATTGAAAGCAAATTTAATGTTAATAGGACTAATCTAAATGGCTAAATTAAATTAATTTATTTGAGGGGATTGCAGAATATATTCCTCATGTCTGCAAATGTGAAATGACAATCCTGCAAGATCAAGTAATAGAAAATCCTTTAAAAGTCAGAGAGAACCTGAAGAAACCGCAGACAAGCCGTAGAAACCAATTTTTGCTGGTTAGTGGCAGCAAGGGGCTTTTAGGACATTTCATAGTTTTAAAAACTGGATAACGCAAAACCGGATTTGCTTCCGGTTCCCAGTTTTTGACCAGTTTTGACTGGCTTTGAGGTTTTTTTTTTAGACTGGACTAGTAGTCATTCCTGGTTCAACTGGTCGAACTAGCCGGTCCAATCTAGTTTTAAAAACTATCAATTTTGTTTACAATGGGTTTTAGGGTTAGGTTAAGTAATAGGGATAATAAGGATAAGCTTTGATTTTTTTTTTTTAATTTTAAAAAGTAACTCTTATTTATTTTTTAGTATTTTTTTTATGGAACTCTTTTTTATTCTTTGGTAAGATTCAAAAGGAACATTTAAAATTGCTTATCTCAATAATCCAACAAAGTGAAATTGCAACAAACAAACTGAAGCTGGTTTTAGACATGGGCATTAGAAGAGTTCAAATGAGAATTAATAAAGCAATAGAAATGGCGGAGCCATAAATTTTTTCCAAATAAGTAAATAAATTATTAGTACTTTAACTCAATATTGCGTCTTACAATCTTTCATGGTACTAAAAAGTAAAACCATTTATATATATATATATATTTGATAACTAAAACCATTTATATTTGATCATGATCTAAATTTTTAGCAATCTATATTTTCTTGTATACACAATTAAATATAATCACGTTCAGAAAAAGCAATATTTATTTCTTTATGTTCACATCTTTGAACCATTATAAGAGTTCAACATTTGAAGTTTTAGTATATTAAATATAAGATTGAGTAGCCTTCAAATCTTGAACATTTTTTAAAAACTTGAATATTGAACTTTTCACTTAAAAAAGTGTAAAAAAAATATTGTTCATGTGCAATCAAATAAATAAATAAAAAATAAGAAAAAAACAACTTAAGTGTAAATTTTTTTTTTTTGAGATAATATAAATAGAAGACATAAGGAATGGGGAAAGAGGAAGTGGGAAGACAAGAATTACAATACTAGCACTTACAAAATGGCCTTTAAATTTTTTGATAAACAACTTAAGTGTAAATTTGTTGTTATATCTTTTAACACTTTAATAAAAATAATTATACAATACTTTATCAAATATAAATATATGATAGACAAATGTAATAAAATAACACAATTGAATTACTTAAAATATCTACTAACTATATAAAAAGAGAAAATAGCTCTTACTATGGTAAAATTTTAGTTTAGTCAATTTGGTGAGCAAAACTCACTACAAAAAAATAGGCCTAAGACAGCATTTTTGTGGCGGCATTTCTTAAAAATGCTGCTAGAGGCAACCTATAACGGTGTTTTTAACAATGTCACTACAAATCCTGATCTATAGTAGCGCTTTTAAAGCGCCGCAATAGGGGAGGTCTATAGTCCCCTTTTTAAGGGTCTTTAGGTAAGTACTCACCGTTTTTTATTTTGCCTTTTTTTTTTAGTCACGCCATTTCGGTTTGTGCTTTTAAAAAATATATATTTATATGAGTTGGCATAGTATTGTTATTCTGATGCAACAAATTTCACAATAATTTCATAATTATTGAGGTATCAATTTCTTATAGGTCAAAATAAAATAAAAAAGTATGAGTCTGAAACCAACCGCAACTAAAAATAAATGTATTACGAAAATGTTGTAACACTTATTATCATAATATTTTCACAATTGCCGAGATCTCAGTTTCTTATAGATCAAATAAAAAAAATGCTAAAAGTCCACAATATTTTCACATTAATTTCACAACAAATCATAAGTAGTAAACTATTATTGATGGATAAAAAAATGATATCAGTTGTAGGTCCATTTTAAAACTAGTAACAACTTGTCATCTAGAATTGTTATGAAAATATTGTAAAAGTAGCATTTTTATAAAATAAATAATAAAATATCAAACCAAGATTTACCACTATTGCAAATAAAGGTATTATGAAAATATTGTGACATTTTGTTGTATTCCTAAACCTCTTTTTAGGATTAGTCAAATTTAGTGAGCCAAAATTCACTGTTTCAAACAATTTTCTTTGGTAGTTCAAAAAAAAAAAAAAACAATTTTCTTTGGTTGGTTTTTTGTTTGTTGTGGTTTTTTTTTTTTTTTTTTATGCATAGTTTAAAGTGGTTGTCCCAATTAAAAACCAATAATAATTTGACACCTAGAATTTGTTGTAAAAATGTTGTGGACATAATCTTATGCTAAAATAAAATAATAAAATATCATACCAGAGCCCACCATAGCTAAAAATAAAAGTATTGTGAAAATATCGTAACATTTGTTACGTTGCAGACTATTTTTTGGTTTAGTCAATTTGTTGAGCCAAAATTCATTGTTTATTGACAGTTTTCTTGGTTGATTTTTTTTTTCAACACTGTTTAAAATAAAAAATAAAAACACATAGTTTTTCCCACCCAAAAAAAAAAAAAAAAAAAAAAGGAAAAAGTATTTTCCCCCTTTATGTTTGGGGTAATTTCATTCTCTCTCTCTCCCCCTCTCTCCCCCCCCCCCCCCCCCAAAAAAAAAAAAAAACTTTAAAATTGAATAATTACCTCATTTATACTTTGTAAACAAGCATATACAAATATACTTCCTGTTGTTACTATCTTAGTTAAACCCTGACAAAATCTTATGATTCCTAGAATATTTCATTGTGCAATATCTAAAATACCTCACTAAATTTTAATGTCCCAAAAATTTTATTCATGTATTTTAAGTTTTATGTGTTAGTCATACTTAGAAAGTTAAAATGGTGATTTATGGTATTCTATTTGTTACCAAGAGAACACTAATTTATTAAAGGTTTAAATTTTCTATATTAATAATTTTATCTAACAGAAACATCAATGACATATGTCTTTTGTTATTTTGTTCTTTTTTTATTTGTTTTCTTTATTAAAAGGATGTTCATTAAAAATTAAGTAAGCTAAACATCGTAATTAAGCTCATAAAATAAAATGATATAGAAGGAAGTATGAATAACAAAATATTTATTGTAAATAGTTGCAGGTATTCAATTTGATGAAGAGTTTCAATTATAACATATGTCATCATTTATTGCAAAAATTTAAATATTATGATAATATTTTATCAAAACTTAGTTGTTTATTGTTGGAATATGATGGCATCCGTTATCATTTTTAGTATAATTTTATCGTGAGTAGATACTGCCTTTAATAAATAGGTTCTAAGAAATTATCATAATAAATAGATATTCATTTTTTTTTTTTTTGAGGAAGATAAATAAATAGATATTCATATATGTTAAATAACTATTCTAAATTTAAGTATATGATTTCATACTACTTCAAAAAAAAAAAAATTATATCTTAATTTTCTCACTTAAAGGTAGCACGTGCAACCCAAACTAGTTATTTAATAATATATATATATATATATATATATATATATATATATATATATAAAAAGATAGTAAACCATTGGAGAAACCATTAATATATCTAACACTGTGGATGAAACAGTGGGCGTCATCTACATTCTATAAGCTAAGTAATAGATTCTCAAAAAAAAAAAAAAAAAAATATATATATATATATATATAAGCTAAGTAATAAAGTAATAATAAACAATAATTTATCAATAGAGAGTTTATAAAGCAAGAGAGATATCTCGGCCAGAAAACAATACAGAGAAAGAGAGAGATTTACCACGACAGGAGACTACTGCAGTTTGAGGGAATTTTTTGTTTTCCTTTTCAAGTAAAAAAGAAAGGATATATTATATATATGTATTAGAAATGTTTTTTTATTTACAAGGAATTGCTGATTTGAGATTTGTTATAGACTTTTTTAGGGTTTGGATTTTGAGTAGCTCTTTTATCCTTCAAAAAATTGAAGAAGCAATTGGGCCAAGAATGGGTTTTTTTTTTTTTTTTCTAACTTTGTATCAATTAAATTTTGTTTGGATGTATCTTAACGAATTTTAAGAATTGAGATTCTTCTAAAAAAAATGACACGATGCTAAACCAAATTTTTTCTCTCTCCAATTTGGGCGGAGTCCACCCCCTAGCTTCGCCACTATTACACTCTCGTCAGGCTCGTTAAACTAGCTTTTAGTTAAAAATTTAATTAACAATTCGTTTAATTTCAAGTAAACGTTTTTTAGAAAATCAGTTATTTTTCAAAAATTACTTTATGTAAAACAACCTCATTTTTTGTGTTTGGTTATATCTTGAGGGAAACATGCAAATTGTTAGTCTACTACATCAGAAAACTCTGTAGACGGCACGTATCATTTCAAGAGAGCAACTTAATCTACGCGTCAACTCCGCTACATCAAACTCATGGAATTGACAGTAATTAATTTCTCATGCTATGAAATAATTTTGAAGCACCAACAAGCAAGGTTTTTAAACCCGGACCGGACCGGACAGTACGGTCCGACCGGGTTAACCATGAACCTCTCACAAACACAGTTCTTTTAGTCTTAAGAATCGGTCTATGTCAAAAAAAAGGGAACCGTTCGAACCGCGGTCCAACTGCAAGGTTCTGAGAACCGTGATCAGACCGCTTCTCACGGTTCCCTACTTCTCTTTGAATCTGAACCTAAAAAATAAAAAAAAATAAAAAAATAAAAAAACAAAACAAAACAAAACAAAAAAAAAAAACATAGAAAAACAAGCTTTAAATTCTGCTCCCTTCAGAGTAAATCATGCAGCTCCCTTTAGAGTACTTACACGCTTACAGCCATTGTTGAAGGCTGAAGCTTCAACCACCGTGAGATGCTATCAGACTTGAGATCGCACCGCCATCTTCCTATTCTTCTTCTCTGTTTCGCTCGCACTCCCTCTCTATGTTTTTGACGATGCTGTTTCTTCATTTTTCCCTCCGGAGTCTTCTTCTGTTTTTGGTAAATGAAGTCCTCTTTTTTGCTTGCTTTACTGTCAACCACCAAGCTTTACTGTCAACCACTTCTTTTTTTTGAAAACAAGTCAAACAACTGTCAACCACTAGTTCTAGGCTCTAGCTTTCGTATTTATCCGTTTTTTTTATAAAAAAAAAAAAAAAAAATTATAAATGGTGGACTATTCAAATGGGCTTGGGCATAAAAAAAATAATTGTTTGGGTTGTCAAATGGGCTTTAGTCATGGGCAGACATTAATTTATCTCTTTACTATTTTATTGGGTCTCATAAAATAAAAATAAAAATTATTGGGTACTCAAATGAGCTTTTTCATGACTTAAGAGCTCTAACAAAAATTTTAAAGATATATACATATATATATATATATATATATATATGTGTGTGTGTGTGTGTGTGTGTATGTATATAATTATTTATCTTTTTTTTTAGATAAATTTTCAATTTTTACTAATTTAATATATTTATTTATATTTTAAATAATTATTAATTTAATTATGACGTCATCACGGTTTGACCTCGGTCCAACCTCAAAAACCTTGAACATCTCCCTTTTACGGTTCATTGAACGGTCCGAGTTTCAAAACCTTACCAACAAGGTAATATCTTCTAACTTGTTTTATAATTTTATTGTAAATATAATTTTAGTGAATATCATTGTCTATATAATTATTCTATGAATTATGAGATATAGTTTATTTATTAATTTATGCTCTTAGGAACTACAATGACAAAGCTAGCCTCCTTATCCTCATTATTCATTGGTCCAAGGAAAGCAATTAGGGGGCTAGAAGTCTGGAACTTCAAAGAATTTAAGCTTGGAATTGAAGAAAAAAAAATGTGAAACGCATAGATAACGTTGTGGTGGTTGGTTATTCTTGTGAAGTCTCTTTGGATAAAACCTTAACCTAGTTAGACAATTGTTCTTAGTAGACTTCTTAAATATGCACAAACCTCCAACTTGTGACTGACTTCTCCATAGTAATCCTTGATTGATGTATTGGTTGGTGCAAAGTTCTTCACTACAACATGCTTTAATGGTGAACCGAAAGTAGCCCGATACATAACCTTAGGCACATTAAGTCCAAGCAACTTCTCATAATGCGTGTATCTTCTTTCCTATGATGACGACTGTAAATATACCCTTTTATACCTATGAGACCCCTAGCGCATGGATCTTAATGCAGGTCAAGTCGTCATAGTCTGAGACAAAAATTTCTATTCAAATTACCCATATTTTGATCGATTGAAAAGTGTCAAGCTAGGTATATTGAGAAGGTATCAAGGTGCAGTTGAGGCACTATTTCTTTCATTATTCTTATTAGTTTCTTGAGTAGTTTTTGTTACAAACTCATGGGTAGAACTCATCCTTGAAAACTGGCTTGTAAGGAGAGGGTGCCTAAGAGCTTATAAACATATGGTTAGCGACATTGACCCGATGATAGCCCTTTCTCTTTTGGTGGCTCCACTTACCTATCAGTTATTTTAATCTAGCATCTAGGTCACCCCTTCTAAGATCCAACCACAAAGCCGCAACTCATTTGATCCCATACTCAATAAGCCACACTTAATTACTCGGAGTGGTGGTAATTGGCTCTGATACCAAATGTTACAAACCAATGGGTAGAACTTACCCTTAAAAACCGGCTTGCAAGGAAAGGGTGCTCAAGGGCTTATAAACACATGGTTAAGTTTATACGTAATCCATGTGGGACACTAGGATCATAACAGTTTTCTTGTGTCATCAACATGGATCTTGCACATACTTTTGGACACTAAACACTAAGATTCAAAATACATTATAAAGTGTGTTTTAACTAGGATTAGCAACATACAAAAATATGATCCTGCCATAATACTTGAATTGTTGTATTGTTATGTTTTGAGAATGTTTTGTAATGTTAGAATTTTTTTTTTTTAATTATATTTTATGAGTTTTAATTTAATGTATAAGAGCATTCACAATAAAGTTGCTAAACATTATAGTTTTTTGCAACTTAAAATATTACTGTATCTATTTTAACACAAAACTTCATAATACACCCTACAACAAAAGTTTTATTTTTTTTTACCACTTCATTAAAATTTTATTTGTTTATTATTTTATTTTTTTTTTCATTCTTATGCTTTTCTTCCTCTCTTTTTTTGTGTTCTCTCTTCTCCCAAACAAAAACAACACACTACAAAACCGCCACCCACCACCCATCATCAAAAAACCCAATCCACCACCCACCATTAGAAAACCCAAGCCACCACCCACCATCCACCACCATAAACCGAAACCCACCCACCCACCAGCCACCATTGCAAACCCCAATCCAAAATCAAAATAATAACCACCACAAAATCTCACCTTTCAAACTCAAACCCAAATCAACCAATAACTAAGCATACAAAGAGAGAGATTTTTGGCCGTAGCAAAAGAAAAAAAAAATTTTTTAAAAAAAAAAAGAAAGGGAACTGAGAAACCGCTGTCTACCGCCCATCGTCAATCTAGACCACCGAACCGCCACCATTGCCAATCTCAACCACCACCACAAGCTCACACCGCACCGATCTTGTCTATCCTAATCTCACATTTTGCTGAGTTTTTGAGTTAGATGAGAGAGAGAGAGAGAGAGATGGCTGAAGAGAAAAGAAAGAGAGAGGAAAGAAAAGTCTTTTAAAGAAAATAGGAGAGAGAAAGAATAAAATATTATTATTACTTTTAAGTTTATAGTTACAGTAAGTTGCCAAAGATAGCAGCTTACTGTAGCTCAGTTATCATTTTTTTTAAGTATAGCATCTTTATTGTGGACTACATTTTGGAGTTTTAGTTACTAAAATGGCATTATAGCAATTTTTTTTTTTTTTTTTTTTTTGGAGAAACAAACACACACACACATAGCAATTATACCTCTCTTGTTAATGCTCTAATATATTTTAAATCACATTTTAATAAATTATACTAAAAAAATTGATTGTGACAAGACGAGATGGGTACCCATGCATGAGTGCCCACTAGGATGGGTGACAAAAAAAATGAGTAAAGCTGTGGACACATAAAAATGCACAATTTTGTGCCACAACTTGTCATGTGGCGAGTTTTGAATGATAGATGTGTAATAGTGAACCATGTGGCATAAAATTGTACATTTTTATGTGTCTCTAGTATTACTTAAAAAAATTCTCACCCCTAAGCAAGAGTGGGGCAGGGCGTTCGATGCTAGGATTATGATCATGTGATGAATCTTGTGGCTTTTTAAACGTATTTGTAATAAGGTGCAACTAGCCAATACATTGGATGCATCTTAGGCAACTAATATTAAATTTTAATAGTTCATAAAAAAATATTAAAATGTAATTGATCGTGCAACGCTCTAAGAATGCTTCCCCACAAGATCCACGGGGCTAATAGTATTGAAAATCGATTAAACTAAAAAGTTTGACGATCAATCTTCCATCCGCACAATTCAACAACCAACCTACTAACCTTCTTATTCTCAACCAAAAAAAAAAAAAAAACCTACTAATAACCTTCTTTTTTTTTCTTTTTTGGTCCTTTTTTGGGGAAAGTTGAGGAATGAAGCTGTCCTTTTCTTGGGGTGGTATGCACTCTTTTTCTAGGTACACCCCTACTATATAGTTGGCCGAAAACCAAAATCATAAATAGCATGCAAAAAAGCACTTCTCTTGCTAAAATTGTGCTACATAAACTTTCTTCTTCTTGTAAATTCGATACTTTTGGGTTCCTTACCAAACATCTCTTCTATTCACCTCATCCTCATGAAAGAGGATGACAAGGAGCTCTTATTTCTCTCCCTTCTCCTCCTCTTAACTCTCTTCCTTGCTCTTTATTTGCGCTTGCAGTTCTTCAATGGAAACAAGCTTTGTTAAATCTTTGTGGCCATGCCATGTTTGGTGAATTAGAGAATTTCCCATGTATCAAAACTTGAAGCAAAGAATCAATGAAAAATGTAAAATTTGCTCTTGGGGCAATACAAATGTATGTGGCGAAGTCAATTCATTCCTTTCAGTAAAAGATGATGAGAAGCTTTGGACGGAAGAATCCAAACGACAAGATGATCATCCATTGAATGCACATGGCCTGTAGTCATCCTCATTTCTTTCAATAAGTAATCATCGCTTGTAAAGGTATCAAACATCGCTTGTAGTCATCCTCACTTCTTTCAATAAGTAATCATCGCTTGTAAAGGTATCAAACATATATGCAAAATTTCCAAATCACCAATTGTAAATACTTTGCTGTGTTCTCTTTGTCATGTATTTAAAGGATAGTAGAAAAAAGAAATTAATTAAAAAAAAGTTTCATTTAATATATATAGAAAAGAATAAATATTTTCCATATCTTGTTGATCAATAGAAAAGTCCTCATCTTGTTAGAAAGAAAGGCGATTTGGGTTGATTCTATCATGAAGAGACCTTCCTCTATCTCTGAAGATTTTTTTTTTTAACGATCTCATACAGGTATGTCTAGATTTTGTTGAAAGGTGGACTTGTGAAGTTTGTGAAACTTTGAATGTGAGGTTTAAAGCTCTGTGCTAAAAGACCTTCACTTTTTTTTTTTTCCAAATTGGTTCGGCCAATCTACAATTAATGGATTGGGCTTGAAAATTTTCAATTTATGTGCCGGAATTTGATTTGGGCTTCAGTCTGATTTGGGTTTATTTTTCTCATTTTAATGTTGCCATAAGTGAGGAAATAATCTACACAATCAATTATGAACACCAAATCAACAAATATATCAATAATTAAGATGAATTTCAATATCTAAAATATTTAAAAAAATCATAGAACTTAAGCAATAATTGAACTACATTAATAAAATAATATAAAAACAGATATGCAATAAATAAATAAATAAAGATAGCTCTTCTCACATAAAGGTAATTCTTCTCACCGAAAAAGCCAAATCCTTCCTTATGTAAGTCTTCACCTAATTTATATATATATATTGATTTTAGCATTCTTAAATATTAGGGTAGAGTAGATTTGTAGTAAAGTTTTAGTTCAACTCAATTTCTCTTAGATTCAAACTTTACCTGCTTGCTTTTAATCTAAGTTTTGTTATGTAAATTATCAAAACAACAAAAAAAGATGTTAGCAAATCACTTTTAGTTCTCCGTGTAATTCCAAATTGATATCAATTCTTTTATTAATTTTATTTTTCATTTTTTGAGTTCTGCATTGATAACATTTTTTTTTTCAATCTTATTTGATTGGCACTCCTAAAAAGTTGATAAGAATAAAAAGAGTGGTGTTATCTAAAAATGAGTGTGTTGCATGGTTTTTGGTCAACTTATAGAGTATATAATTTTATTGAAAAGCAATAATTAAATGAATACTTTCACATTGTCCAAAAACATTTGGTAGCTCGATATGAATAAATAAATTGCTATCTTTTGTTTCTTATGGCTGTGTAGAAACCATTTGGTAACTTGGTATGAACAAATAACTTGCTATCTTTTGTTCTTATGGTCATGTAGTAATAAAATTTAAGTATAATTAATAATGATTAAATGAAGAATTTATATTGTAATCAAATTAAAATTTTTATCAACTTAAAAGTTACAGTAGAAGAAAATAAGAACAAAATATTAAATCTATTTTTAATCTAAAAATTATGAACAAATAACATTGCTATTTTTTGTTTCTTATGACCATGTAGTAATATAATTTAAGCAAAAATAAATATAAATTAATAATAAAATGATTAGATGAAGAATTTGAATTGCAATCAAATTAAGATTCTTATTAACTTAAAAATTATAGGAGAAAAAGATAAGAACAATATATATATATATATATATATATATATATATATATATATATATATATTTTAAAAATTTTAAAAAAAATTTATGCAATTTGGCACAGCCACTTAGCGTAATCAGGACTTCTAAGCTCAATTTTTATTATATTAGTATATACGCTATGTAAGCATACGTCTTCTATTCTGTTTCCAAAGGTACGAAATTCTACTTTAACCTTTAGGACTAAAAGTATGTTACGTGTTTAAGTTGAAATACATTAAAAAAAATAAAAATATAAAAAGTGGTTTGTTATATATGGATATATACAAAATATTAAATTTTCTAATTCAAACTTCTTGTTGCTGGCAAAGACTCAAAGTGGCACACTACTACGTTCCACTTATTTTGTTAAGTGTTCGTTTGGGAATAGTTTATTTAACTGAACTAAAAATTTTTTGCTGAAAATACTGTAGATAAAGGTAAAAGTAGGCTAAAATAGTACAATGTAATCCATAAATAGTACCAAAAAGTGCAGTAGGACCTATGAATAGTAGCAAAAATAAGCTAAATAGTAAAATAAGCTAACAAAAATTATCAATGCTAAACGCACACTAAAACTAAAATTTTTTTACTGAAAGTACTATAGATAAAGGTAAAAGTTAGCTGAAATAGTATAGTGGGACTCATGAATAGTATCAAAAAATATAGTGGGACCCATGAATGTAGCAAAAATAAGCTGAATACTAAAATAAGTTGGTAAAAATAATCCATGCCAAACGCACACGTATGTAAAAGATTAAAACAATCTCTAAATGAAACATATTGCACTCAACTGTCACAAAGAATCAACTTAAATTTTTTTTTTAAATAGTGCTATAGTAAACAATATTTTCACAATAATTTTACAACAAAATCTATGTGGTAAATTGTTGTTGATTTTCATCTAAATTCATCACTAATATCACTTTTTTATTTACTCTTATCCATTTTACACCTAAATTTTATTGTAAAAATGTTGTCCTTGCTTTATTCTATATTTTAGTATTAAATTGTGACTCACACAAAGTTAAACACAAAAGCTGCCACAACCTATTGTCATGCGTTATCCCCTCACTAGTCAAAGGACACAGTAATAAGTGTCTATTTGGGAACAACTTATTTAGTGATTTGATTTTTTTTTTTCTTGAAAGTGTGCTAAAGTATAATTGTATTTCAAAAAAGTGAGAAAAAAATGTGTTGACACCCCATTTTGCAACCCGCATTTAACCTCACATGGAGGGTAAAAGGGTAATTTCGCCATGGAAATATGCATCTTGATTCTAGTCACTAGCCCTTAATCTCACTTCACCAAAATGATTTTGATGTTGTAACGATTAAATCGACTGGTCATAAGCCCTAATCGGACCATCAAATTGAAAGTTATCATCAAATCAAGTTTTAATGGTCGAGATGCACTATCACAAATTGAGTCCAACTATATGTGATTATGAATAATCGATTCCAATTGGTTATAATTATAATCAATTTGAGATTAATGATGTGTCATAATTTGATTGGTTAGGACTACATTTTATGGTGAGGTTGCATACACCTAATTAATTAGATAGATAAACATTAATTATTCAATGAGTAATTTGTGCAATTATCTTTTAATTAGGGTAAATTTGGAACCAATTAAGTCTGAAATGAGAGTGATTGGAGCCATTTAATGTTAATTGGGAGCTAATTTGGGACCTATTAATGTTAATTGTGCTGAAATAATTTTTTAACAAATGACCTCTACTCACCATTTCATCAATATCTCCCAGAATATTTTGAATCTGTGGATGAAGTTAATTTTCTCAGAAACTAGACATCCGGGGCTTCAATTTGAGCACAAGAACGAGACAATTCCGATCAGAATTAAGTCAGATATGATTTTTCGAAATTGGCTCTATAAGCTGTTACAGCAGCTACGGGAAAACCGAATTTTGGCTTGCTCCTCACTCTCACCAATCTCCACATTTAATGCACCAAATTTCTCAAAGGCTAAAATGAGGTCTAGGTTCATGATTCTTTGTCAAGCCTCATTAAATAGTCTTCCATTCATATTTCCTCCACCTCTACTATATAAACCTCCCCCCTCTCCTTCATTCCAAGACACAAAAAAACCCCTCTCTTCTCCTCTCTTGAGTTCTAGGAAGTTGAGTAGTCTTGTCATATCTTGGTTTTCTTGAGACTCAAGGTATCGAGTGAGACTCACTCTCCCTCTTCTAGCTTTTCTTTTCCTCCACCCTTAGGACCTCCATCAAGAGTCTCCTCCTCAACCATATAGATCTTGCATGAAAATATAATCTCTTTCCCTAATTGGTTTTTTATATTGTCATGATGAGAATTTAATATTAAAGTATAATAGTAATCATTTAAATTCCTTTGAACATGTTTGAATGTTCTTAATTGTTCTTATATGTTCTTCACATGTTCTTGGTTGTTCATCACATGTTTATGCATAACACTAATTTTAATCTTGAATCCACATCAAAAATATGAAAAATATGTTTGTTTAATAATTTTTTCAAATCCTTGAATCTAGGATATCACCATCCACACACATTCACTAGAATTTATTTTTCAATCCAAATGAAATGCTTAATAAATTGAATTAGGGTTTATCACATACACACACTTTAAATTCAACATGCAAATTAATTGATAACATATTAAATGATGTGATATGAATGTTGGTCACCATAATCTCGAAGACCGATTTCACCAAGTAAGGTGGGTGCCTAACACCTTCCCACCTTGTAACATAGCCTCCGAGCTTAGATCAAGGGTTAGTAGATCGAATGTTTATCCATGTAATTTTCAATTTTTAGATTGTAACTAGGAAACAAAGTCATGTACTTTATCTTAGATTGTATCTAGGACCAAAGCCATGTAATTTCTTATGATCAATGTAAATTCAATTGAAAATTAATAAAATGAGGAATTTTTCAATTTTGGTTTTCTTATTTTCCCAATAATTAAATAAGTGGCGACTCCATTGTAAAACCTTTAATCTAAAGGGGGGAAAATATAACTAGTCGAACCTCCATTTTGAGAGGTAATAACACGACTCCACCCATTCACGTGAGTTTGGCCCATCATCATAAAAAACGGGCCGGGGGCGCGGTCTCTCACAAAATGTGATTTTGAAAAGTTGTATATAAAAGTTAAAACTTAAAAGTTAAAAGCTGAGTTTATAAACTCAAGCCAAACTAACACTAATTATAGGTGAGTATATATTAATAATTGTAAGTGAATATGTATATTTTATTTATCTCACAAAAAATATATACTAAATGTTTCCGTATTTTTTATATGATATTTTAAAAGAAATGTTTAATACCCGTACTACACACATAGTGTTACTTTTTCATTTCTGTATTTTTAGGCTGAAGTTTTTAAACGTACTTTTATTGAAAGATACCGAATTGTACCCATCCTTATTTGTAATGTATTATACGCGTACCGAATTTTACTATATATATATATATATATATATATATATATTCATATGTAAAGGAATTAATATATAATTAGAGGATTTAAATCACAAAAAGTCAACTTGTATTTACAAATTTAAAAATTAAAAATAAAATATCGAGAGTATTTAAGGCATATGTTCATGAAAACATATAAGTATTAATGACCATCTTTATATTTGAAAAAATTGTACTAACACTAATTAAAAGCATTAATTTCTCATTTTTGTCTTCTAATATTCACTGTTTTTTGTCATGTATAACTCATCTATTTCAGATGTATTTAGAGCATATGTTCATGAAAGAAATAACTAAGTAAATCTCTTTAGAAAAATGTAAAAATTATTTATTTTTCCAAAAACGAACTCTCTTTTTTTTTTTTTCTTTCTCTTAGAAGTCTTTTTGATTTTGCATATAGAGTATGTAGGGATATATATAAATGCTTACTTTTTCTTTTGTTAAGAAAAAATGCTATAAATTTATAATTAAAAATTTGGGACATGTTCTACCTCTGTCATTCATCATTAAAAATAAAAAATAAAAAATTTCATGTAGTTTTCATTTTTCTAATATTTTTCTCATATGATATCGTATATGCTAATTCCTAAGGCATATCAAAGTGACATAGCTTGGCTCCCCTAATAATATTTCTTGCTGTTAGGCATAGTTTTGTATGTTGTATCAATTTGTATGATGGTTGTATGGTAGTAAATTGTATAGTGTAGTGTGTTAGTAGTATAAGTGCCTAAGTGTCCATATGAGACTTGTTTATCAAAATTGTAGGGTATAGTGTGAAGGGGGCATGGATATACAGGTTGGTTAGTGACTATGGTTAGCGACTGTGCAAGACAGTTAGAGTTAGTTAGAGACTTGTGGGTTAGTGATAGCTGTGAGGTGTGGTATAAGAGACCAATGAGTTGTACAATAGGTAATCAAGCAAGTGTAATTCTCAATTCAATCTTTTTCTTTTATCTCTCTATTATCCTTTCCCCGATTCTTGGAGGCCCAGTTGACCTCGAATCTAGCTATACAATCAAACCATTGAAATCAATCCTCACAATTGGTATCAGAGCATCATTCCTACGTTGCCATGACTGAGACTCGAGCCATTGCCATGAATACGGTGAATGAAGCCATTGCTTCTCTTCGTACTACCTCTAATCACCATAACAAAGACATCCAAGAAATACAAAAGATTTAGAGCATTCATACCAGAACCTTGAACGAGATGAATCAGAACATCAATGTGATCTTACGGAAGCTTAATTCCATAGATGGAAATCAAAATTCCCCTCAGAGGAATGTGCAACCAAATTCAATTCCAAGTTCTTCAACCTTGTCAATTGCAAAGTCTGTGAAATTGGATTTACCTCGATTTTCTGGTGTTGATCCTGTTAGCTGGGTTTACAAGGCTAACTAGTATTTCAGGTATTATCAAACCCCAATTGTAGAAAAACTATTGATAGCATCTTTCCACATGGAATTGGAGGCACTGATATGGTTCCAAGAAGCAAAGGAGGCTGGGATATTTTCTGATTGGGAATCCTTGGTGCAGGCTTTACATGTAAGATTTGGAACAACGGCTTATGATGATCCTATGGAGGTATTAACAAGGCTAAGACAAACCACCATAGTAGCCTTGTATAAAGCAGAGTTTGAAGCAGTATCAAACAGGATCAAAGGGCTTTCTCCATTGCACAAGCTTAGCTGTTTCCTGAGTGGGCTGAAAGATGAGATATGTTTGCCAGTGAGAATGCTTAATCCTAAATCCTTGAATGCAACCTTTGGATTGGCCAAAATCCAAGAAGAATATGTGATGAGTTGCAAAAGGAATGTCAAGAATCAACAAGATTCAGGTAAGAACTCTATCTTGGGTTTGCCTAAAAGTAATGGTGTGGTAGAAACTAAACCTAGTATACCTATTAAGAGTGTAAAGTTGTGATTTACAACTATGTTTTATGTTGGCTTTATTCCATGACAAAAAGTGTTATAATTGCTTTAATTTTGTTCCTTGTATTTTGTGGGATTTTATTGTATTAGGTTTAGTATTAAGTTGGTAAAGAATCAAGCTTAAATGGAGAATCAATGGATTTCGCGAGAAGCTAACCTGCGAAAGAGCCACGTGAGGAGCACATGGCTGGAAGCTGAAGAGTTGTGCCAGGCTGTCGTTTTCGCGAGTGTCTTGCGGGTAAGGCCTTCCCGCGAGGTAGTTGTGAAACATTCTGCCTAGAGGATTTTTTAGAGTGACTTTCTTACCCTTCACCCATACTATATATACCCTCATTACCCACAAATGTAAAGGAGACCATTTAGAGAGAAAAAACCCTAGATAGGTTTTCAACAACACACACACCCATCTTTTTGAGAGAGAACTACTCATCCTTAGTGAGAAATCATTGTAGCCTCTTCTCCTTCCCTCTCCCATTGTAATACCTTGAGAGGAGATTTGTACTCAAATACAACTGACACCTATTTAGAGTGTAGAGAGTGTTTTGGAGGTTGGGAAGCTTTGGAGATTTGCCAAAAAAAGCCAGTGAGGCTTGGCGGATGCAATTGGGCGTATTACGGGATCCGGAAAGCTAGACAAGACACGGTTCCGAGAAGTCTTATTGGAGTAGGAGCTTGAAGGGCTTAGATACATCGGGCAGATTAGGCTTGGAAGGTCTCTTGCTAACTCATGTATCCCAACTGATTGTCTAGTGGATCGATTACTACTTGGAGGGCGGCGGAGAGGTTTTTCGCCAAGTTCTTCGGTTCCTCTTCGATAACACATCGGCGTGTTATCTTGTGTTTGCATTCTTTCTTCCCTTACACTTGTGCTTTACTTTTAATGCTTGTTATTCATGCTTATGCACTAGAGTAGTTTTATCAGTTTATTGCGCTTCATTTACTCTTGTTCCGCACTTTGATAAGTTAGAGTAAAAGCAATCTAGCCGTAATCTTTTAATTGGGGGTCTAAACAAGCTCTTGTGTTTTAACACAATTTCGAGCTTTCAATTGGTATCAGAGCGGGTACACTTGATTTGGTTTCATTACCAAAGTGTGATCCTTGACCCCTTGTGTGTATTGCCATAGATAGTGCTTTGTATGCTTCTATGAATGTTGTTGATTGTAACATGCAATGTGTTTATGAAAATGCCTCTATAAGTGTTAATCCTAATAATTGTGATGACATGTTACATAAATCTATGGGTGTTGTTGTTGATATTCAAAATGTCAAACTCTTAAAGAAAAAGGCTAAGAAGTTTCATGAGAATTTCAGCAAGTTCATTTGTGAAAAGAATGATTTGATTGTAAGTTTTTGATTGTAAGTTTTTGAAGAAAGTTTTTGATGTTCTTGCCTCCTTGTCTATGTTCATCTCTGCTTCTCATTCTTCCAACCTTCGTCTCACTTCTCATGAGACACTCATTCCAAAAAATTGTTCCGTTTGGATAAGGAAGGGTTCTTATGGTTGAGCTTTTGCTCTTTTGGTCCTTGATCTAATTCTTTCGATCTTTGTAGGACCCGTCATGCATTTGATGCTTCATTTTCATGCATTTATGCATCGTGCATCTCTTTATATGCATTGTTTTGTTTTTGTTTTGATCTTACTTTATTACTTTTGTTTTGTGTGAGTAAAAATCCAAAACTACATAAAAAGTGAAAAATTGAAAAAGTTTAATCGTATATGTTTGAGCACTTTTCACATGTGAGTTTGGCCTAGTACCTTCGTACTTATGGCGTAGTGCATTTACGAGCTTAGCTTGTTATGTATGCACATATATCTTTGTGGGAGAAATCATGAAAACTATGTGTGACTGTTGTAAATAGATCTTCAAGCTTGTCATGAATGATTGGTCAATAGTCTTGATGGTCTTGATACTTGCATAGACTTGTGCCTATATATCTTCCCATCTCTATTTTTCTGTTTTTGTAATAAAGCTCACCAAATGTAAATCTCAAAATGAAAAAGAGATTATGAGCTGTAAAAGCCTGTCGCACATACTAGTATTTGACTAGGAAAAAGGGAAAGCGGCTTTTGTATTGAAATGTATGATGCTCAAAAAGCCAAAGGCTTATTCTCAATATTGAAATATCAAAACTTTCAAGCACCGATCTCAAAATGAGATGTATTGTTCAAAAATGATCAAATGTTATGATTTGTAAAGAAGCCAAATGAAAAGCTTCAAAGATATGTAATCATTTTCTTGTGAGAGGTCATATATGTTCATTTCTATAATTGAGATAGACCACTTGACTTGGTACTAGTTGTGTATGACATGATTGAATTGATCATTGAAACTTCACTCTAGACTAAGGACTATTCCATATTTGATACACACACACAAGTTTAATGTTCAATGAATGCTTATTTCATTTGTGTGTTTGTACATGTTCAAATGTGATGTGTGTGTACTCAACCATATGTGGATCAAACCAAAAAAAAATTTGTTCTTTTTGTTTACTTTTGGAAGTGATTTGTATCACCCATGTTTTTCAAAGTTTTTCAAATTGTTTCTGAGTGTTTTCGTGACTTATTTCATGTGTAAGTTCAGTCACGTGTTAAAGGGTCCAATTCTCTAGTTTTTCAGCTTTGGACAGAGAGTTTCGCGACTGTTTCGTGAGTAAGGCTTACCAGCGAATTACTAGCAAAATTTCGCGGGAAGCTTACCAGCGAAAATTTCTAGATCAGCTTTTAAAGGGCATTTCGTGGGTCATTTATTTTAAACTTCTCCCATCTTCTCCCAAACCCCTGTTTTAATGCTTCAACATCAAAACCCAACTAATTTCAAGTGTTTTACATTCCATAAACTTCTCTAAAGTAATCTTTAACTATTTTCATTGATTTTGATCCTTAGATTATGTTTTGGGGGTTTTATGTTCATAGTTGGGATTTTTTTCAAATGGGAGTTGGAAAACTTAATTTTTGTCAATCTTTTTTATTGGGCTTTGTTTTAAATGATGATTTGCTTTGGATGTTGGCCCCTTGTGGCAAAAATAACATGTATTTAGGCAAGATTTTCATATGTTCATGCATTGTTTAACATACATGTATAGTGTGTGTACTCTAAGTGTTTGATAAAATGCCCAAATGGCATTTTCTCATTGTTTTGGACTCCAATGAGTACCAAATTTTGGGGATCACTATAATTATTCATGTTTATCATGTTTTGATCATTGGTTGTGTATTGTATACACTTTGCCCCTTGAGTGCTCACTCATGCATCTCTCATACACACTAGATGCACACTAGATGCACCATGCTGCACACACTTGAACACTTGACATGTTTTGTACTCACTCATGCTAGTTAAATCTTTTGAGACTCTTTTAGTACATATAACATGTTCTTGTATCTATGTCATGCCTAGGTTTACATCATATTCCATAATCCTTAGCATGTCATGTTCTTTATGCTTTGTAGCATTTTTTTAAAGATGTTTTTGTCTTTCGTTTGAGCTTCATTTTCTCATTTATCTTGCACCCCTCATGCATCATCTTTTACCCTTGTTCATGATAGGCCAAAAACGAATTGACCCTTTGTGATAAATTAACCAATTAATTTAGGCAAGTGAATTAATTAAGTTAATTAACATTCAAACACGTGGTAGCACAAATAAATCACCAATAAACTAAGTATGCAGCGGAAAATAAATTGACACGGTGATTTATTTACGAATGGGGAAAACCAACGCGGCAAAAACCCCACCGGATGATTTTAAGGTCACCACTCCCAAAATTCCACTATTATCACAACAAGCGGTTACAAGTAAAGTAATCCCAGTACCTCATACCAACCTACCATTGAACCCTTACCCCAATACCCAATTGGACTTGTTCTGTAGTGAAAATTTCTCCTTTTGATGCACGGCTCCCAGTACGTGACTAACCAATTGCGCAGATCTCAGTACGCGACTTCAATCACCAACTAGATAAGGTTGTTGGCTGCAAAGTTCTTCAGTTCATCCCAACGATGAAGATCAAGAAGATACTTGGTCACAAAACCCTACGATGCACAAACACAGTAACTTCTTCACAAGAATGATGAACTAGGGCAAATTCTGTCTCTAGTCACAATTTGCTTGAACAAACTTTGCTCAACACTTGTGCAACTTGTGAACACTTTGACGACCCTTAAAATAATCTTTTTATATGTCTAGGGTTGTGAGAAAAGAAAGTCCAAACACATAATCATGGATTGGAGTCAAAACAAAACAGAAACTCTGTTTTTCATAAACCTTGACAGATGCCTATCTGTCGAGATGCTGTCGAGCAGCTGTCAAACTACAAGGTTGGAACAGCTTCTTAAGCTCGATATATGGCTAGCTGTCGAGCTTTAATGATAGGCACTTCTTCAGCTTGTTTCTTGGACAGACTCACATGGCTTTAACAATTGATCTTGAAGCAAAATTTCTTGAAGTATTAAACACATCCTAGATCTATCCAAATACAAGTAAAGTGCATTTTGTCAAAGGATTAGCCAATTACATAAAATAGTGACATATGTTCCTAACAAGTGAATCACATATGTCCTAACAGTTCATATCTTATTTTCTTTCCCTCCTTCCTCTTGATTCATTTGTCTATTCGTGACAAAAAGAGGGAGAGTATACCGGAGAGTATACCGATGTATTTTCGTCATTTCTATATGACTCATGTGCACATTCTTAGGGGGGGAAATTACACCTCGTGCATATTCGTAGGGGGAGAAAGTCATAGGGGAGATGCATATACCAAGAGGGAGAAGACATTCTTTTTAAGAAAACCTTGTTTTACTTTATGCTTGTTTTCTTGTTGCTTTATGGTGCTTTGAGTTATGTTTAGTATCTATGCTTTGTTGCTCTCATCACATCATGCTTATGTGTTGGACATGCATACATCTTTATGCTATTGTGCTTTATTGGTTGCATGTTCGGATGATCATTTGCTTTACTATATGATCATTGTAGTCATTCTCATATGACTGTTTTGGTGTATGATCAAGTTGCTCACATGTTTCATATCATGTTTACTTGATCGCAATTTACTTGTTACATTATATTTGTCCTTTTATCACTTGATTTACCTTAAAGGTCTAATGTGTTTTGTGCAAGTGTTTCAAGTTACAGGTATATATGTTCCAAGTGCTACATAGCTTCTAGATTTAGGTGTGAGTGAGTTTTGTCATTATTCTCAAACTCACGTTTAAGTCTGGAGTCTATTATAGGGTGTTTTGTCACGGAATAGCCAAAGGGGGAGATTGTAAAGTTGTGATTTACAACTATGTTTTATGTTGGCTTTATTCCATGACAAAAAATGTTGTAATTGCTTTAATTTTGTTCCTTGTATTTTATGAGATTTTATTGTATTGGGTTTAGTATTAAGTTGGTGAAGAATCAAGTTTAAATGGAGAATTAGTGGATTTTGCAAGAAGCTTGTGAGAAGCTAACCCGCGAAAAAGCCACATGAGGAGCACATGACTGGAAGCTGAAGAATTGTGTCAGGCTGTCGTTTTCGCAAGTGTCTCGCGAGTAAGGCCTTCCCGCGAGGTAGTCGCGAAACATTCTGCTTTAAGGATTTTTAAGAGTGACTTTCTTACCCTTCACCCATACTATATATACCCTCATTACCCACAAATATAAAGGAGGCTTTTTAGAGAGAAAAACCCTAGATAGGTTTTCAACAACACACACACCCATCTTTTTGAAAGAGAGTTACTCATCCTTAGTGAGAAATCATTGTAGCCTCTTCTCCTTCCCTCTCCCATTGTCATACCTTGAGAGGAGATTTTTACCCAAACACAACCCACACCTATTCAGAGTGTAGAGAGTGTTTTGGAGCTTAAAAAGCTTTTGAGATTTGCCAAAAGAAGCTGGTGAGGCTTGGCGGATGCAATCGGGCGTATTGCGAGATCCGGAAAGCTAGACAAGACACGGTTCCGAGAAGCCTTGTTGGAGTAGGAGCTTGGAGGGCTTAGGTACAACGAGTAGATTAGGCTTGGAGGATCTCTTGCTAACCCATGTATCCCAACTGATTGTCTAGTGGATCGATTACCGCTTGAGGGCGGCAGAGAGGTTTTTCGCCAAGTTCTTTGGTTTCCTCTTCGATAACACATCGGCGTGTTATCTTGTATTTGCATTTTTTCTTCCCTTACTCTTGTGCTTTACTTTAATGCTTGTTGTTCATGCTTATTCACTAGAGTAGTTTTATCAGTATATTGCGCTTCATTTACTCTTGTTCCGCACTTCAATAAGTTAGAGTAAAAGCAATCTAGCCGTAATCTTTTAATTGGGGGTCTAAACAAACTCTTGTGTTTTGACACAATTTCCAGCTTTCAAAGAGAATAACTTCTGCACAAATGGATGAAAGGAGGAAGAAGGGTCTTTGTTACAATTGTGATGAAAAATGGGGGTCTGGACATAAATGTAGGAATGCCAAACTTTTCATTTTGGAAGGGATTGAATTGGTTCACGAGGAAAATTCTGGTGTGAAGATAACTGAATTGGATGAAGAGGTGGACAGTGAAGTGGTTCATAAATTTGAAAGGAGTGTTCAGTCTAATCAGAATGAGGAGGTGGAGATTACCTTGTATGCTCTTACAGGAACACCTACACCTGGTACAATGAGGGTTAAGGGAAGAGTGAATGGAGATAGGTTAGTTATTTTGATAGACACGGGTAGCACTCACAATTTTGTTGATGCATCTTTGATCAGTAGTTTACAATTAAGGGTCAATGTTACAAAAGTGTTGGAGGTCAAGGTAGCTAATGGTTCAATTGTTAAAACTCAAGGATTTTGTAGTGAGGTGCCTGTGATAGTCCAAGGAGTGGAATTTTGCATCAATTTTCATGTTTTGGCATTAGGAGGCTATGATGCAGTTTTAGGTACTCAGTGGTTAAGTACCTTGGGTGAAATCCAATGGAATTTCAAGTTGTTGACTATGAGCTTCTGGTATAGGAATAAGCAGGTCTTCTGCAAGGTCTAAGTTCAAATTCAAGTTCTTCTTTTATGGATTGCAAGAAATTCTTCAATGCTTCAGTGAAGAGAGGGTTATTGCTACAGATTGATGGAGTGGAACCAGCTGCCTCAGTAGATAGAATTCCTGCTGAGGTGGATTCATTGTTACAAGAGTTTAGCCAAGTCTTTGAGACTCCTACTGAATTACCTCCACTGAGGAGTCATAAGCATTCCATTACTCTTAAGGAAGGTGCCCAACGTGTATGCCAAAGGCCTTATAGATACCCCTTTTATCAGAAAAATGAAATAGAGAAGATTATGAAGGAGCTCTTGTCAGTGGGATCAATTAGAGATAACAGCAGTCCATTTGCTTCACCTATTTTGTTGGTTAGAAAAGCTGATGGTTTATAGAGGATGTGCATTGATTATAGGGCATTGAACTCCATCACTGTCAAGGATAAGTTTCCAATCCCAATTATTGATGAGTTGTTGGATGAATTGCATGGGGCTGCTGTCTTTTCTAAGCTGGACTTGAGGTCTGGGTACCACCAAATCAGAATGAAGGGTGAAGATATACCCAAGACAGCTTTTAGGACACATGAGGGTCATTATGAGTTCTTGGTAATGCCTTTTGGCTTAACCAATACTCCTTCCACCTTCCAATCCTTAATGAATCAAGTATTTAAGCCTTTCTTAAGGAGATTTGTTCTAGTTTTCTTTGATGATATCTTGGTATATAGCAAATCTGTGTCTGAACATGTCATCCACCTTAGGAGTGTTTTAGAGATTTTGGCTGCTCATCGTTTATATGCTAAAAGGTCTAAGTGTATGCTTGCTTGCTCAAAAGTGGAGTATTTGGGACATGTGATTACTGCTGAAGGAGTGCACACTGACCCAAAGAAGGTTGCTGCTATGCAGCAATGGCCTCTTCCTAAAGATATCAAGTCCTGAAAGGGGTTTTTGGGTCTCACAGGCTATTACAGGAAGTTTGTTAAGGGGTATGGAAGTATTGCAGCTCCTTTAACTGCCTTATTGAAGAAAGACTCATTTTGTTGGTCCAAGGAAGCTGATTTGGCTTTTCAACAGCTTAAGGAGGCTATGATTACCCCACCTATCTTGGCCTTGCCAGATTTTGACAAGCCTTTTGTGGTGGAATGTGATGCTTTTGGGAGGGGAGTAGGTGCTGTTTTGATGCAGCAAGGCAAGCCCATTGCTTATCACAGTCAAGCCCTTAAGGGTAAGAAATTTGCTTTATCCATATATGAGAAGGAACTCTTAGCCTTGATAATTGCTGTTAAGAGATGGAGAGCTTATTTGGTGGGCAGACCGTTCACTGTCAAGACTAATCAACAAAGCTTAAAGTACTTGTTCGAACAGAAAATTAGGACTCCTGCTCAACAAAAGTGGTTTACTAAGTCGTTGGATTATAATTTTGCGGTTGAATATAAGAAGGTTAGGGATAATCTAGTAGCTGATGCCTTGTCTAGGAAGGTTGAGATTAAAGACATTAATACTAATGGTGAGGATTCTGGTGGAGTTTTATGCATGATTTCATTTCCAACTCTTGCTTGGTTGACTAATCTTAAGGCTAGTTATACCACTGACCAGCTAGTCCAGAGTATATTCCAAGCTTCTCAATTGGGGAAGGAAGTTCCTAAGGGGTTCTCAATACAGAATGGACTTCTATTGCATAAAGGAAAAATTTATTTGGGTTCCTACAATGCCTTAAAAGGTGGTGTTCTTCAACAGGTCCATAATAGTCCTTTGGGGGGGAGGGGGGGCATTCAGGGTTCTTTAAGACCTTACATAGGGTTAAGAGGGATTTTTCATGGCCTAGTTTGGGGGAGGATGTGAGGAAGCATGTAAGGGAATGTGATGCTTGCCAAAGACTAAATGTTGAGACTTGTAATATAGCTGGTTTGTTGCAGCCCCTACCTATACCTGATAAGCCTTGGCTTGATGTGAGCATGGATTTTGTTGAGGGTCTTCCAAAGGCTCAGTCTAAGGATGTGGTTTTGGTTATAGTGGATAGGCTGACTAAATTTATTCACTTTGTTCCATTGTCCCATCCTTATACTGCTGCTAAAGTAGCTACCCTATACCTGCATTTTGTGTTCAAGTTACATGGAATGCCAACCTCAATTGTTAGTGATAGAGACCCTATGTTTACTTCACATTTTTGGCAAGAGCTGATGAGATTGCAAGGGGTGCAGCTAGCCATGTCCTCGACTTACCACCCTCAATTAGATGGGCAGACTGAGGTGGTTAATAAGAGCTTGGAGCACTATTTGAGAGCATTTGCAACTAACAAACCCCACTCTTGGGTTGATTGGTTACCTTTGGCAAAATTTTGGTTCAATACCAACTTCCATACCTCCACCAAATTGACTCCTTTTGAAGCCTTATTTGGTTATCCTCCTCCAAGGTTATTGGACTAAATACCAAGCACTACTAAGGTTGACAGTGTAGATGTGCATTTGAGGACCAAGCAGTAGCTACTGACATTGCTGAAGCAGAACTTAGTGGCAGCTCAGGAAAGAATGAAGATCAATGCTGACAGGCACAGAACTGAAAGAGACTTTGCTGAGGGAGAATGGGTGTATTTAAGGCTGCAACCTTACAAGCAGAAGTCATTGAGGCAAAGCAAGATGGGAAAATTGTCTCCTAGGTACTATGGACCCTTCCAGATTTTGAAAAAGGTTGGTAAGGTGTCTTACAAGTTAGATTTGCCCTCAGATTCCAGGTTGCATTCCACATTTCATGTTTCTTGTCTTAAAGCAAAATTGGGTCAGCATGTGACAGTCATTCCTACTCTTCCATCTGTGGATTCAGAGGGCATCCTTAGCCTTGAACCCATTGCTGTGTTGTAGGAGAGGTCTCATCAGTAGAAATAGGACTGTTACTCAAGTCTTAATTCAGTGGCAAGGGAAAGGTCTTGAAAATGCTACTTGGGAGAACTTGTACCAACTGCAGCAACAATTCCCTCACCTTGTGGGCAAGGTGCTTTATTTTTGGGGGGGTATTGTTAGGCATAGTTTTGTATGTTGTATCAATTTGTATGATGGTTGTATGATAGTAAACTGGATAGTGTAATGTGTTAGTAGTATAAGTGCCTAAGTGTCCATATGATACTTGTATATCAGAATTGTAGGGTATAGTGTCAAGGGGGCATGGATATACGGGTTGGTTAGTGACTGTGCAAGGCAATTAGAGTTAGTTAGAGACTTGTGGGTCAGTGACAGCTGTGAGGTGTGGTATAAGAGACCAATGAGTTGTACAATAGGTAATCAAGCAAGTGTAATTCTCAATTCAATCTTTTTCTTTTATCTCTCTATTTTCCTTTCCCCAATTCTTGGAGGCCCAGCTGACCTCGAATCCAGCTGTACAATCAAACCATTGAATTCAATCCTAACACTTGCTCTGTTACTACCTGTGAATCACTAAACCAATCCCATGGGATTGAATCATACCGAGGTATTCAATTGACTTTTTTAGAGTTGATATTGAATTTTAATTTTGAGTACTAATTACTAAATATACTATATGACAACGAATGTGAATCACTAGTCAAAGCAAGATTTTTTTCTGGTAGAACTAAAACGCTTTGATCTTATAATATCTTCCAACCTTGAAAAGAGCTTGTTTAATGGAGATGGCCAGATGGGTCTATATATACGTGACTTGGCCATAAAAGTAAAACCGACTTTTCAGCCGCCTCCTATGACAAGAAAATAATAAATATCATTAAATTGCCACCGGTATTACTAGTTTATCTAACATATGACCGAGAAATGGTACATGGTTTCACACCACAAGTATATACAAACAATTTTGATGTGATAAATTATGAGTGGCGAAAAAAAAAAAAAATAAATAGATAATTCACATGAAAGTGTTAGACAACTATCACCATTTGTTGCGTAAGATAAGTCATGTCAATTGTGACAAAAAAAATTAAAAAAAAATATTGTCCTAGAAAGCTGGTACACACTGCCTGGTCAATTGCCAATGCCAACCTCTATAGTTAAGTTCGGAGGACGGCATTGACACCTTAATAAGACGAAAAGGTAGGTATACCAGAATTTTCATACCATTGTGTTCTTTTCTTAAACAGCTTGACAATATAAATATAACATATGAAAGTTTGAAACCAACCTATATATGATACTGTTTTACGTTATGGTATCAAAATTTATATTAGAGATGGAATGACGTTGTTAAAGTTGATATAGATGGTTTTATTTTAATATTTCATTAAAATCTAATGATAAACTGTTATATTAATGAAATAGATCCATCCATTTCTCCACTCTTTTTATTCAAAGCTTGCCAGTTGTTAGATTTGTACTTTAAGGGCAATTTTTTCTTGAGCCATCTCTTTATGGTAAGCTTCAAACATTGGTTAATAATACATTGAGCTTAGTACCCAATATTTCTTCTCTTATATTGGCAGGTAAGGTAATGCTGTAGCACATGCCTTAACTAGGAGAGCAAGACATTCTTTTTTGTTATTAGTTTGAATAGATGTTGTTTCTCCCGATATTTACTGTTTTATTGTTTTGGATTTGCTAGCAGTTGAATAAAACATTAGTGCATTGATTCTAAAAAAAAAGAAAAAAGAAAAAAAAGATTAGTATATAGTGTTTGAAAACTGGTAGTTATTTTAGAATGCGATGATGAATGATGATACTGTGGTTTCTTAACTTTATGACTTCTTGCACAGATGACTTTTCTGTTGTTTGGCTATCTTGATGATGACTTTGGTAATCTGTTGGGTTGTCTTATAGATTGGAGTGTGATTGTGAATCTTATTAATTAACCAGTAGGAAAGTCTTAGAGTTGGAGTGTGATGAATCTTATTTTATTAATAAGAAAGTCAATGTGACCACTCTTTTTTAGTTTATGATTGGGGAGGGTGATCATACTATAATTATAGTGCACTCTTATTCATACAATAACTTCCAATTAGTGAATGATGTTGTTTCACATTTGTGGAATATATTTTCCTGTAAAAAAAATTAAGAGAAATTGATATTTGGATATAGATACGACTATTCAAATAAGTATATCGATTCATAACATATATGTCTGTTTCTAAAACGTATGTGCCTGCCGATAAATATCCCTAAATTCATTTGGACATATTACACACAAGTTTCTCTCTACAAACTCAAGTCCCTACTTCTATGATTTCCACTCTAATGAGACTAACATGTCCACATCCTAAACCAAAACTCTGAATAAGCTAGCTCATCTTGTATGTATTCTTTAGTAGACCAAGTGTAGCAGGAAGACACACCCCATATTTTTGGAGGTCTTCTTAATACTTATGTATACATTTGAAATTCTGAATAAAATTTTCTGTTATTTTATTAAAAAGAAAAAGCAAAAAAGGGTAGTCTGAAAAAGATATGGTTTTCATTATTGTGGACAAAAATATTAAATAAGAAAAATATAATATTTTATTAAGAACGTTTAGTAATATCTGTGAAATATTACTATTTAAATCATTTAATTGTCTCTCTCCACTGATAATACCACGTGCGGACTGAGGACCAAATTACCATAAATGATATACTATTATCTAATGGTATTATCTAATGGGTTTCTCTGGTTTGTCTTGGGTTTTTTTCTTTACGTTTTCAATATTAATTGTAATTATATATATATATATATATATATATATCACATCGTATCATATCATATCATCATATACTATATAATAAAATTTAGACTTAGAAACCATGTTTGCCCTAAGTGGCTACTCTCACTAATAAGTAAATTAATTTTATATTATTTGTTAAGATATGAGTATTCCTAAAATTAAAGAATAATCTTTAACAACTATTTAATTTAGATGTATTCAAACTAAAAGCCTATTATAAAAAATAAAAAAAATTATAAAATTAAATCCCAAACAATATACCATGTTTTCTTTCTCAAAAAAAGAATTCTAAAAAAAATCCATGTTTTGACTTATACTCTAACTAAAAGTCTATTTTCAATATTTTAAGAACAACTAATTAGTAAATTAACATTTTCTTCCTATAAAAAAAACAACATTTTGACTTCTACTCCAACTAAAAGTCTATTATCAACCTTTTAAGAACAACTAATTAGTAAATTAATTTTATATTATTTGTTATGATATATTTCCTCAAGTTGCATCATATTAAATTAATATTTTATTAGGATATTAAGTTACAATACTCTTGACTAAGAGATAAGATTTAACAATAATTTAATTTAGATAAAACTTTCATCTAAGTTTTAGAAATTTAAATTCTACTCCAACTAATAGTCTATTATCAAAATTTCATATATATATATATATTAAGCCATGTTTTTTTGATATAATCTCTCTTAACCAATAAAGTCATCCCAATAATTAAATCCCACACAATACAATTTACGCTTATGGTTTTTTGATATAATCTCTCTTTTCCAAGATGCAAATTACGCTTATGTTTTAATCTAGTAAATTAATTTCACTTATTGTTCCTTACTTCTAATAATTAAAAGTCTATTATTAATATTTTAAGAAAAACTAGTTTTCTTTCTAAAAAAAAAAAAAAAAAAACCCCACGTTTTTAGTTCTATTCCAACTAAAAGTCTATTATTAATATTTTAAGAACAACTAATTAGTAAATTGATTTTATACATTTAAATTTCAAAAAATTTAAATTCTATTCAAAGTAAAAGTCTATTATCAAAATTTTCTAAACTTAAATATTTCAACAAATTTAAATTCTATTCAAATTTAAAAGTCTATTACTCCCTCAATCCCAAATTGTTTGGCCTATTTAGAAATCCCAACTATTTAGGGGAACATCATTAAATGTCTTTTTTTTTTTTTAATTTAGAAGTTTTCTAAATTACCCTTAAACAAATATATCAAAAATTTAAACAACAATGCATATAAAAAAATAAACAAATTTTCCAATATTTAATTTTCAAAGTTATTGTAGATTACAAACTCTATTGGTGTACTACTCTTACAACTACAAATTCTATTGGCTGTAGATTAAAAACTTATCTTCAAATTTGAATTCTACAGCAACCAAGCCTCATCGAAATTCAATATTTATCTTCAAATCAAATTTTAATATAACACTATTAAATTCTATAGGGGCATAATGGAAATGTCAACAAAATAATGGGGTTTGACTTTTCAAAGGGGACTTAATTTTGGAATATTCCAAAATAGAATACAGGCCAAAAAATTTGGGATAGAAGAGTATAAAAAATTCTAAACTTAAATCCTAATCAACAATCCTCATTTTCTTTCTTAAATAAAAAATAAAAAATAAAAAATAAAACATTTTGACTTCTACACCAACGAAAAGTCTATTATCAACATTTTAAGAAAAACTAATTAGTAATTAATTTTATATTATTTGTTATGATATATTTCCTCAGATTAAGGGATAACATTTAACAATTTTTTATTTTAAATAAAACTAAAAGTCTATCATCAAAATTTTCTAAACTTAAATCCCACAGATCTCACGTTTTTTTTTTTTTTTTCCTTAAGTTGCATCTTATTAAATTAATATTTTATTAGGATATTAAACTACAAGACTCTTGACTAAGGGATAGGATTTAACAATAATTTAATTTAGATAAAACTTTATCATCTAAGTTTTATAAATTTAAATTCTATTCCCCCTAATAGTCTATTATTGAAAGTTATATATAAGTCATGGCTTTTTAATATAATCTCTCTTAACCAATAAAGTCATTTCTATAATTAAATCTCACACAATACACCCCACATTGTTGTATTTTTTTTTTTCACTTTCTTTTTCCCAAGATGCAACTTACACTTATATTTTAATCTAATAAATTCATCTTACTTATTATTCTTTTCTTCTGAATTTGCGTGCAGGATATTATGCCAAATGAGGTTTACTATAAAGAAGCAAATTAATAATGGACACTCATCTAAGTTCTTGGTTTTCTTATATAAGTTTTCAAAACAAAAACAAAACAAAAAAAAATTATATTTTCAATTTTTGAACTGTTTTTGTGTATTTTTTGATTTTAGGTTTTGGTTATTGTATTTAATTTTTAAGTGTGTTACCTATATACCTTGACAAAAGGTATTTATTATACTTGTAACACGTACACATATCATAATAAAAGGTATTTACTATACTTGTGACCCATAATAATAAAAGTCATATAGATTTGAAAAAAAAAAACTTACAATTAAATAACTAATGCTAAAAATGAAAGTGAAAGTTCAACAATGTAGAAGGGAATTGAATAATGGAAGAGACGACAAATGAAGAGTAGTGAATTCGGAAGGATAATAGAGATTATATATTGTTGAGGATTTGAAATGAGAAACTTAAAATAAAGAAATAAAATTGATAAGATAACACAATGAAAACAAAAAAATCTGTTGGGATTTTCTGAGAAAATATTGTTACATTTTGGTGTTTTAGGTGCCAAACTACTATCATGTATGATAAACTGTGACTGGTTACCTGTTACTTTCACATGGATCTACCACTTTTTTTCACATTCACAATCAGTCACATCAAATAATTGTGAAAATTGATGTGGAATTAATTGTGGTCCTAGAAATTTTCTTTAAAAAATAAAAAAAGAAACCGGCCTTGTTTTAGCAGGTAACCAGTCAATATTATGTTTACGTGCCAAACATAATCTGCCACGTAAAATATATAATTGTGGCAATATTATGAATACCAAATTTGTGGACTCAATTCAGTATTCAAAATGCCGAGCTATATGGACCCATTTCTCTCACTTTTAGCCAAACATGTGAAAAGTAAAGATCAAAAGATAAACCAATTTTGGTACTCATTTTACATAAATTTATCTTTCTCCTCTTTCCCTCAAATAACTACATGTAATAAAGTGATGTTCTATTTACCCATAAACAATATTCCGCAAATCACTCTTGGAGAAGGACTATTTCCCTTGTTTGTATGTGTTTAATATTTCTATTGCCGCAAAAACAATACATATACACTTTTTTTTTTTTTTTTTTTTTTGAGAAGGAAATACATTTACACTTTGATGTGAAATTTAGCCACCATTTGTTAGCTAAATCAATCAAATCAAAGATAAACTAAAACCAAACAGCATTACAACATTCCTTCTCTACTATTTTTTACTTTTGGAGAATCTGCATTTTGTAAATGGGTTTACTTTATTGCAAACTTGCAAGCTTAACTCTAAATTTTACATTAAAAATTAATACATCGTTGTCTACACCTACTACTTGAATTGACCACAGTTGTCCACATTTCTCAACCGGAGCCAGCAACTGCAGATAGCAGCAAATGTCACATTCATTTTTCCTCTTTCTGGATAACAAAGTATATATAGATTAATATGGGCACAAATATTCTTGTTAAATAAAAAAGGACTTCTTCTTCTTCTTTTTTATAAGAAAAAAGTGTTTAATTTAAACAATATTCTTACGTTTATCAAGAAATAGGGAAAAAAAATCCTATACAAGGTAGTCCTAATTCTACTTATAGTACAAGTTTTACATCACTAGGCTTAATCTAATGTAAACATGGAGTAAGCTACTATATATACGCCACACTAAGTTCAATGCCTAATACATAGATTTTAATAATTAGGATGTAATTATTTAGGGTACTTCGTTCTAGACGTAAGCTATCAAGCCGAATCCAGTGAAGAATTTATCTAATTCAATATAACTTTTTTTTGTAGAAAATATCAAACATAATCTAATCAAAATTTCTATTTAGTTTAAACTAACATAATTTAAAACTATTATATAATGACTTGAAAAGAAATATGGACTTTTAAAACTTATCTAATAACATTAGAAAAAAATTTAGAAAACAAAATAAAATTCGAAGACTTTCATTCTATAGAAAATGTTAAAGATATAAACTTAAGTTCATATATTATACAGTAGCTATTTTACCCTTGGTGCCACTTTGACATGTTCACAAGATTTGGCTGAAGATTTTGTTTCCTTTACATTTGATTGGAATTTATTCCCACAAAAAAGGAACTTCTTGTGGTGCTTCTTAAACAAGTATGATCTAAACTGAGATCTAACCTTGTTACTTGTTAGGTAAATGTTATTATAATATTTCCCCAAAGTGAACCACAATTTCAAAATAAAACCAACAACTATGACAAGGGTGTCTTCCATTTCTCTAGTTTTATTTCTGTTTATTATTGCTTGCACGAATCGGCAATGAATTGTGAGACGTACAGATCTAGTAAGTTAACAAAAATTATATTGAAAATATATACAATAAGAACAAAAATGATTTAGACTGATTGCTAACTACAAGATCTTCCAAATTCCAATTATATAAATAGATAAGATTAGCAATCTAAGTCAATATGCCCGTGACACATTAGTTAGTGCTGATTCAAAGCAACCTACCATATAACAAAAAAACATCTTGACATTCTATAATCACAATAATATATGAAAAAAAATAAATAATGTATGCTAGAAATTAAAGTGGAAAGGAAGAACCGACACAACCTTGAGCAGCACGTTTGCATCAGCTTGATTGATTTTGTCAATTTGCAATCCAGTATCTTTGACATCAGTTTTTGATTTATATGAAATTCGCATATGTTCTAAGTACGAAATTTCAAAATACTACCTAATTAATTTATTTAAGTTTTGCCAACCGCTATGACGGTTGAGTGATGCCCTGTCAAATAAGGAACTAGCTGATTGTCATGTCATTGTATCCTTCATTGATGCATGTGTTAAAAAAATAATAATAATAATGAAAATAAAACCGTAAATCTCCATGTCATTATATGCATTTGTTTTTTTTTGTAAATTAAATTAGAATATTTTTCTATATACCACTTTTTAATGTCACATATATCTTACAAAAATAAGCTAAACAAAAAGATCAAGAGTTTTCTAATTCAACCAACACTTTTTTATATTTCTAGCAGAAATGTTCAAGATTCAAATCTCACTTCTCTCCCCTAACTGTATATATGTGACAGAAACTTTTTTTTTTTTTTTCTAATAATGTGACAGACTTGTTTTTGTAATGGATACTGTCACAATGATCATCGTTCGGAGCTGATACATGGAGTAACCATGTCATGTAGCCAATCAAGTTCTCAAGTTGGGACGACATTTTTATTATAAGCAACAGTGGGGGGATGATGGTGATCACATAGATGTCGTTGGCACAGCCTTCAAAACATTTGAGCCGAAGGGGACAATGATATGAGCATAGCGTCAGCTTATTTATTAGCCATGTAGAAAACATGTGTTATTTAATTAGTTTGTGTATATATGGGTGCCTTCTTCTTCTAATTTATATTTAGCTCTTCTCAAAGTTATTCATAAAGTTTGGTTGAAAGTTGTGTATTTACTGGTTAAGAAATTATAATAAAGGCATAAAGTTTTTTTTTTTTTTTCTCAAAAAAAAAAAAATTAGCCTGTGTTATTTTCCATTTGCAATCAATTTAGTTCATATTATTTTCAATATATAGTCATTTTAGGTCTGGATTTTTTTTTTTCTTTCCTTTTTTAGTTTCTAAGTTGATATGTATGTTTACCGGATTTAGAGATTGACAAATTTGATTCGTGTTTTTGTGTTTAGTTGCTAAGAAATATAAAGATCAAAATATTAATTTTACCCAAGAGTTCCCCATCAATTATTTTGGAATAAATTTTAATAATACCTACTTTGTGACCGGAGGAAAAGGTGGTGCACTAATTTGTTTCGACTGAAGGTCAAGTGGTTCGACCCAAAAGACTTTCTATATAGACAATAATGGATAGCAATAGCATTCTTGAAGGGGGTAACACTTTTATTCTACGCAGCAAAACTTGGTGCAGAGGTTCTGTTTCTTGTCTTTAAAAATATACCATCATATGGCACACTATATTGGATTACTTGGAAAAAGTCTATTTAATCATATAAAATGGACATGTCCCCATCGTTATATCAGTCATACAAGTGGGTTTGGTAAATGTGAAAGGAGAGTTAGGAAGAAGATTAATTGTATTCTTGGTTTAGTAAATTTTCCATGTGGACGCGTTCTTGACAATTCATATACTGAGTCCCCACATCCAACGAGAGAAAGTCTCTCTTTTCTTTTCATAAACATATCAAGTTACCCATTTAACAAGGTACCGATGATAAGTGAGTGAATGTTATGTGATCCAATTTTTTGCTTCTTTATATCAAAGTTGATTTCACCAACTTTTCATATGATATTTTATTATTTGGTTTATTTATTACGTAAGTAACTCGATATATTTGTCACAAGAAATACTTTTTCGGCAATCCAACGGAGAGGAAGGAATTGCTCACTCGATGGTAAGATATCTCATGCACCTACATGTTGTACTAGTTACAGACACAAAGAGAAAACTATGGAAATAGGAAAAGAAACTTGTTCTATTATTCGTGCTTGAAGAAATATATGGCTTGGATCATTACTTTGATATTTTGTTAGATCATTTAAAAGCCATAGTTTTTTTTTTAACCCAATTATTGTCTAAACTCTAAAGCGTCTATTTCAAGTGTTAATTTATCTATGGCCCTAGTTTGGACCCCAATCTTAACTATTTTGTGTTTGCCTACCTTAATAATCAGAGGGAGCAAATTACATCAACATTTGAGAAAGTCAACATTGATCTATTAGTACAATGTGGACTTTGGTTGCGGGCTTACCTAAAAGAACATTTAATTAGGTTGAATATCATAAGTGACGTACAGCATAGCTTATTGATAGTTCTTTCCTTGAGTAATACAATAATATCTTATATTTTGTCTTCAATCATTCGCATTTCTTTTTTAAACCAATTTGGTAGAGAATAATTATGTCAACAAAATGTTAAAAGGTGTGAAAAACATTTTTGGGAAAGTTTAACTATTTCTTTGGTATAATTTACTAATTTAGCACCAATTAGAATGGAGTTTATTTTGTTGATATTTTTGTCATCGGATGTTTTCTCTATGTAATTATAATCTTGCATCAAGTTACTTATTTAAGATTTGTAGTTATAAGTTATTCATTTTTCTTAATGTTGAAGTTGGACTCTGACTATATGTATTAATTTACAATTTATAATCAAGAATTAAGTTGATATATTTAATTATGGTGTTACGTTATTTTCTAATTGAAGTTATCAAATTATAATTTTATATTTAGTAAAATATATTGATTGTTTTGTTGTGATCATAGGAGACTCTAAGAAAATTATGAATGGGCTAGTACTCAATTGACTATTGAGGAGCCATAAACAATCTTAACTCTTAAGCTATAAAGTAAATCAGAAGTTCTTAGGTTAGGTCACGTCCTTCTTGTTCTACTTTTTTTTTTTTTTTTTTTTTTTTGAGATCCAAGATAGAATATATATTATTGATTGAAAAGAGTGTTACAAGTAAACTTCCAGCAGGTTACATAGAAGTTAACAAGGCTGGATATAGTTACAGTACACGTAGGCCTGTTACAGAGACACTAGTTTTTAGTTACAAAATTGCAGGCCTGTTAGGCCACGTCCTTCTTCTCAAAAAAAAAAAGGTTAGGCCACATCCTCTGTTAACAAAATACCTCAAAATTACCATAATTGATGACTGTATACACTTTTTTTTTCCTTGATGACAAGGTACACTTTTTTCTTTCCTTGATGACTAGGTACATTCTGAATGTCTCTGTTAATAAGAAACACTGGAAGATGCCAATTACCAACTACCAACTAGTTAAGCTACTTCTCTTGACTATGAATAATGATAATAATAGGAATAACACATAATGAAGAGTCTTCTATCAAGATTGATTGCTTGTCTAAATCATTTTTATATATAAAGATTGGCACTTGTAAATTTATGTCATTTAAACAATTATGGGCATTTGTTTTTTTTTTTCTTTTTTCTTTTTTTCTTTTTTCTTTTTTTTTTTTTTTTGAGGAAATTACGGGCTTTTTTTTTTTTTTTTTTTTTTTGAGGAAATTATGGGCATTTGTTTTGAGGGTAAGTAAGTGAAACAAATATAATTATATAATAAAAAATCTTCTTATTATAAAATATATAAATGCATTATTCCTTTTTTCTCATATATGCAATATTATTCAATATCTATAATCTATAATATCTATAAAAATAATAAAACAAAAGTCATTTGGCTATTGATTGACTTTATAATATTATTATGCGCATAAGCTTTTGAGTCCTTACCATTTTACACGTCATTATCTTCATATATTTTAATTAAAATTATATTCTAATCCATAAATTTAAATTTTATTCCATAATTAAATCCTCCATTAGAATCTTGGTACATCATTTTTTCTTTAAATAGTATAATACATGATTTCATTTACAAACATAATCATAATATATATACACAATGGTATAATATATAATCTCATATATTAACACATTTATATTAAATGTCCATTAATAATTATCAAATTTGATATTTAGACCAAAAAAAAAATAAAAGAGAAAAGAATCCTATTATGTTTTTTTCTTTTTTACCCCAAAAAAATTGTACTGTGTTAAACTTTCCCATAAATTTCATGGGTTACTAAGAGTGGGAGGGCTAATTAAGAGAAGGGATGTATATAAAATTACTAAAACAAAGTTATTAAATAAATAATAATAACAAATTATAAAATAAGTACATAAATTCAATTAAAAAAATGCTTTAAGTTCTAACTGTTTAGATTTTGGACTTTATTAGTATTTATCTATTTTTATATTTGAAAATTCTCTTTGTGCTTTGTGTTAATTTATTAATATGAGATATGGAGTGATTTTGATCATTCCTATTTTGGTTATATTTAATCTATGGTCTAGTTAGCACAAATAATAATAAACAAAATAGTTCCTATATACAAATTTTTTTCTAGTTATAGTCTAATTAAAAAAAAAATCAACACACTCACAAATTAAATATAGGGTCATGCTAACAAGTGCCCTTAGGGCATTGGTTAACAATCTATTTTAGGAAAGTTTTGACACCATTTTTATGGGAAATGAAAAAAGCTGTCAAAACATTAATTGTTTTTTCTTTTCTTTTCCTATAAAAATTTTATTTAAATAGATTATTAACTAATGCCCTAAAGGATTCGTTAACATTTCCCTTAAAAATATAATACCTGTAGGGGCAGAGGCCCAAGGTCATACATTGGGCCTTGAGCCCAGTATGGGAGGATTTACTAGTCCGAGAAGAAGGTGTAGGTACGCTAAGGGCTCCAGGCCCAAGTTTTGTGGGCCCAGTCATCTAGGAGGCGATCCGAGGAGGAAGGTCTCCTCGGACGTGACAAATATGGCTCGAACATGTCTTCTGCCAGCTATGAGAACTCACTCCAGCAAATGTTGGAAACAGGGATGAGCCCATCAAACCCGTAAGAGGGGTGACATTGTATGAGGTCAAGTGAGAGGCTACAGGCAGCTGCATTAAATGCATGATAGCTACTTTTCCGGCCACATTAATGGGGAGGGGACTTGTGAACAGTGTTATCTTGGCTACCGCAACTCACAAAAAGGCGGGGAAGATGTCCGATGGGACGGGCACGCAGGAGAAGGCTCAGATGATCAACAAGTGTAGGGTCCTAGTGACATGAAAGGGGCTATATAAGTGAGAGGACTTCCCATGGAGAGAAGGGGCAGAAAAACCAGAATCAAGAAGAAGGACTGAGATATATCTCCCACGTCTCCTCGGATCACACAGAAATCAAGCAGGAAAAGGTTTTCCCGTTTATAAGTGTTGCGTGGCCCAACATTCGTTAGCATGCACTTAGTTAAGGCCTAGTTCTGTAACCCACTTCTCTAAAAATTCATTGTTTTGGATTCCTTGGGCCAGAGTCTCCTACCTGTTGGGCCTGGACCCCAAATCGGGACCTTACAATTGGCACCGTCTATGAGAAGATATTTGTGCCTCGACAAGTAAGACCGTTAGAGATGGAAGGATCAGTTCCGCGCCAAGCAGGACATGCAGGCTCCTAACGGCAGGACAACTTCCTGAACCTAGAGCGCGAGAGAGATCAAAACAGGCAACGAGAGGGTAGCGTAAACACCTCTCACACGAGCAGAAGTCGCCTGAAAGGCAAAGGTCACGCATCCCAAAAGCGAAACGATAACAAGGCTCTACAGCAAGAAATCGACGACTTAAAGAAAAAATTACGTCAGGCGCAACGAAGGCGTCCTTCCCCTAGTCCGGACACTAGTGTTGAGGAGGACAATGAGTACAGACAAAGATCGAGAACCCCACCAAGTGAAACTTTCTCCTATGAGGAAGAACAGCCTCACAAACGCAGCCACAAAAGCCCATCTTACAAGGGCCTAGTAAATGACGCCATGAGTAAGGCACTGGACCGTATCTCCCAGTCACCCTTCACACGAAGGATAGAGAAGGCCGAGCTTCCTCGGCGATTCCACCAACCTGCCTTTACTATATATAATGGTCGCACGGACCCAGTGGAGCACGTAAGCCAGTTTAACCAGAGAATGGCCGTCCACTCCAAGGATGAGGCGTTGATGTGCAAGGTATTCTCATCCAGCTTGGGACCCATGGCAATGAGGTGGTTTGATGGCCTCAAGCCAAACTCTATAAACTCTTTTAAGCAATTGACTCAAGCTTTCGGTTCTCGTTTCATAACAAGCACCAGGGTTCCTCGGCCCTTAGACTCCCTCCTGTCCTTGTCCATGCGAGAAGGCGAAACCCTCAAGGCCTACTCTGATAGGTATTGGGAGGTGTATAACGAGATAGAGGGAAATTACGATGATGTCGCCATCAGCACCTTTAAGAGGGGCTTGCCGACAGAACAAGACTTAAGAAAGTCCTTGACTGGAAAACCGGTCACCAGCGTGCGCCTGCTCATGGACCGGATCGACAAATACAAAAGGGTCGAAGAGGACCAGCAGACAGCAAAGGGAAAAGCGAAGGTTGTCCTCCAGGAGAGGAAGGACTTCAGGTCGGACCGTTTTAACAACAGCAACCGGCCGAGAAGGGATTACTCGGAGCAATCAGGATCCACAGGAGCACAGGAAATTCATACTGTGTTTCGAGAACCATTACATAAGATCTTAGAGAACGTGAAAAACGAACCGTTCTTTCAATGGCTGAGCAAGATGGCAGGCGACCCCACTAAACGAAACAGCATCTGTTTTGCGAATATCACCGAGAGCCGGGCCACACCACCGATAACTGCAGAAATTTAAAATACCACTTGGACAGACTGGTACGAGAGGGAAAGCTGAGACACCTTTTGCACCATCCCACTGAATGGCAGGAGCAGTCGAACGTCGAAACAAGGCAAAGTGCATTGAGGCCGCCCATTGGCACAATAAATGTCATTCTTGCCGTGCTAGGGAGAACCGGCTCTCAACCCTTCAGAGTGATGTCGGTGGGCCGACTACCCGCTGAGGCTGATATTCGAAAGCCCAAGAGGGCTAGAGGGATAGCCACACCCCTAATCGGATTCTCGGATGAGGACAAACTGGGAACCATCCAGCCCCACGATGATGCCCTAGTCGTCACGGTCAGGATTGGGGGGTAGGATGTAAAGAGGGTGCTAGTCGATCAGGGCAGCGCCGTGGAAGTGATGTATCCGGACTTGTACAAGGGGTTGAAGCTAAAACCAGAAGACCTGACGGCATACGACTCCCCTTTAATAAGTTTCGAGGGAAAAACCGTTACTCCGAAAGGCCTGATTAGACTGCCTGTGCAAACGTGCTCGGACGTGGTGGAGGTTGACTTCATAGTAGTGGATGCTTACTCCCCCTACACCGCCATCATAGCCAGACCATGGCTTCATGCCCTAGGGGCTGTGCCATCGACCATACACCAAAAGGTGAAATATCCATCCGAGGGGCTAATGAAGGAAATAGTGGGGGATCAAGTCATGGCCCGGCAATGCATGGTGTCAGCCATCTCACGACGGTCGAGTGTTGAACCCTCTACATCAGCGGAGAATGGCCTATAACAATTAACAACCTCGGTCGTTGTCTCGTGTACCGAGGGACCTACCGAGGAAGTGAGTTGTGAGGAGTTGGAGAAAGTTCTTGTTGCCTCTGACCCAGAAAGATTCTTTCAAGTCGGCTCAGAGCTGCCGTCCGAAGATAAGGAATTACTAGTTGAATTTCTCAGACAGAATTTGGACGTGTTTGCATGGGACGCCTACGAGGCTCCGGGGGTCGATCCAGATTTCATTTGCCACCACCTGAATGTTAGCCCGGCCGCAAAACCCAAGAAGCAACCTCCCCGACGACCGTCGAAAGAGCATGCGGACGCCGTTAGAGAGGAGGTTACGAAGTTGAAGAGAGCTGGGGCAATTAAAGAGGTATTTTACCCCGAGTGGCTGGCCAACACGGTCGTAGTAAAGAAGAAGAGCGGGAAATGGCGGGTCTGCGTGGACTTCACAGACCTAAATAAGGCCTGCCCAAAGGATCCTTTCCCCATGCCTCGAATAGACCGATTGGTGGATTCTACGGTGGGACACCCTCGGATGAGTTTTTTGGACGCCTTCCAAGGTTACCATCAGATACCCCTGGCTGCCGAGGACCAAGAAAAAACGGCTTTCGTCACCCCCGTTGGAAACTACCACTATAAGGTGATGCCCTTTGGCCTGAAGAATGCCGGATCGACCTACCAGAGAATGATGACGAGGATGTTCGAACTACAGATGGGTAAAAGCATCGAGGTCTACATAGATGACATGGTTGTGAAGAGCAAGCTGGTATCCAACCACGTCAGTGACCTTGGTGGTGTCTTTGAAATTCTGAGAAAGTACAAGTTGCGCCTGAACGCGTCCAAGTGTTCATTTGGGGTGGGGTCAGGAAAGTTCTTGGGTTACATGGTTACCCATAGAGGTATCGAGGTCAATCCTGATCAAATTAAAGCTATTCATAACATGCAACCCCCCTGGAACCCCAAGGAGGTCCAGAAACTCACTGGCATGATCGCCGCCTTAAACCGTTTTATCTCTCGCTCGGTTGACAGGTGCAGGCCTTTCTTCCTCCTATTAAACAAGTGGAAAGGTTTCGAGTGGACTGAAGAATGCGCCATAGCTTTCCAGAAGCTTAAGGAGTACTTGTCTCGGCCACCAATCATGTCCAATCCTGAGGCCGATGAGGTACTATTTGCCTATATTGCGGTAGCACCCCACGCAGTGAGCCTGGTACTGATCCGAGAGGACAACGGCAGACAACGGCCTATCTACTATGTGAACAAGTCGCTGCATGAGGCAGAAATTCGTTACCTCCCCCTAGAAAAGGCAATTCTGGCAATCGTACAGGCGACGCGAAAGCTTCCCCATTACTTTCAGGCGCACACCGTAGTTATACTAACCCAACTCCCGCTCAAATCAATACTTAGAAGTGCGGATTACACAGGGAGAATAGCCAAATGGGGGACCGTTCTGGGGTCTTTTGACATCAAGTACATGCCTCGCAGCGCCATTAAAGGCCAGGTTCTTGCGGACCTGGTGGCAGAATTTGTTGAACCCTCATCGGAAGAAGGGAATGGAACCCCACACATGGATGAAAAATCGGTTGGCGTAATCTCCCAGCAGAGCCCCTCCAGTTGGAAGGCATATGTGGATGGCGCAGCCAATCAAAGGGGCTCGGGGGTGGGGCTTGTCCTCATTTCCCCTAAGGGGATTGCAATTGAAAAATCGCTGAGATTGGGCTTCTCGGCTACGAATAACGAGGCAGAATACGAGGCCCTGCTAGAAGGAATGTCTATGGTGGAGAAACTGGGCGGGAAATCCATACAGATGTTCTCGGACTCAAGACTTGTCGTGGGACAAGTGAATGGAGATTTAGTGGCGAGAGATGGACGGATGCAAGAGTACCTAGCCCAAGCACAGCGGGGGCAGGCGCGATTTAACTTCTTCAGCCTAATGCATGTGTCCAGGAGCGGAAACACCCATGCTGATTCACTTGCCACATTAGCAACCTCCTCGGCACAAAGCCTGCCTCGTGTTATACTTGTAGAAGACCTACCTAGATCCTCAGTAGTGAAAGCTGGGTCGACGTACGTTCATAGTGTCAGGGCAGGACCCAGCTGGATGGATCCTCTAATACTATTTCTAAAGGACGACGTGCTTCCCGAGGAGAAGAACGAGGCCGATAAGATTAGAAGAAAGGCTCCAAGATTCTGGCTATCCGGGGATTTGAAACTGTATAAGCGCTCATTTTCAGGGCCGTACTTGCTATGTGTACACCCAGATGCCACAGAGTTTATCCTAGAGGAGTTGCACGAAGGAGTTTGCGGGAGCCATACAGGGGGAAGATCCTTGTCCCACAGAGCCCTAACCCAAGGTTATTGGTGGCCGAGCATGCAGAAAGAGGCACACGAATACGTGAAGAAGTGCGATCAATGCCAGAGGTTCGCCCCAAATATACATCAACCAGGAGTGACCCTAAACCCGATGTCCAGCCCTTGGCCGTTCGCACAATGGGGCTTGGATATCCTAGGACCATTTCCTAAAGCAGTGGGGAACAAAAGGTTCCTAGTCGTCGGAACAAATTATTTCACAAAATGGGTTGAGGCCGAGCCTCTGGCAAACATTAGAGACGTAGATATGAAGAAATTTGTTTGGAAGAACATCGTCACCAGATTCGGAGTTCCTCGCACCCTAATATCGGACAACGGTCTCCAGTTCGATAGCAAAGCCTTCAGAAGGTATTGCAGCGAGTTGGGAATCACGAATAGATATTCCACACCGGCTTACCCACAGGGGAACGGGCAGGCCGAAGCCGTGAACAAGGTCATAGTAAACGGGCTAAAGAAGCGATTGGATGACGCGAAGGGGAGATGGGTGGAAGAGCTGCCTCATGTCCTGTGGGCATATCGCACCACACCGCGGAGATCCACGGGGGAAACTCCTTTTTCGATGACCTACGAAGCTGAGACTGTCATTCCTTTAGAAGCAAACTTTCCGACACTCAAGACCAGCACATTCTCTCCTGATGTTAACAACAGGCTGCTGGAGAAAAGTTTGGATCTCATCGATGAGAGGAGGGACAGAGCAATGGTCCAGCTCGCCTACTACCAGCACAAACTTAAACAAGGATATGACGCAAAGGTGAGGCCGAGACCACTCTCTCCTGGGGACTTGGTGCTAAGGAAGGTTCTGGGCATTGCAAGAAATCCCACGTGGGGAAAGCTTGGACCGAATTGGGAAGGACCATATCGTATCACCTCGATGGCGGGCATAAGGGCTTACTTTTTAGAAGATTTAGACGAAAAAGCTGTACCCCGCCCATGGAATGTAAATAACCTCAAAAGGTATTACTATTAATAAGAGCATCTCTTTCATTTGAATTCTGAGCCCCGTGTAACTTTGTGTCCTGTATTTTCTTTCCCCATTAAGTACTAGACAGAACCAAGGTCTTGCATGGTCCTCGGACTCAAACCTATGGGGAAACTAGCTACGACAAGAAAACCTAAGTGTTAAACAGAACTCAAGCGCTGCCTGGCTCCTCGGACCACAGGCTTGGTGGAAATTAACCATATCTATTTAAGTACTAGACAAAACCAAGGTCTTGCATGGTCCTCGGACTCAAACCTATGGGGAAACTAGCTACGACAAGAAAACCTAAGTGTTAAACAGAACCCAAGCGCTGCCTGGATCCTTGGACCACAGGCTTGGTGGAAATTAACCATATCTATTTAAGTACTAGACAGAACCAAGGTCTTGCATGGTCCTCGGACTCAAACCTATGGGGAAACTAGCTACGATAAGAAAACCTAAGTGTTAAACAGAACCCAAGCGCTGCCTGGCTCCTCGGACCACAGGCTTGGTGGAAATTAACCATATCTATTTAAGTACTAGACAGAACCAAGGTCTTGCATGGTCCTCGGACTCAAACCTATGGGGAAACTAGCTACGACAAGAAAACCTTAGTGTTAAACAGAACCCAAGCGCTGCCTGGCTCCTCGGACCACAGGCTTGGTGGAAATTAACCATATCTATTTAAGTACTAGACAGAACCAAGGTCTTGCATGGTCCTCGGACTCAAACCTATGGAGAAACTAGCTACGACAAGAAAACCTAAGTGTTAAACAGAACCCAAGCGCTGCTTGGCTCCTCGGACCACAGGCTTGGTGGAAATTAACCATATCTATTTAAGCACTAGACAGAACCAAGGTCTTGCATGGTCCTCGGACTCAAACCTATGGGGAAACTAGCTACGACAAGAAAACCCTAGTGTTAAACAGAACCCAAGTGCTGCCGGGATCCTCGGACCACAGGCTTGGAGGAAATTAACCATATCTACCTAAGTGTTGGAAGGTACCCAAGTCTTTCCTTCCCTCGGACCACAGTCTTGGCGAAATTAACTGCTACTTCGTTCGTTCATACTTAATCGCATTGTTTAAATTACAACTAATAGCTCGTCCTCGGAGGTCTACTGACATAGTCAAGATTCATTCATAACAAAGGCAAAATGGAAGCAGCAAAACAAAACGCAAAAGAAGCTATATCATTCATTAAATCCTAAGATGTTTCGTTTTACACATATTAGCGAAGCCTAAGTAAATGAAAAGCAAAATCTACTACAAGCAAAACCCTACACTAATGCCTTAAACTTTGTCCTGGGCTGAGCTCTTAGCAAGGATAACGGCCACGGGGATTTCTTCCTCGGCCATTGGTTTGAGCCCGGCTTCCTTAGCCTGTGCAACAACATCCCTTATCGTAAGGGCGTCCTCTGGCGATTTATCCCCGGCTGGTGGCTGCATCTCCTCGTTTCCACTCTTTCCCTCTGGGATGTCAGTGACGAGAGGAACGGTTTGGGCGGAGGGGAGATCCTCTGGGGGATCCGAGCTAGGGATATCGCGAATATCCTCTGGGAAGAAGATACTCTCGATCCTCCTAAGGTCGGAATCCACAGGAACTGCTGCCCGGTCCATGGCAACTCCCCAAGACTCAGTAACGTAGTCCCTGCAAACCACAGCTACCTCTTCGGTCAGCCTAGCTTCAGTGTCCATCACTCCCCGTTCATAAGAGGCCGCCACCGCAGCCTCAGCTGCCTCCCTGGCCAATCTAGCCCCTTCCTTCACTTATAGCAGCTGCGCCTTAAGGTCCGAGACCATTTGCTTCTCGATCGCAAGGTTTATCTCCGATAAATGAAGCTGTTGGCGCATGTCCTCAGCCTGCTTCATTGTGCTCTCAAGGCCCGCATTGGTGCTGTCTCGATCCCTCATAGCCTCTTTAAGTTTTTCTTTCAGGCTCTCTTTTTCCAGCCTGAGGACAGCAGCAATTTTCTCCGCGGCTATGCGGGATTGAACCTCACCATTAACCTCGTCCCGTGCATTTTTCGCCCGCTCTTCGGCCACGAAGATTTGCTGGGTGATCTGCATAGAATTAATAAAAGTGTCATTAAAACGAGAACAACGGCTAAATGAAGGTGGAGCAAGGTGTCCAGCCTAGCTAGGACTTGTGTCTTACCATAGCGAGATCCCTCTTCAAAGACTTGAAGAGGTCTGGTTGCCCTGTTTTCCTGAGCCCGTCCATGTCGCGGGGTAGAAGCAGGGGCTGCTGCAGGGCCTCGGCGAGGTGCGACACCTGCCCCCGTTGTGACTCCCAAAGTGTGGCATCCCAGGGAATGGGAGCGCCGTCCAGTTCCAACCGCGGGCGCCAAGTGCGTTGCGCCCTACTCAGCGCAGCTTCGTCTCGGCTGTCAGTGGACTTTGCCCGCTTGTCCTTAGACTCTTTTCCTTTCTTTTGCTGCTTGGTTTGCTGAGGGCCGACCTCACCCTCCTCCAGTTCTTCCACTGGCCTCTTCCGCCTCAGATTGGGAATAAGTTGTAGTGAAGGGTTGGCGGATGAAGGAGGAGGAGGGGGAAGTCTAGCTGGAGCTTGCTCCTTGGGGGCGTCCTTAGAGGATTGTCCCTTGTTCCTGTTGGACAATAGCCCTCTCAGACCGGACCTCTACTTCAGATCCATTCCTTCTTCTTCAACTTCTTGGCTCGAATCAATCCGAGCGATTATCAAGCCAGGCGAGCGAGCAGCCGAGGAACGGTCAAGATCCGAGCCGGAATCAGAGAGCTCCACAAGCCTAGTTTGCACTTCAGCTTCTTCAGCGAAATGGAATTAATCGATCTCCGCCTCGAGAGATGAGTGAGATGACTCAATTATCTCTCTCGCAACAGCTACTTCCTGGGGAGCGCGCTGGATCGGCAGTTGGACTGGTGGAAGGTCTCTCTGGGAAAGGAAATCAAGCTTAGAGACGTCTATGCGTGCTAATCGGGAACTTCCAGCCCTTATTGCCTGGCCTACGTCCACAAAGGCACGAGAAAGGGGCTCGTAATCTAGGATAAGGTGAGCAGCGCGCAGTTGTCCGTCCTCGCTCACAAAGATCTCGGACCTTAGCAAATAGTTGAGGGCTGGGACGTTGACCAAACTTAGCCGAGGAGCTTTGTGTTTCTTATCTGCAAAACGCCCAAAGAGTGGCATGTGTCAGTCCGAGAAGGCAAACAGTTAAAACCAACGTAGAAATGAAATGAAAGCTAAAAAAACTAAGATCCCCGCCAAAAAGACCTGACCCTACGGTGCCCCACCTGGTGCTCCCGCCCTAACTGGGCAATGAAGACCGTCGTGCCATGCTCCGGAGACAATCAAATGGTCATCCTTCAGGCCTTTGTTGGACTTGGGAAGGCAGGATATCAACCTCACCTCGTCGGACCTGGATTTCAGGTAATACGACTCATTGAGGCAATGGCACTCGTACAAGTGAACTACATCGCGCCATGTGAGGCTGAGGTTCATCTGTTCGTTTAGAGCGTCTACGCACCCTAGGATCCGGAACATGTTTGGGGCGCACTGGTGGGGGGCCAGCCTATGACCGCGAAGGTAATCCCTAGTTATACTCCCCATGGGAATTGTCATTCCTCCCTCTATGAAAGCAATCATAGGAATGGCGACCTGCCCCGTTTTCCTCTTGAATAAAATCTCCTCCGAGGAGCAGTATTCCAGACCCACTCCCGGCGGGATACGGTATTTGGCCCTGAAACCTTCCATACCGGCCAGAGAGTCTACTAGGTTTTGAAACCTACCCATCTTGCTAACCTTAGGTGGCATGGAGAGGGTTTTTCTTTTTCTAATGGGATGGAGCCAAGAAGAACAACAACGGAGAGGAGTTAGTAATGAGGGGAAATAAACACTTACGGTGAACGCAGGTGTTGAATCTTCCAAGCTTTCGAAGAACCCACCAGAAATCTTCAAGGGCGTGACTATGAACTTGTGAATGTTCTGCGAGACGGAATGCTGAAGTGCTCTGGAGAGTTTAAGTGCTTCTTTCTAAAAGAAAACTCCCCACAGAAACCTTATATATGCATGTCAGAGGAAAGCTGAACTGGATTGCTCCCGCCCCTAAAATTGGGGAAATGTCCACCGTTAGATCAATCTCCCCACCATTGGATGCCAGGAACATAAAACCGCCCAGCGCAATTAATAGCGCCTCGTGGGTTACGAAGCGCCAGAAGCAATAATGAGGCACGTGAAACAAAAGTCCCACACGCAGGAAACGGAAAATTATAATAAGTGTCACACGAGTGTCAAAATTCCACCTTTTCTCCTCGGATGGGAGGGAAAATCCGAAATTTTGAGGGGCTATTGTAGGGGCAGAGGCCCAAGGTCATACAATGGGCCTTGAGCCCAGTATGGGAGGATTTACTAGTCCGAGAAGAAGGTGTAGGTACGCTAAGGGCTCCAGGCCCAAGTTTCGTGGGCCCAGTCATCTAGGAGGCGATCCGAGGAGAAAGGTCTCCTCGGACGTGACAAATATGGCTCGAACATGTCTTCTGCCAGCTATGAGAACTCACTCCAGCAAATGTTGGAAACAGGGATGAGCCCATCAAACCCGTAAGAGGGGTGACATTGTATGAGGTCAAGTGAGAGGCTACAGGCAGCTGCATTAAATGCATGATAGCTACTTTTCCGGCCGCATTAATGGGGAGGGGACTTGTGAACAGTGTTATCTTGGCTACCGCAACTCACAGAAAGGCAGGGAAGATGTCCGATGGGACGGGCACGCAGGAGAAGACTCAGATGATCAACAAGTGTAGGTCCTAGTGACATGAAAGGGGCTATATAAGTGAGAGGACTTCCCATGGAGAGAAGGGGCAGAAAAACCAGAATCAAGAAGAAGGACTGAGATATATCTCCCACGTCTCCTCGGATCACACAGAAATCAAGCAGGAAAAGGTTTTCCTGTTTATAAGTGTTGTGTGGCCCAACATTCGTTAGCATGCACTTAGTTAAGGTCTAGTTCTGTAACCCACTTCTCTAAAAATTCATTGTTTTGGATTCCTTGGGCCAGAGTCTCCTACCTGTTGGGCCTGGACCCCAAATCGGGACCTTACAATACCCAAAACCCAATATCAAAACATACACAAAAGAGTTCAAAAATTAAGAATAAAAAAAACAAAAAATAAACAAAAACTTACATAAGAGAACCAAGAACTTAAATGGCCGGTGTCCATTGTTTTGCTTTTCTATAGTAAACTTCCTTTGACATAATCTCTTGCACATGCAATTCAAAAAAAAAAAAAAATAAGTAAGATGAATTTATTAAATTAAAACATTAGCATAAGTTGCATATTGAGAAAAACAAATACAACAACGTGGGGTGTATTGCGTGGGATTTAACTATAGGGATGACTTTATTGGTTAACAAAGATTATATCAAAAAGTCATGGCTTCATATATATATATATATATATATGAAAATTTTAATAATAGACTATTAGTTAGAGTAGAATTTAAATTTCTAAAACTTACATGATAAATTAAAGTTTTATCTAAATTAAATTATTCTTAAATCTTATTCCTTAATCAAAAGTCATGTAGCTTAATATCCTAAATCCTAATAAAATATTAATTTAATAAGATGCAACTTGAGGAAAATACAAAAACACAAACGTGAGTTATCTGGGATTTAAGCTTAGAAAATTTTGATGATAGACTTTTAGTTTTATTTAAATTAAACAGTTGTTAAATGTTATCCCTTAATTTGAGGAAATATATCATAACATATAATATAAAATTAATTTACTAATTAGTTGTTTTCAAATGTTGATAATAGACTTTTAGTTGGAGTAGAAGTCAAAAGTTTTTTTTTTTTTTTAAAAAAAGAAAACATGGGTTGTTGTTTGGGAATTTAAGTTTAGAATTTTTTATAATATACTTTTAGTTTAAATAGAATTTAAATTTTTTTAAGTTTAAATGTATAAAATTAATTTACTAATTAGTTGTTATTAAAATATTGATAATAGACTTTTTGTTGGAATAGAAATCAAAACATGGGGTTTTATTTATTTTTATTTTTTTTTTGAAAAAAAAACATGGGTTATTATTTGGGATTTAATTTAGAATTTTTTTATAACAGACTTTTAGTTTTTTTTTTTTTCATAAAAACAGACTTTTAGTTTGAATATAATTTAAATTTGTTGAAATTTAAATAATAATTTTTTACCTAAATTAAAAAATTGTTAAATATTATCCCTTAATTCGAAAAAATATATCCTAACAAATAATATAAAATTAATTTGCTAGTTAGTGGAAGTAGCCACTTGACGCAACTACAGCTTCTAAACTTAACTTTTATTATATAATATATGAAATTGTATGGTTTTTGCTTATAGTGAGTGGATATAATGTACTCAAGAATAAGTTTCTTGACTAAGAAGAGAAAGAGATACCCAATAATAATGTTTTACCTAAATTAAACAATTGTTAAATATTATCCCTTAATTCAAAAAAATATATCCTAATAAATAATATAAAATTAATTTGCTAGTTAATGGAAGTAGCCACTTGACGCAACCACAGTTTCTGAGCTCAACTTTTATTATATAGTATATGAAATTGTATGGTTTTTGCTTATAATGTACTCAAGAATAAGGTTCTTGACCAAGAAGAGAAAGAGATACCCCTTGTTGCATGTGTAGCCCATAAATAGTAGACCTCCTGTAGGCAAAATGGAAATTATATGCAGGAAGATATTAATTGATTTCCTTCACTGATTCAAGAACTATTTTAATCAAACGTGTCAATCATGGTAACATGTCGTCTTATTGAAGTATTCATGGCGTACACCAAGGCATTTTCAGTTTTTAGAGACATAATATGTATACAGTTACACATAATTTTAAACTTTATTCCACGAAATAAAAATAATCTATTTTTAAACAATGTCACATGCACCATATATACTCTTGGATTTTTTTAAAATAATATTTTGATCTTGAAATACTGAGAGTGTTGTAGTTTTCTTTTTCTTTTTCTTTTTTGAAAAAAAAAAAAAAAAAAGAGTATTATTGTTTAGTGGTATTATTCAATTCTCCCATGTAATTTCATCATTTTAGAGGTTCTCTGGAGAATTACTATCAGTTTAGAGTTTTTGAGAGTATCTATGTAATTTTGAAGGTATCAATGGGTTTTTAAGACTCTGATGATATTTTGATCATTTTGATATTTTGGGGATATTTTTGTTATTTTTAAGATTTTAGTGGTATTTTTTTCATCTTGAGGGTTTTTGAAGGGGTATTTCAATTATTTTGTAGGTTTTGAGTTATTTTGATAATTTAAATATTTTAAGGATACTTTTATAATTTTGGAGTTTTCCATGGTATTGTGGTGAGAGGGGGTGGAGGGTTCTGTTGTTTTACACCTTTTGAGGGGTAAAGCATTATTAGTCCAAAAAATGATGTTTTTCTTAACTAATAGTAAGTGATTTTGATTTAACCAAGTTTTCCAGTTGATCCAAATGCTCGAAAATGATGAAATGTTTTTCTAAAAAAATGATGAAATGTTTCCTTCCACAAATCCACCTAATTAAGAGCATTCACATCAGTCTTACCACTTTAATATATCAACAAAAATTTATCTAAACTCAACCAAAACAAGTGTGCATTAACCTTACTAAATTAACTAAAGTTTTTAAAGAAAATAATCTCATCTCTACATGTAGTGAACATCTATCATTGCTACATTAAATTTCAATGTTGATAAAGTATTGAGGCTGATGTATGTGTATGAAAATAATAGATAGCTAAACTAGCAAAAATAGAGTTTTTTGAGTTAATTTAGCTAAATATTTGAGGAGACTGATGTGAATGCTCTAAATACTCTCAAAAAATGAGTCAAAATCTTCTGTCTCACTTTTCCTGCTCCACTCTATACTCCATCAATAAAAACTTGCCACGTGTTAACATAATTAATTAAATACTATCATTAATTAATAATGGGAATATTAATAAGTCAATAATGATAGTATTTAATTAATTATGTTAACACGTGGCAAGCTTTTATTGGTAGAGTATAAAGTGGAGCAGGAAAAGTAAGACAGAAGATTTGGATTCCCAAAAAATTAGTTTAAAACCTAGTAGTTTCCTCTCTTAATTTTTCATATTAAGTATTTTGTGCCCTCCATTACTATTTTATGTCAGTTAAGCAAAATATTAAATTTAAAAAAAAAATTTATGCCCTGTACATATACGAAATTAACCTTAATATCCTCATCACTTTCTTATAACTAACAAGGGCATATTGGAATTGTTGAATACTTGGGGTGAGTTTGGTATCAGTTTTTAGTTTTTAGTTTTTATGTACAATTTTTTAAAACTTTATTTTTTTCCCCACATTTTCTCACCTTTTTCAAATTTTTTCAAGGTACAAGCATACTTTAGTACACTCTCAGCAAAAAGTTTTCAGCAAAAAACTAAATAAGTTGTTCCCAAGCAAACCCTTAATTGTGGCAAATTACAAATCATCCACCTTTTTTTTTTTTTTTTTGGTTTAAGTTATACATTTTACCGCAACACAATTTTTAATTAAAAAAAATTGCCACAACAAAGTTCAACTACTCTTTTTTTTTTCTTCGAAAAAAGTAAAATAAGATGCCAGTATTCCCCCCCCCCCCCCCCCCCTCCCCAAAAAAAAAAGGAATATAAAACATATCGATTCAAAATTTCAAAACTGGATTAAGCCGATCCAAAAACCAAACATTGTCATGAATGATTGTAATTTGTAATCTTCTAACATTAAGTATTTAACAGTTGCCATGTTCCCCCTTAATTATAACATAGTGGTGATGATATTAAGGTCAATTTAGGATAGGAATGGACTAAAAAATTTATTAAAAAGAAATTCATTAAAGAGAAAAAAAAAAATAGTCAAAAAATGGTCAAACATGCTTATTATGAAAAGTTAATGGGCACTCTCAAAAAAAAAAAAAAAGTTAATGGGGGAAAATGTAAAATTTGGCCTATAATATATAATCAAATATGTTATAATTACAATAAATTCGATGGTACCAAAGCCTCACCACCAAATATCCTAACAGACAGATTGATTGATGTTCGGCTCTTTTTTCTTTTTTTATTTTTTTCATGCTTTGTACTCTGTTTTTACTTTTTGGGCTTTTCCAAGCTAATTTCAATGAAATATGCAGGTTGCATAAAAAAATTAAGAATAATAAAAACTACATAATAGAATAATGAATTCAAAAGTCACTAATGAGGTTTTCAAGTCTAAAGCCTACCATAATAGAATAATGAAACTTGACCCGACCACCACAGCACAGGGAGACCACGTAAAAATCCACTTTTGTTTTTTCTATTTATGTTCTTGTTTTTGTTTTTATTTTTTAAGATCCACTTCTTTGTTACCATGTTACCCAGTCAATAATTCAATTAAATTGAACAATTATTTATTTTAATTTGTAAGGGTTGACTCTCACAAATGATTCCAATAAGTAATTAACTAAATAGTAAAAATTTGGATTAGGATCTCGAGTAATACATAGTCTAAGGTATTATCTATTTATGTTCTTGTTTTTGTTTTTGTTTTTTAAGATCCACTTCTTTGTTACCATGTTACCCAGTCAATAATTTAATTAAATTGAACAATTATTTATTTTAATTTTTAAGGGTTGACTCTCACAAATGATTCCAATAAGTAATTAACTAAATAGTAAAAATTTGGATTAGGATCTCGAGTAATACATAGTCTAAGGTATTACATCGGTGCAATTACCAATAATTCCCCTTAAAAAATTATTTCTTCACCTTCTTCTTCTATTTTTATTCAGGGTTGAGATTGCGAGTTGATTTGTCAACTCGCAATTAAAACCATTGTCAATACTTCAAAAATTTTGGGAAAAATGGTCAAATTTTAGTTGAGCATTCCCATGTTGTGCACAAATGTGAAGGGAGCATCGTTAAATGGTTGGCTTACACATTTGCTGCTTTATTTGACTTAGCCAACACGAACTGCACGCGCGAGCTCCATATTCATATATTTGCTTATTAATTTCCAAGTAGTTTCTCCTCTACTCAATCATTTTCCGGTAAAATTAAATACTAGTCATTAAAAAAAAAAAGTGCTTCATACTCGCAATAAGTCCAATGAAATCCTATTCATTCCAAATATTAGAATCTCAAATCTTGGCATATAAGTCCAATGAAATCCTTTTATATATAAAATCCAATGAAATTTTATATTTTTAATCTAAAACACAACAAAAAAAAAAAAAAACAAAAAAATCTAAAATATTAGAACGATTTAAAAATTAAAACAACTTTAATAGTAAAATGCTATTGCAATTGGGTTCTTAATTTAATTAACATGTAGCATAAATTATCAGTATCACACACCCTATCTTACTCTTACCAACTATACAAGTCCAATGAAATCTTATATTTTTTATTATCTAAAACACAAAAAGATTTCTAAAATATTAAAATAACTTTAATAGTCAATGCTATTGCAATTGGGTTCTTAATTTAATTTATGGGTTGCATAAATTATTACTGTATTTTTTTATTTTTTTGGGTAAAAAAATTATTAGTATGACCAGCCTAGCTTTCAAGTTCACATTGTTTGTCTATCCAAAAAAGAGAAAAAAAAAAGTTCACATTGTTTGACTTTGATAATGCCACTCTCAAAAGTCACCGAAATTATAGCCCACCCCGGCCACTCTCTGAAAGCCGAAACAAACTGCCTATAAAATGCCACACCAAGTGCCATATAGCCCTCAAACAAACCACACACACAACCAGTAACATTTTGCACCAACAAGCCACAAAAAATGGAGCAAAATTTCTACCTATCCCTTCTTCTTCTCTTTGTTTCCTTCATCACTCTCTCCCTCTTCTTCCTCTTTTACAGGCATAGATCCAACTTCACTGGCCCAAATCTCCCACCAGGCAAAGTTGGGTACCCCATGATCGGTGAGAGCTTTGAATTCTTCTCCACAGGATGGAAAGGTCACCCTGAGAAGTTCATCTTCGACCGCATGTCTAAGTACTCTTCTGAAGTGTTTAAAACCTCTCTTTTGGGACAACCAGCTGCTGTGTTTTGTGGTGCTGCAGGTAACAAGTTCTTGTTTTCCAATGAGAACAAACTTGTCACTGCTTGGTGGCCTGACTCTGTCAACAAAGTTTTCCCTAGTTCGCTCCAAACTAGCTCCAAAGAAGAGGCCAAGAAGATGAGGAAGATGCTTCCAAATTTCCTTAAGCCTGAAGCTCTGCAGAGATACATAGGTATCATGGATACTATTGCACAAAGACACTTTGAATCTGGATGGGAAAATCGTGACGAAGTTCTTGTGTTCCCTCTCTCAAAAAAGTAATACTATATCTCATTTCTCTCTCTCCTCGTTTTTTTTTTTTTTTTTTCAAAGTCTAATCATAGAGAAAAACAGTGAAGTTGTAATAATTTTACCATAGAAAAAGAAAGAACTTGCATGAATTTGAATTCGTTAAAAAAAAAAATAATAATTGTTTTAATTATTTTTTTACAAACATATATATCACCAAATACAAAAATGTTCTCGAAAAAGAAAATTTTAAAAATGTAATTTAAACATTTATTTATTATATTAATGAAGTGACAAAAATTATATTTATTATCACCTCAAATCGTAAATTTTTTTTACTAAAATTTGTAATAAAATTAGTATTTATTTTTATAAAGTAATATTATAGATAATACAAATTTACTGTATAAATCTTATAAATTGAGGTGAAACTAATTACAAAATTTGAAATGAATTGATGTTTCAAAATTTTTTTTTACTAAAACTACTGTAAATATATATATATATATATATATATATATATATATATACACTTTTTATTGAAAGATATTAATACCTTAGATTTGGTAATATTTATCTAGTAAAATTTGTAATAGTAGTAAAATAACTCAAATTAATACTTTTGTTATATCATTGTCAACAGGTACACTTTTTGGTTGGCGTGCCGTTTGTTTCTTAGCCTTGAGGATCCCAACCACATCGCAAGATTTGATGACCCATTCAAACTATTGGCCTCTGGGATCATATCAATGCCTATTGACTTGCCAGGAACACCATTTAACCGTGCAATCAAAGCCTCCAACTTCATCAGGAAGGAACTTGCGCTTATTATTAAGCAAAGAAAGATTGATTTGGCAGAGGGCAAAGCATCCCCTACTCAAGATATATTGTCCCACATGCTTTTGACTTGTGATGAGAATGGAACATACATGAATGAACTAGATATTGCAGATAAAATCCTTGGTTTGTTGATTGGTGGACATGACACAGCCAGTGCTTCTTGCACTTTCATTGTCAAGTATCTTGCTGAGCTTCCTCATATTTATGATGGAGTCTACAAAGGTGAATATCATTTTTTTTAGTTTTCTATATTCTTTGCATTTCATGATCTATGCCTATAATTTATTTGATTTTCTATGCCTCTAGATGAAAATTCTGATTGTATAGGTCTTATGTGATTTTTTAGTGTTTGATGATCTTAACAATAAATAAATAAAAAGCTCCTAATGGGTTAATTATAGAGAACTTTCTAAGCCCAAAAAGCAAAAAAAAATAATCAAGAGAATAGATAGAACCATAAATTAAAATTGAGTAAAAAAAAATCAAGGAAAAGGGAGATAAATTAATGTTGTCCCTTTTGGAAAATCAACTTTATAAAAGTTGCCTTCGAGAATTTTTTTTTTTTTTTTTTTTTTTATAAAAGTTGCTTTCGGGAATTAGTAATCTGAGTACTAGACGTGTGATCCTGACCGGATCAACCATGTTCTAAAGTCAAACTCTTATATGTTTGAATACAAGGAATGTTTTTATATCGATGACTAAAATAGCATTTACAAGTAACCAATTTTAATCCAAGCCTAAATTAGGGATACAACTTTTCACAATTTTTTCAAAATCTTTCAAAAATTACAAAAAATATTGCATCTAAGTTATTGTTTATACTGCATCAAAGTTTTTTTTTTGGGTAGAATATATTGCATCTAATTAAGATATTGTTTATTTTCTTCTCCAATAAAAAAAAAAATGTTATTTTTTATTTAAGCACGTTTAATAAATCTAGAATTTGACTTTGCAAGTCACATGACCCAACAACCAACAATTGGTTTCCACACCATTATTGGTGAAAGAGAGAGATTTTGCCTTTTGCACATGGACATCAAGGCATAGACTTTTTTTTTTTTTTTTTTTATAAGACCAGGACATAGACATAATTGACTAAATTTAGTATGTTAGGCGGCCGTCTAGGTCTAGCAAATAAGCCGGCAAAGAATATGAATCGTCAAAGGCAATTGGAATCGGAATTTTTTAACTTGACATTAATTGAACTCTATCTTTATTATTCCTTTTTGTCTTTGTTCAGAGCAAATGGAGATTGCCAAGTCAAAAGCACCAGGGGAGTTGTTGAACTGGGATGACATTCAAAAGATGAAATACTCATGGAATGTTGCTTGTGAAGTGCTTAGACTTGCTCCACCCCTCCAAGGTGCTTTCAGGGAGGTCATTAATGAGTTCATCTTCAATGGTTTCTCCATTCCAAAGGGCTGGAAGGTAAATCAATTCAGGAAAAAAAATTGATAGAGATGCATTACTTTTCATAACTACCAGTTATAATTGGAGTAACATCATTTTCACTTGAATCTACAATTGAAACAGACTTTTTATATGCACTAATCACAACATATCATGTCAACAGTTGTTAAAAAAATTGTGAAAAAAATCTTTATATTTATTGAAAAAATAAAATAAAATAAAAAAATAAAGTTGGAACATGGCTAGCTAATAATATTTACAAAAGAAATATTTATGTCATAAAAGTAACTTAAATGCCTCTTCTTCTTGTTGTGTATGCAGTTGTATTGGAGTGCAAATTCGACTCATAAAAGTGCACAATACTTCCCAGAGCCTGAGAAATTTGATCCAAGTAGATTTGAAGGAAGTGGACCTGCTCCTTACACATTTGTTCCCTTTGGTGGGGGACCAAGGATGTGCCCAGGAAAAGAATATGCAAGATTGGAAATACTTGTTTTCATGCATAATTTGGTGAAAAGGTTCAAGTGGGAGAAAGTTCTTCCTGATGAAAAAATTATTGTTGACCCCATGCCCATGCCTGCAAAGGACCTGCCCATCAAACTTTTCCCACACAAAGCTTGATTTATTGGGATTAAGAACTTAAAAATCTTAGGTCCTTATCCTCCTTGGTCATTCTCACACACAACATAAGGAGAGCAATTAAACCTTACCCCTTTTTTTTCAATTTTCGTCCTTGTATTTGTTTTTTAATGTTGTGTTTAAGTTATTCCTCTTGATATTTCAAGGACATAAAGAAAAAGTATAATGGAAAAGAATAATTAAGTTGTTTACTCAGATGTCATATGATGTAAGTGTATAACGAAATTGTATTAATAATTATTGGTTATGGCTTTGGTATACAATATTAGGCACTAAATGGAGCCAATCTTGACTTGGTATCATAGTTAAGGAGCTACATAAGTGCACCCACCCCCTCCAAAGAAACAAAAGTCTGCAAAAATATGATGGTAAAACAAGAAAAAATCTATAAACACAAAAATTTGATATATGATGATATGATAAATTATTGTTAATAGATGAAAAAGTGATATAAGTAGTAAGTTCAGAAGAAAATTAGTACAAACTTATCAACTCTTATGTTGTAAAAATTGTTCTCAACTTATTCTTTTTCCTTTTTTTTATATGTACGTAGCAATATTCCTGTGTCAAACAGTCATGGCCGTTAACTTTGATCAGCATATTAGCACCGTTTACTTTTTGGTAATGTGGAATGTTAGCCACCTGAGAAAGCTTTCACACTAATTGGTTAGCTAGTTATGGACTAATGGTCACTCTTTCAACTACCATTTTATAATGCACTTTGCACTAAGGAATTACAATTAGTTTTTAAATAATAGTACAAACCAGAAGGAAAAAAATAATAATAAAAAAAAAAACCGAGAAAGCAACTGCAAGAACTTTACTGGTAAACCTTAAGAAGTCATCCTTCCTTGGACCACAAATCATTGAATTTGATGTGATATCTAACTAATTTTTTTATTTTAGTAAAAGTTTTATGATGTTTCATAAAAAAAAATTGAGTAAAAGAAAAATATGCCAACTAGTATATCTTTAGATATGGCAAATAAATTAGCTTTCAGTCTCAAAGAAGAGACTTGCCAACCATTGTCCATGTTGAGCGAAGTGGTATCTTCCTTTGTCATGAGTGCTTGGGGTTATTTATGGGCTCGTTAGTTCGATTCCTGAAGTGGGTGGATTTGAGGTGGGACTTAGGTATTAGAATTCATAAACTTGCACACACAAAAAAAAAAAAAAAAAAAAAAAAAAAAAAAAAAAAAAGACTTCCACTTGTGATCAGGGGACCTTTTAGCACTTGTAAGCATATGACCTGAATTATTGCTTGAATCAAGTTATCAAATTAATATTAATTCAAAATGTAATCAAGATATCTCGGTCAACATTTTTCTTTTTGTATACTGTATATATACCCTTACCAACTTTTATTCTCTCATATATTTTCAGGCCCCATAGACTCTCTTTTGGGGGGTCTTGGGCTCAATTTTCGGTCAAGTAGTTAGAATGGGCTTGTATGAACTCGATCATTATCATCATAGGACTTTTATCATTCATTGTTAAGTCTTTTCTTTTCAAGAAAAAGAAATGAGAGTGACAAGTTTTTTTTCTTTTCTGACAAATTCCTTAAAGGCAACTTCAAGATGTTGACTAGGGGACATAAATTTAATGATACTTCATTTGATTATATAAGGCCCTAAAAAAATCACAAGACTAATCCATTAAAGGTTAACAAAAGAGTGACTTGCTGTTTGATTTTCATCACTATTGTGACAACCCAAACTAATCTTATTGGGAGTTTTAGCTTTGTATTTGATCTTGACTTTCTTTTGTATGGTTTTATTCCGTTAGCTTTTTAATTAAGAATTAGGGAAATATTTTTTTTATGGATTTTAAATGGGTAGGTTTTTTTTTTTAAAAAAAGAGAATTTCAATTTATTGTGTCCTCTCTTTTATCATCAAATCAAAATACCAATCAACTTTTGGTATAGGTGGAGGTTGAACTCCAAATCTCTTATTCAATCATCAAAGACTTTACAAGTTGAGTTAAATGAAACCCACATTTCGGTCAAGTAGTTAGAATGGGCTTGTATGAACTCGATCATTATCATCATAGGACTTTTATCATTCATTGTTAAGTCTTTTCTTATCAAGAAAAAGAAATGAGAGTGACAAGTTTTTTTTCTTTTCTGACAAATTCCTTAAAGGCAACTTCAAGATGTTGACTAGGGGACATAAATTTAATGATACTTCATTTGATCATATAAGGCCCTAAAAAAATCACAAGACTAATCCATTAAAGGTTAACAAAAGAGTGACTTGCTGTTTGATTTTCATCACTATTGTGACAACCCAAACTAATCTTATTGGGAGTTTTAGCTTTGTATTTGATCTTGACTTTCTTTTGTATGGTTTTATTCCGTTAGCTTTTTAATTAAGAATTAGGGAAACATTTTTTTTATGGATTTTAAATGGGTAGGTTTTTCTTTTTTTTAAAAGAGAATTTCAACTTATTGTGTCCTCTCCTTTATCATCAAATCAAGATACCAATCAACTTTTGATATAGCTGGAGATTGAACTCCAAATCTCTTATTCAATCATCAAAGACTTTACAAGTTGAGTTAAATGAAACCCACTTTAAATGAGTAGTGATTGGTCTTCTTACAGATTCAGCGGAAGTAGTAAAAGGGGATCCAAACCTGGGTTGAAAAACAAAAAAACGTTTCAGTTCTATAGTTTAGCATAAAGAGACATTAGCAGTGTCAAAAATAAACAAAAATTAAGAGACACGTGTCTTAAATTAATTGGTGGTGCACGATGCAGGACAAGAACTTTGGGACAAAGGATGCACATTCTATAGTTTAGCGTAATGTATTTCTATGACAATGGAATGACAAAGTCACAACCACATAAAATCCACCATTAATTGCACACCCTTACAGTTCTTTTTTAAAACTATTTACATAAAATTAAATTACATATTTTTCATCCAAATAAAATGATTATTCATGCTCAAAGGATTTTTTTAGTATTTATTTACAATTAATTTTAGAACAAAAATATATTTTTTTTCATCCAAATAATATTTATTTTAATTTTCAAGGATTATCATTTAAAAAAATTATCCAACAAATAATAACAATAATAATAAAGCCTTAGTCCCAAAATTTTGAGACCAACTATAGATCCTTAAAAAAAAAATTATAATACTCAAATTATTAATTTTTTAGTTACAGGTATTTCCAACAGAGACATCTAATATTCAATTATCCACACCCCATTGTAACTATTGACAATCGAGTATTCAAAATAATAATAATATGTATAAGATTATCTTTAAATAGTTAGATTTACATTTTTAAATATAGTATCTCTATTATATGATAAAAGTTCAAATTCTAAATAAAACTAAACAAAACAAATATCAATACTCACAAAAAATTTAATCTTGCTAGTTTAAGCCCTCAAAAAGTTATAGCTTTCAAGAATTGGAATTCTCAGCAATCGAGCAAAGCCCTATTAGCTTTCAGTTCTCCTCTTGTGATGAGTACCATGTGTGATGTGTGGAATACCACCATAGGAGCAGTACTGAAGCTTGATTTTAAAAAGAAAATAAGATGTAGCAAAATAAGAACAGGGAATGTACATGATGTGACATGATAAGACTCAACCAGGAAGCCACTTAAATTAATTTTGATCAAACCATGGGAGTGGTGAGTTTTGGCTGTATTCCATTTGGACGAAATGGAAAATTAGCCATAATTTCCCAACTACCTAGTTAGTAGTTAAGGTTTCAAAACTATTTTTTTTTCTAGCATCTCGAGTCTTTGAGGCTCGATTTTGGCCTATAAATCGAGCATCAAAGACTCGATTTTTATGCTCTAATTACATCCGATGTGGCATATTTTTCTACGTGGCAATTACATGGAAATCAAGTCTCTAAGACTCGATTTATAACCCTTATAAATAAGATGAAATCAGACCAGAACATCAGAGCACAACCAGAGAAAAAAAAAACCCAGAAACAGAAAAGAGAGAGAAGATCGAGATCGGAGAGAAAAAAAAAACCACCAGAACATCGGAGAAGATGGAGATCAGAGAAAAAAAATCACCAGAACCCAAGCCGCGCGAGCCCAGGCCGCGCGAGCCCAGGCCGCGCGCCAGCCAGGCCGTCAGCGAGCCCAGGCCGCACGCGACCCAAGCCGTCGTGCAAGCCTCGGGCTCAGTGAGGTGAGCTCTCTCTCCCTCTGATCTGAGTCTCTCAGTTTGGGATTGTTGTGTTTGGGATTTCTGGAATTTGTTTATGGGTATTTTGGTTGGTACATGATACTTCAAATTTTTAAAAAAAAAATTTTGGTTATAAATTGAGCCTTAGAGGCTCGATTTCCAGGTGGTTAGCACGTGGCAAAGAAATGCCACATCAGATGTGATTAGACCATTAAAATCGAGTCTTTGAGACTCGATTTATAGGCCAAAATCAAGCCTCAAAGACTCAAAATGCTAGTAAAAAAAATAGTTTTGAAACTTTAACTACTAACTAGATAGTTAGAAAAATTAAATTAGTTAACTAGATTCCCCATTCCATTTCCATAAGTCAAAAAAAAATAATAATAATAATACAATTGTCGAAATGACCCATTATTATTGGTAGTGAAAAAAATGATATCAATAGTAAAACTAAATGAGAACAAAATAAAACTCATCGACTAAACTGTTGTGAAAAAAATATTATAAAATTTCTTATGTCTTTATCATTTGCATTTACTGAGTTTATCATATGCTACGTGGAGTTCCTTTAAGACCGTAGTGGCAATCTCAGCAGGATAATGACTTAACCATGATAGAAATTGTTTCCTCGATCAGAACCATAGTTTTTTTTTCCCCCTGTTAGAATGAAAGCAAATAATTGAAAGTATTTTTCTCATGCATGCACCTGCGTGGTTAAAGCCATTTATAAATGCGAGAAACGTTTTCCACTTCGGCGTGCTGTGTCCAAATCACAGTTGACTGTAAGTGTGATGGCGTTGCTTGGAATTCAACAACCTAATAACTCTCCTATCTCCTGATTTGGACTCGCGAAAGCAATATGAAAATGTTGGGTAGGTTAGTTACACGCGCATAAAAAGTAAAAGAAAATGAGAGATTTTTTTCTCTTTTGATCAGTTTGATTTTTCAAATAAACTCCTCTTATATATATGGATAGACAATTTTTTTTTTTTTTTTTTTTTTGCCGAAATGCTACTCTAGCCTAATCTATATTCATATAACTCATTCTTAGAAAATTGAACCACAGCCCTTAAGCCCCTCCAATGACGGCACCACGTTAAAGGCAGGGCGGTCACTGAACCACCCTGATTTGAAAAAATTTTTAAAAAAAAATAATATATAATATATTTAAAATTTTATGATTCGTATACCTTAAACAAGAAATTGACCACCCTAAATTAAAAAAAAAAAAAAAAAAAGACCACCTTGAGAAAAACCTTTAGATGACAATTTGATCGACTTCTTCTTTCTTCTCTGCTTCATTTTTCACTCTTGCTGTTGTCCGGTCCTCCCCACAGGTGAATAAAGTTATAAGAGTTTGAAATTTCAATAGATAGTAAACTGCTATTAGAGAATAAAGTGACGTGACAAATTATTGACTTTAATATTAGAGAATAAAGTGACGTAACAAATTATTGACTTACTCTTTTTATGAAACTTGGGCCTTGTGTAGAAGGCTTTAAAGTTATATGTTATATTACTTATTGAATTGTTGTGATATTCACATTAATTTGTGCATTTTTTTTTTTTTTTTGTCTATTTTAGCATAGGAATGTATCTTTTATATTTTACACAATCATTTTTCAAAACACCTCATATCAGATTATTTATTTTATACTACATTTTATTAAAATATTATTTTATATCAATTTTTTTATTATTCTCCCAATTCATATATCACTTTACATAGCAATAGTAACAATGTTCTTTTTTTTTTTTTTTTTGGTTACACGAATTTAGCTAATCTGTAGGTGAATTTTAGGGTTAATTGTAAAAAATAACCTTTTATACTATTTTGCATTAACCTACTCTTAGTATGTTTACTATTGATTTATTGTCTAATTGTCTCTTGAGTGGAGCATGCATGGGAGATGGGTAGCAATTGTTAATTAAAATAAATTTTTTTATCCAAATAATATTTATTTTAATTTTCAAGGATTATCATTTAAAAAAATTATCCAAAAAATAATAACAATAACAATAAAGCCTTACTCCCAAAATTTTGAGGCCGACTATAGATCCTTAAAAAAGAATTTATAATACTCAAATTATTAATTCTTTAGTTACAGGTATTTTCAACAGAGACATCTAATATTCAGTTCTCCACACCCCATTGTAACTATTGACTATCGAGTATTCAAAATAATAATAATGTGTATAAGATTATCTTTAAATAGTTAGATTTACATTTTAAAATATAGTATCTCTATAATATGATAAAAGTTCAAATTCTAAATAAAACTAAACAAACCAAATATCAATACCTTAAAGAAAAAATTGACCACCCCGAAGGAAAAAAAAAAAAAAAAAAGACCACCTTGAGAAAAACCTTTAGACGACTATTTGATCGACTTCTTCTTTAGATCTTCATCGTCGTCTTCTTGCTCAGTTCATGTGCTTTGTCTTCTTCAGTTCTTTCTTCTATGTTTCATTTTTCACTCTTGCTGTTGTCCGGCCCTCCCCACATGTGAATAAAGTTATTAGATTTTGAAATTTCAATAGATAGTAAACTACTATTAGAGAATAAAGTGACGTAACAAATTATCACTTTACCTAGCAATAGTAAAAATGTAGTTCTTTTTTCTTTTCTTTTTTGGTTACACAAATTTAGCTAACCTTTTATACTACTTTGCATTAACCTATGTGAGTGCTCTTAGTACGTTTACTATTGATTTATTGTTTAATTGTCTCTTGGGTGGAGCATGAGTGGGAGTGGGGTAGCAATTGTTAAAGACAAAAAGTAGTCTAGTTGAAGTCATTGGGGTGAGGCAGTGTGTTTATAGCTTTTACACGTAGAAGTTTTAATATAGTAACACTATTTACAAAAACAAAATTAAAGTATTAGGAAAAATTCATAATGATATGCATAAAACCAAAATAATGTAATAGCAAAAATTAAAGTTGAGTTGAATTTTCATCTTAATTGAGTAATGCTACAAACACAATAGTGGATGAATGATTGCTTAGTTATGTACATTGAAAAGATGTAGCTTATGGCATTGGTAATGAAACTATCATATAACAAATTCAAAATATAAAAACTCGTAAAATAAAATTATAAAACTTCATGTATTTGCATGCATATTTTGTGATGTTGATATATTCAAGTTTTTTTTTTTATTAATTTTTGTATAATTTAAGTTTCTTAATTAGTGACCACCCTAAAAAAATTTTCTGGAACTGCTACTAAAGCCCCCCACCCCACTCCACAAGAACTTGTACTTGTGGAGTAAGAACTAAGAGATTAATGTAAAATAATTAGAAAAATGCATAAATTTAAGTTTTTGAATTAAACGGTGTCCTTATAAATTATATTAAGGGCTCAATAATGATTGTACATCTCGGCCTATTTGGCCAAGCAAGAGATGTTGGATTGTGTGGCCAAATTGCCATCAATGTGTGCAATCATTAAAGATTATTTTATATGTAATAAACTTTGCAAAATATTGTACATTAGTTAATAAATTATTATTATTAATAAAATATTTAGAGATTATGTTGGGCCATGATTGGCAATATGGGCTGGGTTTGACTTAGTCAAACATAGAAATTTTGAGTAAAAGGATCATTTATATATATATATATATATATATATATATATATATAATTTTGAAGATAAACATATTATCTTTATAAATTTTAATATACACAAATTGCCTACTTTGCAATCAATATGTATAATAAAAAAATTTACCATTATTTTTTACCATTAAATCTCCTCAATTTAGTTTTTTTTTCATTTAACATTTTGAGTTAATTCAAACATTGATAAAAAATTTAAAACTTAACAACAACAACAACGAAAAGCTTAATTCCAAATAATAAAAATCTGCAATAGAAAATTGTTTTTATTAAATACTCACTATATGAACTTGACAATTAAAACTTATCAAATAAGAGAGGGAAAAAATAAAAAATGAGAAACGTTGTCTTAGTAGTATTTTCTTTTTTGGGGGTTAAAAAATAGACAGTCAACTATGGGTTTTAAATCACTGATTAGTTGTTTAATTCATTAAGAAAAAACCATATACATTAAGAGAATTTTAAATAAAAAATTGAGCGGCCCATGGCCTCCAAGCTATGCTATGGGCCTATAGCTCCGCCCCTGGCATGGTGCATAGCCCAATCAAATCCTCATCTTACAGCCCAATGTTCATCATCTAGACAGGAGGCTTTAATACTATCTTTATAATATCTTCATTAGAGCCGATATTTAATTTAACTATATTGAAACACCAACTACAGCCAAACCAAATTGTCATTGCAACATGGCAATTATAAAAAATATAATAAAATAATAAAATAAAAATTGCCCTTATTTCTACTTCACCACATAGTGCACAATTAGCATCACTGCATCATCAGTCCCTAATGTCCTCGAAAAATTATCTTTGGTTAGTAGCAAATTGGATCTAATCGTCTACAATAACATTTTGACCCTTTCATTGACCTTGATCTTCCATAGTTTTTGCCAAGGTAGGATTAACAGAGCTCCCTGGCTGGTCTTGGCTAACTTTACACATAGATTTCACAGAGAAGATTCTTTTTGTGTCCTTCATCCTCATAAGCTTGTCAAGCCTAGGTCTTAGAGGAAGGGGAATCTTTAAAATTGCTTGGGTAGAATTAGAATCAAACAATTCTTGCAACAATAGTCTAGTCCAGCAATGAGTTTCAGAATTGAATAGGCTAGACATCATCAAAGGATTCAATTGAGTTGATTCATCCTTTGGTGTTGGTTTGAAATTTTCTAACCAAGGCACCCAATGATCCAACCAAACATTAATAGAAGCACCATCCCCAACTATTTAACAGGCACCCTTTATGATCAAGGATTGTGTCTTCTGTATAATTCTCCAAATTGGCGAAGCATTATTTATAGGCTGCTTTCGAAGCCAGTCATCTCTCACATTGTATTTACTCCTTACAACACTCATACACAAGCGATCTCTTTTTTAGGCAATCATCCGAGCAAGTTTTTCTAGTAAAGCTTTCTTAAATGGAAATTGCTACAACTACAAACTTTTTTACAAATTATTGATGCGGTGAATAATTATTGATAAGTGAAAAAGTGATGTCAGTAGATGGCTCAGATGAGAACCAGTAAGAGTTTGCCACAACAACAGTTTGTAAAAATATTGTAAAATAATTTATGGTTATAGCATTTCTCTTCTCAAATTCTTTGCTCTTTTTAAAACCAAGGGCCCCTCTACTCTTTGGGTGACAAAGTTTGTCGCAAGCCAAGTGTAGGGGCTCTTTGTGCTCTTGGGCTAAAGCATTTTCTGTTGTGGGTTAGAGACTTGGGTCTGACCCACTATCCTAGCAGAATCTTGATATATGTATTATGGCAGAAAGGTTAGTCAGAGAATACGATTAGCATATTTAAAGCAGCAGAATATAAATGATAGGCTCTCTACAAAAAGTGAACTAAAGAGAACTCGAACCCCAACTTGGACAACCTTATTACTGGACTATGCCATTAGAGTTGCACATTTTGGAGAATGAATCTGGATAGCTACTTCTGGTTTTGCCGAGATTACAAAGAGTCGGTTGGCCGTGAGAGGGAGGAAAAAGACTGTCTATTGATGCATGTCTTTTTCTGTCATATTCACTCTTTTGTCTTTCTATGTCTTACTTCACTCTTTCTCTTTTCTCTCTTGTTTCTTTTTCAGTTCTCTGTGTTTTTTGCCTTAGTCGTTCTCCCCCCTCCCATTTATGGCTACTGTTCCTATTTATACTAGATTAGTCCTATGTGATTTCTCTCTTTTACCCTTGTTGCTCACCAACCATTTTTGTCTACTATGAACACCCCTTCAAAAGTGCCCACTATCCTGTTAGCCATTCGGCCTCCACTAAACCTGGGCATGCCTAGGGTTTTCTCTCTCTTCCACTACCCATCCCATGACAAATTCTTATCCATTTGGTTCTGCCGTAAGTCTTTCTCTCTCTTCTCAACGGATATAGCGTTCGGTCTCTCTTTACCTATCTCTCTAGCATGCATCAAGTGGTCCCATCCATCTGCTACCTATTTTGCGCAAAGATGCCTTCCCAACAAAGCAGCTCCCAAAAGAGGCCATGGCTAGATACCGGAAATAGGTCATTTTCCCCCCTCCACCAAACCACACCCTTTGTAATTCCCTTGACCATGGGTCCACCTCCCTTACATTAGCTGGGTACAGGTTGGTGGTACTCCCGTCATAGTATGGTTGTCTTATTGTTTCCTACCTTGTCTTCTTCTTCTCTCACGCAGTTTCTGCCACTGCTATTCAATTTTGTTTTGTTTTGCTCTTTATTGAGACTGAAGCCCTTCACTCGTGTTTGCCCCTCCTGAGAACAGCATGGGCTTGTTAGGCTTGCCCTATCTCTCCCTTAGGGCCTGTGGGCCTCTTAGGGTTCTTTCTTTGTTGCATTAGTTGGGTACAGGTTGGTGGTGCTCTCGTCATAGTATGGTTGTCTTATTGTTTCCTACCTTGTCTTCTTCTGCTCTCACGCAGTTTCTGCTACTGCTATTCAATTTTGTTTTGTTTTGCTCTTTATCGAGACTGAAGCCCTTCACTCGTGTTTGCCCCTCCTGAGAACAGCATGGGCTTGTTGGGCTTGCCCTATCTCTCCCTTAGGGCCTGTAGGCCTCTCAGGGTTCTTTCTTCGTTGTTTTATACTAATTCCTGCCGAGCCAGCCCGTTGGGCCTTTTTCCTCTTCTCCCTTTTGGGCCCTTTCAAGGCCTGTTCTCTTTTCTCATAAAGAGGGTCATCTCACTGTAGATGGCTCTACCACATCACCCATGGTTCAATGTGTTCTACTCCTTGCTCCTCATGGATATGCCTTCTCTTTGGACTTTCACAACCCAATTTTTCCTGCAGTTATTTCCTAATCTTTTCTTTCTTTCCTTTAACTTGTTTCTGAGCTTTTCTGTTGTTGGGCCCCTTTTATCAAAAATGGGTATCAACACCAAGTACTTGTCATTTGGATTTTTTGAATTCCACCATAACTTTTTGATCAAAACATCTAAGTTGTCACACACTTTTGAGGGAACATCAAAGGTTGACATGGAGTAAGTTGGCATAGCTTTAACTACAAAATTAATTATGGTGCATCTCCCTGCCCATGAAAGAAGCTTCTTCTACCTTTCAACTTGCAACTTAGTTTCTAACCTTTCTTGTAGGAACTTAAAATATTTTGAGGTTGCCTTTGAAAGGAATATAAGAGCACCCAAGTACACAGCGTCATGTTGAAGGGATTTCATTTGGAAGATTTGTTTAATACCGTACATGTTTGTTGGTGAGTTTGGAGAAGTGAACCCCTTATTTATCTATGTTTAGTAGAGTTGACTAGACCTTCTACAGTGCAGATCAAGATAATCATTGATAGCAGATGATTCCCTCCTACTAGCTTCTTAGAATAAAACATTATAATTTGCATACATAACACGAGTGATGGCTGGGCTACTAACATTCACCTTCACCATACTGATTCTGTCCTCTCTAAATTCTTTCCCCAATAGCCTAGAAAGAACTTCTTGACCGATAATGAACAGATAAGGGGATAGAGGATCCCCTTGCCTTAATCCTCTCTCAGGCTTACTATTGAAACACTCTGATCCAATTCATAAATATTTCATTGAAACCAAAGTTGATGAGCACCGCTTGAAGAATTTGATTCTCTCGTAAGTTTTTTGCATAATTAAGTTTAAAAGCCATCAAGCCAACCTTGAATTTCCTTGATCTGAAACTATCTTTTCCAACTCATTACGTGGCGAATTACAAGACTATCCATATGTATTATTTAAACAAAGGGTAAATTATAAGTTTGGTCCTTGACCTTTACACCAAATGTCAATTTAGTCCTTAACATTTTAAATGTGTCAGTTTAATCCCTAACCTTTTGATATTGTGTCAAAATAGTCCTTACCATTAAGTGATTGATGGAAAATGCTTACATGGCTAACGGTTAAAATAACAAATTATTTTTATGCCAACTCAGATGACATGTATACTGACATTTGTAATTTTTTTAAAGAACAGTTTATGTTAAAATTGGGATCTCAAAACCAATTTATGTTAATAAATCACTGACTCAAATCTTTACTTGAGCCTTGTAAAAAAGATCACAACTTTTTATGGACATCTATTTGGTTGCTGAGAAACTTGAGAAAAACAATGGAAACTACGGTCTTGAGTATTTGTTTTGTGATTTTTCCGTGTTTTTAAAAATTGAAGGTTTTCTTCTACTGTACCTGAGATAACTGAGCTATAGATCTAGAATATGATTGCGTTAGATTCAGATTGAAGTAATATTTTTCAGCCAGTTTAATGATAGGGATAAATGTATGGAATAAATCTATTAATTATAATCATTTTTCATTGTTGATTAACCAAACCCAACTCCCAAGTGTTCTACGCTCAGAAGGAGAAAATCAAGCCAAAGAAAGTGAAGCACAAAACCTTGCCGATTCCTTCTTTTCTTACAAGTTTGGTTGCCAAAACCAACAAGTTATTCCAAAGCTTGAAGACTTTCTTGGTGACTCATAGTCTAATTGGAAAGCAATTGAGAGGTCCACATTCTCGACCTTCATGCTTTAGAATTCAAATGATCAAAGGTCGCTTGTTTGGGGTACAACGATTTTGAGATCCCAATTTTAACAAAAACTTTCTAAAAAAAAATAAAAATTTATTCCATATAATAGTACACATGTCATCTAATGTGGCATAAAAATAATTTTTTATTTTGACCGTTAGTCAGCTCAGCATTTTCCATCTATCACTTAACAGCAAGAACCATTTTGAGACAACACCAAAAGGTTAGAGACTAAACTGACGCATTTAAAACGTTAGGGATCAAATTAACATTCAATATAAAGGCTAAGGACCAAACTTATAATTTACACTTAAACAAATCACATGACTCATTAAAAAAGTTATGTGACTAAAGCTACACAAATGATCTCTTAAATAGCAACATAATAAGTTGGAGCAAAATAGCTCCAAACCAGTATGGAGGAAACTCAAGTACCCATTTAAAAGCCTTGGACATGAACTTCAAGAGGAAATAAATTGCAGTCCAATACCGAAGGAATAAAAATAAATAAATTAGGAGCACTTTTTCCTTGGATTTAATGAACAATTTAACTGTCAATCAACTCCCTATTTCAAATGAGAGAACCAGGGACAAGTAAGCAATCAAATAGAAGAAAAAGATGCTAAAATCAATTTACTAATAAAATGAATGGGTACACATTTATAGCTACACCTCACAAGCTGTATATGCTACAAATTTGGATATAATTTGAACATGTACATGATACAAATAAGAACTATAAACAAAGGATCAACACAACTCATTCTCCAAGGAACTTCCACAACTGAAAATCTGGATGCTTTGGAGTCTCCGGTACATGGCAAAAAGGCAGTGTGAAACTTTCAAGAAGCATAGACAAGACCACCACCCAAATGAAACTCTAGCAGGATGTATGACCCGATAAAGAATGACGACTAAATTGCTGAAGAAATGCTCAATAAACACACATGAGATCATATTGCCTCCTAAATAATGAAAAATCAGAAATGATGGATGAAACCTAGTTGCTACATACTCAAGATTGATTAACATATAAGACTGGCACCAACCCAGCCATCTTGCCATCCCTCCCAGGGCGTTTCTTCTTCACCTGTAACAAGAGTGATGGAATATTAAGCAGTCAGTAACATTAGCAGGGACTTTACTAGTAAAACTGATATCCTATCTCCACAAAGCAATCAGTAACATTAGCAACATGTTCGAAGATATTCAATTACATGTAGCCTCTTGCTATCTAGACTCAGCACTAACAAGTAAAAAAACTTGGGTATCTTTTTTCAAATTTTTATCCCTTAATTCCATTTACTTACATAGAACCAACCATCCACTTCGTCCTCGATTTCTACCTCTTCTCCTGCTGTTAAATTTAACTGCAAGAAAAAAGACATTTAATCATATGCATGTTTGTACCCGAAGCAGTCAACAGGTTAAACTTTCACAAGAGACATAAATGAATGAGCAATGTAATTGGCAAGAAGCTCAACTGAATTGATTGTGAATGGTTTGTTGATTTAAAATAATAAATAAATAAATAAACCTCAGCTTTCAATTTTCCACAGAATCTAAAGCATCAAAGGGGTAGTGTGCATGCTAAAACACTGGTGGCCAGACCTTGAATCATTTGCCTAACAATTTGTAGTCCAGAAACCAGATTAAATCAACAGGACTCAACTAACCTCATCATCTCCACCTGCAGTGAAGTCATAGAGTGCCGTTCCAAACTTTGGATTTCCAGATGAAGCTCGTTCCTCTTCTTGGGACCCAAAACTCTGGGATCCACGCCCAGATAAGGGGTTCTCATATGACTCAAATGAGTATGGAGGAGGCTCTTCTCTAATCTGATGGAAAGGAAAAGAAAAATAAATGGTGAATTAACAATTTAAGTCTGATCATACAATAGTAAACTAGTTATATGTTTCTCTTGATAAGTACAAAAATTGACAGAGAAAAGGCAGTGAAACTAACCGGAGAATTTACACCCTCATACATAGAGGTAACACCTGTTGATGGATTGCTAAACCTGCTCGCCATTGGCCTCTCCTATTATAGAGTAACTGAAGTGAGTCACAATTAATCCTTCAAATCAAAAGGACGTTGTATTTGCAGTGACAAAGTTCAAAACACCAAAAGAGGCTACTAAGCAATGCCTTGCATCTGTTTGTTAACATTCAAGTAGAGCTATGACTGAAGAGGATAAAAAGTGGATTTCCATTAGAATTACAAAAGCTGGGCCTGACTGCTACTTTTTCGCCCAGATTGCAACACTATGTTTCATGGAGATATAAAAAGCAGCGATGCCAGGTCTGTCTTGATCAATATCTGATAAGATGCGCTTTTTTCTCTTCCCTAATATTTCAATTTAGGCTCAATCTTCTGGAAGTTAAAGGAAAGGAAAGAAGTACTTGGAGAATTTATGGCCTGTTTGGAAGTTAAAAAATGGAGGGGGAGTAGAGTAAAGGGAGGGAGAGTAGTTCAATTACCTTGTTTGGAAGTTTTTTAAGGAAGAAGGGAGAGGGGTTTGGAGGGGTTTCAACTACCTCTAACCCCTCATTTTTAATTCCCCCAAATTGGAGAGATTTGGAGGGAGAATAGAGTAGATAAATTATTGACCAAATGAATTTCCTAATTTACCCTTTCTTAATTAACAAAATTACAAACATATAATCTTTGTTTGTTTCATGAGAAAATAAATAATTTAATGCTAAAATTTTAGAAATTCAGAACCGGAAAAGCCACCAAAAACAAACACTTTTCTGTTTCAAAAAGTGTAACTATGAGTTTTATTTTCTAACAAACAAAATACACAATACTCAAATTTCAATTCTTTTCCCTTTTCCTCCATTTTCAGAGCACCCAAACAGAAATTAAAGCCACAAAATTTTTCTCAGAATCTCACAGCTGTAACCTGAAAAAAGCACAACAAAGTAGACGCCGCCAAGTCGTGGGTCGTCGCCGACGATGTCCAAAGGTCCACGTCGCTCGCGGCAATCGGGATTGAGCTCAGGCACTCGCGGCGATGGGTTTGGAATTGGAGGTGAAGGAAGGGAGAGAGGAGAGGCGGTGTTTTGATGGGGTTGAAGATGAAGATGAAGATGATGGAGTGAATGGGTAGACAGGGTAGAGTCTTGAAGTGGTGGGTGTGTTGGGATTGGCGGCGGCAGTGGCGGTGGTGGTGGTGGTGCGTTGGGGGAGGGAGATGCGGTTAGGACGGTGGTGGTGGTGGTGATTTTGGATGAGATGGTATTGGTGATCGGCCATGGTGGAGTTTGGAGTTGTGTTGTGTTGTGTTTTGCTTTGGGTCTATGAAGTTTGGGTCATTGGGTGTTAAGACTCAAGAGAGAGATCTGAATTAAGGTGCTGAGCTAAAACATGTGTACATTTTTTGTTTTTATTTTGGTCAAGTTTGAAAATCTTTTTTTTTTTTTTTTTTTTAAATCTCATTCTATTTTTCATACCGTTAGGCGTTAGCACTTTTATATTTTAGCAATTAAGACACAGGAGAAAATGAAGAATTTTTTTGGATTTTTTTTAACTGATAATTTCAAGGTATTTGTTAGAAAGTAATTTTAGAAATTTTTTTTATAGAAAAGGAAAAAATAATTAATTTTTTTTAAATTTAAATTTTTTTTAATTTTATTTATTCTTCTCAAAAAAAAAATCACTAACACATTCTAAGATTTGGACAAATGATAATCAAGTTCAAAACTTTACAAAACTAATAAATTAATCATAGACCAATGTTACAAGTCCATTTTCAAATAGGGGTAAATTTGTCTATTTTAATCATTTCCTCTCCTCTCCATTCTAATTTTTAAAACATCCAAACAAGGAGAAGGGCTAATTACTCCCTTCCCCCTTACTAATTTTAAAAACATCCAAACAAGGTGAAGGGGAATCATTCCCCTCTACTCTCCTCCCCACTACTCTCCTCTCCTCTACTCCCCTCTACTCTCCTCCCTCTCTAAACTTCCAAATAGACCATTAAAGTATGTGGGGTAGAAAAAAGAGACTTCGTGGTGGAATGAAGAGGTTCAAGCAGCCATTTGATTAAAGAGAGAGAACTATAAAAACATATCCAGTGTACAGACAATACCACTTCTGAAAATTATGAATTGGCAATGAAGTAGGCAAAGCAGGTTGTCAGAGAGGCTGGTTTAAGGATTATGATTAGGTGTTTAGCAAGTTGGGGACTACGAATGGAGAAAAGAATATTTATAAACTTGTTAAGACAAGAGATATGAAGTCAAGAGACTTTTAAGTGTTTCAAGTGCATTGAAGTTTGGAAACGTCTGGGTAAATTGGGTGTAGGATGTTTGTCAACCTTTTCAATAAGATCTTTAGCATCAATAAAATGCTTAGTGAGTGGAGTAAGGGGTCCACAAACTCCCTACTACATTTGCGCATATAACACCAATCTATCACAAGCAAACATCTCTTATGCAGATTGTCTATAATCAAGATTTTCCCCAAAGCCACAGTCCACAAAAAGAATGCAACTCAGGGTGGCACCTTCGACCTCCAATGCTTTTCCATAGAAAAGACATGTCACTAGTAGAAATCAAGGAACAACAGAAAAAAAAGGTGTTCTAAAGTATACTAAAGTGATTAAGGATATGTATAACGAAGTTGTAAATAGTGTGAGAACAAGTTTTGGCATCACAAGCGAGTTTTCAGTCACAATAGGTTTACATCAGGGATTAGCTTTGAGTATATATCTCTTTGCACAGGTTATTAATGAACTTACTAGACCAGTTCAAGATGAAGTCCCTTTACTTTTTTTTAAAACAATATAGTTTTAATAGATGAGACTAGACATTGAGTTAATCCCAAAGTTGGAAATATGGGGGGATCCTTTAGAATCTAAAGGTTTTAAGTTAAGTAGGTCTAAATAATAGTACATGGAGTTCAAGTTAGGTAAAAGTAGAAACAGAAATAAAGGATTTGTAAATTTTGATCATCAAGAAATACCAAAGAATGAGTATTTCTTTAACTTTAATTAATAATTCATAAGAATGGAGAAATCGAAAATGATATGAATCAAAGGATAAGAGTAAGGCGGATGACTGAGAGAAGTGCACCAGAAGTATTGTGTGATCACAGAATATCTAATAAATTATATGGGATGCTTTATAAGCTACTATAAGATCCACCATGCTATATGATATTGAATGTTATACTGTTTTAAGAAGCAACATGTTCATAAAATGAGCGTAGTTGAAATGAAAAAGTTAAGATGAATAAGTGAAAAATAAGGAAAAATACAATACAAAATGAAGAAATTTGTTTAAAAATAGAGGCAGCTCCTATTGAGGAAAAGATGAGATAATGTCGTTTGAAACAGTTTGGTCATATGCAAAAGAGAGCGTAGCTAAAATGAGAATCTCAAGATAATAAGTGGAAAAACAAGAGAAGATGAAATACAAAATGAAGAAATTCGTATAAAGATTAGGGTAGCTCCTTTTTAGGAGAAGATGAGAGAGTCATTTAAGACAGTTTGGTCATATGCAAAAGAAGAAATTAATACACCAATTAGGATGAGTGAAATACATTAAGGGATCAAAAAGAGGTAGAGGTAGAGATAGAACTAAAATAACACCAGTAAAAATAGTAAAAAAGACATGTTAATTCATAATGTGACAGAGCATTACTTCTTTTTTCTTTTTTTAAAGGAGTGAAAGACAGAGTATGACTTTAGATAGAATGAATGACAAAAGAAGAATACATTTGATCCACCTCAATTAGTCTCTTGGCGATGCATACCTAACCTCAAAAGTTTTTGGGAAATGGCTTTGCAGTTGCTATTGTTGTATTAAGGAAATGAAAGGAATGGAATAGAATAGAAAGGGGTAAAGTATTTCCTTCTAGTGTGTTTGGGTGCTATAAATTAAAGAATCGAAAAGAAAGAAATACATAATTCACTCTTATGCCCTTTCCATTTCACGGGTTTTAAAGGGTGTAATTTATTAAAGAATTAAAAGGAAAGAAATACATAATTTTCTTCATATGACCCTTATATTTTATGGGCTTTAAAAGAAAATGGACAGTAACATAATTTCCTTAATTAATGAGGGCAGGGGATCAAACATTCCACCCAAAAGTAAAAATTTTGGACATAGCCCATTGTCTATAGTGGAATGGATAATTCCATTCCATTCCTCAATTCAACATGGTATCAAAACTTACTTTAGCTTCCTCATGTTAACATTGCTTTTAATTTTCTCAACTGTACAGTCTGTACTAATGTACAATCAAGGGACTACTATGCACTTTTTTTTTATAAGGAACTACTATGCACTTTATCAGTCTCCAAAAAAGAAAACAGCTCGGTATTGGTGCCGTGTTGTTCAAAAGTGTGCCTAAAGCACAAAATGTAAAAACCCCAAGGCCAACCGCTTTGCTTGCCTGATAAGTGAGGTGAGTTATTTTTCTTATTATTATTTCTTTGGTAAGTAAGGTGAATTTTATTGCAAAGAGACTATGTACAATAGACACAGAGGAGTCTAAACAATACAAAAAAACTAAATTACGTACAGAGAGACAACAACTCTATAATTTCAAGAAGGGAACTGGTACAAGTTATTGTATGTTATATTTTACAAATATTTCTATTAGAAGTTATTGTAAATTATATTTGAAAATTATGCATTTTACTTCTATCAAGTGCACACTTGCCGAAGTGTGCCAGACACTTTTTAAGTTTTAACAAAATTGTCCTAGGAGCTTGACTGATAAAAATAATGAACAAAGAAAGAAAAAAGAAAAAACAGAGATGCATTGCATTGTCGTACCGAAGTTTGTGAAGCCCCATATGTGGTGGGCTTTGAACTGAATAATGAAGGGTAGTTCATTCCACCAAAGTGGGATGATATAGAAGATTCAACTGATCCTGTTGACTCTGGTGAAGATGTCCCAGATGACCTTGCATCATCTTCCTGTGAGCCAAGAAACAAAGTAAGTCAATAAGAGTTCTATCCAGGAAATCGTTGGAGATATGTATATTTCCAAGCTCCAGCATTTTGTATGCTAAGCCCAAGTTTAGGATTTGACAAAATCATACCTCTAGTTCTGTAGTTTCTAAAAGTGTCTTTGCCCACATATCATCATAACTAACTGAAGGTCTAGCAATGATGTTCTCCTCGTCAACATCAGGAGCATCCGTTCCAACACCGGCAAGAAATTCATTAACCTAACACGAAGTAAATTTGAAATGATCCTTTTGCTCAAAATATTCAATAGTGGCTCAAAATCAAACCAAAAAAAAAAAGGTGTGCAATTCAATATTTAGCAGAAGATTCTGAATAACTCAATATCAAAATTTAAAGGCTACTAGAATCCAAATTCCAGAAACAAGTTCATACACCGCTTGTACCTTCTAATCAACAAATAGTACTGCAAATTTTTTTTAGGCACAAAAATCATTCAGGAAAGAGAAGTAAAAGGCCATTTTCAATTTATGTAAGACACAGTTCGCCCATACCAAGATCAAAGACAATTACATCCAACAAAACTCTAAATGACTTCTCAGTAAAATGGCAAAATCCTTTATAGATCCAAGGAAATCAAATATACAAACCATCGAGGTGGAGAAAAATTTATTTATATATTCACTTATATTTGAATGGCAAATAGTAATAGACATGAGCAAAAAGAGCACGATTATTTTTTACGTAAATAAACACTCGCTAAACTTTTCACTCGTCTCTTCGTGTAAAAGGCCCTTGACTGGTGAACAAAGAACCATAATTTTATGTATAAATTGGTGATATCAATCTTTATGTGGCACAGCCCCATCACAGATTATCCCTGTGCATGAACACACGTGAAGTTCCCACTTCCAACACTCAGAAACATTCAGAATGTTTTCTGGAGAGAGGAAGCTAAGAATATAATGCTCCAGCCCCATGCTTAGTCATTAACACTTTTAAGAAAAATACAAGAGTGACCACATGTACTTTCTAACCCATAATTAAAAAGATGAAAATCCTTTTTTTTTAATTCAACAAGTAATGAAAATTCAGTAAAATGCGGAAAAGGGCAACAAGCTATGTACATGGGAGTATACAGGAGACTCTGTATAAGTCAAAAAGGATACGGAAGTAACTCAAACTGCCCAATTCAAATTTAACAGAAAAGTAAATTCTTACTCTGTTCATTGCTGGTGCATTGTTTCCCAACAAGTCATCATCGCCAAGGTTTGCAGCCCAAGCATTTACTAGGTCATCATCAAGTGCATCAGGCTCAGCAGGGGCAGGTTTAGACTCATAGACAAGGTCAGAAATTCCAGTAGCAACGGCAGGATCACTCAAACCAGTTGATGCACTTATATTGTGCCGTGTGCAATAAATGTCAAGAAGTTTTGCACTTTAGGTTGAAAGAAGAGGAGTGGGTAGAATCAAAGATCAGAAATGTGAAAAGAAAACATTAGAAACTATATTAAACATGAAATTAAAGAAAGATCAGCCACAACAGAACATAAATAAAGCAAATTCATAAAGTTCTCATCAGAATTTCAATCACAAGATAAGACCTCAAAGCATAGATAAATAAAACACTTCACACACTAAAAGAAACACTAAGGTCGTCATTGATCTCAAACTTTTCAATTATGACAGGGGATTATCATCAATCAAGTCAAGCACATATGGATAAATGTGTACCTTATTGGCCCCAAAGGTAGATACTTTGCTCTTGGAACATAACAAAACAAGGAAACTAGATCTAGCAACCTCTCATGGGTTTCATAAAGTTTCTTGAGTTCTTCATCTGTCCATTCTTTTTTAGCATTGTCATGATTCCGTATTTCCCTGTTTATCCACATTGGAACTTTTATGAGTTTTTATAAAACCAATGATACATTTTAACTAAGCAGCAAAAAAGAAAACAATTAATTAAAAAAACAAATACCAAACTCTTACTTGATCAAATCATCTTGCGCTCTGTACATTTCATCCAGAACCTTTATCATAGGACTTATTAAAACTCCAATGCCTGTGCCACTGGCCCCTTGATCTTCCCCATTACTGAGATGCATCTCTGAAAATTGAGACTGCAAACCACCCTGGGCTAAAGTGTGTAAGAATTCATAGATCTGTAGCCTAAAAGGCTCACCAGACCTGATTGCCATGGTTGTAAGAGCTTGAGCAGCAATGATTCGAATCTGCAAGTGTCCATTTAGTACAACCCATATAAGAAAAAAGAAAAAAGTAATATTCAAAAGTATAATGACAATACATAGAGTACTCATCTAGAAAATAGAAAATGACGCAATTAAGGCAGTTAACCTCTTAAAATAAAGTTTAAGTTAGATTAGTTTGACAAATAAAATTCATGTTTGTTAGTCAAAAAGAGACTCATAGCACACTTGTACACACCCATCTATAAAGCACAATAAATTAGGGCAAGGCTTGTCAATGCTCTAACAGACATTATAATTCTAATTATCAACATATAAACACTCCACAAATCATTAAAACGATTAATGTATGATCAGGTGAGCACCGTACTGGCAGGGGTAGGTGGGGAGCTAACCATGTTTAGAATACTAAATGCATCTCAAAGATATATGCAGTAAACAAGTAAACATTGGATGACCACTCAGGTGGGAATTTATACCTCCCAGCTGCCACTGAAAGCACACCTCTGAAGTCGAGTCAATGCACCAGCTAGAGTAGGGTTACGTGAACTGGCAGCAGCAACCATTTTATCTGCATCTAACATCATCAATGCTGTACCAGGTGGGGTTGCAGATTCCCAAGCATATTCAGAAGCAGCATAATTTGCATTTTCTCCAAGAAACCATACCTGCAAATATATTTGCTCCACACATATTAATTCAGCGATCAATAAGGAATGAAATTTAGCCTATAGGACTTGCAGAATAAATTTTTTTTTTTTGATAGATAATAAGAGTTTTATTAATGAGACTTGCAGAATAAATTTTAACTTCAGAACCCAATATATATATATATAGTATTAGTCAAATGCTTACAGCTGCTTGTACTAGCCTCTGTAAGGCCAGAGCCGCCTTTGGATCAGATGCAGAAACACTGTCAACTGAAGTAAGCCCCAACATTGACCCTGGTTGAGGTGGTGGCAGATCAAGAACTATAGTGACTGCCTCTAAAGCTGTGTGTTTTCCATCAGGGCCAGCTCCAACAAGGCATGTCTGGAAACAGAATTATAAAGCATATAAACATCGTTTCTGGATACTTTCAAAGTAACCAAATAAAGCAAAACATGAGGCAACTAAACAAAGAAAGTAGACAGCGTGTTAAGACAGAGGAGATAATAGCCAACAAAGGACAAGCAAATAGTAAAAACGAAGAATGATAATAGCAAAGAACAAGAGAAATGACAACAAAAAACTAGCTATAATAGACCAAGGCATCTAAAGGACTCATTGTATTACATGTGTATCCCCCAACCAATTGATGAGCATACTCCACTTAAAGCTTATTGTACATCATATAATAGTAAATGATAATAATAATATTATAAAAAAATAAAAAAATAAAAAAATTTAAAAAGCAGAAGAAGAAGTTGACTTTATGTTGAACAGAAACACTATATCAAAACAAATGCAAAACCAGTGGGCCGTGGGAGAGTGACCCTCCCTCAACTATTATAGATAGTAACAAATATATATGAGTTGGGTTGAAGTTACACCTAGTTACACATTTTTTAAACCAATGATTTCTATGAAATCTAATGGTTAAAAAATCACTAATACCATGTCATCAATTTAAAATCAGTGACTTAATAGCATTAAATGTCGTCGCAAATCTCTCTCTCTCTCTCTCTCTCTCTCTCTCTCTCTCTCTCTCTCTCTCTCTTGCCTAGACCTCTCTGAAGTCACCTTCACTGGACCCCGTCGTCTTGTTCATCTTCTTCAAATAGATCCATAACACCTAGTGCAGTGAGTACAAAATTGAATTTTTAGCATATACATAAATCACTATAAATCCAGAGGATGCCAATACTCGAAGTTCCAGTGCTTGAAAAGGATTTTTGCTTGCTGCATATATGCATCAGATTTTTCTCATCCATGGCTTCGATGTTTTCCACGAGGAGAGAACATGTTTCCTTCTCATCTTTTTCTGTTGTCACCGTTTTTTTTTCTCCAGCTGTTTTGGCTTGTTAAAGGCGTTGACAAGCTGTAGGAATGGAGTCCAACATCAAGTTTATATTGCCTATACTAATTCTTATCTTAGTTACCCTTGAATTAAAATTTCCACCGTTTAAGTTAAAAAATAAAAAGAGTTTCCAGTTTGATTGATGTTTGATTTTATCATTTATTTGGTAATGGGTTAGATCTATTTTTGGTTCAAAAAAGAAAAAGATGTTACACCAGGCTAGGACTGCCAGTAATGATTCCAAATTAAAGCTTTGAATCCGGCTTTAGTTTTTGCGGTGATGCATAATATTTTGATTGATATGGAAAATACACTGTAATTTAATCCTTGCAACTACAATTCCAACTTCCAAGTATAGTCACCAGAACCTCTATCTTGTTAAGGTACCTCTATCTTGTTAAGGTAGGCAAGACAGCCTGGAATGGAACCTTCAGGGATTTTTTTTCTCTCTTATTCATTGTGCTAGGGGAGGAGCATTTAGTTCTCATTGGAAATAATTAAGGATAGTGAGTCCTGTGTCCAGTGGAGTCTCAAAGAGCTCCAGGTAGCAGTGTTGTTGAAGAACAGCCATTTATCGTTGAGAGAGAGAGAGAAAGAGAGAGAGAGGATGTACCTAGAGAGGAAGGAGGGTGGAGAAAGAGTTAATGCTCTTAAATGATACTAAATCATTAATTCTTAAATGTTGATGACATGTCACTAGTGTTTTTTTAACCATTAGATTTTATAGAAATCAATGGTCTAAAAAAGATGCAACTCTTTTCAAGTTACACCAGGAGTAAGGAGTAACTTGAACCTCTCTCTCTCTCTCTCTCTATATATATGTGTGTGTGTGTGTGTGTGTATGTTACTATCTATATGTTTATCGGAACAGTGAAATTCACATTAAGAATTTGAGATTGCAACAAGTTGGCATTCTAGACATTTGCAGAAGGGATGATTTCAAAAGCTCATTGCAGTGGCTCTTTTCTTCCTGTTTGGCAGGAAAGTCTTGTTCATGGAATGATAACTTTAACTGGGAGTAGTGTCAGTCAGCACAAAGTAATCATTTAAAAGGCATTCTGAGTGAGTTATATCAGATCCATGCGTTCTTTCCTTTAAACCAATGTAAACCATCCTTTCCCATGTCAACAACTGCTTCACACAGGCTGACCATCGATCAATTTATTAGCAGCAATTGCATACACATGGAAGAGATAAAATTGGAAGAATCAATAATACCAACATGCAGAATTTTGCAGTGGGAAATTTTCAAATAGTATTTGGCTGTTTTAAGAAAAGGGTGTTCAAACCCTGGAATAACCCTAAATTGCATAGTACGTATTTGTCATCATTTACATAATTCATTCAAGACACACACAAAAAATGCATAGCCCTCATACAAATGTGTGCGTGTGTGTGTGTGTTGGTCATCAATTTTTCTCCATGTCACTACCTAAAAATACAATAAAACAAAAGAAAAGCAGGAATATATATCTTTTTTGTGTTGATAAATAGCAGGAATATATATCATTAAAGAAATAAAAAGAACTAGAAAAACGTAAGGAAAAAAAATTATAAAACAAAGAGGAACAAACTATTGTAGGTCAAGCTCGCACGAATACCTACTTTCCATAGTAGTTGCAACACATCAGCATCGATCTTCCCAGGAACTTTAGTAGCAAAAATCCTTGCAATTTCAAGAAGAGTGACAGCCATATCTGGAGTTGCCTAATGAGCCAACAATGAAATTGAGGAAAATAAACCATTCTTATTACAGTTGGGATATAGCAACTATGTACACAATATAAAAGGAAGTACACATTCTTGGATAGCCAATGATTGTACAACGGAAGATATTGCTCAAAAAATACGATTCATAATCAGCCTCTTACCACAACTGGTACTTCTCTAGACTATATCATTGACTTTGTCACAAATTCTACCCTTAGCTAAGTGTACGATATCAAAAACTTAATCAAAATTCAAAGTGGGACACGTCTAATGTATTTTCAAACATATTAGAAAAAATTCAAGTTTAGACGATATCCAAAGTGGGAGTAGCTCCTTGAGCAAAGCATCAGTTTTAAGACATTTGAATAACAAAAAATCAACATCAACATCAAATATTTTAAAAACCTTTAATAAGTGAACACAAATATTTAAATACCTAATCAGAAAGTCCCTTTTTAATTGACCACAAATAGAATTAGTACTAGATTTTGCTGTTTTGTCTAACCAGGTCAGTACCAATAAGCATAACAACAGAAAGAGAGGCTTTTAAAATAATTAAAACTAGATTTGCATTGGAGAAGATTTTTATTCCGTTCTTTATATTTTGCATTGTGATTATAGAACTAGAAAACTAATATTTTTACCCTCAATATACATTAATTCTCAAAGGTTTCCATATATAGTGTACAAGAAGTGAAAAATAACAAAAACAAAGAAGTCTGCAGACAAGGCCCCATGAACATCTAGTATCTACAAAGTAGTATTCCCCAAAATATAGGATCCCAGAGCATCAAAAGGCCAACAGATTGACATTTATTTCTCCTAATCAACTCTACCCCGTAAAATGATAGTTGAACAATCAGTATATTAGATAATGTCTCAAATTCCTAATTTAATTTGTTTTGGGTTTCCTTAATGTGAAAGGAAAATCTATTCCTTATCCACCAAGAAAGGTATTCCTTGTCCACCAAGAAAAGTATTCCGTGTCTACCAAGAAAGGTATTTGTGTCCGCCAAGGAATAGGTATTGAAGTCTTATAAATAGGCAACACCACAGAAGGTTTTGTGGCTTTGCCAAAAGGTCCTCCCACGTATGGAGACTTTGGATTAGTTTGAGAGCACCACAATTAGAAGATGAGAGAGATCTCTTTGGCAATCTGTGTTTGCAACTTAGTTATGCATCTTGGAATCTAGTTCCCCTATACCTGCTGTAGACACTATGGAGAGAGATGAATCATCATACTTTTGAAGATGTGGAGCTTTGGTGGTTCAACTAAAGTCATTTTTTGCTAGATTATTGTTCAAACAGTCTCGTATTTAGGGATTTAGTGACATTCTCATTTAGATTTCATTGATTTCCTTTCACTCCACTCGTAATTCCTTTTTCTTTTTCCCTTTTTTTGGCATTCTTTAGACTATCTTATGGTCAATATATAATTATTAAAAGAGATATTGGCACCATATTACAATAATAAGCAGGAAACTAGAAGGTCAAGTTAAAAATTATCGAACCAAATGCATTAGAAGAATGTCTTTGCAATGAAAATTCCATACCTTAAGACGGAAAATATGATTTTTTGTCTTTACATACCTTGAAACGAGCATGCAAGGTGAGTAAAATATCATTCAATAGCGTTGCTGGCCAAGCTGGATCTGAGAGCTCTGATGCAATAATTGATTCTAGTTCATCAAATGAATCATGTGGACTTTGCATCCATATCAATGCCTTGATTACCATTGCTCGAACATAAACGCATTCGCATGCTACTGTTGTACGCACTACTTCCATCAATGAAGCTAGTAAACCTGCAATTGTATCCTTGCCACCTGTTCCATTAGATATAGAAGACGCTTTTCGGGTACCTAGAGACACAGAGAGAGAGAATGGAATGCAATCAGATAAATGATCCAAAATAGAGCTAATTCAAGCCCACCTAAAAAAAAGGTGTACAAATAAAATAAACATAGATCATATATATAAATATTTCACAGTGCAAGTGCAAAGAGCAGAAGAATTCTTCAAAGGAAGAAAGTTTTGCTTAGCTATCAATAACAATTATATGCCAGAAGTAACATCTGAAGTGTTCCAATCCATTGCTGCATATTATTTTGACAAAACCATCTATAGCATAAAGAAATATTGAATTAAACATGACTTTCAAATAACTTAACTAATAAGTGCATACAGAATATACACATTAGATGATGTAAATAATGTCATGGAGGGAGCCAAGATACTAATCTTGCCACATAACTACATTTGCCTATAAACCAGCCTTGCTCTTCCTCTTGCAGTATTTCCCCCACCTCCATGACATAGTATTTGCATCACTTGTATGGGTTATGTACATCCTAGAAACAAGTACATATGCTTCAGGTGCATGTGGCTTTTAATTATTTTTTGGTCACATTTGGTAAATATTTTTCTTAAATAATATATATTTAGGGGGAGGGTTGATGCCATCATAGAAGATCAATTAGTTACAACTTCGTAAATCTATCTATTTAAGATTTTATTTTATGAGGCCCATGTGTGAAGTCCAATTGAAGTAAAAGTAGTGTGATTTCAAAGGTTTAGGTATGAGTCTCTAAGGTTAAAACAGTTTTTTTTTTTTTTTTGGAGGGGGGGGGTGTTTATTTTATTGGTTATTGTCAATTTTGTATTTGGGGGAAAATCTTTAATTTCTGCAATTCCTGCAAATTAAGGGTATTTTGGCCATTTCAGCAATCCTAGGTATCTTAGGTTTCATTTTTTGTTGAGTCCAAGTTAGTCTTTCGTTATGTTTTTAATTTACTAGTTAAACTAGGAGTCCTAATACTATTAGTACAAGATAAATTCTTATATATTTGTGCTCAATGTACTCAAAGGAGGGAGTTGATTAATAAAATTATTGAATGTTTTAAGCATTGAGGCATGTTGACCCTTCTGTGTTCTTTTCTCCCTTTCTCTCCTCTCTTTTCTTCTTTACTTTCTTGTGATTTTGTTCACAAGTACTGTTCATTCAGCCCCTAAATACCATAAAATCCTCTCTTTTCATTCTTCCTTACAACCACAAATCAAGCCCTTTCTTTTACCTATCAAAACCTTAGAACCCCACATACTCTCTTCTAAAAGATAGCGATCAAATTCAAACTGAATTTTAATTCCTAACACAACCCCATAGCCCTTTCTTTAACAATTCTAAACCATAGATTCACAAATTCTCCTAACCCTAAACCCACCATAAGTACACGTAGACTAAATCCCCCATTTGTCCTACATCAGGTTGCAGAAGGCTCTTGCATCAAAAAATCACTCAAAGTCAACTAGAGTTAAGCTACAGTATAAACACCAACCACTATGTAGAAGAAACTAAGCAACCTAAACCACCATATACAACCTTTGCCAAACCAACACAATTTAGCATAGTTGAAATGAGAACATCACAGTTAGATTCTAACATGTACCATAAATGACACTATCCAAGACACGAACCAGAAAGCAAAGAAAAAAAATTACCTTCAGAGTGTGAGTTCTCATTAGTATCTGAATCGTGGGAGTCTGCAGTCTCAGCAAATGAATTAACATGAGCTCCTTCATCAATATCCTGTAAGCCTACAGCAAAAGCTGCAGCCCGACTTTTTCCCATCTCCTGCACAACTCTTGCTGCCATATGAAGTACTGGCCTAGAGAAACTACGGAAAGAACTCTCCAACCTGAATCAAGCAACAACCATTTAACTGAACTTGAGAACTTCAAATAATCCACCACCTGAAGAACCTCACAGAATAAATTTTCTAATACCAGAGAGAGAAAGAGAAAGAGATGTTTCTACCTTCTCATTACAAGTTTAATAAGGGGTTGTGGACGCTTTGCCTTTTGAGATTTTTCTTTGGAAGCTTCCTTTGATGATACAGATGGTGCTTCTGGCAACTTAAGAATCTCTCGCGTTAAACGATACCACCCAGCAGCTCGCTCTTCAGTCCTACAGTATGCAAATGTAAGGAAAACTGTACCCCAGCAAATTATCATAGCAGTGACACTAAACTACTTGCCATGTAATTGTAACCCTGTAAAAGATGAGAATATAATAAGAAGGAAGTGCAGATAGAAAAGTTAACAAAACAAACCTCTCTGTGTTGTCGCTCTTTCCCAATACACATAAGATTGCCTCAAAACAGACTCTCTCGCTAGGATCCAGGAGGAGTTGATATAGCACCGAGTTGAATTGAGATTTAATATCCGGCCTCTCTATTGACAAAAGTTTCAAGAAACCAATTTCTCAAACACTGAAGGAGAGAAATACCACTTGGGATATAATATTTTCAATTACTAACCATCTAGTGCTCGAGCTCTAGCTATTGTATGGCACAACCTGGCTAGTGAAACTCTGGCAAGAACATCATGCAAATGGAGAACATCCTGCAAAGCACCTGCTTCATATAACAACCAAACATGCGAAGGTTGTATGAGAAGCTTGGACAAAAAAAAGTCCTTACTCTCCTAGAAGAAGCAACTAAACCAATAGAAGCAAAACAGAGATTTCTCATTCGCATGATCCAATTAATACTCGAAATAAGTTCAATGCAAAAGTCATCATGTTACACATCTTAGAATAGACTTAAGACTTTTCTTTGCCTCTTATAAGTAGAGCAGAAGAAAAGAAACATCAACTTGCATTAATCTCAGAAACTTAAAAGAACAATAAGGTTTTGGAATGAAATGCTGCCACATGCACCTAACAATTGTACAAAGATCCCAAAAGAAAAAAAGGATTGGACCTAATTTGAACAAAAGCTCAACAGAGTTATCTAATATTTCCCTTCTCCCCACAAGGTCCATAAAATGGGGCACTGGTCAAAATTTTGGCCTCAAAATCAAGAAAATATGGTGAATTGTCTCTAACATGTGTCTTGGCAAAGAAATTCATTTTCATTTGATATCTAGTTCCGTTTCTGTTACTTGACAGCATATTTTCATGAATGTGACACAGCTATACAGAACTGACAAAAATGCAGATACCAAGGGCTAGATGTACTTTATGCACTTGATTTGTTTTTGTCTTTGATGTATACATCCTGTATACTCAGGTGACACCCTTCTTCTTTTTAATATATTCTTATTACTTATCAAAAAAAAAAAGATACCAAGGGCTAGACAATCATGAAAGAGTTTCTGATACGCAACTGTGCAACTCAAAAAATCTGATGAAAAATGGAAGAAATATGCATAGAAAATCATGTTTGCTCTTGATTTGGATTATATGGAATCAAAACCCAGAAACTTCATACGTACATACATACATAAATATAAATAAATATATATGTATATATATATATAAAAATGAAATATTGCAATTATGAAACTTCAAACAACAAATGCTATCCGTAATAATGGTAAGAAGTGGAGGAAGCTAAAAGACAACAAAGATTGATTGGGAAGAATACCTCCAGGCTGTGCAAGCTTTCCTGCACAAGGGTTATACCAGTACAGTGTCAGAATACATTCTAACAACCAACTTTAATTCTAATATTACATCATGTAAACAAAAATGTTCTCATAACAACAAACACCATTAAATTGTGAAAGAGTTTAAGAGTCAAACAATGAAACCTAAGGCCATCGCCACTGCATAAGGGTCTCTAAGAGCTAATTCAGAGAGAATTTCCAATGAATGCCTCACAGCAACAGGATCAGCAAATGAAACTCTGCAGACAAAATAAAACCACCTCATTATTGACAACAAAAAACAAAAACAAAGAAGGAATAGTTAAAAGATATCATCCAACTGAGACAAAAACAAAAAATTTGAATCATAAAACCAGAGTTTCTAAAATGAAAGCTATTGATCCATTGTGACTTACAGCCACCAATGTGCATAAACATGTAAATACAAAGCATGAAAGGTATAAACAAACGAAAACAAAATATATTAGCAAACTGACATAAACAGAAATTAGACTGCAAGATCATAAAATCACAATTAGATATATGACACCCAATATACACAGCTCAAATTCATAAATATAAAAGGATATGGCTTTTATAAGTAATAAAGTTGATTAAATCCCCTAGCTTTCAATGAGAAAAAAATCATAGAATAAGAGCTTAGATCAAAAGGACAAATTGAGCTGCAACCATAAACTTCAGTCATGAGTAAATTGACTGATGAATGTGGCAAGTACGGAGGGAGACGAATAGGAGGACATTTGAATAACAATGACTTCAAAAATGAATGAAACTAAATTAAAATAAATATTAATTTTCTGTTCCCACATTAGGGCTACATCCCCACACCTCTTCTAAAGGAAAATCCACTAACTCAAGGTAATTTACAAAATCTGAGAAATTAGCATTGCTAGTGACATGTTATGGTAGCTTTTTCTCTCATTGGAAAACCTCACTACATTGAAATCACACCCCAAACACCAAGCCTAATCATGTTTCCTTCTAACCATCTTCAATTCCTACTATAGACTAATCCTCTCTCTATTATCATTCAAGCACAAAGGCAATCCCCTCATTTTCCCTTCCTCCTCTCCCAATATATTTCAGGTTTGATTCTGGGCCTTGTAAAAATTAATGAAGGTTTGGAAATTTTTTGGGCTATTATTGTTTTGACAATCTGGGTTATTGATAGCCTCAAACTCCTCATTAGGCCCAACAGGCCATTAGCTCATGCCATGTCTCGAACGTGAGTTTAGGTTTCATTCATATTATTTTGGACCAAAAAACAAATATTTTCCCAGTGTCCAATGGTTGGTCAATGGTCTTGGACAAGCCTACAACCATGGTTAGGTCCAATCCACCATACCAGTTGTTTACCATCCTACCCAATTTCTATCTTAAGCAAGTTTTTGAATGTCATCCTCGGATATGTGCTTTGAATCAAGGAAATAATGATGAAAAAAAACTTATATTTGCATTTTAAAAAGCAAATTAAAAACAGCTTGATAAGTGTGAATTAAATGAAATCTCCAACATACTACTGTCCTATATGCTACATGTGATCAGCACAACGAAACTACTCAAAATGACGTTACCATGCAACAACTGTATGCCATCAAACAATGAAGACCAGAATGAAGAACTTACCCCTGTGCAGCACGATGTAGAAATGCCGGATTTCCAGGATCCAGAGGAAGTCTTCTCAAAGCACTCAGTGCAGCATATTGCAAATTACTCCGAATGACAGACTAAAAATTAAAATAAAAATTAAATCAATAAATAAATAAAACTATACAACCAGTTATCCAAACTCAAAAGAAAAAACAGATAAAGAATTTCATATAAAAATAAGTAGAGAAGAAATGGAAAGCATACTCGTTTCTGAAATTTTTTTTACTTAACCACTTGATATGACAATCAAATCTAAGACACATACAAGCAATAACACAGCTATAAAACTAGCAAAAATGGATGACAAAAAACCAAATCAAAGTCTGGCGTCATTGTAAGGTTCTATATAGAAGTTTGGCTCCTTTGGTTGCTGATTGCAATGTTGATTTAACTTACTAACTTTACAGGAGTCATCATTTTTCATTAGTCATAAACATCACCAGGAATATGAAATGAACAGAAAACTGCATGTCAAACCTGGTACCAAAAATCAAGATACTATAACCAGAAATCAAGATATAATTATTCTTATTTGCTACCAAGATATCATATTAATCAGCATGGTAAGTAAAATTACAAAAAACAAGCAAGGCTATGACATAATAAAGCATAAAACAAATAGATAAGTTAGCAATGAATTATAATTACCTCCTTATCACCACCTTTAGTCCCAAACATGCCCTTCTTACGTTTTTGCGGGCCATCAGCAACCTAAAAATCAAAATATAACGTTAAAAACATGATAGTTTAAAACATGATTTTGATATAACTAGAATAATGTGATGAACAAAAGAACATGTCAAGGAGGAAGATGCGCGCATGCAATACATTCTGAAAAGGCACACATTACAATGTATAAATAAGTTAATACATAATTATCCTGGTAACGTTCTTGAAATCAAAGAATATAATGCCAAATCATTGGTGAGTAATATATTTAGGCAAACCATATATAAGTTCTATGAATGTCAATCAGTTTCACTTCACATCCCAGCTAGAGACACAATGGAGGTTTTCACAATTGAGACCGTTTGGTACAACTTATTTTTCAGCTTTTTGAAAATGGAGTTGTTTGAAAAGACTGTAACTAGAAAAAAGTGAATAAAAAAAGTTGTACTTTGAAAAAGTGCAGTTTGAAACCGCATTACCAAATGGGCACTACATCTACTTCAAAAGTGCAGTTTGAAAAAATGCTTTGGATCATTCATTGAGTTTCAAAACAAACCCATTCTAATGTTGTGGTCTTACAATTCATCTTTTCCAACCTATCAACTTTTAGTATGATCTGATCTAATTATTGTTACGTAGAATTCTCTTTGCATGTACACTAATTCAATTTGGGGCACTCAAGAGATTTGCAATTTAGTTTCTTCTGTAAACTATGGTGCCAGAAGATAAGGAGTAACATGAATGGAGAGAAAGCCCCAGGACTGGATGGTTATTACAAGACTTTCTTCCAGCCATGTTGGAGTATAATCAAAGAGGACACTGTGTGAGTGTTTCAAGTTTTTCATGAACAAGGTACGTTTGAAAAAAGCCTCAATTCTACTTTTATTGCTCTCACTCCTAAAAAACCTAAGCCAGTGAATGCGAAGGACTTCTAAACTGATTGCCAAAATATTAGCTAATAGGTTGAGGGTGGTAGTAGAACATATCCTACTGAAGTGCATTTGTTAAAGGCAAACAAGATTTAGATTCATTCTTATTGTCAATGAATGCCTAGATAGTAGACTAAAACGAGGAGTTCCAGGATTATAATGAAAATAGGATTTGGAGAGAGCTTATGATCAAATTAATTAGACTTTTCTTATTTACATGCTAAAAATATTTGGTTTAAGTAAAAAATGGAAGTTATGGATTTCATATTGTATCTATGATTCGCTTCTAAATTTTGGTTCATGGTAGCCCCATGTTTCTTAATAGCTTGAGCTATTGAGTAAAATGATGGTTAAAGAAGTTGGAGGGGTTAATTTTTAGTTTTATGGTTTTTTTATAAGTGATAATTTGTTGACAATCTTACATTTGTGGAACTAACCTGGATCGACTTTGGTATTTGAGATATGTGTTCCATTGGTTTGAAGCTATACCGAGATTGATTTTTTTTTTTTTTTATATAAGTAATAAGTTTTATTGATATCAAAAAGGAACACCCTAGTACACAGGGAGTGTACAAGGGGTCAAGAAATCAAATACAAAAATTGCAAGAGTCTAGGAAATCAATAAAAGAAGGGAATGATTGTTTTTGCAAAGCAAACAACCAATCCACTAAAGTTACATATATCTAGAAATTCCTCCAAACTAGAAAAATGAGTGACTTTATTAAAAAGAGAGGGAAAAAAAACAAATTCAAATCACATCCCAAGTACACAGGAAGTTTACTATGAAAAAAAAAAAACCAAAAACAACTTAACAGAAAGTGCACAAATCTAAAAACTCTACAAATGAAGAAGAAGACAGGTCACCCAAGCTCAACATCCACTCAAACAGAGTACATGGAAAAAGAGTTCTTTTCAGTTCAAGAGTGGAAAGTTCCTTCCCCTCAAAAGTGTGGCAGTTCCACTCTTGCCAGATCAACCACATTAGGCACAAAGGAGGATCTAAAGATTGGAAGAGACTTTATCTATCCAAGGCAGGTAGAAGTACTTTATTTGTACACTATCAAGGTCTTCAAAGGGTGAGAAAGACAAAATATAGGCCTGATAATCATATTCCTAAGATCTGTCAATGAGAAAATGATGGCCTGATAATCATATTCCCAATCTTGATCATGTCTCACAAAAGTGGATACCAATGAACCCCACCATTGTCATCTCCCATTTTTTAGAGCATTGCATGAAAAGATGCTTGCTTTTTTTTTTGATAAGCAACGAAAATTTTATTAAGCAAAGACAAACAGCCAACCCGAGTACATTGGGAATGTACTACGAGGGCACAAGTCAAGGACCAAGGTTACAACGATCAAGCAAAACAGGAAGGGAAGAACAAGAAATATGACAAAGACCACACTCCAATCGAGGAGAGTGTGTAAAAAAAAAGACTTAATCTCTAACAAAGAGCGCTCACATCCTTCAAAGCTTCTAGCATTTCTTTCACGCTAAATACACCATAACAAGCAATGAGGCACAAGTCTCCACAAAACTATGTTACGATGCCGTCCAAACATACCCTGCCAAGACTCAAACAACCTAATAACCTTGTGAGGCATAACCCAATGGATACCAAACAAACAGAGCACCAACAACCACAACTCGCAAGCTATGGGGCAATGAAGAAGAAGACTCCCCACTGACTCCCCACAACTCTTACACATATAACACCAATCAAGAACTAGCACACATCTTTTGCGAAGGTTATCTATTGTTAAAATCTTACCTAAGGAAGCAGACCATGAAAAGAAAGCTACCCTTGGAGGAACCTTCGAATGCCATATCATTCTCCAAGGGAAGGATAAGTGGGTAGGAGGGTAGAGGGAAAGATAGAATCCTCTAACCTCAAAACCTCTACTCCTAACTGGCTTCCAACAAACCCAATCAGGACCCAACCCCCGCACCGTCGAAGAGTAGACCATATCCATAAACAGATCAAAGGATTCTTGTTCCCAATCTTGTCGAAGACGACGAAATTTAGCATCCCAATGAATCCTCCCACCAGACTAGCACATAACTTCCGCTATTGAAGAATCCTTTGTCCTACTAATACAATAAAGTTCTGGAAAACTCTCTTGGAGAGTACGTTCTCCAAACCACACATGCTTCCAAAACTTCACTCTAGTACAATCCCCCACATCATACAGAAGGAGTTTAGAAAAATTCAGCCAACCACTTCTAATATATCTCCACAAGCTAACACCATAAGCATTGGTCACCTTTTTCGTGCACCAACCACCCCAATCATTCCCATATTTCACCTCAATAACCCTCCTCCATAGAGCATCGATCTCCATGCCATACCTTCATAACCATTTCCCTAACAAGGCAAAATTAAAAATCCTCAAGCATCTAATACCTAGCCCTCCAAGCTGCAGCGGCTTACAGACCTTCGCCCAATTGACTAAATGAAGCTTAGAATCACCACTAATACCACTCCACAGAAAGTCTCGTTGCAATTTCTCCATACGATTAGCCACCTTCCCAGGTAAAGGCAGAAGGGAAAGAAAGTATGTAGGTAAAAAGGAAAGACAGCTAGGAGTAGAGGTTTTGGGGTTAGAGGATTCTATCTTTCCCTCTATCCTCCTACCCACTTATCCTTCCCTTGGAGAATGATATGGCATTCGAAGATTCCTCCAAGGGTAGCTTTCTTTTCATGGTCTGCTTCCTTAGGTAAGATTTTAACAACAGATAACCTTCGCAAAAGACGTGTGCGGAGACAAGGGGTCCCTTTGCCGAATCTCCCTAGAGCTACCAAAGAAATCAGAAGAACTACCATTAAGCAAAATGGAGAATTTAACAGTTGAGATGCAACACGTTATCCATTTTCTCCATTTCTTTGAAAACCCACAGCGTTGAAGCATATACATTAAAAAACCCCAACTCACATGGTCATACGCCTTCTCCACATCCAACTTACACAACATCCCTGGAACACCTGTCTTCAATCTACTATCAATACATTCTGAAGCAATTAAAAATGAATCCAAGATTTGTCTACCTTTCACAAAAGCATTCTGAGAATCTGAAATAAGCCCATGAGCCACCCTTCGAAGCCGATTGGCCAACACCTTAAAAATAATCTTATAAATCCCACCAACTAAACTAATAGGCCGAAAACCCTTGATCTCCACAACATCCACCTTTTTGGGAATAAGAGCAAGGAAAGAAGCATTAAGGCTCTTCTCAAACACAGCTTGAGAATGAAAGTTTTGAAACACTGCCATAATTTCAGCCTTCAAAATACACCAGCAAGACTGAAAGAACGCCATGAAAAAGCCATCCGGGCTCGGAGCCTTATCACCCTTAAAATCACTAATCACCCCAAACACCTCATCCTCATCAAATGGCCTATCAAGCCAAATGGCATCTTCCTCCGAGATACAAGAGAACTCCACATCATCAAGTAAAGGTCTAAGAGCCACATTTTCAGTATATAGCTGCCTATAAAAACGAGAAATAGCACCTGCTATAGCCTCCGGATCGGAAGACAATTCTCCATCCACCATAAGCCTATCAATGGAGTTAAATCTCCTATGAGAGTTAGCTATACGATGAAAGAATTTGGTATTCTTGTCTCCTTCTCTAATACAAAGGACTCAAGACTTCTGCCTCCAACAGATTTCCTCCATCAAAGTAGCTTTTTCTAATTCACCTCGAACTCTCTCTAATTCCAGCCTTTCCTCCTCCAATAAAACTCGACTATCCTCCGTCAACTCTAAAATACTAAGATCTTTCCACAAATTTCTCACCCAATCTTCAACATGTCCAAAAACCTCCACATTCCATTTTTTCAAATCAATTTTCAAGAGTTTCAGTTTATTGGCCAAAACAAAACTCGGAGCTCCTAGGACATTATAAGATTCCCACCAAGATCACACCCTCTCCACAAAACCCTCATCTTTAAGCCACATATTCTCAAATCTAAACGGCCTCCTACCTCTCTGAAAGGAACCACCCTCAAGGACAATCGGGAAATGATCAGATAACAGCCTAGACAAGCGCCGTTGAGAGACAGAAGGAAACTTATCCTCCCAATCTGCAGAAAACAAAAATCTGTCCAGCCTAGCCTTCGAAGCAACTTCACAAGAATTAGACCAAGTGAAAGATCCCCCTTGAAGCGGAATATCAAAGAGGCCTTGCTCAGAAATGAAATTGGAAAACTCCCGCATAGCATCAGTAAAAGAGGTAGAACTAGAGCGCTCAGAGGGGAACCTTACCACATTAAAATCACCACCCACACACCATGGAACATTCCACCAACTGATCAAACCAAATAATTCCTCCCATAAGGACCTTCTGTCTCTCAAAGAATTAGGACCATACACGCCAATAAATGCCCAGACAAACTGATCAAACACGCTTGTAAATTTACAAGAAACCAAAAATCGCCCACTGCTTCCTCCACTTTATTCACAACCCGAGTATCCCACATCAGAAGCACCCCTCCAGAAGCTCCACAAGAGCCTAGAAAAGACCAATCAACATGAAGACCACCCCACAAGTTGCGAATCACAGCTCTAGTTATCAGCTCCATTTTAGTTTCTTGAAGACAAATAACATCTGGCCCCCATTTCCTAACCAGGTTTCGAACCCGAAGCCGTTTATCCCAATCATTCAACCCTCTAACATTCCAAGAAATAATCTTCAAATTCATTGATGAACCACCACAGCCCGCTCCTTACTTGCATTTCTTGATTTAGATGAACCAACCTCCAGATTCATAGAGGTCAATAAATTTCTCAACTCCCGCTGACCTTTCTTCCCCGACTTGCCCTGCTTCATATGATCATCTACTGCCTGAAGCTTTTTATTCTTTTTCCTGGCCTCTATAGCTAACAACAATCCCGTAATTTGCTCCTCAAAACCTTCCAAAGAAGTGCCCACTGATTTTCTAAAAGCCTTAATCCGATTGGTTACCCATTGTGATAAATGGTTGCTATCAACCGTCTCCTGACACCCAACCCCCTTCTCAAAATTATACTCCAACTCCAAGGGGACTTCTGTGGCCAAAGGAACCACAACTAAAGGCCTGCCACTCATCTCCCTAGACATCGACCTCTCATCAAAATCCCACAACTCCTCCTCTGACCCAGTAACAATAGACAAAGAATCTACTAACCCATCTACTAACCCATCACGATCCTCTGCCCAGCTACCCATCTGACCTTCATCCCCTTGCTTTTGGCTGCATCCAATTTTCTTCTATTTTAGATTTCATAGATCAGCTGAATTTTGCATGTATTTTTTAAGTGAACCTTCTTGTATGCAACTTTTATACTAAAGGTTTTCGTTCATTCTAATAAAATCTTAGTATTACTTATCAGGGGGAGAAAAGACAGTCCTTTTTTTTTTTTCGAGAAAGATTAGTTAGTTAAGTTAGCAAGGAAATTCTAGTGTGCTAACAGGTCTAAGATCACCAACGGTATACTAACAAAACGGCCTAAGTCTTGTTAGTCTAGCGAAGGCTTTAAACCTTTATGTTAGTTACTAGCTTATCGATGTGGGACTCAAGGTCACATTTCTTTTTTGAGAAGACAGTCCTGATTCAACATAAACAGCCTACTTGAATAAAGCCTACCACTGTCCTACTTTTTTTCAATAGGTACCTAGTATTGTCCTATTTGTGACATTAAACAAACACCACCACCCCCACCCCCACCCCCACCCCCCAAAGAATTTATGGAAAAGCTCAGCAAGTGCTGTTGCTCAAAGGTGTTTCCACTTTTTTATGACATCTAATTACATCAACAGACCTAAGAAGTTTTCACCACATATTTTAGTCAACTATTTTTTTTTCCTTTAAAATAAACCAACATCCACTTGATCCTCTAAATTGATATTTGCCAAAAATATATTATATCGAGTTCTAGAAGTGCAAAAATTTTAGCAAAAAATTTTTATGTGCTCTAAAGCTTCATATCCCAGTTCAAAAGCTTCTAAAATTCCGGAACATCATTACTCAGTCCTTTAATCATGAGTTACCATTACTTTTGACACTCATCAATGTGTCTATGTTGTCTCAAGCTAGTGGACACACCATAAAACTTCAACATTTTCTCCACCAATCAAAATCTATTAATGGGAGCACAATAACAATGTTCCACCTTTTCCCCATAAGAATCAGTCATCCAACATGGTATTACAACTGGTTTTTCTCTATTCTCTCCAGTTCAAGCCATGGTATCCCCTCTTTCTGTTAATAATCCTAGGATTGTAAATCTGATTTTGTTGTGGGCTCCACAAGCAGTTTCATGACTTATAGTGGTTGATCGTTAATTGTGAAACTTAAGTTTTGTATGAGCACAATCTTTGATGATAATTGGTTATCCAAGAAGAACAATAGGCCAAACTTGCTCATTACTTGCGTATTCTCTTTCACCACCAAGTTAAAAGAAAATAAAAATTACGATTATACAAACATTAGTGATGAAGGACAAGGGGGAACTAAGCAAAATCAGATTAAGGATTTCTGGCTCAGATCTGGGCAGTGCTGGTATAGCTTCAATTTTGAGGAATTAGGGTAGTGTGAAAAAGGTTGTAAAATAATAAGGATTATAGGGTTTCCAATGGAGGGAAGGAATAGTAGTATTTGAGGATGAAACAAAAGAGAAAAACCAAGATTTGAGTTGCATTCTGGTGCTGTGAACAGTAACCGTGTGAACAGTGATGGGGCTTTTGAGGGTTTTTTAGGGCTTTTAGATGAATGTGTGCTTTAGGGTTTTGAAGTTTTATATTTTAGGGTTTAAAAGGTGAATATACAAATGGTAAAATAAAAAATAAAATAAAAACATTAAATAAAAAGATAAACTTCCAGGCATCACACCTAAACTTCCTAAGCATCACACCTCGGAGAAGGTTGCATGTTGCATCACACAAACCTCTGACAAGCTTCACAGCTTCTCTAAAAATCTGAAAAACTTAATATCAATAGAAAGCATTACATCCCTTTAGATAGAAGACTAATACTTATTCCTAGTAGAACTTGGATTTCTTAAGAAATTACAAAATTGCCCGACTTTAAAAAGAAAAATAAAAAAATTTGCTTCTCACTGCCTGCATCAATTAGCCTCTAGTAAATGCAAAGAACAAGAAGAAAGTAGCATTCTCTAGGTAGACATTTATGGAAGGAATCAAAATAGGACAAACCTGATCAAGTATGCCAAATACAATTTCGTACAATCTGGACAAAATATCAGAGTTGCTTGAAGTAGCATATGTAAGAGCCTTTAAAGCTTGCAATCTCCGTGCATGAACTTCAAAAATGATGGATGAAAAATGTCAAATCATTATATATAACCACTTTAAATAGGAGTCAAATTCCCAATCTCAAACATAACAACCACTTAATTAGTAAGGAAGGACATTTTAAAAAGAAAATGCAATCACTTTCTTCCCTTTTGGATGATAGTTTCAATTTTGCAAACTAAAATAACATTACAACTTTTGATAAGAAAAATAACATTACACATATGTTACCATTTTCTCAAACCAACCAAGCCTCTATATCGTTTGAATTAGGCTGGCTCCTATAACCACCTTAAATTGAAGCCATATTTCCATTTTTATAAGTGACAAGCAGTTTTTTTGTAACAATGCCATGGCCAATGAGCTCTAGCTCAAATGGCACCTCCTCCACTTATAAAAGTAAGGTGGAAGGTGAAGTTGTAAGTTCAAGGCCACTGGTTGCATGTGCAACTTACCAATCAAAAAATTGTACGAAAGGACAAGTTAAAGAGACAAAGAAACCATTTTCTTTGGGCACCAGTTTCCATCTTGCAATGGAAAACAAAATTATACCTATGTTACCATGAGTCTATCACATACTTGAGATAAATTTAAGTAGTCATTTGGTTCAAGGTAATCTTTTAGGATTCTCGGAACCTGGGCACTCTCATAGTTGGTTGCAAATAGCTTAAGGAAATCCAGATGCCTATGGTCATCTAAATTCCTACTAATCCTCACCTTTTGGGGAATGTGGATTCCCTTTTAAAAAGATCAATATCCACATTCCCATGGTTAGGGAAAGTTCTACTTTCTTCAAAGTAACAATTATACCACCAAAGTAATAACCTTTAACTAACTAGAATATAAATTTTCTCATCAAGTGTTCATGCTATGTATTCAACCTTTTTTTTTTTAATTCAATTGTTAACATAAATGGGGGAGTGGGGGATGTACCGTGGGGGCAAAAATCAAGAACTAAAATTACAATGATCAAGTAAAACAGGAATAAGAACAAGTAAAATGCGATAGAGCCACACTCCAAACAAGGAGAGTATGGCAGAAAAAAGATTTAATCTCTGGCAAGGACCGTTCACATCTCTAGAAATATATATATATATATATATATATATATATTATGGTTATATTCACCATTATTTATTGTTATCTCCTATTTGGAATTAATTGTGCCTCAAAGAACAATATTATGCAGTAATTTTTCTCGAATTAAAACTATGCTGGTACTATGCACTCAAACAATCATAAAAGAAAGATAGAATGATCAGAGCAAGCAGAAGTTCAAAAGAAATTTCACATGAAAAGTTAAACAAAGAAATGACTTTACATTCAACATCAGCATTCGAGGCTTCTGCTGTAAGCTGTTCTACTATTCGGGGTACAACATCAGCTCTAGTCACCCCCCCAACAGCATCAATGTCAGCCAGAGCATCCCAATTTGGAGTAGGAATCCCACCACCTGTGCTTAAACCTTGTGCTCCTGTATCTGATAAAATTCTGGCCAAGTAATAGTAGACATACCGTAGAACACTCCTATCTTCACACTGCTGATTGAGCTGCAGAAAGAAAAAAGAGGGAGATTAAAAGAGAGAAAACATACATCATCAACACAGTAACCAAGATTGTTTCACTCCATGACAGGTAAACGTGTCAATGCCAAATGTTAAAGTTGTCATAGTATAAATTCAATAATAAGTAATACAATCAGCATAGCATACACAATTTTTCCACTTTCCAAATCAAGTCGCACCAATAATTCATATGTGATATCTAACCATAAAGGAATTAAAATGACAGGCAGAAAAGATATCCCTTTTCTTGTTAACCACAAAACCTTCTTTTGTTTATTCTGTTTGCTGCTCCTAGAAATTTTAATTCTCACTATTCATATTCTGATCAACCAATTCTTTGTTAAGTAAAATATTTATCAGAAGTAATAAAGAGCGCTACCATGCACACATGGAGCATACAAGACATTCCCCCCCCCCCCTACATATATGTTAAGGCAGGGGAAAAAAAAAGATGACTTCTCTCTTTTCCATATAGTCATTAGCGTCCAAAGCTATCACATTAAAAAATCACCAAACCAATGTTCTGAAAAAATATTAATGAATTTTCAAACAAAAGGTTTTACTATTATCTATTCTATAAATGCCATAAAGATCCCAACACTGCACCATGAGCAGGTCAAAGTCCTCAACTATCTCATACCCAGAAAGTTCAAACTTTCCAAAGCACATAAAACAGTATTTCATTGTAGATCATATCTTTAAATCATGCAACATCAAACAGAACAGGCCATTACAGAAACAGTTTTACTTTTAAATAATAATTATAAAAAAAAAAAAAAAAAAATTTAAAAAAAAACCCTAATTCTTGCTAAACAGGGAATGACATCTAAAATGAGAGAACAATAATAAGAGGCATCATACCATGAGTAGAGATGGCGCCAACGAAGGGTCAACAGAATTGTACACAGCAAGTTTGGGAAACACATGATGCAGCAACTGCTTCTGAGAACTTTTCTATACACAAGCAATGACAATTAAGAAAGAAAACAATAAACAAATAAGGAATGGAATTTTCCAATCAATATAATAAACAAAAAACAGCTTAGCAAATCACAAGGAGGGCGAGGCTGATGCTTACTTGATCAGACGTAGCAGCCAGTTCATGAATACTCCTAGCAAGTTGCGAATATGAAACAGGCTGTAAACATGAAGCAAGTTGCATTTAAGCACCAATACAGCAAACCATACAATCCAACCAAAAAACTAATTTACCAACAAGAGATTTTTCTTGTCTCTAATTACATGCACACTCAACTCTGCCTATGTCTATGCTTATTGTCATTTATTTTGTCAATAAACAGTCCCAAGCGCCAAAAAAGGAGAAGGGTTGTTGCAGTAAGTTGATGGCCAGCATAAAATTTAGTTACTCTATTATGAATGGATCTACTCAAGTGTTTCCACAAAAGACCCACCAAACAGAGCCTAAAACACATGAGTAGATCTTTATTTAAAAATTAAATTAAATTTAGGAACAGAGAGAGAAAGAGCAACTCCACATTCTTAAAACGTATTTCAATTTTCTCACAGTTTCTTTTTTTTTTCTTCTCCAATAAGTAACAATTTCAGAGAGAAATCTGAATTGTGTTATATTTCGCAACATTTTCTCAGTAATCAAACAGAGCCTAAAAAAGCTGAATAGATCTTTTTTAAAAAAATAAATAAACTTTAGGAACAGAGAGAAACAGAAAAACTCTACACTTTTAAAGATAAAATCTGAATTGTCTTACGTTTTGCAACATTTTCTCAGTAATCAAACAGAGTGCGAGAGATAGAATTGGACAAAAACTAAATATCATCTCGAATTTTCTCACAGTTTCTGAGCTACCAAACAGAGAATGAGATTCTAAAGAGAGAGAGCAACTCCACATTTTTAATTCACATTTCGATTTTTCACAATTTCAAAGAGAAATCCAAATTGTCTTAAGATTCACAAACATTTTCTCAGCAATCAAACAGAAAAGATAGATAGAATTGGACATAGAACTAAATATCATTTCCAATTTTCTCACAGTTTCTCAACTAGAGAAAACTGAAACATTTTCTATCTTCTAAAAAAACCTGAATAGATCTTCTAAAAAAAAATAAAAACAAAATTTAGGAACAGAGGGAGAGAGAGAGAGAGAGAGAGAGAGACTTCACACATTTAAAGATAAAATCTGAATTTCCTAAGTTTCGCAACATTTTCTCAGTAATCAAACAAAAAGAGAGCGATAGAATTGGACAAGAACTAAATATCCTTTCGAATTTTCTCACAGTTTCTCAACTACCAAACAGAGAGTGAGATTCTGAAGAGAGAGAGAGAGAGCGAGCAATTTCAAAGAGAAATCCAAATTGTCTTAAGATTCGCAAACATTTCCTCCGTAATCAAACAGAAAGAGAAATAGACAGAATCGGACACATAAACTAAACATCATTTCCAATTCTCTCACACTTTCTCAACCACCAAACAGAAACCGTGAAAGAGTTACCTTCTTTCTCTGATGCTTCTGAGGCATGATATTGGTACGGACTGGATGGAGAGCAGCCTTAGCAGCCGAAACGGTGTCGCTATGGATCTGCATCAGCGCCGATCGCTTCGACCTCTTCTCCCCGGGCGGCTTTCCCAGCGCCGTCGGAGCCTGAGTCGCCGTCGTCGAAGACGGTGCTGAAGCCGCCGACGCCGGAGCTGGAGCCGGAGTCGGGTCCGCCGTTATCAGATCCATCAGAGTCGTACCCGACGAGTCCTGTAGCACCACAACAACAACAACTCGTATGTGAGTTTCGATTCAAAAATTTGTTTTTTTTTTAATTTATTTATAAATAAATAAAAGACATGTAGAAATCAAGCAGTGGAGGTGGATCTGAGGGGATTGTAATTACAGCCATTGCGTGCGAAAGCTTGTGAGCTGTAATTGGAAGAAAGAGAGAGACGACTCTTCTTCTATTCGGTTACTATGACCATATCATCGTCATATTATTATTCTATGTTCGTCTCTATGTTAAACATGAACAAACAACCATATGACTATCTCCTCTATACGACCCTTTTAATATTTTCTTCTTCTTTTTTTCTAATAAATATTCTTTTTGCTATTTGAGTTACTTTTTATTTTAAGCATTCCAATTTTGTTAGATTTTATTAGTGCTAAAAGGAGAGGTGTATGGTTTATATTATTTACTGGACTCTGAACAAGAGCTCTTCTATATTTTTTGATTAAAGATTTAATATTTTGTCATGATTATAATTTGAAATTATTATATTTTTGGATAAAAGTATATTTTTTTGTGTTTCTTTTATACAATTTGATACTTTTCCAAATTGTATAGTTTGTGTTCTAAATTCAGTCTGTGTTCTATTGTAATAGTAATCAAAGAAAAGCACCGTCCTATTGTAATCAAAGAAAAGCAACTAGAGCTTTAAGCCTTTAACCCACAAACGCATATTAAAAATAAATAAAAAAGATAATCATAAGAAAATAAAGAAATGAAGAAGACTCAAGGTCCAAATAATTAGAAAGCTATTGATTTCTTTATAAAAACAAAATAGAAAAGAGCAATGTACATTGACATACCTATTGAACCGGAACAATTAGAACTGCACTTTTGTTTTTGTAAGTAAAGTTTTTTCTTTTTTGGATTTTGAAATTAGAAAAGATGATGATGATAGTGTAGAGAAAAAGAACATAGAACTAAGAGGAATTGAGGAAGAAATAAACTGAAGAAGTTGAGTAGTCCTATTTTGTAGGCAGTGTTTTACATGAGAGTTAGAAATTATTTTTAGCATGTTATCCTTAAGTTTTATCTCTACTTTTTAGTATTTTTTTTTCTTCAAAATCAAAACAAAGAGATTTGAGGGAAACTAAAAATAAAAATAAAAACCAAACGTGAGATGAAGGGAATGGAAAGCTCATTCCCTTATTTGAGAGTTTAAGTGAGAGGGAATAGAATGGGTAGGAGGGAACACTCATTCCTCTCTATTCTCTTAAAACCTCAAATTTTCATTCTTCCCGAAATTGGGAGGGAATGGAATTAGATTTAATAATTTTTTTACTAAAACTCCCAAAATACCCTTATATATTCAACTCTTTATTTTAAAATAGGGGTCTAATAGTAATATTATCATAAAATGATTCCATTTCATTCCCTCCATGTTGCTCCTAAATAAGATTACTTACATTCTATTCATTTTCATTCTTTTCCATTCCTTTATTTTAAAACATCCAATCAAGGTTACTTAATTCTATTCCATTCCATTCTTTTCCATTCATTTCCCTCACTTAAATACATTCCATTCCTTTCCATTTCTTTATGATCATTCCATTCCGTTTCCTTATGAACTCCCAAACAGAACCTAAGGAGCAAGGGAAATTGGGTATTAAAAAAAAGAGTCAAGTCTTTTTTTTTATGCAAAAGAGAGAGAGAGAGAGAGAGAGAGAGAGTTAAGTCTTGATAAAAGGAAAAAAAAAAAAAAAAAAAAAAAAGGAAAGAAAAGTGAAAACGTGGAGTAATGCTTAGTTTGAAAACATAAGTCTTGGAACTTCCTTAGGCACCTACATGCTAGAGCAACGATACTGTGAGTCTGCCTTGGGGATTTTAATGAGATATTACACTCCATCGAGAAGCAAGGCTGTCTGCCTAAGCCATTGGCTCTGAAGCTCGCTTTTAAGGTAACCCTTCTTCAGTGTGGCCTTGAGGATTGGGGATTTCAAGGACACACCTTCGCATGGCGGAATGGCCGTCCAGGGGACACTTTTGTGCAAGAAAGGTTAGATAAGGCTTGTGCCACCACACCGTGGCAGGTGATGTTTTCGAAGGAACAAGTCTTCCACTTGCAAGTATCATACTCAGACCATGACCCGATACTCTTGAATACGCAGTTGGTTACCCAGCAGTATCAGGCTCGAAAAAATCAACTTCACAAGTTTGAAGAGAGATGGGTAGCACACCTAGATTGTGAAAATGTGATAAGAGAAGCTTAGAGCCGAAACCCGCTAAATGGCAGTCCAATGTTCCAACTGTTTGAGAAGATAAAATATTGCCACCATAATCTGGTTGCATGGAGTCGTAGAACGTTCGGCAACACAAAATCCAGGATTGAAGAGAAGTAGAATGAATTGAGGGAGCTTATCAACCTAAGGTAAGCAACAAACTTGGAACAGATCCATAAGGTGAGGGATGATGTCAACGACTTAATGCACCAAGAAGAAGTGTTTTAGCGGCAACGGTCAAGAGCTATATGGCTTCCAGCGGGAGATAAGAATACTAAATTTTTCCACAAAAGAGCCAGTCAAAGAAGAAGGAAAAACCAGATTGACGGAATAACGGATAAGGGGGGTGTGTGGAGAACTGAAGCGGCGAATATAGCGGATATGACAGAGAGATATTTTACAACTCTCTTCTCTACTTCCTACCCAAACACTATATATGAGGTGGTAGACTCAGTGGATGCAGTAGTCACAGAGGAGATGGACCAAAATTTGCTTCAACCCTTCGTGGGTGAGGAAGTACGTAAAGCGCTCTACCAAATGCATCCTTCGAAATCGCCTGGCCCAGATAGTATGTCTCCTTTCTTTTTTCAAAAGTTCTGGCACATTGTAGAGGGGGATGTCACTGAAGCAGTCTTATCTGTATTGAACTCGGGACACTTTCTAAGCAAAATGAACTTTACTCATATTTTACTTATACCAAAAAAGAAAGAATCCCAATCCATGTCAGACTATCGCCCCATAAGCCTAAGCAATGTGATTAGTAGGTTAGTCTCAAAGGTTTTGGCCAATAGAGTTAAAACTATCCTACCATATACTATATCTAATGCTCAGAGTGCTTTTGTCTCGGATAGACTTATTATTGATAATACTTCTGTAGCCTATGAGATGTTGCACAGGTTGAGAAATAGAAGGGAAGGCAAGATTGGACACATGGCAGTGAAGTTTGACATTAGTAAAGCATACAATCGCGTGGAATGGGAGTTCCTACGTAAGATAATGTTGAAAATGGGCTTCGATGAAAGATGGGTTCACTTAGCTATGCAATGTGTCTCAACAACAAGCTACTTGGTGCTACTAAATGGAGAACCACAGGGCCTCGTCTCACCCTCAAAAGGAATAAAGCAAGGCAATCCTTTGTCACCTTACCTTTTCTATTTCGTGTGGAAGGTTTATCATCTCTAGTCCGCAAGGCAGTAGAAACTCAACAAGTTAGGGGGCTAATGTCATGCCGTGATGGAGTCAATATTTCTCATCTCCTATTCGCCAACGATAGCTTGCTGTTTTGCCAAGCCATCCCTTCGGAGTGTGATCGACTGCTGCATATCTTAAGTTGTTACGAGCTAGCCTCGGGTCAGGCCATCAATAGACAAAAAAAAAACCATATTTATTAGCCCCAATACCAAACCGAACCTGAGAGAAGAAATCAGCCACATGTTCAATGCCCAAGTTGTCTCCAACTTTGAGAAATATCTTGGATTGCCGATGGTGGGGGGGGGGGGGGAATAAGATAAATACATTCAAGGAACTATGAAAACGGATCACCAAAAGTGTCGCAGGGTGGAAAGAGAAGCATATATTGAAAGCGGGTAGAGAAATCTTGATCAAAACAGTAGCACAGGCGATACTCACTTACTTAATGAGCCTGTTTAAACTACCCAAGGTGCTTTGTGATGATATAAACTCTATCCTAGCCAAATACTGATGGGGACAATCAAGTAATGACAAAAAAGTTCATTGGATAAGGTGGAGCAAACTATGTGAGCCAAAGGCAAAGGGTGGAGTGGGCTTCCGAGATATTACTACCTTTAACCTAGCGATGCTTGCAAAATAGGCATGGCGCTTGATTCATCACCATCACTGTAGTGACCCAAAAAGCCACATTGCTTAGGGAAGCACATGGGAATGTGTTTATAAGAAATGACCTCCCTTCAATGTGTAGAGGCCTTTTCCCCCACTGTTGTGTGTTTTGAGGGAGAACAAAATCGTAAGAGGTATGAGACCCCAAAGTGGACAATATCTACACAGGTGGGGTGGGGTCGTTACAAATGGTATCAGAGTCATGCCCTAGTCGGAAGTGTGGGCCTCACATATGAGGACGCGTGTGCCCGTAAGGGGGGTGGATTGTAGTGACCCAAAAAGGGGGGTTCTTGCATTCCATGGAATCCCACATCGCCTAGGGAAGCACATGAGAATGTGTTTATAAGAAATGACCTCCCTCCAATGTGTAGAGGCCTTTTCCCCCACTACTGTGTGCTTTGGGGGAAAACAAAACCGTAAGGGGAATGAGGCCCCAAAGCGGACAATATCTACATAAGTGGGGTGGGGTCGTTACAATCACTCTCTAACGTACAGGGTTTACAAAGCACGCTACTTCCCGACATGCTCTTTCTTGGTGGCTAACCTGGGAATAACCCATCTTACGTATGGAGAAGCTTTGTTACAGGCTAAAGATGTCATACTAGAAGGATTGGTGTGGAAGATTGGAGACAGTACCACCGTGGAAATTGTGAATCATCGTTGGCTGCCAAGAACCCCATGCTTTCAAAGGGTGGGAGCTAGACCACTTTTGGCGAAGGAGTTTGTGGATGAAGGTACAAAGCAATAGGACTGTGATAAGATTGCCCAATGGTTTGAGCTACTCACATACAGGGATATTTTACGTATCCCCTTAAACAACATGCATGCAAAGGACACCTTGACATGGAATGAAAATAGAGGTAGGTCTTTCTCCCTTAAAACAATGTACAAATTGGCGATGAGAGTTCAACACCCATCGTCAGGTGACCACTCCCTAGCGAGGCAGGACAGAAGAGTGTGGAGATCTATCTAGGCTCTCAATACCCCACCGAAGGTTTGGAATTTTCTATGGAGAGCTTGTGCAAATATTCTCCCTACCCGGGCCAATCTGCAGAGGCGCAAGGTGAAGGTGGATGCTCACTGCGCAATATGCCGACATCATGAGGAAACGGTCAGTCATATACTCTGGGAATGTCCGTTTGCGACAAATGTGTGGGCACTGTTTCTAGGAAAGGTACAGAAATGCCGTGCACAAATCCCAGATTTTTTCTTGTTGGTACGAAATCTTGTGGCAAAACTGACAAAGAAGAAATTGGAGAGCTGGGCCATTACAACGTGGGCAATATGGAATGCAAGAAACAAGTTTTATTTTGAGGACACTCAGGTACACCCCGAGGCTATCTTGCGTGGGGCAATGTCTTTTCTTGATGAGTACCAAAAGCTAGTGGTAGACCAAAGGACTTAATAGCTGATGTTTTTAGTTTTTTCATGTTGCTGTCATTGTTGTATGTCTTGTCCATGGGTTCAGACTAGCTAATTCAGCATAGCTAGCCCGTGGACCCCCCCCTTTTACTTACACTTGTATAGATCTATTTATTTGAATAAAATGATTCTACCTTCCTCAGTTCAAAAAAAAAAAAAAAAAAAAATCAGTTAAACGTGGGAGTTAAACATTACCTATTTTGTAGGCAAGGTTACATGTGGGAGTTAAAAATGTATTTTTATTATGTTATCCTCAAGTTTTATCTCTACTTAAATTTATGTTGTAAGGGTATTTTGGAACCAAAAAAAATGTCTAGCCCAAACAGGAAATCCCCTTAAATAGTAGTATAGATATAGGTAAAGTGTAATTTGGAAAATGATGATCCTCTTTGTTTAAAATTAATCATTTCATTGTTCAAATTATGTATAACAAAATCTAAAAGTGTATCTAGTACCACTTCATTTAAAATTTTAAATAATGTGGTACTATAGAGATAGTCAGATCTAGGAATTGAGTTCTTAATGGTGAAATTGGCATTATTTTGTTGCTTACCCTGTTACCCATTAAGTCATTACTAGGGGTGTCCACAAGTCGGGTCGAGTTGGGTTTGGGCTCATCCTATACTTGACCTGATCCCATTAGGTTGCTGAAAACAAGACCCACCATCAACTGGAGAGCAGCAACAAATTGAATCGATTTGATTTTGTTGGACAACACTTGTGCAAAGTCATCCCTACTCCAACCAAATCTACCCAAAATCCTCAATTTCAGAATTCACAACATCTAAGTTCCTAAATCCTAACATCCTATGACAAATCTAAAACACCCTCAAAATCATGGCATCCCTCTCCCAAAAATTAATAAAGGAGGTTGTTCCTTTGGCATGAAGTCAAGTAAAATACACAAATTATAAGATGTATTTTGGTTCTTATTAACAATGGTTTTCCTTTTGAGTTATTGAATATTTACATTGATTATTGGTAATTTTATGTGGTATATATTTATAAGCAGTATGCCAAAATAGGCCGGTACTGAAATAGTTCCAATTGACAAACCAAAACAAAGTCCGAAAAATGGTATTCAGAACTTTAGTCCTCGTTACTAAACAAGTTAATATCATCAACAACAAAACATTATGCATTAAAAAAAATTCCCAATAAACCGTTTGCTAACCAAGAAATCACCATATGATTTCACTAGATTAAACTAAGTTGAAAATCTAACTATGAGAGATTTTCCACATTAAACCTCTTTCATTGGTGTCAACTGTTCAATGTTCATCATATTTGTCAAAAAATGATTATAAAAATCCCATACATGTCAATACATGAAGATGAATATTTGGCATATGATGTTAGAGTAGGCTCGATATGCATCACCAAGGTTGTACCACGTGTTATCTTCATGCTTGCAAAATGTTAGTCTTGATAGGTTGCCTTAAGTCACCACTAGAACAAAATTCTTGCAATGAGATAATTTGGCATAAAATCATATTTTGAAGAGACAAATTTAGCGTGATAATTCTAAAGATTAGCTTAGTGGTGTAATAAAGCTTATATTGACGAAGGTGGTAGGCGACCGAACAAAGTTTTTCTCCAAACTAATTTAGAGAGAAACCCTTCAAACTCCTCATATATCTTTATATTGAGTGTGAATTTTGAAAATTTAACTGTTGGATTGCATGTTCTTATTGTATCCTTCATGCTTGAAAATTTTCAGGAAAATCAAAAATCAATTGCTTTGTCATTAAACAAATATTAAAATTTCAAGTTTTTGTATTCTAAAATTGTGTATAAAAAATAAGTTTATGATCGAATAGTAAATAATATCCGATTTGAACAAAATTTGATATGCATGTTAAAAACATAAGGAACATGAAATTTAACGGTTAGAATTTCAAAATTCAAACAAAAGAAGAGATATATGAGAAGTTTCAATGGTTTCTCTCCAAATTAGTTTGGAGAGAAATTTTGTTCGTAGGCGACCTAAGCTAGTTCATAATAGGTTTACTCTATTAAAGTGTAATTTTCCTTATATGTAGTGAACTTATTATTGAGGAAATAAATGGCTATTTCGCTTCATTTTTCCTCAACTAGTTGTTTGTGTATCAATCTCATGTATTTTTCTGTAATGTTGAGGTGTGGGAACAAAATTTTATAGGGTTAGTGAAACCAACACTAGTGGGTTAAGGATATACAATTTGATTTTTTTTTTTGAATGCCTTTTGGCAATTCACCTCCTATTCAAATTTGGTATTCCTTTTTCAAGAGTTTGAATATGGACTCATACATTGAGAAGAGTTCTGCAATGAATCAAGCAACACAATTGACCTTTCCTTGGAAGTTACAAACTTCATTTTTTGTGGTGAGAGTGGACATATCATTGATAGTATATATTTTGGCAAGATCCATCTCTCTTTTCTTTTTATTTTTTCCCTTCTTATTATAATAGTCTATAAGTTGCCCCAAAAACACATTTGTTTTGATTTATATGCAACTTAAATTTCCTTAGTGCTAGAAGAGTTTCCAAAGGTCAACAATGTGTAATCTACATATAGTTCTATTTATTTGTGAATTATGCCACAAAATAACGACAATATGTTGCTCATATGTTTTTTAGCCTGAGAGACACAACATGGTTCTTTATGCATTATGCCTAATGCGTGATTAACACAACGTTACTTAGGTAAGGAAACCAAAAGTAAAGATAGGAAATTGAAAGGAAATAAGTCGATTTAGGAAATCATGAATAATATAAATTTTTTAAGTACACTTTTTTGAATACTAAGCTCTAAAAGCTCTCTTTTAATAAAGGAAAATTTTTAGATACAATACCTTATATCTTATATCTTAGGTTTCCACGTTAAAATTAAGTCGCTTGGCTATTTAAGAAAATCAGTGAACGGTGTTAAAACACCTTCTATTTTCTTGTCATAAAACTTATGTCCTCTTTCTTTGACACGTTGAACCCAACAAGTTTTCTCTTTCAGTCCTTCCCCTCTCCTTGCTAGTAAAGAAGCGTTCATGGCCTCTTGTCTCTTGAACACAAATCAAGCACTAGGTTACATTTAATTGCCGATCTTGTTGCTTTCTCATTGTAGATTTCCTTTCAACTCTCTTTTTTTCACCAAATTTGTCAATAAATAAAACCCTAATTCGATTGGTAAGATGATTTTTTTTAAGGCAAAAAACGAGTCAAAGTGATAGGCATTCTCTTAAAACTTAATCTCTATGAGTAATGTTGATTGGAGAGGTTTTAACATGTGGAGAGTTGTTATCTACAAAGGTTGGTTTGTTTCTCAATAAAATTCTTTGAACAAATCCTAGAAAATAAAGAGAAACAGAGAAAGACAGATGCAGTGGTGATATTCTGATTCCAGAGACAAGTTTTCAATTTTAATTTCTTTACATTTAAAGTTTAATTTTCTGGGCAGTGATAAAATTTTAGATATATATGGAAATTTATCGTGTGTGCACCAATTGCCAACAAATAGATGAAGAAGATGACAAAAAGAGGTCATGGGATTTCTCATGGAGGAAGTAGGATGTATTTTAACACTGTCTACTGATTTTGTTAAATAACCTCGTGGCTTAAGTTTAAGAAGTGAACTTAAAGTACAGGACATAAGATACCATATCTAAATTTTGTCCTTTAATAAAAAAAAATGAGACTATTTATAAATCATAACCCACAAGCCTACCTTTCATAAATTTGATTGAGTATTTTTTATCACCTTCTTTAATTTTATGGACAACTTCCAAATCTATTATGTGCAACTTCATATAAGAAGGCATTCAAATTTGAAGGGCAAACGGTGCGGTACGATATTGATATCTAATCTTGGCATTTCTTATATGACCATAGGAATACATATAAGAATCTTTCAATAAATTGACCAATTTATTTTTCATGCATTCAGAGACCAAAACACATCTTAACGCCCTTCTTTATGTAGTTTTAGACTTTTAGTTAAGATCAATAGTGATTGTTTATTTATTTAGTGTGCGTTTGGATACAGCTTATTTTACTGAAAACTGAAAACAATAAAAAAATAATTTTTTTTATTGTTTATTACTGTTCAGCACTGTTCATTGGCCTAAAATCACTGTTCATGGCCAATGAACAATGCATAACGCGCTGGACTTAAAAAAAAAAAGCCCAAAACGCCCAAAACGCAGATGCAGCCACACTACCCAAACGGACCTCAATAATTGTATTAGATTCTTTTTCACTTTTTCCAACATTTCAAGATTGACTTTTGGCAATTTTAGTTTGGTCTAGTTAATATATGCCCAGAGGGTATACATTAATTACCCACTTCATGAATTTTTTTTTATGGAAAATTAAAAATATATATATATATATATATAAAAAGTTAGTTATTTTTTTATTTTTTTCATAATTTTTTTTTCCTAAAATGGTTTACTAATGTATGCCCTAAGGTCATATGTTAGTATAACCTATTCTAGTGTGCGATGCACGGCTTGATAAAGATTCATATGTAAGCTCAAATTTTTTAAAATAATTAAAACTGAATTATTAAATAAATAGTAATAATAAATTATCAAATAAGTAAATAATTTTAATAAAAAAATTACTTTAAGTTCTAATTGTTTAGAGTTTAAACTTTATCAGTGTTTATCTATTTTTATATTTTAAAATTCTCTTTGGGCTTTATATTAATTTCTTAATATGAAATATGAAATGAATTTGATTATTCCTATTTGGGTTATGTTTAATCTATGCCCTAGTCAACGCAAACAATAATAAAAAAAATAGTTACTCAATACCGATTTTTTTCCTAGTGATAATCTAATTGAAAAATTCAACACACTCACAAATTAAATACAATAACCAAAACCAAAAATCAAAACATACACAAAAAGTTCAAAAATTGAGAATATAAAAAATTAAATAAAAATTTACATAAGCGAACCAAGGACTTAAATGAGTGTCCATTGTTTTGCTTCTTTATAGTAAATTTCCTTTGGCATAATATCATACATGTAAATTCATAAGCCAAAAACAAGAAATAATATGAATTTATTAGATTAAAACATAAGTGTAAGTTGCATTTTGGAAAAAAAAAAAAAAAGGGATAATTACAGTAAACTCACTTGTGGTATGGCCCATTTTCACTTTGCCTACCCGTGGTTTAAACATTTACACTTTGCCCACCTGGGGTTAGTTCCGTTAACTTTCCATAACCCACCTCTCCGTTTGCCATTAGAAAAACACATTTTTAGGCAAAAACAAATATAACAAGAATAAAAAAGCTTGGGTTTGAATTTTTTTGAAAGAGCTTGGATTATGGGGTTTTGTGTCTCTATGCAAACTACTGGTCCTTTGCTGAAATTCCTTTGAAAAATAATCAAGAAAGAAGGCAAGAAAGATAGGGCAGCGGCCAATAAGGACAAAAACAGCAACACATGTTTCAAGAGTTGAGTTCAAGGGTTTGGTTGTGTTTAATGATCTATTTCTTTAACGAATAAAGCAAACTCACTATTATAATGACGTTTGGATCCTAGATGTGAGCACATGTTCATGGACTCAGCTTGATATATGTGGCCAACACTCCAATGGCCGATACAATATTTCCATGTGCAAAATGTTTGGAAACCATTGGAATCAAGAAAAGAGACAGTTCCCAAGAGAGGACGAAAATAACTTGGTACAAAATTATCTTGTAGATACATTGCATCCAAAGAGAAGAAGAACTACGAGTTCAAAGGCGTGGGAGGTTGAATCAGAACAAGAAGAACATTCTCTTTCACTTTCCCAACATTCATCTCCCTCACAATCTGATCAAGAACAGACCCCGCTTAAGAAATCTGCTGATTCCATCTCAGGCTCAGATATTTTACATTTTATGCAAACTCAAATATTTTACGATCTCTCTATGCAAACTCACTACTCTTTCACAATCTCTCTGCCTCTCTCTGCTCAAATATTTTACATTTCTTCACGAAAATAAGATCAAAGCAATTACTCAGGCCTTTCCTGATGGGTCAATCTCTCTGCTCCAGACGAACCCATTGACGATCAAGCATGGTTCTGCAATCCAGGTCAGACCCACTTTCTCCATGTTCGTTTCCCAAGAAAGCCAAATGGAAAACGAAAATTATGAATTAGAAATGGGTTGTGGGAAGAATGGATGAGTGAGACAGAGAGAGAAATCAGAGATTGAAAAAGAGATGCGAGTGAGATAGAGAAATGATAAACTAAATGTGTTGGCCTGTCCATTTGATCTTGTTTTGATACACATCTTGTTTCTCTACAAAATCCCCCTCTTTGATCTTGTTTATTTGAGTTTTTTCTTTTTTTTTTTTTCTTTTTTTTTTTTTTTTTTGTTTTTAGAGGAGAAAGACATAAAAGTGAAGATAAAATACATTTTTACCCCTAATTTTAACAGACTTGGGTAACGGATTGAAGTTTAGGTGGGCAAAGTGTAAATGTTTAAACCATGGGTAGGCAAAGTGAAAACGGGTCATACCACAGGTGGGTTTACTGTAATTATCAAAAAAAAAAAAAAAAACAACAACAAAGTGGGGTGTATTGTGTGAGATTTAATTATATGGATGGTTTATTGGTTAAGATGGATTGTATCAAAAAACCCTGGCTGGATATATATAAGTTTTGAAAATTTTGGTAATAAACTTTTAGTTGGAGTAGAATTTAAATTCTAAAACTTAGATGATAAAGTTTTATCTAAATTAAATTATTGTTAAATTTTTTCCCTTGGTCAAGAGTTTTGTAGCTTAATATTTAAATAAAATATTAGTTTAATAAGATGCAACTTGAGGAAAAAAAACAAAAATAAAAGTGTGGGTTGTGTGGGATTTATATTTAGAAAATTTTATAATAGAGTTTTAGTTTGAATGGAATTTAAATTTGTTTTAAATTGTTGTTAAATCATGCAATTTGAGGAAAAAAACAAAAACGTGGGTTGTGTGGGATTTAAGTTTAAAAGTTTTTGATAATAAACTTTCAGTTTGAATAAAATTTAAATTTGTTTTAAATTGTTGTTAAATATTAGTGCAAATTACAATTTACCCACTGTGGTTTGGCTGAAATTTAAGTTGTCTACCTATGGTTTAAAATTTGACACTTTACCTTCCTAAGGTTTGACCAAAATTTAAGTTGTCTACCAGTGGTTTGAAATCCCATGATGCAAGTGTTTTGCTGGATTCTTTTTTATCTTATTTGATATTGTATTTGTATGTTTATTGTGTTTTTGGAGAAGAGTGACATAAAAGTGGAGCAAAATTACATATTTAGCCATATTTTTAACAGAGTTGGGTTAAAGAAATCTAATTGAGCTAACTTTAGGTAGGTAAAGTGTCAAATTTCAAACCACAGATAGGCGACTTAAATTTCAGTCAAACCATAGATAGGTAAGTTGTAATTTCAGCCAAAACATGGGTTGTTTTTTTTTAGAAAGAAAATGTGGGTTATTGTGTGAGATTTAAGTTTAGAAATTTTTTTTATAATAGAATTTTAGTTTGAATATAATTTAAATTTGTTTTAAATTATTGTTAAATCATGCAACTTGAGGAAAAAAAAAAAAAACAAAAACAAAAACATGGGTTATGTGGGATTTAAGTTTAGAAATTTTTGATAATAAACTTTTAGTTTTAGTTTGAATAGAATTTAAATTTGTTTTAAATTATTGTTAAATATGATCCCTTAGTCAAAACATGGGTTGTTATGTGGGATTTAAGTTTATAAATTGTTTATAATAGACTTTGAGTTTGAATAGAATTTAAATTTGTTGAAATTTAATAATAAAGTTCTACCTAAATTAAATAGTTGTTAAATATTATCCCTTAATTGAGAAAATATATCCTAACAAAAAATATATAATTAATTTACTAATTAATGAGAGTAGCCACTTGGTGCAATCACGATTTTTAAGCTCAACTTTTATAATATAGTATATGATATAATGTATGCCTTAAGGTCATATATTAGTATAACCCATTCTAGTTTGCCAAAATGATGGGCCAGTGAGTCATCTTCAAAATTGGTATGAGTGTTTGAAAGATCTAATTATTGATATATTGATAAAGAAAACAATGAAAGGAGATTTTTAGAAAATTACCTCAAAATATGCAAATATCTTTACATATTTGTTATGTAAATTGTTCATCTTTGCCCATTATTCATTACAGAAAATTGAGCATCATGGACACCGTAAACTAAGCACTTTTTATTGCACTGTCAATTAGGGATATGTAAGATTTCATATTTCTAGTTGTTGAGGCTTTCACTAGATCAAGAAAGGTGGATAACTAGTGTAGGCTACTTTGAATTTTCTAGGTTAACATATAACATTTATTCAAATAATGGAATAAAGTTGTCCAAATACTCGATGACCCATTTGTTTGATTCTTGATATATATTTTCAGTTGGAATTAGGAATCTTTCTTCAATGTCAAGTTTCCAATCTCACATTTTTCTTTTGCTTCCAAGGAAGATATGAACTTTTGATTGTAGTTCCATGGGAGATTGAAACTCTCCCTTGTGTATCACATGGGAACGTTATGAATATAAATCTTCTGTACCATTTTTTGTGTTCCATTTTATGTTCCACCAATTACAACTTGTTGTGTATTTGTTTAACTTTTCTTATAAAATAGCCAAAGTTTGAAATGAAAAAAAAAAAAAAATACATGACAAGTTATAATTGGTGGAATATAAAGTGAAACACAAAGTAGTACATAAGATTTATATTCGAATGTTATAGCTTCTAACCACAATAGATGATTACGAAAGTTCAATTTGTTAAGCCTCTTCATGGTGTGGAAATTAGTTATGGAGGTCTTCGATTGTCCTATCTTTTCTCTACTAATGATAATATTTATAAATAATTGACTTCTATACTTAAAAGAGGAGTTAAAGTCTCAAAAAAAGAAAAGAAAAAAAAAGGCGTTAAAGAGGAGTTATGAGGTAGAGTCCAAAACTTGAGAGAGAGAGAGAGAGAGAGAGAGGGGAGCATAATAAGAGTCCAAAGGGACCCTGTTTGTGTGAGATTATACAAAAGAGAGAAGGCGTGAAAGAAAAAGAAAGAAGGTGTGAGAGAGGGGAACAATTGTTTCCGTCATGTTTGGTAAAATCATGTGGGTCCCACGATTTTCAATATATTTACAGTAATACAACCCAACATTGAAAAACTAAAAACTAATTAGAACAGATGAGTTCTCAAAATATAATGTTTAAACACCCTAAATTGAGAACTGTGACTTAAACACTTTTACTCAAACACACTTTTTTTTTTTCAACTACAGTTTTCAATGTTTAAACACTAACAACTATTGTTTGCAATTTGCTACCAAACAAACCCTTAATGGGTGCAATGTTTTTTTTTTTTTTTTTTTTTAATTTTTTTTTTTGGTTGAAAGGGGGTGATTGCAATGTTTTACATCTAGTTTGAGATGATAGGTTAATAATAGACAAAGTATACAAGTGTAGTTTGATAAATGTTTTCAACAACCAACATCTTTTAAATTGTCACCCTACAATGTGTGCCCCATTCAATGCTTGTGCTTACAATCTTATTGAATAGGGTGCAAATTAATGGGAAAAAAACTTCAGTAATTGATTGTGTGTTTTTGCATCATAAAGCATCACTTATTAAGTATATTCCTTTGGGCTAGTCTCAACAGTGTGAATTTTTTTTTTTGAAGAGCTATTAGGAAATATGTTTTCATAGTGCAATGTGCTTATTGTTTATGTAATTGACTGAAAGATGTCAATAGGTGGAGGGGAAATGTTCTACAATGGTTTTGGGCTTTCATAGATGTAAATTTGTTTGGGCTTTCATCTGGAAAATTGTGCATGTTATTCTTCCTATCGATTAAGGATTGTTTGTAATGAAAATCATTTCTTTCAACAATTGTCCAATTTGTAAAGATGATGAGGAAACTATTACTCATTTTTCTACTGTATTACTCTTTTTTGCTTATGCCATGTGGACTGTATCTTTCTTTGTAGATCCTGACTGCTAGTGGCTGTTAATTGGATTTTTGTTTTTTCTTCTTTTAGACTATGTGCTGTGAAACTGGGATGAATTTGAAATTATTAACTTTAAATTCTTGATGTGGCTGTTATGGTTAAATCTCAGTGACATTAATAATGGACATAGGCGTTTCGTTTATAGGTTGTTGCCTAATATCAAAAGGGTTGGGCTTGTGTCCAGTGGACACGCTAGAATACAGACACGTGTTCGCATTTCAACGTGTCCAATGGAACTAGCCATTGGATACAAATCTTAACCTTATCAAAAAGCATTGAAGTTGGCAACAAAATTTCTATTTATGCATGTTATTCGAATTCATTCCATAGATGCAAGGCCCCAATACTGGTTGGCTCCAGTTGGTAACACTAAAGGTAAATTTTGATGCAAAAGTTCTTGCTAGGTTTTACAACAGAGACTTGGGTATTCTACTCCAAAATTGTAATGGAACAGTTCTTGTAGTTAAAAGTGAGGTTTGTCTAAGTTTAATGAAGAATGGTGCAATGAAAACAATGGCATTGTTTAAAGCATATGTTTTTGCAAAAGCATTGGGCTTGAGAAATGTGATATTTAGGGTGATTGTAAATTTATAAGGGAGCCTTTTGATGTTCAATAACACAATTTGTTCTCAGTGGGTCATATTATTGCTGATATGAGTCAAATTGATATGGAATTTGATAACATTCATTTTCAGGGGGGGGGGGGTAAATCTTGTAATCAGACAACTTGCATTTTGGCTTTAGACCCGAAATCTTTTTTGTAAAGGAGTATATATTATATAATTTGAATATGAATGAAGTATTATGTTATTATTGAAATTTCAATAAAAAGTTATTTAAACTTCATTTTGTTACCTTGAGATCCCCACATTTGGATAAATTTTTATTTTGTGTAACAGGGATATATAATATTTATCTCGCATGGTGGATACCACCTCTATTTGGAGGGATTTGGGGTTTGAATTTTAATGGAAGGGAATGGAACAAACATTATCTACTATTTATTCCATATCGATTTCCTCCTTTAAAATTCTAAAACAGAGGATCATATGGAATGATTTTTAAAACCCCTTTATATCCCATTTTGTTTTCCTGTCACAAACAAGTTGTAAAATCCATCACATAAACACTAAATATTCATTCTTTTCCTTACAAATATTTAACGAAGAAATAAATGAATGTTTTTTTTTAATTCATTTATGTTCCCTTATGAACTTTGAAAAAGTGCTGTTAATCATGTGCAATTTATTGTGTGGGTTTGAGATAGCTCAACTCAATTATCGTCAAACAGGGGAGCTAAGAGCAAATATCATTGAATAACACCATAGATTCAAGTTATTTCGTAACTATCTAAGAAAGTATATGCATACTAAGATAATAACTAACAAACACAGTTTACTTGAATTTCTATTACTTTTTACTTTATATTAGAGAAATTGACGAAGAAGATAGGAAAGATGACCAGAATATACTAAAATATTAATGAAGAAATAAATAAATGTTTTTTTTTAGTTCATTTTCACTATCTTACGTTCCCTTATGAACTTTTGAAAAAATGCTGTTAATCATGTGTAATTTATTGTGGGTTTGAAATAGCTCAACTCTCTTATCGTCAAACAAGAAAACTAAGAGCAAATATCATTGAATGAACGTCATAGATTCAAATTCTTTCATAACTATCTAAGAAAGTAAATGCCTACTATGATAATAACTCACAAACTCAATTTATTGGAATTTCTTTTACTTTTTACTAGAGAAAATGTCGAAGAACTAAGAAGATATGAAAGATGATCGGAATATACTAAAATACTATTATACTTAGTGAAATAGCATTTTGGTCTCTATTTCTGTCCATTCTAAACATATTTTTGGTAAAAACAAAAAACAAAAATGAAAAGAATCAAAAGTTTCAAATTCTATCGAATCTGTAAAAAGAAAACCCCTAAAAATTTACCAAGAAGACAAGGAAAAAAAAAAAAAAGAAAAAAGAAAAAGAAAAGAAAAAGTAGTAGTAGAAGAATAGCAGTGGCCAAAGCCAAACAGTAATACACATTATTTTAATACTAAAACTCTCATAAAAACCCATTTTCTTTGTTTCTCTCTTTCTTTTATTTGTTTGATCCTTCTTGTTGGTCGCTTTGGTCGTCGTTTTCTACGTTTACACACACACACACACACACAGCGAGAGAGCTAGAGAGAGAGAGAGAGAGAGAGAGAGAGGGAGAGGGCTGTGGTGAAATCTTGGCCGTTGATTTGCATGTGGTAACTATCCGATTCGATTAGAATCGGAATCGCACGGCCGAGCGCTTTCGATCGAGGTAAGTTTCGCGAGAATTCGCTAAATCGAAGCTCTTAAAATGATGAATCTTAGGTTTTAGGGTTTATGGACTTTTTTATATAAAAATTTTCGTTGTGATTTTCTCAATTTTCGTTATTTGCTGTTACTTTAGTGCTTTGGTTGACCAAAATTATCGCATATATATAATTTTTGGGGCTATGATTTATGGTTTTATTGCTATTTAATTTTGGTAATAATCTGTGAATTGAAAGCTTTGATTTTTCATATGGGTTTATTTTTGTTTGATTAGGTTAATTTTAGTTTGGGTTTTATGAGTATTTAGTGTGAAATTGTTTGATTTTATCTAATTTCTCTGTTGGGTTTTGTTTTAAATTTGAAAAAAAAAAGAGGGTTTTTAAAGAAATCTCTGATTTTGTTGTATGGTATATGTTTTTTAATTGGTAAGTTAACCCAGAATTTCACTCCCTATAAGCTTATATATTTTACTTAATTTAGTAGCCATATAACTGTGAAATAAATGAGTCACCTTTTTTATTGGTAAGTTACACACGCGCCCAATGGGTCTTGAATCCACAGCCACACCCTCCACCTGGTACTTATAAGTTGAGGTGCTAATTGAGCTAGAGCTCATCGACAAAATTAAATGAGACGCTTTGTTTGTGTTTGAAACATTCACTCTATAGATATATATTGTTTTTAATGAAAGTTTTTTTGTCTCATAAATAATTTACAAACAAAGTTCTTGAAATCAAAAGTTTTCGCAATAAATGTCGTTTCAGTAAACAGGACGGGTTTTTTTGGTCAACGAGTTAAAGCTCAAATGGCACGTTCTTTTCCTAAAAGAGTGGATGGAGGTGAATGTTGTGAATTCAAAAGTCGTTGGGTGCACGTGTAACTTACTAAAAAAAAGAGTTTAGTTTATTAAATCAAGCATAAGAAAGGAAATATGGAAGTTTGAATCTTATGCTTAATGTTTTTTGTTTATCACCAAATAATGGAAAACTCAGCTGATTTGAGCCAAATGATTTAATATGCACAGTATGTTGGATCAAGATGTTTAATTCAAACTTATTTATTTTCTTTTTCCCTATCCCAGTAATTGTTTGGTGGAGATTTAAATTTTTCCCAGAAAGGAATAATTTAGAAGACCTTTAGAGCATAAGTTATTTGCATGTAAGGTTTTTATTTATTACAATCAAGACTTGGTGCTGAAATCTTGTGGAACAATTGTAGTTTTAGGGTTTTGCTAAGGGGGTTTTGAGTTTGGGATTTCGAATGTTGAAGAAATAAGAGACTTAAAGGTTCTGCTGCCTGGGCGGGAAAATGTTGGAAGCTAGTCCAAAATTCACTGGAATTATAGGCCTGAACAACCAGGACAACAACTATTATGATTTGTCACAAGGATTTTACCATAAACTCGGAGAGGGTACCAACATGTCCATTGACAGTTTTGGAAGCCTGCAAACCAGCAATGGTGGAGGTTCTGTTGCAATGTCTATGGATAACAGCAGCGTTGGTTCAAATGACTCCCACACTCGCATTTTGAACCACCAAGGGTTGCGGAGGCGTGCTACTGACAACCACTCTGTTGCACTGAGTGTCAATCGTCGAGGAAGAGTCACACATGCTCTGAGTGATGATGCACTGGCCCAAGCTTTAATGGATAGCAATTCCCCCACTTTGGGGCCTGAGAACTTTGATGAGTGGACAATTGATTTGAGGAAGCTTAATATGGGGGCAGCTTTTGCTCAAGGGGCTTTTGGGAAACTTTACAGAGGTACTTATAATGGGGAGGATGTTGCTATCAAGATCTTGGAAAGGCCAGAAAATGATCTGGAAAAGGCTCAGTTAATGGAGCAACAGTTTCAGCAGGAAGTTATGATGTTGGCCAGATTGAAGCATCCCAATATAGTTCGGTTCATTGGTGCCTGTCGGAAACCAATGGTATGGTGCATTGTAACAGAGTATGCAAAGGGGGGTTCTGTTCGGCAGTTTTTGATGAAGCGGCAGAATCGGGCTGTTCCATTGAAACTGGCAGTCAAACAGGCCTTGGATGTTGCAAGGGGTATGGCATATGTGCATGAGTTTGGATTGATTCACAGAGACTTGAAATCCGACAATCTTTTGATTAATGCGGACAAGTCCATAAAGGTAGCAGATTTTGGAGTTGCCCGCATTGAAGTGAAGACTGAGGGAATGACACCAGAGACAGGGACATATCGCTGGATGGCTCCGTAAGACTTCTGATCTTTAGCTGTCAAAATTTTCATGCTTTTTCCTTTTCTCTCTTTCTGTTCTCTATCTGGGTATTTTTTCCCACGCTTGCATTACATATAATATTTTTAAATTTAATATAGTTAGTGGCATCCATCACTTACCAATGTTTCAGAATTACTAATTGCTACCTTCTTCTGATTTTTCCTCTTTATCCTTTATTTGAATTGCTTTTAGATATCAAAGTTTTTAGATCTTTTTTGTAGATAGAAATGCATCTTGTTTTTCTGAGTCTTTGACCTCTAGTTTCCAATTCTAAGCTTGTTCACACATTTTCTACCACAATTATGTAAGATATTCGAAAATGCTCATGAAAATCAATGCCATATATAAGCTTGCAGTCAGATGATATTGGTCTGATGTTTTGATTTAGGCCTGAAAAATTTCTGGTAGCTCAACTTGTATAATAACATGGCTATATGCGTGTAAGTGTGTGTGCGCCAAAGGTAGGTTTAGTTGTGCTTGTTTTAACTTTAAGATCATGCAAGTATTTTAGAAGATTCATTTGATCACCATTAGGTCAGATCTAATTGTCTTGTGAGAATCATTCTGAGAACTTAATTGCATTGTTCCTTGGTTACAAATATTAGGGTTACAGCATTGTTGGATGGGTGTCTGATTCTCAAAAAAAAAAAAAGGGTTACAGCATTGTTCATAGCTAGTGACTTCGAATTTTTTTTAATTAATATTTGTTTGTTTTTGTGTTAGAGCACGTAAGCATGCATTAGTATTTTCTTTACTTGTCAAAATTTAAGGCTTTTGGTTCAGGTATGCAATTACTAGTAACCTAAGGTCTAGTAACCATGTTTGCTGAATTAAATGTGGTTTAAAACTGTTCCAATAGAAGTTCTATATTGTCTATAAAAGAGAATGGGTTTTGGTTTGCAAATGCTAACATGATTTCCAACTTGCTTATGTAGGAAATCATGCACCATTATGATATTTATTACTTTACTTTTTTTACTTATATAAAAAATATATATATATATATATATATATATTTATATAAATTTCTTTAAATAATCTTTGGAAACAAATCTATGATTATCTAATAAAAAATCACCATCTTTCGGCTGAGGTTGCAGTTGTAAATTTTATACATGATGATTTAATGTTCAAGGAAAAGTTCAATTTATTTTGTTCATATTACATCTAAAGAAATCATGAATGTTTGAAACTCATTTTATTGCAGTAGGAAAAGTGTCGATGTTAATACTTTATGATATTGTTCTAGGTCATGGATCCATGGTTTACTCCCCAGGGGTGGGTCCAAAGGGCTCTGCCTTGGTGAGGTTCCATGTCATAAAAAATAAATAATAAAACTTTATGACATTGTTCTAGTAAATCTAACCTTTCCTTTTATTGGTTGAAGTTGTTAAATACAGTGAAAGTTTCAACTTTTTCAAAAGTGATATTTATATTGATTCCTTTAGCTATCTGCTGATTCTGCTTTTTAAGAATATTTTGAGTAATATTGTAACGACTAGAGAAAAGCTCTAGTCACATCAACGCTTACACTCCAAAAGAACTAGTCAAGTTACAATTGGGACTCCTTGTAATCACTTATAAACCCAAGATCCACCTAGCCGCACAACACACACTCAAACAATCCAATCCAATCAAATTTGCACAATTTGGGGTATCACAAATATGGTATGGTAGTGAGGGTAATTTGGTCGTATTGTTTAATTTATCCTTAAAACTATAAATAGTACATGTGGATTAGGGTTAATCAGATTTTAACCCTAAACATAAATTTCAGAAATTACCTAATTACAAAGAACAAATTGAATATGCATGTGCCTCATTCTCACAGTGGCAAATCATGTCTATGTTTCTTTTGGGGGGCAGGGGGGGGGGGGGGGGTTGTGTTGGGGATGGTTGGGTGAGAGAGGGAGAGGGTGGACAGTATATATAATATTAGAAAATGAACTCAGAATTTAAAGGATAATCTGGATTTAAAATTCTCAAATCCTTCTATATATATATATTGGATAAGTAATAAAATTATATAAATCAGGAAAACGAGTCACCCAAGTATACAAGAAGTATACTAAGGGAAACAATCAATTTTCTGATATTATATATTGATTACTATGTGGTAGATACTATGATTTTAGGCTGTGGAAGGTCCTTGATTAATTGATATATGTTTTCTGAAAGAAAACAACATAAGCTAAGAAAGTCATCAAGGATACAAACTGAAAACTGACTTACATTGAGCAATAAACACTTAATTAGGGACAATGCATCAAATTGGGAAAAAAATATTAACAAATTTTCATTAATGAATGCATTAATTTATTTGACTTGCTTTCCTGATAAATTGCCTGGGTTAATTGACATTGTGAGGTGGTGTAATTGGTGATTTCAGGTTGGTCGATCAGTTGTATTAAGTGACTTAAAGCAGTATCATTTACACCGTACTATTAATTATTAAATACATTATGGCCAAGTGATGTAAAAACTAAACTAAACTAAAATAAAAAATCTTAAATCGAATTTTTACATTTTGTGTGATAAACAATTAAAAATAAAATCCACGCTTGAGCATCCAAACAGATTTTCTTAGTGATAGATCAAATGATCCAACTGATTTCTGCAATAGATTGGTTAGTTTTTCAGGGTGCACACACACACACTCATATATCTCTATTTTGTATGTTTAATTTCTTATGTTGGGTATTTGAAATACTCTTTCGAATGAGACCTCAATGTCAGAGTCAAATGAAGTCTATTATACTAAAGCGTGCATAAGGCATTTTTTTGAAGCTGTTTTAAATTGGATAGTTTCCCCCCTATTATAAATTGTTATTATATTTATTGTAGGTTAGATATATAGATATAATCACTGTCATAAATTCCTCTCAATCAAGACGCTGTTGATACTCCCCCCCCCTCAAATGTTTGGGATTGCCTTGTCCAATTGATGTTGGTTGTACCTACCAATTTATGCACCAGTCTTTTAACCATTGAGCTTTCTTGGAAGTAGACAATCTGCTTTTGAATGTGATTGATATGATTTTGTTCCTGACAAGTGCTTAGAACCTGGGTGTTCTTTGGTCAATTGGTTAGTATTAGTACTTGGGTCTTGGGTTGATATTAGTTTAGTTGTATTCTGAGGTGGCACAGTTTGTATTCATTCATACTATATAACTGATGCAAGGACTAACATTTATTTTGCTTGTCTGTTTTACTACTCTTTGCTAAATGACTGCTCTCAGTTTGTACTCTGTAGAAGCATATCTCAGCTCTTTATGGGAATACTTTACTTGCAATCTTGGGCTTTGGTGGTGGTCATGTACCACTTTGAAATTTTTGATAAATTATTACCCATTTAGGTATGTATGGTAAACTTATTTGCATAATCCTAAGCCAATTCTGTCAGTTTTCATTAACTTATCAGCAAAAAAAAAAAAAAAAAAAAAAATCTGTCAGTAGTCACCTATATGATAGAGTTCAGCACAAGGCATCCACAGCTTTCATTTCTGTGCAGGTTGTGGCTGCATTATTTGTTAGCTGGAAAATGTGAAACAGTTATATTTGTTTGAACTCTTTAGCAGGAGGGTGAATTAAGCAAGAGCTATGTTCATCTTCATCAAAGTCATAATAGGTCTGGCCTCACATGGGTTAATAGTTATCAAAAAATGGTAGCATAAGTTAAAATGTCAATTATAATCTGGTCTACCTAATATAATCCCCTCTCTCCTAGCTTTGTTTGAGCTGTGAAAAATAGGCTTTACACCTGCCTTGTGCTTTATACGAGTTCAAAATGAGCACATTTAGAGGAGGACATTTGAAAGATATGAGAATACTATGGCAAGGCTCTGACAATTAGATTAGTGCACTAATATGATGTACAATTGGACTTAGTGGGAAAGTTTACTGATGCATTTATTTTTTTGTAACACCATGGAATTGCTATCTTAAGTTGGGTTTATTTCCCAATAGATAGCTCAAATGGCACATCTTCCTCCCATAAGAATGGGGTGGAGATTGAGGTCTTAGGGTTGAGATCCATTTTCCAATGGAAAGATTGCAGTGTATAGTACACCCTTTGCTATTTGTTACCTTAGAGTAGATTACGCACTGTTAGCAGTGGAAGTGAAGTCTAATGGTGTGGTGAAGGTGGCAATGAGCTGCTGTGGTGGTATGTCATGGGAGAGAATGGTGGTGGTGGCTATGACAACAGACAAGCAAGGTGGTGGGTATTGTTTAGTTTTAACAATATTGCATTGAATCTTAATGATATTTGTGTCAATGGTCATATATTTATGTATGAAAAAGTATGGCAACTATATTAGCCCATCAATATACAGGCTAAGGAATGAAGTTTAATTTGTCTAAGGACGTGTTGCAAGGTAGACATGGAACATTTTATGCAGTTTAGGACTACAAAGTTTTTTGAACCACAGCTTTTGGAAGGTGGTCGCTGACATTTATGCTTAACTTAAATGTTGCTCATCCTTTGCTTACTTAAAATTTAATTTATTGAAGACAGCTTTGTTGTGGGGTCTATGTGGTAGCTTTAGTAGCTGTTAAGGATCCCAACAATGATCAACCCATAGTTTTTGAATTGGTTGGTTTTCCTCTATATTTTGGATGAGCTTATTTGTCTTTTTTTTTTTTTTGGGGGGGGGGGGGGGGGGGGGGTGAGGTTTTAAAGATCAAATTGGGGGTGAGGTTGCCTACCATGACCTCTCCCAAACCCCTCAAAAAGTGAGAGCTTTGTGCATTGGGTAAGACATTTTTTGGTTTTAAAGATCAACTAATCATATATAGTAGAGAAGCAATTAATTAGATATTATTATTAAGTATGCATTTTTGCTTTCAGTGGAGATTTATTTGTCTTGTGAACATCTATTAGTGTAATATTTTCTTGTGGTCTTGTCAGTCGACAATTTCTTATTGGGTAGAGAGCCTTAATTAGATTATTCTTGTTATTAGTAAGATACACATGCAGCCAATGGGTATTGAACCCACAACCTACCCCCCCACACCCCCCCCCCCCCCCCACACACACACACACAAAGAACTTATAAGGGGAGGAGGTGCCAATTGGGCTAGAGCTCATTGGCTGCATTAGTTAATTATTTATTTAATACAAGTTGATGATGACATTTTATTGATCGCAGCAAATTTTCCCCCTCTTGTTATCTAGTAATTATCAACATGTTCTGAACATATTTGATCTTTCTCTCATCTATTGTACTTTCTAACTGAAATTTGTTATTGATGGAATTGCTTTAATTAGATTCATCAATTGCTTGATACTAAGAAAACAAAATTACTCTTTTACATCAATATTTTGTTTTATGTTTTAACTGCTATAATCTCGTAATTATGGCATCTTGAGTGAAGATCATTGAATGCATCAGTGAGAATGAGTGTTTTGATTCAAGTTGTCGGAGTGAAGATTTGTAGAGAGATTAAAAATAAAACGCATTAGAAAGGACTCATGGGGCTGAACCTTATTAGTTGGGATTGAGATGTAGTTGAGCAATCTAATAATTGAGCTATCAACACCTTGTGAATAGTTACCACAATCTTGTTTTGCTATGCATTAACTATGCTTTGTCATTTTGATTCTTGAATCTAAAATATATTATGATTTATTGTGCGTTTTGTCTATTTCTTCATATTCTAATTTACAATGTTGTCTACTTGCCTGTGATATTTGGGTCTGCAGGGAGATGATCCAGCATAGGCCTTACACACAGAAAGTAGATGTCTATAGTTTTGGAATTGTTCTTTGGGAGCTCATTACAGGATTGCTTCCGTTTCCAAACATGACGGCAGTGCAGGCAGCTTTTGCAGTTGTCAACAAAGGTGTCCGTCCGATTATTCCCAATGATTGCTTACCCACTCTCAGTGAGATCATGACCAGGTGCTGGGATGCCAACCCCGATGTCAGACCCCCCTTCACTGAAGTTGTCAGAATGCTTGAGAATGCAGAGGTTGAGATCTTGACAACGGTTCGCAAGGCACGTTTTAGGTGTTGTATGGCCCAACCAATGACTCTGGATTGATCCCAAGAAGATATTGGACAAGAATACAGCTGTAAGAAAAACAACAGGAGAAGAAATGGGCAGGAGAAACATATTGTACCCTCTAATTATCAAGTTTAAGAACTGTTATTACAACTAGAACTGCTGGTTTTGGGGTTTCTATTTTAATGGATTCTGTTGCTGAATTAGTAATAGACGAGAATTGATGGATATGTATACATGCCCTCTTATTGCGGAGTGTTGTGTTGACCTGACTTGCCTTTTGTTTTCCACCTCTCAAAATATCGCAATTTGCTCGAGATCATATGGAGAAACTTGAAATCCATCATTGTAGACTTCTTTAACAAATTTTTGCAGAATAAATACCAAATGAGAAAACTAGGAAGCAAAAATCAACTAGATCAATTTCAAAAAGGAAGAGTAGAAGAGGAGATACAATACAGTCTCAAACAGAGTGTTGGGGTCCAAAGCAAATATATCCTCTATACTTTTAATTATAGTTATTAAGCCCAGATCAAATGTTAACCCGCTCTAGAAGTCAGGTCAAATAAAAATAAAAAATTAAATAAATATAAAAATAAATTTGAAAATTCATAAAATAAATATGTAAACTGAATAAATAAGCTTGCCTAAATGGTTAGTTTAAATTAATCCTAACAAACTAGGCATATTTGATAAGTAAGAACACTAGAAAACATAAAATATATGGTTAAGCATGCCTAAATTGTTAATTAAAATTAGTTCTAACAAACTAGTCACGTTTCAAAAGTAAGAATGCTAGAAAACATAAAATATATGGATGTCATAAAATTGAGACTAAGTCTTTGATAAATAAAATCATATTGCATGTCTTAAAATTTTAACTACAAAAAGATATCTCAAAGTGCAAAGTGACATTCAATGCATATTCCATGGATTATGATTTGAGCTAAAATTTTTGAACTAGGATTTTTAATTTCTCTCTCTACATGCCATAACTCTCTACCAGCCCCCACCCCCCCCCCCCCCCCCCCCCTTTTTTTTTTCAAAAATAGAAGTTTGATTATTTTGAAAGAAAAAAAATTAATCAATTTGAAAGGATTTCAAGAACAAGACAAAATTATAACAAGGTTAGGGCATTTTTTTTTAATCTGAGATAGAGTTCTACTCCAGCCTAATCTAAGTGTATATGTGTGCGAAGTTTCTCATGGAGACTTGAACTCTGGCTCTTGCCCCTTACATCCCATAAGTACTTATATTTGTGGAGTGACATTCACGCTAAGGGTGCGCGGTGGTAAAAAAATAACATTTTAACACTTCATTTGGGAGGAGAGAAATGAATGAAATGAAATAAATTATTTTGAAATATTTCTTGTATTCATTTGTCTGAGAGTTATAGTGGAAGGAATGGAAAGATCGTTCCATTGTTTGGAAGTTTTAGTGAGAGAAAATGGAATGGTAGGAGGGAACAATCAAATCTCTATATTCCTTCAAAATCTCAATTTTCATTCTCCTAAAATTGGGGGAATGAGATGGAATGAAATTGGATTTAATAATTTTTTTATTAAAACTCTCAAAAATACCCCTAGTATTACATGAGACAATTTAAGGAAAACGCTAACCACATTTGCGTTATACCTTAAAAGGATTAGTCTAGTCATAATTAAGATTTCTTGTAGTTTTTAATAAAGCCCAAATCAATTCAATATATACCTGATGTGATACTTCTCACACATTCACACATTCACATCTTAATCAATATCCAATCAATCCAAGAATCACATTACGACTTTATTTCTCGAATGACAACGGAATCTTAAAAATATAGTGAAACATTCTCAAAGGTTCAAATCTATGTAATGTCTTTGTGATTACCTAAGTATCCAATCATGTCAACTATTCCTTCAAAGTTTAAACCTTTTTTTTTTTTTTGAGAATGAAGTTTAAACTTCACCGTGAAAAAGAATAAGAAATGGGTGAGCTTGACAACTCAGTAAGCACATGTCTATAATATAATTCAAAATAGAATCAAGCTAACTCTTCAGAGAGTTTGTAAAACTGAGTATCAACAAAATCGTTCTAAAGCTTATCAACATATCAAAGATACCAATTTATTGAAGGAAGGTTAACATGCTTAACCAATGGTCAATCCGAATACATATTTACTGAGAAAACATATTAGAATGCACAATATTTGTTTACATAACAAATTTAAACATACTTTCATTAATAGAACATATTCAACACATAGAGACCGAACATTCCCGCTATAGATTGTGGGCACCAGACTCCCATGAGCACAAATATATCAAAAATAGACTTCCCATTATAAGGGCACACAGACTCCCCTGTGAGGGAACAAGGTTTCTCTCCGAATAGGTTTGGAGAAAAATCCTTTAAATTCTTTCTATATATTTTTTTTATCAAATGTGAATTTTAAAAATTGAACTGTTGGATTGCATGTTTTTTATGCTCTTAAGATGCATGTAAAATTTTGTTCAAATCGAATGTTATCTACTATTCGATCAATAAATGTATTTTTTATGCATAATTTTTAATCACAAAAATTTGAAATTTAAACATATCATTGATAACATAGCTATCAAACTTTGATCTTCCTGAAACTCTGCAAGTATGAAAGATATGATAAGAACATGCAATTCAACGGTTTCTCTCCAAATAAGTTTTGAGAAAAATCCTTCAAACTCTTCCTATATCTTTTTTTATCAAATGAGAATTTTAAAAATTGAACCATTGGATTGCATGTTTTTTTTTATGTTTTTAACATGCATGTCAAATTTTGTTTAAATCGAATGTTATTTACTATTTGATCAATAAATGCATTTTTTATGCATAATTTTTAACCACAAAAATTTGAAATTTAAACATGTCATTGATAACATAGCTATCAATATTTGATCTTCTTGAAATTCTGCTAGTATGAGGGATATAATAAGAACATGCAATCCAATGGTTAGATTTCCAAAATTCACATCCAATTAAAAAATATAAGAGGAATTTGAAGGGTTTTTTTCCAAACTAGTTTGGAAAGGAACCTTTTCCTCTATGAAGCTGCAAGGGCCTTGTTGGCTAGAATTGGCAACCACATATCAAATAAATTTAAATAAAAGATTCAATTGGTTTCTAAATCATACATCAACATATTCATAGACATAGACATGTTCAGAGTTCTCAAAATTTTCAAATCAGGTGAAAATTCACAATTTCGATATTGCATGTCATTACTCTTTAACTTCGGATACTTGGTTCACAAAGTGCTTGATCTCAGGATATAAGTTTCTAAATATGATTATCATAAGTAAAACTATAAACTTTCCAAAATACATAACAAAAGTTTAATGGCATTAATAAATTACTAATTAAGTAAGTGATACTAAAAATGTTGTGGACTTTTGAAAACCAATTGGCATATTATAATTAGAAAATACAAGCGCCTCGTTCATGTCACAATTTGATACAAGGTTTATACCATGAGAACTAAGTTTTTTTTTTTTTTTTGAGAAGAAGAACTAAGTTGATCAGGATATGATTGCCCAAAAGATGAGCTATCTTCAGGTTGTTCAAATACTGCAGGAATTGTTAATGGGTTTAGTTAGTGAAGCCAAGTTTTGGGTATGATGGGCAACAATTTGCACAACTCCAAATATGTGGCTAGTAGCATTGAGAGAGAGAGAGAGAGAGAGAGAGAGAGAGGTAAAAATTGGACTTGAAGGTCAAAGGGACCAAAAAGAAAAGTATGGTTAGTACCCATATGACCATATCTCTTCTTACACAATAGAGCTTATTCTTCTTGCCAAATTACTTCTTTTTTCCTCTTCTTCTTTGAGCTAGGCCTTATTACATGCTAAAGAAGTTTACATCCTTTTGAGTTTTGAGTCCATCTTTATCCTTATTACGTGTGTCCTTTTTCTCTCTCGTGCTTTCATGAGTCACATTTCAGGTAAATAGATAGATTTATTTTATATATTATGCTTTATAAAAATAGATTTATTTTATATATTATGCTTTATAAAAATAGATTTATTTTATATATTATGCTTTACATAAACTGATGTGAAAATTTCTATCTTAATTTTATTTTAGTTAAATTGGACTTTTGCTTGTAAAGGTTGAAACTATTAGGTCCTTCATGTAATGCCACAAAAATTTAAATTCAAAAAAAGTCCATATTTAACCTACATTATAAAATCCCCAAAGTAAATTTAATCTCAGAAGCAACACATAGTACTCAATCTAACTTCCAAAATAACCAAATGACCTAAATTGCATAGGTTTGAATATAAACCAGAGTCTCAATCAACTCCTCACGGAAGTAAACTTTTTACATAAAAAAGAAAACTTAAAATTCTAACTCAAGGAAATTCTTCTACAACAACTATGTGATCGAAATCCCAATAGCAATCCACCTTCACCAAAACGATCACTTCCTAGCAACTTCTTATGACTGAATCTAAGCTGCTCATCAGGGGAAAAAAAAAGGAACAAGAAGTAATGAGCTAAAAATCCAATAAGTGGTAATTTGCACACTACCATTGAAGGGGTAACAAAAAAGCATTAGATTTGTATGTGTTGAGGATAGAACATATTGGGAAGACTCCAATTGAGTCGTTAATACAATATATACATATTGGGAAGACTCCAATTGAGTAGTTAATAGAATATATAACCGCTCGTTACTATCCAATGTGGGATTTCATTATTTAACTAATCACACTACTCATAGGTGAATATTACAACAGTATTGAACAAGAATAAATAAAAAATGAATAAGTGCTGCTATAAGTTTATTCAATAGATCTCAAACATAAACATTTAGGCACAATAAGGAAAACATGACAACTGTGTATTAGCCCTACAGCAATGATCACAACCATGTAACACACAATAATAATAATTGCAACCAGAATCACAATATTTGCCTCCACATTATAAGACTCCAATCGCCATAACAACAATTACATAATCTGGATCATGGCCCACGTATTTCCTCCATGGATGGGGTCACCTTATTTTAAGGGTATGGGAGTGGAATTGTCTAATTAAAATACGCTTAGCTCTACCTCTCTGTCACCATTCTTTGTCTAATTTTTATTATACACATCATGCTTTATGGGTTTTTTTTTTTTTTTTGAGAGTTTCAATGTCAATGGCATTGCCACAATTGGTTTCTTTTTTGAGCACTTTACACTTCGAGCACACAGCACACACTCGGTCAGCTGGTTTAGGCAGTAGGAATTTCGGTAATGTGATTACCGAGATTCAAAATTTTCTCTCTCCCACTTTTTCTCTTTCTCTCTCATACTTTTGTTGAATTTCTGCAACACCGTTGCCAAAATTCACTCTCTTTCCTCATTTCCCTAAATAAGTTGGAATAGTGCCTATAACGCAAATAAACTCTGGATTTAGCAATATTCAGCCAAAAGCCTCCAGACTCTCTTGTAAGGGAACAAGGTTTCTCTCCAAACAGGTTTGAAGAAAAATCCTTTAAAATTTTCCTATATCTTTTTTTTATCAAATGTGAATTTTAAAAATTGAACTGTTGGATTGCATGTTTTTTATGTTCTTAACATGCATGTAAAATTTTGTTCAAATCGAATGTTATTTACTATTCGATCAATAAATGTATTTTTTATGCATAATTTTTAACCACAAAAATTTGAAATTTAAACATGTCATTGATAACATAGCTATCAATCTTTGATTTTTTTTGAAATTTTGCATGTATAAAGAATATAATAAGAACATGCAATTTAACGGTTAGATTTTCAAAATTTACATCCAATCAAAATATATAGGAGGAATTTGAAGGCTTTTTTTCCAAACTAGTTTGAAGAGGAACCTTTTTCCCTGCAAGGGTACAAGGTTTCTCTCCAAATAAGTTTGGAGAAAAATCCTTCAAACTTTTCAAGATAAAATGCACCTATCCCAGTCCCAGTTGGACCCTAACTTTCCCCATGCTGGGTTCTTTGTAGTGCCCAAAACCTTTCTTAATACCAAATCTTCAGGTGCTAATGGCCTTAACCTCACGTTGGTGTCGTACCCTTGCTTGAGCTTGTGTTGATAATACACCAACTGAACTATGACATTTTCTCTTCGTTCCTCAATTAGGTCCAAACTCTTCTCTAACAGCCCATCATTGTTGCCCGGAGTGAAAGAACTCGTCCTCAGCATTGGGAATTTGGTCTCCAAAGGGATCACAGCTTCGGCTCCATAAGTCATTAAGAAAGGAGTCGCTCCCGTTGACCTATGAGGCGTGGTCCGATATGTCCAAAGGACGTGTGACAGCTCTTCCACCCATTTTCCCTTTGCATTATCCAATCTTTTCTTGAGTCCATTCATTATGACCTTATTGACGACCTCGGTCGGTCCATTCCCCTGTGGATAAGCCAGGGTGGAATACCTATTTGTAATGCCTAGGTCATAACAATACCTCCTAAAGGTTTTGCTGTCAAACTGAAGGCCATTGTCCGAGATGAGGGCATGAGGAATCCCAAACCGAGTGACAATATTTTTCCAAACAAATCTCTTGGCATCCACGTCCCTAATATTTGCCAGTGGTTCAGCTTCAACCCACTTAGTGAAGTAATCCGTGCCGACCAGCAGCCATCTTTTATTCCCTGCTACCTTAGGGCGCCCTACAATATCCAAACTCCATTGAGCAAATGGCCACGAGCTGGACAAAGGATTAAGGACTCCCTTTGGTTGGTGAATGTTCGGGGCAAACCTTTGGCATTGGTCGCACTTCTTCACATACTTTTGTGCTTCCTTTTGCATGTTCGGCCACCAATATCCCTGAGTGAGGGCTCAATGAGACAAAGACCTGCCTCCTGTGTGGCTTCCACAAATCCCTTCATGTAACTCCTTTAGGAGTAGCTTTGATACTTCAGGGTGTATGCATAGCAAATATGGCCCAGAAAAAGAGCGCTTGTACAACTTTTGGTCATCGGACAACCAAAACCGAGGAACTTTTCTTCGAACTTTGTTAGCCTCTGATTTCCCCTCGGGTAAGATATCCTTCTTAAGGAATAGCACTATAGAGTCCATCCAGCTAGGTCTCACCCTAATTTGATGAATATGGACTACCTTTCTTTTCATCTCAGTAGGCTTGCACAGGTTTTCAACAAGGATAACCCGAGGTAAGTCTTGCATCGAGGAGGTTGCAAGAGTGGTTAGAGAATCAGCATGGGGGTTGCCACTTCTAGGGATTTGCAGTAAGTTGAAAGACTCAAACCCTGATTATAAGTGCCTAACCTGATTTAAATATTCTTGCATACTCACATCCCTGGACTCTAACTCTCCCCTTACCTGGCCCACAATCAATCTTAAATCTGAGAATATCTCTACTATCTTTCCTCCCATTTTCTAAACCATGGTCATCCCTACCAATAGAGCCTCATACTCAGCCTCATTGTTTGTGTTCGAGAAGCCCAATTTTAAGGATTTCTCAATAGTAATCTTCTTAGGAGATATTAAAACTAGCCCCACTCCAGATTCTCTTTGATTCACTACACCATCAACGTATACCCTCTAGGATAAAGGTTCTTGCAAGGAGACCATGCCAACTAATTTTCTATCTATATCCTGCTTCTCTACCTTCTTTTCTACTGGAGATTCAGCAAACTTGGCCGCCAAATCTGCGAGGACCTGGCCCTTGATAGAGGTGCAAGGCATATACTTGATATCAAAAGCCCCTAGGATCATCCCCTATTTGGCAATCCTCCCTATGAAATCAGCACTCCGAAGTAGTGATTGAAGCAGAAGCTGTGTTAAAACAACAACTGTGTGGGACTGGAAGTAGTGAGGGAGTTTATGTGTAACATGTACTACCGCCAAGATGGCTTTCTCCAATGGTAAATAACGAACTTCAGCTTCATGTAACGACTTGCTTACATAGTAAACTGACCTTTGCACACCATTGTCAACTTGTATTAGAACCAAGCTTACGACGTGGGAGGCCACAACAATGTAAGCAAATATGACCTCATCTACCTCGGGCCTGGACATAACGGGTGGCTGAGAAAGGTACTCCTTAAGCCGTTGGAAGGCCAAGGCACACTCCTCGGTCCATTCAAATCCCTTCCACTTATTCAATAACTAGAAGAAGGGTCTGCACCTATCCGCTGACTGAGAGATAAATCGATTCAAGGCAGCAGTCATTCCTGTTAGCTTCTGGACTTCTTGGGGATTCCGAGGTGATTGTAAACTGTTAATTGCCTTAACCTGATCAGGGTTAACCTCAATTCCACAATGAGTTACCATATAGCCCAGAAATTTGCCTGATCCCACCCTAAAGGAGCACTTGGAAGCATTAAGGCGCAGTTTGTGTTTCCTCAATCTTTCAAAAATATTCCCAAAGTCTCCTACATGCTCGGACACCACCTTACTCTTCACCACCATATCGTCTATATAAACCTCAATATTTTTGCCCAATTATGGTTCGAACATCCTGGTTATCATTCTCTGATAGGTAGACCCTGCATTTTTCAATCCAAAAGGCATTGCCATGTAGTGATAATTTCCAGTAGGAGTGACAAAAGCTGTCTTCTCCTAATCATCAAGAGCCAGTGGTATTTGGTGATATCTCTGGAAGGCATCCCAAAAGCTCATTTGAGGATGACCTACAGTTGCATCCATTAGCTGGTCAATCCTAGGCATAGGGAAAGGGTTCTTTGGACAGGCCTTGTTCAAATCTGTGAAGTTCACACATACTCGCCACTTTCCATTTTTCTTTTTCACCACTACAGTATTGGCTAGTCACTCAGGGTAAAACACCTCTTTAATAGCCCTAGCCCGCTTAAGTTTTATCACCTCATCTTTGACAACATTAGAATGGTTTTTAGATGAGCGCCGAGGTGGTTGCTTTTTGGGGATGACGGATGGATTGACATTCAAATGATGGCAGATGAAGTTTGGATCCACCCCCGGAGTTTCATAAGCACTCCACGCGAATACGTCAATATTCCTCCTAAGAAACTCTATCAGCTCTTCCTTCTCTCGAGGAGGCAGCTGAGCTCCGACTTGAAAAAACTTTTCCAAATCATCGTCTACAACAATCTTCTCTAACTCTTCACACTTCACTTCTTCGGTTGTGTCATCCACGGGTAACACCGGAGTCCTTGATTGCAATAAACCCCTATCAACAGAGGTCGAGGACCCAGCTTTAGGCTGATACATAATTATGGCTACCAAGCACTGCCTAGCCACAAACTGGCTCCCAACCAACTCCTAAACTTGATCCCCAGACGGATATTTCACTTTCAAGTAGAGGGTGGAAGAAACAGCCCCTAGGGCATGGAGCCAAGGTCGTGCTACAATGGATGTGTAGGGAGAATAAGCATCCACCATAATGAAATCCACCTCCACCATCTCTGACCTTGTCTGCACAGGTAGTCTAATCTGGTCCTTTGGGATAACAACCTTCCCATCAAAGCCTAACAAAGGTGAATCATAACCTGTCAAATCCTCAGGTTTTAAGTTTAGCCCTTTGTATAAATCAGGGTACATAATCTCTGCCCTGCTACCTTGATCCACCAACACCTTCTTTACATCATACCCCTCTATCTTGAAGGTGACCACTAGGGCGTTATCATGTGGCTATATGGTTCCAACCTTATCCTCATCCGAGAAGCTCAACGCTAGTCGGATTTCCATCTTAGCCCTCTTCGGCTCGTGGTTAGAGCCCTCGACAGGTGACTGAGCTACAGACATCACCCTAGGGGGAAGAGAACCAGTCCTCCCTAGCATAGTGAGGATGACATTAATTGTGCCCAAAGGGACTCTAAAAAAAGCATCTCTTCGAGATTCCAATCTTGCTTGGCCCCCTTACTTGTTGGGCTGATACAAAAATTTCTTTAACCTCCTTTCTTTGACCAGCTGCTCTAGGTGATTCCACAAAGTTCTACAATCCTCTATGGTGTGCCCTCGGTCCTGGTGGTATTGGCAATGAAGGCTCTGATTGCATTTCATGGGGTCGCCTCCCATCTTATTTGGCCATTTAAAGAATGGCTTGTTCTTGATTTTCTCCAAGACTTGGTGTATTGGTTCTCAGAATATCGTGCTAACCATTTGGGTAGCAGTAGACCCTGATTGCCTAGCAAAATCTCTTCGGGGTCGGTTATTGTTGTATTTGTCTTACTTGAAATCCCTCCTCTCCTGAGGGATAACCTTAGCCTTCCCTTTCCCTTGTTGTTGGTCCTCCTCAACCTGCTTATACTTGTCAATTCGGTCCATGAGTTGATGTACATTGTTAGCAGATTTCTTGGTCAAAGACTTCCTCAAACCATGCTCGGCAGGTAGGCCGACCTTGAAAGTTCTTATGGCCACGTCATCAAAGTCCCCGTCTATCTCATTGAACATTTTCCAGTACCTGTCTGAGTATGTTTTTAGGATCTCCTCCTTTCGCATGGTCATAGACAACAGGGAATCTAAGGGCCGAGGAACCCTACTGTATGTAATAAAGCAGGACCCAAAAGCCCGAGTGAGTTCCTTAAAGGAATCTATAGAACCTGCTCCCAGGCCATCAAACCATCTCATTGCCACAGGTCCCAGACTGGATGGGAACACCTTGCACATCAAGGCCTCATTCCTGGAGTGGACAGTCATTCTTTGGTTGAAGTGGCTTACATGCTCTACAGGGTCTATTCAACCATTATACATGGTGAACGTTGGCTGAGTAAATCGCCAAGGAAGTTTTCCTTCTTCAATTCTGCGTGTGAAAGGCGACCTAGAAATTTGGTTTAACACCTTACTCATAGCATCGTTTCCTAGGCCTTTGCAAGACGGGCTGTTATTCCTATGCTTACGGTGGTAATTCTCATCACATGAGAATGATTCACTGGGGGGAGTCCTTGACCTGGGTTTGTAACTACCATTCCCATCATCATTAGAAGAAAAATTAGAATGGGAAGGAGTTTGCCTTCGCAGCGCAACTTCCTCTTCAAACAATCAATCTCTAGTTGCATGGTTCTAGTGTTTTCCTCATGAGAGACATGACTCTCACTTCAAGACTGGCTCCTACTAGTGTGAGTGGTATGCATACTAACCTCTCAGTCTTTTCTCTATTCAAGATTGAGGAATTGATCTTGATGTTGGGACCCCATGGATTCCTCCCGGTTCGGACCTAAACCTACCATATTTGAACGTTAAACTCACTATAGCACAAGAAATTCCCATAGACGGCGCAAATTGTAAAGACACGAATTGGTTCCCAAGCCCAAAAGGTAAAAGAATCTAGGCTCAAAGAGCCTAATACAATGAATTTGTAGAGAGTGAGTTGGAAAACTAGACTCTAATGAGTTGGATAACAATTATAGTGGATTCAAATGACAATAGAGTAAAGATAGACTGGTTTTATCTAAAGAAAATCATCCTCGGCACAATCCGAGGAGATTAGTTCTTATATATAGTTCTTGAATTTGATTAGAAGTACAATTCTTATTGCTACAGTATTCTTCTCTCAATTCTCTGATTCCCCTTCCCTTAGGGTCTTCTTTCTATTTTATATTATCTTCCTTCTTTCATCTCTGCCCCCCACGTGTAGATTAGATTGTTGATGTTGATCCTTGTCCCATCAGCACATTCCTGAAGTCTTTGGGGAGTAGTTGTAAGGCTGAAAATTACTGTTCAGGTATCACTTCCTCATTAATGCGGCCAGAGAGTTAGTTACAGAGCATTCAATGTGGTGGTAGCAGCTTTCTCTTAGATATTATATGGCTTCCCTCTGTCTCGTGCTTCTAGGATACTTGTCCTTATCAACAGAATCTCCTGGAACGTTACCTTGGATGGCAGACCACACCGTTGATTCTTTGCTTTGCTCAGCCAAGGAGGTATTCATCCTCGGACCACCTTCTTGGACTCTTATGACCAAACCTCACCTCTTTATTTACTAACACGGATTCCCATAACAGTGTTTTACCCGTCCTCGGACTACTTAATGTTCTTAGATTGGGCCCCTGGCCCAATATATACATAGATACATACTATTGGGCCTATCACTCCACATTATGCTTAATAAAAATAGATTTATTTTATATATTATGCTTTATATAAACTGATGTGAAAATTTCTATCTTAATTTTATTTTAGTTAAATTGGACTTTCGCTTGTAAAGGTTGAAACTATTAGGTCATTCATGTAATGTCACAAAAATTCAAATTAAAAAAAAGTCCATATTTAACCTACATTATAAAATCCCCAAAGTAAATTTAATCTCAAAAGCAACACATAGTACTCAATCTAACCTCCAAAATAACCAAATGACCTAAATTGAATAGGTTTGAATATAAACCAGAGTCTCAATCAACTCCTCACGGAAGTAAACTTTTTACATAAAAAAGAAAACTTAAATTCTAACTCAAGTAAATTCTTCTAGAACAACTATGTGATCGAAATCCCAATAGCAATCCACCTTCACCAAAACGATCACTTCCTAGCAACTTCTTATGACTGAATCTAAGCAGCTCATCAGGGGGGAAAAAAAAAGGGGACAACAAGTAATGAGCTAAAAACCCAATAAGTGGTAATTTGCACACTACCATTGAAGGGGTAACAAAAAAGCATTAGATTTGTATGTGTTGGGGATGGAACATATTGGGAAGACTTCAATTGAGTAGTTAATACAATATATAAAAACAAAACTTGACCCAAAAGGTTAAGCAATTAAATAACTTTTGATCCAATTATGTAATTTATATTAACCGCTCGTTACTATCCAATGTGGGATTTCATTATTTAACTAATCACACTACTCACACGTGAATATTACAACATTATTGAACAAGAATAAATAAAAACTGAATAAGGGCTGCTATAAGTTAATTCAATAGATCTCAAACATAAACATTTAGGCACAATAAGGAAAACATGACAACTGTGCATTAGCCCTACAGCAATGATCACAACCATGTAACACACAATAATAATAATTGCAACCAGAATCACAATATCTGCCTCCACATTATAATACTCCAATCTCCATAACACCAATTACATAATCTGGATCATGGCCCACGTATTTCCTCCATGGATGTTGTCTAATTAAAATAAGCTTAGCTCTACCTCTCTGTCACCATTCTTTGTCTAGTTTTTATTATACACATCATGCTTTTTTTTTTTTTTTTTTTCATTATTGATTGAGAGTTTCAGTGTCAATGTGGTTTTTGGGAAGAGTTGACAAGGTGCTATACTTATGGGTTTGCTCTGGTTTTCAAGGCAGGAAAGTGATGAAATTTTGGGAGGGATAGAGACGAGCTTGCAGGTGGAAGTTTTTAGATTCAATAATGAATCCTATTCCATCCAATTATTTTATTTCATTTAAATCAGATAGAAACTTTTCTTGACCCTCGTTCTAGAAAGTATGTAGGATTAGACTTTTGACCATCTCAAACACCCGTTACACCTAACTCTTAGCTTATGTATAAATACTTCTTCATACATGTTCCCAAAGAGAGACTAAGCTTGTATTTGGCATTGGCTGAAAAAGCTAGTTTTTATTTATTTATTTATTTTTATATTTTTTTAATTTTTAATTTTTACTATTTAGCTTATTTTTGCTACTATTCATGGGTCTATTGTACTTTTTGGTACTATTTATGTGTCCTATTGTACTATTTCAACTAGCTTTTAGTTTTATCTATAGTACTTTCAGCAATTTATTTATTTATTTTTTAATTTCAACTAAATAAGCTGTTCTCAAAATGGACACTAAGTGTGCGTTTGGGTCCGCCTGATGCGTTTGCGTTTGCGTTTTTTTGTTTTTTTTATTATTTTCACGCGTTTGAGAGACCAACACGGCTACTGTTCATGCACTATTCATGAACAGTAACTGCAAAGTTTGACTTTTTCCACCTTTTCAGCACAAATTTTACTGTTCACAGACCCACAAATTTCACTTTTCAGCAACTTTTTCATTAAAAATAGGTCCCACGGTATTATTCACACATTTAAAAATTATTTTGCTATAGTGTTTTTCAGTTTTTAGTTTCAGTTTTCAGTTTTCAGCTGTATCCAAATGAATCCTAAATATTTGTAAAAAAACATCTCAAACCACATAAAATTTATGTATAATTTTTATATACAAACAAACTACTAGCACCTCAAGTTCTTTACGTATAATTTATTCTCCTCAATAAAAATTTATTTATAAAACAAAATAAAATTTGAGGAAAATTATTATTTGATTATTAGCTTTCATTTGCAAGTACAATTTTGACTTTGTATAAAATAAATAAGTTAACACAGCTTTCTTAAGTTCAATATTTGTATCCACTTTACTTCCCATTTAAAATGTTAAAAATCTCATTCTTAAAAAAAAAAAAAAAAAAAGTTAAAAATCTCACATGTTAAATCTCACTTATTAAAGGGGAGTTTGGGTCCACACGTAAGGGAGAGTTATTAGTTTAATGATTAAATTCATCTTCCTAAAAATTTAAACTTTTTGAGAATTGGTAATTTACCAAGCCCACCAAGACTCCACCTCCACATCCACCACAACACCAACACCACACTCTTCAATAGCCACAATAATGTCCAATGAATGGGCCTAGACTGTCACTCCCAAATGGAAAACTCTAGTGACACACCCAGATCCACAACAAGCTTAAATGTCAATTTGTGATTGGTGCACCAAATCCACTTTTTCACCAAGTACCATTGGTGGCCTCTTGTGTAAGTGTTGTAATACAATTATATGTTGACACCTAAGCATGTTATAAAATTTTATGTAAACTTGGGTGTGTTTGTAGGCGGACTGCTCCCAAATCATAAATCCAAACCCAAACACACTAGTCTGTGCCATCCATATACAAAAATTTTGAGTGCAAATTAATGAGATAGGTGCAATTGCATATTTAGCTACACTATGTTCCATATACATATTTGTCACATAGTTATGAATTTTTGTTTCATCTTGCCCAGAATGGCTGAATTTTTTATATTCTAATTAGTAAGTTGGTATGTTCTATTCCAGTACGTTCTAAATTTCGGCCCATTCTGATCATATCACCCATTTCAATCAATTCCACTCAATTTCGCTTGATATGGTGATTTCAACCGATATGTAAACGAATCATAATTTTTTCCTTAAACCTTATTTATTTATTTATTACTTTACTTACATATGATATTTTATTATTATTTTCCATTAACAATGTGTTTTTCTTGTTTAATTTACTCACTATAACATAGTTTTTTTTATTCATTAAGAATATATATTTTTTTCATTTACTCAGATATGACATTTAATTTTTGTAACGATGAAATTAAGAATGTACATTACTTTATTTTGAATTAATAATTTGATATGGTATGATATTATATAATGTGGACTTAGGTATATATGTAACTTTAACAATAACCTCAAAACATAATGCTGAAATAGGCCAATACCAAAATGTTCGATACCAATTGACAAAGTGTATTGGTATCCAAAATAGTATTCAAAACATTGATTTGTCATGTACCACTATGTGACAGTGATATAAAAATGTACCTCATGCAGCATGCGCTCAAAAATCATGCGGGTACAATGCACACGTCTCTTCGTGATTCAAGTTCCTTGAATTATTTTCACATGCTCTCATCCTCGATACAATGAATAAGTCTTGGAAAATGCACGTAGAAGTTTTGCATTAATTACAAAAGGACTTTCTAAGTTCCTAGACTGCTCTATATATATAAAGCCTTCTGTTATCGTATGTAAGTATGTTTTAAAGAGCAGAGAATTAGATTAACAAAAACAGGAACATTTGGGACATAACGGGTTGCATCCAAAGCACTCAGATCCGTGAAAAAAAACTAGCATATGTAATGTCAGACTCAGAAAATAAAGCGGCTAAAATAACCAAGTGTGCTGTTGCAGTGCTTGGTGTAGCAATTACCATATGTGGTCTCCTATCTGCTTCATCAGGATCTAAAACCAACAGGAAGACCATGAAAGCACCGGCTAGAAATCATCGCATATTCAGAGATGATTTTGCGAGAGACCCGGCAGCCTACTTTCGCAACCTGCGCAAGTAGTAGTAATATAACTTTTTCAGTTTTCTATATGTAATAAAGTAATCAATAATGCTGAGTGTCATTGCTGTTTCCTTTGGCTTGTTAAGGCATTGCTTTGCTTTAAATAGCCCTGGGGCCTATTGAATAAATATTTTGGAACTTATCATCTTTGAATGGAGTATTAAATTCCATTGTTATCTTATCTGGCTGTTTTTGCCTTTCTCTTTTACTTTTTATTTTTTTTGTTGATAGTAAATTTATGGATAAAATTTAGGTATAGTACCTTAAGTGCTGTTTTTTACGTTCCTCTTTTACGTTCCTCTATTAAGATTCAGTCACGTAACTACTTAATTAAAAAATACACTTCCATTCCATAAGAAAAAATACACATGACAGAATCTTAAAATGAGAATTTATGGCTTGTTTGAAAGTTTAAAAAAGGAGAGAGAGTAGAGTAAAGGGAGAGAGCGTAATTCAATTACCTTATTTGGAAGTTTTTTAAGGAAGGAAGGGGAGGAGTTTGGAGGGGTTTGGAGGGGTTTCAACCACCTCTAACCCCTCATTTTTAATTCCCCCAAATTGGAGAGATTTGAAGGGAGAGTAGAGTAGATAAATTTCTCAATTTACCCTTTCTAAATTAATAATAGACCAATGTTGCAACTCCATTTTCAAATAGGGGTAAATTTGTCTATTTTAATCATTTCCTCTCCTCTCCATCCTAATTTTTAAAACATCCAAATAAGGAGAAGGGTTAATTACTCCCTTCCTCCTTACTAATTTTAAAAACATCCAAACAAGGTGGAGGGAACCATTCTCCTCTACTCTCCTCCCCATTACTCTCCTCCTCTCTACTCCCCTCTACTCTCCTCTCTCTCTAAACTTCTAAACAGACCATTAAGAAACAGAAACATCTAAGTACTGTAACTTAAGTCTTGCCCTAAATTTATAGTGTTGATTAATGCCTGCATGCTAAACTGAAATCCAAGTTTAGCTTCAGCATCCATGAAAATAAAATGATTCCCCATGGTGGAATCTGATGGCCCATACCCTAATATGGATATGTAAACATATACTGACAACTTTAAATCATTGAATTGAAAGGAGAGGAAAAAAATACAGTATCCAATTTGATTGGCTTTGCACGTCCATGACCACGAGTATAATATTGTCTTATTGATTATCTTTTACGGTGTTCTTTGGCAATGAAATTATATATGGTGACACTGATTCAGATGCTGGGTTGCCGACAAAAAGAAGTTTCATCGTAATTAACATTTAAGACTTTCAACATTTTTTCTCAAAAAAAAAAAGAAAAAAAGAAGACTTTCAACATTGAAGATAGCACTATTTTAAGATAAAATAGTTATTAACATCCGATTTGAACTATTTAGGTCCTTACTCCTTACTGCTTAGATGAGGCTGAACAAGTACTTCAAATAAACAAGAAAATGATTTCGAAGCCCTTATCAATAGACCATTACACATTTTGTATTTTCTCTTTTTAATCAAAATTTCAAAAACCCACTTTTACAATTAAACGTACCATGCATATTGACAACTAATTAGTCGGTTGACACTTGAAACTTGAGGGACCAATAGTGGTATATATTGCTTCTTCTACAACATTGCGAAAGTCTCATTCTCAACGATGGTATTGCTGGATCCTTAATTTACTTCATAACGTCATATTTAAGTTTAATTTATCCAAGCAAGGGTACACAAAAGATTCATATTTCTAATGGCTTCCCATAATTCTCTTCTCTTTCTAATGTCTTCACGAGCTGCCCCTTTAGCTTCACGTTTTACTTGTTAATTTCTGCAACTTTCTCTTCTCAGCCCGTTCACAATTTGGATCATAATCTCTACCCTTAACAAAGCTGCAAAGCAACATGACCAAAAATGCTCAGTTCCAACCAGTTATTTTAAGTGTGCGTTTGGATACTGTTTATTTTGCTGAAAACTGAAAACTTATTCTTGAAACTGTAGCAAAATATTTTTTATTACTCAAATTTACTGTTCACCTGCAATTTGCACTTGTCTGGTCCATGAACAGTACCGTGGACTAGCCAAAAAATGCAACTTAGGAAAACGCAAACATAATAAGTAAATAAGCCTTACATAAACGCACTCTAAGTGCGAGTTTGGATGTTGCTGAAATGATTTTCTTACAGCATTTGGCGTTTTTTTGTGGGTTTCGTGCACTGTTCACGAGACCCACAATATGGAATTCAAAAAATTTTAGTTAAAACTGGGTCCTATGACACTATTTATACATTTAAAATTTTTTTTGTTATAGTATTTTCAGTTTTCAGTTTTTAATTTTTAATTTTTAATAATAAGTGATATCCAAACAGAACCTAAATAACATTAACCCCCACAACAATGTTTTAACATGTGGTTAAGAGCTTGGGGAAAGTAAATTACTTCTCCTCCAATTTCGGATTCAGCATTTTGACAGGCACTGGCTTTTGCTTTTGCAGCACGAGGTAAATTTTCCTTTCATGTACGTATATTTAAATTCTTTTTTGGCTCCGCTACTGCCCAAGAAAGAAACTTATTTCAAGATTCAATTATTTCTGCCATTGTTGCAGGTAGGGCTGTCTAACCAGATCTCGAACCCGACCCACCCGCCCCAACCGTCCGTTCCGGATCGAGAACCGGCTGACCCGATGCCGGTGACAGGTCAGCGGCGGGTCTCTACTCCCTAAACCCGAAACGGCGGGTCGGTTGGTGGGTTTGAGGCTGAGAAACTGATTTTAACCAACCCGACCGTATCTGACCAGAAAATCGTACATTTTTTGTCCGATCTGTTGAGATCTAGCTTGAACTCGAAGGAAAATCGCCCATTTTCTGTCCAATCTGTTGAGATCCGGCCTAAACCCAAAGAGTCAGGCGAGATCTCGTCGAGATTCAGCCTGATCTCTTCGAGATATGCCGAGATCTTATCGAGATCCAGCCATATCTTGTTGAGATCGGCCTGATCTCTTCGAGATCCGTCAAGATTCGGTCAGGTCTCGCCAGATCTGGTGACTTTTGGCAAAATCCGGCAGATATTCGTACAAATCGAAACCGACCAAGGACCGATTTGAACCCGACGAAAATCCGACCACCCGAACCGACTCCGTTCACCAGTTGACGGCAGGTCTAAGCATGGAAAACCCAAAGTGATCGGGTCGGTTCCAGGTTGGGCACAAACCCGACTTGAACCAACTCGTGGATAGCCCTAGCTGCAGGTTCCACTTTAGCTTGTTTTTTTTGGTTATAGAATCACTACTTTATGGGTCACATTCATTGGTTTTTGCTCAATTTTTTTGTTTATTGCCGGTCTCACCCCCATCTTTTTTTTTTTTTGGCTACAATAATTTTAACAAAAAAAAAAAAACAATCAACTTATTTTATTTAGATTCTCAAAAAAATAAAAATAAACTTATTTTATTTAGCTTATAATTTTTATCTACAATTTTTTCAGCAAAATATTTAATATCTAAATTGTTCTCAAATTAACACTTAAGGGTTGTTTAGGAATCACTTATTTTGATAAAACTGAAAACTTTTTGCTTAAAGTATATAAAAAAAAAAGCTAAAAGCTGATTTTTGGAACAATGAGACCCACCTTAGGAGCAAAAATAAGCTAAAAAGTAAAATAAATTAAAATTTTCTTAAATCCCAAACACAACCTTAATCTAATTTTTTTCAAGATCAAGAAAGGGTCATAGTGAATTGGAATTAACCACACATAAGACAATGGTGCATATATTTCATGTAATATTTTAAGGTAGTTGAAGTCACTTGTTAGGAACCTCAATTGCATTGTATCATTTATACATACTTCAATTGCATTGTATCATTTACACATGTACTGTGACTATTGTAGTAGGTAGTTTAGTTACCATTGGATTAACTGGTTGATTAGGAGTTAGTTAGGCAAGTGGTTACTTAGCCAACTAATGACTAATGTTCTGTTAGTTGTTAAGCAAGGACTACCTATAGGTTTAAAGGGATAAGAATTGAATGTATAATTCATTGATGAATAATATTGTTAGACAATCTTCTCTCTCTCTCTCTCTCTCTCTCTCTCTCTCTCTCTCTCTCTCTCTCTCTCTCTCTCTCTCTCTCTCTCTCTCTCTCTGTGGAGGCCTAGGTCCCCTTGAAGTGACCTACACAATTCTCTCTTCCCCAATTCCATAATCAGATTCTCAATACTTGGTATTAGAGCCAACCACCAATCCAATTAATTGGGGCATGGCTCATTGAGTATAGGATCAAAAGAGTTGCGGCTTTGTGGTCGGATCCCAGAAGGAGCAACCTAGATGCTAGATTAAAATTACTGATAGGTGAGTGGAACCACAAAAAGAAAAGGACTACCATCGAGTCAGTGTCAATAGAGTGAGCATTCGTGGACGTCAGCTGTGGAGCATGGTGGTATGTTATGATCTTAGTGTCTCACATTGATTTAGTATAAGCTTAATCATGTGTCTATAAGATCTTAGGAATCCTCCCTTTACATGCCGATTTTTAAGGGTGAGTTCTATACATGGGTTCCTAACATCACCCCTAACTTCAATGTTCCTACTAATTTTATTAATTCAATCTTCATTTGCTTTTCTTTAAAGGTAATATTTGTTGCAAACAAACTGTTACTCACAGTTTTACACATATCCTATTTTTGAACTAAAACCGTGATTTCATTTATTTTTCTTTTTTCTTCCAAGCTATCAAATCCTAAGCTAACTACCAACTGAAAGAAAAAGGCTACAAATCCAAAGATGTTCCGTGCACTACGTGTGGTATGTAAAAAACTTGACCTTAACCTATACTGATAATTAAGGGATAAACACTACAAAATAAATTAGGATCAACTAAGAAATTCTTGACCTCAACAGATTTCTTTGATGATTTTATTCAAATAAACTACTGCTCCTTTTATACAAGATAACCCCTGCATTTTAGGAACAACATATCCTAATAAAACTCAAAGACTAGCTCCACTAGCCGTTACAACCCAAACACTAGATTAACAAATTCCCTTATCCTACTAAATGCAAATACAAATGCAATAAATCCGAATATTATGCAACAACTTATTCGGATACCAAAATTAATTAAACATCCAAATATTTTGCAGCAAGCATAACATTAAGATAGTGCACATTTTATTGCCAATTCTAGCCAGTCTTCACAATGAGTGTAGCAGCACTTGAATTCCATGTTGTGGGCGAAGGGTAAAATTCTGAATTGGTGAGTGGACATAGGTTGGGGATAGGGTGACGGCAAAGCGCTGTAGAATCATTGAAAGAGCAATCTTTGCTTCGTTGGTGGCAAAGTTCATGCCCACACAAATCCGAGGTCCCATTCCAAATGGAAAAAAAGCAGCTATGTTGTTGTTAGTAGCCTTGGCAACACCTTCTGAGAATCTCTCTGGTTTGAAAAGATGCACGTCCTCTCCCCATATTTGAGGGTCATGATGAATTGCAAGAGGTGCAATGTACACCAATAGATTAGCAGGAAGAATGAGCTTTCCCAGTCTAGATTCCCTTTCAACTTTTCTCATTATTGAAAGTGCAGGAGTATATAACCTCAAACTCTCATTGATGATCATGCTCATCTGCATATGAAAGAATATTGGAAAAATTAGAATTTAAGATTTGCAGTGTTAAAAATCTTATTAGTGTCTCTCTGTCTCTCTAGAAAGTTCTCTCCTATCATTGCCCACACTTGGTAAAAACACCATCTAGATTTCTATATTTTTCTACAAGCTGTTCTGAGCTAAAAAAATCACCACCATTGATTTTTTTAAAGTTTGGATAAGAAAAAATTTACTAAAAATAAAAGAGGAATTTAGAAGCTTTGAAATTGCTGGCTTTACCGACTTGAAGCAAGAATTAAAAGGGGGAGACGGTGCCTATGTGTGTGAAGCAAGTGAATGAGTGATAATAGTGTAAGTGTATAGGTGTCCAGAGACTGAGGTCTGTGTGCAAGTGTTTCATTGAGTGAGTGAGCGATCTAAATAAACACTTAAGTGTGTTCAGGGTTTTAAAGTGATATAGAACAAGTAATTGATATGATTTTCAGAAGTTCTTACAGTCTTGAGTTTTGTGATGCCATCAGGATTTGGATTTTGTTGGCCAAAAATTTCGAGCACCTCCTTTCTTGCTTTCTCTTGCCAATCAGTGTGGATTGCTAGGAGAAATAAAGTCCACGCAAGCAAAGTAGTAGTGGTTTCTTGTCCAGCAATGTAAAATGTCTTACACTCATCCACCATATCTTGTACTGAAATCTTTCGTCTAGGATTGGCATCATGATGAGCCTTTAAAAGTATTTCAAGAAAATCATCCTCAGTACTGCTGCCAACCTCTCTAGTTGTTACCTTCATTTCTCTTTTCTTAATCATCTCAAATATAGACTGGCGTATACCTTTTTCAAGCTCCTCCGATTCAATTTCATCATTTGTTTTATAAATTTTACTGTAAAAATAGATAAATGCTTAATGTTTAACTAAAAGGACTTTATCTGATGCTAGGAAACCCAAGTTTACAAGGACTTTACCTTATGCCGGGAAACCTGTGTAAATAACCATTGTCGGCTGTTATCGAGGCCAGTTTCCTCAACATCTGAAAAATGTTTTTCCCTTCTACGTAACTACTCCCAAAAGCAGTCTTGGAAATTACTTCTGATGTAAATACTCTAAATTCTTCGAATATCTCGATCTCTTTGCCTTCTTGATGTTTCCACCGTTCTAGCATTTCCTCCACACTTCTGATCACTGTTGGAATCATATTCTGCATTCAAAAGTGAACCTTTTCTTACAATTCAAACTAAGTTATTAATAATTTAATAAGCTAGTTTGTTATTGAGTTTAGTTACATTTGAAAATAATACCTATTTATAGGAACAAGAGAATGTTCAAAACTGTACAAATTACCATGAAACTAAACTTCTGAGCCATACTATAAAACTTTGGGAAAGAGTGATTGAACATCGGCTAAGACATGAAACAACAATATCAGAGAATCAATTTGGTTTCATGCTAAGACGATCTACCATGGAAGCTACAGACATCTAATGGAAAAATATAAAGAGGCTTGTAAAGATCTTCATATGGTTTTCATTGAGTTTATAAGCTTAACCATATGGTTATAAACTCTTGGGCATCTTTCTTTTGTAAGCCGATTTTTAAGGTGAGCTCTACCCATGGCTTCCTAACATTTGGTATCAGAGTCAACCACCACGTTGAGTAATCGGATGTAGCTCATCGAGTATGTGATCAAATAAGTTGTGGTTTTGTGGAAGGGTCTTGAAGGGGGGACCTAAAGGCTAGATTAAAATGGCTTACTAGTGGAGTCGGCCAAAAAAAAAAAAAAAAAAGTACCATCATCGGGTCAATGTCAATAGAGTAGGTCGTCGTGGACATCAGCTGCGGAGCGTAGTGGTATGTTATGATCCTAGTATCTCACATGGATTAAGTGTAAGTTTAATCATGTGTTTATAAGCTCTAAGACACCCCCCTTTTAAGTCGGTTTTCAGTGGTGAGTTTTACCCATGTGTTCATAACATTTTTATAATGGGTTTTGGTGAAATTTTAAATTTGGATAACTGCTTTTATTTGTTGGATAATTACTTGGTAATGGGTTAAGTTAAACCTCTATGTCTCTATTTACTATGATTATTTATTTTAATTTTTAATTTTTCCTAGATGTCTAATGTGACTACGAGAGAGAGAGAGAGAGAGAGAGAGAGAGAGAGAGAGAGAGAGAGAGAGAGAGAGAGAGAGAGAGAGAGAGAGAGAGAGAGAGAGAGATTATCAAAAAAAAATGTGAGAGAGAGTAAGAGAAAAAAAAAAAAAAAGCTATTGTATTTATTTTTTGTCATACGTGGAGGAGGCAGAAACTGGTTAGGAGAAATGGCTTTTTTATTTTATTTTATTTTTATTTTTATAATCAATTCAGCTAACAGTAAAAAAAATGTGAAAGAGATAGTGAGAAAAAAGAAAAGAAAAAAAGAATAGAATTCAGAAAGGTGGTAGGAAAAAGTTTTTTAAAATTTAGCTAAAATTTAGGAGTTTTTAAATTAGTAATTTTACATATCTAACCCTACTATTTAAACCATCTAAGTAGATAAATTTGAGAGTACTTTAAGCATAAAAAATTAAGAGTCCAATAGGAGTCCAAACTGAGGAAGCTCGTTCAATAATAGTACAGAATAAAAAGAGTTCTATTTTTTTTTTTTTTAAAGAAAAAAAATAGGGTTGTTTTGAAGATATGGGTCGGTGAAAGAGTCTTTTTAATTTGTAGACAATGTTATATGTGGAGTTATAAATGTATTTTTATCTGACTGTCCTTTAGTTTTGTCTTTATTTAAATCTAAGGGTGTATGAGTATTTTTGAATCAACGAAATGTCTATTCCAAATAAAAAAAATTCCTTAAATAGTAGAATAGACGAGTAACAGAAAATATGATTTTAAATAAAATAGAACAAAAGAAAAGAAAATCGGTTAAGAATTTGTAGCAGACTCAAAATTTTGGGACTAGGGGCATTATTTATTGTTGTTATTATTGCCGTAAACTTAAATATAAAAAATTAAACATGTTTTTCAAAGCCAATAAGAGATTACTTTCAGGCTCTCGGCATGGAAGGCATGAGTGGCCAATTTCTTCATCTTTGTCCATTTTTCACCTTCAGATACTGAAAGCCCATCTCCAAAGAGCCTCTTCATATAGCCCTTAGCCTCTTCCTTCGGATAAGCACTGCCTCTATTATTCAGTACCTCTTTGATAAGCTGTGGTTCTGTAATGACCAGTTGAGGTTGAGTGCCATACCATTGAAGATAAATCTTCCCTGCACCGAAGAGAGAGAGAGAGAGAGGGGTGGGGGAATGTAAGAAAATGAAAAATGATCAAGTTTAGTAAAATATACATAGTTGGAGGTGTTTTTTTTTTGGTTACCATATTTGTTGACCCACGAGTGAATATGGGGCTGAACTTTGGACATCATGTCATGTGATAAACCCATAGGCCTGTTCTTGGCTTCGCTTTTCATGTTCAAAATGTCATTGTTGTTTCCATGGAGGAATCTGTAAGAAGGACCTGTGATTCCCTGTAAACGCATTTGATGTTGTATGCGAATAGGGTTCCACCATAGTTTGTGAACAAACCGGAGTAGAGCCAAGACAAAGAAGAGACAGAGAGAGCTTGAAAGAAAGATTGCAAAGATTCCAATAGTACCCATTTTTTCTATTTCCATGAAACTAATTGGAACTTCACTACAGAAATCAGTATATGATTTTCCTCGATGTAAGTTTCAAAGCCGGTGTGATGGAATATATGGTGGGAGAGAAATGAGAGTATTATAGTTGCAGACGAGATTGAAGTCAAACACACTGGAGTGAATGTTAGTTGTAACCATGGAGGCCCAACTCCACTATAACTCCAAAAAAAATCTAATTGAACGAGGGAGAGAAGGAAAGCATGTGAATTTTTTTTCTGGACGGAAGAGATAGAGATGTTACTGTTACATCGCATGGTAATTACTGGTAAAAAGAGGGGTACTTCTTGTTAGAGATATATTAGCCCATTAGCATAGGCTCAAGCTTAATTCTACTTTGTGTGCAAGCCAAGTCTCCTACTTGTACTAGAAGTCTATTAGTCTAGGGTTTAATCTACTATATATACACATGTTATAATTCATTGTAACACAAGATTTGCACTACACTATAATATATTATTGATGTAGCCATTTAGGGTTTTCTCTGTGGATGTAGGCCGTTAGGCTGAACCACGTAACTCTCGTGTATTACTATGTTCTATATTTTATACTTTCGCTTTCGCACCCATACTAGCATATTCAACATGGTGTATCAATGCTAATATTTAACATGGTATCAGAGCCAGGTTCCTGCAGCCATGGTTTTCTGTCCTTACGGTATATTTAAGAGCAATCTTTGTCTTTCTTGGTGTTTTTTTTTTCGCTGCATTCATCTTCTTTGGCTTTCTACTGCTGCCGTCAAAACTCTCCAGTATAGTCAAGCCATCGTTAGAAGTCGCATCAACACTACAAGACCATTGCCTTCCTCAAACTACTGTCACAGAGCCAAACTTCATTCAAGGGATCTTCTCAACCTTATCAAATCTCAAGATTTCATCAAACTTCCATCTTGAGTTTGAGAGGGGGTGTTAGAGATATATTAGCCCATTAGCATAGGCCCAAGCCTAATTTTACTTTGTGTGCAAGCCAAGTCTCCTACTTGTACTAGAAGTCTATTAGTCTAGGGTTTAGTCTACTATATATACACATGTTATAATTCATTGTAATACAGGATTTGCACTACACTATAATATATTATTGATGTAGCCCTTTAGGGTTTCTTCTGTGGATGTAGGCTGTTAGGCTGAACCACGTAACTCTCGTGTGTTACTATGTTCTATATTTTATACTTTCGCTTCCGCATCCATACTAGCATATTCAACATGGTGTATCAATGCTAATATTTAACACTTCTGAACTTTTTTTTTGTGTGGGTCTCAGTTCCATTTCTCTGTGTTCCCATTTTTTGTTTTTTTGCTGTCTTGTTGGTGTTCTCGAAGTATCCAAAGGAGGTCATGAATTTAGGAATTTGGCTCTAAAAAAAAACTATTTTATTGAGTATGCATTTTTCATTTTGCACCTTTTAACAGGAATATTCAAAATAGAGAGAAAATACAATTAGATTCTAAATTTAAGTTCATATTTGTGCGACTTGCCCCATCTATTTTTTAAAAAAATATTTGTGTCAAATGAATTATTGAATGCAAAAATCGAAGAGTTAAAAAGCAATTAGATTCTAAATTGAAGTTCAATTTTGCGTTATGTATCTTATTTAACTTTTTAATTTTGTGGCAAATGAATTATTTGATACAAAAACTAAAGAGTTCAAATTCAATTAGATTCTAATATATATATATATATATATATATATATATATATATATATATATATATATATATATATGTATGTATATATGTATATATGTATATATTAAAAATCTATGACTTAAAAAATGTGTAAGTTGTAACTCTTACACCAGGTATAATTTTAACTTATATATGTGATAATTGTGTTTTTTTTATTATTGTACTCGTGTATATGCACAGGCTATACACTAGTTTTCTTGTAAATTTAGATAAGTTTATTTGTAATAAGAAAGTTTCAATGTATTTGTTTTCAATGTTAATTTTAATTTTTGGTGTAATCAAGGATGAAATCAAGATCCATTGAGTGAAATAAAGTAATTTAAATATTTTTAGAAAGGAAAGGGATTGAAACAATTGCATTGTATTGTGTAATTAACCCCCTCCCTCCCACAACATGTATTTACTATTTTTACTTTTTTTTTCATTTTTTTTTATTCAATAGTTGGGATCTGAAGGTTTTTTTTTTTTTTTTTTTTTGCAATTTTAATTCTCAGTCATTCATATCCATTACATCGACTGCAATAGCAATGTGATCCCAATCCAAAGAAAAGACTGGTTGAGTAAGACCTCTCTGACTTTGACTCTATAGATCTACTCTTCTCCCTCATTCCATTCTCAACACACAACATGTACAACAAATGCCACAACTAGGGGCGGAGCTACGTAATAGGATGGGGGAGCCAGGGGCCCCTGAAAAATTTGAATTTTAAAAAAATATATAATTATTTTAATGTTTTCAAAATTTAGTTTACAAAAATAAGAGTTGCCCCCCAAATATTTAAATTAGTTCAATGATACTCTTAAAAAAAAATTGGTCTAACAGTTATAGAGATATGACTTTATTTTTACAATTCTATTTTTTGTTGTAAAATATGCTCTTATACCTGTTAAATATTTGATAAAGTTTGGCATTAAACATGTTTGAATTTATTTTTTTCAACCTTTTATATGGCGATTAACAAGTTATTGACTCATTAAAAAAAAATTTTGTTACTAAAACTACATATGAAATGTCTCTTTAGTTGCACATAATAGGTTAGAGCAAGATAGTTTTAAATATGTTCAAAGCTTAACTTATTCCTCCAAGTTTAGATCATTCATATTTTTGAAGATTTTATTTGTTCAATTGAAATATTTTTTACTTACTTTAGTATAAAATTTGATAATTTGTATTGAAAATGAAACTTTTTAAGAATTTTACTATGAAAACAATAAAAATGCATTTTATTTTATGAAAGATCGCCATCAAACATAATTTTGATTGAAAATATTAAACTTTTTTTTTTTTGGGTGTGTGTGTATATATATGTGTGTATATAATAAAGTAGCGTGTGTGCATGTATATATATATATATATATATATATATATATATATATATATATATATATGTTTGTGTATGTGTGGAAGGTTGTCTTGATAAATATATTAGTGTCACAACTTAGCCCCCAAATAAAAATTCCTAACTCTGCTCCTGGACACAACAAAAAGTCTTCACCTTTTTCCTTTTCTCTCTCTGTCTGATCGGAGCCCGATCTCTTCTCTTATCTTCTCTCTTTCTCTGTTTCAATTGGAAAATAGTAACCTCTCCATCGAGGTAAGCTTAGAGTTATCAGGTAAATTTTGACGTTTCGGTATATTCTAGGAGTTTTGACCTTTTGTAGTTGCTTCTTTGTGTAGATGGATTATTTTGATTTTTTTTTTTTCATGTGGGTTCTAGAAAGTTTTTATTTTTAGTTTTTTAATGCTATGTTTGGTGATGATGTTGTATGCGATTAGAGCCAAGACAAAGTAGAGACACAGAGAGAGCTTGAAAGAAAGTGCGTTGTTCGTAGTATTACTGATGAGACTGAAGTAGTAGAACGTGTTACCAAACTCACTGATGTCTAAATGTTAGCTGGAACAATTAGGAGGCTCAAGGCTCAACTCCATTATTACTCGAAAAGGACATGTCGGTCGATATATGTTGGTTGAAACAGTGAAAGAGAAGGAAAAGATACTGGAGATGTTTCACGTGATTACTGGATCGAGTAATTAACTTATTAATAGACTTCTAGATTATTGCTCCTAAAATTCAAACTTTTAAAATTAATTGATTTAGAAAACCTCAAGAAAAATTTGAAAAACGTTTCCAAAAAATGCATTTGACACGTTTTTTTAGCCCATAACCTCTCCAAATACAAACAAAGAAATAAATTAAAAAATTTTCCATATAAAAAAAATCCCTTCAAAATTAGGATTCTATGCAATGCAATTGAGGACGTGAATCCCTTCAAAATTAGGCTGCTTTCCAACATCTTTTTATTTATTTTTAAATTAAAAAGCATCTAATTGTTTACAGCTTGCTTGCACTATTAACTTACCTTATTTTATTTTGATATTAAATTATTCTATTTTATTTTAGGGCAAAACCTTATGTTCCCTACTTAAAATTTTGACATCTGTCCAATTTAACAATCCAAACAAATGGGGTTAAAACTATTTTTTTTTTCCTTCTTCCTTCTTTTTCCTGTACTGCAATTGCAAGAGAACCCACAGCTTCAAATCTCCAGTTGCCTCTGATTGATGAAGCTAAAATGAAGATAATAAAGGGAATTTCGAATTCCAATCCAAAGTCAGAAGCTAAAATGCAAAAGCAAAGCTAAAATGAAGCTAAAATGTAGAACCAAATAGGAAAGATCAAAAAATCAAAAAATAAAAGTCAGATATACTGGGTTTCAAACCAAAAAATGAACCCTTCTCCCTCATTTTCTTAGTAACCAAACAGGAAAGATCAAAAAATAAAAGCCAGATCTACTAGGTTTCAAACCAAAAAACGGACCCTTTTTAGCTATACCTAAAACTTCCACACTTTTAACATCAACAAAGCTATCGTCATAGCCTCTTTCATTATTTTTTCCAGAGAGAGAGAGAGAGAGAGAGAGAGAGAGAGAGAGAGAGAGAGAGAGAGAGAGAGAGAGAGAGAGAGAGAGAATCATAGATCAGAAAAGAAGAAAGGAAATAGATACACATACATACACACAGACACTGAGAGAGAAAGAGAGAGAGATATGATATATTCTTTTCTTTCTTTTTTCTTTCTTTTTTTGGGTTTGGAAGAGAAGGGTCATGGGTGGTTTGGAAGAGAAAGGTTTTGGATTTGGAAGAGAAGCCATGAGTTCTCTTGCAGTTGCAGTATAGGAAAAAGAAGGAAGAAGGAAAAAAAAAAATAGTTTTAACGCTGTTTGCTTGGGTTGTTAAATTTGATAGATGTCAAAATTTTAAGTAGGAAACTCAATGTACTGTACCTAAGTTTTGCCCTTTCTTTTATATCCTGATATGATAACAGTCATTTTGCATATATATATATATGTTGGGCCCATTTCAATCAATGGCCCAAACGTAAGAAACAAATCCAACATGGATTGGCTCATTCAAGTAATAGATACAAAATCTTAAACAATTAATTAGGCTCAATCCCCTTCTTGGCAATCCCCAAGGTAATGTCTGAACTAACGAGATAAGTCCTAGCCTGGTTCAAAGGTAGCATCCGAGCTACCAAGGTAAGTCCTAACCTAGTTCCGAGGTAGTATCTGAACTACCAAGGTAAGTATCAGAGAAGATCAACTACACCAAGGAAGTTGTCTGAAAGTTCCAGATAATTTTACAACCCTCGCATTAAATGAAGGTAACCTACTTGGCATCACCGCATTTGATGCAGAAGGACAAGCTTGAACAGTAAGAAAAGCTCTAGAAGTCTCCATTCATGATAAAAAACCTACAAAAGAAGAGCCTGATAAGATCAGAAGTTATCCAGGTGGACGTCGGAATAGTAAGAAATCTCATTTTCATGATGAAAAATAAAAAAAGAAGAGTCTAATAAGGCTAGAAGTTATCCAGGTGGACTAGGACAGAATACGAAGAAGGAGATGACTCATATAAAAGGAAGGGAATAAAGAGAAATAATAGAGACCAGATAAAGAAGAGAGCAAGAGAGAAAAAAACAAAGAAAACACTAGAGAGAGATTCATGTAACATATCACATTGGAATTAATAAAAAAAACTCTGGTAGTTTATGTGTTCTTGCCCAAATTTCCCATTGTGGATCAATATCAACCCATAATACAAATTAATTGTAACCATAACACAAATTAATTGTAACATTTGTTTTGCTTAGTATCTTAAACCATAGAATTAGGGGACACATTCCTACATATATAATAATAATAATAATAATAATATTATTATTATTATTAAATGCTATGGGACACAATTTTTGTTACAACTCTAAATTTATCGATTGTAAGTACATGAGAAGACATAGTTAGCTCATTTGAAAGTGACGACCCATCACTTATTGTCAACTATTTCGTCAAGTTGTGGCAAATGTTAAGAGCATTAGCATTAGTGGTGCAAAAAATTTTAACTTTTGGCACCACAAAAAACTACTTTATCTATTTTACCACCTTACCTTACAAAACACCTAACATCAATGCTTTTATTTTAGTATTCAACACATTCAAATAATATAAACAACACAATAAATAATATATCCACTACAATAAATAATAACCACAACCACACCCAAAAGGAAATAATCATTATAATAATAAGAGGACAAATAAAATATATTTTTTAAGTATAACATTTAAGCTACGGTGCACAGCCAAAGATGGCTGTGCATTGCAGCTCAAGAGCCAAAAATTATACCTTTAGCTCCACTAATGTAGCCTTATTTTTCTAATATTGGTTATTAAATTTGGCAATATGGCAATTTGAGTCATTTGACACCACCAATGCTAATGCTCTTAGTGGTAGAAAATCTTTAGTTATATTTCACAATAGTTTTAATGTTTAAACTGTAAAGATATTGAGATAAATTGTTTGATTATATACATTATACAGTTTATATTTTTTTAAAGAATATATATGTAGATTAAAATTTAATAGTTATGTTTTCAAAGTATTAATAATAATTTATGAGAAAATTTTAGTACCATGAAAGATCACAAAAAAATTTAATTTAAAATTAATTATTTATGATTTGGAACTACGAAAGAATGTAGGGTACAACTTTATATAGTTAGGGGCTAGAAAAGAGAGCTTTATTATAATTAGCTTGGCCCTTCCTAGCAAAAATTCTTGAATCCGCCATTGCTCATAAATAAAGCTAAAATCTTCCTAAATCTAAATACTCAAAGTAGTCATATTATAGAAAGAGATTAAATATAGGAGTGATATTGAGTATGCGCCTTCCATTTTGCGGCTTTCAACAGGTATTTTAGGGTTGGCTTAGTAAATGACATATATATATATTTAAGTCAAAGCTGAGAGAAAATACAATTAGAGTCCAATTTTGCGTCATATGTTCCATCTAATTTTTTTAATTTCTGTGTCAAGTGAATTATTGGGTGCAAAAATCAAAGAGTCCAAATCCAATTAGATTTTAAATTGGAGTTTAATTTTGCTTCACTTATCCCATCTAATTTTTAAATTTTGTAGCAAGTGAATTATTTGGTACAAAAACAGAAGAGACCAAATCTAATTAGATTCTAAATTATATATATATATATATATATATATATATAATGAGAAACCATTTCACATTTTAAAAATCTATGACTTAAAAAAAGTGTAAACTGTAACTCTTACACCAGATATAATTTAAACTTATATATGAGTATAATTGTGATTGTTTTTAATTGTACCTGTGCATATGCACGAGTAATTTACAAGTTTTCTTGTAAATTTAGAGAAGCCTATTTGTAATAAGAAAGTTTCAATTTATTTGTTTTTAATGTTAACAGTAATCATTTGGTGTAATCAAGGATGAAATCAAGATCCATTGAACGAAATTAAGTAATTTAAATATTTGTCCGACAAAAAATTTATCAAACAAGTTGTAGACAATCAAATCTTCGTTTGTACACCATATGAGAAAGAAAAACAACCCTAATATCCTAGACAAAAAGACGGCCACAAATCTCATTGAGAAAACGTTAGGAAAGCCAAATAGTTTTTCATCCTCTCCAATTGTTATATACATGAGAGGGGTTTACCACTGCAAATACAAGATGACCACTTGTTTTGTTGTGAAACCATAGAGACTGTTGCAAAATCTTCAAGTAGCATTCAAGCAAAGAGAGATTGGTTTGGCGGTCGGTGATTAACTTGTGGCATTGAATCCAAACAGGAACATTAACTACAAGACTTTCTAAGCTCCCAAAGTGCTCTATATATAAGCCTTTTGTTATTTTATCTTTTAAAGAGCAGAGAATTAGATTAACACAATGACATTGAGCCGTTTCTTAATTTAATTGCTGACAAGAAAAGCTTCATCGTAATATATATATTTGAAGATTTGGAAGTTAGAATACTATTTATCGGGAGAGTAGTAGGACCTTTGATGATGTTGAACATCATAATCATATAATCAAGAAAATGACTTTGAGAGGTATAAGAGTGTGGAAGGTAAAAGTATCTTTTCCTTCTTTTTTTTTTGCTAGACTTTCTACTTTCTAGTACTTCTATGTTGAGGAAAAATCCTAATCCCCTCTGTGTCTATGTGTGAATTAAAATTATGTGTAAATTAAAATTAATGACTATCAAGCAATAGCAATATTATGAAAGAAAAAAAATTCAGCAAGCACCACATAAACACAACCACACAAGAACACCAAATCTTACGTGGAAAACCCTCCGGTGTAGAGGGAAAAACCATGGGGCAGCTTCGAAAAATATCTACTATGGAATAGAGATTACAACTATCAAGTTTATGCTAAACTTGAGTCCACAATAAATTGGATATACAACAAATAAATCTCAAAGAGTAAATACAATCTCACCACAAAGCCAGTAGCAAAATCTTCCTCTAAATACTCCAACTCTCCATGGTTGTAGCACTCAAAAATTCCATGAGAACTCCACCAATTTATCTTCCTTGTGTGTAACTTGAGCAAAGAAAAATGTCTCATTTTTCTTTTTCACTCTCTCACAATCTCACTGTGTTTCTCTCTATTTTTCGAACTGCACCTCTCAGTTGAAGCTCTCTCTTTTGTGTTTCTTGCTTACTTTGGAACTCACACAAAAATGGCTGAAACTCTTTGTGCTTCAGCTCTCTTCACTAGGCCAAATGGCCTCTGTTTTCTTTCTTTACTTCTTTTCAGTTTCAACGTGTCCCCCACGCCTAAGTTACTGCCCAAGGAATGGCATGTTGACTTTGGAAGCTTGAGAAAGCAAGCACATTAAGAGCAACCACATCAGTTTGTCTAAAAATTTCCGTCTATTTTACACTAAAAACCTACTTTTTCTATTTTACACTACCACATTTCTAAAATACCCACATCAGTTAATCTATTTAACACATCTATTCTAATTAAATAATATTATTTATTGTTTTTTTATTATTATCTATTAATACCCATTCTCTCTCATAAACACCCACAACATCACAGCTCTCTCACACATTCCTCTCTTTCCCTCACTCTCTTCCTCACAGCTGCCCCAGCTCGCCGCCGATCTATCTCTTTGCCGATCCAGCTTGCCGCCTCAGCCCTCACATCGACTCTTCGCCTCCCACCCCCAACTGACGACAGTAATGGAAGATTCGGCGGTAGCAATGGAAGACTATCGAACGGCAGCAGTGGCAGCAGATCCGATTCCGTTGGGCATTTCACGTGAGTTTTCCGTTGAGTATGGTTTGGGCTGGGTTTTCCGATGGGGTTGGACTATTTTTGGGTTGGGTTTACCGGTGAGTTTTGATTGATTTTAAGTTGGGTTTTCAGTGGGTTTGTCTTGATTTTGAGTTGGATTTTCTAATTGCTTTTCTGTTGATTTTGGGTTAATTTTTTGTTGATTTTTGGGTTAATTCTATGTGTTGGGTTGGGTGGTTATTCTGGCGCACCGGGTTGTTGAGAAAAAAGAATTAAAAAATCGTTTACATGGTGAACAGTAACCGTGTATATATGCACGGTTACTGTTCATTTTGCAAGATATCATATATATTTAGACATTTTTACAAGAACTGATGTGGAAGGATTTTGGGATAAAATGTGCAAATTGGAGCACTTTTTGTATTTTAGATGAGTATTCACGAGCTGGTGTGGATGCTCTAATTGAACTTTGACTAATGTGACAAGCAAGTGGGCTAGACCCTTTAGGTGCCACGCACCCAACATTCTAGGCTTGAGAGACCCGAAGGATTCAATGCTAATAATCTCGGACGATTTAGTTTTGATAGACTTGATGGACAAGACATTGAGTTTGGAAGTGATGGAAACCTCAATGACAGAAAATATATTGAGGAGATGAGATGTGACAAAAGAGAAGCATTTGCTATTTCCACGAGCTTGAAGATCAAATAGACGTGAATTTAGTTGACAATGGATTTACAAGTGTTGCATTTGATAGGGAACTTTGCAAGGGGCAGGGAACATGAGGAATCCCTATTATGGTTCTAGCATATTGACTCGGCTCCTAGAGGGGGAGCCTACAATCCATTCAATCAAGTCATCACCATCGAGCAGGGACGGAACCACCCTTGGACTAAGGGGGCAATGCCCCCCAGATTTAAAAAAAAAAAAAAATTATATATATGTGTATTAATTTTAGCAATTTTGTTTTATAAAATTACATTTTGTTTTCCTTTAACAATATCATTAATTCTTTTAAGAGTAATGCTATACTCACAAACCTTTTTATAATATTTTTACAAACTGTTTTAGTAGTAAATTTTTATTGGTTCGTATATAGGCATACCACTCACAGCATATTTTTACTTACTAGTAACCACTTATCACATTAATAAGTTATAATAAAAAAAACTTGTAGTTCTTGCATTTTCCACATTTTAGTGACTATAAAAAAAATTTATAGATCTAAAATATAAAACAAAATATAAAAAACCAAAAAAAAAAAATTACCAGTAAGACTAAAAACAAAATTAAGCTCAATTAACTAATTTTATCCAAAATAAATAATCTGCCCTTTAAAAAATTTGAAACAAAAATAATTTTGTTCTTACCCACAACACAAAAAAAAAAAAAAAAAAAAAAAAAAAAAAAAAAAAAAACTCAATAGCTAAGTAGTAAAATTAGAGGTTGAAATCGTTACATACAGCCAACAGTAAAACCGCTTCCCTAACTCAAAGTTCTAGTTTTGTCCGAGCTTAAAGAGGTACAACATGCGATGCCAAGTGGCAATGTGAGACAATTCGTGCTTAGAGTTGTCAAATGAGTTGCACAAGAGGATGACCAAGAGTCGCATGTGGGCCACAAGAATGGACAGCGATTAGATGATCAATCACATTTGTGAGTTCATTTCTGCAAAGTGGACTATAAATTTCCAATGAACTACGCAAGGCACTAAGCACGGTCCTCTACAATTTAAATTATAATAAACTTCAAGAAAGTTTTTGCAGCATGCCCCCGAAAAGTTTATTTTTCTTTTATGCTTAAAGATTTAGCCCACAGAGTCTAGACCAAACAATCAATTTTACAATTTACAACCGGTGAGGTGGTAGATTATGATTAATGCAACATATTGAAAAAAAAAATTTAGTGTAATTATTGAAATAGCTTTCATTGTAATTATATAATTCAATCATAATCTGTCATCTTAGTAATTATAAAATTTGATACTTTGATACGAATCTTGTTGTGACTCTAGACTTTACCTCCAGGAGCCAAAAAAATCACCAAAGTCAAAGTTTCCATTCAATGCACCAGATGGCAGTGTTACCCCTTGAAGAGCTTGACCCATCATCAATATAGTTCGCACCAATCCTGAATTAATTGTTCTTCTGTGGCTGCTGAATTGGTGGGTACCCATAGGGCTGAGGCATATAATAAGCTGGAGGTGGTGGTGGATATGACTGGTAAATGATAATGGTATGGTGGCATTGGATAATACCCATGTGAACCAAAATATGGTGCACTAGGCTCTACCACTTGTAGACCAAGACCATATACAGTTCTAGGCACATCCTTCAGCAAATCTGGAACAGCCACAATCTTGCAAAACTTGTGGGAAAATTTCAACATACCCTCTATATTTCCAGAGGGTTTTGTGACCGGTACATAGCAAACTGCATGGACTTGCTTGCTGTGTCCTGTAGAGTTGAGAAGCTCTTTGATGGGCACGTTGACTTCACTAATATTATCTTTGTTGCCATGGCTGCAACTCGATGGTCAAGTTGTTTTGCTGGGCTGGTGACTCATAATTGATAATGAAGTTCATGGGATTTGAGGGTTGGTTCACATTGGTTATGGCCAGAGAGTACTATTGAGACGACCACAGATTTGTCCATATTGGAGAAAAGGTTCATATCTGTGAGGTCTTGGACAGTGATATATGTCTGAGATTGAGAAGATCTGGAACTCCTCCATCTCTGAGTTTCGAGAGGAAGAGTAAGGAGCTTTGATTGGCAAAGAAGTTGACATTAATTGCTCTACAAGGTCAAGCTTTAATTATTGCAACTTCTTAACGTGTGGAATGATTGCCAACCTATTTCTAAGAAATTAACTATTCCACTCGACTATTTATTTAAGTAGATGGTTTTGGCATTTTGCTGACAATTCTAAGGAACTATTCAAATTCGTGACTTCCACAAAATTAATTGACATTATTATTAGGAAAGTTCCTCTAACACTGCATGGTCATTGTCATTCTGTGAGGGGGGAAAAAAAAGAATTTTGCAAGTGTTTAGGTGGCTATCTTTGACCCAAAATTAAAGTGGGATTTACATCTCCTTTGAGGCAATTTTGAGTAGTAACGCGTTCTCTTCTATGAGGAAATTAATATCATTTGATCACTTACCCAAAACTATTAATGAGTAAACCAATAAGAAATTGACTCCTACTAGATATAGGCCTGTGCATGCCTTGCACGGATTTTCTTTTAATTTTCATTTTTAAAAAAATAATATGAAGTAAATGATATTTTCGTTAAAAATTCTTCATCTTATGTAGTGCTTAATAATGATATTTTTAAATATTATGAAGTAATTGACATTTTTAAATCATATTTTTTAAAAGAAAATATATTAATCAAAATTAAATTAAATTTTGTAGCTATTTTTCAATGGTCTTAATAATGCCAATCAAATAATATGATATAAGATTTTATGATAAAATTCATTGAACACACGAGATACATGTAAGTATAATTCATGCAAGTGCAAGTGCATATGGAAGTTAATTCTAAATTTCACGTCAAGTTTAATTGAGTGATATACCTAAATTTTTTTTCTTCTTCTAAAATCATTTGTTGATTTTCATATTTCAATTATATTTTTAATTGTATAATTTTTTTAATTTAATTATTGATATAAACTACAATCTTTTTGTTTGATTTGTTTTTATGTATAATATGACATACATATGATTTTAAAATATTAATCGACCACAAAAAGTGTGAGTTAAAATGGCTACAATTTTGCCTAAATAAATATACATATAGCATTGGATATTGCAAAGGAAAAAAAAAAAAAAAAAAAAAAAAAAACTTGCCAAAGAGCCACAGCTCGACCAAGAAAATTACTAATAATGTGTAGTATATTTTCTTGAATAAAAGGTAAACTTATTTTATTTTTTTATTCCTTTGTAAGAATTTTACAATCTTGTAAATTTGAAACAAGACTTTTAATACCGATATCCTGTAGTAAAATTGTATAGATAATGCTTCATGAACATTTTTTGGAATTTTCGTTTTACATGTACAATTATGCAGTAAGCTGTAAGCCAGTAATCATTTATATCTTTCTCATATATAATTTGTTAAGCATATAAAAAGTAAAAGAGTAATAAACTATGGAGAATTATTAAATACTCCAAGAGTACCATAAATGCATACTCTTCTCTCTCATATTGGGTCCCACCATGAATTTAATTAATAGAGCCCACAATTATGTGAGAGGGAGGATTACGCATTTATAGTACTCCGAAAATACTCATTAATTATCCATAAGCTAGGGACACCTAGCAAAAATGAGATTATGCAGCCAAAGACGAGGAAATTCGACACGAATGCAAACATCATGTGGAGAGCATTTAAAAAAAAAATTGTTCAAAAAAAATTTCTACCTGAACATTGTTGATATCTATTAATGTTCCACTTTGAATTTTATCAAAAAATTTCCGATTTGGAACCTAATTTTCTTTCATTTAATCAATGAAAAGAGAGAAAGTACAGTAATGATAAAGAGATGAAAAACAAACATTGGCAAAATAATTGATTCAAAGATAGGAAAATAAAAATCTTTATGAAGTTTTCATCTTCACAGTGACTCAGTAAGGATGACCAACACTTTCATGGTTATGGCATAATTTTAGCTCTAGAAGCATTTTAGACTGAAGGACTTTGTGCTTAATATATATTCTTTTCAACTGCCTCATAGGCTAACCAAAAAGTTCATTGAAAAGTAATATATTAATTGAAGACAAATTTCCCAATCCATTAAATCCAACATTTCCAATTCCACACTCTTCAAATCATTTTTTTTTTAGATACAGCCCTGGGGGGCATATTATTGAAAAGCTAAATAATCAGATACAAAAGTTTTATAAATATCAAGAGGAATGGATTCCATCCAAATTAAGATAGGAAAAGAAAGTCTTTATCCTTGTCTAAAGCATGAGCTAAAATGTTGCCTTGCCTAAATGTATGAGAGAAAGAATAGCTTTAATAATGAGCTAGCTGAAGATAGAATGTCTTTAATAATATGACTAGAGGAAGAATGGGATATCTTTCCACTTCGAATATCATTGATAAAAATTCCAAAGTCTCCCTCGAAGATTGAACTGTGCAGATCCAATTCCAAAAGAAAAAGTATTGATCTTCTAGCAGCAAGAGTTTCTAAAATTACCACTGAAGATGGCATAGGGATAATCTCGAATAAGGCTGTCATAACCTCTCCATGAGAGTTGCGTTTTCAACTTACCAGCATCAGGAGGCTTCCATATAGGCTTACTTGGTCGAGGACCTCCAGGTTTAGTCTGGCATTTAATCAATTGAATGTTATGAAGAAAACAAAAAAGTTTTCCTACTTGTCCAGATGACTTTCCAAATCCATTGTAAGAGCTCCATCAATTCTACCGTTAATGTTAGCATCAAAAGCGCCAAATTAATTTAATGGGAGGATTTTTAGGAACTACTCTAATGAGGTAATAGTACTGGGCAAACAAAAGAGAAATTAATGGCAAACACAATAAGCCTAAATTCACAATTGTTACTACTGTTTTAAATTGAAAAATTGTACGAGTTAAACCAAAAATGAACTCACGTTCCTAAAAAACTACAAAAAAGTAAATTAATAAATGATATTCTTTTTTGGGCAAAGATTTGCTACAAACTAAGTTGCAGCAAATCCTGCAAAATAGTGATGTGTCAATACTTGAAAACAACACCTGCCTGTAAATTCAACACCTTGCCTTGCCCTGGACGTGTGTTGTTCTCAAATATTGACATATCACTATTTTGTAGGATTTGCTGCAACTTAATTTGTTGCAAATCCTTTTTTTTTTTTTTTTTCTTTTTTTGGTATTGTGTTTATCTATTGTTCAATATTTTTAAGGCATGTCTATTGTCCATTGTCACATATTTTTTTCATCTTAATGTGTAACTGATTTTGATAATATACTACTACTAGTCGACAGTTGCTAACCCGTGCTATGCACTAAATAAATAAATAAAAAGATAATTAATTAATTTCACGTTAAAAGAAAAAGCTAAAAGAATCAATAAGAACTTGTTTACATCACTTTCCATAAATTAACATTCCATAAAGTACATAACTTTCCTCTACCTTTAGGCTGTGTTTGGTTGGAGGTGAAATAGGGTAGATGGAAAATAATGGAGAAAAAATGAGTTTGTGTATTGTTTGGTAAAGAGGGGGGAAAGAAAATTTTTGGGTGGAGCCCAGGCATTTTCCACCGAGGCCCACACAAAATTTGTCTTTCCAAAATAGAGAGAACAAGCATGAAAACCTTGTTGCTTGTCCAATTACCATATTGCCCCAAATTAAGTCTCACTTACACTCCTCCAGCACGTAAAATACATCTGATATCTCTCTCCCAATTGCTTCTCTTTTGTTTCTTCTGCACAGCCACAACCACGTGAAATAAACAAAGTATTAAACAACATGTGCAGCTCCAGTTTTGTATTTTCTTTTCATTTTTTTATTCGAGCCACTAATATATCATATATAATATATTATATTATACATAATAATAAAGGGAAATAATATAATGAGTACAAAATAATAATAATAAATATATTATATTATATATAATGTTATTTTGTTAATTTTAATTGTGGGGGCCCAATGACTGAGGAAAGGGTTGTAGAACTGTAGAGTTGATATTGGGCATTACATGTCCAAAGAGGGAGGTTACCCAAGGATAAGAGGAAAAAAGACAAAAGGTTTTTAGGAGCTTTAGGTGGGAATGATTGGTTGAGGAAAGAGAATCACGAGGAATAGGGGAAGTTTCCAGCAAGAAGTATCCTATTGCCTCCACATTAAATGGTGGGCAACAACTTTATCAATTGCATTGATGAGGGAGTGATCTGAACAGTGTAATTCACAGCTAAACAACTCTTTCTACCACATTCCTCAGATGTTTAAAAGGATAGGTGTCGCTAGGAGAAATTTGGTGGGCAAAGATGGGGGGTCAAGATGTGAAGTGGAGGGAGTATATAAGAAAAAGATGGTTCTCAGAGAAGGGAGAGAGACACAAATATCAAAAAGAAAAAAAGTAACAATAAAAACATTGAGAGAAGAGAGTGAACAATGTATTTTTCTGCGTATCATTGGCCTCCTCGGGCAGTCTTTTACTTAGACATTTGCTCACATACTCTATAATATTAAGCCTTTCTTCCTTATTTCCATCCTTGGGCAAGGCCCTCTCTTGTTGTTTGATTCCCTCTTTTACAAATTTATTGATTTGGGCCATAGTTAAACTATACAAACCCACTATTCTAAGTGGGCCTGAGCTGCCAGATTTTTTGGTCCTTAACATTAATTATTAATAGTTAATATTGTCTTCTTCTTTCTTTTTTTTTTGAAAACAAAAGCAAACTTCATTGAATATTATGAAGAATCAAAATACAACACTTCAATGGTAGGTGGAGGGGACTCCTCCAACCAAACCAATTCATCCTCAATGTTTCTAGCGTATCATGCTAATGCATGAGCCACTGTATTGGCTGTTCGAGGAACACAATTTATAGTTAAGTTACCTATCCCTGCTGCAATGCAATTTACGTCTCCATACAGGTGTCCCAGCCGAGAGGATGTGGAATGAATGCTTGTAATGGAAGTCATGACCACCTTATTGTCTCCCTCAATAATTAAATCCCTTAAACCCGCATCTACTACAAATTCTAAAGCTTTTCGGCAAGCTAATATTTTCACCTCCTTACTATCAATAACTGGTGGTCCTCTGGCTGAAATTGACGCCATAACTTCACCACTGGCATTTCGGATTATCGCCCCAAACCCAGAAGCTTGTAGTTCTTGAAAGATAGTCGCATCAAAATTTAGTTTGAAGCAATTTCCAGTTGGTGGAACCCATCTCGGCTCTCTCACTACTGAATTTGGAACAGCCAGCTGCTCCTTGGATGCTCTAAATTCGGCTAGAAAAACAGAGGCTCTTTTCACTAATTGAGACGGATCTTGCAACGTGCCTCCCTTTGTAGCCATATTCCGTTGGGTCCATATCATCCAGGCTTGCACTAGGAACAGTTCAACTTCCTCTACTGGCAATTTTCTTATCATATCTTCCACTAGTTACCGAAAATCAGTTTGGACACTTACACTTTTTTGTAATCTCCTCGAACTCCTTGCCCTTGCAACGCTGCATTCCCACAAGGCATGTAGTACAGATTCTTTTGCTCTCTTGCATAGCTCACATGTACTGTCTTCAACGATATGTCTTCGAGCTAAATTTTCACGGGTTGGGAGGATGTTTTGACAAGCACGCCAGCCAAATACTTTTATCTTATTTGGGTAATAGAGCTTCCATATTTTGCCCCAAACCGGACTGGCCCCTGTACCGGTAGAGCACTCCCCTTGTGATTGTGCTTCTTTCCAAATCTGTCTTGCAATATGATATCCAGATTTAACTGTGTACTTCCCCTCTCTGTTGTGTAGCCAAAACAGAATATCGTCAGTATATCTTCTGCTCAACGGAATTCGAAGAATGGCCGCCGCATCATCTCTATGAAACTTTGTCTCGACCAAATGTCTATCCCATGTCTAAGTTGTCCAGTCAATAAGCTCCACTACCCGCCACTCCCATTCCTCTTCTTGGGGTGGATGAATCACCATATTCGTTGGATGATTAAGGATCCACTTATCTTTAGTAACTTGAATGGCCGAACCATTTCCAACTCTCCAGCAACATCCTTGCTTTAAAATCTCTTGGGCTACCATTATACTCCTCCAAACAAAGGAACAATTTGGAGATTCCACTGCCTCCAAGAAGCTACATCTTGGAAAGTATTTTGCTTTAAAGCACCCATAAAGCAGTGAATCCTTTGCCTACATCAACCTCCATCCCTGTTTTGCTAGCATTGCCAAATTAAAGCTCTGTATGTCTCTAAATCCCATCCCCTCTTCCTTCTTTGGTTTGGACAACGATTCCCAGTTTTTCCAATGAATCTTCCTTTCATTGCCCACTTGTACCCACCAAAATCTTGTGCAAATGGCATTCAGCTCATTGCAAAGCTTTATTGGCAATTGAAACACACCCATAGTGTGGGTAGGAATGGATTGAGCCACAGCTTTTATAAGCACCTCCTTCCCTGCTTTAAATAATAATTTGCCCTTCCAACCCTGCAATTTTTTCCAAACTCTATCTTTAAGGAAGGAAAAAGTTTGGTATTTTAACCAACCAATCAGAGTTGGAAGGCCCAAATATGATTCAAATCTATCAACCTCCTTTACCCTTAGCTTGTTTTTTATCCATTGCCTTTGCCTTGCACTCGTGTTGCTGCTAAAAAATACTGGTGATTTTTCTAGGTTTATAAATTGACCAGAGGCCGAGGCATACAGCTACAAAATCTCCATAATCATGTGTACCTCTTCCCTGTTAGTTTGGTAAAATACTAATGAGTTATCTGCAAAGAGGAGATGTGATATGCTAGGTGCTCTTCGGCATATGGTCACCCCATGCAGCCTATCCTCCAATTCAGCTTTTGCTAATAATGATGTAAACCCTTTTGCACATAGAAGAATCAAATAAGGAGATAATGGGTCTCCTTGATGGAGCCTCCTAGAGGGTTTGATGTTACCATATGATTTACCATTGATACAAACAGAGAATGAAGGGGTGGAAATACAACTCATTACCTGGTCTATCCAAAATTGAGGAAAACCCAATTTATTCATAATACCTTTCAGGAAGGTCCACTCTACTCGGTCATAAGCCTTACTGACATCCAGCTTCAAGGCAAGGGAGCATTTTTGCCTTTCTTGCGGCCGTGCATGGCATGAAGTGCTTCATAGGCCACCAAGATATTATCAGTGATGAGGCATCTAGGGACAAAGGCACTCTGAGTGGGAGAGATCAACTGTGGGAGTATTTGCTTTAATCTGTTTGCTAAGACTTTTGAGATAGTTTTGTAGATTACATTACACAAACTGATTGGTCTAAAATAAGACATTTTTCTGGGGACTTAATCTTTGGAATGAGAACAATTTGAGTTACATTTACATCAGGTATCATATTACCAGAATTCAAAAATTCTAACACTGCATTAATCACATCATCTCCAACAATATGCCAGAATTTTTGATAAAAGAGAGCATTCATACCGTCTGGTCCAAAAGCCTATGTTGGTCCCATTTGGAACACCGCTGCTTTGATTTCTTCCACACTAAATTCACTGGAGAGTATTTGTTGCATATCAGGAGTGATCCTACAGTGGACAGCATCCAGGCATTCCTCCATCCAGTCACATTCACCTGCTTTGAACATGTTCTCAAAATAATTTGTTGCCACACCTGCAATCTCCTCGTTCTCCTCCACCCAATTGTTTTCATGGTCCCTAATCCCCTGAATGAAGTTCTTCCACTTTCTCTATAAAGCTTTGGAATGGAAAAACTTCGTGTTTTTGTCCCATGTTTTAACCAAGAAACTCTTGAGCGTTGCGCCCAATAAATTTCTTATTTTAATAAGAGATCATCCAACTCCTTGCTTGTTGCCAAAAATACTTCTTTGCTCTCTTCTGTTAGTTCTCCCGTATTGAGTGCTTTAACCTGTGTTTGGAGCCTTTTAACTTTTTCGGTATCCGGATAAGTTCTGGAGGACCCCCATGCATGCAAATCTACCCCACAGCTGGCTATTTTGTCCTTGACCCTTACCAAACCCGAATCTGCCCCTCCTTCTCTATTCCATGCTTCATGTATCACATTTTCACAATCCTCCCATAACAACCATGATTCCTTAAATTTAAAGCATCTTGAATTGGAAGGACTAGTTCTCCTAGCAGGTCTTATATGTAGAATTATAGGTAAATGGTCTGAAGCATGAGAAAATAAGTGAGTTAGAGTGCTTACTGGGAACTTTGTTTTCCAATTCTTCGTAGCTACAACCCGATCCAGACGCTGTCTTGTATTGGCAAGACCCGGCCTTTTGTTGTTCCATGTATAAGGATATCCAATGAACCCCAAGTTTGATAATTGACACAGCTCCAAGGCTTCTCTAAACCCGTTCATTTGGTTATAGGGTCGTGGCCGTCTACTTTGTTTCTCTGAAGAGTGTAAGATAGCATTGAAGTCCCCTATGCACAACCAAGGACCATCTACAAAGGACAACAAGTGAGTTAACAAAGCCCAAGATTTAGACTTTTGGTTTGATTCCGGCCAGCCATAAAACCCAGTCAGGTACCAAGTGAAACCATCTTCCTAAGTCACTTTTGCTAGAATATGATTTGCAGTAAAGTTAATAACATCGAGCACCACCTCATCTTTCCATAATAGAGCTAAGCCCCTACTTGAATCAGGTTTTTTAACAAAGAACTGATTCAAAAAAGGCGCATTTTTGTAATGTTTCTTAAAGCCTTCTTTGTCCAACCTTGTTTCCATAAGAAAACAAACCGTGGGAACTTGATCCTTCACCATATTGCGAAGACTTCGAACTGTCTAAGGATTCCCAAGCCCTTGGCAGTTTCAACTTAATATCCTCATTGTGATCGGCAACGGTGATCCAACACCCCCACCGTTGAGCCAGTAGAATAGTCACCATCTTTTTTGTTGCGCTTCAGCACTTGTGCGTCTTTACCCTGGTTCATCTCCTCTCTATCCCTCTGTGTTGCGTCCCTCTTTCCCAGGATTACTCTGGGCCCTCCTTCCTCAACATTGCTAGGCCCACAATCCATTCGTGGGACCCTAGTCCACTTGGGGTTTATTTTGTCCAGCCCACCATAAGGCTTATTATACCCATCTGTTGTTACTTGAAGACTACCCGATTCATTCTCCTCCATCAGAGCTGTAATTCCCAACTTAACTTCCTGAATCACCGTTACCGAATCATACTTCTCAGCATTATCTTCCTTCGGATTTGTAACCTCCAAATTTACTTTCGTCATTACTGTTGCCAAGTCGCAATTGCTAGCATTAACTCCTTTAAATTCCTGAAGTTTCGGTGTAACTCCTTTGTTTCCGTTGTTGCCGTTTTGGTACATTACGTTACTGCGAGGTCTAGCATTGAATGGTGTCTGCCGCCGGTTGATGGTTGCTTGCCCTGCCCTTTTGGTTAGTCTCCGTTCCCCCTTCCATACTGCTGGACCTGAACCGGGAGGAATCTCGTCTCGGCGATGACCATGAGCGTGGCCCAGTTGCACGCAACCAGTCGCCGTATTGATAGTGCACCTCTCCACCATTTTTCGATATTGCGTATTAGCTTGCACAGTGGTTGAGATCGTGTCCTAACAACCCGCAATGGTGGTAGAACATGGGCAAACGCTCATACTTAAAATTGACCCAAAAGCTGTTGCTATCTGATCTCGCCACAAAACCTCCTCTCCGGATTGGTTTAGAAATAGGAATAGCAACTCTAACTTTCATGAATAGGTTCTGTGCTTGTTGCTTAATCCTCTTCTCCACCGCTTCCACTATTCCTATCCTACTCCCTATCTCCTCTGCCACCTTTGGAGAAATCATATCAAAGGGAGCATCCCAAACCTGAACCCATAACGAAACTGACTCAAACTTCACATTTGCTGTTGTCATTCCCTTCTGCCAACGACAGAGCATAAGAGCTTAGTTGTCAAACGACCAAGTTCCTCCTTTAAGAATCCTTTCCATGTCAAATTCCGTATTGAACTTAAATTGAAACAAGTTGGCTCCCACTTCAAGTATCTGTACTCCTTCCTCCAAACCCCACGCTTTCTTGAGAGTATTCTGAGCCGCCCTCTTATTAAAAGGTTTACACGTCAGGAGTTTGCCAATCATGCTCAGCGTGCAACTCTCAATTTCATCCTTTCGTCCTTCGCCTGATACCGCTATCACCTCTTCTTCATCAGAAGTTATTTCATGTTGCCCATGTTGTTGATCACGTCGTCCGCCATTATGCAATGAGAAAAGAAAAAAGAAAAAAGGCAGACCCTTAAGAGTAAATCCAAGGGAGATAAGGCTCGTTAGACGAGAGAAATAGCTCCTATGTAGAGGAGAGTCTTCTCTTCTTCTTTTATGAGTAGAAAGAAATTATATTTTATATATTATGTACTAAGGACATAATAGTAAATTTATATAAATTTATATTTTCTATCCTTCCACTTTTCTTCACAACCAAACAAAAAAGATTTTCATCCTTCCACTTTTCCATCCCTCCAACCAAACACACATCAAGGAAAAACTAAATCTTTTCTATTCTTTCACTTATCTGTCCTCCCACCATTTTCTATCTTTCCACTTTTTCATCCCCCAACCAAAGGGACTCTTAGAGCATAAGAACTTGTGTCATAAACATGTAAAGAATAACGAAAATACATAAAAATGTTTATAACTCAGGGAGAGAGAGAGAGAGAGAAAACAATTCAACCTTTCAAATGCAAATTCTGTTGCCATTTGGCTTTAGGTATCTCTAAAATTAACCTTTCTTGTAACTTTATAAAAGCCTGAAATAGCAATATAGAAAACTTAAGTAGCCACAATTATCATGAATCAAATATTGTCAAAAGCATAAATGGATAACAAACCAAATCCAGTTTATCAAATTGATTGAAGCTAAAGGTGATAAGATTGTAGCCCTGTAATCAATAAGATTTTGGTGAGAATCAATTTATGGGCAGCAAATGTTTTGTCATTTGATGGGAAACTTCAACTAATCCAAACATCGATCCAGTAAGTGTTGTATTGTTGTTTGGTAATCACATCTATTGGACCAGCATGTTTGTTCTACCTACAAAGATAATCAAGCAGATTGAGAGCTGGTCCTGGTTCAACATGTTTCTGTGAAAAGGCACTGATTCCTCGGCTTTTGGTGGTAAGTTTTTCATTGAAGTGTCTAATTAATTGCCCATCTGCCTTTACTGGGTGCCAATCAATCATTATTTCTCTCATAAACCATGATAGGGTGGTACACCAACAACAATGCATATATAGTAATATAGACATTAAAAATGCCTCTAATCATAGTATTATATAGATGTCAAGGTGACCTACAAATACTAACTAAAGGTCTTATTGAGTTATTTTCTTTCAAATCTACAGCTGCTGACCTTAGAGATCAACATTGACAACATATATTAAAAGAGACATAAACATTGAAGAATAGAACATCAATTTAAATATAGGAAGAAGCATTATCAAAAGCAGAACCTTCATCCACCAATTCCTTGCACTTTCATCACTTTCGACTAACATGAAAGTCCATCCTTCAAGACTTGAAGTGTCCCACATCTTCTAAAACTTGGTTGCTTCAAGAGGATTTATTTTGAAACAGAGCAGTGTGAGCGTTATTGACAACTATAATCAAATGGCAATCCATTAATAAACAATCGACACAATGCTGTTAGACGTGGAATCTATGATACTCATGTTTAACATATTCTAAATCACCATTTTTTTAACAAAAATAAATAAAACTGTCTCACGGTACTGCCCCATAGTGCCACCTTGTCAAGCCAATCCACCGCCCTGCCATTCACTAAACTGTGGTAATTAACTAGTATCTCTCTATTTCCCTCTCCCTTTGTCGCCCCTCTCTGCTGTCGAAGATAGCAATTAGCAAGCAGTCACTATGAATGTGAATGGATATTAGTGTTGTACACAGATATTGAAAGATGTGGCTGAACATTAATTGCTAGAGTATTATATATTTCTTATAAGTTTCAAAAATTAACTAGTCTCATTACACGCACTTTGCACCTGCAATAAAGCTTATTTTTTTATTTTTTATAGTGTCATAATTTTTCATTCAGGTTTTAATGTTTTCTCATTAATACTACGTATTTAGAACTACTAATATAACTAGAGTATCATGAGGCTAGCTTCAAGAAATGAACAAATATTACATATTTATTTTTTATATATATATATAATTTTTATTTTGAGAATCTAATTTATAAGTGGATAAAGCAATTTGAAAATCAATGGGAAGAGTGAGAAATCAATGGGAAGAGTGACCCTATTTTTTAGCCAATGTTTTAGTGGGAATTAAAGTTGTATTTTTACCGGATTATCCTTTAGTTTTGTCTCTACTTAAACATGAGGGTGTAGGAGCATTTTTGAACTAAAAAAAGATATCCCAAACGGGGAAAGCCCATTAAATAGTAGTGTGTGTATATATATATTATTGTCCTTTATATAGATTTTGAGGTAAAGACAAACTTTTGTATAATTGTTCATTTTATTTGACTTCACCCAAACAGTAATTTAGGTTTTGTATTTCACACGTTTTTAAGAAAAAAAAAATTGTTTTATAAGTAATTTATTATATCCAATCTTTAGGTTTTAAATTTTTTGAGTAATTGATGGGAAAATGGAAATCATCCATGATTGAAGATATTTTAAGAGAAAAAAATGTTCAAAATTTTAAAACTTTAAAAGCTACTTTACAATATTTTATCCCAATTGTTGAAACTTTAGATATGTTAAAATTAACTGAACTCTATACTTAAACAAATAAGTTTTGTTTCCTTATAACGTAAATCTAAATTACAACCACCATGGGAGTACATGATTTAGCTTGGCCCCTAGAGAAATTTGCTACCCCCGTTGCTGCTTATTATACTTTTCATACTTCTCTTTTTGATAGAAATACAATTTCTGCCTTTTCAATAAATAAAAAAAATTAATAAACAATCGAAACTGAATTTAACTCCAACTATTGAACCAAATTTGGTTTACCAAATAGAGAAAATCAATCACCCCACTAAACATGTGGCATAGTATTCTTAAATTTCACTTTTGATGGTAGTGAAGTTGATGACACTACTAACTATTCAGTACTTGAAGTGAAAAATAAATAAATAAAGAATCGAACCCAAAAGAAAAGGAGGAATGAACCGACTAGAATCGCAACGATAATGGACTGAGAGGGAGTTGAGGGTGACCTTAAAGGCAGGGTGCTCTGCTTAACGGAGGGTGGAGAGATAGAAGAGGTTGCATTATGGTTTGGAAAGCAAAGTAAGTGAATGAATGAGAGCAAGAGATATTGAGCCAAAAGAAGCATATCTAAAAAAGAGTCAGGTTTTCCAAAGAGTTCGTGTAATATTCATACAATAAAAATTATATAATTTTTAAAATAAAATTGAAGTGTAAAATTCTAGATGCTACAAAACTGAGGTGGCAGACTCTCACGAGGTCAACAAAAAACTAGAGGCTCCGGTTATCTATTCTTTTATTATAATAAATTAATAGGTAAAGGAATCAGAAGAAAGGTAGAGAAGAAACATAAAACTTAGAGAAATGTTATGTTTACAGTATTTTTACAACAAATCTTATGTGGCAGATTGTTACTTATTGTTACTAGTGAGCAAGAAAGTAATTTCGGTGGTGGATTCAGATTAAAAACTTATAACAACCTACCAACTAAGAATTGTTGTGAGAATATTGTGAACATAGTACTTATTTAAAACTTAACATGTTTAGTGCCATATTTTTATTAAAAGCTATTAAATAATTGGAGTAATTTAAGAAAACTCGTTTTCTCTTGAATTTAATACAAATATTTAAGTAATAAACTTTACGAATGTCAAATATGTATAACAGTAATTTAATTATGATTATTTAAGTAAACTCATTATGATGTGTCAAGTACTCATGACTTGTACAAATAGTTGTTTGTTAAATGGTGTCGTTGTAGATTTACAAACATATTTTGTTATAGGCTTTGCCAAAGGAACACTTGCCACCATTTTTTTTTATATTTACCAGTTTTAAAGATTCAACTTTTATAATATACTAGCATCTAAGCATGCGCTCACGCATGTGCTCAAAGGCTCTTCAAATTTTATTTTATTTTTTTTTTTTGGTAAAGGTTAATAGTTTTCATTCATCATAATTCAACGTTGCTACATTTTTCAATTACAAAATGCCTAAGGGTATGATGAGATTTATGCCAAAACATTATTTCACCAACAATTCGAAGTTGCTACATTTTATAATTTTTTTTTATTCATAAATATGTGAAGAGAGTAAAATTATCTTATAAGAAGTTCTCATTAAATTTCTCTCTCGTAATTTGTGTGGGCCTCCTGTACCTAAATTAAAGTCACCCAAAAAAGACATATTGTACCCGTTTGGTTTCAGCTGAAAGTGGCGTCCGTGTTTTGCGTTTTCAGTTTTTTTTTTTTTCCTGCGCGCGAACAGTAAAATCACATGATTTTACTGTGCAGGGGACAAAAATCACTGTTCACGTACTGTTCATCACTGTTCACAGCACTGTTCAAGAATTAAAAAATATTAAAAATGAGTCCACGGTACTATTCACACATTTAAAAATTATTTTGCTACAGTGTTTTCAGTTTTCAGTTTCAGCAACAATAAGTTCAATCGAAACGGACCCATTACAAAAAAATAACGATAGATAATAATTCAACCTGTAAAATAATTACATACATACAAAGAAAAAGCACAAATAAGTAAATTACAAAAATGTGCTAAGAAAAAAATGAAAATTTTCCCTAGGAAGGAAAGCCTGAAAAGAAGACTTTGAAGATAATTTTCTATTACATCAATATTGTAAAATAAAACAAAGCAAACCCAAAAAAAAATTCATAAGTCTTGAAGACTTGAAACTCACATAATAAAATAGTCATAAAGTTTGAGGTAATTACCCGCAAAAATTTTAGGATCCTATTGCTTTTCTTTTTTGGAGAAACTTCATGAAAGATAGGAAATTTATTGACCAAAATCAAGATAATGTAAAACAAAAGCCTAATCAAATTATCATTTTGTTGAAACAAAAAGAAGAGAGAGAGAGAGAACGTTATAATTTTAAGATGTTCAATGGCCTAGAAATCAAATAAGTAAATAACACGTACACAACAATATAAAAATCACATAACATTGCTAATCTAAAAAATAATCTCTGTTTGACATAATCTACCACTTTTTTTCTCATGGTGTACCTTCCTTCTCTATGTTAGAAGTTTATGGTGGTTGGCATTAAAAACTATCATATTTTTATAGCAAATGATTGTTGGGAAGTTTTGAGAATAACACCTACATGATAAGTGATATCTGATAAGCAGTTTTTATTTTTTATTTTTATTTAACATTGAAAAAGTAAATGAGTAAAAAACAACACAAAAAAGAGTTTTTATTTTTAGAAACACGTAAACTTGTGTTTTTTTTTAATCTATATTTATCCTAAAAAAAAAAATTCATTTCAATTTTCTAACCAAAAAAAAACTCAGGTTCCTATATAAAAAACCCACGGTAATTTTATTAAAAGATACGTATCCTTATCCTTATCCCATATTTCCATGTAGTTGATTTATTTATTTATTATTTTTATGAGATTATTCTATGTAGTTGAAAGAATATCTAGTTATCTATTACTCTTTTTCACTTATCTAAGTAAAATTATTATGTTTTAAAATTTAAAATTTTAGGTTACTTATAAAAGCTCTCCTTTTTTTTTTTTTTTTCTCTCTCTCACCTTTTTCTTTTTTGCACGTGTTCAACTCGAGAAGGTATTTGGTATCAAATGATACCATGTCAGCAGTATCAAAATCCAATAAGTGTCAGACATATCAGCAAAAAATAACTAACCCACTAACAAATGAAAGACATGTGTTGGTGGGTAGTTATTTTTGCACACATGTCTCTCATTTATTGGATTTTGATACGGATGACGTGGTATCATTTGATATAAAATACTTTTCATTCAACTCTCAAGTTGATATAACCTCAAAAAAATGATAAAAAAAGTGCACGTAAGGAGAGGTAGTGCCTAATTTTATGTGATATGGAGAAATGTGATGAAAAAAAAAAAATTACCTAAAAATTAGGAGTTTTATTTAGAGTCCACAACTTAAATGGCTTGGAATCCCCTTAAATATTTAGAGTTTACGGCTTAGAGTCCACGGTTTAAATGGCTTGGAAGCCCCTTAAATGATAATATAAATATAGATAATAGATAGATAGTGTAGGGATGGCAATGGAAAAGCGTGGGACTAAAGGATGGGATCTTAACCCCCGTCTCGCATGGCTTTGTCATGCCTCATCCTTACCCAGCCCTATATAATAGGAAAAACTTCCTTACCCCATCCCCACCCTTTGGACCCCGTGGGGGCCCTACCTTGTAAAATATTCATGTTGATTTGCCTCACAATTATTACAATTTTTTTTTTTAATAAAACATGTTTCATTAATATAAATATACTTGAAATTACAAATAAATTTATCTCATCAAATAATTGAATCATTTTATCCAAGTGTTTAACAAGACAATATCTTAACAAAAATAAAATTCTTAATATCCATGCATTTAAATAAGCTAGTATTGATTTATTTGTTTAAATAGTAGGGATTCAAGATATGAAAAATTGACAATTATAGTCCTTATCAACTCGGGGTAGGGCGAGGCGGGGCTAAAATGTCTAAACCCATCCTTGTGGCGGGGGTTGAAATCTCGCCCTATTGGGTGGGGAAAACTTGCGCGGGGTAAAGTGGGAAGGGGTGACTCAAGGTGAGGTAGGGCAAAATTATCATCCTTGAAATAGTGCTCACTCAAACATGGCTTAACATGGTGAAATCATTGAGTCCCACGTATGAAAAGAGTTGGGCTTTGGATAGGTTTATATATTAGTTGGCTATTAGTTTGAGCCTTAAGGGGCAACTCACTTAGTGGAGGGGGAAGGACTGACTCAATGGATCTACTCAAAGGGTGCGTGTGTTCGTGGGCTAGGCCTAGTCCATTGAGTATTAACTTACTATTATTTTTTGGTAAAAATGCAAAATCCACCTCTTAAATTTCCACTTAATATCATTCTAATTAAGCTAAACAATGGTTGTGTTTGACATTTTTCTAATTTATTGTTTTTGCAATATCTTAATTGTTTTAAATTCGATATTGGCCTATGAGCAATCATTTTAAAGTGAATTCAATTACCTTCAACAGAGACTTGAATTTATCCCGATCAAATGATCATATTTTTGGTCAAATTGTAATCAATCGTGGGTTAACCTTGCTTAAACTTGATCAAACTTTGGGGAAGTGTTTGGAAGTATGGATTTTGATGCAAAATAATAGAATTTGGTGGTTAGGTGAACTTTTGAGTTCATTTGATTGTCGATTAACTAGGTCAAAGTTTGGTCAACTTAAGATATTTTGGCCATTTTGCCTATGGACCCATAAAATTGGCTAATTCAACATTCAAATGGGACAAATTTTGACATTTGCTTGATCTGAAGGCAAAAATATAATTTTTGAAATTTAAATTGGGACTGTTGCAAGTAAAGTGAGGGCGGCCAAAAGAGAGTATTGACAATCATGAGATTTATACAATGATTTATATTTATACGATAAATTGAATTGAATATATGAGTGAAAATTAATTAATTTTTAATAAAATAATAGGTGTTGAATTTATAATTTTCACTCAATTAGTAGAAATCATTTTTAACCTATCAGATAGTAAAAAATGTAATAAAATTTTCCTTTGAATATAAGTTTTTAATTCCCAATTCACAATAGATCCTTAAAGGCATATACTTCATTAAGTTCTCTCTCTCTCTCTCTCCTCTCTCTCTCTCTCTCTCTAACAAATAGAAAAGATATTATAACAGCAAAACAAGCCAGTGAAGGCTTGAACAATCAGCCTTCCATCAAGATTACACTTGCAAAACTTGAAGGACCATAAGAGGAAAAAGAACCAACATAAGCATTCTTTGGAGACCCACTCAAAAGCGCCTGTAATGTTGTATTGGTGAATAATTGTCAATAGAATTGATTGATCAATTTTTATGAGACTCTCTATCATAGTATTTCCCAGGAATATAACTGATTTTATTTTGAGATAAAGACAGAAAATAATAACAATTAAAACTTTTTGGAAAAAAATTTAATAACAACCAAAAACAAGTAAAAGATATCTTCAAAAAAAAAAAAAAAACAAGTAAAAGAAAAAAAAAATGGTATATGTTGGAAGAGATCAAAACTATAGGATAAAAACCTTCAAACAATATACTATCAATACAAGGAAACCTCCTCAAATTAAGGAGAAGTATCAATGAAAATTTTGAGAAACCAAAAAACCAAAGCTCTCCAATAGGCAATAATCCACCTCAAAGCTAACAAAGTCGCTCAGGGGAAAATCAAATCCAGAAGAGAAAGCCCACACTCAGCCATGTTAACACAGATGCTCTATTCTATAGCCATGACTGACTGAGGAGGTACCCATCTGGTGTTAGAACTCTAGCCTTGAGATCCAAAACATTTTGGTGCAAAGAAACTTTAGATTTTCAAATTAGCCCAAGGTTGATCTAGACCAAAACTATTCCACAAGGGCTTTTAAGAGCGGTCTACAGAGCCCTGCACCGCAAGGTAGACTCGATACCCATGTGAGGGATGATGAAAACTGCCACAAAAAAATGTCACCTTTACAACTATCATTATCTGACTTTAACATGAGTCCTTACAATCGATCACGTTATGTGTACATTATTTATTATCGATAATTTTAAAATAATAATATTGCCATGTATACATCACTTATTAAATCTTTTTTTTTGAGAACATTAAATCTATTAATTTAGAATTATACAATACACACTAATAAATTAAAATAATAGATGAATGGTCAAGGTTAAGAATATATAGTATATAACAAAAGAAAGTCATGTATTGTAGAATGACCCTTAACTCTAATTTAAAATAAAACCAAAAAAAAAAAAATTCACTGATTTAGAATTAATTGTTTAAAATACTAAATGTAACGGTACACACTAATAGATTTTATAATAATAAATGAACAATTAAAGTTAAAATTAAGAAGATACGACACATGACATAAATAACTGTGTAACGTATTATGGCTTTTAACTTTAATGTAAAATACAAACAAAAAAATTGATTTTTCATAAATCTAAAATTAACGGCTCAAATTCTAAATATAACGAACTAATGATGATCTAATTGACAAAGCAAATTGATTACATTTGTAAAACCTTCATATATTTGATAAAATAGGAAACAACCTTTTAAACTCATCTATAGCTAGTAAAATCTAGAAGCAACTAATCTTACCCACACACCTGAACCAGTTGCTTAGAAATCTAGGATTCACTAGAAATAAGAATTTTTTAAACTTGTGTCTAGCTAGTAAAACTTACTAGCAAACTAGTTGTCGGGTAATCTCAGACATTCAGTAGAAAGAAGAATCTTTTAAACTCATCTCTAACTAGTAAAACCTACAAGCATCCAATCACACTCACACACCTAAACTAGTTGCCGGCTATCCAGAATTCACTAGAAAGAAGAATATTTTAAACTCATACTAATCTGAACTAGTTGCCGGGTAATCCAAGACATTCACTAGAAAGAAGAATCTTTTAAACTCGCCTCTAATTAGTAAAACCTACAAGCAACCAATCCCACTCACACACTTGAACTAGTTGCCAGCTATCCAGAATTCACTAGAAAGAAGAATATTTTAAACTCATACTAATCCAAACTAGTTACCGCGTAATCCACTGAATATTCACTAGAAAGAAGAATCTTTTATGCTAATCTGAACTAGTTGCCGTGTATTCACTAGAAAGAAGAATCTTTTAAACTAGTCTCTAGTCAATAAAACTTACCCACAAGTAGCTAGTTTTAGTTACCAAAACCAGTTATCGGATAATTCAGGACAGTATTGACGGCCTAAATAGTACTCCATATTTCTATATTCCATATATAAATAAAGAAATAGAAAGGGGAAAGTGTAAGAAAAGGAAGGTGAGAGAGAGAGAGAGAGAGCATAGATAGCAAATAGCAAATAGCAATCATCGAAGACCAGAAGAATTGGTAGATAGAGAGAGAGAGAGAGAAAAGACTGACTGAGTAAGCCCTCTCTGACTCTGACTCTATAGACTCCCAGACCCTCTTCTCTTTCTCTCCTTCATTCCATTCTCAACACACAAACCAACACAACACACACACAAAAAAAAGTCTTTACCTTTTCTCTTCTCTCTCTCTCTCTCTCTAATCGGAGCTCGATCTCTTCTCTCTTATCTTCTCTCTTTCTCTGTTTCGATCGGAGAATCGGAAACCTCTCTCCATCGAGGTAAGCTTCGTTGCATGCACAATTCCGTTCCTTTTCGAAGCTCTTATCTCTCAAAATCGCTGACTTTTTCGGGTTCTAGGGTTTCGTTTTCCGATTCTGCTGTGAATTTGTATTTAGGAAATGAAATCGGAGATAATACAAAAAAGGGTTTTTTTTTTAATTTTTTTTTAGGGTTATGTGAATTTTGATGTTTCAGTATTTTCTAGGAGTTTTGAGTTTTTGTATTTGCTTCTTTGTGTAGATGGATTATTTTGATTTTTGTAATTTAGTTAATTTTTTTTTTTCAATTGGGTTTTAGAAAGTTTTTAATTTTATTTTTTATAATGCTATTTTTGGTGGTGATGATGCGAAATTGGTTTGAGTGTGTGTATGTTTGTTTGTGTAATTATAAGTTTGTATTATGGTCTTATAATTTGTGGGTTTTGTTTGGCTACACGAGAAATTCTGAGCCTTAAGGACTGTTTGTTATGTTGGGCCTGTTTGTTTGTTTTTCATTATGCTAAAATTTCTTCTTTTGGGCTTATTGAAAATCTTGAATTTTTATGTTATGGGGCTTCAAATTAATTTTGGGTTTGCTTTAGATTTCTAATAAAATTTGTTGATTTTGTGTTTCATAATAATCTAGGATTTTGTTATAAAGACCCTTTTTTTTCTTCACTTAATTATTATTTATCTAGAATTTAGAGTACAAAAAAGAAAAAAGAAAAGGTATGAAATGGTTTAGTGTCAGGCTAATAATACATGGGAGAGACATGTGATAGTAAGAAAAAACAACTCTGCTCGAATGCTTGATTGAGCCAAATATTTTTATGCTTGCACGGTTGAATCTTTATATTTTTTTAAAATTATCTTCCAACATATTTCACACAACCTGTTGGAGATTTTAGGTTCTAATGAAATTATTTATATGCCTCAGAGTTTAAGTTGATTACAAATTTAGGATTTTTGTTGGTTATGGGATTGTGATGTATAAGAGGCCAATGCTGAAAATGTTTGTATAAAAATTTTATGTTTCAGGGTTTAATTAAGTGGATTGAGTTTGCAATTTCTGATGCAGAAGAAATAAGGAGGCTTGCTAGATTTGCTTTTCAGTCAGAAAATGTTGGAGGGTGGTCCAAAGTTCGCAGGAATAATAGACCTTAACAAAAATGACAACAACTATTACGACTTGTCTCAAGGGTTTTACCAGAAACTTGGTGAGGGTACCAACATGTCAATTGACAGTGTTGGCAGTTTACAAACAAGTACTGGTGGAGGCTCTGTTGCAATGTCTATAGATAACAGCAGTGTTGGATCAAATGATTCTCATACTCGCATTTTGAACCACCAAGGCTTGCGGAGGCGTGCTAATGACAATTACTCTGTGCAACACAGCGTTAATCGTCGTGGAAAAGTCACACATGCTCTCAGTGATGATGCACTGGCCCGAGCTCTAATGGACAGTAATACCCCTACTGAGGGGCTTGAGAATTTTGATGACTGGACAATTGATTTAAGGAGGCTTAATATGGGCGATGCTTTTGCTCAAGGGGCTTTTGGGAAACTGTACAGAGGTACTTACAATGGCGAGGATGTTGCCATCAAAATTTTGGAAAGGCCAGAAAATGACCTGGGAAGGGCTCAGTTGATGGAGACACAGTTTCAGCAGGAAGTGATGATGTTGGCTACACTTAAGCATCCAAACATAGTTCGCTTCATCGGTGCATGCCGGAAACCAATGCTTTGGTGCATTGTGACTGAGTATGCAAAGGGTGGTTCAGTTCGGCAGTTCCTGACAAGGCGCTCAAACCGATCAGTTCCATTGAAATTAGCTGTCAAGCAAGCCTTGGATGTAGCAAGGGGGATGGCTTATGTTCATGGACTTGGATTGATCCATAGGGACCTAAAATCTGATAACCTGTTGATTTTCGCAGACAAATCAATTAAAATTGCTGACTTTGGGGTTGCGCGGATAGAGGTGCAGACTGAAGGAATGACACCTGAGACAGGGACATACCGCTGGATGGCTCCGTAAGACTCCTTAACCCATTAGCTGCTAAGATTTATTTGCTGTATTGGTTTTATTTCATTAAAATGTTTTGCAAGCTCATGTTTTGGCTGTCATGATTTTATCCCTTGATAGTCTTTCCTGGGGGAGATACATACATACATACATACACACACACACACACACACACACATATATATATATATGTATGTATTATGTATATTAATTATATGCATATGACTATTCTATGTTAGGTTAGTATGCTTTTAACATAAGTTTAAATGTTGATTATGTGCCTTATTTGCAGGTAGAAAATTAGCAATGCACCTTTACTATGAATTACAGATATTTTACTTGTTTTAAAATCTGAGTTTGCTTGCTATTGCACATGTATCTTGCTCTGCTTTTGCTCTGCTTTTGGATATGGCTACTCTTTGTTAGTTTGAGAGTAGGATTTTGTGTCATTGACCATTTTAGAAATTGTTTCTTCTTCAAGATATGAAGTTGCTTAGTTTATGCAAAAAATACTAGCGTAGAATTCTGTACTTATTTAAAATATCTGATAACAAATTCTTTTATTCTGTTCACTACCTAATTGATCTTGTACACATTTCTTTAATGCAAGGACAGCTTTTGTTTTGATTTCAAAATCAATTAGGCTTTGATTGCTTTGACATAAATATTTTCCACAATATGTTATTCTTCATGTTCTTACATTTGGTGCAACTGACAAACCCTGTCAACAGAAAATAAGCTCAAAATGGGGGAAATGACTTATGCTTTGGCCTTGACATTGCAATCTGAGACAAAAAGAAGGTTATCATAGGGCTTCCAGATTGAGATACAGTACCATCGCAATCTTCTTCTACTTCCTTCTGTCTCACTCTCCTGGTTATAATCTTTTCTTGGATCTGGCTTTTCTCAGATCCAAGTTTTATTCTGCCTTTGCCTCAAATCCTACCCACTCCACACTGTGAGCCCCATGTCCGAGATCCAAAACTTCCTCAATTTACCAACACTCTCACCTTGTCAAGCAGCTCCTCCAGCTCTAGCCCTCAACAAAGCAGATCCCTTAAACACTCCAAAAAATTAGATTGCAAGCATTGCTCCTTTAATCGCTGATCCACCTAAATTCCTCCAAGCCCTTTGCTCAAAATTGATTTGCAAACCCCACCAAATGGGTTTTTGATAATGGTCAGGTTTGGTATCAGATTGGAGAATGGAGATTCTGATAAGGCTCCTGTTGTTTCTTTGTAAATTCATGGAAATTGTTATATCTATGGTTATATAGAGATCCACAAATATATTGAGAACTTGAGTTTTCCATTGCATGCTAAACAACATTATTATTTTCTCAACATTTCCATACATCCAGCCAAACAGTGGAGAATATGTCAATTTCCTCGAAACAGTTTACATTGAAAACTTTTTCTGGGAGAAAATATTTTGCATTGAGAAGTCTGCTGTGGCAGAAGACAATTCTCGAGGGTTTCCTGGGGGCTCATTCTATCTGAAACAAGTTGTGGGTCTTTAACCCACTTAAATAATATTCAATTTTATTTAGTCATTAAGTATCAGGCTTCCCCTGCTGCATCAGCTTGGAACCTGTTATTTTTGCATAATTTCCTTCAAGAGTATGACACCTATTATGGCCTTCCCCTTTTAGTTAATGTCTGAGGGGAACGTGTTCACTAAATACTATGTTGTCATTCTTCTAAGATTTAAATGTGTGTGTTTGAGATGTTGTTAGCTCAATTGTATTACCCCGCAAAAAAAAAAAATTCTGACGATTAAGAGCAGGATATAATTGTCCTCTAAAAGCCAGTTTTAGATTTTCAAAGCATGTGATGTAGTTTGATATTCAATGACCATAAAAAGCCAATAAGCCCTAGCTCAAATGCAATCTCCTCCCCAAGAACAGGTTGAAGTCAGGTTCATGATTCATTTTACAAATATATTTATCAAGCCAAAAAAAAAAAAAAAAAATTTGCCAAAGTAGAGATTGGCCGCATTTTAATTGGATGATGTTGACTTTTTTATGAGATTATGATAACTTACTGTGTAGAATTTTTGCTTTCCTTGTTTGATATATTATTCTTATAAGCCCTTCTGCTTGTTTTCTGGTTGTTTCATTTCCTTGGCTTTTAACAAAACGTTCTTTTTATTCAAATTGTGCTTGGATGTAAAATTCTTGTTCTCCATTTGCTTATTTCAAACTTTGACCAGCATGTAGGAGAAAAGTTTTGATTACGACCATTATTGTCAAAAAAGAATTGTAATGGGTCTCTTCATAGTGGAGAGGTTATCGTAATTCAGATCTCATTAGAAGTTTGATGGTGGTCATTCTAGCATCATTACAACCAAATTGGATGATCCTTTTCAAAATGTGTGAGGTGCATTGCTAATATTTCCCACTTTGCAGCGTCTGTCAGAGGCGACATAAGTTTGTCCTTTTTCCCTTTTAAACTTGATTCAGAATTTTAATATGATTGTTTTTCCGAATTTTCTTGTGTCTACTTAAGGAAGATATTCTTGGGCTCTTTTCTTTTAATTCTTTCTTAAAGCTAATTGATGTTTTTAACTTGAGAGTTCGGTTGTGATTGTGATGGTCTCATAGTATACAGCCTGTAGACTTGGGGTATCTTCTTCTTCTTGTTTTTATTTTTGTTTTTAAGTTCTGTTATTTATCAAAAAATAATAATATGTATATCTCTGGGTTATGGAGCTAATGGGATTTAATTGTAATCAGATTTTGCCTGATCTGCTTAAGTTGGTCAGATATGGTTGCCATTAGTGCATAGTAGAAATATTAGTCGGCTGGTGGCTTGGTGCACTGTCTGTTACTTCCGATTTTCCAAGCTTTAGAATCACATTGCTATCTATAAAATGTTATTGTGAAACCTAACTCTCTATTAATCTAATGAAAAAGTTGGATTAGGTATACTAGGGAGTGATGGATTCAATCAATTTGAGTGATATGGGTATAAAATATTGTCATTGAGATATGGTTCCATATTGTGAACAACTTTCATTTTTGGAACGTTAATGTTTTGATGCTATTATGTAGGAAAATCCTGGGTATCATGGTAAAAAGAGAATCTCAATCTTTCATCTAATTTTTACTCTTTCCAATTTTTTGCTATTTCTTATTCTTTGCCCTTTGTCATACATTAGTAAACCGGGCCTGCTTTTGTGATTGTGCTGAGGATCAACTTGGCTTTCTGCAGTTTTATGTCTACAGTACTATTATCTAGTGAGGGGTTGGGGTCCTGGTGAATAAGGTTGACTGGCAAAATGGTTTAAACATTGCAGTTTGGTTTTTCCAGAACCATCATTATATTCTGCCGAGCAATCAAGCGGCTGGCTAGTTTTATGTGTTAGTAGTTATGGATTTGTGCTTATAGAGTAGTTGGTCTGGCTTTGATCCTACTTGCCTATTGTAATTGACTTTGTTTCCCATTCTCTCTGAGGTTCTGGAAGAAAGTTTGCTTCTTCTTTTTTACCTCTACTGAATGGGAGACTATCTTTGTGGCTTATAGATTTTGTCATGTGGTTTTCTTTTTTGATATGTATTGAATTGCTCCTGGTTGTATTAATTGGATTTGTTGTAATGGTAGTTCAGGTCGAAGTAAAAGCAAAACATGTTTGATCATCTTACTAATGGTATTTAATATTGTACGATATTCCTAAACTTCATTGATCATTATTTTATTCAAAGGACTGCTAACTGAAAAGTCGTTAGATTCTTAATTGCAAAAAAAGAAAAGTTTTTAGATTATCTTTTTGTCATTTTCATCACCAGCTTTGCTTCTTATATTAACAAATTAGTTAGTAACTAAATATCTGCTTGTTTAGTATGTTTCCGTTCTCTTTTGATCTAGAGAATCTTAACAATTTGCTATTCGTTGATGGTTGGTATGACATTTCTTGTTTGATGAATCTGACAAATTTACTGATTCTTTTTTGGTATTCTCTCTCTTGAAACTTCACTGAGGATTACTTGAGTGCATTATTATTTTTTATCTGGCTATGCAGGGAGATGATCCAGCACAGGCCTTACACACAGAAAGTGGATGTGTATAGTTTTGGGATTGTTCTCTGGGAACTCATAACAGGAATGCTACCATTCCAGAACATGACAGCTGTGCAGGCAGCATTTGCAGTCGTTAACAAGGGAGTTCGTCCAATAATACCCAGTGACTGCTTACCTGTTCTCAGTGATATCATGACCCGGTGCTGGGATGCCAACCCTGATGTCAGGCCCCCTTTCATGGAAGTTGTCAGAATGCTGGAGAACGCAGAGACAGAGATAATGACTACTGTCCGCAAGGCTCGTTTCAGGTGTTGCTTGAGCCAACCTAGGACAATGGAGTGATCCTATCAGAGAAACATTAAATGAGAAAACAATCAGCAGAACATAAAAAGTAAAAAAAAAAACTGGAAAAAAGAGAAAAAGAGGCAGAAGGAGGTGATTACATTTGTAGCCTTGTGTATTTATGAGTTGGAATTTCTTTCTGAAGATAGAAAAAGGAAAAGGTATGATAAAACTTTTGGTTTTGGTGTTTCAACATGAATGGATTCCATTTGCTGAATTAGTGATAGAAAAGGAGATTGATGTGTATGTATAATTCTCACTCTGCTTTGTATTAACCTATACCTTGTTTAGCTGTTGTGCTTTCTTGAGAAATACAGCTCTCTCTCTCTCTCTCATTTGTCTTTAATCCCCCCCCCCCAAAAAAAAAAACCCTGAAAAGGACATTATTTTTTTATTTTTTATTTTTCAAATGGATTATGCTTGTTTGGTTGTAATCAGATTTGTCTATATAATGAAAGTGAACTTGAAAGAAGTCAAAGCTCTGAGGTGAATATAGGCAACTGGGTACCAAATGTGATTGAGCTGTGTGAGTTGAAGATTATGGGAGGTTGCTGTTGGCTAGAAGTTGGAAGAAATTGCTAGAAGTCCCTCTTCTACTAGAATACCAAGCAGCCCTGGAAGTTCAAATATTACATCTCTTCTTGCAGGAGCTGTGTGGAAAGGTGGAGTTGTGACTTGTGAGTTCAAATTTCACGGAAGGTGGAGTTGTGACTTGTCCCAAATATCAGAGATGGAGAGGGTGCGAAATGTCTGCTTGCTAAGCGTTAAGCATAGCTTTGATTAAAGTTGCTTAATAATCAAGAAAAGCAAAGCTAAATACTTAAAGCACTTCATTGAGTTGAAATTTTATTGAGGAAAAAGAGAGAGAGATTTTAGGTCCAGAAAAGAGCCCACTAATGAAAAAAATGTCCCACACATTTTTTTAGTTCCGCCCCGCGTACAATCATTCCTCACAAAAATATTAATGATTTTGAACTAAAAAAAAAAAAAATTCTGAGTTTATTTTTAGGAAGCAACCAATTTCCAAACACAGGAAATAAGTAGATTTTTCATTAAAAAAAAAAGAAAAGAAATAATTATTAAAAAAATTTCCTCCAAAAACAAATGAAGTATATGCAACTCTGTGGGTATTTTTTTTTCCTTCGTATGTCATTAATTAATTGTTTTTAAATTTTGGGTAAAATATATGTTTGGTTCTTAACATGTTGTATTTTAATTTAGTCCTTAACCTTTTAAATGTGTCAATTTGATTCCTACCATGTCACGAGGACTAAATTAAACTAAATAAAAAACAACCCTGGTGTGGCATGAATCTGGACTCCGACACACTTCACTCTAGCTCTTGCTGTGTGTGTGAAAGCCTCACACTTTGACCCACTGTGTTCTTAAACTTGATAATGCAGTCACTTACTTTTTGTTATTTTCTCTTTTTATGTTTGTTTAATGATAAATAAAGGCAAAAATAAAAAGGCAACCAAATCAAATACAGATGAGATGTGGCTTGGGCCAAGGACCAACCGGTGACTGGTAAGTTTATCAATTGCATACTCTTCATCCTCATCATATTGATTAATTACAAGAAAAATGTTGGAAATTTTTTAAGTAAAAATTTCAATTTTGTCCAACTAAAATTCATTGTTAAAAAAGTTTTTAAAAGTCTGAAATACTACTAAATTTACTCCATTAAATATTTTTTTCTATAATATTAATAATTTGTAATTAATATAAATTGATATTTATTTGTCCCTTCATATCAAAAGTGATATACATAATATTATATTTGCTTTTTTTTATTATAAAACAATGACAATTTTTTTCATTTTAGGGACAAAACAAAATAAAATTTTCACCTCTCTCTCTCTCTCTCTCTCTCTCTCTCTCTCTCTCTCTCTCTCTCTCTCTCTCTCTCTCTCTCTCTCTCTATATATATATATATATATATATTTATATATATAAAGGGTAGGAAAGTCCTTTCCTTCCTTTATGTTTGGGGTAGTTAACAATTCTCCCCTTAAATTTCAAAATAGAGTAATTTCTTCCCTTTTGTTATGTTTTGGAAATGAGCGATATACCCATTTATTATCAAATTCTTTGATAAATTCCAACAAAATCTTTTGATTCTTGAAATATTTTATTGTTTAATGTCTAAGTGTTGGTTTGGATAGCACTTAAACGTGCTGCGTCCGCGTTTTTTTTTTTTTTTTTTTTTTTTTTTTTTTTTTTCCAGCCGCAACGGTTGACCGGTCTTCTGTGAACAGTGTACTTATACACTGTTCACGGGTCCCACAAACTCCACTTTTTATCAACTTTTTCATTAAAAATGGGTTCCACGATACTATTCACATATTTAAAAATTATTTTGCTACAGTATTTTCAGTTTTCAGTTTTCAATTTTAGCAAAATAAGTTCAATCCAAACAGACCCTAAATCACTCCCAACTAATTGCTAAGTATTTTATCCCTGTAATTCATAATCGCCCAAACCTTTGAAACCAAGCAATTTTTCCTTTTATGGTTTGAAATGAGCAAAGCTAGCTAGTACCCCCTCTACTATAAATTATCGGTTAAACCCTAACAAAATCTTTTGATTCGTAAAATATTTCATTGTGTAATGACTAAAACGCCACCCCAGAATAATTACTACATCCTGAAAATACTCCCATGCCAAACCCAATCAACTTCATAGAGTTAAACTTAATTAAACCAAGTAATCCACACAACCTATCTAAACCCAAACCTCACTTGGTAACTAAACCAGTTGTGAACATGCGTGAGACTTAGGATTTTCTGTTTAGGTTTGCATTTGAGACTGTTTAGGCATCACATGCAACACATCAATAAGGCTTTTGAAGTAGGCAGCAACATGCTATCTGTTGGTGCTGCAGTTGTTGGTAATTATGATCTCATTATTTTTGGGTCCATGTAAGAATTCTATGTTTGACTTTGTTTTTTTTTTAGAAACAAGCACACACACAAGGGAGAGGGAAAGGGGTTCTAATGTTTGACTATGTTGGTCATGTCTTTAATTTGTACTGTAGGGTTCATCACAACCCATAGGTGCTACTGAGGCTTTGATAGCTAATGCATAAACAGTCAAACACAGGTTAGGTAGAGCATTCACAGTAAAACATCTAAAATATTTAGCTTTTAGCAACTCAAAACACTACTTTATCTATTTTAACAGCTCAATTTATAATACACCCTACAACAAATGTTTTATATTAACATTCAACACATTAAAATAATATAAATAACACAATAAATAATATATCTAACACAATAACTAACAATCACAATCATCAATACATTAAAATACTTTCTTTTTTTAACACTTTACATTATATATATATATATATATATATATATATATATATATATATATATATATATTTTGTTTTAAGTTTTGAGCAGCCCACTGTAGCTCAAAGTTAAATTTTTTTAACGTTAGCTGCTTTGCTGCAGCCACAGTTTTGGAGAGTTGGTTGCTAAATTGATTTTTTTTGTCAATTTAGCAACTTCACTGGGGATGCTCTTAGCTCACTAAATATATCTAAAAGCTGAAGTATAACATTTATTGTTGTTACGTTCTTATTGAGCCACCTCATCCCCACTTCATTGGCCACATAAATTAGTCTCTTTCATATTTATTTTTTACGTTTAAGTTTTTTACAATATTAAATATATTAATATATTGGCTTTTCAAATTCATCTTAGGCGGTTTTAACTTTAAATATTCATTTACTTTAATTTTGATGTTATAATCTATATAATAAATCAACGGAAAATCAAACAAAAATATTGTTAATATATATTCATCTTGGGCGGTTTTAACTTTTCATATTATTTTGTCCCTTCATCTTCCTTTATTTTGGCTCTTCTTATTCCCATCGTCTTACTATAAATTCGTCTTTCTCTCCCATTCCATGCATATTTTTCCCATACAAAAAAGGTTCTCTCTCTCTCTCTCAAATTTTTTTTTTCATTTTTTGTTGGATTTTTTTTTTTTAATTTTCCCTGTATCTCTACCTTAGATTGATGAATATTTGTTTTTTAGAATTCTACTTTTTAAAAATTTTCTATAAAAAAAATTCATTGCCCATAGAAGGATCTTTGACTAGAGGTTCATTCCCTTATTGTCCTGTTATTAACTAATTCATATGTGTTCCTTGATGCAAGTTGTTGTTGTTGTTGTTGTTTTTTTTTTTTTTTTTAATCATTTTATTTATTACAACACTAAATACTTTAATGAATGGTGTTTGATGTTGATCTGAATTATAGGGAAAAATCATATTATAATGTCATATTTTGTGTTGTTATCAGATTTTAGTTTTTTTGGAAAACAACAGGATAATTTGGACAAGTTGATGAAGAATAGTTAGTGTAGCTGAAGACAATGGTCTTTGTGCAGTTTCTTTTCACTGTTTGTAAATATTATGTTTAATATATTAGCAGCAAATTGTTATATTAACCACCCGATTATTTTTTGTTTGACTAACCTTTGCTTTTTTTGAATAAATGACATTATAGAGTACTTCTACTACAACTATTAAGAGTACTTTGTCCACCTTAAAGGATTAAAAAAAAAAAAGGTAAAGTCTCATAATTTAACATCAAAATTGATCACTATAAATAAAAAATACAAAATAAAATTCTAACTTGCAAAACAACTAATTATTAACTCAAATCAAATCAAACCAATGGGATAAAGAAAAAGAAATTGTGATCATGAATTGGAATACCAAACTACTTTAATATGCATAAAAGTTGATAAAAATTTACCAAAAAAATAAACAAGTGTGATGTGACAATTAAGTCAATAATAACAAAAAGAACCATTAGTAGAAAAAAAAAAGTGGTTGAAACAATAATTAAAAAAAATGGAGAAATTAGACTTTACCAGCCTAAACTATAACTCATATTACACTTTGCACCTTAAACTATTTGAATGCACAATTTGCATCCTAAACTATAACACTTATTTTCCTTTGCACCTTGATGTTAGTTTTACAGTTATCTTAGATGGAGCTTTCATGCATGTGACAAGCACTTGTGTTTTGCTTAAGTGGAACAAAATTAAAAGACAAAAACACATGTAAAAGTACAAGTAGAACTCTCTCCAATCTCCCCATATCAATTGGCTTTATCATAGTTTAGGGTGCAAACTGTGCATTCAAATAGTTTAGGGTGCAAAGTGTAATCTGAGGTATAGTTTAGGGTGGTAAAGTATAATTTTCCAAAAAAAAATAAACCATCGAAAGAGAAACAAAATTGGAGAAAAAGAGTGAGTATTGACCTTTTTTTATCGTTGACAACTTGGAAGGAATAGGGGAGAGAGGTGGAAATGAAGTAAGAAGATATTTATATGAAAATTAAGATGAAAGAGGAATGGTAGAAGTAGATGAAAGGTTGAACAAAGTGAAACTGTAGGATTTAAGAAGATATAAAGGAAAAAAAAAAATTTAAATCTAAAGGGAATCAAATGAATTTTTTTTTTTTAAATATTTATTGGAGGGGATGAAAGATTAAACTAAAAAGAAAATGGTTGAAGAAGAAGAAAAGTTGAACAAAAGAAGAATTGTGAAAAAGAAAAAAACAAAAAACAAAAAATAAGGAAAGATGCTAAAGATTTAGTGCATAAAGAGCTTTATAAAATTTATTATAAAACTTTCATTATTATTGTAGGGGTGATAGGCCCGGTAGTATATATCTATGTATATATTGGGCCGGGGGCACAATCTGAGGACATAAGTAGTCCGAGAACGGGTAAACACTGTCATGGGAGTCCGCGTTAGTGAGTGAAAAGGTGAGGTTTGGTCATAAGAGTCCGAGAGGGTGGTCTGAGGAGGAATGCCTCCTCGACTGAGCAAAGCCGAGGTCCAAAGGTGTGGTCTGCTATCCAAGGCAACATTCTGGGAGATTCTATTAATGACGATACACATCATAGAAGCACAGGACAGAGGGAAGCCATAAAATATCTAAGAGAAAGCTGCTACCACCGCAATGAATGCTCTGTAGCTAACTCTCTGGTCGCATTAATGAGGAAGTGATACTTGAACAGTAATTTTCAGCCTTATAGCTACTCCTAAAGACTTCAAGAAGGTGCTGATGGGACAAGGATCAACACCAGCGATCTAATCTACACATGGAAGGTGGAGATGAAAAAAAGAAGAGAGTATAAAATAGAAAGAAGACCTTGAGGGGAGAGGATTGGAGAATTAAGAGAAAAACACTATAAGAACAAGAACTGTGCTTGTAATCAAATTCAAGAGATATATATATATATATATAAGAATTGATCTCTTCGGATTGTGCTGAGGACGATTTTCTTTAGATAAAACTAGTCTATCTTTACTTTATTGTCATCTGGATCCATTATAATTGTTATCCAACTCATTAGAACCTAGTTTTCTAATCCACTCTCTACAAATTCATTGTATTAGGCTCTTTGGGTCTAGATCCTTTTACCTTTTGAGCTTAGGAACCAAAAATTGTGACCTTACAATTATATATAGTATAGATATGTTAGACATTGTTTTTGGCTTTAAAATTTTCATTGATTTCATGATTTAGTTATAAACATCTAAATTAAAGTAGATAAATATGTAAAGGAAAAATTATATGTAATTTTAAAATAGCCCAAGATGAATGTGTAAAGTCAATAATCTATTTATATATTTTTTATAAAAAATAAAAAATAAATTAAAGTAGATGAATATGTAGAAGCAAAATTATATGCAATGTTAAAACTATCCAAGATGAATGTGTAAAGTCAATAATCTACTTATATATTTTTTGTAAAAAAATAGGAATAAAAAATAAAAAATAAATAAGAAAAATAATAATTATATGGTCAATGACGTGGCGATGAGGTGGCACAATAGGAGCTCAGTAGTAATAAATGTTATGCTTAAGATTTTAGATGTATAAATCTCGTAGGTACTACTGAGGCTATGACAACTAATGCACAAATAGTCAAACATAGGTTAGTTAGCTCACTAAATATATTTAAAAGTTGAAACATAACATTTATTATTTCTACGCTCCTATTGAGCCACCTCATCATCACATCATTGGCCACATAATTAGTCTTTTTCATATTCATTTTTTACGTTTAATTTTTTTACAATATTAAATATATAAATATATTAGCTTTATAAATTCCTCTAAGGTGGTTTTAACTTTAAATATTCATCTATTTTAATTTTGATATTATAATTTATATAATAAATCAATGAAAAATCAAACAAAATTATTGTCAATATATATTCATCTTGGGCGGTTTGAACTTTACATATTATTTTGCCCCTTCATCTTTCTTTATTTTGGCTCTTCTTATTCCTATCATCTTACTATAAATTTTCCACTTTCTCCCATTCTATACATATTTTTCCCATACAAAAAAAGTTCTCTCTCTCTCTCTCTCTCTCTATTTTTTTTTTCATTTTTTATTGATTTTTTTAATTTTCTCTGTATATCTACCTTAGATTGATGAATATTTTTTTTTAGAATTCTACTTTTAAAATATTTTCTATAAAAAAAAAATATTCACTGTCCATAGGAGGATCTTTGACTAGAGGTTTGTTCCCTTATTATCCTATTATTAACTAATTCATATATGTTCCTTGAGGCAAATATTTTGTTTTTTTATCATTTTATTTACAACACTAAATACTTTTAATGAATAGTGTTTGATGTTGATCTAAATTGGGGAAAAAATATATTGTAATATGTCATATTTTTGTGTTGTTATCATATTTTAGTTTATTTGGAAAGCAACAGGACAATCTAGACAAACTAATGAAGAACAGTTAGTGTAGTTGAAGACAATGGTTTTTGTGCAGTTTCTTTTCACTGTTTGTAAATATTATGTTTAATATATTAGCGGCAAATTGTTATATTAACCATACTATTATTTTTTGTTTGACTAACCTTAGTTTTTCTCTGAATAAATGGCATTATAAAGTATTTCTAGTATAACTATTAAGAGTATTTTGTCCACCTCAAAGGACTAAAAAATAATAAAAAATTAGTTAAGTCTCATAGTTTAACATCTAAATTAATTACTATAAAAAAATCAAATTCTAACTTGCAAAACAACTAATTATTAACCCAAATCAAATCAAACCAATAGGATAAAGAAAAAGAATTTGTGATTAGGAATTGGAATACCAAACTACCTTAATATGCATAAAAGTTTATCCAAATTTACCAAAAAGATAAACAAAAAAAAAAATCCACCAAATGAGAAACAAAATTGGAGAAAGAGAGTGTGTATTGACATTTTTTATCATGAACAACTTGGAAGGAATAGGGGAGAGAGGTGGAAATGAAGTATGAAGAAATTTATATGAAAATTAAGATGAAAGAGGAAGGGTAGAAGTAGATGAAAGGTTGAACAAAGTGAAACTGTAGAATTTGAAAAGACATAAAGGAAAAAATTTTAAAACCTAAATGGAATCAAATGAAAAATTTTAAGAAAAATATTTATTGGAGGGGATGAAAGATTAAACTAGAAAGACAATAGTTGAAGAAGATGAAAAATTGAACAAAGGAAGAATTGCCAAAAAAAAAAAAAAAACAAAAAACAAAACAAAAAATAAGGAAAGATGCTAAAGATGTAGTGCATAAAGAGCTTTATAAAATTTATTACAAAATTCCATTATTATATATAGTATAGATATGTATAGACATTATTTTTGGTTTTAAATTTTTTATTAATTTTATAATTTAGTTATAAACATCTAAATTAAAGTAGATAAATATGTAAATGCAAAATTATATATAATGTTCAACTGGTAAAATCTCTGATAGTTGTATAAGAGATCTGGAGTTCAATCTCTGCCTATACCAATAACTGATTGGTGTCTTGGTCTGATGATAAAAGCTATCATCAGGAGCGGATAACATAGGTTGAAACTCTCTAAAAAAAAAGTCAATAATCTATTTATATATTTTTTGTAAAAAAATAGGAATAAATAAGAAATTCTAAATTAAAGTAAATGAATATGTATAGACAAAATTATATGTAATGTTAAAACTGTTCAAGATGAATGTGTAAAGTCAATAATCTACTTATATATTTCTTGTAAAAAAAATAGGAATAAAAAAAAAATAAGAAAGATAATAATTACGTGACCAATTATGTGGCAATGAGGTGGCACAACAAGAGTTTAGCAGCAATAAATACCAAGTTTTAGCTTGAAAATATAAAATTATAATATAGATAGATTACAATGGCAACCCAAGAAAACAACAAAGCAATCCCAAAAAACAACAAAGCAATCCTCAAGTTTTTGTTTTCTTCACGAAGCATAACTAACTCATCTTGATCAACTTTATCCTTATCAATCTTCTCCAGGCGTTCTTGTAGTTCACATATCACTCTTCGTTCATGGGAACACATTTCTGGATCTTCCCATTCAAAGAACCCGCAACTTACATTTTGCTTGATTTTGCCACAACTCCAAAACCTTCTTCCAAAATTCTCATGAGTAGTGAATATTGTTTTCAGGGGAGCTCGGGCTGGACAGTAACAATTCTTTTGATGGCTTACACTAATGTTGCTTGGGTATAAAATTTGTATACCTACAAAACAAAACATTATTTGGACGTATTTCACAAACACCTACCATGCTTATCAAAACAAAGCATTATATATAGAATAAGACAACAGAATAGTTCAACTTCCAAAAATTTAACTAACTTATTGTCTACAGAATGCCAGCAAGCCCTCACTGAGTCTAATAGCCTAACAGCTCTCAATTTTAATTAGGCACATGTTGCACATGGCCCGTGGCCGTGACCATTTTCAGTCAGGGCAAGAATGCATCAATTAGTTGCACTTAATCAGCTGCCAGCCTGAGGTGAATATGAAAATTTAACATAATACTCAGCCACTTACAAGTAAGATGCCAAACTAGGACTGGACCATGCATTTACCTTAGCAAAATCCTTAAGAGCAATGTAGCAATGTAACGAGTGAAGCTTGAGAGCCTGTTTCTTATGCAGATAATATTCTCAACTTGGCTAATAAGGCTTTACTAGTTATTAAGCTTCTTGTAAGTGATGGTGATGTAGAGGCCTAGACAATTTGCAATGAACTCATGCGGGAGAATCTAAAGTTAATTTTTAGTAACACAGAAAATATAGGATGACTGGATAATTGCTTGCGCGTGGTCAGCAGAAAGAAGAAAAAGATAAATGAATCGACTGACTTGCTAGCTACTAAGCTGAACAACTAGAAAGAATATAAAATAAAATAGGATTTGGCATGTAACTATGTAACATAAGGATGTTTAATAAGATCATTACCATTGACTGAAGAGGTGTAACTTTCAATTTCCTCAGAAGAGCTGCAAATTGCACTAGGTTCATTATCGTTATAGTCATCACAGTTTCTCCTTAAATTGTCAAATTCATTATGGGAACCATCCCAACCCTCAAAAGTAATGTGATTAGTTCTGCACATTGTTCGGATGAACATTTCCACATCTTGATTATACACCAAACTGAGCCCACATTTCCGCACAAACAAGCCTGGCCTAGTGCTCTCAAATACAACCTCAATCTCATTGAATTCACCACTCCGAACAGTAGCAAACCAATCATCACGAGACAGATACAATAGCCAAATGTGCCTCGCAACAAGTTTTGGGCTACAGGAAATTTCAGTGGCATGATAACTGTGAGGCGTATCACCACGGGCTAGCACGTGAGCTTTAAGTCCAAATGTTTTGCCAAGGTCAAACTCTTCAACAGAAATGTGTGAATATGATGCATCCAAAGAAGCGCAGAGTGCGAATCCCATCCACCCACTATTACACCAATTTGGAGGCAGCTCTATGCTTATTGAGTTCCCTAACCTTCGATGAGTTATCCACCACGGAATTTCATATCCAGGAATAATTGTCTGAAATGCAATTCCAAATCCGTCCTCTTTCCTTCTGATAGAAGTTTCATATCCAGTTTTTTGACAAAGAAGCCCCTGTACACCCCAAAATAAAAACACTTGATACTTCATTTATCAATTAAAGTTAGAGAGGAGAAGGATTACCTGTAGGTAACGATTCAATATTGTCAATGTCATTCCAACGCTGCTTTCATTATAGTGAGAACACTGCGACCAGGGTTGTGACCAACTGCTCAGCCCGTGCAGTGCTGTTGATCGTTCTAGACAAAGGAGCCCCTGTACACCACACAAAAATTAATAAATAAATAAATAACTTGATACTTCATTTATCAATTAAAGAGAGAGAGAGAGAGAGAGAGAAGGATTACCTGTGGATAACGATTCAATTTTGTAAATGTCACTTCAACGCTGATCCCGTTGGGAAAAGATTTTAGGTCTTCACAAATCCAAATTTTCAAATATTTGAGATTCTTCATTTTTTCAAGATTCAACTTTATGTTTTTTGGTTCAGGCAAGCACCACATTATGCCTTCAATTTCATCTGACCCCTAATTGAACAAAACATTAAGTAAAACACAATGTAGAAAATAATTCTTCAAAAAATAATAGATTGTAAACTTTAAACAAAAGCCACGTTCATAAAATTATATTTTCTTAAACATTAAAAAAAATAAAAGGAATAAAAATGACTAAATCCCCTTGTAAAAAAATAGAAAAAAGTAAATCAAAACAACTCATACCATATTTCTAGTTAGTATTTCGACTGCATCCTCAAAACTCCATATCCTACTACGAATCTTGATCACTTCCGGTGATTCCTGTTGAACAATTTCCCAACCCAATTGTTGAATCAAGTCATGCATCAATAGTTTGTTATCTTCAGTAACAATTATAAGACACTTATCGATAAGTCTTTCAATATCATAATATGGTCTGTTCCTTTTTAGACTCTTTTAACACGAGTTGTTTAACCTAGTTATTTAGTCAAGTGATTACTTAGATAAATCATTCAGATCTAGGTTAACACAATAAAATCATATCATGTAAATAATACAGAAATATAAAGAACACAACGATATGATAACCTAGAAAAACCAAACCAGTAACAAACCTAAGGAGGATTTAACCTAACTATTTTCAAGGTAAAACAGATTCACTATGAAAGAATTGAAGTTTGTACAATAGAACTTAGACCACTAACATCCTATTGTTTCCTCAAGTAGAAAACTTTCTACCTCGAGTAAAAAACTTACTACCACGACCACGTGACAACTCCGAGTCCACGGATTACTTCTTTCCTTGATCTACTACAACCACAAGTTCTCCTACTTGTGACTTTGAGATTTCACTCAAAGGTTTCAGATCTTCTTTAAGTTCTTTAAGCAGCAACTGAAGCGATCATCAAGTTCTTGACATAAATCTTGATCTTGATAATCCTAAGTGTGTATGAAAGTAAACATCTCTAGATCTCACAAAAGATTTAAGACACAGCACATTAAAGACATCTAAAACGTAGCTAGGGTTTTTCCTTTTATACTTGGAGTAAAACATAAAACCCTACGTCTCAAACCAGGCTTGGGCTAAATTGGAAAATCTGCAGAAAAATAAATCTGTACGTGATTCGATCAAACGAGTCTAATTTTCGATCAATCAAGCCTTGCAGATTTAGTCCAATAAATTCTGCAATCACTCGATTCCAATTTTACAAATAAACACACTTTAAGCAAGCCTAAATCTAGACTCTATGTTTTGATCATAGTTTACCATCATATTACAAAATGAAGTTCTAATACATTAGTTTCTAAAGTCTTAGAACCTAACATGGTTCATGGAAATTGATGTTTCTTAGTATATCTACAACTTTATCTTTGCAGAATCCTTTAAGAAAACAAGCAATATCAGAAAACAAGCAATATCAGAAAACAATTCCTGTTGAGTTTGGTCCGATCCATCATAGCTTATTTTGAGTATTTTTTGAATGTCTCCCTTGGGAATTCTTTTGTATTTGTCTAACGCACTTTTCCATTCATCTTTAGTTCTTCCATACAAATCTGCGCCAATTATTTTTAGAACTAATGGAAGACCTTTGGCATATTCTATAAATTGGTTGACCTATTCTGAATAATCTTCCTTAAAATTGTTTCTTCCAAAGGCCTATTGACAAAAGAGTTTACGAGCTTCATGTTTATTTAACTCCTTCACCTCGTAGTACATTACATGAATATTTTTTGTAAGCGTATCAAGCAAGTGTTTGTCTCTTGTGGTTGTAATGATTCTACTTCCAGAAGTAAACCGATCATAATTTTCAAGAAAAAATTTATCTCATCCAATTTTTCAACATTATCAAGAACTATAAGAGTCCTTTTACAATGAAACCTTTCAATTGTCACATTGATCCCTTTAGATAAACTCCCCACCTTCAAATTTGATACCCTAAGATCTTATAACAAAGTGTCTCTTGTAATTGAATTGAGCCATCAATCGTCCTTGATTTTTCACTAACATTATCACCTTGATTTATATTGAATTGTTTTTGTTTTGACCTGCTCTAGGGTGGTGACCAAATGCGCTCCAAGTCCAAGCGCAAGACACTCAGAGATTTAAGCTAGCAGGGTCAGAGTATAAAGAAGAAGAAAAAAACTCCAAATAAGCATTTATATAGTATTAAAAATTTATAAATAATCAAAATCATTATTTATAAAAACATTAAGATGCAATCACTTACCAACAAAGACAAAAACAAAAACAAAATAATGTTTTCCAGATTTTTTTTTTTTTTTTTTGAAGTTAGAGCATTCATAGTGGTGGTGTTAAAAATTTTAGCTTTTAGCACTTCAAAATGCCACTTTATCTATTTTACGACCTCACTTTACAATACACCCAATATCAAATGTTTTTTTTATCACTTCATTTAAAATAATATAAACAGCTCATTAAAATAATAAAAGAAGTGAGAAAATTTGAGTTTTTTAATTAAATGAAGAGATATAATTTTAATAAAATATTGTATTTTATTTCTAACAACTTGCTATTGTCAACTAATATTTATACCAATTTATTATAATTGCAAAAATTTACCTTTAGCTTCTCTAATAATACATGATTTTTAAGTTCTTTGTTGGTAAAATTAATAGTTTTTTTTTTATTTTTTTGCTAAAATACAATCTTCATTATGACTATTTTTATTGTTTTTGTTAATTTTTGGGTTGGATAGATACTATTTGAATGAAGCTAGTTAAATTTATTGAGGAGAAAGTGACCTAAAATTTTGGAAATAGAACACAGCTACAAAAATAAAATAATTATAATTATAAAATAAAAAAATAATTAAAAAACAAATTAGACCCAAGGAGCCCGGGCCCCCTTTGGGCCCCACCTGAATCTGTCCCTGCAGGGGGAATGGTTCTAGGGAATAAAAATCTTCAGCACTTATATATCTCGAATGGTTTGACACTGATTGAAGCAGTGTTTCAAATTTGCTGTCTAATGGCAGTCCCAGTGCTGGTGGTGATTGAGTTTCAAGAATATTTAATGAAAGCCTTGGAAGTGACTTAAATCTTGATGATTTAATTACAGGTAGAGTTTCAGTTATAAGTGATTGAAGAGCTAGTGATACTTCTAGGGAAGTACAATTTTCAGCAGTTATATACGTAATATGTGATGGAAACTTTGGAAGTACCTTAAGCAGTTGACGTGCCCAGAACCGGTCACGTGTCAATTGTGGACTTACCATACGCTGTTCAGGTGTCAATTGCCTTTGCTGGTTAGTTGTGAATTGTGGAATCCTACTCAGTGGTGGGGAAAGTGACCGACACCTTACAGGAACATTTCTGTCTAATGGCTGTCTAAATGCAGTTCCACTCAAATCATGTTCCAAACACTTTATACTCCGAAGGTGCTCTGGCACGTCGTTAAGTTTTGAGCATCCGATAACAACAAGTTTTTCAAGTGACCTCAAACTATCCATGTTACGTGGAAGACATGCATGTGAGATATTGACAATCCCTTAGACTCAATAAAGTAAGGGCAGTCAAACACTCGATTGATGAGGGTAGTTTTTTAATAGCGGTCTTATCCAAATGAAGTTCTGATAGGCTTCTCATTATTCCCTTAAATTCCGGAATCTTCCTGATTTTTGAGCAACCACAAAGTTTAAGAATTTTAAGTGACTCCATTTCACTAGACATGCTGGGAAGATCAATAAGAGAGACACAGTATTCTAGATCTAAAATAATGAGCCAACTGAGTTGCCCAATAGATGGGTGGATCTCAACCAAATTATTGCACCAACTAAGATGTAATCTCTCAAGTCTTGGAACTCCTCTGAAGTCAGGTGTCTCAATAAGGTCCTTGGAATATCTAAGATCAATGCATTTCAAATTGCCCAAACACTGTTCAATCCCAAAAAAAAAAAAAAAAAATACTTGCATTAAATAGAGAATTTATATTTAATAACATAAAGGAGAAAAGGAAACTCAAATACGCAGAGTGTAGCCACTCCTAAGAAAAGAAAAATACTAAATAATATAAAGACAGTTAAAAGAAAAAAACAAAATTACCTTTACTCCTTTCCAAAGATATTTGATTTTGCTACCAATTAAACTGAGTTCCACAAGCTCTTTTGGTTGGAAACTGGATGGCAAACATTCTGAAGGATACCCAATCCATTGAAGAAATCTTAGGTTGTTAGAAACATGATTCAGACCATTGGGGATGTGCACATTGTGAATTATAAGCAATCTAAGATTACACATCTTTGAAAAAGCTTCAGAAAAGGTTTCAGAGTTCCAGTCTTGTCTTTCCCATTCATAACGATTTAGGACTATGGCTTGAAGTGCTTCTGCTGCCTAAGAATCAATAGCAAAGGATAGGTAAATTAATTATACAATAAAAGATAAGAATAATTGAATACTCAAGTTTTAAATTGTGTCAAAGGAGATGAAAATATAAACTCAGTTTTCAATACAAATTTTAAAAGCTTATATAAGAACAAATTATCCTTGGATAAGATCCGGAATATCCTCTGACCAAACTTTGTCTATTTTAAGTACCTAGATAATTACTTTTCTCTTATAAAAAAAAAAAAAAAAAAATGAAGTTTACTTTTCTATTGGATAATTTTTTTAAAGAACAAAATTATGTTATTATTATACCTACTTAATCTTGGTTGCTGAAATTGAATTCTAGCTTTGTCATTGTTCTTACCATATCTTTCTTCAATACGTGAAGCAAATCTTCAAAAGACCACAATCTGCTACGCTTTCCAGGCTTTTTATGTGATTCTAGGACAATTTTTCTGCCCATTTTTTGTAATAGATCATGCATCCACAATCTCTTATTTTCCATGGTTATGAGAGATCTTTCCATCAGAACCTTTATACCGATTCTCGCATCAAAACCACGATACTTTAATAACTCTATTACTCGACCTTCCGTCTTTCCTCTAAAGAAACATGCAATATCTAAAAATATCTCCTTAGACACTTCATCTAGTCCATCATAACTTACTTTAAGAATACGAAATATACGAAATATATCTTTGTGAGGATTTTTATTAAAATTGACCAATGCACTTTCCCATTCTTCCATTGTTCTTCCAAATAGAAAGGAACCCAAAATAACAAGAGCTAATGGAAGGCCATTAGCATAGTCTACAATATTCTGGGAGAGTTGCTCAAAACCTGCTTTGGGGTTTTCATTTTTAAAGGCTTTCAAACAAAAAAGTTTTAAAGCATCCTTTCTATTCAATAAATTAGGCTTATGTATGTTATGCACACCATGTTGGACCAACAAATGTTCATTTCTAGTTGTTATAATGATCCAACTACCCAATCCAAACCAGCCATCCTCTCCCGCCAACTTTTCTAATTGGTCCAATTGATAAACATCATCAAGAACAAGTAGAACTTTTCTACGATGGAGCCTACTCTTGATCATGCCAACACCATGACAAACATTCCATATCTTGCTTATTTTCTCCTTCAAAATTTCTTCAAGAAGTTTTTGTTGTAGTGAAATCAAACCATCAATTCCTGAAACTTCCCTAAAATTATCAATAAAGCTACAACCTTGAAAATGATTAAAGAACTTATTATAAACAGCTCTAGCAAGAGTTGTCTTTCCCAACCCACTCATTCCACAAATCCCTATCATACAAACATTGTTCACAAGACCTAAATACGAAGTGAATTCCTCCACTGAAGAATCTATTCCTACCAAGTCTTTGATAAAGCTTGAGGATTTTGAATTTAGTTTATGCAAAATCTCTTCTACGATGCTCTGGATAAATTCTGCCTCATGCCTGTGGAGAAGATAAAACAACAATTACGTTATGGTACAAATCTATCATAAACCCCTCGGGAGGAAGAATATTATTAGGTAATGATACTCTTTGGTCAAGCCACGTGGATACAACTACCCATAAAAGAAATGTATGAATATATATCAGATATACATGTCAAATGAACAGATCCATACAATTTTGTTAATTACTTATGAAGCATACAATTATCGTTCTTGCGCAAAACATGTGGGTCTTCCCAATCATAGAACCAAAAAAATATGAAAATTAGCAAAAGAGGGAGAGAAGCAGGGGGATACTAGTAGCTGCAAAAATAGCACGAGGTGAAAGTAAGTGCCCAACCACTACCATTTCTTAGCTTAGCAATGATATTAGTCCGCTAAATCCAAAATCATTTTGGGTTAGAGATACATTAATTGACAAAAAAAAATTAGTTGTCTTATTTCATGCTTGATCGCTGAGAGTAACTTCATTGGAATATTTAAAGTTGAACATGCTAAATATAAAAGTCCATGACCTTTTAAGGTTGCTTGAGAACAGAAGAATAAAAATCTTTCATCCTAAATTGCCAATTGTACTAGGTTCAAACTTAGGATGATCTGCTCTAACACCTTATTAAGTGTTCCACTTTATACCACACCAACTATATCTTGTTGTATGTCTATTTTTTCCTTTCTAAAGTAACCAAGGCTAAAAAAGGATGGGTGGGCAAGAACACATAGTATAATATAATCGGCGCATAAAGTAGCACACTGAAGATTTTTATTCCAAGGTTAATTATGCAATGCTCCCTACTTTCAGATAAATGTTGGATCTTACTATTTGAATTCATGATAGAATCCACTATTTAAATTCACCATACTATGAGAATGCTGAATAATTTATTTCCAAAATATTAATATCAATGGCTTACAAAAATTTAGCAGAGTAGACAGCCAAAAAGCTGAAAATGTTTTCTAATTGCATGTAATATGAGTGATGAGAATGTAATGATCTCTAAAAAAAACAAGAAAAAGAATTAGAATATTTTAGCCTTTGTGCCAACACAAAACCTATCTTCTTCCTCCCGAGTCGAGCCCAAATTAAGGCATGCGATTTTCATTGTTGAAGAGAAAAACAAACAATAGAATACTTCAATTAGGTTTTTTTTACTTCTTTTAAGTGAAGGTGTTCTTTGAATTTATATATCCGTGGATTAGTATCAATTATAAACTACTACCCGTTCTACTTCTTCAAAATTATGTAAACATTTTTCTACTAAATAAAATTATGTAAACAATTGGTTTATGAATAAAACGGTTAAACGAGCTTCAAGGATTTTATTTAACCCAAAACAATGATTGAGCCAAAACTACATCTTTCTGAAAACAACCTACTTGTCCACTTTGAACTTAATACAATCTGTAACTTGGCAGAAGACAAATTCGGCTCATTAAAGCATCACTTTGAGTTATAAAAGTGTTAAAATGTCTCCAAAATTTGAGTTCAATTGACTAAAAGTCTTAGGGGCTAGATTAATGGAATTGTTAAATGAAGTGTCTCTAGTTATCAGACTAGCGGCACAGGTTGTTGGAACATCATCTTTAGCCACCAGACTGCCAACACAGGTCATCAACACGGTAGTTCCGAGCACCAGACTGGTGACCAAGCCACCAAATGGGAGAGGGGGAGTCACTATGTGTTTATGTAAAATGTTTTACCAAGTTTTTAAAGGTAAAACATTTTACAACTTTTTATAAAAGATTTACAACCAATGAAAAATATTTTACAAGTTTGACCACATTTTACATGCAAACAAACACTTGAAAATAGGAAAACATTTTTAAGAAAATATTTTTCTTCAAAACAAACGGTTTATATATATATATATATATATATGGTAATTTATGGTTGTGCCTCTTAAAGTTTGGACTAGAATGAAACCATTAGAATTCTGTCCAATTTAGAGTTTTTTCACACTTGTGATATGAGCAATTTTATGGTACTAGCTTGAGAAAAACACCCTTCACAGATCCAACAACATTCCATTCTTCCAATTTTTTTCCCTTAGAAATTGTCAATCAATTTTCCATATATTTCTAAAAGTGCTTTTGTTGTTGCAATTAGTTTTTTTTTTTTTTTTTTTTTTTTTTAAGCGGTAACAATTAGTTAGTTTGTTAGTTTCAGTTAGTTAATTACTTTAGTGATATTTTCTTGATTTCCCTCGTGTATATAAGAGAAGTTAGTCATGTTATAACACTCTCTTCAATTTTTGACAAGATCTAAGGGAGTTGAATTGCGCTCAACTCCGACACCAAGATTCTGTCATTCTCGTTGGCATCAAAGCAGTTGAAGAAGACCTTGTACACTTTGTCAATGTTCTTGAGGTAGACCAACGCCGAGTTGGTTTAGTCTTGAGGTTCGACTTTGGGTTTGTTGTGAGAGAGACAGAGAGTGTGTGTGTGTGTGTGAGATTTTTTTTTTTTTTTTTTGATAACATGTGTGTGTGAGAATTTAGATTATGAGTTAATGGTTATGGGTTCAAATTTTTATTATTTGTTGTGATTTTGGATTGATTTTGTTTGGTTTGGGACTCACCAATTGAGTGTGAAATTGGCTCAACCAATTAGGTGTGAATCGTGTGATGCAATTTCTTATATTGGTTTACTATGATTCTTAAGAATTTGGTTCAAATTGTTCTTAATTCTCAAGAATTTTGATGGGTTGTACATATGCAATTTTTTTTTTTTTTTTTTTTTTTACTTTGAAAATTTGCGATTTTCTGCGAACTGTGCTTTTTATTCCCAATTCAACATGGAGAACACTGTTGGCTATACAAAGTAACATAGCAGATTTATTGACCAGTTCAATATCATTAGAAACTTCTCCAATTGATTTTAAGGCATATTTATTTTATTTTTATTTATTGTTTGGAATACAATCAATACATATTAGAGAAGTAAGAAGAAGAGAGAGTAAATTGAGGTATAAATTTGTTTTGTAAGAGAAATTTTTTTTAATATAATTGAAAATTTATAGACTAAGTTATGTAATGGGCAGCAAGCAAAATGAAAATTGTAATTCTTCTAAAAATTACATATATTGAAGATGATAAATAATATTATTAGATTTATGTGGGATAATTACCCTCTTTTTTAAAAACACACACACATAAGAGTTTAACACAACATCAATAAATTTATTATAAATAGAAAGTTATGTTCTTTAATCAACTAGGTCCGTCTTAATCATTTCAAAGGTGCTCTTCTTAAAAAAATAAGAAGAAGAAAAAAAAAAAAGTGGGCTTACAGACTATATTTGTAATAGTATCAAGTATCAACACCTCCCAAAATACAACAGAATTTTAACTAGTATATGTAATATTTCAATCCATTCATATCATGATACATTATAATAGCTATTTATATAGTATATGAAAGAATTACTATGGCTTATATATCAATAGGAATAAATTTGTCATGGAAATTACCTATCTTGTAAATGCCAACCAGAGAGATTGGCCACTTCCTTCAAAGCATCTCTCCACATCTCTACCTTTTTTATGTTCTCTTTATCTTCATGTTTATTAAAAGCTTGTCCAAAAGTTTCTGCTTGTTTTCGTACATCAGATGGATCCACATCATAAAAAATCGGCAAAATTGTCAATCCTTTGTCTTTCTTGCATCTAACGATCTTTGCAAGTTCATCTAAGCACCACCTGGAAGATGTATAGTTTTTAGAGAAAATAATAATAGCAAACCTTGATTCCTCTATTGCTTTCAAAAGCTCTGATAAAATAGATTTTCCTCTGTCAAGTCCTTCATCGTCCTTAAAGGTCAGAATACCCTTCCATTTCAAAGCAGCCAATAGATGATCCGTAAAACTTCGACGGGTGTCTACACCACTAAAACTGAGAAACACATCGTATTTCCACTGAGATGTCATGGAAGAAGATGGTGACAATGTTGAGGCTCCTTGCCTGCTCGTGGAAACCTTTAAAAATATACTAGAAAATCTCAAACTATTATAAAATTAGAAAAAGGTACATTCAATTAAAACTGAAGAGAAAAAAACTTCTCGTTGAAGATGCATAGTATTTTGAGAGAATGATCATAACAAACCTTGATTTCTTTTTTTACTCTTTCAAGAGCTCTAACAAAATTGATTTTCCTCCCTCAAGTTCTTTCTCTGTTGTCCAGAAAGGGTCAAACGTAAATCCTAAGCCAAGCAGCAAATACAAGGCCTGGAAATTTTTTTCTAAAACTCTGTCAAGGTGATGAAGAGGAAGAAGATGACGATGACAATGAGGTTCCTTGAGTGTTCATGTAAACTGATGTAAATATACTTGTAAATCTTAAACTATAATATAAATTTAAAAAGTACATTAAATTAAAATTAGAGAAAAATATGTATAAAGGAAAGTAAATTAGTAAGAACAAAACAATTTGATGTGGAATTTTAATTTCAAGGACTAGGTGAAAGGAAATAAACAAAACTGATGAATATGTTGGAGAAATGATGACTTACAGATTTGAAATTGCAATCTAAGTAGTAGTGATTGTAATGCTCGAAACCCTCTTGAAATAAAGCTGGATTCAATTCCAATTAGATAATGGCCTGTTAAATATAGGAATGGACTGTTCTTTTCCGCGTGTTTGTGTCCGCGACTTCATCATTCTCTGTTTTGAGTCAAGTCAACATTTCTTTCTGATTAGTGTTTAGTGGAAGCTCGCGTGAGTTGTTTTAGGACTACAACTTCTTATACTACAATTTTGCCTTAATTATGGTGTGGAAGATGGTAATTTTGTCAAAATTATGACGTCACTGTAAATATAAAAAGTTGTGAGCCTAAAATTTCAAAGTTGGTGCCTCTATAGTCTTTCAGCGTGGAAAAAGGGACAAACTTACCGACACATGCAAATCATTATTCTCCTACTTTCTTGATACTAGCTTTTATCCTTTTTTTCAGAAAAATAAAAAAAGCTGCTCAGAGTTATGTGCTGTACGCCAATTATTGCTATCCTATCGGTGCACATAGCTTATAACTGTTCTGTGAGGGGATGAAACTGTATTTTCAACAAATGATTTGACAATTTTAACTAAATTGTATTTTTATTTTCACTTTTAGTGCTGTATGATAATCTTTAATCTATGCTTTATTAATTATTGGCTCATGTTATGGCTCTCATGATTTTATTCTTGATGGTCTTTCCTAATTAGTGCTACAGTATAATGATAAAAAATTGTCATCAAGAGCGAACGTCATAAATTGAAATTCTCTAAAAAAATTGTTTGCTTAGTATACTTTTCATATATGTTTAAATGTTGTTGATGTTTCTTATTTGCAAGTATAAATGTGTATTAATTTCGAATTACTGACTTTTTTTACTCGTATTAAAATATGAGTATGCTTGCTATTGCAAAAGCATGATGCATCCCATGTTCAATACTTGGACCCTGACAAACAGCTGCTCCACCTTTGGCCCTCAACAAAGCAGATCTTTTAAACTCTCCAAAAAATTAAGATTGCAAGCCTTGCTCCTTCAATTGTTGATCCACCTAAATTCCTCCAAGACCCTTTGCTCAGAATTGATTTGCATACCCCACCAAATGGTTTTGATAATGTTCAGGTTTGGTATCAAATTGGAGAATGCAGATTCTGATAATGCTCCTGTTGTTTCTCTGTTTGTAAATTCATGGAAATTGTTATTTCTATGGTTATATAGAGTTCCACAAATATATTGAGAATATGAGTTTTCCATTGCATGCTAAACAATATGGCTATTTCTCAACAATTCCATACTTCCAGCCAAACAGTGGAGAATATGTCAATTTCGTCTAAACAGTTTCATTGCAAACTTTTTCTGAAAGAAAATATTTTACATTGAGAAGTCTACTGTTGGCAGTAGCAAAATTTTTAGTTTGGAGCTTTTAGGCTAAAGCTCTAAGTCATTATCTGTATCTCTGGCTTTATCAAAATGTAACCTCTAATCTCTCACAAAAACTCCTAAACTCAGTGTGCGTTTGAATACAGCTTATTTTGCTGAAAACTGAAAACAATAAAAAATAATAATTTTTTTTACTGTTTATTACTGTTTGACACTGTTTATTGGCCTAAATACACTGTTCATGGCCAATGAATAGTGCATAACACGCTGCTTAAAAAAAAAAAAAAAAAAAGCCCTGAATCGCAGACACGCAATACAAACAGACCTTGAAGTCTTAAGCTACAAAACTCTCAAATCAAGACTAAAACTTTAAATCTACCTCATAAATAAAAAATAAAAATAAAACCAAAAAAAATCCGAACATAATTTCACCTGACCCCAAAAAAAGTACCAAAAAGTCTTCTAAATGCTATTATGCTAATATAAATGGTAAGAGCATTTGCAGCAGTAGAGCTAAAAAGCTATAATGCTATTTTAGCTCCACCAATATAGCAAAAAGAGCTTGCAGCAGTGGAGCCATATCTATAAAATTTAGCTTATTTGCTACAGTGCACATCTATCTATAGATGTGCACTGTAGCACTCATCTAAAAAAAAAAAAAAAAAAATTAATCCCACTACCGATTAAAATAATAAAACTCAACTTATTTCTTTCACTCTTTTCTTCCATTTCTTCACTGCACATCAGAGCACACATCTCCCTCATCAAACACTCATCTCCCTCACTCATCTCTCTCACTCCGATCAAGCACTCATCACCGTCACCGTCCCAGCCCCAGCCCATGCCGTCCGTCGCCGTCCCAGCCCAGCCCAGCCCAGCGCACGCTGTCGCAAGCTCTCATCTCCCTCACTCATCTCTCTCACTCCATCAAGCACTCATCATCGTCGCCGTCCCAGCCCAGCCCACGCCGTCGCAAGCTCTCATCTCTCTCACTCATCAAGCTCTCCACGCCGTCGTCGTCCCAGCGCAGCCCACGCCATCCGTCGCCGTCGCAAGCTCTTATCTCTCTCACTCATCAAGCTCTCGTCTCCGATTTGTGCTGGGTTTGTCTTCGGTTGGTGATTTGGTTTGGTCTGGATTGAGGATTTGGGTTTTTTTTTTTTTTTTTTTTTTTCTTTGCTATGGATTGCTGCTAGTGGTGGTGGTGGTGGTGGTGTTGGTGGAGGATGTTTGTACTGTGTGGTGGTGGTGGTGGTGGTAGAGGATGTTTGTGCTGTGTGGTGGTGGTGGTGGTGATATATTATTTTATTGGAGTAGAAATATTATTATTTTATTGTAGTAGAAATATTATTTTATTGTGATGAATATATTATTTTATTGTGTTGAAAGTTAAAATAGATCCACTGTTATAGTATATATGTAGGTAAAATAAATAAAGTAACTTTTGGTGGAACTAAATTACTAAAAATTTATCTCTACTGCTGTAGATGCTCTAACTAATACATAAATTAATATGCTTATTGTGCAAATTCTTTTAATATATATATATATATATATAAAATTAAATAAACATACATACTCCAAGTGCAAACAAGTTATTCTCTAGAAAATGGTGCTCATAATAGGGGAAGTGTGTGCCAAGGACAAGTGGTTGTTTCACATTAGTTGCTAGTTCCAAGTTCTGACTTGAGAGAGAGGGATATAAAAAGGGATCATAAAACTTTAAAATCGAAAACAACGACAATTCCTGTGTGAAAGGTTTTATTGGACTTTGGAAAATGAGTAGATAGGAAATTAGGAAACTTGAGGGAAGTTTTCTGGTTATAAATATTTTTTTTTCTCTAAAAAATAAATATATTTATTTATTATAAATTTTCATTTACTTTTATACATCTATAATATTTTCATAATAAATTATAAGTAGTAAATTATTATTAATTCTAATTTGAATTCACAACTTAAATTACTTTTTTTCACACTCGTAACAACAAATAACAACTTACTACATAAAATTTGTTGTGAAAATATTATAGACATAACATTTTTCTTTAATATAACTTTTTTTTTTAAGGAAATTCTTTAGTATAACTAATAATTCTTCAATTCTTTTTTTTTTATATTCAGCACTTCGCTCTGGGATATTAATTTAATTTGAATAAATTACTTTGAGACTCTCTTCACATGTACTTCTCTCACAATGATAATACCAATAATAATAACACAGCATTTATATATTGTGGTGGGCCTTTTTCACAACTGCAGGCTAGGCTGGCTGCCTCCTGCCATGCTATGGTCCATTGGTTCTAGGTATGAGAGTCAGGATCGGCTTGGCTGTAACACACCCCAAGCCAGCTTATGTACAAACTAAAGCCCATTTGCTAAAACCTTGGTCAAATGCTTATGGCAGAGGAAACGGTTACAAAAGAGTTATGGCAAATAGGTGTAATATAACAACGACAAAAGGAATATGTTTACTGTTAGTTAGAAAACAGAAAATACCAAATGATTATCTTAATAAAGGAAGAAGCAATGCAGTAATATAAATACAACATAGATAAGATAATAACAATAATGTAAGGAAATCACACTAATGCTTAATCAATAAAATAAAAGGAAGAATGGTCAGTCTGCCATGCTTGATTTCCCTACGGGGTTAAGTCTAAGAAAGGAACCACTCTTCAATGTGGACAATCTCACAGGAAGATCGTGCCACAGAAATTACCCACTTTGAGAGAATGGGCCTAAATAGCTTATCCTTAAATTTCTTAATCCTTACTAGAGGGTAGGCTTTTCGAGGGGGAGAAAGAAATAACCTACTGGTGCATGCTTACAATCTTGTTGACTATCTGTTTTTCTCTCTAATTCCTTTTTTTCCCTTCTAAGTTTTCTACTCTATCTTTCACTCCCTTGTTTCGTTGTTTTCTCGTTATGTTGTTATCCCCCTTGTACATGGTTGAGGCCCTTTTTATACTATCTACCGTGACTTGATTTTTACTATTTTACCCTTTAACCGCTTTTGTCTTAGTATAGGTGTCCTTCCCAGACCACCCACTAGTCTGTCAGCTACCCAGCCATTACCACATACCTGTACTGGCCATGCCACATCCCATTTCCAAACAAAGAGTCTTATTTTGTTTGCTTGCTCACTGTGGCACTCCCATCCGAATAAGGGTAGGTACTCTCTCTCACTATCTCTCATGGCATGTACCTAGTGATTCTAACTCACCTAGTGATTCTAACTCTTCTTTTCCTCTTTTTGGTGACATGTCATCCCAGTAGGACATTTCTCCGAAAAAAGTTTGAGCGAGAACCCCAGAATAGGCTTTACCCTTCTCCCCACCGCCAGACCATATCCTCTCTTGCCTCTAACCTATGGCTTACCACTCCTATATTGGTTGAATACAAATTGGTGGTGCCTAAGCCTTGTGCGTTCTCCACTTCCATGTGTGCCCATGACTTGTTTGCTGTTCATGCGTTTGCCATGACCTGAAGGCTTTTCTGCACATTCTACTACCCGTTCTTGACTTCTTGTGGCGTGAATGAGTCTCTAAGCTTTCATTCTTCATGTCTTTCTTCTTTCCTGGGTTGGGCCTTGCTTGATTGTGGGCCTTTCCTTCTCTAATCCATCCCTTACCCATTTTGCAAGTCGGTTAACACTTCTACAATGCCATTATGTTATTCCTTCCATGCTATTATTTGATTCATGCTTACTGGGCCTCTTTTAAGCCTGCTGTATGTTTTCCCTTTTGCTCAATTCTAGCAACCCATCATCATTGGGCTAATACTCATGCTGTTTTGGGCTCCCTTGGCCATTTCATTGCTTTTGGGCTTCCTTGGCCCATTTCATTCTTTTGGGCATCCACAATCCATTTCATTTCCTTGGTCAACCTCAACTCATTCCAATTCTTCATTCCCATAGGCTTTTGTTAAGTCTTTTGGGCTTCCCCAACCCAAATTACCATATTCTTTACTTTCGGGATTTATGGGCTTTTCTACCAACCCCTTACTCACTTAATCCTTTACTTTGGGCTTCTCTAGCCCATTCTTGCTTACTTTCTATTTCTCATAATACTCATGGGTTTATTATTTCTTTCTCTGGGCTCCTTTGGACCCGCTTGCTTTCTTTGAGGTCCTTATACTATTCTATGGTCCATTATTCCTATCATTCAGGCTTAATGGTTTTCTTCTCAATTTACTAACTCTTTTTCCCTCATATTGTTGGGCTTTTTCTTGTTATTAGGCCTCCTTGCCAAAGTGAGTATCAACATATATATATATATATATATATATATCCGGCAATTAATCCTGAAATAGTGTAGCGGAATACACTAATACTGAAATATTTCTTTTTGTAGCCAATTTGAATGCCTCCGAAACAGAATTCAAAACCTTGGTTCCATCATTTGATAATAAACATCCAACAGGATGGTACTCACTACTAGAGCCTCAAAGGTATGCTAATTTCATTGCTAAAAAAAACCTCAAAGAGAGAAAGGATCAAGAGAGAGATTAATCCTTCACTGCTATACTTTTATATATATATATATATATATATATATATAAAAGATAGAAATTTTACTTTAACCTAATTTAAATGTACATGTGTGTGAAGCTTCCTCCTAAAGAGTTGAACTCCAGCCCTTGAGCCCACATACCTCACAAGCACTTATACTTGTAGAGTGACCATCGTGCCAATTAAGGATGCACGGTAGTTTTCACTACTATACTCACTTGTTCAAGGGAGTCAATCAAAATAAATGGTTTGCAATTTTCTTTGTAATGGCCATGAATGTTTTAATGAGCCAACTTGGCTAACAAGAAGTCATGCCCCACTAATGGGTGAACTATTTTGCCAAACAAGGCCAAACTTCTAACATTCTTGAATCCATTCAATTCAATTAGGGGGCGTTTGTTTTGATGTGATGTGTTATTAATGTGATGCACATTATGATGATGTGGCATTAAGATTTTTGGTTTATTTTATTTTTATCTAACATTATGCTAATCTAAAATTATAAAATGTATTACATCATTTTAATTTCATCACCTTTCTAAAAAAATGTAATGTTATATTCTTATGTTGAGATTACATTAATATAAGATTACAATAATGTAATATTACAGTATAATGTAACATCATGACAAACCACACGCGTCCAAGGTTTACTAGGGTTGGGTTTCCTTTTTGTCATCCTCCTCTTTTTTTATGAGTTAGCATAACTAATACGGGAAATTATTGTGTATTCCCAGAGTACCATAAATGCGTACTCTTTTCTCTCGCATAAATGGTGGGTTTCTCTAATTAAATTTATGGTAGGACCCACCATTTATGTGAGAGGGAGGAGTACGCATTTATAGTATTCCGGGAGTATCTAATAATTTTCCAACTAATACATACATTATATTTATATACCATGTAACACATGTATTATAATAAGAAACAAATGATGATGATGATGATAAACATGTATTAAACATTTTCTTTATACTTATTATCAAAAAAAAAAAACATTTTCTTTATACTTATATAAAACTTTTTATATCGATTAACAGTTTTCTATAATATTTTATCCCAAAAAAAAACAATTTTCTATAATATTAATGACATAAGATCTTTATCTCTCTTTCTCACACACAAAAATAGATTTATAAATAAACAAAAACCAAATTAATTTAAATTATAATAACATGAGAAAGCAAATACTTTTGTTTGTTATTTTCTTTTGAAACATAGTTAAAATTTGAAATTAAATTACTAAATATATAAAACTACTTGAATAATGCATTAAATTATTATTAATTTTTTTTTGGAGAAGAAGAATCCCTTAAATTAGTAGGTTTTTCGTTTTTGAATATCTTGGAAATGTTTTCATTTATTAAAGAAAAAAGAAAAGAAAACGGAAATAATTTGGCTAAATTTTCGAGGAATAGATTTTGGCGAAAATCACCGTATCTGGCTCTTTCGTCATAAAGCACTAATTTATTCGATCCAAAAATAAAGCACTCATTCAACCATTTTTAGGGAATAAAAGGAAGAAGCCAAATTCTGCAGAGAGAGAGAGAGAGAAAGTGAGTAAGGCAGAGAGCAAGAGCAAGGGAGAGAAGAGTCCGCCACCAGCCACCGCCACCTCCACCGCCACCGCCACCGCCAGACTGCCCGAACCACCGCAACTGGTAATTTTTTATTTTATTTTATTAAAATTTGAGCATTAAATATGATTTGATATTGATTGAAGGAAGAAACCAATACGTCAGAATCAAACGCATAGTCTGATTCCGTTGCATGCATATATAGATAATATAAAATTGGTACAAATAAATTATGATCCAAATAGAAATATTGGTGCTAATTAATTGCATTTACGTGTTGAGGTTTAGCGGAAATGGGATACATAGGGGCACATGGTGTTGCAGCGCTTCACAGGTACAAGTACAGCGGCGTGGATCACTCGTACGTCGCCAAATATGTGCTTCAACCCTTTTGGTCTCGCTTCGTTCATTTCTTTCCCCTTTGGATGCCGTATGTCTCTTCTTCTTTTTTCTACACACTATATATTTTGTTCAGTTAAAATTATGAAATCGTGTTTTCAAAACGCCATTTCAAGAGGAGTAATAATAGTTTACATACTCACCACCGTATACACATTGCCACATGGACTGAAATCGTGTTTTTAAAAACGTGATTTCAGTTAAAATTATGAAATCGTGTTTTCAAAGCGCCATTTCAAGAGGAGTAATAATAGTTTACATACTCACCACCGTATACACATTGCCACATGGACTGAAATCGTGTTTTTGAAATGAGTTCCTTATTACACACACACACTCATCGTATACACATTGCCACATGGACTGACTCTCACCGTATACACATTGCCACATGTACTGAGATCGTGTTTTTAAAACGAGTTTCTTTTTATTACACACTCTCACTGTATACACATTGCCACATTAACTGAAATCATGTTTTTAAAAAAAATTCCTTATTACACAAACTCAGTGTACATTGCCACATGGACTGAAATCGTGTTTTTAAAACGAGTTCCTTATTACACACACACTCACTGTATACACATTTCCACGGGGATGGAAATCGTGTTTTTAAAACGAGTTCCTTATTACACACACACTCACTGTATACGCATTGCCACGTAGACGGGAATCGTGTTTTTAAAAACGAGTGCTGTTGATTACACACCTCTGTGTGTGCGCCACCTTAGCTGAATACACGATTTTAGTTCAATTGTGAAATCATGTTTTCAAGACGTGATTTCACTTTTTTGAAATTATAACTGAAATCGTGTCTTGAACACACAATTTTCAAGGCTGTGTATACGGATGTGTGCAACAAACATTAACCTTTTAAAACACGATTTTTTAGTTAAAATTGTGTTTTTAAAACACGATTTCAAAAGGGAGTGTGTAATAAGATTTTCCAGTATTTTTTATTGAGATTAGATATGCTGACTTCTTTTCTCTTTTTCTTTGATCTTTGGTGTTGCATTGCATTTCGGGATCATTTGCCAGTCCAAACATGGTATAGTAATCTCCTTTTTCTCTTTGTATCGTTGCATTTGTTTGTAACTTTTACTTTGATGTAATACGCTCATGCCTGTTCAATTCACTAATGGAAAAATCTTTATGTTTTGTCAGATAACACTTATTGGATTCATGTTCTTAGTCGTTTCTGCACTGCTTGGCTATGTGAGTGGGCGTTTCGCTATTATCATGTTTTTAACTTTCATATTTGTTAGATTCTCCTGTTTATAGTTCTAATATTCTGAGAACAAAAGGCTATTATTGTTTTTCAAGAAGTTAAAATTTTTTGCAAATTAAATTTACCTCCCGTGGCTAGGTTTACTGCACTTTACTTGACTTTTAAAAAATTACAGTAAACCTCCATACAATTTGAAATCATTAAATCGATACATTTTGATGAACCCTCAAGTGATATCACATCATGACGTGGGTACAATCAAGTGTTGGTGTGCTTTGTGCCCTAAATGCATGGGTTTTGTATCATGTTATGTAATAACTGAATCTCTATGTTACTTGGAATAAATTTTTTGTTGAAATACTGATGCGGGAAGCTCAAAGAGTTACCTGTTTAAATTTATTTTTATTTAACTTTGGAGATAATTGTATTTAATTAGTAGTTAATTAGGTTTGTAATTCAATAATTGGGATTTCCCAAGTCATTTATCAAAAAAAAAAAATTGGGATTTCCCCAGTCAGTTAGGATTAGGTTTTCGTATGTTAGTTAGAATTAGGGTTCGGTAGTCTATATAAGCACAAGAATCTACTCCTATGAAGGGGGGATTATTTTGATGAATAAAATTTCTATTGAAATTGTCCCAATGATTTGGTGTCAACTTCAACGAAACCTAGATGATGTAGGACAATATATGGGGTTTTATTTTTATCATTTGTTAATTTTTATGCAATTTTCCACTTATCAAAAAAAAAAAAAAAATTATGCAATTTTCCTAATTTTAGGCAATAAAGCTTTATTTCCTTGATTTCATGTGTTTTTAAGAGTTTCCCAGTCAAAGTAGAATCTTATTATGGCACTCTTTCAATTAGGATATGTTTAGGAATATTTTTCTTTTAAAATAAGTTTTTTGGAGTCTTAAATTGGCTTGGAGCCTGTAAAATGAAAATAGCAATCCGCTTGAAGTAAAATTGAGTTTTTCTTTATTTGCGGTGGATTCTAGAGTTCTTCCTTGTGGATTCAAGGAGACCCTTATGGATTTAAGAGTTTGTGTCTAGCTAGAATGAGATCTAGTCCTTTCATGTTTTCCGTTTTGCGTCACTACATGTTGACTCCTATAGGTTTTCAAAGCAGGTCTAGGTGCTGACCCCTAGGTCCTCAATCTTTATTGGCTTTTGTTAACGAATGTCCTAAGGGTAGTGGTTAAGATGCATTTAATGCTTTATTAAAAAAAAATTTATACATTTTTCAAAAAATAAAGTTAAACTTTACACATATATCCAAAAAAGCACATATAACCACAATGAATTTGTGCATGTAAGCCAATGAATCATTAGCACACTTATTTTTTAAAAAGAGTGCATTACAGCTCATAATTGAGCATTTATTAGTCTTTAACCTGTGCCCTTAGGACCCTCGTTAACAAGACCTTTATTATTCATGTTCTTTAATTTTCCTGTTGCATTGTTTTGGTTTGTCATGCATCAAAGTTCTTTGTAAAGAATTTTCCAATGCCCAATTGTCTTGAATAGTCATGTGGCAGCCTCCATTTATGTGCTTTGTGCCCTAAATTGGCTCTCCGGTAATTTGACAGAAAATTTGGTATATAATTTGTTAGACGATGAGTTGCATGAAATATATTGTTTACAAACACACTGATTGTTCTTTCAGATGTTTCCAACTTTATAAAGAGAAGCAAGATTGTTTAGTGTTCCTTCTAACTTCTCTGACTCCTTTATATAAATATTTTTGTTTCAGATATACTCGCCTCGCTTAGATTCGGCTCCTCCAAGATGGGTTCATTTTGCCCATGGATTGCTTCTTTTTCTCTATCAGGTCTATATGGATTTTATTCAAGCTGTGTAGTCCAATCATGTTTTTGTGTTTTATTTATATAGGCACGCTTCTTTGTGACACCTGAATAGATTAATAAAGTTAAATTACTCATCCAATATTTCATTAATCTTATGTCTTTTACTTTCATGTATAATTTTAGTTTTATGGTTGTGCAGTTGTTTTGCTTTCAATTTATTGTAATTGTTATGTTGTTCTTACTTTATCAAGATGCTCTAGAATCTAATGACTTTCAATTAAGTAGGACCAAAACATAGTACATCAAATGTAAGTTTAGTAAAAGTAGATATATAGATGAAGGGGTTGTAAGGATTGATGGTGAAGAGATTTCAAAGAGCGAGAGTTTTTGATATCTTGGATTAATAATTCATAGAGATGAGAGATTGAAGAGTATGTGAATCATTGGATAAGAGCAGGGTGGATGAAGTGGAGAAGTGCATTGAAGTGTCGTGCTTCAGGGGTGGTGTGTAAGTTAGATATCGAGAAAGCTTATGATCATGTGAATTGGGACTCCTTGTTTTATCTGTTGGAGTTGGCTGAAGACTTGTGTCACTACCGTTCGATTCTCAGTTTTGGTTAATGGATCTCCTACTGGTTTCTTTGGTAACTCTAGAGGTCTAAGACAAGGAGATCCATTGTCTCCCCTCCTTTTTCTTTTGATCATGGAGGTTTTAAGTCGCATCCTGAAGAAAACTGAGGAAGGTGGTCTCATTCAGGGTTTTCATGTGGGTCCAAATAATCATACTGGTATTCGTATTTCTCACCTACTATTTGCTGATGATACTATTCTTTTTTGCGATGCTTCTAGAGAGCAGATCTTTTCCATTAGGCTGGTTTTGACCTGTTTTCAAGCTTTTACTGGTTTGAAGGTGAATGTGGGGAAAAGAGAGATTGTCCCTATTGGGGAGGTGAGCAATATCCAGTCATTGGCTAATATTCTTCAGTGCAGGGTGGGCAATTTGCCTATGATTTATTTGGGTATGCTACTGGGTTCTTTGTATAAAACAGCCGCTATTTGGAATCCGATTCTTGAGAGGTTGGAAAAGAAGCTTTCAGGCTGGAAGCGGCTTTACCTGTCAAAGGGTGGTAGACTCACATTGTTGAAAAGTACCCTTTTAAGCCTTCCAACTTATTACCTTTCCCTTTTTATTATCCCTAAAGCTGTGGCGACTAGATTGGAATGTATTCAGAGGAATTTTTTATGGGGCTCTTCAGTTGAGTGTTTCAAATATCCATTGGTGGCTTGGGAAAAGGTTTGCCTACCTCGCGAGTTGGGTGGTTTGGGAATTCGGAATTTGACGTATTTTAATCAGGCCCTATTAGGGAAATGGCGTTGGAGGTATGGCCATGAAATCTCTCATCTATGGCGGAGGGTCATAGCCATGAAATATGGGGAGGGGAAAGGGGGTTGGTGCTCTAGAGTTGCAGAAGGGCTCATAGTTGTGGGTTACGGCAGAGTATTAGTGAAGGATGGGGAAGTTTTGCTAAGCATTTGTCTTTTGTAGTGGGGAATGGTTCTCGTATTCTTTTTTGGCATGACAAATGGACTGGAGATGTTCCTCTTAAAATTCTTTATCCCCAGTTATTTTTGTGTTCTGCTAATAAGAAGCTTATGTTTCTGAAGTGTTAAGCCCTTCAGTGGGTGATAACGACAAAGTGTGGAGTTTAAGGTTTTTTAGGGGTTTCAATGATTGGGAGTTAGCAGCTTCTTATTCCCTACTTCATTTCATCCAAACTCGGATCCCTAGGGGTGATGGGGGTGACAGACTTCGTTGGGATCTTAATGGAAGCGGGAAGTTTGACACTCGGTCTTTTTATCATAAGATTCGAAATGCAACTCCTTCCACTTTCCCTTGGAAGGGCATTTGGAAAGTCAAGGTTCCTAAAAGGGTGGCATTTTTTATGTGGACAGCAGCTCATGGTCAGATTCTTACCTTGGATAACCTTATGCTTCGTGGTTGCCCTTTGGCGAATCGTTGTTGTATGTGCTGTTGTAATAAGGAATCTGTGGATCACTTGTTACTTTTCTGTCCGATAGCTCATTCTTTGTGGACTCATATGCTTCGGTTGTTTGGGATCGATTGGGTCATGCCAGGTTCAGTAGCGGATTTATTATTTTGTTGGTACCATTGGCTTGGGAAGCATAGCTCTGATATTTGGAATTTGGTTCCAGGCTGTTTAATGTGGACTATTTGAACTGAACGGAATCGGCCTTCTTTTGAGGATAAGGGGAAAACTGTGGTTCAGTTATTAGATTTGTGCCAACGAACCCTCTTTGATTGGTCTCGGTGTTGGGGTTTTTCGGATTGTTTTACCCTTATGGAATTCCTTTCGTCTATTAGCTTATCTTAGTTTTTCTTAGTGGCTGCTTGTGTCTTTTTGTTCACTACCGTGAACCCTTTGTATTTTCATGCTTTTCCCTTATTAATAATATTTTCTTCTTACTTATCAAAAAAAAGATTGTTGGGCTGATAAGAAGTAACATATTCATAAAATGCTGAGCTGAAAATTTTAATTGGAAATACAAGGAATGATAGGGTTCGAAATTAGGAATTTTTCTTAAAGATAGGGATGACCCTTGTTGATAAAAAGATGAGGGAGAGTTGCTTGAGGTGGTTTAGTAATGTTCAAAGGAGTGATTAATGCACCGATGAGAGAGTGAGTTGATTCAAGTTGAGGAAATGAAAAAAGGTAGAGGAAGACCAATAATAAAATTAGTAGTAGTAGTAAAAATGGACTAGTCAATTATAAAGTAATAAAGAGTGACTTAGGAGAAAAAAGAATGGCGGAAAAGAATACATTTGGCCAACCTTGAAGTCGAGAATTGGCTTGTGGATTTTAATCACCCAAACTGAAGATGTCTAGTTAACACTTAACGGCATTGGAAACCGATGCCGACCAAGACCACTTGAGAAGCCAACTGAAGTGTAGCTGTTTGTTTTGGTCATCATTGTCTGAGAATCAACTAATGATGTCGTAGGAGGGGCTGTGGCGGTGGCTTTGTCTAGGAGACCAATGTGTGTGTTGGGGGGTGGGGTGGTGGTTTAATAAATACCTTTCCAAATTGATCTCCACCATCCTTATTGTCTCCAAATCAAAATTTTCCTTTGTTGAGGCAGAGGCTATGAGAGAGAGATACTGAGGAAGACGGATAGACTGGGGGAGAGAGAGAGGAAGGGAGAGGATAGGGGATGCATGTCAATAAAAGGAAGGGGAAATCTATGCAGTCAATCACATAGTGCCATGTGTATTGATAGGGTTTGTATTGGTTGGGTTGGGTTCATTTAGATGAATGAAAACTGACATCTGAACTGATTCGGTTGTGTTTTCATCTCAAAACCCAAATTAACCAAATGCCCTGTTTAAATCAAGCAGATGCTCTTGAGTTGAGTTAGGTGGGATGGTTTTGATGGGTCGATTGGGTTTTTGAACACCCCTAGTTTTTAAACAAGTTGAATGTTGGGGATTGTGTTGTAAGGCTTTAGTCTCCATTAGGTATTATTGTATATTGAATGGTTTGAAATATGTAGTAATTGTGGAAATTTTAGTATGCTGCTGTTAACTATAATATGGACACAATTATTGGCAAATTTAGAAACACTAGTATATGATACAGTGGGGAGACGGAAATTAATTAATTAATATAATTTTTTAAGTATATTTGATGATAGTTTTAGGTTTTAAAAAATAACAATCAACTATTAAAAGTGAGTTTCAATCTTTTTTGGGCTTCTAAAATGCAACCATTTTCAAGCTGTTTTGGCTTCTAATTAATAAACTATTTAAGTTGAGCATATTTTCTAATGATTGTCAAAGGACCAATGCAGTCCTAAGAGCTGGAGTAGGATCAAGCTGTTATGAGAAGCAACATCTGGAAAATTAAAAAAGAACAGAGAGGCGAGATGAACCAAAGGAATAAGACAATGCAGAAGTGGAAGATAACTATGAGAGAGAGAGAGAGGTGGATTTTCCTAAGTATTCACTAGATACATATTAAAATCCTTTTTTCCGCCCCAATTTTTTAACCTCCTGTGTTCAGATTGTACCCAGTATGTCCATCCTGTATTTTAAATCTTTTTTAAAAATTGCTTGAAATGTCCTGGACATGCATGCAGCTGTGCCCTCGGGGTAACTGTGTCCAATAAGTTTCTCATGTGAACATTATGGAGAGTTTGCCATATCCATGCTCCCTTGGTCTCTGCGAATAGAAATTTTATTGCAACTTAATTTTTTTCCCTCATTCTAAATCTCAATTCCTGATCAGTAGATAGAATTTCTGCCATGCCCTTTGCAATGTCTTTTATACTGATTATTTATCAATATTCTCATATTGGCATGCCCTTCTCTTTCCCCTTCCTTTTTTTAATTATTCTTTTTACCACTTTTCTTTCTAACCTTTCACTACTTTTATTTAGACCTTTGATGCTGTTGATGGGAAGCAAGCAAGACGGACAAATTCCTCCAGTCCATTAGGGGAGCTTTTTGACCATGGTGATATATAATTGTCATGTATTTTGTCTTTCTTTCCATTTTTTCCATAGTTTAAGTGTTAATATTGATAAATAACATTCTTGCCTTTCTCAATATATTGCAGGATGCGATGCTATTGCTTGTGCGGTATGTATCATCATATTTGGTTGTCATTTTGTAGCCCTTGGAAATCCATGACCTTTATCATTTTCTTTCTTAAATATAGTTAGAAGCATTGGCTTTTGGGAGCACTGCTATGTGTGGAAGAGATACTTTCTGGTTCTGGGTAATTTCAGCTGTTCCATTTTATGGCGCAACATGGGAAAGGTAAGTTGTCTTATGGATACCCTTTCATTATTTATGCATGTTATCCATTATGTTAGTTCCCATCTTTATGGATCTGCTAACTATAATAGTATTTTCTTTTTTACATTTCTATCAATAAGAAGAAAAACATTGTTGTATACATTTGAATGCTATAAATTAATAATTTTCTTCCATGCTCTCATGTTCTGGGGGTCATAGCTGCGGGCTTTGGAGGGTTTTTTTTTTTTTTTTTTTGGGGGGGTGGGGGGGGAATATATTAAAATCCTTCTTGTTGTTATTTAATCTTTGTCCCTGTATGATGATTACCAATCTGTTTGTGTTTCTTGACTTCAATGCATCCGTCTTTTCTTTTGAAAATTGAATTATTGAAATTATTATTTAAAACTATGCTTTTCAGGACAGGTTTTGTCATTGTTCAAATATGTACATTCCAGTATTCCACTGACTGTTGGATCTTTTATCAGCAGTATTGATATTTGATTTGATACAGCTATTTCACCAATACCCTCATTCTTCCGGCGATCAATGGACCTACTGAGGGTCTTATGTTGATATATTTCGTTCATTTCTTCACAGCTATTGTAGGTATGCTCCTGCCACCAATGTGCCTTCAACCCCTCCACATCCCCTTCTCCTCCCCTCTTTAAGTAATGTGCTTTTGTGCACTTTCAATCAATATTCTGAAACTTCATGTAAAATCCAATACAAAATAATTTTCTTTATGGGTTGCCTTTATATATTTTGTTCTTTATTAAGCTTCCGAGCTTCATGAAAGTTTGGAAGATCTCAGACTTCTCTGCTAAGAAATAGAGCCTGTGAATCATTTGATTTATACTTAAGAGTTCTTAACTTCTCCAGGTGCTGAGTGGTGGGCTCAACAGTTTGGAAAGTCTATACCCTTCTTAAGTTGGGTACCATTTCTTCATGGTAAGACTATTCTTTTTAAGGCCAACAACCTACAACACATTATTTTGGATCTGGAAAAACCATATGAAAACTATGCTCAATGTTGTGCATAAAATATTTTAATGGTTTAACAATATTCAGACCCAGCAGAATGTTTTTATTATGAGAGATCTTATTTGGGCTTGTTCACAGAATGCTGTTTCTGTTTGTATTTGATTGTGTCCTCCTTTAGCCATCTCATTCTTATTGACTCTGAATTAAATGATCTGTAAGTCTTTTAGATTACAGCAGTGTTCTTAAAGTTTTTAGTGAGGTCATGGGGGAATGTGATTCAGGGGTAATATTTGAAGTTTTTATACATAATTACCCTACGCCTGTAAGCAATGTCATTTAGGTGGTTTTATCTTGCTAAGTGCTGTAATTAGTATATGTTGGCCAAAATATTTAATTTTATTTTTCTTGTGGCCTTCACTGGAAACTGTAGAGAAAATGCATTACATTCCATTCCATTTTTTCCTCTTCTATTGACATTGGTTCTGTGTAGTTGAAGGGTCATCTTTGTTGGTATGGCACATTCTACCTTTTCATTAAGGCATTTATTTCAATGCTTTTAGGATTTGAGCATTTCATCTATGGATCGTAATGTGGTAATATATGCACACGAATTCAACATTATTTTCATTTTATTACTTTTCTTGGTGTCCTTCCCAATTGTGTACTGTTTCCATCCTGCATTTTTCTTTCATATGTTCCTTCTTTGATATGGCTGCTGTTTGCTGGTAAGTCAGAATTTATTTTTTCTGTTTAAGACACCATAACTTAAGTGGTACTTCTGTAGAAAGAGTTTGTACTAGGCATTTCATAATGTTCAGTTGATAATACTTATCTATCTTTCAGGCTCAACCACTGCTTAAATTAGCAATTTATACTTCCTGTTTACCTGTTTTTCACCTTCTCACTTTTACATTGCGCTACTTTTTCTTCCCTGCTTGATAATTGTGAATAAACTCCTGAATCCCTTTTGCAATTGTTTGAAATGTAATGTTTTCAGTTTTATTTAATTATTTTCTCCAGAAATTCCCACATCCAGAGCTGCGTTGTTTCTGATGATTGCTTTTGCTGTTATACCAACAATCACTTTCAAGTATGTACTCCATACCCTAAATTGCATGTTTTTCTGAGTTTTGATGCGTCTTATATGACTTCTTCAACGTATGATGTAAGCCATTTTAGATGGATTGTTTCATATGCAACTTCAAGTGCTTTCCCATTCTATGATATAGGAATAACAAAGGAACAAGAAGGCACATGATATTAATTTAACCTTGACTTATTTTTTGAAAAAAAATAAAGAGAGAATTGAAATAAAGACAAGGGCAAAGAGAAGGCACAAATGGAAATGGTGTGGATCTTAAGCTAGCAAGTGACTAAAGGTTAAAGTTTCAGCAACCAACTGATTAGATGTGAAATGACGGAGATCATCATTTATACTGTTTAAATACACACTGCCTGTCACACTGTGGGAGCTAGCCATGCCCAAAGTCGTTACCTTAACCATGTTGAGGTGGGTGTTGAAGGCAGGGCTAGTGACTTGAGGGAAGGCAGGGCTAGTGACTTGAGGGAAGCTTAAATAGATTAAAGTTTCAGCTCTTCTTTTTTTGGTTTTTCCTTTCTTTCTGTTATGTTGACCTATGGATATTGGAATGACATTTCCATGATATCAAATTACTGTGTAGTTGTTCCACAATGGGATGTGTATGCATATCTATGTATATGTGCAAGGCCTTCAAGACGTATTGCAACCAAGTGTGAATTTACACAATTTTTAAAATAAAATAATTGTGCATGTGTATCTGTATCCATTAGTGTTGATGTTAAATAGTTCAAAGGATTTCTGTTATTGTGTCTTGTGTTGTGGGCTTAGGCATGCTTAGTGCTTAAAGCTCTCAACCCCGAGGTTTAAGCACTTCATTTTGCTGAAGCAAAGCTCCCTTAATGAAGCGTGACTTAGAAGCACTTTTCTGTTTCTTTTTGAAGCACAAAGCATGTTTAGGTGCACTCTTTTATTTTATTGTTAAAAAAGATAAGAATCTTTAAAATTAGTGCTTGATCTTGAAGCAAATGACATGAACCATTGATTTATTATACAAACATGATTCTTAAGGTGTTGTACTACAAATATGAAAAAGATTAAAAAAAAATAACACTAAGCATATGCTACAAAAAAAAACATCAAATATATATTATATTAAAAAGACACGAACAAGGAATTTATTGTTATTGTGCTTCTTGGTCTTTGCCTTTTGGGCATATTTAGATTGAATCATGTACTTCATTTTGATAGTAACTATCAAAGTTATGTACTTTTATAAAGCATAAGAGAAATAATAACTATTATCAATCATGTACTTTTATATAGCATAAGAGGATTCTAAAAAATGTTATGTGTAAACTTTATATGAATATATTATTATCATATTATATATTGTCAATTGTTTTCAAATTTAATATATAAAATTTTAAGAAATTTTAACAATATATTTAAAATTTGAACTTAAGAAACTTTGTACAAGTGCATTATCCTTTTGAGCTAATAGGAAAACTATGTTATTATTTTGAGCTTATAATTTTTTTTTTGGTATATATCATAAATATTTTTATTAGAGGTTATTAACTTATTATATATTTTTATCTGAAAATATGCGCTTTACTTCAATCAGTTGCGGGCTTGTATGTTGGGAATTTGAATGCTTTGGCTCGTACCCTTTGTTGCAAGGTGGGTACTCTGCCTATGAGATATCTGGGCATGCCTCTTGGGGCACATTATAAGGATTCGTCGATATGGAATCCTATTATAGAAAAGATGGAGAAAAGGCTGTCTAGTTGGAAATGATTTTATTTGTCGAAAGGTGGCAGGCTTACTTTGTTAAAAAGTACTCTCACAAGCCTTCCCACCTACTTTTTATCTTTGTTTACTATACCTCAGGCTATGGCAGCTAGAATAGAAAGGATTCAAAGGAATTTCCTTTGGGGGGCCTCAGAGGATGTTTTTAAATATCCTTTAGTTGCTTGAGATAAGGTCTGTTTGCCAGTTAAGTGTGGTGGTTTGGGAATCAGGAGGATTGGGTTGTTTAACAAGGCATTGCTTGGGAAGTGGTTGTGGCGTTTTGGGAAAGAAAGTAATAGATTATGGCGTCAAGTTATAGCAGCCAAATATGGTGAGGCGAGAGGAGGCTGGTGCACTAGAGGGGTAAGAGTTTCTCATGGGTGTGGGATGTGGAGGAGTATTAAGGAAGGAATAGATAAGTTCTTTAGTCAGATTCTGTATAATGTGGGGGAGGGTTGCTGTGTTAGTTTTTGGCATGATCCATGGAGTGGGCCTATTCCTTTGAAGGAGCTCTTTTATGCTATGTTTGCTTGCTCTCTATCTAAAGAAGCATGGGTCTCTGACTTGGTAGTATCTATTTCAAAAGGAGGTAGGAGTTGGAATTTACTTTTCCGTCATGGTCCTAAGGATTGGGAGACAGCCATTGTTTATTCCTTTTTTGAGCTTATTTATTCCTCTATGCCAAGGGGTGAGGAGGATGATCACCTAGTCTGGAGATTGACTACGTCTGGGGTATTTGATGTGTGCTCTTTTTATAAGCTGTTATCTAGTCCTAACATTGGTGTTTTTCCTTGGGAGTGCATTTGGAGTGCAAAGGTGCCTAAACAAGTGTCTTTCTTCTCATGGACAATAGCTAATGATGGGATACTCACCATTGATAATCTTGTTAAGAGAGGTCAGTCTCTAGTTAATAGGTGTTGTTGATGCTACTATGATGGGGAATCAGTGGATCATCTCTGCTTCATTGTAAGTTTTCTCACGCCTTATGGTGTGAAGCTTTTGCGGTGTTTAGGATCCAGTGGGTAATGCCGAGGTCAGTCAGCTCTTTTTTCTTCATCTGGAGAAACTGGTTTGGAAAGCATCTTTCAACCATTTGGAATATGGTCCTGACATGTTTAATGTGGTTAGTTTGTCACGAACGCAATACCTGCATTTTTGAAGACAAGGAGAGAACATTGGATCATCTAAAATCTCTCCTCTTTGGTACTCTGTTTCATTGGGCTTGTATTTGGGGGTGTACAAACTGTATTTCTTTATCTGAATTCTTAGTCTCTATTTCCTTTAGTTCTTGATTATATTATATTTGTTTCTTGTTCAGAGTGTACACCATCATGAACATGATGTTCAATTTTTTTCAATAAAAGTCTTATAATCTATAAAAAAAATAAAAAAAGGTGAATTTGATGCTTTTACCTATAGCATTACTGTCAGCTCACATGTTTTACTTAATGATGTTGTTTGCTAAAGGGCAGCTATGATCTCCCATGTTTTGTGTTTATTTGCAGCATACAGAATGTTTATAAGGTAGTTCAAGCAAGAAAAGGAAGCATGCTTCTGGCATTAGCAATGGTAATACTGCTACCTATTGGATACATATCTTTTTTCGTTGCTCATAGGAGATGTGATATTATTTTCTTGTTGTTTCTCATCAGCTTTACCCTTTTGCTGTACTCTTGGGAGGAGTGCTAGTTTGGTATGATTCAAACCTGTTATATGTTATTTCTACATGTTTTTCTTTAAAACATGCTTATGGGTTTACATACTGGCATTATTTTAAATGCAGGGACTATTTGTCTCCATCTGACATAATGGGGAACTATCCGCATTTAGTTGTATTGGGAACTGGACTCGCCTTTGGTTTTCTTGTGGTAAGATATTTGAGTTTTAGTGTGACTACCCCATTCAGTGTAATTTTCTATTTTTCCTTCTCTGACTTGAATTGATTTTATTAAAATTGCTGTTACTATGCATTCTTTAAATTTTTTTGATTTTCAGTTTTGCTGTTCTGTGGTCACTAGCAAATATATTTTACTTATTTGTGACGGGCTAAGATAAATTGGAATTTTCTGTTTAATAATTAAAAGATCAATTTATAGAGATGAGAACATTATCATGCAGGAAGTATACTAGAGCAACACCTAAAGAATGCAATAACCTTCCAGATTTCACTCTTATACCCAGATTGCACTTCCTTTGCCAACAAACCAGAAGTTTACAACTGTCCTAGGCTTCACCCATTTAACCCCATAAAAAGAAAATGCGAGTGCTCTTGTACCCAGATTGCACTTCCTTTGTTGTTGCATGATGGACAACATAGGAAATTAAATTGATGGTGTGGATTTGGACTGAATCAGGATTTGACTTGAACATGTTTTCTGGTGCTGTATCTTTGGCTTAACAAATAAATCTGCTATAAATAAGTGATATATTTGAGCTTTTTGTAAATTTGGCAATGTTTGTTGATCCCCATTTGAAAGCTGAGAGGAACTAAGAGGATCCTGCTTTGATTTAGGTAGTCAAGGTTTTGTTGATCCCTGTTTGAAAGCTGGTGATCAAGGTTTTGTGGTTATGGTAGTAGCTGCATCATAGTGCAACTTGATTTCAATATTTGCCATTTTATATCTTATTTGTGTAGCTATGGGTGGCACATGATCATATGAAAGCAGTGATTTAGTTTCCAAAAAGCTAGGAACTGATGCTGCATCAAGAACGTGTACCAACAGATGATCATATGAAAGCAGCTATTTAGATTCCAAAACAACTAAGAACTGATGCTACATCAAGAATGTGTACCATCTTGTGCTGTATTTTTCTAGAAATATGATAATTAAAATTTTTAATAGCGCAATAGTAATTTTGGTAGCCTTTGTGTGCCAATATAAGGTTGTAGTTTTGGTGCAACTTTGTAGATGACTTTTTTGCAGGTTGGTTACTGCTTAATTTTCAAATTGATAATTTTTATGTCCATGTAATTGCATGTTTTTCTTTAGTTGCTATGGTAGTCACTACGACATTCAATAATCAGTTGTATAGATTGCCAAAGAACTGTAGGTTGACTCGCACAAGATACCTGGTGTTTTGTTGTTGGTTAGAGATAAAGTCTTTAGAGTACTTATCAAAAAGAAATGAAGTCCTTAGAGAATTGCTGTGGTTACATGATATGTGATTATGTTAACCTTTTATCTTTCTCATACTAAATTTTTGGTAATAAACTGTAGAAAGAGCTTACTATAGTCAAATGGGTTTTAGAACCCTAATGGTGTATAATTGACTCTGCAAGGTGCCATAATTAGTTGTGGTTTAAAGATCAAGCTTGTTTTTATGGTTTGTGGCATCCTAACATGGTACAATGTATCTCTGGCTTGTATTTTGGGCTGTCCTGTAGATTTTCCTCTGGAAGCCATAGCATGTGATTGACAATGTCAAAAAATAGGATAAATAAATAATTCACACATATACATGGTCATTTACGTTCTAGCCTTGTTATCTGGTGTTGTAATGTCTGCTCAATGTTTGATTTTTTCCTTCTTATAGCTACCTTTTGCTGTATAAGTTTTTAATTTTGTCCCCTGAGCACTACTGTTTTAGACAATCAAATTCTTTATCATTGAATTGTTGCTGAATTACATCTGTTTTCGCAGGGAAGGATGATCCTCGCTCATTTGTGTGATGAACCAAAGGGCTTGAAAACTAATATGTGCATAGTATGTTGCTTTCTCATACCAAACTACTTTGAAATTAGTTGGTAATCTAGAATTTGGTTATGGTTATGGATATTTTTTTGCCTGTGTTGTTTCTGAATATGTTGCCTATCTGTCTCTTTCCACCATAACTGGTTTTTGAACTACTCAAATGTTTAAAGTAAGCCTACTTATCAAAAAAAAAAAAAGTTTAAAGCAAGCCGAAAATGAAAACTCAAAATAGTATACTTTTTTTTGCTAAATATTTTATTCAAAGATAAGTCGGGTTTTCCTTTACTTTTCAGTGGTGCACATAAGGTCCCACTTTCATGAAAAATAAAAAATGGGAAATTGGTATTACTCTACCGGTTGTTAGGGTTGACATTTCTTCTAACATCAGTCAGCTTTATTGCTTTAGAGCTTGACATGAGATAAGTGTTGCTTCTTTGGCCAGCCTTTCTGCTGGAAACTAGAAATTTGAGAATTAAAAAGGGCATGTCAGTTTCTGTCATGTTATTAACTGCCCAGTAGGAAGAACAGACATAACAAAAAGGTCTGCATGTCATGTCAGACACAGGCATGCCTGGGACATGGCTGTATGCATGTCTTTAGGGTCCATTTGGTTGGAGGAGTGGAAAAGTGGGAGAATGGAAAATTAGTGGGAGGATGGAAAAATGGGAGAATAGAAAAAATTTGATTTTCCCTCATGTGTGTTTGGTTGGAGGGGTGGAAAAGTGGAAGGGTGGAAAACTTTTTTGTTTGGTTAGAGAGAAAAAGGGGAGGATGGAAAATGTAGTTTATATAAATTGACTATTATGTCCTTGTTATATAATATGCTGGGATGCACGGACGCGGCATCCAGCCCACCGCACCCGCGTCCGACGCGGCGGGACGCGGCGACGCGGGAGGGACGCCGCAGACCGCGCGTCCGTGCCGCGTCGTGCCACATCCCGCCACGTGGCAGCTCTCGAATCGGGCCGACGCGGGCCAACGCTGCTGAAATCGGCGCCGACGCGGCCCAAATCGGGCCAACTCGGTCCGTATCGGCCGTATCGGCCATATCGGTCAATATCGGCCGGCGACCGATACTGCCGATACGGCCGAAACAGGCCGGAATCGGCCGAAACAGGCCGAAATCGGCTGTGAAAATCGCCGGAGAGGCCGAAATTCTGACCTCAGATGCGTTTCTTGCCTTATTCTTTCTTTGTTTTGTGAATCAAGTATATTAATGTGTTTTTTAAGAATATTTTAATAGTAAAAATATATAGAAAATATAAATAAAAATATTTTTAATAGTTTTTTAATCGCCGAGTCCCGCCGCACCCGCACCCTACTTTTTCAAAAATTGCCGAGTCTCACACCCGCACCCGCACCCGCACCCGAGTCCTGAAACGCACCCGTGCTTCATAGATAATATGTAAGAAATAGATATATTTACACTCATTAAATAATATAAAAATGAACACAAATACATGTAAATTTATATTAATTATTTTATTATTATAATAATTTAAAATTTATGGCTCCTGCTTACTGCCTGGGAGGCTGGGAAGACAATTTTCAAAAAAAAAAAAAAAAAGGGAATGACATAACAAACAACTATTGGCTTGCACTTTTTGTGTCTATTGTTTAGTTATATTATACACGTGCTGTGTGAAGACCTCTGGGAATAATGGAAAAAAATAATAATAATCATTCACATGTGAGATAAATAAGGTGAGGGGTAGGTGAGATGAATAAAGTGAGGGTATTTGTGTAAAGTACATCATTCAGCACTTTCTCCTTCCCATTTTCCTCCCAAATTGGAAGGATAAAAAAATGTGGGCCCAGAGGGAAAATTTTCCTCCCCATTTTCTGTCTCTCTTGTTTTTTCTCTTGAACCAAACAGTGAAAAATACTATTTTCTATCCTATTTTCCTCTCTTTATTTTCCATCCTCCCTGTTTTCACCCCAACCAAACATACCCTTAAGGTATCTGGCCCAAAATAATAATTTTATATTATTTATTTTTAATTTCGAACATGGAGGGGACACAAGCGTGACACAGCTGAACAAAAAAATTAAAAAAGATCACCGATTTGCTTTCTTGACACGATAATGATTATAGATTTATAGACTACACGGCTTAAAAAAAAAATTCTCTCTTTCTCAATCTGCGTTGCACCATTAGCCATCGATAAGCTCTTTCACAATCAGATAGGGGACCAAACAGCCCATTTGCACCTCCTTGGCAACCCTCACTGTCAGATTGGTAACCCATCTGGCAGCTTGATCTGATTTCTAGAAGCTTTGCTGCAACTGTTAGCTCCTCTTGCCTGCCCCTGTTGTGCTCCCTTTGTGGGATTTTTTTTTTACTAGAGTGTTGTAAAATTCTGAGTGATGGAAACGGGTCTGATGGGGTTTAAACACTTATTTTAATGGTTATAAAATTAGAAAATTTTGGTTATTGTTTATTATTTTTACTGTTTAGTGATGTTTATTGTATGTGTTTACTGCTTACTGTTTAGTGGTTATAAACTTATAATTGTAATGTGATTATCATTTATTGTTAAGACCATTGTTTGAGGGTTAGTAAGTCATATCATTTACTTGCATTTCAATGGTTATTTATTTTTAAAACCTAGAGCATACGTAATATATGTCCAATAATATATAAATATATAAAATTTTTATTAATTAATTGCTCTTTCCTGCCATGACTTGTTCTAAATTTTCAAGAACTGTTGCGTTGTGTCTGTGTCTGTGCTTCTTAGGTATGGGATTGTGGGTGATGTCATGTGTCTAGACTCCTTGGGTTGAATTACAACCTCAAAAAAGCAATTGCAATTCACAATCTCTATTATTTTGTGCAGTCACTATTATATCTCCCTTTCGCCATTGCAAATGTACTCACAGCCAGACTAAATGATGGGTATGTTGTAATTTGATTTTTGTGTGCTGAATAATGGACTTACCATTCTATTCTCAATGCTTGTGGTTCTATTTCACTCATGAACCTCTGTTCATCTTTTGTGGCAGAGTCCCTTTAGTTGATGAGAGGCTGGTCCTTCTTCTTTACTGTGCATTCTCAGGTATGGTGACTTTTACCCTTTTTAAAAAAAAAAATGCATTTGGTCAACTGTTGTAAATTACTTATTTTTTCACATTTTACAAACTCCTATATCCAATTATTTGCTTGAAATAGGTCTAGGTGGAGCTTAGTATATGGAAAGAAAACATATTTAGATCTTTACTGCTGCAGTGGCTACTTGGGAATATTGTCTAGATTTTACTATTGATTAGAGATGTAATATTGTGATTTTATGATCTTTCTGTTCTGTGCCTGACATCTTCTTTTACTGAACTCAGTGGTACTGTATTTGCACTTTGCCACATCCGTCATTCATGAAATCACAACTGCGTTGGGAATTTATTGCTTCAGGTGAGACTACCATCAAAAACCTTGTAAAACTTCACATTTCCTTTGTGCCCGACTTGGTTCAAATCAGGTTTAGATTTGATGTGGGTTTTTTGGCTTTAAAATCAGTTGTGACTTTGCCAAATTGAGCATATTTAACTTATTTGTTCAAATTATATTGAAATTTATAATATGTTTGCTACTGTGGTATGAAATGTGTACAAATTTCGTTTTCTATATTTTTATTTGGTGGGTATGACACTTGTGTTAGTCCAAAAAAAGGGTTTAGTTAACTCCAGCTGGCTGTTTTATTTAGGATGTAATATACTTACTCGCAAGTCATTACTAACCCAGACGCTAGTATTTGTTTCCTCCAATATTCCCTTGGTTTCTTGTAAGGAAAATGCTAAAGGTACTACAAGCTTTACTGTATAAAGCTTACAAATTGATGTGACAGTAAATGTGATTGATGGGCTTCAACCACCTCATAAATGAATCTTTGAATTGTCTTTTTATGATTGGTGACCCATTAGTTTGTAAGTTCAATGCAGTAAAACTTGTAGTACTTGTAGATTGTAGCACTACTCTTCATGTAAATGAACACAAAGTACGTTCAACTACGTTGAATCTTTATTTTTATAAAAACAACCATTTTACATGTTAGTTAGCAATTTAATTGTAATTTATAATAGCACAATATAATGAATACTGCAGTATTAAGGTTTCAGATATTTCCCTGTAATAATAGCTTTACATAGAGTATGACCTTTGTATATGTTTTTCTTTGTCAATTACAGGATAACTAGGAAAGAAGCTTGAACTTTGCCAGTGTTTCCCAGGTTCACCCATCTTTCTTGAGACTTGCCGAACTTTTTTCCCCCATACAGATTTTAATTTTATGATCAATAGCTGGGTCTCTGCTTCCTAGCATTTATACCAAACATTTTGTAGTGCTGATTGTGTTTGGTGCTTTTGTATCTGCATGTTCTCTTCTGCTCATTTTGACCTTCCTTTTGCCTTCCAGCTGTGAGTTGCAGAATGATGGAGCTATGCTGAGGTTTTGGGGTTTTTTTTTTTTAATAGAACATTGATGATATAGTTGTCAATGGGTTTTAGTGTTCGAGCTCCAATTTGATCATCCTTACCTTTGCAATAGAATATTTTTTTTCTTTTAATTTATTTAGATTTGTAAACTCGTTTCATATAATACAAGCAAATGTATAACACTAGCGTGTGTGTGTTTTTTTCCTTTCAGAATCATGTATAACACTGGTTAGTAGTAACCCATAACCCATGCAATGTCTCTTTTTTTATTTTATTAAATATGTAATTTGATAATTGTAGTAATGTTTTGAATTTTGTTTCAGTGCCAATTCCAGTTTGTGACGGAATATTTTAATACCGACCTATTTTGACATACTATTTTGGGATGTGTGTATATTAGTTCTATAATAATGATAAGAACAATGATAAAACGTTTTTACTTATTATTATTATTAACCTAAAGTAGTCAAACAGTTCATCTAATGCAAGGTTTAAAAGTGAAAAAAATTCTCCTACTTTTGTAAATAAGCAAGTATAATCTGGTGTAGGGAAGTGGTAATTACATTGTGCAATAGCTCCGGATCCAAATCCACATGACTGGTAAAAGCCACAAAAAAAAAAAAAAAAAAAAAAAAAAAAAAAAAAAAAACCCTACTACTACTACTGAACTTGGTGATCAATTTGCAAAACCGGGTGCAGACTTGAAACAGCAAAACCAGATGAGGCGTAGCAAAATAGAAAAAGAACTTAATTTTACCCAAATCACTCACATCAATTAATGACATGTAAATTTGTAAAATAGCTACGATAAATGGATAAATGTAGTTATGTATTTTATTTTTTAATCATTTCTCATTTCTCTCTCTTGGTTGATAAAAAAATAATATGTTAATAAAATGTAGTTAATATGATATTGAATGTTTTAAAAAGTAATCAAATAATAAAAAAAAAAAGTTCTTATAGGGCTATTACACTAAAACGACATGCTATAAAATGAAAAAAAGTGATAAAACGAAAAGTGTTATGTCTATAATATTTTTACAATAAATTATAGATGATATATTATTATTAGTTCTAATTTAAATCCATAACTTAAATTTCTTTTTAACTTACTTATAACAAATTAATAATAATATATTACTTATGATTTATTATGAAAACATTATGGACATAACTTTTCTCATTCTAAAATAAATTGTGTTTACACTAGGGGAAAAATATAACCTGCAACAGGTATATGTTACCTGTGTCTCACAATTGGTGGGTCCCAAGTGAGACTCACCAGCTGTGAGACACAGGTAACACATACCAGTTGCAACTTGCAAGGTATAACTTCTCCTACACTAGGACCTTCCTGTGATGCACCTGTGGTCATCTGCGGTCAAAATCGAGGGTGACCTTAATGAGCATCCTCAGCAGGTGAGGCAATCATTACTAGCGAAATGCAGAATCAAGGAATATCTAATGATTTGGCTTACTAAGCGGTGAAAGTGCAAACCAAAACTACATTGTCAATCTCTAATATTATACATCGATCCAGCCAAACTTTGACAGGTCAGTTTTTATTTTGTTTTCTACCATAAGTTGGGAACAATTTATTTCCTTGGAATTGAAATTTTTTTTTTCCAAAGTATAGGTAAAGTTAAAAAGTAATTAAAATAATATAAAAAGAATCATGAATAATATTAAAAGTGTAATAAAATTTATGAATAATAGTAAAAATAAACTAAATAATAATAAAGAGGTGTTTTTAAGCCAATATCAAACCCACACCATGTTTGATGTCCTCTATAAATTGTTATTTACCATTCCCCAAATAAAAGCAGAACAATGATGACTCACGAGAAACAAAATTTTGGCCTCATAAAGTTATTGCCTTGCTAGTTGCTGCAAAACTCTCATTTCATTTTCCACTGTGTAAGAAATTGTTATAGATAAACTACACCGAAATTTTAATCCTTAGCTGCGCTATAACTTTTGTCAAAATTCTGATATGATGTGGCATACTATAAGTAATAGAAAAAAATAGTGTGATAGAGAGTAGTAGGTTTATGTGAAAATGATAAATATTTGCTTATAATCTAAATTTTGACGTAAAATTTGTGATTCTAGAGGTGTGTTTGGATGACAAGATTTGGACACATAAATTTGAATTTGGGTAATTAAAATCTAATTACCTTATTTGGATTTTTTTACAAAGGATAAATGATCTGAACTTGATAAATCCACCAATGATTTTAAACCTTAAAATCCGTTTAAAATTCTTGAATTCGAAATAACTTCTAAGCTTATGGAATTTTAAAAATCCATAAGACATACTTCAATACCTATAGATTTGAAATTAAAGTATTTCAAATCCATCACTTTAAAAATCAGATTCAAATCAAAATCCAAATTCAAGTATTCAAACGCAACCTAAAAAGAATTAGATGCTGATACCATAATTGTAACTATAAAAAGAAAAAAAGAAAAACAAAAGAGAGTCTCTGTTCATGCAATTAGAAACTTGTGAGATCCTAGAAAAAAAAAAAAAAAAAAAAAAAATTTAGTGACTTACTCCACGGTAAAGTACAATTTAATATGCTCCTCAAAAAAAAAAAAGAGTACAATTTAATATAAAAGATACACCACCGATTCACAGTACAACTACTTTAAATAGCTAATTTCCATAAATAAATAAAAAATAATAATAATACGCACAGAAGTCAACCATCGTCATAATTAATAATCATTCTCTTCAGCACATGATCCAAGCTCAGACGCTGGTATTCACTAAAGGGTATTTAAGTTTCATAATTTTAGCTGAGAGTTTTGGCTGAAATTGTGTTGTTCTTATTGCAGCTTTTTACTTGGAGAGTAATCACTGATAGTAAGTAAAGAGTGAAGAGTGAGGAGTGGAGAGTGTGACACATGGAGTGTGCAGCTGTGTGCAAGTTTTGTTCTCCAATCTTGTTTAGTCCCAGGAGTGCAGTGGTAGGAAAGAGGAAGCAGCAATTGAGTAACCACACCAAGTTCAAGTTTTGCCATTCCAAATTTAAGATTCAGGCTCTTCATTCTGCTCAGACCCATCTATCATCAGAGGTTTCTCTATGCCTTAGTCACTTCCTTTATGTGAATTATGCAAAAACTAGTCTTGTCTCTCTTTTTTTTAATGGTAGGAAAAATATCCTATTTATTTACATGTTAACTAGTGTTGGATTAGTGGGGTCAGAATGATTTGGATGCACCATCACTATGCAATATTTTGAGGTTCAAATTTGGGTTGGTTGATAGAAATTTAGAAGAGAATATCATTAAATATGGTTTGGTTAGTTGATATAGACAGAAGAACATTACAGTCCTGGCTATGCAATAGAAACAAAACCCTGAAATTGCAAAGACTCAATTTAGAATTTTGTTGAAATTCCAAATTCATTGAAGATTTGGCAGTGGGTTAGTTGTAGGACTTTGCTGGATTCATTGGGAAATTTGAGTGCATTGATTGGTAAAGGTAGAGGAAGACCAAAAATAACATTAGTAAAATTAGTAAAAAAATGACTTATCAATTAAGAAAGTAATAGAGAGTATGATTTTGAATACATGTGGCTAACCCTGACTAATTTATTGATGATCCATAGCCAACCCCAAGAAATTTGAGACTAAGCTTGGCTGTTTTTGTTAGTTGGGAAAGGCAGGCCAGAGTAAGCTTTAAAAGTGGTGCCTCTTTGCGTGGTATGAGGAGAATGAGTAGAACAATAGAGCATTTGAGGACATTAGAACTCTTAACTTTCTGTTATTGAAGGTGATGCCCTTGGAGCATTACATTACGTACTCAAATATTTTTTCAATTCGAGACTTGTTTATTCTTTGTTGGGTTTGTTGATTCTCTTAGTCTTATGAAGTGAACAACTGTTGGTGGCTGGGGGCATCTTTATATACATAGTTACATACAACCTATATGTGCTTAAGCCTTTTACCTCAATCAAAATTTCGTCTGTATTTTTTTGGGCTATGTTCATTAATTGAATTTAGTATATACAGATCATAGATAGTATTGACTAAAACTTTTCATGGTCTTTCAATTCTATTATTTCTCCTCCTAATTGCAGGTAGCTGCTGGAAAAAGCCAAAGTTCAACAGATTTTGCTATTGGAGAACTTGTTTGGCCTTCTCCTAGTGATGAAATCCCTTTTTGGAAAAAGGACTTCCCTTCTTGGGGCGTGAACCCAGAAGTTCCTGTTGACATAAAGAAGGATTCTGATCCCATGCACATAATTCATATTACAGCTGAAATGGCTCCAATAGCAAAAGTTGGTGGTCTGGGTGATGTTGTAACTGGACTTGCTCGTGCATGTTTATCGCGTGGCCATACAGTGGACATAATGCTCCCTTTCTACGAATGTATTCAGAAGCAGCAGATCAAAGACTTGAAATTGGTCACTACATATAACTCTTATCATGACGGAAATTGGATCCAAACTAATGCATATCATGGGGTAGTTTCAGGCATCTCAGTAATATTCATTGAACCATCCAACCAGTTCTTCAAAGGGCAAAATGTATATGGGGGTTCATACAATGAGCTGGAGGCATATTTGTTCTTTAGTCGTGCTAGCCTTGAATGGATGCAGGTTTGTGCATGAGTACTTGGTGTATCTTCTAATTTGATTCTGCTTATTAATTTAAAAGCTCAAGTTGGCCTGCTGATGTAGAAACAATAAAGGGATTAGTATCTTACATTTGAGTGTTTTTAGACATTGAAGAAAATGTGTTAAAGCTAAAAGCTGCATAAACTGTCATAACTGTGAATGAAATGTAAATAGAATTTTTCTTCTCGATTCTATTTTCCTAATTGACTCTATGCTAGAGATGATAATTACTTGTTTTACCCATCTAGTTTGAAAAATGTGCAATAGAGAATTTTGTTAAGTTGGTGACATCCCAAACCATGTTCTTCCAATTCTAACAAGATAATGCATCATAGCAGGTGACTGGAGCACAACCTGATATCATTCATGTCCATGAATGGCAGACTGGAGCTTTACCCCTGCTTTACTGGGATATGTACCATTCTCTTTCACTCAAGGTTTTTACTTCTGTTATTTCTACTATGTTGCATTTTCTATTTGAAGTTTGTGACAGATAACAATGTCGTTAAATAGTTTCTTTCTTTTTATCTTTTTCCCTACCTTTCTTTCATATAAATATTTGATATTAATGTTAATATATTTACTTTATAGAAGCCAAGATTAGTGTTGACAATCCACAACATGGAGCATTATGGGGAGTGTACGTAAGTTTTTTGTTTTCTTGTTCTTAGAGTTATCAACTCTCTGCAAGTTCTGCCATCTCTTATTTTATGAACTTGCAATTGCTTGTTTAACCCCATTACACGATCATATGTCACTTATTGAAAGAGAGCAGTTGTACAAGAAATTTTTTGGTTGTTATACCTTTCTTCTTTAGAAAATCTATGCGCTACAAACAGGAATATGAGATGTCTGCTATTATATGGGACATAGCTTTTTCAGTCGTGAATGCATGGCTTTATATTTGTGAATGTATATGGAGAGCAGCATTATGTGCGTCAGTACATGATAAATAAATCCTTCAAAGCCTACATGATACTTATGCAAGTCTAACTTGCATGTATCCATGCCAGAGCTGTCCTAGTGCAGTGGTGGAGTGTCAAGAAGGGTGAGATAAAGCTGTACTTATGTTATCTATTTTGACTGAAATGTAAAATATGTACTTCTGAGGACCAAATGATCATATGTTGTTAAGCTAAACACTTTTATCTGCACATCTTTTAATAGAGTGAAGGGAAATTGTCTGTAGATATCCAGTCATTTATAAGTTTTTTTTTTTTTTTTTTTTTTTTTTTTTTTTTAACATATTGTAGGGAAGATCTTTAAATTTCCTTCTCTTTTATAAGGTTATGGATATGTTTAACTCAGATTCTTCTTTAATTTGAAATGCCATGAGGTTATATTAGAATTTAAAAGTGGACAAGCAAACATTTAAAGTCAATACTTCTCTCTACAAAACTTTTGATTAATGGGGCCAGGTTCTGGGTTATATTTTAGAACTTCAATTATTGTGTACAAATATGATTCTAATTCACAACTGCGTATCTTTACTCTCTAGTCATCAAACTTGAATATTTGATATCACTGCTAAAAAATTCTTATATAACAATAACACATGATTAGCTCCACATATTGACATCCATAATTTCATTTAAAAATAAATTAAAAAAATTTTGACCTTTGCAACTGTATATGCTTAAAAATGTTATGAGATTGATGCTAATTCCCCTTAGCAGATTCAACATTATGAATTATAAATGAAACTAGTCTTGAAACAATCTTTTGAGTTCTTTTTAAGTCTGTCAAAACTTCTTATTGGCATGACTTTGTTTACCTTTGCAGCCAAGAGCAACTCAGCAAGAGTGGTCTGGATGGATTTATATATGCAACCATAGAAAAGGTGTCTTCATTATATCCTGGAACTTTCATGACTCATTCTTTTATATTTTCATGATATGTGTAATAGGTTTATGTGCTAGTTACATCTAGTATAACAGTATAACTTTTGTTAAAATAATGTTACTCAATGACTTTCATTTTGGATGAGTATTTTGACAAACCCATCATTGAATAACATTGTCCTTTCATACCCTTTATGCATGCAAAATATTAAGATAATCAGAGGTAAGAATTGTCTCATCCATAAAATGTTCAAATTTTAGTTTTCTTAGGTCTTAAAAATATATGTATGAAAAATGGGTGTATGGGTTGGAGAGTATATCTTATCTCAAAAAGTGTGTTAAGGGTATTCAAAGTTAATTACCCTAACAAAACATAAATATTACTTATATATGGGGATGATTACAATGATATTACTATTTTTTCCCTAACTCAATACAAACTGATAATAGTATATGTTGACAAAAATATTGGCGTGCATGGCATGAAGAAAATGTGTAATCCAATAGTAGGATTATTGATATAATTCAATTGAGTGGTGTAAAATTAAAAGGGTTGCAATAAGTGTAACTTGAATCTGACCCAAATATTATATTATGTATTTATAAATGTAGTTGTACAGAGTAGTGAATGAAATCCTCCTAAAATATTTTGCTTGCTTGCCAAAAATAATAAGTGTTGGGATATTCATGTGTGTTGGTGTCCATAGGTTGAAGCATTTTGGTCAAAGTGGTGTCCCTATATATTATATTAATTCCTCAATTTCAGTGTCTCCAAGATATCATCTTCCTAACAATAAGTTATGCTATTTGATTTCATTGGACAATAAGTGTGTCAGGAAGTCTCAAGAATTGATCTAGTTTTCAATGCAAATGAGTTTTCTTAACTGATAAGAGAGTTCTTTTAGTCATACACCTCCATTCCTGCTAGAAAAGTTGCTTTCATTGCTAAAACCTTTGTGAACTCAGATCAGTGGTCAGTACCACTCATTATTCTTTTGTTAAGCGTGGCCATATTTCCAAGTCAGTTCCTCTTTTGTGACTAAAACTTCTAGCTTTGCGTTCTCTCTGTACATGCAGGCAGTTGACGATCGAACTATTGGCCACAATCCAGAGAGATTAAGCTTATTGAAAGGTGGAATTGTGTACAGCAATGCAGTGGTGTAAGTAACCTTTATATATCTAGTGATTCTTCCTTTATATCTGGTGCTTTCTCTTTTGCATATCCCAAGGGCTCACTGTGCTCTGGATGACTTGTGAGATTTTTTATGAGAAATTCTCACAAGTAGTTATATCCTTAATAAATTGACAAGTGGAAATACACACAGATGCATGCATGATGAATATTCAGTAAACAATTAGTAAATTTTGTTGAGAGAACATGATGTGTGTGGGTAAATGTATATTTTAAAGCTCATTCCAACATCCATATTATTGTCTATCAAGTGATTTTCCTTCATTTTTCAGCACAGTCTCTCCAACATATCTCAAGGAAACACTATGCACTGGATGGCTTGCTAGCACCTTAATAAGGAATCGGGATAAGTAAGTTCCACTCCGCATGTTTTAGTTATAATCAATACATGTTTCTTTGGGTTATGGGATTAAAATTTTATATGTATCTCCTGTTAAGTATGGAATATCCTTAAATGGCCACCTTCAATGCTATCGAGAGTCACATTATAGGTAATCACTTGATGATTTTACATATAATTTTTCACATTAATAATTCTGATATCTTCAAGTAGACAGTTTCCATTTCAGGAACTAACTCATTTGCCAGAAAATTGTTTCAAATGACTACAAATCTTTGTATGTGTTAAAGAAGTAATCTATGAAGTTTCATGAAGCAAAAGATATCACAAATGCCCTTGAAATTGAAGGACCAAAAAAAATTACAGAAAACAGGCAATTTCTAGAAGAGGTCTGTCGGATTTTATTTTATTCCTTTCCATTCCCCTCAACCCAGCTGATGACTTTGTTTTATTCATTGATGCCAAATTCAGGTTTATTGTTAAGGGAGAAATATGGAGAAATACTGGAACATAGAAATCTTACTTAAGTACAATATATTTTCTGTAAACCTTGGGAGTTGATGAGATGAAATATTGAAGATTAAATGGCTCTTGGAGATACACTCTCTTTCATTTCTTTGCCAATGTATAACCCTCACCCCAGAAACGCTGCACTCATTAGGGGTAGAATCCTAGGGCTCCACTTTTGGACGGAGGAGAGGGAACATTAAGCATTGAGGTAAAAATCACCCGAAGGAGAAATGCAAAGGAGTTCATGCGGCGATGAGGTTCTGGTGAACTGAGTAGCGTGCTTGTACATGGCCCCATTTCCATTAACAGGCCGCTAATAATGTATTAAAATATTCTTTTGTTATATTTTTCCTCTTTTAGTAGTAACATTGAGTACTATCAAGATTTGAATGATTACCTAAAAATAAATAATGATCAATTTAAGCGTAGAGCTTGTGTAAAAGTAATGGTAAATCTGTAGATCAATTGCTTCCATTGCTCTAGCATAAGAGAGTTGTCATCCTTTGATTATTGAAAAAGTGGGAGAGAAAAGATGCTAAGCTTGAGCACACTATAATGATTTTTATGCTATGATACGTATGACATATTGTCTAACTACTGAGGTTATCTAAAGGAATATGCTTACATGTCTCAACACCAGGTTGTAGGCACAAAAACATAAGGCTTCCCCTACCCCCCTCCTCTCTTTGGGCTTATGAAGGCTGAGAAAATGTGTATTTTGTGCAATTTAGTTGTATACCTAATTTAAGGTAGATCTGGCACCTCCTTCCTTTGTAAGTAGAGCGTGGAGGATTAGGCTATAGGTTCAAGACCTATAAGGTGCTCTTGTGACTTAGCAATTAAAAGAAAAGGAGAGAGTTGGAAATATTTAACCAGTATATGGTCCCTTTTCAGGTGTATTAACATAATTTTCAGTTGGTTTCTCAACTACAAATAGGTCGTGCTTGAAATAGGCACTTATACTTACTATCTTGTTAGGGCATGTCTGCATGAAGTATATTTTACAATTTAGATCAAGGTATTCTTGAATAAACTGACGATGCAATATTACTGATATCTTGTAGTTATTTGAAATACAACTTGGAACATTTTTCTGGTTGTACGATGGGACCACTCATTGGGCTTTTCAAGGCTTGCATAGAAGATTCCACACATCTCTACGCAAGCATTGTTTTATATATGATATTTTTAGTTGTATTTATAAACTATATAAAAACACTACCCTGTGAACCCTCTTTCCCATGTCAAGATGTATCTAAATAGAAAAATATCCCAATTTATATGAAAATTGGCATACCGTGTCAAACACCAAAATAGTATTTGACATGAATTTTTTAAAGCTGGAGCTGTTAGCTTCTTATTTACCATGTGCATGTTCAGTTGCCTTGTAGCAGTCTTGCTTGCTTCAAATTTCTCCCTGATTGTTCTTTGTTTAGTCTGAGTCTTTGGGTTACCAATATGCTTGTGAATCTTGTAGGGAATATTTTAATGGGGACTTATTCTTTATGAATAGCAATGATGTGTTTAACTGCTTCTTCCTTAGTTTGTACATGACTTTTCAATTTAACAGAAATTATTACTATTCTTACGTACCAAAAAATAGAAAAAAGTACATACTTTTCTTTCCATTGTAACAATCTTGCATTCTGTAATTATGTAGATACTTTGGTATTGTGAATGGGATAGACGCTGCAATGTGGAACCCCGCTACTGACATCTTCTTGCCTGCTAAGTTCAATGGTAACTTTTAATTTCTATGTGAATTGAATAAATTTTTTTTTTTTTTTAATTTTTGTTTGATTTCACATTAGCAAGAAGAGAATAATGTCTAAGATGGGAAAAAACTCCCCCCCCCCCTCATTTTGTCATATAGTTGCATACTTGTGAGATTGCAACTGATTCGACAAAGTGCAGTGCAGAGAATTGTTGGCTCCCTGCTACTATTATCATAACATGCTGGTCGACAATAATTAAAGACAGGAAAAAATTTGTACACTCAACTGTCTGCCAATCTCAGGGTGGAAAGTGTTTAGTTGCAACTATGATTTCATCAAAGTACCAGTTCTTGTTTTTCCTGATGTGTGAACAGTTTTTCTTTCAATCTCCTTGTAGATATCTGTATTTAACAATGAATTCCCAAGGTGCTGTAGGTTTCCTTTAAATTCTCTCTATTTTACTTTTGACAGCTCAAAACCCTGAGGGCAAGAAGTTATGCAAATACTATGTTCAAAGGGGGCTTGGTTTGGCTTCAGATGGCATTCTAGATGGTAACCATGTACCGGATATGACACACAAGGTGCCTTTAGTTGTCTGTATTACTCGACTAGTCCCACAAAAGGGTCTTCATTTGATTTCTCATGCAATCAAGTGTGTTGAAGAACTTGTAAGTGTCTCATGTTCCATGTCTCATGTTGTACTTTCTGAATGTGACTGCCTGACCATATCATTTAAACCAAGTTCACAATTTGATTTCAACTGGTTTCCTTCTTTTTCAATGGATTTTATTTTAGGGTGCTCAGATGGTCATACTTGGGAAAACATCAGATGGTCGGGTTGAAAGAGAATTTGAAGGGCTTGCAAAATTGGTATTGGATTTGAGATTTTTGTCTTACATATTGTGCTAGAATTCATAATTTGTATAGACATGACATGTCATACCAAGAAACATGATATATGTGTGTGTGTGTGTGTGTGTGTGTGGTTACACTTGGTGTGTCATTCTTTTTTATGCTACACCATTTGATAGCTTTGTATTGAGAGTGAGGTTTTTTGATAAATTCGTTATTGGATTACATTGCCTCCTTACCCTTTGTGCTTGCAAAATATCAAGATGATCCAAGATGAATAACTGTCATCTACAAAATGCTTAAATTTCAAGGTTGTTTTTGGGTATTTTAAAATTTCATGTAGAATATGATTGACATTCATATTAAATTGGGTTCTTTTTTTTTATTTTTTAATAAATTATTATTATTATTATTAATTTTCTGAAATTTCTAGAACATGGTTGTATTTCCTTGTTTTAGTGATTTTTTTTAGAATATTTTAGTCAAAATTGAGTCCTTAGGATATTAATTAATACATTTGCTTGGAAAATAAGTTTTATGAAGCCTTTAAATTGACCTCCAAATTGTAAAACAAAATCAGAAGTCTATTATCAATAAAATTTTAGTCAACTTATTTTCTTTTGTCTATTGGATTTCAAATTTCTTCCTTATAGATTCAAGGATTCCCTTATGTTTTAAGGGTTTGTATCTAGCTAAAATGATATCTATTCTATCACATTTTCTGTTCTGCATCACCTATTTATAGAGTTGTAGGCCTCAACTGAGGCTTGAGCTCTTTGTGTCCCATTCTCTGCCTCACCATCTGTGCCTGTTCATTATTTATGATTCTGTAGTCAATTACTCACTGCAGTACATAATAAAATGAAATTATAATATTCAGTAAATGAGTATCCATAAAAATCATGTCTATCAGGTTGGAAGGAGAGGATGATAGTTTCCAACTTAGTTGATGAAGATATCCTCTTAGCTTGAGTCTAAATCCAAGAAATTCTCCAATGCATGTGGAAACCTTTCCCCAAACAACCAGCACTGTCTAGTTCTCATTCTTTTTTAGTAGTTTTCATTATTTACCTTCTTTTTTATTAGCCAATTTTTTCTGCATTTAACTTGTTCCAATTCATCATATTTTTGGTATATATATTCATGGTGTTCTTTTTTTCTCATTAAGTCTTTTTATCTAAAATTAGTCTTGCAATTATTTGTTAATTTTTCTAGTCATCCTGAAGGTATTTTTTATACGAACCTACTGCTCAAGAAACTATGCCTTAAGATGTCAATAAATTATTAATTACTTTATCTTTTATTAATAAATGTATAATTTTTAATAATCCTAGTGGAATTGCGTATTGGACTTTGTTTGGAATTTGTTTGTGTTGTCAACTTCAGATACTTAAGAGTTTTGAGTTAGGAGTTTCCCTGAAATTTTTGTAAATTGAACCATTGAAGTCACAAATATATCATATAGCTAATTTTGCAATTAATTGAGGCAAGTTTATGTGACACTTACAGGTTCAATATTTTAAAAAAAAATGTTGAGCTTGTGGGATTTTTTTTTTCTCAATCTTTTTGTTCCTCTTTTCCTTTTTGATGACAAATAAACAGATGAGTTGACGGACATTCATTTATTGTACTCTCTTTTTTGTAGCATAATCAAGGTCCTAGCATCCGGATCCTATTGATGTTTAGGTAAATCTTCTTTGAATATACAATACAATAGTTACTCAAATCCTGGACTTTCTTTGATTGTATCGCTAGAGCTGTCTGAACTCTGTTATTGTTCTTGTATCATGTGAACGTTACTTATTTGTAGGTTGAATAGAAATTTGTTCTTTAGTTATCACTGAAGTCCCTTCACTAGCAATATAATTTATATAAACCACTGTTTCTTTACTGAAACAGCATGTACAAGACTGTTGCTAATTACTCTCCGAACTTACGTTTCTTTTGTGATACTTTCTATGCAGTGAAGAACTGTCCCACATGCTATATGCTGCAGCAGACATAGTGTTAGTTCCTTCCATGTTTGAGCCTTGTGGACTTGCCCAAATGATTGGAATGCGTTATGGAGCAGTATGTACCATAAAATGATTACATCCTGCTATCGAATTTCTTGTGATCATTCAAAGTAACAATATATAAAGTTCAATCTTAAATACTCTTTTGGTGCTCATATGTAACTGGCAAACTTTGGAGAAACAATCTGAACTTAAGACAGTGATGATTCAATGAGTAGTTGAACTTCAAAAAAAAAAAGTTTACATCTCCAATTAAACACAATAATGCTATTATTTTGCTTACTTGTTTGCTACAATAAATTTTGTGGTTATTTGCATAGATTCTGTGTTTTTTTTTTTTTTTTTTTTTGGTGATAATATTCCTGTGTTCTATGTATGCATAACATAGGTTCTCAAGAAAGACTGACATAAGGTGAAGATCTCATTTGGATTAAATGATTATTGCAGGTTCCAGTAGTAAGAAAGACTGGTGGTCTTGCAGATACAGTTTTTGACATGGATGATCAATCAAACCATGAAATGGCTAATGGGTATTCTATTTTTATATGTTCATTTATTAATTATTTTATTTATTGATAAGTTAATATATGGGATAGAACTGATGACCTAGCCCTCCACTTGTCTTATGGAATTAGGAGATGCTATTTGGGCCCAAGACCATTGGCGTATTTTACTTTTGTTCTTTAGATTTAAAGAAACTTAGTTAAAAAATTTTGTTTCCATGTAATCTTGCCCACCGTTTTGTGATCTATTAAGGCAACATTAGTTTGTAAGCCATGATTTCAGTTTCATTCACTTGCTGCATTGAACCTTCCTTGTTTTCACTTTATCAATGTCCTCTATTCTGTGATGCATGATCTAGTAAGTTGTTATTAGTTATTACCCATTGTTGTTCTTATTTAAGTGGGATCCTGGGAGTGGTGGCTTGGATATGCATTTTTGCATCAGGTAGCTACTCTGAAGACTTTACGAATGTAACAAAAATTTGGCACCCTAGCTAGATTGGATTTTCCGTGAAACAAGCTAAGATTATAAAATATATATGCCCTAGCTTGAGGGTGAGTGTTGTGATGTGAGTAGTTACATGTTAGGGGTAAATTTGTAATAATGTACTGAAGTTATTAGAATAAATATTAATAATTTGCGTTAGGGTAAAATATCCTAAGTTAATAAAAATATCATAGGCAAGTTTTTTTTTTTTTTTCTATATCGTTCAATGTGGACTATAAGCAATTTTACTGTCATTTTAAGTGTCCTTTAGAGGGGTTGTGATCTTTTCTAGCAAAAGGTTTAACTTCTTCAGATTTTATGCTCTTACAATTTGGGAACAAATGGCTAGAAAGGATTACTCTTGATCTTGAATAGTTGGGATGAATTAGTTGAATTGAATTATTTGTCTCTTTTTTTTAACTGTGTAAATGAATCAACAATTATGTGTCCAATTACTAGTTTATGTCAAGAGAATGAAAACAATTAGCCTTATATGCTTGGTTATAAATGTCCCAAATTCTGCTGGTGCAAGTGCTTTACTGATTTTGTATTTATTTACTCACACATTTATTTATTCAAATTTCAGGTTTGTTTTTGAAGGAATTGATGAAGGATCCTTGGACTCGGCTCTAGACCGTGCACTGGCTCACTACAGACAGAGTATGTTCAATCTAAGTTAGGCTGTATATCATCTTGTGGCTAATGATTTTCTTACAACTGACTAATTCTTAGGCTGAAGAGCTGCATAGGCTACTTCAGTCTCCTATAATAAGGATCAATGCTAATACTGCCAGGTTTTGAGGGCCAGCAGTGTGATCAATTGGCCATGGCCAGACTAATTAATATTAGTCTTTTAAATCTTCAAGGGTGTTTTCTTTTGAATGCTTATGATATGACTCTAATTTGGCACAAGGGTATTACCAAAAATATGAATTTGTCACCAACCTCCCTGGAGTTCTTCAATTTAGTATCAATTACATTCCTTCACAAAATTCAACCACCGCTGATAGTTGGAAAATATTTGTTAGTATGTATAAAAATATTTTTGGTGTGAAATCAGGGGTGAAATAGTTTTCAGAACTACTCAAAATGAAGAAAAAAGTTAACTGAAGGGTGGGAAATGGCTCGTACAAAACCTTGGTGTTGAAATTATTTTTATTTGAGATTGTTAAATTATCATTTATCCCAAAAACTTAAACTATAAGGAAAAATTTCTAATAATTTAACCATTATTTTAACTCTCCCTCATGTGTGGCCCAAACTTCCCCTTAATAAGTGTTGCCCAACATGTGAGACTTTTAACCTTTGAAATGGGAGGTATGATGCTAGAAAAAAAATAGAAAAAATCAAATAAGAAAAAAGAACGTGAAAAATCTGAGGCTTTACCACCTAGAATATATCTGCCTGAACTTTTAGACTTCAAAGAGAACTTAACTTATTTTTTTTCTTCTCAAATTTTTTGTTTACGTTGATGAATGCAGAACCAGATGAATGGAATGGCATTGTACAGAAGGTTATGGAGTTAGACAATAGTTGGAACAACACGGCTGGGAAATACATTGAGGTATACAACTCAGTAAGAGTGAGATTGTGATGGTACTCAACAAGAGGAATGCCACATCAAAGATAAAGAAATCAACTTTCCTCCTGTTTGCGTTTATTGCCAGAGGTTCCACATGGAGCAATGCTCTTGTTATGGAATGAAGCACAAGACGGAAAAGACGGAAGAGAGACTAGGAAGCACACAATAAAACAATTACATTGACTTGTAATGGACACCCCAGTGTCAACTACTCGCATCATTCCACGTGGTGGTGTATGTAAATATGCATACTCATGAATGATTTTTGAAATCGACTCTGGTACATTGATGTTTCCATTTTTTCCCTACAATAAGGTGCAAATATTTCCACAACTTTTAGCTGGATAGGATCCTCCAATTTTTATTTAGATGTAAGACGTGGCATTTAATAATAATAATAATAATAATAATATAAATGTCACATGTCACACACCTGGCTAAAAATAGAAGGGAATTGGAGGGAATCCAGGAACTTTGGTGGCACTAGATAAAAATTTTTGTTTCCATATAAATCATGCCTGCCATGTTATTATCTATCAAGTCAATTAAACATTGATTTGGGTCAATTCAACATTAGGTGATATAGTAAGCCAAGATGTCAGTTTCATCCACTTGCTGCATTAAATCTTTCTTATTTTTACTCTATAAAAAGTAATGCTACATATACAAACTATTTTATAACATTTTTATAAACTGTTAATGTGGCTTTAGTATTTTCCAAATAATTATTGTAAGTAAAAATGTGATGTTAATGATAGGCCTATATTCGAACTAGTAAGAATTTGTCATATCAACAGTTTGTAAAAATACTGTTAAATAGTTTATGTCTGTAACATTATTCCTCTATAAAAGGTCTTCTTTAAAGTCATCTGTATTGAACCTTCCTTATTTTTACTCTATAAATGTCTTCTTTAATGTGATATGCATGATAGTCTTTTGTTACTACCCATTGTTATCATTTAGGTGGGGACCTGGGAAGGGTGGCTTGGATATGATTTCTATTCCGCATTTTACCATGAACTGCTCTCGAGACATGAGCTGTTGCAGCCTGCAGTTGCTCATTCTCATTTTAGTCTTGGGACTTTTACCATTGTAACGAAAGATTGACCCTTATGATTAGCAATGTTGTAAAATGAGATTTCCCATAAGTTGACACCATTAGTAATGATATTACGAGTTAAATATATGAAAGCTGGTTGCTAAACAAGGGTCCTACCCTTTAGGATTTCTATCAGGGTCTTGTTGTCTTTCTTGTGAACTGAGGGTTTGAAATTATAAGAAATTTACTAAAATTTTGCTCTCTTGTCAAGAATTAGTGGGCTTCTAATATGTAGAAAATTTTAAACAATAGACTTATACAGTAGGGAATCACAAGTCACAACAGTAAGTTATTGAGCTCTAATAACTAAAATGACATTTCCTTTTTCTAAAACAATGAGTGGAGGTTGAGTTGTGAATTCAAATCTTATTAGTGTGTGTAATTTACCAATCAATAGAGATCATAACAAAACATCTTATAAAAAAATCCAAATCTTGTAACTTCTTGTTACAACTGGCATCATCTTCACATAGATAGTTCACACTTTCATTCCATAATTGACACTTGCAACCATAGTAATTGGCATTGATCTCGTTGAGCCAAACTGACCAGAAATAATGGTTTCCATTACTCAGGAGTTAGGGACATTTGTGGGGGATGAATCACAATGGCCCAGAAAGGGGTTGCCATTGGCCCACAAAGAGCCCATTAACTCGAGCGGGTAGTAAATCCACTAACAAAAGACATGTTTAAACAGCTACAATGGCCGAATAGCAAAGGTTTTATTTACTTATGGTAGAAATGTAAAATTGACCTTTTATCTTTCACATTTTTTTATTTCAGTCTTCTAACTTTCAATTTTTGTCAATGCAGGGCTCTATTACAACTTAGTTAGTGGTTGCCGTTAGACCACTGAAACGACGCAGTTTTGCATTTCTTTTAATTCAGAATTAAAAGAAAATAAGAAAAATCTGGAAAAAAAAAAAGAAAAAAAAAAAAGAAAACATTTCTCTCATTTCCATAGCCGAAACCAGGAACTACCTTCGCTCTCTAATTCTGTTGTACATGCTCCTGCATTGAGTACCCCATCAGGTCTCACCGTCCCAACCCCCTACTATGCATTCACTTTGATATGTATCGCAGTCTTGGCGCACACCGCCTCATATACCGAGCTCGAATCTCACGCCTAGTCAAAACTGGTCTCATCGATCAAGCAGTCCCAATGTTCGACGAAATGACTCAATCAAATTGCCGCATTTTCAGCATCGACTACAACCGCTTCCTCGGCGTACTGGTCCGTGAATCTCGTTTCAACTTAGCTGAGCACTACTACAAATGACCCACCAGGGTTTTTCTCTACTACCATTTATAAATGGTCGTCAATGGGTTGGGCATAATGGTCTATTAACTAGTTAACTGGCCGGGTCGGGTTGGGCCGAAAGAGAAAACCTCAGTTTATGACCCTGTCCACGGGCAATGCCCATTTGGTCTTTAGTGAGTTGGGCTATCAGGTTGGGCCTAATAGGCTACTCATGAGCTTGTGTTAGAAGATTATTTTATTATTTTTATAAGGAAAGATCAATTTTTTATAAGGAAATAATCAATCTATTTTTTTAAAGGAAAGAATTAAAGAATTTAATACTTAATTACAAATTTTTTTTACAGTTAAATCTATTTAATTTTTTGTTTTGTTGATGGAAACCTATTTAATTTTTTTTATTAAGGCTTTAAATAGTTTTTCATTTTTATCTTTAATAAAAAAAAATGTCAAATGGTTAATTCAAATTTGCTAGACTACTAGAAAAATATATATTTAGTAAAATAAGTTTAGCACAATTACTTTGAGTATCTTAGTGGTTGAGGGAGTTTTCTTAAGAAATTCCTCTATAATATCTCAGATCAATCTTTCATACACTTTCTATATATTTTTGTTATGAATTATGAGTTATTGGGCTGGGCCAACGGGTTAGGTCAATGGGTTGGGAAACGGGTTGGGCTACTGGGCTAGCCCACCGGGTACCCATGGGCATAAAAACTAGCCCACAGCCTGACCGACTAGGCTAGTGGACTACCCATGGGTCTCAATAACAACGACCTGGGCTGCCCATTAGCCCGGTGGGCCGTCGGGTTTCTAGGTTGGGTTGTGGGCCGTGGGCTATTTGATGACCCTTACCCATTTACGTACTCAGCTTAATGTGTTTTTTTTTTTTTTTTTTTTCATATTTTTCTTTTTTTTATTCCGATTTAAAATTTTAAAAAAAATGCAAAACGGCGTCGTTTCAGTGGGTCTAACGGCAGCCACTAACTGAGTTGTAACGGAGCCCTACATTAACAAAAATTGAAAGTTAAAAGACTGAATTGACAAAACTGAAAGTTAGAGGACTGAAATGAAAAAATGTGAAAAATAGAGGGTTAGTTTTACATTTTTACCTTTATTTATTTATTTATTTTATACAACTTTCTAGGGAAGCATATGAGAGAAATGGATTTGCGTTGGTGCAATAGGATAGCTATTTCACCATGCAACTATAATTTCTACGTGGGATATAAAAGCTAGAACGGTAAAAAAAAATTAAGATAAAAAACTAGATTTATCAATTTTTACAGAGGTGGTAGCTATTATATCAAATCTTAATCCAAAAAAAGTTTCCCAATCTATCACATCAACATTAATTGCCCTCACTAGCCCTACTTCCCAGCATTAACTGCTAAGAGACAAACCACACTTCTATGGCAATGGAGTGAGTACCCTAAGAACATGTCCACTCAACCAACTTTTTGAATAGTGGGTGTGGTCCCTGTAGATCTAGTTAACAAGTGTTGAAATGCATTAGTTAATGTTGAGTTTTTTTATTGTAATTAATCAGTTTTTTTAGGAATTCACGACATTTATTTAAGTGTGCATTTAGATACTGATTATTTTGCTGAAAATTAAAAATAATAAAAATCATTTTTCGGTTACTGTTTACTTTTAAAATTACTGTTCATAAGCTTAAATGCACTGTTCATCATACCCCATGAACAGTGCACCAGGCGCTGAAAAGAAAAGGAAAAAAAAAAAAAAAAAACACTTGCGTGAAAATGCAGACGCAATCCAAACAAAACTTAAGGGTATTCTTTTACTAACTTTTGCTACTTCTCAATGTAATAAGATCCGCTCAATTCCTCCTTAACGAGTGCGATCCAACACCCATTAACATATTCCATATACTTATATCACTTAAAGAGTAGCATACGTTTTTGTCAAATCACTTGTTTGCTATCAACCCCTCCTTACAATTTCTTCTATTTGGTTATTAATTTTACTGCATAGTAGTTATTGAAACTTAATCAGTTAATTGATCGCAGCAACATGAATGGACACAGCAAATCCGCTTGAAGTTCTGCTGAGTGCTGACAGTGAGTGTAGGTGAGTTAAAGCCCTAGTTCTATAATTTAGTGCATGCTGGCATCCGCAAGGCACAGAACACTTCCAAGTACCATTCTAGCTAGTTCAACAAAAGTGGTTCAGTATAGCAAAAATGTTGTTTCAGATCTCATGAGTCAACATTCTTACATGACAACCTGTCTCTTCCTACATATGAATCAAGCCCACTTTTGTATCAAGCTCTGCAGCCTTGCTTTTCAAGAACAAACTCTCAAAAATTCAAGAGTAACTGAATAAGATGTATGCCAAGAGGCATTATCTTATTTAACACTTTATGGTATTTTCAACGTAAACATTCAAGATTCAAATCTCCTCTCTCCCACTGTAACTAAAACTAACATGAGTAAGATGTACAAACTAGAAAGCATCAAAGCATGAGGGCAAACGACATGTAGATGACACCAGCTTCAGCGGTTAAAACCTTTGAAAAGCGGTCATTACAATTGCCAAAGTTACTCGTATGCAAGGTTGAAATCCATACAAAGAATCATGAAAGCAAGCACCAAACTGGTAAGGGACAAATATATTGAATCACAAAACATTTATTAGATGATTTTAAGTGAATCAGCAATCAGGTCTAAAGATATAGAGAAAAAAGCAAGTGTTCTAAAACCAAAAGAATTTTCAACATTATAGTTTTTCAGAAATTGTGGCTCAATGCAGTTCAATTTAAAAACACTACCCTTTCCAAAAAACACAGACAAACAAATAAATATAAAACTAACTGCAGAAGAAATACTAAACAGAAAACATTAAATAGACAACAACAAAAGATGCACAATTAACCATGCCACAAGAATTACAAACGCGAAGCTCAACAATGTTCCTCAAAATGGATCCCAACTCACACGTCATTGCTAAGATTAAACCCGTTTTCTTTCTGCAAAGTTGTAGACGTTGCTGCAATGGTAACTTATCTGCATGAGTCTTAGCAAAATATAACAAATGGCATAATTTAGAAGAAACAGAGCACCTATCATACAGATACTCGCATTCACAAAAGAACAATCAAGGCAATTCCTTATCGTATTTCTATAAAATTTCATTTTGCTGAAATCCTTTATTAAATTGCCTCCCTAAAAGGGGGTTCACTGTCCTTCCAGTACCCACAGCAGCCCACAATTAACTAGTAAGAGAATGTAAAGTTACAGCCACAAGGCATCAGCCGTGGTATACAGAAGCTGCTCCAACAACATCAACCATTCAACTAATTCCACAGCACCAATACCCATCTAACTTAAGAGGAAACAATTGTGAGAAAACTCAAAGGAAAATAAGGCATCAGATATCAAACAGCCATCCTCCCAACTGAGCATGCCTGGATTACCTCCTAACTTCTCTGAACAATTGACTCAAAAAAAAAGGGTCAGTTTGCAGCTTCACTGTTTGAGATACCTGAAATTTGATCTCAAATATTGTCAGTGTGCCAAAATTTCATAAAATCCCAAAGGTACAAGGAGTGTAGGACAAAGATTCCGGCCACACCAACTAAATGCTGCTAGCACTCAAACCAACTGTTACCATCTTTTTGACTGACTCAATTTTTGTGTCCACCACCTTTCTCAGATGCTAATACTTCATTGTTACTCTCTTCCAACCGCACAACTCGATTAAAGCTATCAGACAAGCTATTAGACGTTTGATTCACGGAATCATGGGAAAGTGAAAGTGCAGCATCTGATCTTGAGCTACCACCTTGTTCAGTTGCAGGAACTTCTTTATTGTTCCTCTCATCCAATTTGAGGTCTTGAGCAAAACTATCAGACATTTGATTAACAGACTCATCAGCAGGTGAATCAGAAACATCTGCCGTTGAAGAAGCTATCTGTCTGGCCTTCCTTTCCCTCATGACTCTCTCCCGCTCATCATAAAATTCGAAATCATCTAGGATGGATGTTCGTGTATCATAATCCTTGAAAATTTTCAACATCTCAATACCCTCTTTCAGTGCCACCTGCAAATATTTCAGTGTCAATAGAGAAAATATTAGGCAGATGTGACTTTATTATAGCCAAAGGTTTACTCCAGATGGAAAAATTCAATTTGTTGGGTATATAGAGATTAAAGTTCGACACCGGTTGAATTACCATAAAAGAATAGTGAAAGTATTGGGAAGGAAAAGGGCCACATGAAAAAAAATTAATGTCATATAAAATAAGCATCAAATGTAGTTAAGACCCATAATTAGGCCAAGTAAACACAAATATATATTCACTCTTTAAAGTGACTTGCAAGTAAGGAATTAACAGTTAAACATGAGACCAACATTAACTTTGTGATTTGTGAGGACACATGTAAGTAGACAGCTAGGGACACTATAGAAATGAATATACATATATATATATATATATATATATATATATATATATATATATATATATCCAAAATAAGAAAAAAAGTATGCTTTTAGAATCTAGCACGATAACCGATTCAACTATCCTCCATCCCACAATATACTATAATGCCCTTTTTATTTTTGATAGGTGACAATATGCTATAATGCCCTTCAATCTTAGATTTCTACATTTCCACTAGGTAAATGTGAGAGCACTTAGGATCACGATTGGAAATTATGATTTGCCCTTTCCTCAGACCAGGTCCTGAGGTAACAAATCCATCAAAAGATGGAAAACTTGATATTTTATTCAAGAAACAGAACTGCACTATAGTAAGAAACATCAACCAAGGCATGGTGTTCCTCAGGATATGTGGCAATTGGCATTCAATTAAACAATGTTTAGGCATATCTGAACATATACATACAAAATACATACATATATATATATATATATATTGTATATAAAATTAACTGCTACCTCCTGAGAATCTCGGCTGTGAGTAACAGGCTTGTTATAATTGCTTTCAAGTATAATGTGACAGAAATGAATATTGGGAACATCTTTGATGATGTGCCGCCGAACTGAAAAGTGTCCACTCCATCTATCTTGCTGCCAGTAACCTGCATCCTTTTCAAAATCTACAGGTCCAACCATTTCAGCTACCCCACAAAATTGTCCACTAGCATGAACCTGAAAAAATTTTAACCAAAAGAATCTAAGATGACTGATTAAATAAAGGCAAAAGGACAAGTTCAGACATAGTGGCAGAAAATCTGCAGTGACTGAAATAATGGCTTAAATTAACTTGATAATATTTATCAGTTCCAAAAAATCAAAATTGAAATAAGTTATTTCCTTGATATGTTGCCATGAATTACTAATACTGCTTAAGCCAGGCATTATAGTAGAAAGAAATAGTAAAGCAGAACAAATTTCCAAAAAGAATTGCAAGTTTGAAATTAATTCAACACATAAGAGTATGAACCCATAGATAGTAAATTTGAAGAAGAAACAAAGAAAGATAAACCCTCAACAAACACACCCTCAAAGCTTAATATAATCCGTAGGAATTTTATTAAATTCAATCTCACTATCTATATTATAGACTACATAAAAGCTTTTAAATAGGGTATTGCAATTGCGAAACCCTTTCCTAGAAAGACAAGGACTCCTAAATAACCTTTTTTTAAGAAAGAGTAGGACTCTTGATAGCCAAGAAGAGAGAGAGAGAGAGAGAGAGAGAGAGAGAGAGTACATAAAATAAGACTTATGAGCCGTATCATCAAATTTGTAGATAATGACAAAATCATATTTGGTATTTCTTCTTGCATTACCAAAATTATTTAGAACACGAATTGTGATGAAGTTCTCTTTCACAACAATTTACTTTTGTTTCACATTTCAATATCCAACTTTCTAACCTATGAAGGTGCCAAGAAGATATTACAGCAAAACTAGACCACAATTCTTTACTTTGTATTTAATATTGCTTTTCCTCAAACTCTCTCCTGGCTATGTCATAGCAAAGTCATGTTATAGACCAAATGAAGACTCATTCAATAGGTTCATAAATGCAAAATGTCAAATAAACATAGCTCTAAAAAGCAAAATATATGAACTTAGAAATTAAAATAAAAAATAAAAGAAGGAAAGAGGGAGGGGGGGGGGGGGGGGAGCAGAAATGAACAATAGTTCTAACCAGGACATATCTATGCCAACGGATAAGAAGGTAGAAAAAGAGTTTTAGTTTATTAAAGCAACATTTTTTTTTTTGGATAGGTAAGGTTGTTAAAGTAACATACTGAAAACAATAGGAATACTGGACAGTAGCCTTTAATCTCCTTTGCTTCATGATAAGCAGCATCTAGTTTCTTGTTTCCATGTGGTGTGCTGGCCCAAACATTGTATTTAATACTTTTATGAACATTGTCCTCACTGAAGAATTTGATGATGAAGAATTTTGCATTCTCATAATCTGTGACAAAATCCAGCCAGTTGTATGAATCAAGACGAATTCCAAGAGTAGATATAACATATTTGCTAACAGATGAAGAGCCCTGTTCAGTGCCACTCTTGCTCCTCAGCTTTGAAGCCCTTGGACCACGATTACGGTCATTGAAGGTATCCTGTGGATCATTAAAAATGGAAATTGAATCCCGGTGCCATTCATTGCTTCTGCCCTCGCCAAGAGTGAGACATCTCCGGTTAATAACAACAGGATAAGAAATTGAATCCCGTGACTTCAAACTACGTCCACGCCTCTCTTTTTGGGAAAGCTGGAAAAATATAATAAATTAATGTCAGAGACATGAGATTTAGCATGTCTACATTGATCCTCATAATCAGAGGAGCAAATACATGGCAAGGACAGTTTTTTGTGTTACCGAGCTAGAAGTCTAAGTAGCAGTACATGCCTACACAATTCCAGTAAGCCCAGGGAATATTACTTAAGAGATGTAAACAGACTAGTATTACCCAAATGTTTAATTTCAAAAGCTCAAATTGCAGTCAAAATTTAGCCACTTAGTATATTTGATATCCAAAAATGTTCTGCATGTATAGTTGGGAGTTTGATGTCCATGAAGAAGCATGTGAATAGGTGCAGTCCATTTCTTCATCCCACAAGGGGCACAATATTTTAAAGTGGATTCCCTGCTATTTTGGATTCCAGTGGGTATTCTCATATGACCCTGAAGAGATAATAGCCCCAGAAAGCTCTCACTTAAAAAGATAAAACAGTCATTTAATTTTTGAATGAAGACACCATTTTGAGATTTTTTTTTTTTTTTTTAATAAGTCAAATAGTTCTCTTCAAAAAGATGTAGCTTATTGAATGATCAACACGAGTAGCAAACTACTCCTTAATAATTATCATTTTGGGATTATTTTCAATTATCTTAGATTCATCAATGATACGACAATATTAGAAAAAAGAATGACAAACCTAAGTTGCTTGCTTAGGCTTCTGAAATAAGAGATACGGTTGCACCATTGCAATATAAATTTTTAATAACCAAAGAAGGGGGATATCAAAGTCACAGGTTCAAACCTCTCATGGAGTGTGTGAGTTGAATTAAATTTTTCAAAAAAAAAAAAAAAAAGAACAAGATAATCTAATGCCTTTTTTTAAAAAAATGTTCATCAATATTTCTTAAGTTAATTATAACACCATTCATTGGTGCTATCTTCCCCATCTTGGAATGAGTCAGACCTCATTTTGGGAGCATAATGGCCGGGATATAAACCATTGCAGCATGCCCTTTAGTGCCAATGTTTTCATACTATCAAGGAATGACAATCTTCAAAATCAACTTAAAACAAACCTGTTCAATACTGCTCTCATATGCATCAAGCATGCCCCCTGCTTGATAAGTTTTTGGAGACGTTGGAGACCTAAAATCAATATCTGCATGAAGGTTTCCTCCACCAAATGACCCAAAACCTACATAACCTGATCCTGGCCCATAAAGCATACTGTCAATGCTACTATTTTCTGGCAACATCAGGTCAGCTGGTGAAATTGGAATAGCTGAAGACATAGGAGGCAAATTTGAAGCAGGTGCCTGTGCAAAATAAGATGGAGAAAATGGGACTTGCTGTGGGGAGTACTGTTGGCCATCCATCATTGAAGGATGCAGTTGTGTAGCAACTGAAGAATATTGTCCAAATGCCATTTCAGGATTGAAGCCATAACCAGAACGAAATACAACAGATGGGTTATCATTGTAGATGACCTAAAACAGGTTAAAATAAGAAGAAAAACATGGTGAGCTTAGTTTGAAATGTTAAAATCTGATAAAATGCATGAGTGTGGGTTTTATCCTCACCAGTGATTGTTGCATGGCTTCAGGTTCAAACCTTTCATGGAGTGTGTGAGTTGAATTAAATTTGTCAAAAAAAGAACAAAATAATATAATGACCTTTTTAAAAAAAAAATGTTCATCAATATTTCTTAAGTTAATTATAACACCATTCATTGGTGTTATCTTCCCCATCTTGGAATGAGTCAGACCTCATTTTGGGAGCATTATGGTCTGGGATATAAACCAGTGCAGCATGCCCTTTGTTAGTGCCAAAGTTTTCATACTATCAAGGAATGACAGTCTTAAAAATCAACTTAAAATAAACCTGTCCAGCATTGTGCTCATATGATCCATGTATGCCCATTGGTTGAGAAGTTACTGAAGAAGTTAAGTAACTAGAACCAAGATTTCCAGAAACGTTTCCTCCACCAAATGACCCAAAACCTACATAACCTGATCCTGACCCAAAAGGCATTGTATCAATGCTACTATTTTCTGGAACCATATGAGGCAAATTTGGAGAAGGTTCCTGTACATAATAAGATGAGACTTGCTGTGGAGGGTACAGTTGGCTATCGATCAGTGGTGTAGCAACTGGAGAATATTGTCCATCTGCCATTTCAGGATTACTTATTAGCATAAGCTGAATCAAGAGAGAGAACTTTAATAAATATTAAAAATGATTTATAATATTAATCATAAAATGAGCGCAGCTAAAATGCAAATGTAAAGATGGATAACTGGCAATACAATATAACATAGGAGACAAAATGAAGAAATTCATTAAAAGATAGTGTAGCTCCTATTAAAAAAAAGATGAAGGCGAGTTGCTTGAGATGGTTTAATCATGTGCAAAGCAGAGTAATTGATGCACCAATGAGGAAGAGTGATTTGATTCAAGTCAAGAGAACGAAAAGAGGTGAGGACATGTTAATTAAGGAAATAACAGAGTATAATTTTGGTTAAAATAGAAAGGTGAAGAAGACATATAATAACACAACCTAGACTAAACACTGTAATGACGACCACTATTGATGAAAAGGTTTTCAAATTCAATTTTAGAATGAATTCTCCTATAGGTATTAATACAATACCATTTTTATATTCCACAGTACTCAATTTTACAACAGCAGATCGCACCCCACCACCACAAGTTAAAGCTTCATTCTAAATTGGTCAGAGCAGCATAAGATCTAGAAACTAACCACCATTTGATACATTTTGCTCGTGAGAAACATTGGCATTGAGTGGATGGAAAGTAACTGCTTCTGTAGATTCTTCTTGTTTGGTGACATCCCTTGACGGCCCTTCGATGACTACATCCGGAGAAGGATTCGCTGAAACAGTCCTTGCATCTTTGGGCGAAAGTGGCTGATAATAAATTACAAAATGAAGTGCTAAAGAAACATATTTACCTAACCTCACCAAAATATATAGAAACAAACATATACAATATTTTAGGGGGGAAAAAACTGCAAGCAAGTACCTGCTCTGTCAGCTTATCTGGCCTAACAGATCTCTCTCCTGCATCCAGAATTGATGTGCCAAGTATCTCAGTACTATGAACTCTCACTTCATCGTAACTTGGGGGCTTCATACCAATTCCATATCGTCCAATGAATTGAATTGCAACTTTGAAACTATCATAATTAACAGCATTTAATGGAATTCCTGCTTCATACAGCCACCTTTTTATATCAACACAAGCCTTTTCTCTCAACTCTTTGTTGTAAGCATCATTCTCCTTTGGCTTTTTGCCCTCCCCTTTCTTTTCCAACATATATTGTATAACTTCTTCCTTCACATGTTCAGGGCATTTTTGACAACTAGTAATAGCTGTAGAATTTCCAGCCAAGTGTCGCTTAAGTCTATAAGCCCCTCCTTTTGCAACTTTACCACAAAAATTGCAAGTCAGATCATTTTTTTTGTTTGGATCAGCTAGATACGCATACTTCCATGCAATATCTTTTCTTGAATTTGAATCTCTAGTAGCCATAACGCACTAATGCCCTATAGCCAATTACAAATATTAGCTAGTAACTTAATCACTTAATTATGTCTTAAGAAAATTCAATATGAGGCTAAGTTAAAGTAGCTAAACAATTACCACATATAAATAAGGGAAATGCTAATGAGTGGCCTTAGGACATTGATTAAGAATTCAGTTAAAGAAAGTTTTTATAGGAAAAAAAAATTAATGTTTTGACAGTTTTTTTTCATTTCCCATAAAAGTAATGTCAAAACTTTCCTAAAATAGATTGTTAACAAATACCTTAAGAACACTCGTTAGTATGACCGTATAAATAATTATATACACTTTTTTTTTTTTGAGAAACCAAAATAGGGGCCTTTATGACTATATTACACCCTAGGCAGGGCGCTAGATAGCCTCGGATGGGATAACCCAATCTCGAGGGCCCGCCTGTACCACTGTGTGGGGAGTTACCTACTAAGGATGCCTACCAACGAACTCCTGCGGGCAAAGAGATTCGAAACTAAGTGTAGTGCACGAAGTGAACGAACCTTACCTACTCAACCAAGTCCCCGTTGGCAATTACATACACTCATACAATTGTTTTTTTTATTTTCATGAATGACGTAACTACTAAGAAAGAGAGGAGTCGTGGGTTTCAGAATGAGGGGAAAAATTGAGGAGGGTAGAAGAGGATGATGATGATTGAGGATTAGGTTTCAGAAAGAGCAAAACTAAAAATTTAGATAGGAAGAAGAGGGAGTAAGGCATGCCTGCTGAGGTTCACGTTTCCCTTCCGACACCGTGAGAGCTGTCAGCTGTGGGTTTCGGAATGGAAGAGGTTTTTTTTTTTTTTTTTTTGAGAAAGAGAATGGAAGAGTTTAGAATGAAAGAAGAGCCGTGGGTGTTGACCTAAAAAAAATAAAAAAAGAGCCGTGGGAAAGTTTGAATATAAAAGGTCATTGAGGTAGGCTTATGACTCAAAGTATACGTCAGCCCATCACAATTAAGCGTGTGATTGGATCTGCGGTCACGTCTATTGCGTTTGCATTTTCAGCTTATGTGTTTTGTTCACCACTGTAGTAGCATTGTTCACACAATGAAATAGCACTATTTACACACTGGTCATGGAACCCATAATCATTTTATTTAAAAAAAAATATTAAAAATGGATCTCACAATACTATTTATACATTTAAAAATTATTTTACTACAATATTTTCAGTTTTTAATTTCAATAAAAATAAGTTGTATTCAAATGTCAATAGCTTTTATCAACCATATTTATATCTATGGCTAGAAATCAACTCAGATTTTAAAAAAGCAAATTACAAAAGGCACCTTTTGTTTGTGTTTAACTAAAAAGCGCGCTCAGAGCGATTTTCACAAAGGCACCTCGCTTCGCTTTAGAGGAGAAAATAAAAGCCCCAAATCAAACTTATTTAGATCTAATGGCTACAAATAAAATCAGCATTTTTTTAAGAATTAAATTACAAAAAGCACCCTTTGTTTGTGCTTAACTAAAAAGCGTGCTCCAAGCGAGCTTCACAAAGGCACCGCGTGCTAAAGTCCCACTTTTCCTATCCCTTTGAATCTCCATTCCAAGGATTTTACTTGCCGGTCAAAATCTTGTACATAATCTCTCTCTCTTGAGTGGAATTTCCATTTCTTCCTGAATATTAGAAAAGTCCACGCTTTTGACTTTTGAGGAGAGGAGAAAGAACAAAAACAAAAAAAGCCCCAAATCAATCAACCATATATAGATCTAATGGCTAGAAATTAAATCAGAATCTTTTTAAAATTAAATTACAAAAAGCGCCCTTTGTTTGTGCTTAACTAAAAAGCACGCTCAAAGCGAGCTTCACAGAGGCACCTCGCTTTAGAGGAGAAAATAAAAGCCCTAAATTAACCATATTTAGATCTAATCGCTAGAAATCAAATCAGAGTTTTAAAAAAAATTAAATTACAAAAAGCGACCTTTGTTTGTACTTAACTAAAAAGCGAGCTCAAAGCGAGCTTCACAAAGGCACCTCGCTTTATAGGAGAAAAAGAAGGCCCCAGAGCCTACGCTTAAGCGCGCTTTTACCAATAGCCTTTAAAATCAAGCTGTACGCTTGTACCTACTATCAGATAGAGATCAACCCAATCTTATTAAAAAAAAGTTGAATTCAAACCAAACTCGTGCTCTACGTTTGAAACAGGCTCTAGCAGTTCTCGTCTTCACTATGCTCATTTTAAAATATCAACTATTGCTAGCACTAGCAAAGAGGTTTGTTTGGTTAGAGAGTTTATACCACAATTAAACACTTAAAAATGTGAGCAAAAAAAATAAAAAAGTATATGTTTAATGGAAGAGTTCAACAAAGAGTGTTTTAGTCGCAGTTTTCAATTTAGAGTATTTAAATCTTGTATTTTGTGAACACCTCAAGATGACTTTTCAATTTTCAAGTAATAATTTTGAGCGACATTATTGTAAATTTGTAATTATTTTGAAAATCGTGGGACTCAGGTGATGTTGACAACACATAAAACACATTTTTTCTTAAAAATACATTACTAAAAACTCAATTGTATTTTCTCATTTTTTAAAATATGTTATTAAAAATATAATACCAAACACATTTTTTATATTATGAATTAAGTGCTTTTAACCACGTGATTTCATAACAACTTATTAAACCACATCTTTCCATCATTTTAATAAAAGAAATGTTACGTTGATAACATTTTCATAACAAATTTTAAGTGGCAAGTTGTTACAGGTTGTTATTGGTGGATAAAAAAGTAATTTTAATTGTGAGTTCAAAGTAAAATTGTGGGGGTGACAAACCAGGAAGCCCATACCAATGTATATGTTGGGCCAAGAGCCCAGCCCAAAGAAGAACTCCTCCTCGACCAGGCAAGACCGAGGACAAAGGGGACGGTCTGTCATTGAGAATGACATTTCGGACCATTCCGTGGAAGAGAATAAGTATTAAGAAAGAAAAGGACAAAAGGAGGCCTGGAAATATCTAAAGGAAAGTTGTTGCTACTACTACATTAAGTGCTCTGCAACTAACTGAACCCTGCTTTTCAGCCTTTACAACCACTCCCAACGACTTTGGAAAGGGGCTGATGGGACAAATATCATCACTATCAACCTAAATCTACATGTGGACGATGGAAAAGGGCAGAAGACAGTATAAATAGGGGGGAAAGACAGAATAAAAGATGGAGACGAAGAATGAGTCTCCTCGGATAAAATCCGAGGACATTTCTTCTTAGTAAATCTATGTCATCTTTCTTTCTTTATCATCCAAACCTGCTGGTTGACCGTCTGATTCGCTAAGGTCCAAGTTTCCAACTCATTCTCTACAAATTCATTGTATTGTGCTCGTTAAACCAAGACTCCATACAATTTGGGCTTGGGCTCCGAAATTGAGACCCTACAAGAACCATTAACAACTTACCGCATATGATTTATTGCGAAAATGTTGTAAAAATATTGTATATGTGTCACTTCTCTAGACACTTCCAAATTCTTTTACCCAACAGCCATTTGTTATCTCTAGACACTCGCAATCTAGCACAAATTGGCCACTACCAAGAAACCAAACCCACACGTAACATCCCACCTTGTAGCACAATGAAAGGGTCATCACTTCTATAACTAAGTGAGAATTGAATGGCTCCAAATCTCCCAAATCCACACTAATTTAACAAAATCCTCAATTCCATATACATATTATTATAAATACACAAACCCTACAAAACCCATTTTCCATACAAACAATGAAACTGAAAGCTGAGCGTTAGGAACATTTTATTGGAATTAAAAATGACTTTGAACCCATTAATCAAAGTCTTTTCCTCTCCCAAGTTTTTTTTTTGCAACCCTAGTTCAACTAGGAATCTCTTATAATAACTAGTACATGTTACATCCCCATCACCTATCTGTGAAGTGTGAGTCTATATACACTATAAGATAATTTTTTGTTGTTGAACACAACAAATTTGTGATTCTAGTGGAAAGCAAAAAGCAAAAAAAAAAAAAAAAAAAAACAAAACAAAAACAAACAAACAAACAAACAAACTCTACAAAATTTTGAGAAAGGGGGAAAGTATATTAGCCCTAGGTCAAACCCGAGTACGTTATTGACTCTTATTCTTTAAATGCAAGACTTATAGATTTTAGACTTGTGGTCTACATTCAGACTCTTAGTTTGCAAAGTGGGAATAGCAGATGTTGAAACTTGACTAATCAATCATAGATCTTATTTCCTATTACTGGTTAGGGCAGCATGTGCAAGGCACGTGCTTGTTGTGAAAAAAAAAGTACTATAATAATTAAGGTCAATTCTAAATTTTATTTGAGTTACAAAATAAAGATATGAATCGTTTAATTTTTAAAGTATATAGAGATTTACATTAATCAAAAGAGACATTAATTTTAAGAATTTTGATAATTATGTTGTAAAAAGTTAATCTCATTCGTTTAAGAATTTTGATCAACCACAAAGTTAGGGTAGCTATTTAACATATAAATATTTATTTAACTATAATAGTTTTTTAGTACCTAGTTGCTAAAGACAATATATCTATTCTCTAAAAACTTTTAAGAATGATAACGAATATCATCATCTTCCAACAATAAACAATTGAGTTTTGCTAAGAAATTTATTAAAAAAAAAAAAAAAGATAACAAAAGGCTTGTGTCATCGAATATCATCATTCTAACTTTCTAATAATTTTTATCATTTAAAACTCAAAATACGTAAAGAAAATTTTTAGGATGTTAAAATTTAGCAGGAGTAATTTAGACATTACAAAATAAAATATTTTAAAAATCATAAGTTTTCATTAGGGTTTAACTAAGAGAATAACAATATGACATATTTGCTCTTTTCCAAAATATTAAGGGAAAAATTGCTTGATTTTAAAGTTTAAGGAAGAATTGTAAACTACCCCAAACATAAAGAATGAAAAATGCTTTTTCCCTAAGTTTTTGTTTTTGTTTTTGTGAGCAAAACTATGTGTTTTTAATTAAAATAGTGTGTAAAGAAAAAAAATATACAAAAAGTCAACCCAAGAAAATTGTATGTGAAATAGTGAATTTTGGCTCAACAAAGTTGATTAAACCAACAAAAAATTTCTAAAAACACAACAAAATGATGCAACATTGTCATAATACCTGTTGAAGCTGGAACTGAATCACATAAAAGGGACAAAGCCAAACATCAAGTGCAAGGCAAAACGACACACGTTAGGTTAAAAGATCAGAGCAAGCTGAAGAACAAAACAACTGCGTGTTGACTAATAAGATCACGTGCTTAGCAGGTGAAGTAATTTAATTCCAGTTAATTGTATTAGTGGTCCACCTGTCAAGCATCTAATGGTTCAGTTGTATTTCCGTTAGATTAGGGAGTTTGTTAATTTTCTGTTTTCAGTCTTAGCTCCTCTGTTGCTGTATATATAGAAACAGGGACTCATCTAATTACTTACTTTGTACATTTTCTGATTTTGATGAATGAAAAATATCTTCTCTCTCAAATATTTTCTCTCTAAACTTCCAGAAACCTCTTTCTCTAATATGGTATCAGAGCAAGATTCTTTTGATTTTCTTTCATTTTCGCTGTTGCCAAACAGTTTTTAGTCTTCAAAGTTCCTTTCTTTTCTTCGTGATTCGCTTGAAATTCTAGTTGCGAAACAGTTTTGGTTTTCAAAGTTTCTTTCTTTTCTTCTTGATTCGCTTGAAATTCTAGTTTTTCATGGCTTCTGATTCAACAGCCAATCAAGCACAATCTTCCACTCAATCCGTGCCTTCTCCAAGCACAACAATGGCAGATGAATCTGCTAACAATCCTTATTTTCTTCCAGCCACTGAGAGTCCAGGAATAGTTCTTACTTCGCAACCTTTAACCGGTCCAGAGAACTATTTGAGTTGGGCGAGATCAGTGTTCTTGGCTCTAAGTTCACGAAACAAGTTTGGTTTTGTGAATGGTTCAATTCCACAACCAGATCTTACCTCTCCATTGTACAATTCTTGGAGTAGGTGTAATACCACTGTGCTCTCATGGTTGACCAACTCTAGCATGGATCTCAAGGCAAGTGTGATGTACATCAACACTGCAAGGGATTTATGGATTGACCTTAGAGACAGACTTTCACAGGGCAATACTCCAAGGCAATTTGAGCTGCAAAAGGAAATTGCTCGTCTTTCTCAAGGTACACTCACAGTAAGTTCATACTTCACTAGGTTTAAAACTCTGTGGGATGAGTTTATCAATTTTCAACCTTTCACTGTATGCAATTGTACTTGCACATGTGGTTCTAAGGCTTCTCAATTGGAAGCACAGCATAAGGAGCATGTTTTCCGTTTCTTGATGGGATTAAATGATAGTTATGGGAACATAATAGGTCAGACCTTATTGCTTAAACCTTTTCCATCTATTAGCAAGGTCTGCTCCTTGATCTTGCAAGAAGAAAAGAGAAGGAGTTTTGGGCATGGAGTCAATATAGTTTATCCTACTGAGGCCACTGCTATGTTTGCTAATCATGCTAAGGGTTTTAATGGCAATCAAGGACAGAATCAAGGCAATCATGGTAACAAAGGTCATTTCAAGAAGGATAAACCCATTTGTACTTACTGTGGCCTTAGTGGTCATATTGCAGACAAGTGTTATAAGTTACATGGGTATCCTCCAGGCTACAAGCACAAGGGAAGCAATCAAGCTATGGCAAATCAAGTTTCAGCAATTTTGCCTTCTGGACATTTTGGCAATATGGATGGTTTTGCCTCAGCCAATCCAAATTTGATCCAAAATAATGCTGGTTTTCCTAATCACAGCTTTCAATCTGAAGCTGGTTTTCTTCCACAACCTTCCTTTGGTGCTACGTTTGCTTCTCCACAGACTTCTGTCCAAAGTTTTCAGCCTCAATGTCCCATCTCTCAGGTTCAATGTGAGCAACTCCTTAACTATTTGAAAGCAGTCACAGCTTCTGGTTCAGGTATTGGTACTTCTACTGCTCATCAAGTTGCTACTGTCATGGCATCTGCTCCCATTATTCAACCTGCCTTACCACCTAACTCAGCTTCTTCCTTTACTACTGATGCTTCCAACTTTTCAGGTAATCCCTTTTGGATTCCTCCCAATTTTACACATTCTGTTTTCTCTACCCATATTGTTGATAGACCTTATTTTAAGTCTAAAGCTTGGATTTTGGACACTGGTGCTACTGACCATATGGTCCACTCAGTGTCACAACTTACTACCATCACTTCCACTGTCCATTCCTATGTTTTCTTGCCTAATGGGGATCAGGCCTTAGTAACACATATAGGCATTGTGCAGATTTCACCCACTTTGACACTCACAAATGTTTTATGTGTTCCTACTTTCAGTTTCAATCTTATTTCCATTAGCAAACTTACACAACAATCTTCTTGTTGTCTTATTTTTCTTGGACATTGGTGTTTTATCCAGGACCTAGCTCAATGGAGCATGATTGGTCTAGGTAAAGAGTGTCAAGGGCTGTATCTGCTACAAGCTCCTGCTTCTTAGATTGCTCCTACTGCCTTGGTTGCTTCTGCTGGCCATACCTCTTCCACTTTATGGCACAGTAGATTGGGACACCCTTCTTTTTCAAAGCTTTCTTTGTTAAATAAGATTGTAAGTTCTGAAGCTTTCAATAATCCAGATTGTTGTGAAGTTTGTCACCTTTCTAAGCAAAAGAGGTTACCTTTTCCTTCTAGTAGTCATGTATCTGTTCAGCCTTTTAAGCTTGTTCATTGTGACTTGTGGGGTCCCTTTTCCACTTGTACTGTTGAAGGTTTTAGGTATTTCTTAACAATTGTTGATGATTTCTCTCGTTGTACTTGGGTTTATCTTCTCAAGAATAAATCTGATACTCAGTTTTTCATTCCTAATTTTGTTAACATGATTCATAATCAGTTTCATGCTTCTGTTAAGACTATTAGGAGTGACAATGGTACATAATTTTTCTTGAGGGAATTTTTTCATTCCAAAGGCATCTTGCATCAATTGTCATGTGTTGATACTCCTCAACAAAATGCAGTTGTTGAAAGGAAGCATCAACAAATTCTCAATGTTGCAAGAGCACTAAAATTTCAATCCAATGTGCCTTTGTGTTTATGGGGTGATTGCATTCTCACTGCTGTCTATCTTATTAATCGATTGCCTTCCAAACTTCTAAATAACAAAAGTCCATATGAATTGCTTTTTAAGTCTTCTCCATCTTATAAGCATTTAAAGTGTTTTGGTTGTTTATGTTACATATCCACTTTACCACATAATAGGCACAAATTTGCACCTAGGGCCAGAAAATGTGTCTTCTTAGGCTATCCTCATGGCATTAAAGGATACAAGGTTCTTGACCTTGAATCCAATTCTATTCATTTTTCTAGGGACATCATCTTCTATGAACATATTTTTCCTTTTGTCTCATCTGATCATCCTTCCACTTCTTATCTTGATTCTTTTGTGTTTCCCCATTGTGTTTCTAATGCACCTTATGTTTCTGATCCTCTTAACCTTCCTTTGGTTGATTCAATCTTGGCCACTTCCCAACCTGATTCAACTATTGATCCTACTCCTTCTACTTCTAATACTTCCCATTGTGATTACCAACCTGATGTGTCTTTACCTTCTGCTTTGGACCCTGTTGTTCCTCCCTCACCACCTTCCCTTGATCAATCTTTGCTTATTTCCTCATCCTCTTCCTTACCTGCCTTAAGGAGATCAACCAGAACCCATCACCCCCCTTCTTACCTTGCTGATTATTCTTGTAAAGCAGTTAGTACCAAGCCTGCTTCTGGTTTGCCTTATGACATTTCAAATGTTCTCAGTTACTCACATCTTGGACCTCAGTTTGCATCCTTTGTCATGGCTGTTAGTTCTGTCCCATCAGAACCTATTTCATTTTCTTAGGCAGTTCAGTTTCCTGAGTGGAAAGCTGCCATGGACAAGGACATTGCAGCTTTGGAGCTTAATAATACTTGGACACTAACCCCTTTACCTGCAGGTAAGTCTCCCATTGGCTGTAAATGGGTCTATAGGGTTAAGTATCACTCAAATGGTTCTATAGAGAGGTACAAAGCTCGTATGGTTGCCAAGGGTTTTACCCAAAAGCTTGGTTTGGATTATTCCGAAACTTTTAGTGCTGTTGCTAAGTTCGTTTCAGTCAGGATTGTCTTATCTTTGGCTGCTGTGAATGGGTGGTTTCTTCACCAAATGGATGTCAATAATGCTTTTCTCCATGGTGAGTTGGTTGAGGATGTTTACATGTGTTTACCATCCGGTTTTCACAGCAAAGGGGAGCATCTGGTATGTAAATTGAATAAGAGCCTTTATGGATTGAAACAAGCCTCTAGAAAATGGTTTGAGAAGTTTTCATCCACCATTTTGCAAATGGGCTTCATTCAATCAAAATCAGATTATTCTTTGTTTACACACACACAAGGAGCTTCATTCACAGTGCTCTTGGTTTATGTAGATGATATATTGTTGACTGGTAATAATCCAACTTGTGTTCAACATTTGAAGAAGGTTCTTGATGACAGATTTGGTTTGAAGGATCTGGGGTCCTTAAGGTACTTCTTAGGGCTTGAAGTGGCTAGAACTGATGCAGGTATAAGCTTGAACCAGAGAAAGTATGCCTTGGAAATTTTGGAAGATACAGGTTTTCTAGGTTCCAAACCAGTCAAGTTTCCCATGGAGCAAAACTTAAAGTTGTCCAAGTATGAGGGAAAGCCATTGACAGATCCTGCTCAGTTTAGAAGGCTTATTGGGAGACTCTTATACCTTACTTTGACAAAACCAGACATCACATATGCTGTGCACAAGCTGAGTCAGTATGTATCACAGCCAAGAGAGCCCCATTTACTAGCTGCTAATAGAGTACTTCAATATATAAAAGGCTCACCAGGAAAAGGCATTTTTTTCCCAAGCCAATCTAATCTGCATATTAAGAGCTTTTGTGATGCGGATTGGGCTGGATGCCCTGACACTAGGAGATCCTTAACGGGTTATGCTATTTTCTTAGGGGAATCATTAATTTCGTGGAGGTCTAAAAAGCAAGGTGTTGTTTCAAGGTCCTCAGCTGAGGCTGAGTACAGAGCAATGGCAAGTGTAGCATGTGAGGTCACTTGGGTGCTACAAATACTTAAAGATTTAAGGGTGAATCATTCTAAACCAGCTATGTTATTCTGTGATAATCAAGCAGCCTTGCATATAGCTGCAAATCCAGTCTTCCATGAAAGGACAAAGCATATTGAGGTGGAATTTCATTTGGTAAGGGATAAGATCATGGAGCGTATGATTAAAACATTTCATGTTGCTACTAATTCACAAGTGGCAGATATTTTTACCAAAGCACTTGGTTTCTCAGCTTTTACAAGACTTTTTGGAAAGTTGGGTTTGAAGGACATTTTTGTTCCCAGGATTGTAAAGGCACAAATCACAGATCAAGTTTCAGTTCAAGAAGGTCAAGTCTCAGAACTTGAGGTTCAGGACTTGAGGGGGAGTGTTAAAGCTGGAACTGAATCACATAAAAGGGACAAAGCCAAACATCAAGTGCAAGGCAAAACGACACGCGTGAGGTTAAAAGATCAGAGCAAGCTGAAGAACAAAATGACTGCATGTTGATTAATAAGATCACGTGCTTAGCATGTGAAGTAATTTAATTCCAGTTAATTGTATTAGTGGTCCACCTGTCAAGCATCTAATGGTTTAGTTGTATTTCCGTTAGATTAGGGAGTTTGTTAATTTTCTGTTTTCAGTCTTAGCTCCTCTATTGCTGTATATATAGAAACAAGGACTCATCTAATTACTTACTTTGTACATTTTCTGATTTTGATGAATGAAAAATATCTTCTCTCTCAAATATTTTCTCTCTAAACTTCCAGAAATCTCTTTCTTTAATAATACCTTTATAATTTTGTTATATTTTATTTTAACTTGTAAAGAATTGACAACTCAGCAGTTTTGAAAATATTGTGATAACATCAAGATGTCTTAACATTTTTCACACAAAAAATGCTATGTCCATGACATTTTCACAACAAATCATAAGTAGTAGATTACTACAAGTTGTTATTGGTGGATAAAAAAGTAATTTCATTGGTAAGTTTAAATTAGAACCAATAACAATTTATCATATTTGATTTGTTATGAAAGTTTTGTTAAAATTATTGTGGACAAACCAAAAATAATATAGCAAATATACTACAACTTTATGCATTCACCAAAAAAAAAAAAAAAAAAAGGCCAACAAAACAGTGAAAGTTAAACAAACCAAAATTACTGTAGCGAAATTATTGTAACTTTTCCCATTCATTCTTTTTATATAATATAATATATATAAATAAATATATATATATATATACACACACATTACACTTACAATGTAAATTTATATTGTAAACATATAAAAATTGGTAAATGTTGTACCCATTTGCAAAATTTGTACAATTTTTTTTGCAAATGTATATAATATTTGCTACTTTTTGTGTGTATACAATGTAAGCTTACATTACAAGTACAAAGTAAACATATAAAGATCCTTTAAGAGAAAAAAAACAAGCTCAAACCGAGTTCGTGAACTTGAAGGAAAAAAAAGGAGGAAAAAGGCAAATCACTAAACCAAAAATATTGTTCATAACACTATTCATGAGCTTATTCGCTCTTTATATATATAGAAAAAAAGAGCACAAATCAATGACTGAAAAAAATAATAAAATAAAATAAAAAGCGATGAACAGTACATATTGAACAAACCAAAAGTACGGTAACTTTTACACATTCACCCAACAAGTATCACAACATTTTCACAAAACATTTATTTTTAGTTGTGGTTGGTCACAGTTTCATATTTTATTATTTTATTTTGACTTATAAAAAATTAACACATCAATAATTATGAAAATATTATGAAATTTGTTTTGTCAATATAATAATATATATGCGGGTTCTTATAATTTTTTTTTTTTTTTTTTTATGTACAAATGAAAGACTGGAAGAAAAAAAAAAAAAAAAAAAAAACACTGTAGCTACAGTGCCCCTTGAACAAACCAAAGTGGCACTGTAGCAACTGTTCAAAACTTGGGAGGAAAAATGGCTCACTATACCAGAAGGGGCATTGTAGAGGCATTGCCTCTTTTTATATAGTTAGTAGAAAAAAGAGGCCAAATCAATGATTGATAAAAAAAAATAAATAAAAAAAAAGGTACTGTAGCTTTTACATATTAGTGTCACAACATTTTCACAAAACATTTATTTTCAGTTGTAGTTGGTCACAGTTTCATATTTTATTATTTTATTTTGACTTATAAGAAATTGATACCTCAATAATTGTGAAAATATTGTGAAATTTGTTGTGTCAGTCAGTATAACAATATATATAAAAGGAAAAAAAGAACAAATGAAAAAAAAAAAAAAAAGAGCTATAGCTACAATTCTGCTTGGTATTGTAGCTACTGTTCAAAACTAATAAAATAAAATAAAAAAGGACAAAGTGGCTCAATAAACCAAAATGGCACTGTAGAGGCATTGCCTTTTTTTATATAGTTAATAGACAATTCCAGCAACGTGAAACACACTTTTCTACACAATAAATTGAACTCACACTCTAATGTGTTATAAACTCAACTCTTAGAGGCTCGAGTTCCATTTCGTCCCTTAGAGCCTCAAGTTTTGTGTTCTGAGAATGATGTGGTTTATCCACATGGAATCCACCTAGAAATTGAGCCTTAGAGACTTGGTTTTCAAAAGGCAAAATTGAGCTTTAGAGGCTCGATTTTCAAACTGTGGTGGATATTAATCCACATGGTTTTTCTTTGGGTCCCTATTCCTCATATATCACATTCAGATCTCAGCTCTCTCTATTGTGGGTCTCTTGGGTATTTAGTGAAGAAAACCTCTCTTCACTCTTGTACTCTCCCTCCCTCACTTTCATACAATCCTAACACTCACATTTACACATCCTCATGTCAGGTAAGGTTTTTATAACACTCACTCTCTCTAGTTGTTAGTATATATATTTGCTAGGTTTTTATATGTATATATTTTGCTAGGTTCATATGTATCTAGTTGTTAGTGGATATATTTGCTAGGTTTTTATAAAAAGTAAAAAATATTTAAGATATGTTTGTATTGTTAGGTTTTTATCATGGGTATGTATCATGACTATTTCTTTTGTTGTTTGGTTTGATATTTTTCTTTATTTTTATTTTGTTAGAATGATTTGAAATTTTGTAATGGGGGTGAGTTTTTTCTTTAGTTTTTTTTTTTTGAGTATGAAATGATAATGATTGAGTGTGTTTGTATGTGATGTGGGGTGAGTATATGCAAATGTGGGGTGTGTTTGTATATGCATATGATGTAACAAGTTGTAATTTTTGTACTTTAAGTAGATAAAAAGGTTTTGTAATTGATGTTAAATGAAAGAGATAAAATATGTCTCTAACATATTACACTTGACTCTAATAGGTTCACAATCACAACTGAAGATGATTGATATAAATATATACCACGATGGACCCCTTGTCGATCCTGAAGAGATTGACGGATTCCCATTTAAAGGGCCGGGTATCTAGTGCTATTATATGATGATACGTTGTAAGTTGAAGACATTGAATGATTTGAAGATGAAAATTATGGAAGAATTGAATTTGAACCCTACTTGTTATGACATAAAGATTATTTACCGATACCCACAAGAAGTCCTTCATAAACAGATAAATTACAGGTATATGGCGATCAAAGAAAACAAACATGTAAAGATCATGTTTAATAGGATCTATAAAATGCCCCAAGTAAATGCTACTAAGTTGTACGTAAGTTCAGAGTCGCTTGCAGAAGTTGATGTCAAGGAGGTGCAATAAACAATTACATCTTTACAATTTACAGCCCTAGATAATGGATGCACTATAATGAAAGGCTATATGATGGGAGGTTATACACTCCCATCTCAAGATCATGCTACCAATACTGGTGAAATAGTCTCTAAGGCTCGATTTCCAAGTGGATTCCACATGGATAAACCACATCATTCTCAAAACACAAACTCGAGGCTCTAAGGGTCGATATGGAACTCGAGCCTCTAAAAGTTGAGTTCCAGGTGGACTCCACCTAGAAATAAGCCAAATCAGAACGTGGAAATCGAGCCTTTGAGGCTCAAGTTTTTAGGGGAACATCGAGTGTCTGAAACTCTAGATGCTAGTATACTGTATTCTTTCAAAACATTGCCAACTAACTATATACTCTAGCAATTGGTGTTAATTGCCAATTTTGGCCACTTCATTGTATAAAGTTAATAAAAAGAGAAAATATAGGACTACAATATTTTGTGCAACAATTTTGGACAATTTTGGACGTGGAAGAATGTGATTAGTAGAGAAAAAGTGGAGAGTTTATGTGAAAGTAACAGGCATCAGTTGTGAATTTAAATTTTTGTACCTCGTTTTCCAACATTGGAAAATATTTCGAGCAATAATTCTGTAAGTAATTCATGTTGTTCGCTCATTTTTGTGATTGCGTAGGGAGTATTTCTATGATATTTTTTGTTTGTTTTTTTGAAGTTGTTTAGGATTGTAATTTATAGCGTTTTGCTTGTTTTATGGATGAGTGATTGTTTAAGTTATTAGAAATTTTTTTTTATTTATTTATTTATTTTTTTTGTGAATAGAAGCCTTTCATATACCCTCCACTATAAAGCTTAAATCTTATTGTATTGAATATCTATTTCAATTGTAATTTACGTTTAATGTTCTCCTCCATAAAGTGTATCATTATTAAGATGCCTTGATTTGAATTGATTTGTGCTGCTTAATTTTGATCCGTCAACCTAACCATGTCTTAATCAATATTATAGGGTTTTCATTAGCAATCACATATTCCATGTATCTAAATAATCAGCAAATGATAAGGGTAGCAAATAAATTAACATGTGTCCGTTACTTTCATTAATGGTAAAATAATAGTTGTGGAGCAACCAAATAGTTCTATATCTTTTGCATAACAGAGTAGTAAATTTAGATTGAACATGTAACCTATTCAATAAATAGCCGTCACTTTTATCTTGACAAACTTGTGTCATACAGCCACAACCTTGCTCTTCTGTTTTTTAAAGCAATAAAGAGAAAGCGAGAAGTAAATATGATCACAAGTTGATTCATTTTCTTGACTGGTGTTAACTTAATAGGCTCTTGAATAAAGAGTACAACAATTAGTGTGACAAAAGTTCACCTGCAAGATGACAGTGCAAGAATTGAATATTGAAAGAAGAAACAGAAAGAGAGCCATCCAAACACAAACCATGCATAAGTTGTATCAATATATAAATAATTTATTGATAATTTTGAAATAGCTGAAACCGTTCTTGCAACAAAAGGAAAGGAAAAACAGAAAGTTTGTAATCATGAAAACAAAGGGTTTTACAAAGGGTTTAGGTTGAAAAGGCTTTAGGTTTGGGCTTTATGATGGAATTAAATTAATAAGAAGTGGGTTTTATGGTGGAGATAGGGTTGGGATATATTTTTATATTTATTAGTATTTTAAAATTGATAAAAACTATTTTAAAATTGTTGGATAAATATTATAAAAAAAATTATGAAAATGACATGGCTGTTGACGTGGCTCAACATGAACGTAGCAACATTAAATGCTACGTTTTAGCTTTTAGTTGTGAATTTAAATTTTTGTACCTCGTCTTCCAACATTGGAAAATATTTCGAGTAATAATTTTGTAAGTAATTCATGTTGTACACTCATTTTCGTAATTTTGTAGAGAGTATTTTTATGATATTTTTGGTTTGTATTTTTTGAAGTTGTTTAGGATTGTAATTTATAGTGTTTTGCTTGTTTTATGGATGAGTGATTGTTTAAGTTATGAGCAATTATTATTATTATTTTTTTTTTTTTTTTTTGGTGAATAGAAGCCTTTCATATACCTTCCATTATAAAGCTTAAATCTTATTGTATTGAATATATATTTCAATTGTAATTTACGTTTAATGTTCTCCTCCATAAAGTGTATCATTATTGATATTTTTTTTTTCTTTTTTTCTTTTTTATACAAGATAGAATTTCTACTCTAACCTAATCTAAGTGTATGTGTACGTGAAACTCATTTCTGGAGACTTGAACCTCGGTCCTTGCCCCCTACACCCCACAAGCATTTATACTTGTGGAGTGACCAACGCACCAAGGGTGCACGGTGGCATTATTGAGATGTCTTGATTGAATTGATTTGTGCTGCATAATTTTGATCCACCAACCTAGCCATGTCTTAATCAATATTATAGGGTTTTCATTAGCAATCACATATTCCACGTATCTAAATAATCAGCAGATGATGAGGGTAGCAAATAAATTAACATGTGTCTTGTTACTTTCATCAATGGTAAAATAACAATTGTGGAGCAACTGAATAGTTCTATATCTTTTGCATATCAGAGTAGTAAATTTTATATTGAACATGTAACCTATTCAATAAATAGTCATCACTTTTATCTTGACAACCTGTGCCATACAGCCACGACCTTGCTCTTTTGTTCTTTAAAACAGAATAGAGAAGGCAAGAAGTAAATATGACCACAAGTTGATTCATTTTCTTGATTGGTGTTACCTTGATAGGCTCTTGAATAAAGAGAACAGCAATCAGTATGACAAAAGTTCACTTGCAAGATGACAATGCAAGCATTGAATATTGAAAGAAGATACAGAAAGAGAGTCGTCCAAATACAAACCATGCATAAGTTGTATCAATATATAAATAATTTATTAATAATTTTGAAATAGCTGAAACCGTTCGTGCAACAAAAGGAAAGGAAAAAAAGAAAGTTTGTAATTGTGAAAACAAAGGGTTTCACATAGGGTTTAGGTTGAAAAGGCTTTGGGTTTGGGCTTTATGATGGAATTAAATCAATAAGAAGTGGGTTTTATGGTGGAGATAGGGCTGGGATTTATTTTATATTATTAGTACTTTAAAATTGATAAAAACTATTTTAAAATTGTTGGAGAAATACAAAAAAAGATGATGAAAATAACATAGCTGTTGATGTGGCTTAACATGAGCGTAGCACATTAAATGCTACACTTCAGTTTTTAGTAATATATAGATATAAATATAGATAAGGTGCAAATATTTCCACAACTACTTTTGCATGGAGCTACTTTTAGCTGGATAGGATCCCTTTCAATTGAATCCTCCAATATTTATTTAGATGTAAGACTTGGCATTTAATAATAATAATAATAATAATATAAATGCCACATGTCACACATCTGGCATAGGAGGGAATTGGAGGGAATCCAGGAACTTTGGTGGCACTAGATAAATTTTTTTGTTTCCATATAAATCTTGCTGGCCATGTTATGATCTATCAAGTCAATTAAACATTGGTTTGGGTCAATTCAACATTAGGTGATATGGTAAGCCAAGGTGTCAGTTTCATCCACTTGCTGCATTGAATCTTCCTTATTTTTACTCTATAAAAGGTCTTCTTTAAAGTCATCTGCATTGAACCTTCCTTATTTTTAGTCTATAAATGTCTTCTTTAATGTGATATGCATGATAGTCTTTTGTTATTACCCATTGTTATCATTTAGGTGGGGGCCTGGGAATGGTGGCTTGGATATGATTTCTATTCTGCATTTTACCATGAACTGCTCTCGAGACATGAGCTGCTGCAGCCTGCAGTTGCTCATTCTCATTTTAGTCTTAAGACTTTTACCATTGTAACAAAAGATTGACCCTTATGATTAGCAATGTTGTAAAATGAGATTTCCCATAAGTTGACACCATAAGCAATGATATTACGAGCTAAATATATGAAAGCTGGGTGCTAAACAAGGGTCCTACCCTTTAGGATTTCTATCAGGGTCTTGTTGTCTTTCTTGTGAACTGAGGGTTTAGATTTGAAATTTTAAGAAATTTACTAAAATTTTGATCTCTTGTCATGAATTAGTGGACTTCTAATATGTAGAAAATTTTAAACATGTATAGACTTATAGAGTAGGGAGTCACAAGTCACAACAATAAGTTAATGTGCTCTAATAACTAAAATGACATTTCCTTTTTCTAAAACAATGAATGGAGGTTGAGTTGTGAATTCAAATCTTATTAGTGTGTGTAATTTACCAATCAATAGAGATCATAACAAAACATCTTATAAAAAAATCCAAATCCTGTAACTTCTTGTTGCAACTGGCATCATCTTCACATAGACAGTTCACACTTTCATTCCATAATTGACACTTGCAACCATACTCAGGAGTTAGGGACATTTGTAGGGGATGAGTCACAATGGCCCAGAAAGGGGTTGCCATTGGCCCACAAAGAGCCCATTAACTCGAGCAGGTAGTAAATCCACTAACAAAAGAAACGTTTAAACAGTTACGATGGCCAAATAGCAAAGGTTTTTTTATTTTTTTATTTTTTTTATACAACTTTCTAGGGAATCATATGAAAGAAATGGATTTGCATTGGTGCAATGGGCTAGCTATTTCACCATGCAACTATAATTTCTATGTGGGGTATAAAAGCTAGTACGGTAAAAAAAATTTAAGAAAAAAACTACATTTATCAATTTTTACATCTCATGTGAGATGGTAGCTATTATATCAAATCTCAATCCAAAAGAAGTTTCCCAATCTATCACATCAACATTAATTGCCCTCACTAGCCCTACTTCCCAGTACTAAGTGCTAAGAGACAAATCACACTTCTATGGCAATAGAGTGAGTACCCTAAGAACATGTCCACTCAACCAACTTTTTGAATAGTGGATGTGGTCCATGTATACTTAGGATCTAGTTAACGAGTGTCGAAATGCATTAGTTAATGTTGAGTTTTTTTATTGTAATCGATCAGTTTTTTTAGGAATCCACAACATTTAGTTAAGTGTGCGTTTGGATACTGCTTATTTTACTGAAAACTGAAAACAATAAAAAATCATTTTTCGGTTACTGTTCATGATGACTTGCATAATTGAGTGTAATTTATCACTTCTCAACTTTAAACTTTAGTCTAATTTTATTTATTTTGTGGATTTTAGACTTGATTTTTGTTATTTAAATTTTATTCCAAATTTGAAGAAAATAAAGATTTATTCAAATAGAAGAGATGTGAAGCAGCTAGGGAGAATATTGGGTCTTGGAAAAACGGAGCTAAAGAAAAGAAAAAAAGGATGCGCTGAAAGAGAAAAAAGAGGGCTGAACCAGAAAAGAATAAAGCAGAAAAAAGAAGAAGAGAAGAGTGGCTGAACTGAAGCAAAAACGTTTGGGCTGAAAAACTGAAAAATGTTTGGGCTGAAAAACATTTGGGCTGAAAAATAAAGGGCAACCTAAAGAAAAGAAAAAGTGAGGGCTGGAGAAAAGTGAGGGACGCTGAAGCAGAAAGGAGAGCGCCGAAACTGAAAAGAAAAAGAGGGCTGAAGCAAAAAAGGGCGCTGACCAGAAAAGAAAAAAAAGAAGAAAAGAAGGAGAAAAGAAGAAGGGGTGCTGAACTGAACAGAGGCTGAACGAGATCTTTTGAGCACTCTTTTTCTTTCCAATCTTCTCAGAAAAATTATGGTTAACTCGTTTGTGTTGGATTTAATTTTTAGCATGAACTAAACTTTCTTTATTCTAGGAAAACGATATAATCTAGTTCTGAACTATGCTTGCTTTTCTATGTTAATTTGAACAAATTCTCTTCATGTTTGTCTGATTTATTCTAAGCTTATTGCTTCTAATTAACTGGCCATTAATTAGATGATTTTAATCTTGTGATTTGCTGTCGAAAGAGGGAATTATAGGATAGATCTTGAATATTTCAGCATAGATAAATATAGATATCGAAAGACTTGTATGAACCTATGTAGTATTAAAATCATTGGTCTTAATGCTTTCTTACTTTATTAAATTGCATACTCTTGTGTAAAATGATGAACAAGAATGTTTCCAATTGACTGTCGAAAGAAGCTTTTGGATGAGTTTGGAGATTGCTAACAAACAGAGAAAGTTAAATTAAATTAGCTAGATGAGTAAAGCATAGTGAGGAATTAGGTGAAATCGATTTCCTAGAAGTTTTCTTCCCATTAAATTGATTTTTGAGAAATATCTCCTTTTTTTTTCCTTTGCATATTTTCTTTAATTTGATTTTATTTTAAATTCCAGTTACAAAAACCTTAGTGACTTCTCTAGATAAAATCAATCTTTATTTTCTTCAAATCTAGAATAAAATTTAAATAACAAAAATCAAGTCTAAAATCAACAAAATAAATAAAATTAGACTAAAGTTTAAAGTTGAGAAGTGATAAATTACACTCAATTATGCAAGTCATCAAACACCCCCAAACTTAGAACTTTGTTTGTCCTCAAACAAAAATAAAATAAAATAAAAGACAACTATAGACACTATCAGCTAGACCCCATAGAGCAATATCATCACACACCAAGCCATGATCTGAATTTAGATTTCATCACTAGTAACTTACTCTTTTAACATCAAAGATGGCAAGAAAATCAATCAAAGATTTAGCAATTTGTCAAGCAAGAGTTAAGCATTTACTTCAACCTAAAGCTAAGTCCTTAAGTGTGTGTGTGAAATAGTCAATTTAACTCCAAACCACCAGCAAATTCAGATAACAGTAGAACAACTGAAATCAGAAGAATTCTCTCAAAACTTAACCCCATAAGTCCAATTTTCAGAAATCCTCTCCACTAATATAATCAAACACCAAAATCAGAGATCAAAAGGTCTTCAATCAAGGTTGTAATGACAGGCCACAGGGTGAGGGCTAAGAAAGAATTGGATATGGAAAATCAAAGCAAACTGGGAAAATACTTGGTAGAAAGAACAATAAAAGAGATATCCACAGGATTCACACCATAGCTCTTTCTCGACAATATGCTCATATGATGACAATATTACTGCTATACTCAAAAATGGAGTGATTTTTTTTTTTTTTTTTTTTTTTTTTTTGAAGAGAATTTGACACCTATAACCTTTTCAAATTTTCAACCACTTTAACCCTTTTCCGATTCTTGCCTTTCACTTTCTCTTTAAATTCAAATTTCCACCAAAGTACTTTCTCAAAATGTAAGGTAAATTCATTGTTTTTCAGGCTTAGAACGGGAATGGTTTATGTAGTTAAAAGAACAAATAAAGGCTTATGTAAAATAAGGCTCAAGGGAGTTGACTATGGAAATACACCATGAAATGATGGTGTGATAATCAGGACGACTGGGAAAGCTTTTTTGGTTGTGACAAAAAAATTGCCTAGATCCTTTCTCTAATATTTGGTATCAACTAGGATTTCGCCTCAAGAATCCATCAACGGATTCTAGAGCAAAGCAAGATTGAACTTCCTTGACCTAGTTAATTCAACTCCTTCTCTTTATAAGCAAAATGGAGTAGAGAAAAATTGACTATGTGCTCAATTATTTTCAAGGACAAAGATTTAAATCAAAGTACCCACAAAACTCTGCCTGACATAATAGCAATTTTTTTTTGAAAATTTTTCTCAAAACCATCCTTAATCACAAATTTCAGAGTCATAGAGAATTCAATCATACTCAAATACATGCTTGATAAGAGAATCCAACAACTCAAGACTATAGGAGTTTACAGTTCACTTCTAAAGTTACTGTTCATAAGCCTACATACACTGTTCATGGGACATGAACAGTGCACCAAGTGCTAGAATAAAAAAAATTAAAAAAAAAAAAAAAAAAAAAAGCAGCCAAAAACACGTCTGCAAGAAAACGCAGACACAATCCAAACAGAGCTTAAGGGAATTCTTTTATTAACTTTTGCTACTTCGCAATGTAATAGGATCTGCTCAATTCCTCCTGAACGAGTGCGATCCAACACCCATTAACATATTCCATATACTTATATCACTTAAAGAGTAGCATACGTTTTTGTCAAATCACTTGTTTGCTATCAACCCTTCTTACAATTTCTTCTATTTGGTTATTAATTTTACTGCATAGTAGTTATTGAAACTTAATCAGTTAATTGATCGCAGCAACATGAATGGACACAGCAAATCCGCTTGAAGTTCTGCTGAGTGCTGACAGTGAGTGTAGGTGAGTTAAAGCCCTAGTTCTATAATTTAGTGCATGCTGGCATCCGCAAGGCACAGAACACTTCCAAGTACTATTCTAGCTAGTTCAACAAAAGTGGTTTTCAGTATAGCAAAAATGTTGTTTCAGATCTCATGAGTCAACATTCTTACATGACAACCTGTCTCTTCCTACATATGAATCAAGCCCACTTTTGTATCAAGCTCTGATGCCTTGCTTTTCAAGAATAAACTCTCAATAATTCAAGAGTAACTGAGTAAGATGTACGCCAAGAGGCATTATCTTATTGAACACTTTATGGTATTTTCAATGTAAACATCCAAGATTCAAATCTCCTCTCTCCGATTGTAACTAAAACAAACATGAGTAAGATGTACAAACTAGAAAGCATCAAAGCATGAGGGCAAACGACATGTAGATGACACCAGCTTCAGCGGTTAAAACCTTTGAAGAGCGGTCATTACAATTGCCAAAGTTACTCGTATGCAAGGTTGAAATCCATACAAAGAATCATGAAAGCAAGCACCAAACTGGTAAGGGACAAATATATTGAATCACAAAACATTTATTAGATGATTTTAAGTGAATCAGCAATCAGGTCTAAAGATATAGAGAAACGAGCAAGTGTTCTAAAACCAAAAGAATTTTCAACATTATAGTTTTTCAGCCATTGTGGCTCAATGCAGTTCAATTTAAAAACACTACCCTTTCCAAAAAACACAGACAAATAAATAAATATAAAACTAACTGCAGAAGAAATACTGAACAGAAAACATTAAATAGACAACAACAAAAGATGCACAATTAACCATGCCACAAGAATTACAAACGCGAAGCTCAACAATGTTCCTCAAAATGGATCCCAACTCACACGTCATTGCTAAGATTAAACCCATTTTCTTTCTGCAAAGTTGTAGACGTTGCTGCAATGGTAACTTATCTGCATGAATCTTAGCTGGTCATTGCCAAAATATAACAAATGGTCTAGTAGCATAATTTGAAAGAAACAGAGCACCTATCATACAGATACTCGCATTCACAAAAGAACAATCAAGGCAATTCCTTATCGTATTTCTATAAAATTTCATTTTTCTGAAATCCTTTATTAAATTGCCTCCCTAAAAGGGGGTTCACTGTCCTTCCAGTACCCACAGCAGCCCACAATTAACTAGTAAGAGAAAGTAAAGTTACAGCCACAAGGCATCAGCCGTAGTATACAGAAGCTGCTCCAACAACATCAACCATTCAACTAATTCCACAACACCAATACCCATCTACCTTAAGAGGAAACAATTGTGAGAAAACTCAAAGGAAAATAAGGCATCAGATATCAAATAGCCTTCCTCCCAACTGAGCATGCCTGGATTACCTCCTAACTTCTCTGAACAATTGACTCAAAAAAAAACCAAAAAAAAAAGGTCAGTTTGCAGCTTCACTGTTTGAGATACCTGAAATTTGATCTCAAATATTGTCAGTGCGCCAAAATTTCATAAAATCCCAAAGGTACAAGGAGTGTAGGACAAAGATTCCGGCCACACCAACTAAATGCTGCTAGCACTCAAACCAACTGTTACCATCTTTTTCACTGACTCAATTTTTGTGTCCACCACCTTTCTCAGATGCTAATACTTCATTGTTACTCTCTTCCAACCGCACAACTCGATTAAAGCTATCAGACAAGCTATTAGACGTTTGATTCACGGAATCATGGGAAAGTGAAAGTGCAGCATCTGATCTTGAGCTACCACCTTGTTCAGTTGCAGGAACTTCTTTGTTGTTCCTCTCATCCAATTTGAGGGCTTGAGCAAAACTATCAGACATTTGATTAAGAGACTCATCAGCAGGTGAATCAGAAACATCTGCTGTTGAAGAAGCTATCTGTCTGGCCTTCCTTTCCCTCAAGACTCTCTCCCGCTCATCATAAAATTCAAAATCATCTAGGATGGATGTTCGTGTATCATAATCCTTGAAAATTTTCAACATCTCAATACCCTCTTTCAGTGCCACCTGCAAATATTTCAGTGTCAATAGAGAAAATATAAGGCAGATGTGACTTTATTATTTAACAACTGAGCCAAAGGTTTACTCCAGATGGAAAAATTCAATATTGAATTTGTTGGGAATATAGAGATTAAAGTTTGACACCATTTGAATTACTATAAAAGAATAGTGAAAGTATTGGAAAGGAAAAGGGCCACTTGAAAAAAATTAATGTCATATAAAATAAGCATCAAAAGTAGTTAAGACCCATAATTAGGCCAAGCGAACACAAATATATATTCACTCTTTAGAGTGACTTGCAAGTGAGGAATTAACAGTTAAACACGAGACCAACATTAACTTTGTGATTTGTGAGGACACATGTAAGTGGACAGCTAGGGATACTATAGAAATGAATATATATATATATATATATATATATATATCCAAAATAAGAAGAAAAAAAAAGTATGCTTTTAGAATCTAGCACGATAACCGATTCAACTATCCTCCATCCCACAATATACTATAATGTCCTTTTTATTTTTGATAGGTAACAATATGCTATAATGGCCTTCAATCTTAGATTTCTACATTTCCACTAGGTAAATGTGAGAGCACTTAGGATCACGATTGGAAATTGTGATTTGCCCTTTCCTCAGACCAGGGCCTGAGGTAACAAATCCATCAAAAGATGGAAAACTTGATATTTTATTCAAGAAACAGAACTGCAATATAGTAAGAAACATCAACAAAGGCATGGAGTTCCTCAGGAGATGTGGCAATTGGCATTCAGTTAAACAATGTTTAGGCATATCTGAAAATATACATACATACATACATACATACATACATACATATATATATATATATATAAAATTAACTGCTACCTCCTGAGAATCTCGGCTGTGAGTAACAGGCTTGTTATCATTGCTTTCAAGTAGAATGTGACGGAAACGAATATTGGGAACATCTTTGATGATGTGCCACCGAACTGAAAACTGTCCACTCCATCTATCTTGCTGCCAGTAATCTGCATCCTTTTCAAAATCTACAGGTCCAACCATTTCAGCTACCCCACAAAATTGTCCGCTAGCATTAACCTGAAAAAATTTTAACCAAAAGAATCTAAGATGACTGATTAAATAAAGGCAAAAGGACAAGTTCAGACATAGTGGCTGAAAATCTGCAGTGACTGAAATAATGGCTTAAATTAACTTGATAATATTTATCAGTTCCAAAAAAACAAAAGTGAAATAAGTTATTTACTTGATACATTGCCATGAATTACTAATACTGCTTAAGCCAGGCATTATAGTAGAAGGAAATAGTAAAGCAGAACAAATTTCCAGAAAGAATTGCAAGTTTGAAATTAATTTCGACACAGAGAGTATGAACCCATAGATAGTAAATTTGAAGAAGAAACAAAGAAAGATAAACCCTCAACAAACACACCCTCAAAGCTTCATATAAGCCATTGGAATTTTATTAAATTCAATCTCACTATCTATATTATAGACTACATAAAAGCCTTTAAATAGGGTATTGCAATTGTGAAACCCTTTCCTAGAAAGACGAGGACTCCTAAATAACCTTTTTAAAGAGAGTAGGACTCTTGTTAGCCAAGAAGAGAGAGAGAGAGAGAGTACATAAAATAAGACTTATTAGCCATATCATCAAATTTGTAGATAATGACAAAATCATATCTGGTATTTCTTCTTGCATTACCAAAATTATTTAGAACACGAATTGTGATGAAGTTCTCTTTCACAGCAATTTACTTTTGTTTCACATTTCAATATCCAACTTTCTAACCTATGAAGGTGCCAAGAAGATATTACAGCAAAACTAGGCCACAATTCTTGACTTTGTATTTAATATTGCTTTTCCTCAAACTCTCTCCTGGCTACGTCATAGCAAAGTCATGTTATAGACCAAATGAAGACTCATTCAATAGTTTCATAAATGCAAAATGTCAAATAAACATAGCTCTAAAAAGCAAAATATATGAACTTAAAAATTAAAATAAAAAATAAAAGAAGGTAGAAAAAGAGTTTTAGTTTATTAAAGCAACATTTTTTTTTGGATAGGTAAGGTTGTTAAAGTAACATACTGAAAACAATAGGAATACTGGACAGTAGCCTTTAATCTCCTTTGCTTCATGATAAGCAGCATCTAGTTTCTTGTTTCCATGTGGTGTGCTGGCCCAAACATTGTATTTAATACTTTTATGAACATTGTCCTCACTGAAGGATTTGATGATGAAGAATTTTGCATTCTCATAATCTGTGACAAAATCCAGCCGGTTGTATGAATCAAGACGAATTCCAAGAGTAGATATAACATATTTGCTAAAAGATGAAGAGCCCTGTTCAGTGCCACTCTTGCTCCTCAGCTTTGAAGCCCTTGGACCACGATTACGGTCATTGAAGATATCCTGTGGATCATTAAAAATGGAAATTGAATCCCGGTCCCTTTCCCTTCTTCTGCCCTTGTCAAGAGTGAGACGATTCCGGTCATTAACAACAGGATAAGAAATTGAAGCACCACCAAAGGTAGAGCTCTGATTAGAACTACCGTGTGGGTAGCGTCCACCAAAGGAACTTGACATCAACCCATATCCATGCATTGGTCTCTGTTGTTGGGAAATCTGGAAATATATAATAAATTAATGTCAGAGACATGAGATTTAACATGTCTACATTGATCCTCATAATCAGAGGAGCAAATACATGGCAAGGACAGTGTTTTGTGTTACCGAGCTAGAAGTCTAAGTAGAGTACATGCCTACATAATTCCAGTAAGCCCAGGGAATATTACTTAAGAGATGTAAACAGACTAGTAGTACCCAAATGTTTAATTTCAAAAGCTCAAATTGCAGTTAAATTTAGCCCCTTAGTATATTTGGTATCCAAAAATGTTCTGCATGTATAGATGGGAGTTTGATGCCCATGAAGAAGCATGTGAATAGGTGCAGTTCATTTCTTCATCCCACAAGGGGCACAATATTTTAAAGTGGATTCCCTGCTATTTTGGATTCCAGTGGGTAATCTCATATGACCCTGAAGAGATAATACCCTCAGGAAGCTCTCACTTCAAAAGATAGAACAGTCATTTAATTTTTGAATGAAAACACCATTTTGGGATTTTTTTTTTTTTTAATAAGTCAAATAGTTCTCTTCAAAAAGATGTAGCTTATTGAATAATCAACACGAGAAGCAAACTACTCCTTAATAATTATCATTTTGGGATTATTTTCAATTATCTTAGATTCATCAATTATACAACAATATTAGTAAAAAGAATGACAAACCTAAGTTGCTCGCTTAGGCTTCTGAAATAAGAGATACGGTTGCACCATTGCAATATAAATTTTTAATAACCAAAGAAGGGGGATATCAAAGTCACTGGTTCAAACCTCTCATGGAGTGTGTGAGTTGAATTAAATTTTTCAAAAAAAAAAGGAAAAAAAGACCAAGATAATCTAAATCCTTTTTTAAAAAAAAATGTTCATCAATATTTCTTAAGTTAATTATAACACCATTCATTGGTGCTATCTTCCCCGTCTTGTAATGAGTCAGACCTCATTTTGGGAGCATAATGGCTGGAATATAAACCAGTGCAGCATGCCCATTAGTGCCAAAGTTTTCATACTATCAAGGAATGACAATCTTCAAAATCAACTTAAAACAAACCTGTCCAGCATTGTGCTCATATGATCCAAGTATGCCCATTGGTTGATAAGTTACTGGAGACGTTAGAGAACTAGAACCAAGATTTCCAGAAAGGTTTCCTCCACCAAATGACCCAAAACCTACATAACCTGATCCTGGCCCATAAAGCATAGTGTCAATGCTACTATTTTCTGGCAACATCAGGTCAGCTGGTGAAATTGGAATAGGTGAAGACATATGAGGCAAATTTGGAGCAGGTGCCTGTGCATAATAAGATGGAGAAAATGGGACTTGCTGTGGAGAGTACAGTTGGCCATCCATCATTAAAGGATGCAGTTGTGTAGCAACTGGAGAATATTGTCCGTATGCCATTTCAGGATTGAAGCCATAACCAGAATGAAATACAACAGATGGGTTATCATTGTAGATGACCTAAAACAGGTTAAAATAAGAAGATAAAAATGGTGAGCTTAGTTTGAAACATTAAAATCTGATAAAATGCATGAGTGTGGGTTTTATCCTCACCGGTGATACAACATGCATGGCCTCATTATTAACATACTGAGAATAGCCATCCCAAATACCAGTGTTATTAGCATAACCTGAATCAAGAGAGAAAACTTTAGAAACATTAATTAATATTAAAAATGATATATAATATTAATAATAAATTGAGTGTAGCTAAAATGCGAATGCAAAGATGGATAAGTGGCAATACAAGAAAACATAGGAGACAAAATGAAGAACTTTTTTTAAAGATAGGGTGGCTCCTATTAAAGAAAAGATGAAGGTGAGTCGCTTGAGATGGTTTAATCATGTGCAAAGCAGAGCAATTAATGCACCAGTGAGGAAGAGTGATTTGATTCAAGTCGAGAGAACAAAAAGAGGTGAGGACTAAAATAACACTAGCAGAAGTAACAAAAAAAGACATGTTAATTAAGGAAATAACAGAGAGTATTTTGGTTAGAATAGAAAGGTGAAGAAGACATATAGTCAACCCCAATTAGTCTGTTAGGTATCCATAACTACCCCCCAAGTTTCAAGACTAAGGGTTTCTCATTGTTTGTTCTTGTTGTAAGAAATATTATCAATGATTTATGTTAAGACATAGCACAACCTAGACTAATCACTGTATGACCACCACTATGGATGAAAAGGTTCTCAAATTCAATTTTAAAATGAACCCTCCTATAGGTATTAATACAATAACATGTTTATACTCTCCAAATACTGTTTATGAACTCCTTGAAACTTAGAAATTTTGTGTTAAAATGATCACAATTTCAAAATGGCTCAAAGTGCAAAAAAATGCCACAGTACTCAATTTTACAAGAGCAGGTCACAAAGTCCACCACCACAAGTTAAAGCTTCATTCTAAATTGGTCAGAGCAGCATAAGAACTAGAAACTAACCACCATATGATACATTTTGCTCATGAGAAACATAGGCATTGAGTGGATGGACAGTGTTCAAATCTCCAACAGCTTCTGTAGATTCTTGTTGTTCGGTGACATCCCTCGATGGTCCTACGATGACTGCATTCGGAGAAGGATTCGCTGAAACAATCCTTTCATCTTTGGGCGAAAGTGGCTGATAATAAATTACAAAATGAAGTGCTAAAGGAACATATTTACCTAACCTCACCAAAATATATAGAAACAAACATAAAAAAATATTTTAGGGGGTAAAAACTGCAAGCAAGTACCTGCTCTGTCAGCTTATCTGGCTTAACAGGTCTCTCTCCTGCATCCAAAATTGATGTGCCAAGTATCTCAGTACAATGCAATAAACACAGGCATTATCAAGAAGTAGTCAATGAAGCAACATATAACAAAGAGAAAATTGTATATACACAAAGGCAATTCATGTACACATACAGCATTGACACCTAGTGACGACACATAGACAAGCATGAAAACTATAATAGGAAAAGGAAAGTTGATAACACTCCAACAAAAAAAAAAAAAAAAAAAAAATCTCCAAAATATTGATACAGGGAGAAAAATACATGCCAAGAGCAAAATAGAAACTTGTCTCATAAAACCCAACATATCCATGCAACTAAACCACTTACCTCTCAGAATTAGAGTAGGGCTTTATAAATAAAGAAAGTATGAAATTTTCAAGAGGGTCCACCAAAGAAAGGAAAATTTTGAAAACCTGGGGCCAACCTCTTAATCAACTTGTGTAGTTGTATTTAATTACTTTATTTTGAACTTCAAACAAACTTTATCATACATAAGAGACAGAAACCTTCAACTTCTTTAGAAACTCAATGATACAAACTCATCCGAAGCAAGGTTGATATGAACACCAAAACACCACCCACGGACCCATCAAAACACCACCACTTTCACATGAAATTTATACATATTTACGATTCCATTCCATCAAAGAAAATTATATTTATTTTATTGCATATAAACTGTAGCATCACAAAAGAGGAACTTCCTAGAAAACCTCAATTCTTGATAGGCCTTTACCCATTAGCCTTTTCAATCTAAATTTGTAATCCATACAATAGAGAAGTATGAACCAAGAACTACCAAATCTAAGAGTTCTGATCCTCCCCAAATCTTTTCAAGATTCATGGCAAGCTGTACCTACTGTCAGATAGACTAGTCAATCAACCCAATCTATATATATAAATATATATATATATATATATATTTTAAATAAATAAATAAAAAAGGATAGAAAATTCAAATCAAAATGTTCTAGGTTTGCAACAGTCTCTAGCAGCTCCCGTATATTCTCTGCTCATTTAAATATATCATCTATTGCTGGCAAAGAGGTTTTGATACCATATATGTACAACTACAAACTTCAAGAAAGCTGTTTCATTACTTAAAATGGCCACCACCCAGTGATTGCCCCCACCAATGGGTCCTATGAGAGTAGATCTGGACATTCCCAGAACCATCACCAATCTAGCACAAATTAGCCACCCACAAGAAACTAAACCCACACCCGCCTCGTAGCACAATGAAATGGTCATCACTTCTATAACTAAAATGAGAATTGAATGACTCCAATTTCCCAAATCCACACTAATTTAACAAAATCCCCAATTCCAAACAAATATTATTATAAATAAACAAATCCTATAAAAACCCATTTTCCATACAAACAATGAAACTAGAAAACCTAGCTCATTCAAATGCTTAAACACTAATTTTGGCATATACTTGTGGCATAAGAAATTAAAGTAAAAACCAATAACAATCACAAATAACCAAAAAAATCCAATTCTAAATACATTTATTAATAATAATAAAAACCCTAGAAAGGCCCATTAACAATACAAACAAACAAATAGGAATATCAAAACCTTGCTTCTTGATTCTTCACATTCACTATCACTGAGATACCAAAACGTACATTCCAAGTCACCAAAACACAAAAAACATATCCCAAAAACGCAAATTTCACATCAGAGATTCGAATTGCTCCACTAATCTCGAATTTTAACGTTACAAACATCATTAAAAAAAACCACGTATAAAACAAAAACATAAACAAATAAATATAAACAAAAAATTCACATTCAAATTAGCAAAAACCAAACTATAAATACACGCAAATTTCACGTAAGAAAATACACAGATAACGTAGAAAAAAATACCGGTGGAGACGATTCGATCCCGTTCTTGTAGAGAGTTGTCCATGATTCAAAGATCTGAGAAAGAGAGAGAAAAAAGAGAAAGAATGGAAAAGCAAATCACAAGGAATTCAATTTCCGCGAGAAAATAATTGAATTCTCTGAAAGAGAAAGAGAGAGAGAGAGAGAAAAAAAGGGGTTTTGGATTTGGTTTTTCAAATCTCTGGAAAAATTAAAACAAAAACAAGGGTTTTAGGTTTTGTGTATTTATATATTTATATATATACTTTTATTTATTTTTTTCTACTTTATAATATAGGATCTTTTTTTCTTTTTCTTTTTTTTTTTTTTTGTGTGTGTATCTAATTAAAGAAGGAAGTTTTTACAGTAATTTTTTTTTATGAGAATTTTTACAGTAATAAAAGGCGGTACCCTTTTTAAATTCACCAAAGTATGGTTTAGAGAGTGCTCTCTATCTTATCCTTAATTAATGTGTTAACATATAAAGCAAGTTTAGGCTCTTAATTATTTTTTTTTAAAAACTTACTTGTTTTGCTAATTTAGTTTTTTAAAAATTTAGGGGACCCACATGTTTGAGGTCAATGCAGGTGGAATTCACTCGTGAAGACCAAGAAATTGAGCATGAAACTTCCATGTACTTTCACAATATTACCAATGTAAACCTTCAATGTGAACATTTATATGACATTTATAGGATTTTGATATTATTAATTTATTGATTATTATAATCAATTATGATATTATCAATGGCATTGCGATGATATATATATTTTTAGTTATTATTATTCCTTTGACTTTATGTTATAGGAAAGCACAAATACTTTGTTACAAATTTTGTTTTAAAGCAACCGTATTAATAGTCTTTTTTAAGAACATCTCAATTGATACACATTTGTTTAGTATTGCTTACTTTCTAAGATTTGCATATTTTTGCTAAGATGTCAAACGTTTATTCCTTTCTTAGATCCCTGTTATTAAGGTGGTAAATGAGTTGAGTTGAGTTGAATCGAGCATTTAAAGTTTAATATTAGTTTATTTAATTTTATTTCAAATATAAATCGATTTTGAAGTCATTAGTTATTACCAAGTTCTGATGGGATAGTTATTACCAAGTTGGTTACATGTTCTTTCTAAAAAAAAAAGTTAGTTAAATGTTTAAACATGGTGCATTTTGTGTTGAAAAAGATCGAGCTTGTTTACAATTTACTTGATTGATTTAATCTTTTCTTATATACAGTAACATCACAGCTAAAATTTTTATTACATTCACATATATATGCTAAAAATTAATAACTAAATTATAATTGAAATTATATTATTTCAGTTATTTAGATAAATTGATTTTCATTTGTGAACTTACATATATATTAGATACACCACCATGTATTGTTAGTTATGTTAAATTAGAAATTAATTTTAAAAAATTGACTTGTGTTCAATTTCATTCCTAAAGTTTTTTTTTTTTTTTTTTCATTTCAATCATTTAGCTTTAAATTTTTTTAATCTAATCTTTCAATCTAGTTACAGTGTTTCACCATTCAAGAACCCAAAAGTGATGTGGTCTAGCTATTTTTTTGATTTCAAATATAGTGACACTATTAATAAACATTATGGAAGAAATTGAAAATAGGTCAAACTTAGATGGTGTAATATATAATTTAGCCTAATTTTTATTGATTAAATTGACTGTTCATATTGTCAATAATTTACAAATAATAATTTTATATCATATAAACTTATTTATAAACGTTCTCAATCTAAATTATCTAATCTAAAGGCTATACTATTTTTTTTTTTCATGTATACATACATAAACAAATAATATTTTATACATACGCAAATTGATTTTTTATACTCAAAAGTTTCTCCTCAAACACTACATTTAAGATTAGCACAACTAATACTTGAGTATAAGTCCGCACTTGAACTTTTTTGGCTTGCTAAATAAATGAACATATTAATTTTTTTTTAAGTTCAAATTATTCATAAAAAACTCAATTCACTTACGGTTCTAATAGTGATGAATATTAATCGATATTTTATTTTTACCTATAAACATCAGTTAACCCTTTACAAGAGGAAATAAATGAATTATTTAGTAATACATACATTTTATTGTCCCAAAATTATACCAACACTCAATGGAGGTTACAATCCCATCACACATATATTTTAATGAATTTTTGAAAGGAGGGTGTGAATTTGAACTATGAAAAGCAAAAAGGTTTGGTGTGAGCTTGAGCATGGTCAAAAAAAATAAATGCCTTTAGTTGAAGTAGAGGCAAATTTTGTAGTGTAGTGTGCAAATTTTGAAATTATGTAGTGTGCAAATTTTATTATATTAAATTAAAAAAATATAATAAGTGATTAAAATAATTAGATTTTAGTTAAAAAATTTTGAAATTTGATAATAAAATTTTAGTTGAAGTAGAATTTTAAATTTGTTGATCGAACATAGATAATAGAATATTAGTTGGAGTATATTTTTCAATTTCTTAAAATTTAGGTAATAGATTTTTAACTAAAACTTAGGTAATTGAGTTTTAGCCACTTGTTGTAGAGAGAACATAGCCACTTAGTGCAACCACCATTTCTAAAACCCAAATTTTATTATATAGTATATAATATTATTGAGTCAAGTAGTATGTTTATTACAAGTTAACATTTATTTATTCATCTAATCGTATAATAATCAAAGTATCGTATGGTTTTCCATAAAAAAAAAATAAAAATAAAAATAAAAGTATCATGAAGGTGTTTAACTAGCAGCTTAGTTGGTTAAAACAGCCACGTCAGCTCAAAACATTAAAACAAATATCCTAAATAAAGTTTCTTTATTATTATTTTTTTTCTTGACAACCATGATCTAAAACTAGAAATATATTTTACAGAATCCTTACATCATATCTTGCACCAGAAGTTGTGGCACAAATAAGATAATAGTTTAAGGGATTTTTTGTCCCTCCCTTTTATTATTTTTTTTTACCCTTCAAGTTTGTCCAAATTGTGTTTGGACTATTTATTGTGAGTAACTATTTTGGGTAATAGTTATTGTAAGTAGGATGGGAATATAGGCTTTTTGGGATATACATCATTGTCAGTTTCTTTAAAACATCCTCCTATTTTCCAGTGTGTATTAAAAATAATTAGTATTCTATAAAAAAAAAAAACATTCATGTTTAATTTCAACCCTCGCGATTGTATCACCAACAAACTGACCAGCTTGTGTTTAATGTACACACACTGAAGAGAGGAACAAGGAAAGTATGGCTTAAACCTATACATTTATATGGGTAACACTTGTTTTACACATGCAAACCTTATTTTTAAACTAAAACCGTACCTTTTTTTGAGCAAGAACTAAAACTGTAACTTGATGTCACGATTTGTATTAATTTATGTGCAATAAACACAACCTTACATTTATTATGCCCCATAAACAAGAATTCCTATGTGAAGCCCTAGCCAAGACCCATCACAACCTTCACTCACCCATGACCAAGTGCAAGTTGGAATGGGATAGAAGGGAAGGACCAAAAGTCATAGGATGTGTTTAGATACCGCTTATTTTGCTAAAATTGAAAAATTATTGTTGAAAACACTGTAGATAAAGGTAAAAATTAGTTGAAATAGTACAGTGGGGCTCATGAATAGTGTCAAAAAGTGTAGTTAGGCTCATGAATAGTAGTAAAAATAAGCTGAATAGGAAAATAATTTTATTTTTTAATCTTAACTCAAACGCACACAAAATAAGGATTTTTTTTTTCATGTTATCCCTGTCTCTTTGAGTTTTTCTTTCTTTCTTTTTTTAAGCACAAATTTTCATAAATCTCATATATGGGTTGAACCTAATAATTCATTTCTTTGTTATTAAGTAATTGAGGAAAATAGAGGAGTGCCTTATAGCCTGTGTGTGTCCTAATAATTCAATGTTATATCATAGATGAATGCTTTACAAGTACAAGTCAAGAGTCCACTCCAATCAAGAGAACTCAATCAAAGAGAAGAAAAGTACAGCTTTGTTACAATATTACTGACCAATAATCTGTGTGTGCTTAATAGTCCTTATATTACTTTCTTGTTTTCCCCGCTTATGGCCTCAGTTTCTTTGAGCAAGTGAATATTGCAAGCTAATAAAAACCAAATAAAATTTAATTTTGCACAAAATGTTCTTCTTTGATTACTTTTTCCTAGATCCAATATAGAAAATTTTCCTAGGTTATACTAGTATATTACATAACAGTATGAACTATGAAGACTGCTGGTGCGCATGAAACTAATGTGTGGTTACAACAAAAAACAATTAAAAGAGAGAGAGAGAGAATATTGCAACAAATAAGGTTTACATAGAGGATAGTTGAAATGATTGCGTTGTGGACTTTATGTTACATCATTGGACAGCCACACACATGACCCTTGACAACCATGTGGAATTGAAAAGTTTCCATCTTGTTTTTCTAGATGAAAACTTTGATTGATTACGACCCTTTTGCAAATGATTGCGAATACCTTTAAGAAGAAATTGCTGATCTATACATGATAGAAAGTGTGGGGACCGGCCTAGAATGATAGGTTGCCTAGGCCCCGGGCCCGTCCGAGGATCAATCCGTCCGAGGAGACGTCGCGGCCCAGAATCCATATTTAGGCCCACTGGGGGAAAGAGAACATGTCCGAGGAGTAATTCCTCCTTGGACATTCCAAAATCAGGGTCAAGGGTGCGTCCTGGCTACTGTAGTGCTCCCTCTAAGTACGTAAAGAGAAAGAAAACCCAAAATATCTCATAAAAAGCCGCCTCCACCACATTAAATACACCACAACTACTCTCCTAGCCGCATTAATGAAGAGAAAACCCCTGAATAGTGCTACCTTGGCCACTGCAACTCACAAAGAACTGATAAGGGTGTCTGATGAGACAGGTGCTCAAGTAGGGGTTTGGATGATCAACAAGTGTAAAGCCCAGATGATAGGAGAGGGTCTATATAATATGTAAAGATCCCCCAAGAAAGGGGGAGAGAAAAAAAGACTGAAGAAAAAAGGGAGGAAAGAACACTGTAGAGAAATTTTATTCGTATGAATCTGTGCCCATGAATCAAGTTTGAGACCTGATCGTTTGAAAAAGATCTCTCTTCATTGCTACCTCTTTTTGTTCTTGTTCCTGTACCCCCTGAGCCCATGCAATAAACCGTTTAAACTAACTGAAACCAAGTTCTTTAGCCCATACTCTACAAAAAATTCATTGTGTGGGATCTTTTGGGCCAAGACCTGACCAACAAGGATCGGGTCCACTAAAACCGTGTCCCTACAAAAAGTATTTCTCTTTAAAACAATTTATTTATCATTATAATTATATCATATATCATATCATATATATATATATATATATATATATACTATATAATAAAAGTTGGGTTTAGAAGTCGTGGTTGTGTCAAGTGGCTTCACCAAATTGCATAAATTTTATTAGATTTTTTAAAAAATAGATATAATTTTTTTTTTTTTTTGGGTTAAAAGGAACCATGTCATTATCAAACCAAAACAACAGAAGTATTGGCAGAGTGCCTTAGATTGTACAGACCCTGTGCATTGGAACTTAAAATATTACATAATTTAACAGAGTCAGGATTTTCTAATATAACAAAATCAAAAGGGGAAGAACAGCCTTCCTTAGCAAGCTTGTCTGCCACTCTGTTGGCTTCTTTGAAGACATGGTTGACCTTGAAGTGCTGGAGACGACTAAGGAGGAACTTGCAGTCATTTAAGAGGGGGGAATAAGCTCTATTAGAGTTGTTATTTGAAAGTACAAGCTGCACAATAACCTTAGCATCAAGCTCCACAGCAAGATGGGTTATTCCCAGTTGGTTTGCTAAAATGAGACCATCTCTGAGAGCCCAAAATTCAGCTATGATGCTTGTTGCAACCCCAACTCTTCTTTTATAACCTTTAACCCAGTTGCCATTACAGTTGCGAATTACACCACCCCCTCCCGCTTTGCCCGGGTTCCCTAAGGATGCTCCATCTGAATTTAACTTAAATCATCCCTCCTCTAGTCTATTCCAACATATCAGGTTGGTAGAGCAAGGCTTGGGAATGCGTACTTTGCTCACACAGAAGTGATACTCCATAGCTTGTTGAATGCATGATTTGTGGAGGCAAAAATTCAGAGGGGTGTTTTCAAAAACCACTCGATTTTTGTGTTTCCAAAGGCCCCAAATGGCAAAAAGAAATTGTGTGCTCCACGGCAGTCCATTAGCCTTCATCTGGTTGCTGTCAAGGCAATTCTTTTTTAACCATTCAGCCAAGTTCAGATGGCATAAATTAAGAAGAGAGAGAGGAGTTTTGATTGCTTGCCAAAAGGAGACAGCAAAGGGGCAATCTCTCAAAAGATGCAGTATAATTTTTTTAGTCTTATCTTCTTCTCCTTTAATTTCTAAGATGATAAAAAAAAATTAATTTGATTACAATACAAATTCTAATCCTTTTATTATTAATTTATTTTTTACTATTTTTTTCCTCTTCACACAAGGTTACTTTTTTTTTTCCTTTGGATTTCCTCTTCACATGCCACTTATTTTTAAGATTTAGATTTCAGCTTCACAATTCCACAAATTTATAGATAAAAACAATTTCTTATTTGTTCTTATCAACTATTGCTTTATCACTAATTTTTAGATAAAAATAACAAATTTTTTAATATACGTACTAATGTTATCTCACCAAATTTTAAAGTTAAAAAAAAAAAAAAAAAAAAAAAAAACCAAAAACAAAAACAAAAACAAAAACCAACGTGCATAATTAGGAAGAGTTAGACATGTGCATAAGTTGGAGAGTTATAACCTATATATATCTATTTGATTATTGAGATAAAACCAATCTTTATTGTGATTTTTTACTCTTCACACACGGTTACTTTTTTTTCTTTTCCTTTTTACTTGAATAGGAGTTACGTACACATTGGAATATACATACACATCCAAGTCTACTTGGTAACCCCATAAAGTCATTTATTTATTTATAATAATAATACAAAAAAACAGAAATTTATTACCCGATTTTTTGTTTTTCTGATAACTCAAGTCTTTTTCATATAAAGACAGACCAATTAGAGAGAAACATTCCTGGCTAGGGCCGCTAGGCCCCTTTGAAATTATCAAGTTAGGATTATGGGTGTCATTTACGTGAATTGAAAAAAATTTATAATTATTATTATTTGAGATTATCTATTAGATAAAATTATTATGATTTTTTTTTTTTAGATTATCTATTAGATGAAGACTTTTGAATCCTAATTAAGTTAGGATTTCTAATATATATATATAGAGAGAATTTTTTTAGTGTATTCTTATATATTCCTACCACGGCTGCTTCTTCTTCTTTTTACGGCTTCTTCTTTCTTTCTTTCTTTCTTTTTTTTTTTGGTTTTTTTATTTTTGATAGAAAGTAGAAACACTACTTATTATTCTAATCAGTACTCTCCCTCATTATCAATAATTCTCATTCTCTCATGATTTCTATGTTGATTAGAAATCTAACTCTCTTTTTGTTTTGTTTTGTTTTTTCTTATTACTTAGGCAATTTGATATTTGTGAAATCCATAGTAGAATGCTTTATCAAACCTACTATCCACACTATTGCAAGTCTGTATTTCTCTTCTTCGTTTTTGTGTTTTTTTTTTTTTTTTTTAAAGATTTTGCTTATGAGTCATAAAGGCAATTTTAAATCCATGAAATCCAATATATAAACCATTATAAATACTTACACTTTATCTATTTATTATTTAAGAATTATCAAATTTTGTATTCTCTCCTACAAGGGTTTGTATTTGTGTTATGTTTAATTTACATATACTTTTCTACTATATTATCATTGAAAAGTTATTAGATAAAATTCATTTTCCCTTTGTAGTGGGTTGGATATGAAACTTATTTTCAAATATATATTATGCAGAATTATAAAAAACAAAATCCATAAATGAATAGATGGTATAAGTATAACCATCCAAAAATAGAATAGAAAACTATTGACATTTATAATATATATATATATATTTATATAATTTGCAAGTAAATGGAAATAAGAGAATAAAATAGAATTCAAGTTTCTACTAAGAATTCTTTTCATATAACGTATAAACAAAGAGCTTGGTTATAAAGATTTTACTTAATATAAACCTTTATCCCATTGTATATTTTGAGTATCCAAAAAGAATGTAAGAAATTGTTGGGGATAGATTACCCAAGTTCACAAAAGAGGAGGTTGAATAGATTTTATGTTATCTTCATCCTCCTCCTTATTCTCTCTCTTTTAGCCTTATGGGTTGAACAAATGGTTTTATTCTCTCTTTATTCAAAATAGTAGTGAGAAAATTACGTGGCATAACACATATGAAAAGTTTTGCAATTTTTTTTAATTGCCAACTTTTTTTAGTTTACGTATAAAATTGTGCAACGTACAGGTCTTTCACTAGTTATATAACAAAAGTCGTATTATAAAAAGTGTAGGTCTTACAATATACTCTTTCGCTAATTATTAAGAAGTCTATGGTAAATGAATCTCTATTACCAAAATTTAAAGAAATTTGAATATTACTTCATATAAAATTCTATTACTAATAAATATTGTATTTTATATGTTGTGGTTTCACAAAATGATTAAACATAAATTGTTCACTTTGTACAATATGCTTCTGTCAATGGCTCACTATTTAAAAATAGTTTACTTTGTGAGAAAGTTTAATACCAAAGTTTTTAAAAATAAAAATAAAAACTACCCTAATTAAACTTCTATTATTAAAAGTTTCAAAAAATTTAAATGAAGTTTCATGATTAATCATGTACCATAATTCTTTCTCAAAAAAAAAAAAAAAAAAAAAATCATGTACCATAATTTCTAGTTTAATAAAAACCTAGTAACACAAAACATGCTCGCTTCCATCATGTAACATAAGATCATTTTTATCATGTAACAAAACCAAAAAAGCCAAAATCCAAGGCCTAAAGACACCAAAACTGGACTTTGATAGTCACTCATACCCTGTATGTGTGTGATAGTCAAGGCCCAAATCAACCAAGCCTAGCCTAGAAAAGCAAAGCTTGCTGGGCATATAGTGTATGTGCGATAAGCTCTGCTTGTTGCTCAAGTTTAGCTCCCTAACACAAGCCTAAAAGCCAAGAACACATGATTAAAGGTGGCAGTTTTTGCGTATACAGTGTATGCACCAATAGGCCTGGACATCATGTTTACTTCCCAAGCTTGTATTTAGCAAACTGTTATAGGCACAGTGCTTGGACCAAAAATTCAAAAACCATGTAAAAAATTACAACTTTTGTTATAATTGTTCACGTGGTAGACTGTGAGTGATGGAGAGAAAGTAATGGGTCTATGTGAAAGTGACAGATAATCCATTAGTCTGTCACATAGGATAATTGTAACAAAAGTTATGACTTTTTATAGGATACTAGAATTACTCATGCTTGAACAAATTTTTGCGAATACACTCCGTGGCGGCTCTAGGAATTTTATTTAGGGTGGTCACTAAGAAATTTAAATTGCCACAATATTTTTCTTCATACCATTTTTTAAGGAAAAATGAAATTAGAAATTATTTTTATTGAATAGGTTGAACAAGCTACAAATTTTATCTTTTTTATTTTATTTTATTTTTATAATAGGTTTTTTGTTGAATACTTTTTTCACTTCTTGTTGTTTGGTCTTGTATTGTTTTTGTTTGGTTTATGTTTGTTGTTATTTAAGCTAATATTTATTGTTGTTATTTAAGCTTTAAAAAAAAGGGATTAAGAATTATATTTGGGGGTAGAATTAATTTTGGAGTAATGTTACATCCACAACATTTTTTACAATAAATCTTATACAAAAAGCTGTTAGTAGTAGGTAAAAAAAAATATTAGTATTTGGCCCAAATTAGAATCAATAACAGCTTACCACATTAGATTTGCTGTGAAATTATTGTGAAAATGTTGTGAATGTAATAGCACTACTCTTATTTTTGTTGAACCCAAATTTTTGTAATTCTCAAGTCAGGGTGTTCAAAATTTTTATTAGGATAGACACAATAAGTTAGTTTAGCATATAATATTTTTTTGACAAGTGTATATATACATTTTTTTTTGCAAGCTAGGATGGTGTTGTTGGAAATATTTTAGTGAATAAACAAGTTTTGATACAAAAATAATATCCCAAATAATTAGCAAGAACATAAAATAAAAAAGGAATTTAGAACAATCTCACAATGCTATAGAATCACGTTGTGAAAGCGTTGTCCTTAAAGGTTGATTCGTGCCACCCAAAGTAAAACTTGGTGCGATTGGTTCTCTTGGCCAAACAACCCCCCAGGATTAGACTATAGCGTCGACCTTTGTGATGTACGCACTTCCACTCACAAAAGGTTTAAGAACAACCCTCTATTGCCTTTCCTTAGAACAAATATTCTTGTAGAAAAATATGTGGGAGAGAAAAATAGTAGAATTGTATATATTTAAAACATAGAGTAGTAAAAAGATCCCTTTAGAAAATGTGTTATGATGAGTATTATATAGGCTACTTATGAAGATAATAGTCTATAGTTATTGGTTACTAATAACCCTTAAAAGCCCAACGGCTATATTATCAATTATTGTCTAACGGCTATTTTTCTCATAATTATCCAACGGCTATTTTTCTCATAATTGCCCAACGGCTATTTTACTCATAAATTTCCAACGGCTAGAAAATAAATAAGAATAAAAGTGTTTGGAACACACACCCACACCAACAGGTGTAGAGCCGCCATTGAATACACTACATTTGCGACTACTAGAAATTGGGCCAAAACATGCATTCCCAAAGAATTGGCCAATCTTTAATTAAAAGGAGAGCTAACCGAACATAAAGTTCAAGGACAACTAGCAATGTCGATTTCCACTATAAATAGCCCCCAAGCTTCATTAATGACAATGTAAACACGAAGATAACATAGGGTAGACAACCACATAGCAAACATGCATAAAGAAAGAAACTTTAGGGTTAAGATCTTTGAGCTTCTTAAGAAACCATACAGAGCAAGTTCCATAGAGCTCGGCCCAAAGATCCTAAGGGAGACTTCTTGGAAGCAATCTAATGGCATGTAACCCAAAGTGAAAGTGGCCAATTTTAGGGTTCATTTGGTTGAGGTGAAATGGGGAGGATAGAAAATAAAAGAAAGAAAAGTAGAAAGAAAACTGATTTTATGAGTGTTTAGTTGGAGAGGAGGAAAGGATGAAAATTTGGTGAGGCTGTATTTTTTCTCCTGACTCACCAAAATTCTATTTCCCCAATTTGGGGAGAAAATGGAGGAGAGAAAAATAATTGTAGTCAATTATTGAACTTACCCCCTCCTCCTCCTCTCATCTCACATGCTGGTGCTAGATTTGCTTTTTTTTTTTTTTTTGGCAATGTTTTTCTGAACATGGGTGTGGTAATGATACATGTAACAAGTTCTTTTGTTTTCTTCTTCTTCTTTTTTTTGGTTCAACTAGACGTGATATATATATATATATATATATTTTATTACTTTTATTGTCCTTTTTGTAGGCATAATTTTTATTTTTTTTAATGACTTTAGGTGATTGCCTTTTTTTTTAGTTGGTTGTTTGTCACTTTTTTGTTTTAATTGGGAATCATTTTTTAATAAGGGTATATGAGTAAATTTATACAAACTCATATTTTTCATTCCTCCACTTTTCCACGACCCAACAAAACACAAATGAGGGAAACTAAATCTCTTATGTTCTCCCACTTTTCCATCATTTTTTCATTTTCTATCCTCCTATTTATATATCTTCCCAACCAAACAGACCCTTAAAAAGTAAGTCCTTTAATAAAGTGTTGTTCTAAAACCTCCTTCTTTTTTCCCTTTTTTTTTTTTTTTTTTCATTTTTAAAGCAAAATCATTACACAAGGGTAAGCTTTACACTTTTATCCAAATATGTTAGGGTCATTTCTGTTGTAATTGGCTAATCCTTAGACAAAATACACTTTACTTGTAATTAGGTAGATCTAAGATGAGTTTAGTACTTCAAGAAACATGTTGTTCAAGTCAAGTATTAAAGACATGAAAATTGGTCCAATAAACAAGTGAAAAAAAGCTGTTCATTAAGTCTCAACAGATAACTCGACAGATGCCTGCGATTGAGACTTAATGTGAAGCTCGATAAATAGCTCGACAGCATCTCGATCTATTGAAAATTACGATTTTAGAATTTCCAAATTTGAAATTCAACCCAGTCTTGTGTATTTGTTTGGGGTTTCTTTTTTCACAACCCTAGATATATATAAGACTTATTTTAAAGGCTGTTACATACGGATACAGAGACCAAGAAACTTATTTTCTCTGTGTGAAGCTACTGCGTTTGTACGCCATAGGGTTTTGTAATTGAGTGCTTCCAGATCTTCATTGTTGACGAAATGAAGAACTTTGCAACCAACAACATCTTTTCAAGTTGCTGGAGTTAGTCACGTACTTGGGATCCGTGTAAAATGTTAGTCACAAATTGGAGGTTTATGCATCAAAGGAACGAAGGCTACTACAAGATCAAGTCCAATTGGGTATTGGAGCAAAAGTTCAACTGTAAATTGGTATTTCGGGATAGGCCATGGTAGTTGGTAAGATTCCTTATATCTATAACTGCTTGATTGTTGATTAGTAGATTCTTAGGAGTGGTGACCTTAAAATCACCCGGTGGGATTTTTGCCTTGCAAGATTTTCCCCATTTGTCAACAAATCACCGTGTCTAATTTATTTTCCGCTGCACTTAGTATTTTTGGTGATTTGTTGGTACCTCCACAATTTGCATGTAATTTAACATAATTAATTAACTTGGGTAATTGAATTAATTAATCGGGGTCAAGCTATCTTAACCCAACAAAATACAATACTTCAAACATAATACAAGAACGTTGCCTATGTAGCTGATCCTATCACCTTTTTTTTAATGTACTAGAATTCTAGAAACCCAGAATTTTTTGTAATGTACTAGAATAAATAGAAGTGATAGCCATAGGGTAACCTTTGTAATGTATATAATATACACATATACTGTGGGGGATGAAATGAATAACACCTTCCTAGTTCCTACACATTGATGAATCCCTGGACCTATATCGTTGGTTTGTATACATTTTATTGCTTGACTTATGATTAAAGGCCTCACATCCTCTTAACCTTTGGATGGTAATAATATAAATTAGAAGTTAGATGGCCAAAAAACCTATAAAATCTTATAATTGGTGGTGATTCCACATACCCATCCCAGCATATAAAAAACTTCACCAAGATTCGAACCAAATTCGGTATTGACAGTTTGACAACTCCAACTGGGATCCAGGGGATTCAAACCCAAATATTACTATTACTTGAATGTTCTCATGTATAGATTAATGTAGAATAGTATATGAATTCTGTTAGGTTTTAGAGTGTTGACAGATTTGAAAATAACTAGTTTCAAAACATATCAAATTTGGGTTATATTAATAGAATTGTGTCAGGATTGAGTCTTAGTCAGAAGTTGCTCAAAGACGACAAAGTTCCAATCTACATAAAAAATGATGGGGAAATGATATTTTGATCATACCTTGTATACCATAGCTAATTTCTAAATTAACCCAGTTTTATTGGAAAGTAGACATCCAAAATTTCAAAATGGATACAAATTTAAACCAATTTAGATTTGAAATGAATGAGTACAACTGTTTGAAGTTAGCATAATTGTGTTGTCTTTGAGAGCTTCGCTTGACCAAAAATATTCTCGCTCAAGAGAAATCATCAAGTTATGAATGTTGAATTCTGCTAGAAAACATGCTTGTGCTTACCATAAAGCCACAAAAAGAAGATCTTGAAGCCTTTATCCTTGAGCTTTAATAAGAAAAACTCATCTTTGTGCTTTGTTCCCAAAACCAAAAAACGAATCTATGAGTGTTCATGATAATACCTTGAACCATAAAAATTTCCTTGAAATCTTATAGGTTCTATCATGTGAATTCACTGCGATAAATCTTTGAGGAGTTCCTTGCAATGTCAGAGGTTTTGGTTCATGCAAGTGATGTCTACTTATGGGGAAAATTACTATAGAAAGATTCCAGATGTTCTAGGACTACTGCAGTAGGAGGACAAGTAGGGTCAGTAGAAGTTACATAAAGCAAAGGTTTTGTAAGTATAGATTATCATAATTATTCCTTTATAGTGGATTTTCTAACAGGGTTGGAGCCTCAGAGTTTTTCCATTGAAGAGTTTCTTCATTGGTTTTTAACTTCGTTTGCCAAATCTTTGTGATAATTGTTTACTACTTTAAATCTGATACGTGATAATTGTGAATGATATATATCCATAGTATCCTTGTGCAATAAATCCATTAATTCCACCACATAAATTTTTTAAAGGTCAAAAAATAATTTTTCTAGAGGTGTCAAGCATTTAGAATACATAGGGATCTAAAAATGTAGATAATATGTCATAAGAATAGTATGTAAAATACATAAATAAATAAAATTTCTTTAAAAAAGTAGTAATACAAGCAAGACTTGAACTAGCAAAGTCAAGATATGAGATTAAAGTTTGTCACTACCCTCATTTTTCCCACAAAGCATTTCTTCGATTGTTTATAATAATCAAGAAAAATCATATTTGAGCCATAAATAGGGCACACCAAACAAGGAAAATTATTCCAAGGTTTGACCAAGGTTGATAAGAAACTTGGACCATCCGATCAAATCGAATGTTGGACCGATGCATAGATTTTCCAATTTCCTTTCAAAACAGGTGGCAATTCAAGAAGACTAAATGTATATTATTCAAGGTACGATGAAAATACAAAAATAATTCCATAACTTGCAGTTTACTTTTTGCTTAAAGTGTTGGAAAGTTGGACTTCTGTTTAACTTTTGTCAAATGATGTCAAATTCGTGCGAGTTGTCATTGGAATTATTGGGTGACAAGCTTCATTTTGAGAGGTTGTGGGAGAGAAAAATCCAAGAATTGAGTCAAAATCATGTCAAATCATGTTCTTGCACACAACATTTTTGGTTAAATCAAACACCAACAAAAAAAAATTGGTGTTGTGAGTTTTTTAACCACATCTCATTTGTGTAAACCTAAACTCAGGAAAGCCTCAAAGTAAAGTGTATGAAAGAGAAAGATTAAAGTTGTCATATTGAGTCATTTGGGATGCTCATTTGCGTGTAAAGTTGTCGAGATTCGTAGATAGTTGATTTAAAAGGGGGGAAATTTTGTTAAACTAGGCAAAATGCTCTTCACCTTTGCTAAGCCACTTTTATAGATCATCTCTCAATCGTCAAGAAAAATAGCATAGAGTGGCACCCGAACGAAACCCTCTATAAGAAAACTTTTATAGATCAATTAGCGTTGCAATGGTTTGACAAGTCCCTACTTTCATAAAGTATGTCACTTTTTCAAAATGGTACCTTCACCTAAGTGATCTGGATTGAGAGGAATCATGCACACAAGGTCACACCATCATAAGTTACAAATGTTGAAAGAAAAAAAAAAATTTGTTTGTGAAGTATCTAACTTCCCGACCGTTGGAAAGAAAACTTCATAACATTTCCAGTAACACTTAAATTGCACAAAATGGAGGACCACAAAGGCAACCAAAGAGGTGCCCAAAATCAAGGAAAACATCAAAAATTACCAGGAAATTGAAAAAAAAAAAAAATGGAATTTTCGCTCATATTGATCATGCCGGCATGTAAGCTCATATTGATCATGCTGGCATGCAAGCATTACGATACATGGCCTAATTTTCCATATATAAATACCCCCCATTTTCTCGAAGGAAGGCATGAAAGATCCTTCTAAAGTCTCTCTCCCCTTCGTTTTCTTCATAAAAGTCTCTTCACAAACCTTAATCCACGAGCAAACTTCAACCGAAGTTTTGAAACTCAAGTGGTACAAACTTATCTTCCAACTTTTTGTGCCCCCACTTCTTGTGATAGAGTAACCATTTTGAATGCCCTTGGTATCTTGGTCTTAAAATTGGTTAATGGGTATTTTTGGGGTCTAAGCAAACCAGCAGCTGCTGTTGTAAGTATTTTATTAGAAGGAGAGACACCCAAGTACATTCAATAGTCGACTCATATCTTCTAAGAAAAATGATTCTAACCACAGCCATAACTACTCAAGAATATTCAACAGGAAAGAGAACACAAGGAACTTTAATAAAGGTTAAAAGTTCTCACACTTGGGATAAAACTTACAAAGATCTATTCATCATGCTTAAAATTAGGAACTCATCCAATTTGGGAGAGCAAAATTAGGAATAAGATCTTAAAAAGATGCAGTAAGCTGTCCAAAAGTTATATATAAACTACCAGACAAGCTTTTTAGCACTGGATAATAATAATATTCAAGTGTTTAGCCAAATTAAAGCCTGGTAGGCAGTCCTCTCGGACAAATTAGCGGACCATTAACATTATTTCAACAATAAGGAGATCACATCAACATTATTTCGGTCAAGTAACCAATGAATGTTGCAGAAAACTTGTTTACTAGCAAACAATCCAATTTCAAAACACGTCGCTTTTGTGCTCTGGTTGGATGTCTTGCCAGCTTGACCAAAACTGCAACAAAATCCTGAAAGTAAATAATAACTTTTAGAACAATGCAAGTGGATGTTGGTCTTTAAAACAGTGAGTTAATGTTGTCTCGTCTTTCCACATTAATATTCCCACAAATGAGCATGAAAACCAGGCCACAACATTCAGTTGGAAATGTAAGGTATGAATCATTATGGATCAGGTCTGCATACAAATATATGCTTCAACCTTACACATTATTTCATTTGTTCAATGGTGAGTTATATTGCATCAACTATTTATATCAGACGACAATATGAAGAAACCACCAATTCTATGGATTTCATGGGTTAATTGGAATAATTCCTGGGTCTCATATAACCATTGAGCAAGATGATTTGGTCACTGTTCCAGAAAAGCTTGGTGAAATTCAGTCACATAAAACTTCAAGTCTTCTAATGGGTACTTGAAGGATTCTCTATCTTGGTGTGCGTGTGTGACTGAAATTTGCCCAAGGCGAGGATGAAGGGTGAATTCAAGCAAGTGACTTTGACTTCATGAGGCTGGTTCCATCCGATTGTGCTACCCGTAAAGATTAAAATTCTAGACAAGTGAGTTTGACCCAAAGGGATGGGGAAGAGGACACTAAAATTCTACAAGAGACATTGTCCCCAACTAATTGTGCTACCCCTTGGAGAATTGAGGAAGAAATTTAACTGCTTTTAGGGATTCGAGGGTGCATGTTTTACCATCACATCATAGAGAAATAATGATAAAACTTAAATTAAACACTATTTTGACAACCAAAAATAACATGAAGTTTATACAGAAGTGATGGATCCACTGACCTTGCAGTGATTTCATAGGAAGTGCTAATTTCCAATAATCAGTTGATTTGATTGGAATAAAAGCAGCCAGATTCATAAGATGATTTGAACAACTGGAATTCCTGGTAATGGCCACTGCCATTATTATGGTAATTTAATGAACGCGCACGGGATTCAGGAGGTGGTTGTTCCACCTGCTCGTGTCCTGATGAGGAAAAATCCCAATTTTGCAGTTCTGCATGCACTGCTGGCTGGGCTACGCTGCTTCGATTAACATGCATGAGCTGGTCCAGTGCATTGCCTTCAGAGTCGTTCAAACCCCATGAACTGGTTGACAGAAGAGAGAGAGCACGCCGAAGATCTGGCGCTACATTAACATTAGATGCAAATGAAGATGCCTCTAAACCTGTATAGAGAATTGTGATGTAAGAAATAGAGATTTTATTTATAGAAAGAAAATCCACAAATGAACTTGGTACACAACTTTGAATAAACACACCGGAGTCTGTGGCACGTGCTATATATGTGCTTGCTTCCTCAACTTCTTATTAATAATTTAATATTGTTTTACGAGTTAGTTATTATCAATTTGATCACTCTATAAAAATTTAAAATTAAAAGGAATAGAGAACTAAGGGGAAGGTGGGAATAACTTCTTTTTTTTAGAGAGTTTTAACTTATGGCATCCGCTCTAATGATAACTCTTTATTATCAGAATAAGACACCAATCGGATCTCTTATTCAACCATCAGAGATTTTACCGATTGAGTTAATTGGAACCCACTAAAAGTGGGATAACTTAATTGCTAGATTGGTGTCTATTGTCTAGATAGTCAAACCATTACTCAGAGTCACAATATTATATAGGGACACATACAACATTAAAATGTAAATATTTATAGACAATATTCTATCCACATTACGAAAATAAAAAGTGGCAGCTTAGCACTACCATATCCAAGCAATTTAAATACTACATTACCTGCAAAAATATAAATATTAACTACTTGCATAAATTTAAATCACAAAATTTCAAATTGTGAAGCGAGATTTATACCTTAGTCGGACAAAATCTAATTGCTGCAGGCATGAGGCCAAAATTGCAATAAAACTACTCGAAAGAGTACTTGAGGAAAATTATTCTTCAAAAAAAAAAAAAAAAAATAGAAGAAGAAGAATGCTTGAGGAAAATGGGGGGTTTTATGGGCTAATGTTAGTGTTCTGCTGTAGGTTTGGGCTAATTTCTATTGTTGGCTTGGTTGGTGCATAATTGGGGCTTGGGTTGGTTAGTGGGTAGTTTGGGTCTCTCATTTGGATCTGGTCTTGGGTTTGATTAAGGACTTTGGGAGCCATTTTGGTTCAGGTAATGGGTTTTATGGACTATTCAGGCTCTAGACTTTGGTTACTGAGCTAGGAGCCATGGGAAAATTAAAAATGGGCTTGAACTATTTGGGTTTGGGTTTGGGTTTGGTTAAGTTTCAACTTGGACAAGTGTTTGGGCTTAAGGGGATTTTTTTGGGCTGGGTTTGGTAGTTTGGGCTTGAGATTCACTTGGACCAAGGCTTGGGTTTTTGCATTTATGCTGGGCTCGGGTTTGGGCTTGAGATGAAACTAAAGCCCAATCCCTGAGCCCATCTCTTTTTTTGTTTTTTTCCCCTTAGACTGATCTGCTATTCTCTTTCCACCTACCTCCTCTATCACTTTGTCTATATCTTTTGTCCTTGAGTGCGGTCATGAATCAGAGACATAAACGGTGGGCATTGGTTCTGTTGGTTTGAGGCAGTCTGGATTGGGACTTTCATGGTTTTAGCAACTAGTGGTGCACAGGGATGAAGATTTCAGCCTTGGAGGTTTGGGTTTAGGTGGCTTCCTGATTAATGGTAGTTTGTGGTATGATTTTTGCCGACAGTGATGGTTTGTGGTTGTCGGTGTGGATGGAGGTTGGCTGATGGTGCTTAAATGTTTTGGATTAGATGTGTCTTTGATAGTGTCTATTGGATCGACGGATGGTGATTGGCTGGCAACAGATTTCGATAGTAGAGGTGTAACAACAATTAAAATATTTACAAACATATCTAAAATTAATTTATTAGTAATAATAGATATAAAAGTAATACATTAATACCCATAAAATGATGTTAAAATGGTACATTTTCAAGGAGAAAGGTACTCACTCAATAAAATTAAAACATAATTCTCAATGAAATTAGGTAATGTTTTCCAGAGAAAATTAGGATATGCTTCCTAGGGGAGAATTAACATGTTTTCCAAGAAAAAATAAGGCGCTCTTTTCAAGAAAGATTGAACATTTTACAAATAAAATTAAGGCACACATTGCAAGAAAACATTGTGCACATCTTTTCATAAAAAATACAGTATGCTTTCCAAGGGAAAATAGCATACTTCTTCCAATAAAATTTAGGGCATGATTTCTAATGAGAATTAGAACATGTTTTGCAATAAAAATTGTGAATACCTTTCAGGAAAAACTTATGGGGTCAGAATTGTGTATCAACACTACTTGAGTGTGGTATACCTTATTTTCATCTGTTCATATTGCTTCAAAAAATAAGCTGGGTAAAATTACAACTATACCTAGAAACAGTGAGTGTTTGAAATGTTGTACCTTGGCCAGCCTAAAAAATAAGCTAACCAATAAGCTATGACAAATAGAAGCAAGTGTTCATTTGGTATAACTTATTTTTATTGGCCTATTTTTCCTTAAAAATAAGCTAGGTAAAAGTACAAATGTGGCTAGAAATAAGTGAAACTTTGAAATGTTGTACATAAGCCAAGTAAGCTAAGCATGTTTGATTCGCCATATTTCAATGTATAACTCAGCAAAGAAATTAAAATTTATGTGTAACACTTCTACCAATACAAAACAGTTCTGTATAAAAGCAAGGAGAAATACCTTGACTAAGGACTTGAGGTGTACTGTTTTCAAAAGACAACATCTTGCTTGAATATGTTTGTAGCATGGAAGGAACCTCTGGCGTATCTGTGAGCAATTTCAGCTGCCTATCAATACACCCAGTTTTTGTAGGCCTAGTTAAAGAATGTCCAGTTTGTGTGACCTTGTTATCGTTGCATGCACTTTGCCATGTTGGATTTGCAGCTGACAACGGAACCCTATTCAATACAAGATTCATCTGCTGTCTCCCATCTGTAGAGATTAAAACCACAAAACCAAATGATAAATAACCTTGCTTCAAAGATTCGCTATGAATCTCAGAAAATTTACCATGAGGAAAATGAAACAATCATGCATCATTGGCTTATAGAATCAAATGATGAAAGGCTAAAAAAATGTTCCCAAAACAAACAAAAAATTTACAGAATAAGATGTTCACTTTTCTAATTGAGAATGTAACAAAAATGATGACTTAAATGCAGATAGACAGCCATATGAAGGACGGATTTAGTTAAGTTATATAACTACTGGCACAACAGAAAAGTACAGAAATTTTCAGTGTCAAAATTACCACCATATATTGATGAAGACAGCCCAGGAGAATGGAACTGGATTGCCTCTGGCTGTGGCCTACGTCGCCGTGCATTGTGATCAGAGAGACGCCTACGACAGCTTCGCTTCTTATCATCAAACTCTGACAATTCATGGAACCTTAACATTCACAACCAAGTTATTGTCACATCAACAAATTCACTTAATAATAAGACAACCCCACAAAAATCTTCTTGTAAAAACAAAATCTTACAATCAAGAAGTGTTGAAAATGCAAAAAAGACATTTAGTAATACAAATTACTAAGAAAATAGAGATCCATACTGCTAATATTCCTTAAATTAGATCCAAAGAAAACTTGCCTGCTGCACTGTTGGCAAAACCGACGCTCCATACCAGCAACGATGACCTTTGGGCTTTTCGAGTGGCTTTCACAAATTCTATGCCTACGATGGTAGTCTTTTGATGACTTTAAGTCAATATTGCATCCTTCAACTTGGCAACGTGGGGTTTGTGTACTCTGATAAGATGCCCTAGACCTTTTTCCAGGAACAGTTGAGGATGTTGGAGTCACAGATGTTGGTAATGTCTTAGTGGTGCTTGCCACGCACAAGTCTTCAAAATAAGTTCGTTTACCAAGCTTCAAACCAATTATTGGTTCACCAGAGCTGATAGATGCCCCCAAAGATGGAAATTTCCCAGTATTGTCCGCCCTGGTCCACTCATTCTTCTCGGTAAAATCTTTAGGAAAGCCATCAACAGTTCCACTTTTCTTAATTCCTTCCTTGGAAGAGGAATCAGCTGAAGCAGAGATGGAGCTCCTAGATGAAGAACCATGGCCCAAATCAGACCCTGAGAAACCACCACCACCTCCAGATGAATAAACAGATGTATTGTCAACCCCTCCTTCAAGCTCATGATTTGATGGTTGTACCAATTCTGGAATATCAGTTGTCTTTGAGCTGAACCCTGCCAATTTCTCCCAGTCCCACTCCGAGGTGGCTTTTGAGTTCCAGTCCATCACAAAAAAATTATTAAGAAAACACCTATAAGAAAGAAAATCGGTTTTAGATGCAATGTGCATATATAATTTTCCCAGCCAAGCACTGGTCAGCATGCAATGACTGCAACTAACATAATGCCAAACGTGCAGCAAACAGTCACACCCTCGATAAGATGTGCTAACTGATGGAAAAGAGCAAGGACTAGAAACTCAAACAAGACATGAGCCACATGTTACACAAGTAGTTGATAAATGTGTGACATATTTATCATGCTTTGACATATACAGCTCAAGTAAAGTCACGGTTACCTTCAACTCAAATCTCGGAATTGCAGTGTTTGTCCATTTCCTCTACTTGAGCATCAACATGTAAGGGTGGGTAGCAAATTTCTCTGTTTTTTCCTTTGAGAGAACAGATTAGAACCAGACTGCTCCCCAAGTCTAGAAGAGAACCAAGATTAATGCAAAGACCGTATAATGGAGTAACGGAACAATAACGGTTGGCATCCCTTTAAATACATCACTTTCAGCCCATTTGTCCCGTTAGATTCTTAATCTCCCACCCTACCAAACAAAAAAGTGAACTTAAAACTGTCAGAGACCTCCATGTGGATTTTTTTCCTTCCCATTTCGGCCAAGAAAAAATTGTCAAGTACACATCGTCAGCGTGGTCCTACCAGCTCATTACCCACAAATTCACCACTCATACACAACTCTCCTGACCCCTCCGAGTGACATAATAGAATCCAACTCACACACCATTGAAAAAATTAGAACCAAGACAGTAAAGGGTAGCATTTTCTAATATCTAAAGTAAAACTGTAACTGCCATTCCTATGAATCAATAATAGCAATGGTCTAAGCAGTCCTACTCAATTAGACCCAAGATTTAAATCCATACACCAAAAAAAGTAGCATTTTTTTTCCCCAAACTTTACTTAATGCCATTAACATCCATTGTCTCAGAAAACCTCTTTACCGAAAGCAGGAGTTACAGTTAGCCAGGAAATAACTTTTTTGTTTATACAAGGTTGATAATTTACAGCATCAGAAGATTGAGTGACTTTTTTCATATATTTGGCAATTGACCACCCCACACAACCCCCCCCCCCCACACACAAAATCCCCCCGGGGGAGGGAAAAAATAGAGAGAAGAAAAATGCCTCCAATAATTTCTGGCAAGAGAATAATGCAATACTGTAAAAAAGATCACTTTCTTCACCAACAACTACACTTAAAGCAGCAGTTGAGCAAGCATTCATGTTGAAAATGTTCATCTACTGCCATCAACATTCATTCATCGCGGCACTTCTTTCTCAACAACAATTATTGCACATAATCGATCGCACTTTCATCTCAAATAAGTTTGACAGGTAGTTATCAATAAGATACCCCATTTTTTTTATTGGGTTTACACAGTCCGATAAAAATTGCATTTGTTTCAATAATCCCTATCAGTTTTGTCAGTGTATCCCAAGCTAAAGCATCTTTAACTGATCCCATTTATCTAAATCCGAATACATGCATAATTCAAGCACTTCTGCATGAAATCCGCAAATCTCAATCTCCCATCATTACATGAGATAACAAAAATTGTGTACCACTTACATGTGCTTAAGAAATCCCTAAACTTTTGTACCACCACAAAACAATGAGTAAAAAAAAATCCCAAACCATGGGTCTAAACTCTAAATTCTAACTCCCACCAGAAACAAAAACTCTAAAAACTTTTAGACTTTAAAATTTTCTGCCCCCACCAATAAAAATCGCAGGCTTCCAAACATTCATTATTATGCACTTAAAACATTGTCCCAACAACCCACATAATCATATCGAACTCAGAAATGAGAAATCCTAGAAACCCATTTATTATCATTTGGTTATAATTGCCCGAGTCTATACTAATAAAGTTATATATATATATATATATATGTGTGTGTGCGTGCGCACACACGTGTGCACGCACGCTAACGTGGGTGTTCACAACTCTTTCAGCACCCCAATTATTCCACCTGGTGTGTGTAGTTTCCCATCCCACACGCTAGGTAATTACAGAGAGGAACCTAGGGGTGGCCCCAAGATGCTGGCTAAAAGTTTTGAATTCAAAAACCTAATGGATCTCATGAGCCCTAGGAACCACTAGACTAACAACTTGGGGTTTATATATGTGTACATGCACACCAACATACATTCATACATCACATAAAGATGACATACATTCATACATCACATATAAATGACATATATATATGGTGAACAATTCTGAAGCTTGGTATCAATATAGTGTACAACTGAGCAACTCTATTATATCCATTTATTGATTCACCTACACAAAAGTCAATCTTTAAGTTTCTTTTTACAGCAGTAGCACTCATCTGAGCTCTCCAAGGTATATACTATATACTTTTTCACTTTTTCACCCATAAACCAAAAAAAATCATTCAAAACCCAAAAATATAAAAGCTTTCCTTTTTTTTTTTTTACCCAGTTCCCAATAAAACCCAGTTTCAAAAAAACAAAAATTTCCAAAATCTCAGTACACCAAAAAAAAAAAAAAAAAAAAAGGACAGAAGAATCTTATTCTCACAATCAAACCAAAACCCATTTCTAGAGAGAGAAAGTAAAGGTAAAAAAGAAGAAGGAAGGACATAAAATTGATGACTTACAGTACAGGTTCTGCTGGGAGAGAATAGTTCAGGCCATGTGGAGTGGACTGAGTCAAGGAGCGAGTGGAGTCAGAGTCTGAGTGAGAGACGAGTTGAGAAGGGCTTGGAAGAGGTATATGTACTAAAAGTGGAAAGTGGAGAAAGATGGGGCATAAAGAAGGGAAAGACAGCCACTGGTTTTTTACTATTTATAGTATTATTATATTCTTTATTTTTTGGGGTATTTCAGTATTTGTCCAGGCTCACCCACTGGGCAATTAATTTTTGTCTGGTCCATAAATTATGTCTGGACACGTGTCCCTCTCTTTGGCTCTCAGAGATATGCTGATGTTTACCATTTATGTCCCTAAGCTAAGCTTTTCTCTCTGTCTCTCTCTCAGCAGCTACCCTTCTCCATGGACGGTGGGTGACTTTCTGTTTTGGTGTGCTTTCCATTCTCTAAAGATGTGCCAGGTTGTAGAAAGTGACTTCACAGGAGAGTTCTGTGTTTGTGTTTGTGTTTTTATTTTTACTTTTACTTCTTTTTTTAGATAGATATAATAAATAAAATTTTAACTTCAATCATTGTTCTTATGGTGAAAATGGCACACCAAAAAAAAAAAAATGGCACACTATCACTGTTTAGCAAAAAAAAAATAGCAAATTATCACTTTTTACTCAAGTTTGCCATGAAAAATTCGAGTTTTTTAAAAAAATATACCCTGAAAATTTTTGAAATTTTTCCCATAGTACTTGAGTTCTATGAACTCGAGGACTATGAAAAACTCGATTTCTCTAAACTTGAGTACCTAAAAAGTGATAAATCCCTACATATTTCTGAAACAATGATAAATTGCAACATAATTTGCAAAAAAGTGCTATTTGGCTATTTTCACCTTGTTCTTATACTAAAATATTAATTGATTTTTGGAGCTTGATTCTGGAATCTTTTTCTTAACCGCATGAAATTTTACTAGTTGAGTTAACTGGAACTAACAAGTTATATGCATATTTGCATTTTGGAATTTAGATATTTTCTAAGGTAAACACAAATTCACTTTTTTTTTTTTTCTCTTTCAAATGATGAGATAAAAGATTAGGGGAATAGCCAGAAATTTTTGTTTGAGAGTCAACTTATGATACTAATTTATTAGTTTATACAAACTTTCATAAGCATGAACAAACACATACATCTATACACACATAAAATTTAGTATCATTCATAGTGAATCCTTAAAATTTTCATTTTTAATATAAGTTACCAAATTGTCTATCAAAGTGAGTAAAAAAATTTCAATTGAACTAATGAAGTATTCAAAGACATGAATGATCCAAAACTTTAATAAACACAAGAACACATTTTACAGTAAAAAATGAATGTGAGGAAAAAAAAAATCTCTATAACTACTAGATCAATTGGACAATTTTTTTAAGACCATCATTGAACTAGCTCAAATATTTGGAGGGGTCCTATTTTTTTAGGCTAATAATTAAAATGTTAAATATTTATTTGTAGTATTAAAATATTTTTAAAATTTTTAGGGAGGCATGGCCCCCCACTCATACATGTAGCTCCGCCCCTGTGGAAGATGAGTAGTGCAATATCACATTTTTTGGAATACCTGTCATTATTTTTTTCATAACTAATGATGTGGAATTTGTTGCTTTTTTTTTTTTTTTAAATTCAATAGTTAAGAGAGCAAATTAAGATTTGAATCATGAATGTTTCGTTTGAAATCAAATACCATAAAGTATTAGCTGAGTTACAAGACTCTTGACACTTTACATATATTGTAACATTCATTTTAGTTTCCTTTAAGAAATTTCTTTATATGTCTTTTATATGGTTAAAAATCATGATTAAACATGCTAACAATATTATCTTTTATAATATACATATTAATTATTAATTCTCATCATACACTTTACTATTACAAAATATTTGAACTAGTCATCACATTAAACACGTTAACTTATATTTATATAAGATATTTTCTTCCAAATCATTATGCAATATTTAGATGTTCATTAAGTCCATTTTAATTACATGATTTATTAAATCTTTTTATAAAAAAAAAAAAAGAAGAAGAGATTTATTAAGTCATTTGAACAAAGCGCCCAACTATTATCATTATTATTATTATTATTATTATTTTTTTTTTTTGATTGGATTATTATTATCAAAACACCCCAACTATTAAATAAGGTGAATGGTCCCATATGCACAATGTTTTTGAAGAAAGTAATACTTTAAATTTTGACCAACATTTTGTCTTATATGGTGTTATTAATGCTGCCAATGAAGCAAGCTTGCTCTATGGGCTCTATACTATATCTTTTAGCCCTCATGTAATATATAGCTTGCTAGTTGTAGGAATAGACATTAGATATGGGCAACCCCAAAGGACTAAGGTTGTTTAAAAAGCATATGCCGAAAGACAAGACAACTAAAACATGTTCAGCAGAAACAACATATTCAGTACAGGTAGTTCATTAGGACAAATCAAGTTTCATTTCATACCTCAACTTCAAGCAGACATTATTAAGATTAAGGTCATCTTCTTGTCTATTAACACACCTATCTTTTTCACTTGCTCCCCCAAAAATTTCCACGTGTCAATGTGTGAACTGCAATAATAGATCATATATATTATCAGTACCATCAATATTATTATTTATTTATTTAAATTGTCACAATCTACTTATTTTCATTTTCAACTACTATTACAACAATCTACTTAAAAAAAAAAAAAAAAAAAAAAACTGTTACAACAAACAAGATCAGGTTTGGAAACTAAAATTTTCATTGATGTTGTCACGGCTAGAATTTTAGTCACCTTATAACCATATTACTATTATGTCATTTCTTGAATCTAAATAAAAGTATATGCATCTAAGAAAATAAAAGGTATTATCGAAATTTCAATAAAAATTCATTAAAAATATTTAATTTATTCTGATTCCTCTTTTTAAGATTAAATAAAAAATATAAAAAATATATAAAAAAAACCTCCCAAACGAGAGAATGAAAAAAATAATTTCAAAAATTCTATTATTTTCATTCAATTCCCCATATTCTCCTCTCCCAAACAAGTTGTAGATTATCCCTTTCAATTTTTATTCTACAAAATTATAAAATATACTTTATTGACTTTATTTATTCTTCTTATTCTATTTTAGTAGGAGATTTCAATATTAGTGAAAAAAATAGTAGATAAAAACTTATATCTTTTATCTTCCATCTTTGTATTCTAATTATTATTGTATTTCCCTTTCCATGGTTTTAGATAAAAGAGCAAAATTAAGATATAATTCCTTTGATAGAGTACAATTATATTAAACATATGTTTGCACTAATTGATAAAAGACAAACGATTATATCTAAAGTATATTCGTACTGCATTGTACCTAAATTTTATCCTTACATAAATTGTTGGGAAGAGTTGTTGGGTGGGGATGGGGAGGGGGAGGGGGAGGGTTGGGGTTGGGGGGTGTGAAGAAAGGTGAATGACATTAATGTCATTGTCAAAGTTCAGGTAGAAATTGGATAAAAGTCATCTTCCCCAACTTAAAGGTACTTATGATGTTTCAATCAATGATTTTCGGGGGTCAGATCTCCTCTCTCCCTAATAAAAACTATCAAATTTATAAATAAATAAATAATTTATTAAAAAAAAAAAATCTTATCCAAATTCCAACGTAAGTCCATATAGTCTCTTAAATGGTGTGGTCTGGCAAAGCTAAACTTGCAATAATAGACCCTATTATCCTAAAAGGGAACCCTAATCCGTTGGGTAATACATTTACTTGAGTGAAGGTCATTAATCTTTCATTTATAGAAGTCACAATCACTTATGGTTAATTTCACTAATAAGTAATAACAGACAAGTTTAAGATTAGAAACTGAAAATCTAGTTGATGATGTTGGTTTAAAGAGAGTTTAAGGCTGCGTTTGGGATAGCTTATTTTGGGCAACTTCTTTTACTATTTAACTTATTTTTGTTACTATTTATGAATTATTGTACTTTTTTGTACTATTCATAAGTCTTTTTCTACTATTTCAACTAACTTTTAGTTTTATCTACAATACTTTCAGCAAAAAGTTTTCAGTTTCAGCTAAATAAGTTGTTCTCAAACAGACTCTAATAGTATTTTTGTCAGATTTTAAAGCTCTATATATACCTTGTGGTTTTCGTTTTTTTTGTTTTTGCTTTTAGACTTACAAAAAGGAAGAGATAAAAGATTTGAATTCCGATCATCTTTGTAGGAAAAGTTAAATAATACCATTAAAACCACAAAACCTTTAATATATAAAAATTATTTTTAATTATCGAAAAACAACATAAAGCACATCATCGTTGAAATAATATCACAAATATTTATTTTATTAGGTGGTATATATAGAGCAAAAGGCCCTTTTTTTGACAATTTCTTAATCATTGGTTTTTGTTCTTTTATTGATAATTTCCTTGCTATGCTTTTTTTACCCCCCCCCCCCCCCAAAATAATATTAGAAAAAAAAAAAAAGCAGAGAAACCTAATTTACCTAACGGCTAGCATTGAAAAGTGAACCCTTTTGAGGCAGTAATAGCATTTGAATAGCAGCCCTACTTCTCACTTTGGGACCTCGTTTTGCAATTCAAACATATGCACAAATTGATTTTCATTTTTGGTAGAGTGAGTCCAATATTTATTAAGAGGATGACATGCTACAAATTCAATGTAACCTTTTATTAGAGACTTTAATTCTAAAAGAAAAATTTTACATTTAGCTGCTTGCAAAACAAGGCAATCTAGGTAGGAGCTATTGTATAGTGTACACTAACTAATAAAGTGAGCCAATTGATACGTGATATGTAAATTACTCTTTTAACCAGTTTGTATTTTTTAATTTAAAATTATTTAACTAAAAGATGGGGGTATTTTAGAGAGTTTAAGAATTTGTGTGAGAATATTTTTGTACACAAAATGTTGAAATCCAAACAGGGAATCCTATTATTAGTAGTATTAGACTCGTCACACGCGCTTTGCACATGCAATAATGCTCTTTTTTATTTTATTTTATTTTTTTGTTTAGTGTTATAATGTTTAAAAGTGGTATATAAATAACCGTTTGTATTTTTTTTTTTAAGAAAGTAGTAAGGTAACGTGGAATAATATTTAAAAATGAGATAAATATATATAGTGTCCTAAGTTTTAAATTGAATGGAGAAGATAAAAGAAAAAACCTAAAATTGAGGAACAGTAAATTACTCTTTTAACTAGTTTGTGTTTATTAATTTAAAATTATTTAACTAAAAGAAAATGGTATTTTAGATAGTTTAAGAATTTGTGTGATGGTATTTTAATACGCAAAATATTGAAACTCAAACAGAATATTCTATTAGTAATAGTGTGTGTGTACGTATTGGACTCATCACATGCGCTTTATGCATGCAATAATGCTTTTTTTTTTATTTATTTTTTTTGGTTTAGTGTTATAATGTTTAAAAATGATATATAAATAATTGTGTGTATTTTTTTTTTTTTTTAAAGAAAGAGGTAAGATCAATTTGAGATTTAATTAAGGGTTCATTTGGTTGGAGGGGTGGAAAAGTGGAATGATAAAAAAGATTTTAATTTCTCTTATTTTTTGTTTGGTTGGGAGTGGAAAAGTGGAGAGATGGAAAAAGTGAGTTTGTATAAATTTACTCATGCACCATTATTAAAAAATGATGGCCAATTAAAACAAAAAAAGTGACAAAAAAAAAAAGGCAATCACCCAATTTATTAAAAAAAAAATCATGTCTAGTTAAACAAAAAAAAAACAACTATCACACCCACAGCCTAGGAAAAGAAATAAAAAATGGCAACGTCCAGGAAAGAAAAGAAAAAAAAAGAAAGAGGCAACGTGCCCACCCATAGCCCAGGAAATCAAAAAATGAAAAAAAGAAAAAGAAAAAAAAAAGCAACGTCTAGGAAAGAAAAAAAAGAAAAGAAAGGAAAAAAGAAAAGAAAAGAAAGAGGCAACGTGCCCAGCACAAAAAAAAAAATAATAATAATAAAAGGAAGGAATTGGATATGGGCATTTTTGTTTATTAAGCAGCCTCATTTTCTCCCTTCAGTTTTCTCTCCATTTTGAAGAGAAAAATTTTTGGTGGGCGAGGGAGAAAACATTTAGGCCCCACCATTTATTTTCCTTCCTTCCTACCCAACCAAACACACTTTAAAAAAGTTTTCCTTCTTATTTTCTCTTCAAAGTTTTTCATTCACCCCATTTCACCTCCAAACAAACACACCCTAAAAGGAAGATGATATACATTAGTGTGGATGGATGAAGATTTATGATAACAGTATATAATTTGGATAACAGAAATTTTGAAATGTTTTAAATTGTTTTTAAAAAAAAAAAAACATAGAAATTTCGGGATAATAATGAGTAGTTTTTACGTGAGGTAGTGGCTTTTTTTTTTTTTTTTTTTTTTGAAGAAGTAATTTTATATTTTTTTTTATAAAGATAATTGAAGTATTTGAATACAAATAAATAAAAAATATAGATAGGAATCAAACATTTGAATGCAAATGGGTGGTGAGAATAACGATTTTTTTCCCCTTTTGTATGTGAGATTGTATTACTCTTTTAACATTTTTTGGAAGAAGTAATTTTGTATTTTTTTTAAATAAAGATAATTGAAGTATTTGAATTCAGATAGATAATAAATACAGATAGGAATCAGACATTTGAATATAAATAGGTGGTAAGAATAACAGTTTTTTTTTTTTTTTTTTTTTCCTTTTGTACGTGAGATAGTATTACTGTTTTAACCTTTTTTGTAGGAAAAAAATAAATTAAAGGGTATGTTATTTCAGAATTTGCATGAGGGTATTTTGGTACGCCAAAATTTGAACGAAATAGAGAAATTATCTTATTAATGATATGTGTGTGTGTATATATATATGAGCAAGGATTTGCTACAAAAAGGTTGTAGCACTTCCTACATGACAGTATATGTGTCAAAAAATTAGAGTGACACCTGTCAGTTAGCAATTTAATGAATAACGTTTGTTAACCTCTTAACTTATTTCTCTCACATGAAGACAAACTCTTTCTCTCTCTTCAAGACCCTATAAATGTACTCCTTTCTCTCTCTTCTTCCTCCTTCTCAAATACCCAACCCCAAAAACCAAATCAAAATAAAAATTTCTCTCTATCTCTTCAAAAATAATTGATTGTTTATGATGATTAATCCCAATGAATGGAGTAAAGGGTCACATTTCATAAGATGCTACCTAAAACCCAAAGCCTCCATGGCCGAAACACAGGTAATCGAAGCTCCATGGCTCCACCACAAACCAGCATGGCCGAACCTTCAAGAGCTCACCCACCACCAGTGGTGGTCTTCTCCTCTTCCTCTGTTTTTATTTTCGGTCTATTTTTCTGTGTATGGCTGAAAAAGCTCTACATTTGTTTGGTTGGTTGTGGGTTTGAGAATTTGGTATTTTATTTGAGGATTTGAAAAATGGAGGTTCTTGTTTTGGGCATGGATTTTTTTTCAAAATTAATCTATCTGTGGGTTTTGGGTAGGCCGAAAAAAAAAAGGGTTTTGATTTGGGTTTGTCGGCTATGATTTGTATGTATGTGAATCTAAGCATGTGTGTACAATTATTTTTGAAGAGAGAGAGAGAAATTTGTATTTTGATTTGGTTTTGTGGGGGCTGGGTATCTGAGAAGTGAGAAGAACGAAGGAGGAGGAGGAAGGAGTGAGAGAGAGATATTTGTTGTTGCTGAGGAAGGAGAGAGGAGTGCGTTGATGAGGTTTTGAAGAAAAAGAGATTTGATGGTAAGAGTTAACGGACGTTATTCATTAAATTGGTAATTGACAGGTGTCACTCTAATTTTTTGACACGTATACCATTATGCAGGAAGTGCTGCAACCTTGTTTGCAGCAAATCCTTGCTCTCTCTCTATATATAAAATAACTAAAGCACTAATTATATTAATTGCTCCGTTTGTTTCGATGGAAAACCTTGTGTAAAGATAGTTTTCCGTGATTTCCATTGTTTGGTAGAATAAAAAAATATAAGTCAAAGGAAAACTATCTTTGGTCAACATAAAAAATATGACTTATTTTTAGAGATTGTTTTCCATTAAATTTTATTGGAAAACAACTCTATCTCACAATAAGCTAAATAAGAGAAGTTAGGAGATTATTTTTCAACTTTTTTAAAGTTGCTACCAAACATTAGAAAATAAGATAATTTTATAGAAAATACTTATTGAAAAATGACTCATTTTCTAAAAAACATCATTGTTGAAACAAACAGATGCTCAACTTATAATTCTAGCTTTAGCTTACAAATATTTAACTTTAGTTTTTAGCAGGTTCTCAAAACTCTTTAGAAAACTTATCAATTGCTGAGCATTTTAAGAGCAGTTGCATCTGTCGATGCAAAATAGAAAAAGTGGTAAGTTTTACGCAAATGGGTTCATTGGATTAAGACCAAGTGCTCTCAGATCATCCGAGGTTACTAGGTTCTTTCTACAATCGAGGAATCAACGGTTCAGATCACGCCATGTCACGTCTTGTAGGACCCATTTGCTGGTGTGGACGGTGGTTTCTGCACCATTTTTGACGGAGAGCTGTGTGGGGGAAATATTTTGGGTCGAAAAGATTGGAGAAGGGAATGCGTTTTTGTCTCTTTCTTTGCTCTTCTTTATTTTGGGACATTTTCATGATATTGATAGAAGAAGCAGAAGGGAAGAAGAAGAAGAAAAATCTGCAAAGAAGAAGCAGCAACAGTGGCGTAGAGAGAAAGAGCCTTTTCGGATCTGATGAGAAAGGAGAGAGGATCATTAAATGAAAATAATAATAAAAAAAGAAAGAAAATGATTATTTATAATAGATAATTTGATGTGGGTGTTTTGTAAAAGTAGCTGTGTAAAATAGAAAAAATAGGTTTTTTTTTTTTTTAAATAGATAAGAATTTTTGCACCTACTAGTGCGATTACTCTAAGGTAGTATTATACCACATATTCCATGGTGTTTTTGCAAAATAGAAACCAGATTAGGTACAAAGATATGTTAATTAATTTTTATTTTATAATATGTAGTAGTTATATAAATGATATGATAGTTTTTATAATAAGGAAAATGCTAACAAGTGCCCTTAGGGCACTGATTAAGAATCCAGTTAAATAAAGTTTTTATGGAAAAAGAAAAAAAAAACAATTAATATTTTGACAGCTTTTTTCATTTCCCATAAAAATGATGTCAAAACTTTCCTAAAATGAATTGTTAATAAATGCCCTAAGAACACTCGTTAGCATGACCCTTATAATAAATATGTTATTTAATAAACATAATATATCTTCATGAACTAAGTGGGTAGGTGAGAAATCTAGAAAAATTAAACAAACAAGATATAAATTATAGTATACATAATAAGATAAAAATATAAATGGTGTAGATGAAAGACTTAAAAACGAAGTTGTTGAGGCTGAAATGATGAGGGATAGAATTATGTTGGTAAACTTGTCCTAATGTTAAAACGGTCTGGTGCATTGTTCTAAGTTTTAATGGAAATAATTAATAATGACCTTACATAAATACCCTTACGTATTTTCCAAATATGACACCCATTGCCTACCCACGTCCAAATATGACACCCATTGCGCCTGACATCAATTTTTTTTTTTTTTTCTAACTATTTTTTGTTAAAAGTGAGTTAAAGTATACTTATACTTTAAAATAAATAAAAAATTATGGTTTTAAAAAGCGCTAAGTAAGAAAAAAAAAATTAAAAGCTAAAAGTAAAACTGTACACAAATAAACACAGATACACTGAATGAAAACTTTGGTCTTTTTGAACCGTAGCTATTAATTGAGGTCAAGTAATAAGAAAATACATCATGACTTTTGAGTAAAATATATGGTGTGTTTTTATGTTAGAACTTAGGAGTTAGGACCTTATTATCTCTCTCTTGTGTGTATTTTTCTGTTTCTCAAAAAAATAAAAAGTAATAATAATATACAGAACACGTTTATCATGTTTTCTTTTGTCATTTAGCTTTAAACAGTAGCTATCAATAGAGGTCAAAGTAGTAAGAAAATACAAAACATGTTTATCATGCTTTCTTTCGCTTCTTGCGGCTAAGAAGCTGATTGGCTCTGCGCTCGCTGACAATTGACTCAAAAATACGAGATAGCCACATTCCTTTTTTTTTATAAGAAAGATAGCCACATTCTTTAATTAGCTTGATTACAAGAATAATTAGAGAGCTAAGAGTAAGAGCAAATCCCCATCCAATTTTTCATTTTCAATTATCAGAGAGAGAAGTTGAGGAGAAATGGAGATAATTTCGGTAGACAAAATGATGTGGACTACTATTTAATATATGTGTTATTTCTAAAACTAACCAATAGCTTAAAAAACGTGTATCTTTTATGGAGTTCAAGTTATATTTGAGGTATAAGATGTAATTTAACCTCTCACCCTCTTTAAACTAAGTAAATTTGTGCCTTTTTTCTTTCTTTCTTTCTTTTTTTTTTTTTTTTTTTTTTTTTTCCCACTCAACTATTCTTTATAACTCTCTGATTAATTGGGTAAATTTTTTCTTGTTGGTAAATTGAAATACTAAAATGTAACATTATTTTGTTTAATCTTTTTTACAAGTTTGAAATTAGATTTGTGTAAATATGAGCTTTATAATTTTTTTTTTCCAAAAATTAGATAAGCATTTTGTTTTTTGTTTTTTAATGGTTATTTTGCTTTTGCTCTTTGATGAGATTGAAATTAGATATGTGTGAATTTAAGATTTATAACTTCAAAATTTTTTATCCTCAATAATTAGATTTGTATTTTTGGAGTAAATTTTTTATGGAAATATCAAATATGTTTGAAACAACGACCCACCCAATGGTCGAAAATGAATGGTTTTTTCCAATCTATTGGGTGGTAGCGGGTGGGAGAGTTTTCCATCCAATAGCATCGCATCAAGTGACGAGTTGACCTCAAATCCAATTTGATTTAATTGTGAGCTTCCCGAACATTATCAGTATAGTTCACCAACTACTCTAAAGGTTAAAGCTCTTTTTAGTTAAACTCTTTATCACACTCTACAACTAAAAATTTACAATTTATTACAACCATACTTCCTACAATAATAGCTAATAGACTTAAAAGTGGGGGTGACAAAATTGGACATGACCCGCGAACTCGACACGACACGACATGAAATTAGCAGATTATGGGTTGAGACTTAATGGGTTCGTATCATATTCGGGTTGACATGGCTAACCCGTTTAATAAACGGGTTGGGTTAGTGTTGAACATATAGAACCCGTTTGACCCATCTGACCTGTTTAATTAAATGACATTTTACCAATATACTCTTCAAACTCTAGGTATATAAACTTATTAGTTGTTGTGATTTATTTTCTTTGACATATTGTGATTGATTATTTGTACTATTGTGATATGTTTTAGTTTTGAATAATTATTTGTGATGCAATTATTTGTTAGTTCTGAATTTTATATTAAAAATATTTATTTGTTTGTTTTTACATAATTTTTTTTTCATTTTGATAAAATTTGATAAACAGGTTGACACAACTGACCCGTTTAATAAATGGGTCGTGTTAGGGTTGAGGAATCATGACCTGTTTAATAAACATGTTGGGTTAGTGTTGACCTATATCATCGAATACTCATGAGTTGACATGACACGAACCCGACACGCGAATACGAATTACCAACCCTACTTAAAAGTGACTCAATGAAACCAACTTATTTTTAATTAGAAAAACATAAATGTGCTAATTTATGAACATTGCTAGATAATAAATGATGTACAAATACACAAGATGGAGGAGGTGCAATGCCACATTATCAATTTGGAATCCCTTTCCATATATACATAAATCCCTTGAGATTAAATATTTTTCTCCCTTTTTCTTTTTCCAGAAAAATCACCTTAGATCAAACCCTGGCTCCTATGTGCATATGTAATGACACAAGAAGTAAAAGTACCCAAAAAAAGAAAGAAAAAAAAAAGAGTGAAGTAAGGAGAGCACAACTCAACACATGTTAGTTTAATTATTTATTTTCAGCAAGAAAATTAAAGACATTGATTTATGGAAATTGTAAATAGTGTTATAAATAATTACCAACTTACAGTTGGGTCTTTTATGCTTTCTTACTTAACCCTAGCTAGCCAAGATGATCTGCTGTAAACATTCCCCACTTAAGATCGCTAAAGTATCTCCTTTTTGGGAAACTATTCCTCTTTTGTGTGTAACTATAGGATTAACATGCTTTTAGTATAGGAACCAGAAAGAAAAATCTTTTTGAACAGTCATTTTTTATAGTACAAAACTCTGTATGCATATAAGGATGTATCAGATCTGTTGGACAATTAGGACATTGGGGGTTGTCAGGTATGGAAACAAATCAAACTTGCACTTACCAAAATTATAAGCTTCAAATCAAGCCACCGTGGTAGAAAGTAGAAACTCATTGAAGCCATATTGTTGGTTTCTCTTTATTGCTAACTTAAATGAAAGCCTTAGTGGGTTCATCTATAATTTCTTTTTTTTTCCTTGGGTAAAATACAAATATCACCATTGTGGTACTGGTATATTTTTAAAACATGGAGTTATCATGTGGTTTATTTTATGATACTTATCCCACTTGTACCCTTTTTTAGAGGCATTTCTGCTAACTTTAATGGAAATTGCTGATGTGCAACAATGCAAGTGCAAACATCACATATTAATAATTAAAGAAAAATATAGCTTCACCCTCACTTTTTAAAAAAAAAAAAAAATTATATCTCTAACTTTCTCATTCAATCCTCATTTGGGTTTGTCTCTATTCACAAGGTGTATGCTTTAAAGTAGAACACTTTTTTTATTTAATTCTTTCCCAATTGCTGTTATTGACACTTACTGCATCATCAAATTTTGTTAAAGGTTTTTTTTTTTTTTTTTTTTTTTTTTTTTTTTTTTTTTTTTTAAGTCCCTCATAAAGCAAATTACAGGAGAGGTAAGTGTTACAAAAGCATCTATAATACACCTTTTTTTTTTTACATGTCATTTTTCCGCCTTTAGAACCTTTTTTTCTTTTGCTTTTTACCTAACTCGAAAGCTTGAAAATTTTGTGAACAGAGGGGGTTATGCAAGTCTATTTTGTGAGATATGACTCAACCTTAAATTCTTTTGAGTCATGAAACATTGCTTTTTACTCTTGCCGATGGTCCCTAAATCTTCCATGACTATTAATTACTTTGCAGCTGTATATCAGTTATTTGGTGTTGCATTTCCGAGGACAACACAAAGCATTATTTTCCTTGAGGCAAGATACTGCTTTTGACACTTTTTTTTTGTTTTTTGTTTGGGTAAGTGCTTTTGGCACAAATGTTACAACTTGCATTAGAAAGTGCTTAACACAAGGTATGGACTAAGAGCGTTTTAGTGATGCAAAAATTGGAGCTCATTTTAACAATCAATCAAAATATGGGAATAAATGATCTCCCCCACCCAGCCAAATTATTGTGGTAATGGAAAAGGAAAAGGGGAAAAGAAAAAAGAAAAGAAAAAGAAAAGCATATAGTAAAACATACCGTTTTTAAAGTACTATGCTTTAAAAATTATATGGCATTTTATATTTGTTGTGTGCGGTATAACTTATTTCTTAATCTCTTAAAAGTTATTGTGGTTTTTTAGTGGAGTTTCTTAATCTCTCCTTTGAGTTTATGCATGTTTATTTGTTTCTAAAACAACAAAAAAGGATCTGACGAGGTTTCCATATCTATGAAATATATGAAAATAAACATTGTCTTTACCACACGATTTCAAGCCAAAATAGTGTATTTGTCGAAAGAAATCGTAAGTTGAAGACAAGATTCCAAGGTAGAAATGATGTGTCCTAAGTGGGAAACTTATTCGAATGCATTTCAGCTGGGTGTCCTAAACTCACAGCAAGTCTATCTATTTCCTCAAATACGATTGAAGCTCTTTGGTTTTTTGACAGTGTCTACTAAGGCTTGGGGCCCCAGTGGCATACCAATTATTTCATCAAAGACTTTGTAATAAGGTATCCTCAACTATTGTCTGAAGCATCTGTTTCAATTCAAGTATACTTGTAATTTGAAAAAGTAAGAATAACTTGTTTAGTTTTTTGCTGAAATTTTTGTATTATTAAAAGTACACTAAAGTATACTTATATTTTAAAAAATTGAGAAAAAATAAAGTTTTAAAAAGCTGACTTATAATCTATTCCCAAACATACTAAGTTTACCTCATTTTTTAGGAAAAAAAACTTCCCTCCCCCCTTTTTTGAAGGCCTTGAGGGAGAGCCTTAAATCAGATCTTTATTAATTTAAATATATATAAATGTCTCCCACTTGAGACCTATATTAACCTATATAAATGTTTCTAACAAGATCATTTCTAAGATTCTAATTAATAGGTTGTCGATGGAGCCTAATTACCCCTTTTTAGAATACTTTTGTTCAAGGTGGAATGATAACTAATAATGTTATTCTTGCTCATGAGCTATTTAAGTTCTTGACAAAGAAAAAGAAAAGAGATAAATGGGGCTTTGAAATCTCAAATTAGATATGAGAAAAATCCTACGATAGAGTTAACTAGAATTTCTTCGACGTAATGTTGCTTTACTATGTAAATGACTTAGAGATCAAAAAATCCGTATCTAATCTCATTACCTACACCAGTTATATAAAAAGTTCATGGACAGCCTTTTCATTTGATACCTGATATCAAAATAAATTTTAGAACTTAATTACATGAGCTGTAAAAAAGATAGGCTCCATGTATTAAAACGTTAGACCAAAGGACAGAAATGTATGGCCATAAAGTTATAAACCGTCTAAGCATTTTATGCTGCATTGAATTGAACAGTAATGGGACACGAGAAAATCTGTCAAAAGACCATTTTTACATTAATACGGAATTAATAGTCCTGTGAAAATGAAAAAAATAGTGATAGATGAATAGTGATTATAGTAAATTTTTTTTTTTGAGAAATAATTATAACATACTGCTAACCTCGCAACTCGAACCGTTTCCCCTTTAAACCCTTAAACACTTTATGCATGCGGAGGTGCCAATTTAGCTACAAGGCCCTCAGCATAATCATTCTCTCTTTAAAAAAAAAATGACATGTGTCATAGTACATAGAAGTGATTATAGTAGTATTTTTTTTCCTTTTAAAAAAATGAAATTTCAGTTAACTTTAGTGCAAAAGACCACCTTGTATCCCCTGATATTACATTAAAACTAACACTCAATGTTGAAAGGAGCTTTAAATATAGACAATAGAGTTTATGGTAAAGTGTAGTGCATCATGTTGGCCTCAAAGAATTAATTTTGTAATAGAAAATTAATAGAGTCGGTAAACCAAAAAAAAAAAAAAAAATTGTGACGTGGCCAAAAATGTGACTCAACAGGAGCGTAGTAACAATAATTGCTACACTTATACTTTTATATATATATATATGAACTTCTGGTCTTAGGTTTCACAGGAAAACTTCTGTCATAGTGGAACCATTACCTAACAAAAGAATCAAAGGAAGAGATCAAAAGTGCAGTCTAGAAAGATGAGGATGGACGTCCAATCTTTGATGAAACCATAGGTCGAGGTGTCCCAGATGGAGTAAACACCTTAATCTATTCCATTACAAGACATTTCATAGGAACCCCTAGCAACATTACAACCAAGATACATGACTAGTTAAGTAACCTTAGGTGTCCTACCCTTAGTGACTACAGGTGATACGAAGATGTCTTTACCACTAGAGTCATGCACAGAAGCGATTGTAATATATATATAGATTTGATGTTTTGTTGTTTTGTGCGGTTGTTATCTAAAAATGTGGTTCAAAAGCATTTAAAAGACTTCGTTGTTGTGGACCTTGATTTGTTGACACCTTCTCTTTCTGTCTGATGTTATTGGCCCATCAATATTTTAGTCATTAATGCTATGGAGCTACTCTGTCCCTGCTTGTGTTGACAGATCGCCATCCTCCAGTTCTTACTACTAATTAGATCAAAGCAATGCGATGGAGGTAGAAAAATATCAACCCCATCCCCTACACTCTCTCACACAATAAATGGCTACAAACAAAAAGAAAATACAATCTGGCTTTAGAAACCAAAACCTCCTAGACAGGAAACTTATGTGCATGCTCACTTGTTAACATTTAGGCTGCGTTTGTTTCAACTGAAAACGATTTCAGGAAATCTTTTTACACCACACTCCGTGTTTGGTACATACTGAAAATTGGGTCAACTGAAATTGATTTTCTGCGTTGACTGTAAAATAAGGCCTCTCTGGTGTAAAACCATTTCAGGTCTTATTTTACCTTCAAATGAATTACACCCTAGGAAAATAGAAGAGAGAGAGAAACAGCTAGAGGAGATCGCACAACCAAGCACCGGCTCGTCGCACCCCAGCACTGACTCGTCGCACCCCAGCAGCGGCGAGATCGCACCCACTCAACCTCACCGTTGTTGACACCCTATTTTGCAACCCGTATTTAACCTCACATGGAGGGTAAAAGGGTAATTTCACCTTGAAAATATGCATCTTGATTCTGGCCATTAGATCCTTAATCTCATTTCACCAAAATGATCTTGATATTGTAACGGTCAAATCGACTGGTCATAAGCCCTAATCGAACCACCAGATTGAAAGTTATCATCAAATCAAGTTTTAATGGCTGAGATATACTATCACAAATTGAGTCCGACTATATGTGATTATGAACAATTGATTTCAATTGGTTATAAGTATAATCAATTTGAGATCGATGATGTGTCATAATTTGATTGGTTAGGACTATATTTTATGGTAGGGTTGCACACACCTAATTTACTAGATAGTTAAACATTAACTATTCAATGAGTAATTTGTGTAATTATTTTTTAATTAGAGTAAATTTGGAACCAATTAAGTCTGAAATGGGAGTGATTGGAGCCATTTAATGCTAATTGGGAGCTAATTTGGGACCTATTAATGTTAATTGTGCTGAAACCATTTTCTAACAAATGACCTATGCTCACCATTTCATCGATATCTCTCAGAATATTTTGAATCTGTGAATGAGGTTAATTTTACCAGAAACTAGACATTCGGGGCTTCAATTTGAGCACAAGAATGAGACAATTCCGATCAGAATTGAGGCAGATATGATTTTTCAAAGTTAGCTCTACAGGCTGTTACAGCAGCTACGGGAAAACTGAACTTTGCTTGCTCCTCACTCTCATCAATCTCCACATTTAATGCACCAAATTTCCCCAAAGGCTAAAATGATGTCTAGGTTCATGATTCTTTGTCAACCTTCATTAAATGGCATTCCATTCATATTTCCTCCACCACTACTATATAAACCCCTCATCTCCTTCATTTCAAGGCACACAAAAACCAGAAACCCCCTCTCTTCTCCTCTCTTGAGTTCTAGGAAGTTGAGTAGTCTTGTCATATCTTGGTCTTCTTGAGACTCAAGGCATTGAGTGAGACTCACTCTTCCTCTCCTAACTCTTCTCTTCCTCTCCTAACTCTTCTTTTCCTCCACCCTTAGGACCTCCCTCAAGATTCTCCTCCTTCACCATATTGATCTTGTATGAAGGTATAATTTCTTTCCTTAATTGTTTTTTGTGTTGCCATGATAAGAGTTTAAGATTAAAGCATGATAATAGTCATTTAAATTCCTTTGAATATGTTTGAATGTTCTTAATTGTTCTTATATGTTCTTCACATGTTCTTGATTGTTCATCACATATTCATGCATAACACTAGTTTCAATCTTAAATCCACATCAAAAACATGAAAAATATGTTTGTTTAATAATTCTTTCAAGTTCTTGAATCTAGGATATCACCATACACACACATTCACTAGAGTTTATTTTTCAATCCAAATGTCATGCTTAATAAATTGAATTAGAGTTCATCACATGCACACACATTAAATTCAACATGCAAATTGATTGACATATTGGATGATATGATATGAATGTTGGCCACCATAGTCTAGAAGACCGGTTTCACCGGGCAAGGTGGGTGCCTAACACCTTCCCACCTTGTAACGTAGCCTCCGAGCTTAGATCAATGGTTAGTAGATTAAATGCTTATCCGTGTAATTTTCGATTTTTAGATTGTAACTAGGAAACAAAGCCATGTACTTTATCTTAGATTGTATCTAGGACCAAAGTCATGTAATTTTCCTATGATCAATGTAAATTTGATTATAAATTAATAAAATGAGGAACTTTTCAATTTTGGTTTTCTTATTTATTCCAATAATTAAATAAGTGGCGACTCCATTGTAAAACCTTTAATCTAAAGGGAAAAATATAACTAGTTGAATCTTCATTTTGAGAGGCAATAACACGACTCCACCCATTCACGTGGGTTTGGCCCAACACATCCTATAAAAACGGGCTGGGGGCGCGGTCTCTCACAACCGCCATGCTCGACCGCTGCATGTCTCCAATCCACCACCGCCATCACCACCCCCGCCATCATCCAAGCTACCCTCCTTCATGAGCTCCGATCCACATCCAAGCTACCCTCCTTCATGAGCTCCGATCCACATCCAAGCTACCCATCTACCTACATAACCCAATCCCCATTTCGGCAAACCCACACCCACCCGATCTAGTTGCCACCGTCCTCTGTCGGTACCGATCTCTCTCTTTCCCGATCTGGCCATCGCTGTCCTCCGTTGGTACCGAGATCGCACTTTCCCAATCTATCTCTCACTCTTTCTTCCTCCTCTCACCGAGTATATTATGTATATATTGTGAATAAATGGTTTTATTTTGACTTTTGGTTGTGTTAAGTGTGTATTTTGAAATTTTCTGTTATAAAATTTGTTTGGAAGCTAAGAAAATGTGAAGCATTTGTAGGAAAATAGCATTTTCAGAATGTTACCAAACACCGAAAATCGTTTTCTGGACTATTTTCCATTGCAGAACCAAACACCCGGATTTCATTTTCCTTACAGGAATTCACTTTCCCCTACATTCATTTTACACTCGGAATTCGATTTACATTGAACCAAACGCAGCCATAATTACCAAAAAATTTAAAAAAAAGTAAAAGAAGAAAAAAGACCTTCATAAAATGGCATATGCTTCGAACAAGAGAAGGAGTGACACATATATAAGAATCTTGGAATAATAGGTGAAAATAACTAAATACCACGTTTTGGCAAAATTTGTGGCAAACTAGCACTGTTTCGGAAATATCTAGGAATCTATCACTTTTTTAGTACTCGAGTTTCACAAAATCGAGTTCTAAATAGTACTCAAGTTCAATGAACTCGAGTTCCTAGGTGAGTCGCTAGTGTGGCATTGCTACCTGGAATTTGAGGAATTAAAAAAAACAATGTGGTATTCGATAATCGATATTGCGGAAATTGAGTACTTCTTTATAGTACTCGAGCTTAACAAAGTCGAGTACCTTGTTTTTCTTTTCTTTTTTTCTACTTTTTGTTTCATACAAAACTTTTACTTATTTCATCTTCAATTGCTTGTGATCGTTGTGTCCACCATGTTGGGTGCATCATAACACCGTGGGTCCAGCCCACACTTGATAAAACACCTCATTAAAGAGGTGGTTGGACAAGCCACAAAAGTCAGCCTATTTTCTTCTTAGGTAGTGACTTAGGTGTGTTGGACACGCTAAGGAGAAAAAGAAGAAAAGAAAGGGGTTGATGCATTAAGGCTATTCGGCCTAAGGGAGAGCTGAAGGAAAAAGAAAGTGGCTAAAGCAAAGTCAAGGCAAGTGTTTTGCATTTATTGTGATTTGATGTCAAGAGTGTGAAAGGAAGAAAAGAAGGAAAAGATGAAGAAATAAAAGGGGAGGCCATTCGGCTAGTTAGCAAGAAGTGAAGTCCCAGAAAAAGTGAGGACTAAGTGCAATCATGTCATGGCTTCTAAGAGCATTCTCATCAGCTCTCTTATAAAAAATGTAATTTTAACATACTAAAAACCTACTTTATTATTTTAACACATCATTTTACAATACACCATTTATCAGATGTTCTATTCTTTCATTCAAAACATTAAAATAATATATACAACACATTAAAATAACATATTTGTAACACAAAACTCTCTCAATATACCAAACACAAACAGTGGTAGTGGCCACCACCCAACGACCAACAACCACCGCCATAACCAGTAGCCAACAACCAACAACCACCGCATCCTCCACGACCCAAAACACAACTCAAAACAAACCAAATAAATTCCAATCAAATACCCACAACAAATCCACAGCCACAACCACCACAAATCAGATTAAAAACAAAAACAAATAGGTAAGAAAGGTATAGAGATCCGGCAATGGTAGCTTTCTTTGTCGGCGGTGGTGGCTTTAGATCGATGATAGTGGCTAAGATCGGCTTCACGCCGTGGCTGAGATACGCATCAAACGAGCGGTGCTGCAGTTTCAAGCCGTGGCTGAGATGAAAGCAATTTTGAAAAAGCAAAAAATATATTTGAATAGTTTTGAGACCATAAAAATTCAAACTCGTTCATCATAAAATCCCAAATTTGAATTACATTTTTTTCCCTAGTTATGAGATAGAAATAAACAAATAAAAATAAGAATAATACAAATAACAAAACTTAGTTTGAGTTCATACCCTTTGGACATGAGCAACTAATGTTCACCTCTCATGTGCCTTAGTTTTGTTCACAAGCTCTAGAGTCACTCCTAGTCTCTTGCACTCATTTGATTGGGTTTTGCTAGATGGACTTGAGCCATGACCAAAAGAACGGGAAAAACACTCAAGAAAATATCTCATTGTAGGCCATACTGATCAATTTGTGGAGAGAGAACAATTGAAAATTTATAAAGAAAAAAAAAAAAAAAAAAAAAAAGAGAGGTGAGGAGGTGAGGAGTTTGCAATCTACTAGTGACTATCAAAATTCCATATAATAACAGCATCTAAAGAGTTTGGGGCCTTTGGGCTAATGTAGAGACACACAGTAGAGTTGGAAATAGAGTAACACCTGAATTTAAAGAGATGCTCAATAAATGTCAACTGGTAAATTAAAAAATTAAAAACTAAAAAAAGAAAATAAATGATGACATGATGTTGATGTGGCTTAATTGGAGCGTAACAATAATAAATGTTACGCTTCAGCTTTTAGATATATATAGATATAGATATAGACTAGTCGTAGACCCACGCGATGTGTGAGAATAGACAATTATATTTTAGTTATTATATAATATATAATTTGTTCTCTAAATTTTGTGGAAAATAAGTTGTTCTCCCAAAAATTTAAACAATTTCTCAAATTATTTTTCATTTATCTATCTCAAAAAATATATCATCATTTTATTATTTGGATTTGTTTGATTAATATTATTCATTTTTTAGGCAATCCATATTTTGATAAATTGTGTTATTATGTGTTATATTTTCCTAATTTGTTTTCCGGTACAACTAAACAGTTTGAGTTTCAAATATATTATTCAAAATTTTCATTCTCTTAAAAAGAGATTATTATATTTATAATTTTTCTTATCGTAGGAGTATTTTCGAATTATTGATTGGGTTTTGTTTATTAATATAGATACACGAGATTAGAACTACATATTTCTTAGACATTCCTAAGAGACTATACCATATTATGAATTTTATATTTAAAATAATATGTAAGAAAATAGTAGACTTTATGTCTAAAATTGAACACTTCACCTATCGAAATGAAAGAAAATAATTTGTATAACAACATAAAGAGAACGTGATCTAATGATATTTTTTTTAAAAAAAAAAAACTACATACACTTTCATTTATTAAGATTTAATTGTCTTTAAATAGATCTTTGTGGTCCCCAAACCTGCTTGGGTTGTGGTACCGGGCGAAGAATTTAGGCCCCAATTTATTTATTTGTGGGCTTTCTAACAATCCTATAGGTAGAGATCCAAGCACCAATTAGATAGTCCAGGTTGTATCCTTCCAGAAAACCTTTTGACCTACAAACCTCACCCTCTTGCCGTTCTCCTTCCTCTCTTTTTACTCACACTCCCTTCCCTCTGTGTGTATTCCCTCTTTTCCCTGTGTTTTCCCTCTTTTCCCAGCGTATTCCCAGTGTTTTTCCAACCACCCTCTCTTGTCTGCCTTCTCACCCCTTATATAGTCTCTTATTAGTGGGGCACTCATCATTATCATTTCACCAATTCACATGCATTTCCACTTTCGATAGAATCCCAAAGAATCATCATGCCTTCTGAGGATTCTCTTGAAACTTGTTCCAAATGCCAAAAAGCGTTCGGTAGCGAGTTTCCCAAAGTTACTAACAACTCTTGGTAACTGACTTTAGTTTAACCAATTCTTCATCAATTTTCCACCATCTCATCAATCGGTGGTAGGCCGAGCGCTATAGGATTGCCCCGAACAATAATTTCTATGTCACAATACACTTGTTATTGAACTGAGCCCACTCCAACCGAGTTTGAGGTCCACTTCCCTCTTATGGGCTAGTTTTGGCTACTCAGGCCGATCTCTGGCCTTAGTTAAATGGATCGGTACTGACTTTCTGGGCCCGAGCCCCCCACAATCTTCATATAGCATTTTTGTTGCTACGCTCCTGTTGAGTTTTTTGATCCGCCACATCATTAGCTACATCATTATTCTTTTTATTATTTATTTTTTACTTTTAATTTTTTGAAAATATTAAATATATTGGCTTTACAAATTCATCTTAGGCAGTTTTAACTTTACATATTCATCTACTTTAATTTTAATGTTATAACAAAATAATAAATCAATGAAAAATTAAAACAAACATATTGTCTATACATATTCATCTTGGGCGGTTTTAATAGTTGATAGACACATTCAAATTCATAGCCAAGATTGTATTTTGATGTAAATTCAAAATCTCACTTCCAAAATAACTAAGTATTATGTCAAAAAAAAAAAAAAAATCAAACAAAAGCTATAAGAGGGAGAGAGGAGACTTGTGATGGAAAACTTAAAAAACCAAACATGCTACTAAATCACATTAACCCAAAATAGTAGTATAAAAAAAATACAATGATTCATCAACCTAAAGTAAAGTTGAAAAAAGAATACTATATATATATATATATATGGAGAGAGAGAGAGAGAGAGAGAGAGAGAGAGAGAATAATCACCCTTTTCGGAAGCGAAATAGAAAATAAAATGAGAAGAAGAAGTATCAAAATAAAAAATATATTCATAAGTCAAACACCAAATTATCCAAGTCATGCTATATAATAGAATAACATTATATTCTTGTAAACTATCTTTATATGCAATAGAATAACATTTAACAGTCATAGAAAAGAAAAAGGATAAAAACTTAGAAACACAACCAAATTGCATCAACCCAAAATAAAATTCTAAAGAACACATAAATTCATCAATCTAAAGTAGAGATACAAAAAATAAAAAATTCACAGAAACCTTTTTCATGTGAGAAAAGATATATATAATGGGAGAGAGAATGACATATTTATAGTAATAGAATGAAAATAAGAAAAGCCAAAATAAAAGAAAGAGGAAGGGATAGATGAAGAGTGACATGAAGGTTGAGAGTAGTGGAGAGATGAAAAGGTAAAAGAGAAATTATGGTTGGAAGTAGTGGAGAGAAATGAGAAATAGGTAGTTGACATGGTTGCTGATATGGCTCAATAGGAGCATTGCAACAATAAATACTATGCTTCAACTTTTAGATAGATATAGATATAGATTGGCTCCACGATTTCTTATGAACATGGACATCTCAAGTAATTCAATCTTGTGGCTTTTCATTAACATTTGCGGCATGCTTAATACATGCAAGTCGGATGGGAAGTGGTGTTTCTTGTGACCAGCAAGTAACTTGTAAGAACCTAACCTTTGAAGCAAGCACATACAATATGTAGGATCAAGAATGTACCTTTTATTATATTAAATTAAAGTACACAATTATAATATATGATGTAAATAATTAAAATTTTTATTTTGAATTTCTTAAAACTTTTTGTATAGAATTTTAGTTGGAATAACATTTTATATTTCTTGAAACTTAGTATTAGAGTTTTATCTCAAATAAACTATTTTAACAATTAATAAGATACTAGATATAGTAATATAGGGTTTTTTTTTGGAGTCTGTAATGAAGTTTCATATAAAATAAACTATTTCAATAATTAATGAGACACTTTATAAAAATTCATTATACAACATGTAATACAATATGTTAAGTCATTTGGAGCAACTATAACTTATCCAACTTCTATTTACTATATAATGTATAGTGTATAAAAATGACAATAGAAGTCTTATAAGACATGTGTAGTAGTGGTACACTCATCCTTAGGCCAAAGGCTTATAAGGCATGAGTGAGAGGCGTCTCTCCCTGATGTGGGATTGAGCAAATCCTTGAGGACTAAGACTCAACGCCATTTCCAAAGAGAACAATACCTGATTGGGGAAAGTTTCGTTCCTCCCACAAAGTCTATGACAAACCAATGTAAAATTAGCTTTTCTCAAATCTGCATTGAATCCCTTTACAAACTAATGGATGTAAACAAATAACGCGCCATTCTACTAAAATGTGGTGGAATGCTTGTATGCCTAATCTATGCAATGTAGGTGCTCTATTTAGCAATATAGGGTGCCCTTGCATAATTTCTTGAAGGCAAGACAATTATTTAAAAAGAACATTATATCGGTCTTTCTTTCGCAAATGTACGAAATGACCTCTTATGCCTCTATTTTGGAGTTTATACACCAAAAGGGAAAGCAATGGTTGTCAGTTATAATGTGGCCCCATAGAGTCAAATATGCGTTCAACAAAAACAACAAATTGTTTTCAAGAACTGATCTCAATTAGTTCGAGAAAATGATCAAAAATGTAAAATTAGCTAATTGCAAATAAACTTTTTCTAACAGTAACAATTAGTTAAGAGGAGGGATGTTTAACTAAGCATGAGAACTTGAAGGAGAAGTCAGGGGGTTTGAAATAAGGACAAAACTTATATACAGTATTTTAGGTGCTATTTCTTAAATTCATCTTTTAAAATTCAGTCATGTGGCTACTAAACTAAAAAATACACTTTCATCTCATGAGAAAAAATCCACATGGCTGAATTTTAAGAGAAGAACTAAAGAACAGCACCTAAGTACTGTACTTAAATCTTGCCCTTGAAATAATAAGCATCAAAGTGTGTTTCACTAATTATGATTTGTGTTAGAAAGATTAAGCATATACTAAACGTGATGATTTTAATGTCCTTTACTTTTTGTTTAAAATAATGATTTGAGGTGAACTCAAGGATAATATCCGCTTAGTGACTATTCCAACTCCAAGGTCAAGGTACCTATGTTACTGGTATGTGTTTTCCGTTACAAATTTTAAGGCCTAGTGACATCCAAGAAACTAGGAGCAAAGTGGTCGGGGTTGATTAGAAATTTTTTTGGTGAAAGGCCCAGCGACATCCAAGAAACTAACATCCTTGAAACAAAACAACAGAGACGTTATCATCCATAAAATTTCCTCATGTTAGGTCATTACTTTGTACGTACAATAGTTTTGGGCCTTTTGGCTATGCAACCAAGATAGAATTCTGACTCCACTTAAAAAAAAAAAAAAAAAAAAAACTCACAATCACAGATAGAATACCAACACAAATGGCCTACGTTAGTAGAGCATTACAGTCTGTACTTTTGTGGGATTCCAGGAAATATTTTCACACATATTCAAGAACTTGGATTTTATTAGCATTGTGTTTAGAGGATCAGAAACCTAAACACTACATTTTTCACAAATAGCACGAGAAAGATACATCGGGCTAGAGGGACTATATTCAATGTAGTGTCTCACCGCCAAAGCAGCTGCAAGAGTATAAACACAGCAAACAGAAAGTGGTCCAAGGATGCCTCAGCTAACAATTATACAGTCATTGACATTGAACCAATGAGCTTCCATAAGGCAATGCAGAGACTAATTTTGATTAGGGAACATTAAAAGTACTCAGAAATCCCTTGCTTCAATTGGAACAAAAATTTCATCCAAATAACCTGGACGACCATTGCTCCACTCTAATGCTTCCCACCAACGCCTCTCACCCTTTATCTTTTTCAAATCTTGACTAGATACTTCATCAATTAATGGATTCTTAAGATTTGGGCAATTATAAAAACTCAACCATTCTAACTTTGGTGCAATGTGTAAACCATTAGAGATGCTAACTAATCCAGGCACACAATGAAGTGAAATCTTCTTCAAATTTGGGAGAAAATAAGAGGTACCATGCTCAGCAGAGATTTCGCAGCTTACAATGCTTTTGATGGAGTGGCAGTATTCCACTTTAAGCTCTCCTAAATTGCATAGGTTATCAAGCAACCCTTGCGTGAAAATAGTGGTCAATTGGGGACATGTGCTCAATGTCAAGGACTTAAGAAGAAATAAAGAATTTTGCTGTACTGGCCCCTCCCATATGCTCCTTAAACTCTTCATATAATATATATACAGGTGTTCAAGTGATCTAAGAACAATTCTTTCAGCATCATATGATTCAGATACTGTTTCACTTATACCATCTTCCCCATAAGCATCTGCTGCATCTATAATCACTTGAAGCTCATTACATTCCCCCATGACACAGCATTTTAGTTGCTTCATATTTCTAGTGCCAAAATCAGATAGCTTCTTAATAGTCGCATGCCTGTCCAAGAAAAATGCAGTCACATGTTGGAGTAATTTCTTAATATCCCGATGGACACCCACACCGTTTATGTATTTCAAGCATCTCTCCCATCGTTCCAGCTCAAACTCAGCATCAGGAGGGACTCGAGACATAATGCGCTTGACATGGTGACCAACAGTAAATCTGAAATTAGGAAGTAATAGGCTATTCCACAGGAAGTGACTCAAAAGTTCCACCCTTGGAAAAAAGAATTTAAGAGTTTCCAACCTCTTTAAGGTACATACTTCATTAACAATATCTTCCACACATGCATCCCACCGCTCGTCATCTGGATTTACATCAATATTCAGCTCCTCTAACTGAGACAATGCAGAAATCACGCCACAAGGAACCACAGCATTTGATTGCATGGTTCTCCTACCATTACTCGTAAATCCATAAAATGAAACTTCCAAGCATGTCAGATTAGTTAAATTCTTAATCTCCTTAGGTAAATCCATAATATTTGCCCCTTCAAGATCAAGAACCTCAAGTTGCTTGAGATCTCCAACTTTTGGCGACAAAATCATGAGACGGTGACAATTATTTAGAAACAATCTTTTGAGGCTTACCAATCTGATGAGAGAATCAGGCAGAGACTTGATACCAGTCCTGGATAAGTTCAGGATTTGAAGGGCTGGCATGAAATTAAAAAATGGCTGAGGAATCATTCTTAATTTGTAGTTTCTTGGAAGGAACAGAGCTGACAGATTGGGGCACCTTGGATTCTCAGGTAAATCAGACAACTCATTGTCCATCAAGTAAATCTCTTTGGCATTCTTCCAATCCTCATCCTTTGGCGGCTTAGTTAATCCTAAACCACCCTGCATGAGAAATAATCCATGTTGCTCACTTGCTTCTGGTTCCATCTCACTAGATTTAAGGATCTTAACTGCTTCAACATCAAACACCACTCCTTGAGGTTTTAGAGTACTTGATGCTTGCAGTTGCATTTCCTCAACCTGTATACCCTCTGGTTGTCTTAATTGTGAAGAAGCTTTATTCCCAATTTCTTCAATTTCAAATTTCTTTTGTCCACTTGAATTAGTCATCTTAACTTCTTTAACATCAATCACCATACCATGAGGATCTGACGCTACTTCATCTTCAGTTTTTTCTTCTGCAAAAAAAAAAGCTTCCAAGTAAACTTACACTCCCATTTAGAAACGACCCCAAAAAATAGGTAAAAAAAAATATTCAAAAGATCTATATTGAACTAGCCTTTGAGCACGCGCTTGGCTCTTCTATTTTTTTGGAAAAAAGTTAATAATTTGCATCCATTATAATTTGGGATTAATATATTTTTCAATCACAAAAGAACCTAGGGGTGTGATGTGTTAAGCGTTTGTAGGTGAAATAATTTTTTAATCACATCCTCAGGTTTTTTTTGTGATTGGAAAATATAGTAATTCCAAATTATAATGGATGCAAAGTATTAACTTTTTCCCAAAAAAATAAAAGAGCATCTGAACACGCGTGTGGGCGCGTGCTTAGAGGCTAGTATTTACTTAAAAAGTTATTACTTGCATTTTTCTTTTAAATATTTGTGGTTAAATAATAAAGGACAAAACTTATGTACAGCACCTAAGTACTACATCTAAGTCTTGCCTAATAATAAATGTTCTACATCTAAGTCTTGCCTAATAATAAATCTTCTACATGTCACCAATTGAATTACATTCACAAAATGAAAGGGGGATTTTGATATTAGATGGTAATAGAAATCACAAAAAATTGATTTGTGTGTGTATTTTTTCCCATTTTCCCTGTAAGTTACAAAAATTATATTTTTATCCTCATGACAATTGGGTGGCATAGATTTCAGACGTAAAAAATTACTAAAAAAATTGCAAACAATCTGAATGCTTGTAGAGTAAAAAATAAAAATAAAACCTTGAATACATTAGTTAGCTCAGATTTACACGGTTTTGACTTTTGATAAAAGATGAAACTCACTCCTACTATGCTTGAAAACAAACAAAATCACTTTCCAACAACTCAATGGCCATGTTTCAGAATAATCAAACCTCAAGATCAAGATCTCCACAGATAGAGAGAGTGAAAAAGTAGTGAATTTTGATAATGTGGAACTGTACATAGATCATTGAGATCGGCCTATGAGAATGCCTCACCTCCATAATTCAACCACAAATCCAATCCAAAATTCAATCCTATCCTCATCTCTCTCTTCAATTCACATATCACCACAAACTTCATCGTCTAGAACCAAAATACATTTGTCTTCACCGTTTTCTTGAAAGAAAAATCACAGTGTTGGATTTTGACATAATTACATATAACCATATGTATTGGTCACCTATTCTATATATAAAACAAAAGATGAAGAAAAATTCAAGAAATTAAAGAATTAAAAAAATTCGTAACTTTAGTGTATATGAAGAGAATTACAATTTATTGACAATTTCATGTCAAGTATTTGGGGATCACAACCACAGAAATCACAACACATGATAATAATTCAAATGTCAATAACAAAAAGAAAGATTTGAGTAGTCTACCTTTTTTTAAATTCTAATTTGATCGTTGGCCTCCTTTGCAGTCCTATCTTGTCTTTCTCTTAATGTAGTGATTTTTTTTTATAAGTTTTTTTTTTTTTTTTGGGGGGGGGGGGGTGAGGATTGAGATGGATGGAATTCAGATAATATTGTAACTGCCAGATGATGATAGGAAACTGACTGGAGGTGTGAAACGTGTATAGAATCGTAGATGAAACTGTTTTTTAAAATTTAACTAAAACTTAGGAGTTTTTTCATTAGGTTTTTTGTTTTTAATTTTTAAAAAGAAGTTAAAAACAGTTTAAATAAATTGTAATATATATATATATATATATCTATTTTTTTGGATAAACTTGAGGATGTTTTTAAAAAAATAAAAATTGATTTGAAGATAACGTGAGGATGATTTTTTTATAAAGGAAAAAAAAAAACAACAAATGTATAGTTGCTTTGAAGAAGTGGGTTAGTAAGAGAGTGATCATATTTTGTAGGAAATGTTTTAGGTGAGAGTTAGAGATATCTTTTTACTGTGTTATCCTCAAGTTTTGCCCCTACTTAAACGTAGGTTGCAGGGGTATTTTGGAACAAAAAAAAAATCCGGTCCAAACCGGGAAACCCTTAAATAGTATTATAGATAAAGCACATGTGAGTATCATCCAGTATTCCTAAACTAATTGATTAAGTTTTTTGTCCATTTCAAAATTATAAAGAAATATGATAATAGAATTCAAAGATTTTTTTTTCCAAGGAAAGTACCAATCACCAAAGGACACATAAAATTCTAATTTTCAAAGAAAATAAACTCAATGCAGAGAAAAATACCAAGTGATGATAACTAACTGCACCGGGAACATGCTTAGCAGTTAATTCTTCACAAAGCCAGTTCCAACCCCAAAAATAGGCTAACTAAGGTCAATGTTTGGATTGTGCACAGGTCATTTCTAAGAGGGAGGGGAGAATATAGTTAACTGAACCAACCTTAGGAGGTTGGAAAAAATCCCAAACCGCCACCGAACCACCAGCTGGTTGTCATAATAACAAAAAATAGGTAATTTTTATAGAACAATTTTAACATTCTGTCATAAACAAGTGTTGGAAATGGCCTCAAATTTTTATTTTGGCTTGGTTACCTATTTGAGTTTTCTTGGTGTGTGAGAAAATTTTTTATTCCTAGTCAAAAAAGTAATTAGTACTGCTTGTCAAAGAAGTAATGTTGTATTTTTTGTCTACCAAAGGATAGATTTTGAAACTTCATATACCAAAGGCTAAAATAATGTTCTCAAAACAAACAAAAAATTTACAGAATAAAATGTTCACTTTTCTAATTGAGAAGGTAACAAAAATGACGACTTAAATACAGGCAGACAGCCATATGAAGGACAGATTAAGGACTTTGGGAGCCATTTTGGTTCAGGTAATGGGTTTTATGGACTATTCAGGCTCTAGACTTTGGTTACTGAGCTAGGAGCCATGGGAAAATTAAAAATGGGCTTGAACTATTTGGGTTTGGTTAAGTTTCAACTTGGACAAGTGTTTGGGCTTAAGGGGATTTTTTTGGGCTGGGTTTGGTAGTTTGGGCTTGAGATTCACTTGGACCAAGGCTTGGGTTTTTGCATCTATGCTGGGCTCGGGTTCTTGAGTGTGGTCATGAATCAGAGACATAAACGGTGGGCATGGGTTCTGTTGGTTTGAGGCAGTCTGGATTGGGACTTTCATGGTTTTAGCAACTAGTGGTGCACAGAGATGAAGATTTCAGCCTTGGAGGTTTGGGTTTAGGTGGCTTCCTGATTAATGGTAGTTTGTGGTATGATTTTTGCCGACAGTGATGGGTTGTGGTTGTCGGCGTGGATGGAGGTTGGCTGACGGTGCTTAGATGTTTTGGATTAGATGTGTCTTTGGTAGTGTGCATTGGATCGACGGATGGGTGATTGGCTGGCAACAGATTTCGATAGTAGAGGTGTAACAACAATTAAAATATTTACAAACATATCTAAAATTAATTTATAAGTAATAATAGATATAAAAGTAATACATTAATACCCATAAAATGATGTTAAAATGGTACATTTTCAAGGAGAAAGGTACTCACTCAATAAAATTAAAACATGATTCTCAATGAAATTAGGTAATGTTTTCCAGAGAAAATTAGGATATGCTTCCTAGGGGAGAATTAACATGTTTTCCAATAAAAAATAAGGCGCTCTTTTCAAGAAAGATTGAACATTTTACAAATAAAATTAAGGCACACATTGCAAGAAAACATTGTGCACATCTTTCCATAAAAAATACAGTATGCTTTCCAAGGGAAAATAGCATACTTCTTCCAATAAAATTTAGGGCATGATTTCTAATGAGAATTAGAACATGTTTTGCAATAAAAATTGTGAATACCTTTCAAGAAAAACTTATGGGGTCAGAATTGTGTATCAACACTACTTGAGTGTGGTATACCTTATTTTCATCTGTTCATATTGCTTCAAAAAATAAGCTGGGTAAAATGACAACTATACCTAAAAACAGTGTGTTTGAAATGTTGTACCTTGGCCAGCCTAAAAAATAAGCTAACCAATAAGCTATGACAAATAGAAGCAAGTGTTCATTTGGTATAACTTATTTTTATTGGCCTATTTTGCCTTAAAAATAAGCTAGGTAAAAGTACAAATGTGGCTAGAAATAAGTGAAACTTTGAAATGTTGTACATAAGCCAAATAAGCTAAGCATGTTTGATTCGCCATATTTCAATGTACAACTCAGCAAAGAAATTAAAATTTATGTGTGACACTTCTACCAATACAAAACAGTTCTGTATAAAAGCAAGGAGAAATACCTTGACTAAGGACTTGAGGTGTACTGTTTTCAAAAGACAACATCTTGCTTGAATATGTTTGTAGCATGGAAGGAACCTCTGGTGTATCTGTGAGCAATTTCAGCTGCCTATCAATACCCCCAGTTTTTGTAGGTCTAGTTAAAGAATGTCCAGTTTGTGTGACCTTGTTATCGTCGCATGCACTTTGCCATGTTGGATTTGCAGCTGACAATGGAACCCTATTCAATACAAGATTCATCTGCTGTCTCCCATTTATAGAGATTAAAACCACAAAACCAAATGATACATAACCTTGCTTCAAAGATTCGCTATGAATCTCAGAAAATTTACCATGAGGAAGATGAAACAATCATGCATCATTGGCTTATAGAATCAAATGATGAAAGGCTAAAAAAATGTTCCCAAAACAAACAAAAAATTTACAGAATAAGATGTTCACTTTTCTAATTGAGAATGTAACAAAAATGATGACTTAAATGCAGATAGACAGCCATATGAAGGACGGATTTAGTTAAGTTATATAACTAATGGCACAACATAAAAGTACAGAAATTTTCAGTGTCAAAATTACCACCATATATTGATGAAGACAGCCCAGGAGAATGGAACTGGATTGCCTCTGGCTGTGGCCTACGTCGCCGTGCATTGTGATCAGAGCGACGCCTACGACAGCTTCGCTTGTTATCATCAAACTCCGACAATTCATGGAACCTTAACATTCACAACCAAGTTATTGTCACATCAACAAATTCACTTAATAATAAGACAACCCCACAAAAATCATCTTGTACAAAAAAAATCTTACAATCAAGAAGTGTTGAAAATGCAAAAAAGACATTTAGTAATACAAATTACTAAGGAAATAGAGATCCATACTGATAATATTCCTTAAATTAGATCCAAAGAAAACTTGCCTGCTGCACAGTTGGCAAAACCGACCCTCCACACCAGCAACGATGACCTTTGGGCTTTTCGAGTGGCTTTCACAAATTCTATGCCTACGATGGTAGTCTTTCGATGACTTTAAGTCAATATTGCATCCTTCAACTTGGCAACGTGGGGTTTGCGTACTCTGATAAGATGCCCCAGACCTTTTTCCTGGATCAGCTGAGGATTTCGGAGTCACAGATGTTGGTAATGTCTTAGTGGTGTTTGCCACACACAAGTCCTCAAAATAAGTTCGTTTATCAAGCTTCAAACCAATTATTGGTTCACCAGAGCTGATAGATGCCCCCAAAGATGGAAATTTCCCAGCATTGTCCGCCCTGGTCGACTCATTCTTCTCGGTAAAATCTTTAGGAAAGCCATCGACAGTTCCACTTCTCTTAATTCCTTCCTTGGAAGAGGAATCAGCTGAAGCAGAGATGGAGCTCCTAGATGAAGAACCATGGCCCAAATCAAACCCTGAGAAACCACCACCACTTCCAGATGAATAAACAGATGTGTTGTCAACCCCTCCTTCAAGCTCATGATTTGATGGTTGTACCAATTCTGGAATATCAATTGTCTTTGAGCTGAACCCTGCCAATTTCTCCCAGTCCCACTCCGAGGTGGCTTTTGAGTTGCAGTCCATCACAAAAAAATTATTAAGAAAACACCTATAAAAAAGAAAATCGGTTTTAGATGCAATGTGCATATATAATTTTCCCAGCCAAGCACTGGTCAGCATGCAATGACTGCAACTAACATAATGCCAAAAGTGCAGCAAACAGTCACACTCTCGATAAGATGTGCTAACTGATGGAAAAGAGCAAGGACTAGAAACTCAAACAAGACAAGAGCCACATGTTACACAAGTAGTTGATAAATGTGTGACATATTTATCATGCTTTGACATATACAGCTCAAGTAAAGTCACGGTTACCTTCAACTCAAATCTCGGAATCGCAGTGTTTGTCCATTCCCTCTACTTGAGCATCAACATGTAAGGGTGGGTAGCAAATTTCTCTGTTTTTTCCTTTGAGAGAACAGATTAGAACCAGACTGCTCCCCAAGTCTAGAAGAGAACCAAGATTAATGCAAAGACCATATAATGGAGTAACGGAACAATAACGGTTGGCATCCCTTTAAATACATCACTTTCAGCCCATTTGTCCCGTTAGATTCTTAATCTCCCACCCTGCCAAACAAACAAGTGAACTTAAAACTGTCAGAGACCTCCATGTGGATTTTTTTCCTTCCCATTTCGGTCAAGACAAAATTGTCAAGTACATGTCATCAGCGTGGTCCTACCAGCTCATTACCCACAAATTCACCACTCATACACAACTCTCCTGACCACTCTGAGTGACATAATAGAATCCAACTCACACACCATTGAAAAAATTAGAACCACGACAGTAAAGGGTAGCATTTTCTAATATCTAAAGTAAAACTGTAACTGCCATTCCTATGAATCAATAATAGCAATGGTCTAAGCAGTCCTACTCAATTAGACCCAAGATTTAAACCCATACACCATAAAAAGTAGCATTTTTTTCCCCAAACTTTACTTAGTGCCATTAACATCCATTGTCTCAGAAAACCTCTTTACCACACATTCTTAAGAAAGCAGGAGTTACAGTTAGCCAGGAAATAACTTTTTTGTTTATACAAGGTTGATAATTTACAGCATCAGAAGATTGAGTGACTTTTTTCATATATTTGGCAATTGACAACCCCCCCCACCCCCCCAAAAAAATCCCCCCGGAGGAGGGAAAAAATAGAGAGAAGAAAAATGCCTCCAATAATTTCTGGCAAGAGAATAATGCAATACTGTAAAAAAGATCACTTTCTTCACCAATAAATACACTTAAAGCAGCAGTTGAGCAAGCATTCATGTTGAAAATGTTCATCTACTGACATCAACATTCATTCATCGTGTCACTTCTTTCTCAACAACAATTATTGCACATAATCGATCGCACTTTCATCTCAAATAAGTTTGACAGGTAGTTATCAATAAGATACCCCATTTTTTTTTTATTGGGTTTACACAGTCCGATAAAAATTGCATTTGTTTCAATAATCCCTATCAGTTTTGTCAGTGTATCCCAAGCTAAAGCATCTTTAACTGACCCCATTTATCTAAATCTGAATACATGCATAATTCAAGCACTTCTGCATGAAATCCACAAATCTCAATCTCCCATCATTACATGAGATAACAAAAATTGTGTACCAGTTACATGTGCTTAAGAAATCCCTAAACTTTTGTACCACCACAAAACAATGAGTAAAAAAAAATCCCGAACCATGGGTCTAAACTCTAAATTCTAACTCCCACCAGAAACAAAAACTCTAAAAACTTTTAGACTTTAAAATTTTCTGCCCCCACCAATAAAAATCGCAGGCTTCCAAACATTCATTATTATGCACTTAAAACATTGTCCCAACAACCCCCATAATCATATCTAACTCAGAAATGAGAAATCCTAGAAACCCATTTATTATCATTTGGTTATAATTGCCCGAGTCTGTACTAATAAAGTTATATATATATATATATATATATATATATATATATATATATATATATATGTGTGTGTGTGTGTGTGTGTGCGCGCGCGCACGGGGGTGTTCACAACTCTTTCAGCACCCCAACTATTCCACCTGGTGTGTGTAGTTTCCCATCCCACACGCTAGGTAATTAAGAGAGGAACCTAGGGGTGGCCCCAAGATGCTGGCTAGAAGTTTTGAATTCAAAAACCTCATGGATCTCATGAGCCCTTGGAACCACTAGACTAACAACTTGGGGTTTATATATGTGTACATGCATACCAACATACATTCATACATCACATAAAGATGACATATATATGGTGAACAATTCTGAAGCTTGGTATCAATATAGTGTACAACTGAGCAACTCTATTATATCCATTTATTGATTCACCTACACAAAAGTCAATCTTTAAGTTTCTTTTTACAGCAGTAGCACTCATCTGAGCTCTCCAAGGTATATACTATATACTTTTTCACTTTTTCACCCAAAAACCAAAAAAATCATTCAAAACCCAAAAATATAAAAGCTTTCCTTTTTTTTTTACCCAGTTCCCAATAAAACCCAGTTTCAAAAAAACAAAAATTTTCAAAATCTCAGTACACACCAAAAAAAAAAAAAAAGGACAGAAGAATCTATTCTCACAATCAAACCAAAACCCATTTCTAGAGAGAGAAAGTAAAGGTAGAAAAAAAAGGAAGGACATAAAATTGATGACTTACAGTACAGGTTCTGCTGGGAGAGAATAGTTCAGGCCATGTGGAGTGGACTGAGTCAAGGAGCGAGTGGAGTCAGAGTCTGAGTGAGAGACGAGTTGAGAAGGGCTTGGAAGAGGGATATGTACTAAAAGTGGAAAGTGGAGAAAGATGGGGCATAAAGAAGCGAAAGACAGCCACTGGTTTTTTACTATTTATAGTATTATTATATTCTTTATTTTTTGGGGTATTTCAGTATTTGTCCAGGCTCACCCACTGGGCAATTAATTTTTGTCTGGTCCATAAATTATGTCTGGACACGTGTCCCTCTCTTTGGCTCTCAGAGATATGCTGATGTTTACCATTTATGTCCCTAAGCTAAGCTTTTCTCTCTGTCTCTCTCTCAGCAGCTACCCTTCTCCATGGACGGTGGGTGACTTTCTGTTTTGGTGTGCTTTCCATTCTCTAAAGATGTGCCAGGTTGTAGAAAGTGACTTCACAGGAGAGTTCTGTGTTTGTGTTTGTGTTTTTATTTTTACTTTTACTTCTTTTTTTAGATAGATATAATAAATAAAATTTTAACTTCAATCATTGTTCTTATGGTGAAAATGGCACACCAAAAGAAAAAATGGCACACTATCACTGTTTAGCAAAAAAAAATTAGCAAATTATCACTTTTTATTCAAGTTTGCCATGAAAAACTCGAGTTTTTTTAAAAAATATACTCTTAAAAATTTTGAAAATTTTTCCATAGTACTTGAGTTCTATGAACTCGAGGACTATGAAAAACTCGATTTCTCTAAACTTGAGTACCCAAAAAGTGATAAATCCCTACATATCTCTGAAACAATGATAAATTGCAACATAATTTGTAAAAAAGTGCTATTGGGCTATTTTCACCTTGTTCTTATACTAAAATATTAATTGATTTTTGGAGCTTGATTCTGGAATCTTTTTCTTAACCGCATGAAATTTTACTAGTTGAGTTAACTGGAACTAACAAGTTATATGCATATTTGCATTTTGGAATTTAGATATTTTCTAAGGTAAACACAAATTCACTTTTTTTTTTTTTTTCTCTTCCAAATGATGAGATGAAAGATCAGGGGAATAGCCAGAAATTTTTGTTTGAGGGTCAACTTATGATACTAATTTATTAGTTTATACAAACTTTCATAAGCATGAACAAACACATACATCTATGCACACATAAAATTTAGTATCATTCATAGTGAATCCTTAAAATTTTCATTTTTAATATAAGTTACCAAATTGTCTATCAAAGTGAGTAAAAAAATTTCAATTAAACTAATGAAGTATTCAAAGACATGAATGATCCAAAACTTTAATAAACACAAGAACACATTTTACAGTAAAAAATGAATGTGAGGAAAAAAAAAATCTCTATAACTACTAGATCAATTGGACAATTTTTTTAAGAGCATCATTGAACTAGCTCAAATATTTGGAGGGGTCCTATTTTTGTAGGCTAATAATTAAAATGTTAAATATTTATTTGTAGTATTAAAATATTTTTAAAATTTTTAGGGAGGCATGGCCCCCCACTCATGCATGTAGCTCCGCCCCTGTGGAAGATGAGTAGTGCAATATCACATTTTTTGGAATTCCTGTCATTATTTTTTTCATAACTAATGATGTGGTATTTGTTGCTTTTTTTTTTTTTTTTTTTTTTTAAATTCAATAGTTAAGAGAGCAAATTAAGATTTGAATCATGAATGTCTCGTTTGAAATCAAATACCATAAAGTATTAGCTGAGTTACAAGACTCTTGACACTTTACATATATTGTAACATTCATTTTAGTTTCCTTTAAGAAATTTCTTTATATGTCTTTTATATGGTTAAAAATCATGATTAAACATGCTAACAATATTATCTTTTATAATATACATATTAATTATTAATTCTCATCATACACTTTACTATTACAAAATATTTGAACTAGTCATCACATTAAACACGTTAACTTATATTTATATAAGATATTTTTTCCAAATCATTATGCAACATTTAGATGTTCATTAAGTCCATTTTAATTACATGATTTATTAAATCTTTTTATAAAAAAAAAAAAAAAGAAGAGATTTATTAAGTCATTTGAACAAAGCGCCAACTATTATCATCATCATTATTATTATTATTTTTTGATGAATCATTATTATTATTATTATTATTATTATTATTATCAAAACACCCCAACTATTAAATAAGGTGAATGGTCCCATATGCACAATGTTTTTGAAGAAAGTAATACTTTAAATTTTGACCAACATTTTGTCTTATATGGTGTTATTAATGCTGCCAATGAAGCAAGCTTGCTCTATGGGCTCTAGACTATATCTTTTAGCCCTCATGTAATATATAGCTTGCTAGTTGTAGGAATAGACATTAGATATGGGCAACCCCAAAGGACTAAGGTTGTTTAAAAAGCATATGCCGAAAGACAAGACAACTAAAACATGTTCAGCAGAAACAACCTATTCAGTACAGGTAGTTCATTAGGACAAATCAAGTTTCATTTCATACCTCAACTTCAAGCAGACATTATTAAGATTAAGGTCATCTTCTTGTCTATTAACACACCTATCTTTTTCACTTGCTCCCCCAAAAATTTCCACGTGTCAATGTGTGAACTGCAATAATAGATCATATATATTATCAGTACCATCAATATTATTATTTATTTATTTAAATTGTCACAATCTACTTATTTTCATTTTCAACTACTATTACAACAATCTACTTAAAAAAAAAAAAAAAAAAAAAACTGTTACAACAAACAAGATCAGGTTTGGAAACTAAAATTTTCATTGATGTTGTCACGGCTAGAATTTTAGTCACCTTATAACCATATTACTATTATGTCATTTCTTGAATCTAAATAAAAGTATATGCATCTAAGAAAAAAAAAAGGTATTATCGAAATTTCAATAAAAATTCATTAAAAATATTTAATTTATTCTGATTCCTCTTTTTAAGATTAAAAAAATATATATAAAAAATATAAAATAAAAAAAAAAAACCTCCCAAACGAGAGAATGAAAAAAATAATTTCAAAAATTCTATTATTTTCATTCAATTCCCCATATTCTCCTCTCCCAAACAAGTTGTAGATTATCCCTTTCAATTTTTATTCTACAAAATTATAAAATATACTTTATTGACTTTATTTATTCTTCTTATTCTATTTTAGTAGGAGATTTCAATATTAGTGAAAAAAATAGTAGATAAAAACTTATATCTTTTATCTTCCATCTTTGTATTCTAATTATTATTGTATTTCCCTTTCCATGGTTTTAGATAAAAGAGCAAAATTAAGATATAATTCCTTTGATAGAGTACAATTATATTAAACATATGCTTGCACTAATTGATAAAAGACAAACGATTATATCTAAAGTATATTCGTACTGCATTGTACCTAAATTTTATCCTTATATAAATTGTTGGGAAGAGTTGTTGGGTGGGGAGGGGGAGGGGGAGGGGGTGGGGGTGGGGTTGGGGTTCGGGGGTGTTAAGAAAGGTGAATGACATTAATGTCATTGTCAAAGTTCAGGTAGAAATTGGATAAAAGTCATCTTCCCCAACTTAAAGGTCTTGTAGTTTGGCTTACAGTACTTATGATCTTTCAATCAATGATATTCAGGGGTCAGATCTCCTCTCTCCCTAATAATAACTATCGAATTTCTAAATAAATAAATAATTTATTAAAAAAAAAAAAAAAATCTCATCCAAATTCCAACGTAAGCCCATATAGTCTCTTAAATGGTGTGGTCTGGCAGAGCTAAACTTGCAATAATAGATCCTATTATCCTAAAAGGGAAGCCTAATCCGTTGGGTAATACATTTAATTGAGTGAAGGTCATTAATCTTTCATTTATAGAAGTCACAATCACTTATGGTTAATTTCACTAATAAGTAATAACAGACAAGTTTAAGATTAGAAACTGAAAATCTAGTTGATGATGTTGGTTTAAAGAGAGTTTAAGGCTGTGTTTGGGATAGCTTATTTTGGGCAACTTCTTCTACTATTTAACTTATTTTTGTTACTATTTATGAATTATTGTACTTTTTGTACTATTTATAAGTCTTTTTCTATTATTTCAACTAACTTTTAGTTTTATCTACAATACTTTCAACAAAAAATTTTCAGTTTCAGCTAAATAAGTTGTTCTCAAACAGACTCTAAGAGTGTTTTTGTTAGATTTTAAAGCTCTATATACACCTTGTGGTTTTCGTTTTTTTTGTTTTTGCTTTTAGACTTACAAAAAGGAAGAGATAAAAGATTTGAATTCCGATCATCTTTGTAGGAAAAGTTAAATAATACCATTAAAACCACAAAACCTTTAATATAATAAAAATTATTTTTAATTATCGAAAAACAACATAAAACACATCATCGTTGAAATAATATCACAAATATTTATTTTATTAGGTGGTATATATAGAGCAAAAGGCCCTTTTTTTGACAATTTCTTAATCATTGGTTTTTGTTCTTTTATTGATAATTTCCTTGCTATGCTTTTTTTACCCACCCCCCCCCCCCCCCACAAATAATATTAGAAAAAAAAAAAAAAAAAGAGAGCAGAGAAACCTAATTTACCTAACGGCTAGCATTGAAAAGTAGTTCCCCTTTTGAGGCAGTAATAGCATTTGAATAGCAGCCCTACTTCTCACTTTGGGACCTCGTTTTGCAATTCAAACATATGCACAAATTGATTTTCATTTTTGGTAGAGTGAGTCCAATATTTATTAAGAGGATGACATGCTACAAATTCAATGTAACCTTTTATTAGAGACTTTAATTCTAAAAGAAAAATTTTACATTTAGCTGCTTGCAAAACAAGGCAATCTAGGTAGGAGCTATTGTATAGTGTACACTTACTAATAAAGTGAGCCAATTGATACGTGATATGTAAATTACTCTTTTAACCAGTTTGTGTTTTTTAATTCAAAATTATTTAACTAAAAGATGGGGGTATTTTAGAGAGTTTAAGAATTTGTGTGAGAATATTTTTTACACAAAATGTTGAAATTCAAACAGGGAATCCTGTTATTAGTAGTATTAGACTCGTCACACGCGCTTTGCATATGCAATAATGCTCTTTTTTATTTTATTTTATTTTTTTGTTTAGTGTTATAATGTTTAAAAGTGGTATATAAATAACCGTTTGTATTTTTTTTTTTTAAGAAAGTGGTAAGGTAACGTGGAATAATATTTAAAAATGAGATAAAGATATATAGTGTCCTAAGTTTTAAACTGAATGGAGAAGATAAAAGAAAAAACCTAAAATTGAGGAACAGTAAATTACTCTTTTAACTAGTTTATGTTTATTAATTTAAAATTATTTAACTAAAAGAAAATGGTATTTTAGATAGTTTAAGAATTTGTGTGATGGTATTTTAATACGCAAAATATTGAAACTCAAACAGAATATTCTATTATTAATAGTGTGTGTGTACGTACTGGACTCATCACATGCGCTTTATGCGTGCAATAATGCTCTTTTTTATTTATTTTTTTTGGTTTAGTGTTATAATGTTTAAAAATGATATATAAATAACTATGTGTATTTTTTTTTAAAAGAAAGAGGTAACATCAATTTGAGATTTAATTAAGGGTTCATTTGGTTGGAGGGGTGGAAAAGTGGAAGGAAAAAAAGATTTTAATTTCTCTTATTTTTGTTTGGTTGGGAGTGGAAAAGTGGAGAGATGGAAAAAGTGAGTTTGTATAAATTTACTCATGCACCATTATTAAAAAATGATGGCCAATTAAAACAAAAAAAGTGACAAAAAAAAAAAGGCAATCACCCAATTTATTTAAAAAAAAAAATCATGTCTAGTTAAAAAAAAAAAAAAACAAAAAAACAAAAAACAAAACAAAACAACTATCACACCCACAGCCCAGGAAAAAAAAAAAAAAAAAATGGCAACGTCCAGGAAAGAAAAGAAAAAAAGAAAGAGGCAACGTGCCCACCCACAATCCAGGAAATCAAAAAATGAAAAAAAAAAAAAAAAAGAGCAACGTCCAGGAAAGAAAAAAAAAAGGAAAAAAGAAAAGAAAAGAAAGAGGCAACGTGCCTCGCACAAAAAAATAAAAATAATAATAATAAAAGGAAGGAATTGGATATGGGCATTTTTGTCTATTAAGCAGCCTCATTTTCTCCCTTCAGTTTTCTCTCCATTTTGGAGAGAAAACTTTTTGGTGGACGAGGGAGAAAACATTCAGGCCCCACTATTTATTTTCTTTCCTTCCTAACCAACCAAGCACACTCTAAAAAAGTTTTCCTTCCCATTTTCTCTTCAAAGTTTTTCATCCACCCTATTTCACCTCCAAACAAACACACCCTAAAAGGAAGATGATATACATTAGTGTGGATGGATGAAGATTTATGATAACAGTATATAATTTGGATAACAGAAGTTTTGAAATGTTTTAAATTTTTTTAAAAAAAAAAAATAGAAATTTCGGGATAATAATGAGTAGTTTTTACGTGAGGTAGTGGTTTTTTTTTTTTTTTTTGAAGAAGTAATTTTATATATTTTTTATAAAGATAATTGAAGTATTTGAATACAAATAAATAAAAAATATAGATAGGAATCAGACATTTGAATACAAATGGGTGGTGAGAATAATGGTTTTTTTCCCCTTTTGTATGTGAGATTGTATTACTCTTTTAACATTTTTTGGAAGAAGTAATTTTGTATTTTTTTTAAAATAAAGATAATTGAAGTATTTGAATTCAAATAGATAATAAATACAGATAGGAATCAGACATTTGAATATAAATAGGTGGTGAGAATAACAGTTTTTTTTTTTTTTGTACGTGAGATAGTATTACTGTTTTAACCTTTTTTGTAGGAAAAAAAAAATTAAAGGGTATGTTATTTCAGAATATGCATGAGGGTATTTTGGTACGCCAAAATTTGAACGAAATAGGGAAATTATCTTATTAATGATATGTGTGTGTGTATATATATATATGAGCAAGGATTTGCTACAAACAAGGTTGTAGCACTTCCTGCATAACAGTATATGTGTCAGAAAATTAGAGTGACACCTGTCAGTTAGCAATTTAATGAATAACGTTTGTTAACCTCTTAACTTATTTCTCTCACATGAAGACAAACTCTTTCTCTCTCTTCAAGACCCCATAAATGTACTCCTTTCTCTCTCTTCTTCCTCCTTCTCAAATACCCAGCCCCAAAAACCAAATCAAAATAAAAATTTCTCTCTATCTCTTCAAAAATAATTGATTGTTTATGATGATTAATCCCAATGAATGGAGCAAAGGGTGACATTTCATAAGATGCTACCTAAAACCCAAAGCCTCCATGCCCGAAACACAGGTAATCGAAGCTCCATGGCTCCACCACAAACCAGCATGGCCGAACCTTCAAGAGCTCACCCACCACTGGTGGTGGTCTTCTCCTCTTCCTCTGTTTTTATTTTTGGTCTATTTTTCTGTGTATGGCTGAAAAAGCTCTACATTTGTTTGGTTGGTTGTGGGTTTGAGAATTTGGTATTTTATTTGAGGATTTGAAAAATGGAGGTTCTTGTTTTGGGCATGGATTTTTTTTCAAAATTAATCTATTTGTGGGTTTTGGGTAGGCTGAAAAAAAAGGGTTTTGATTTGGGTTTGTCGGCTGTGATTTGTATGTATGTGAATCTAAGCATGTGTGTACAATTATTTTTGAAGAAAGAGAGAGAGAAATTTGTATTTTGATTTGGTTTTGTGGGGGCTGGGTATCTAAGAAGTGAGAAGAACGAAGGAGGAGGAGGAAGGAGTGAGAGAGAGAGAGATATTTGTTGTTGCTGAGGAAGGAGAGAGGAGTGTGTTGATGAGGTTTTGAAGAAAGAGAGATTTGATGTTAAGAGTTAACGGACGTTATTCATTAAATTGGTAATTGACAGGTGTCACTCTAATTTTTTGACACGTATACCATTATGCAGGAAGTGCTGCTGCAACCTTGTTTGCAGCAAATCCTTGCTCTATATATATATATAAATATATGTATATATATATATATATATATATATATATATATATATAATAACTAAAGCACTAATTATATTAGTTGTTTCTTTTTTTACGCCCGTTTGTTTCGAGGGAAAACTTGTGTAAAGATAGTTTTCTGTAATTTCCATTGTTTGGTAGAATAAAAAAATATGAGTTAAAGGAAAACTATCTTTGGTCAATATAAAAAATATAACTTATTTTTAGAGATTGTTTTTCATTAAATTTTTTTGAAAAACAACTCTATCTCACAGTAAGTTAAATAAGAGAAATTAAGAGGTTATTTTTCAATTTTTTTAAAGTTGCTACCAAACATTAGAAAATGATATAATTTTATAGAAAATGCTTATTGAAAAATGACTTATTTTCTAAAAAACATTGTTGAAACAAACAAAACGTCAACTTATAATTCTAGCTTTAGCTTACAAATATTTAACTTTAGTTTTTAGCAGGTTCTCAAAACTCTTTAGAAAAATTACCAAGTGCTGAGCATTTTAAGAGCAATTGCGTCTGTCAATGCAAAATAGAAAAAGTGGTAAGTTTTACGCAAATGGGTTCATTGGATTAAGACCAAGTGCTCTCAGATCATCCGAGGTTACTAGGTTCTTTCTACAATCGAGGAATCAACGGTTCAGATCACGCCATGTCACGTCTTGTAGGACCCATTTGCTGGTGTGGACGGTGGTTTCTGCACCATTTTTGACGGAGAGCTGTGTGGGGGAAATATTTTGGGTCGAAAAGATTGGAGAAGGGAATGCGTTTTTGTCTCTTTCTTTGCTCTTCTTTATTTTGGGACATTTTCATGTTATTGATAGAAGAAGCAGAAGGGAAGAAGAAGAAGAAAAATCTGCAAAGAAGAAGCAGCAACAGTGGCGTAGAGAGAGAGAGCCTTTTCGGATCTGATGAGAAAGGAGAGAGAATCATTAAATGAAAATAATAATAAAAGAAAGAAAGAAAATGATTATTTAAATAAAATAAAGTGTATAATAAATAATTTGATGTAGGTGTTTTGTAAAAGTGATTGTGTAAAATAGAAAAAATAGGTTTTTTTTTTTTTTTTTTTTTTTTTTTTTTTTTTTGTGTGTGTGTAAAATAGATAAGAATTTTTGCACCTACCAGTGCGATTACTCTAAGGTAGTATTATACCACATATTCCATGGTGTTTTTGCAAAATAGAAACCAGATTAGGTACAAAGATATGTTAATTAATTTTTATTTTATAATATGTAGTAGTTATATAAATGATATGATAGTTTTTATAATAAATATGTTATTTAATAAACATAATATATCTTCATGAACTTAGTGGGTAGGTGAGAAATCTAGAAAAATTAAGCAAACAAGATATAAATTATAGTATACATAATAAGATAAAAATATAAATGGTGTAGATGAAAGACTTAAAAAAACGAAGTTGTTGAGGTTGAAATGATGAGGGATAGAATTATGTTGGTAAAATTGTCCTAATGTTAAAACGGTCTGGTGCATTGTTCTAAGTTTTAATGGAAATAATTAATAATGACCTTACATAAATACCCTTACTTATTTTTCCAAATATGACACCCATTGCCTACCCACGTCCAAATATGACACCCATTGCGCCTGACATCATTTTTTTTTTTTTTTTCTGATTATTTTTTTGCTAAAAGTGAGTTAAAATATACTTATACTTTAAAATAAATAAAAAATTGTGGTTTTAAAAATCAGTAAGTAAGAAAAAAAAGTTAAAAGCTAAAAGTAAAAACTGTACACAAACATACATAGATACACTGAATGTAAGCTTTGGTCTTTTTAAACCGTAGCTACTAATTGAGGTCAAGTAATAAGAAAATATATCATGACTTTTGAGTAAAATATGTGGTGTGTCTTTGTGTTAGAATTTAGGACCTTATTATCTCTCTCTTGTGTGTATTTTTTTTTCTCAAAAAAATAAAAAGTAATAATAATATACAGAACACGTTTATCATGTTTTCTTTTGTCATTTAGCTTTAAACAGTAGCTATCAATTGAGGTCAAAGTAATAAGAAAATACAAAACATGTTTATCATGCTTTCTTTCGCTTCTTGCGGCTAAAGATATAAATTATAGTATACATAATAAGATAAAAATATAAATGGTGTAGATGAAAGTCTTAAAAACGAAGTTGTTGAGGTTAAAATGATGAGGGATAGAATTATGTTGGTAAACTTGTCCTAATGTTAAAACGGTCTGGTGCATTGTTCTAAGTTTTAATGGAAATAATTAATAATGACCTTACATAAATACCCTTACTTATTTTCCAAATATGACACCCATTGCCTACCCACGTCCAAATATGACACCCATTGCGCCTGACATCAATTTTTTTTTTTTTTGTTGATTATTTTTTGCTAAAAGTGAGTTAAAGTATACTTATACTTTAAAATAAATAAAAAATTGTGGTTTTAAAAAGCGGTAAGTAAGAAAAAAAAGTTAAAAGCTAAAAGTAAAAACTGTACACAAACAGACACAGATACACTGAATGTAAGCTTTGGTCTTTTTAAACCGTAGCTATTAATTGAGGTCAAGTAATAAGAAAATACATCACGACTTTTGAGTAAAATATGTAGTGTGTCTTTATATTAGAACTTAGGACCTTATTATCTCTCTCTTGTGTGTATTTTTTTTTTTCTCAAAAAAATAAAAAGTAATAATAATATACAGAGCACGTTTATCATGTTTTCTTTTGTCATTTAGCTTTAAACAGTAGCTATCAATTGAGGTCAAAGTAATAAGAAAATACAAAACATGTTTATCATGCTTTCTTTCGCTTCTTGCGGCTAAGAAGCTGATTGGCTCTGTGCTCGCTGACAATTGACTCAAGAATACGAGATAGCCACATTCTTTAATTAGCTTGATTACAAGAATAATTAGAGAGCTAAGAGTAAGAGCAAATCCCCATCCAATTTTTCATTTTCAATTATCACAGAGAGAAGTCGAGGAGAAATGGAGATAATTTCGGAAGACAAAATGACATGGCTACTATTTAATATGTGTTGATATATCTAAAAATAATTAATGACTTAAAAAACGTGTAACTTTTATGGAGTTCAAGTTATATTTGAGGTATAAGATGCAACTTAACCTCTCACCCAGCCTTTATAAACACTAAGACCTCGTTTGGGAGGATGGAATGGAAATGAATAATTTTAGAATATTCTTCCATTCCCTTGTTTGAGAGTTTTAATGGAGGGAATAGAAAGTCCATTCTCTTGTTTGGAAGTTTAAGTGAGAGGGAATGAAATAGGTAAGAGGGAACACTCATTCCTCTCTATTTCCTTTAAACCTCAAATTTTTATTCCCTCGAAATTGAGAGGAATGGGAGGGAATTGAATTAGATTTAATGAATTTTTTACTAAAACTTCCAAAATACCTCTATATATTCAACCATTTATTTTAAAATAGGGATCGAATTGTAATATTGTTATAAAATGATTTAATTCCATTCCCTCTATGTTACTCCCAAACAAAATTACTTACATTCCATTCATTTTCATTCCATTCCATTCCTTTCTCTTACTTAAATACATTTCATTCCATTCCATTCATTTCCATTCCCTTATGATCATTCCATTTCGTTCCTTTATGAACTCCCAAACGAAGCCTTAAGTAAATTTGTGCATTTTTTTTTTTCCCACTCAACTATTCTTTATAACTCTCTGATTAATTGGGTAAATTTTTTCTTGTTAGTAAATTGAAATACTAAAATGTAATGTTATTTTGTTTAATCTTTTTTACAAGATTGAAATTAAATTTGTGTAAATATGAGCTTTATAAATATATATTTTTTTCAAAAAATTAGGTAAGCATATTTTTTAATGGTTATTTTGTTTTTGCTCTTTGATGAGATTGTAATTAGATATGTGTGAATTTAAGATTTATAACTTCAAAATTTTTTATCCTCAATAATTAGATTTGTATTTTTGGAGTAAATTTTTTATGGAAATATGTTTGAAATAACGACCCACCCAAGACCTGATCATCCACCCGATGGTCGAAAATGAATGGTTTTTTCCAATCTATTTGGTGGTAGCGGGTGGGAGAGTTTTCCATCCAATAGCATCGCATCATGTGACGAGTTGACCTCAAATCCGATTTGATTTAATTGTGAGCTTCCCTAACATTATCAATATAGTTCACCAACTGCTCTAAAGGTTAAAGCTCTTTTTAGTTAAACTCTTTATCACACTCTACAACTAAAAATTTACAATTTATTATAACTCTACTTCCTACAACAATAGCTAATAGACTTAAAAGTGACTCAATGAAACCAACTTATTTTTAATTAGAAAACATAAATGTGCTAATTTATGAACATTTCTAGATAATAAATAATGTACAAATACACAAGATGGAGGAGGTGTAATGCTACATTATCAATTTGGAATCCCTTTCCATATATACATAAATCCCTTGAGATTAGATATTTTTCTCCCTTTTTCTTTTTCCAGAAAAATCACCTTAGATCAAAACCTGGCTCCTATGTGCATATATAATGACACAAGAAGTAAGACTACCCAAAAAAAGAAAGAAAAAAAAGAGTGAAGTAAGGAGAGCACAACTCAACACATGTTAGTTTAATTATTTATTTTCAGCAAGAAAATTAAAGACTTTGATTTATGGCAATTGTAAATAGTGTTATAAAGAATTACCAACTTACAGTTGGGTCTTTTATGCTTTCTTAGTTAGCCAAGATGATCTGCTGTAAACATTCCCCACTTAAGATACCTAAAGTATCTCCTTTTTGGGAAACTATTCCTCTTTTGTGTGTAACTATAGGATTAACATTATTTTAGTATAGGAACCAGAAAGAAAAATCTTTTTGAACAGTCCTTTTTTATAGTACAAAACTCTGTATGCATATAAGGATGTATCAGGTATGAAAACAATTAGGACATTGGGGGTTGTCAGGTATGGAAACAAATCAAACTTGCACTTACCAAAATTATAAGCTTCAAATCAAGCCACCATGGTAGAAAGTAGAAACTCATTGAAAGTCATATTGTTGGTTTCTCTTTATTGCTAACTTAAATGAAGCCTTAGTGGGTTCATCTATAATTCTTTTTTTTTTCCTTGGGTAAAATACAAGTATCACCATTGTGGTACTGGTATATTTTTAAAACATGGAGTTATCATGTGGTTTATTTTATCAATTTTTATGATACTTATCCCACTTGTACTTTTCTTTAGAGGCATTTCTGCTAACTTTAATGGAAATTGCTGATGTGCAACAATGCTAGTGCAAACATCACATATTAATAATTAAAGAAAAATATAGCTTCACCCTCACTTTAAAAAAAAAAAAAAAATATATATATATATATATATATCTCTAACTTTCTCATTCAATCCTCATTTGGGTTTGTCTCTATTCACAAGGTGTATGCTTTAGAGTAGAACACTATTTTTCTTTAATTCTTTCCCAATTGCTGTTACTGACACTTATTGCATCATCAAATTTTGTTAAAGGTTTTTTTTAAAGGATTTTGCTAATGTGTGCCTTAAGGACACACAATAATTTTCATTTTTGGAAAATTTTTTCTCGAGAATTGAAAAAGTATTAACAATTTTTTCAATTCCCGAAAAAATGTTTCCAAAAATAGATAGCTAAATGTGTACTCTAAGGGCACACATTAACTAAACCATTTTTTAAAAGTCCCTCATAAAGCAAATTACAGGAGAGGTAAGTGTTACAAAAGCATCTATAATACACCTTTTTTTTTTACATGTCATTTTTCCGCCTTTAGAACCTTTTTTTTCTTTTTCTTTTTCTTTTTCTTTTTCTTTTTACCTAACTCGAAAGCTTGAAAATTTTGTGAACAGAGGGGGTTATGCAAGTCTATTTTGTGAGATATGACTCAACCTTAAATTCTTTTGAGTCATGAAACATAGCTTTTTACTCTTGCCGATGGTCCCTAAATCTTCCATGACTATTAATTACTTTGCAGCTGTATATAAGCTATTTGGTGTTGCATTTCCGAGGACAACACAAAGCATTATTTTCCTTGAGGCAAGATACTGCTTTTGACACATTTTTTTTTGGGTAAGTGTTTTTGGCACAAATGTTACAACTTGCATTAGAAAGTGCTTAACACAAGGTATGGACTAAGTGCGTTTTAGTGATGCAAAAATTGGAGCACATTTTAACAATCAATCAAAATATGGGAATAAATGATCTCCCCACCCAGCCAAATTATTGTGGTAATGGAAAAAGAAAAAGGGAAAAAAAAGAAAAGAAAGAGAACCAAAAAAAAAAAAAAAAGCTCAATATCATAAAAGATACCATTTCTAAAGTACTAGGCTTTAAAAATTATATGGCATTTTATATTTGTTGTGTGCATTATAACTTATTTCTTTTGAGAGAGTTTTAACCTATGACGTCCGCTCCTAATGATAGCTCATTATCATTAGACCAAGACACCAATCAGTTTCTGGTGTAAGCGGGGATTGAACCCCAGATCTCTTATACAACCATCAGAGACTTTAGCAGTTGAGCTGGAACCCACAACTTATTTCATAATCTCTTAAAAGTTATTGTGGTTTTTTAGTGGAGTTTGTGATTTGTTTTTGTGTTAGAATCTTATTCTCTCTCCTTTGAGTGTATGCATGTTTATTTGTTTCTAAAACAAAAAAAGATCTGACGAGGTATCCATATCTACGAAATATATGAAGATAAACATTGTCTTTACCACACGATTTCAAGCCAAAATAGTGTATTTGTCGAAAGAAATCGTAAGTTGAAGACAAGATTCCAAGGTAGAAATGATGTGTCCTAAGTGGGAAACTTATTCGCATGCATTTCAGCTGGGTGTCCTAAACTCACAGCAAGTCTATCTATTTCCTCAAATACGATTGAAGCTCTTTGTTTTTTTGACAGTGTCTACTAAAGCTTGGGGACCCAGTGGCATACCAATTATTTCATCAAAGACTTTGTAATGAGGTATCCTCAACTATTATCTAAAGCATCTGTTTCAATTCAAGTATACTTGTACTTTGAAAAAGTGGGAATAACTTGTTTAGTTTTTTGCTGAAAATTTTTTATTATTAAAATTGTACTAAAGTGTACTTATACTTTAAAAAATTGAGAAAAAATAAAATTTTAAAAAGCTGTACATAAAAGCTAAAAAGTAAAAAACTGACTTACAATCTATTCCCAAACACACTAAATTTACCTCATTTTTTAGGGAAAAAAACTTCCCTCCCCCCTTTTTTGAAGGCCTTGAGGGAGAGCCTTAAATCAGATCTTTATTAATTTAAATAAATAAATATATATATATATATATATATATATATATATATATATATATAAATGTCTCCCACTTAAGACCTGTTAACCTATATAAATGTTTCTAACAAGATCATTTCTAAGATCCTAATTAATAGGTTGTCGATGGAGCCTAATTACCCCTTTTTAGAATACTTTTGTTCAAGGTGGAATGATATCTAATAATGTTATTCTTGCTCATGAGCTATTTAAGTTCTTGACAAAGAAAAAAAAAAGAGATAAATGGGGCTTTGGACTCTCAAATTAGATATGAGAAAAATCCTACGATAGAGTTAACTAGAATTTCTTCGAGGTAATGTTGCTCTACTATGTAAATGACTTAGAGATCAAAAAATCCGTATCTCATCTCATTACCTACACCAGTTATATAAGAAGTTCATGGACAGCCTTTTCATTTGATACCCGATATCAAAATAAATTTTAGAACTTAATTACATGAGCTGTAAAAAGATAGGCTCCATGTATTAAAACGTTAGACCAAAGGACAGAAATGTATGGCCATAAAGTTATAAACCGTCTAAGCATTTTATGCTACATTGAATTGAGCAGTAATGGGACACAAGAAAATCTGTCAAAAGACCATTTTTACATTAATACGGAATTAATAGCTCTGTGAAAATGAAAAAAATAGTGATAGATGAATAGTGATTATAATCATTTTTTTTAGAGATAATTATAACATGCTGCTAATCCCACAAACTCGAACCCTTTTCCCCTTAAACCTAAATACTTTATGCATGGAGAGGTGTCAATTCAGTTACAAGACTCTTGGCATAATCATTTTCTCTTTTAAAAAAAATAATATGTGTCATAGTAGAAGTGATTATAGTAGTATTTTTTTTTCTTTAAAAAAAAAAAGAAATTTTAGTTAACTTTAGTGCAAAAGACCACATTGTATCCCTGATGTTACATTAAAACTAACACCCAATGTTGAAAGGAGCTTTAAATATAGACAATAAAGTTTTGGGTAAAGTGTGGTGCATCATGTTGGTCACAAAGAATTAATTTTGTAATAGAAATTAATAGAGTTGGTAAACCCAAAAAAAAAAAAAAAAAATTGTGACGTGGCCAAAAATGTGGCTCAATAGGAGCGTAGTAACAATAATTGTTACGCTTCTGCTTTTATATATATATATATATATATATGAACTTCTGGTCTTAGGTTTCATAGGAAAACTTCTGTCATGGTGGAACCATTACCTAACAGAAGAATCAAAGGAAGAGATCAAAAGTGCAGTCTAGAAAGATGAGGACGGACGGTCAATCTTTGATGAAACCATAGGTCGAGGTGTCCTAGATGGAGTAAACACCTTAATCTATACCATTACAAGACATTTCATAGGAACCCCTAGCAACATTACAACCAGGATACATGACTAGTTAAGTAACCTCAGGTGTCCTACCCTTAGTGACTACAGGTGGTACGAAGATGTCTTTACCACTAGAGTCATGCACAGAAGCGATTGTAATATATATATATATATATATATATATATATATATATATATATATATATATATATATATTTGACGTTTTGTTGTTTTGTGCGGTTGTTATTTAAAAATGTGGTTCAAAAGCATTTAAAAGACTTCGTTGTTGTGGACCTTGATTGGTTGACACCTTCTCTTTCTGTCTGATGTTATTGGCCCATCAATATTTTAGTCATTAATGCTATGGAGCTACTCTGTCCCTGCTTGTGTTGACAGATTGTCATCCTCCAATTCTTACTACTAATTAGATCAAAGCAATGCGATGGAAGTAGAAAATTATCAATCCCATCCCCTACACTCTCTCAAACAATAAATGGCTACAAACAAAAAGAAAATACAATCTGGCTTTAGAAACCAAAACCTCCTGGACAGGAAACTTATGTGCATGCTCACTTGTTAACATTTAATTACCAAAAAATTTAAAAAAAGTAAAAAGAAGAAAAAAGACCTTCATAATATGGCATATGCTTCGAACAAGAGAAGGAGTGACACATATATAAGAATCTTGGAATTAATAGGTGAAAATAGCTAAATACCACGTTTTGGCAAAATTTGTGGCAAACTAACACTGTTTCGGAAATATCTAGGAATCTATCACTTTTTTAGTACTCAAGTTTCACAAAATCGAGTTCTAAATAGTACTCAAGTTTAATGAACTTGAGTTCTTAGGTGAGTCGCTAGCGTGACACTACTGACCTAGAATTTGAGGAATTAAAAAAACAATGTGGTACTCGATATTGCGGAAATCGAGTACTTCTTTATAGTACTCTAACTTAACAAAGTCGAGTACCTTGTTTTTCTTTTTTCTACTTTTTGTTTCATACAAAACTTTTACTTATTTTATAGTACTCTAACTTAACAAAGTCGAGTACCTTGTTTTTCTTTTTTCTACTTTTTGTTTCATACAAAACTTTTACTTATTTCATCTTCAACTGCTTGTGATCGTTGTGTCCACCATGTTGGGTGCATCATAGCACCGTGGGTCCAACTCACACTTGATAAAACACCTCATTAAAGAGGTGGTTGGACAAGCCACAAAAGTCAGCCTATTTTCTTCTTGGCAAGTGAGTTGCATTTATTGTGATTTGATGTCAAGAGTGTGAAAGGAAGAAAAAAAAAGGGGAAAAGATGAAGAAATAAAAGGGGAGGCCATTCGGCCAATGAGCAAGAAGTGAAGTCCCATAGAAAGTGTGGACTAAGTGCAGTCATGTCATGGCTTCTAATAGTGATGAATTGAAAGGTCCTATCCATATGTGTCTTTGGTGATCTCTGATTATGAACATCAGATAAAATTACTAACTCTTATCATTTTTTTGTGCAGCACTTTTACAACAATATACTCAATGAGACCTCTGCCATCCGGTCCTTTGTTTAGGTGTTATCCAGGGTAAGGGTCATTTTGCGTCTTACTGACTTCCTAACATCTCATGGGCACCTTTAGTGAATAGTTACTGCCATACTACTTTGTGCTTAGCTGATTGCAACTCCAGTTACTTGCACATGAACTTTTTCAAGTCCAGACATATACTTAGTTTGGTGGACACAACGATCACAAGCAGTTGAAGATGAAATAAGTAAAAGTTTTGTACAAAACAAAAAGTAGAAAGAACAAAAACAATGTACTCAACTTTGTTAAGCTCGAGTACTATAAAGAAATACTCGATTTCCATTATATCAAGTACCATATTACTTTTTTACTTATACAAATTTCAGGTCAGCAGTGCCACGCTGGCGACTCACCTAGGAACTCGAGTGCTATTTATAACTCGATTTTGTGAAACTCGAGTACTAAAAAAGTGGTAGATTACTAAATATTTCCGAAACAGTGCTAGTTTGCTACAAATTTTGCCAAAACGTGGTATTTGGCTATTTTTGCCTGGAATAATATATGTGTAACTTTGGTTAATTAGAGCTTCTCAACTTCATAGCTTGCATTAAAGAGCTCCTCCGATAGATATATTCTTGATTTTTTTTTGAGGTACAAAGCTCCTATCAAAGCTGATCCTTTATGTTAAGGTACATAGACAGTAATCTTAAGATCTCTTTTCGATTTTTAAGATGATTACTATGGGGAGTTTATACATGAGATAATTTGTCAAAGTGAAGACTGCTTCTCCCTTTATTCATGATGTAATTTGTGGCTACAGTAGATGCAGACTTTCCACTAAAAATATTTGGAATTTTCAAATTAGCAACTCGATGGAATGAGGATCCTAAGTTGGGATGCTCCCTAATTATCTCAACTAATCGCAGATCCATGCAATACATGAGAATATATAATTTTATAATTGGGGTATAATATATAATTTGTTCTCTAAATTTTGTGGAAAATAATTTGTTCTCTCTAAAAATTAAACAATTTCTAAAATGATTTTCTATCTCTCTATCTCTAAAAAATATCATTTTGTTATTTTGGACATGTTTGATTGATATTATTCCTTTGTGAGGTGATCCATATTTTTCTAAATTATGTTATGATGTGTGTGTATATATATATAGATGGGTGTGTACCATATCGGTTAGTTAGTGAGTGAGTCTTCGGTTTATAAGCCTTGCTAGTACTTACAAATGTTAGGCCCTTTTGTAAGTTTTGTCTTCCCACTCCCTCATTTCCCATTTTCTGTCTTCTGTCTATATTATCTCCAAAAAAAAAAAAAAAAACACTTTTTTGTTACCATTGATTTTTATAAGATCCAATGGTGAGAAAAATTCCCTTCTCTTTTTGGCGTCACCTCTACCACAGCTCCATCCTCTTCGCCATAAAACCAGCTAGGTTTATGATGAGGCTAAAGAACTAAAAGTATTAAACCAGTTGGGTTTTAGATGGAGACCCACCCTCACAAAATACTAGCTATAGGTATTGATTGTCTCTTCATGGTTAAAGATTGAAAAGGAAGCATTGATTTTGTTTGCCCTTTAGAAACAAATAGTACACAGAGAAAGAAAACTGGATCAATAATTTATAGTCTCCTTTATTAAACTCTCACCAATATCTTTATGTATATGAACACAAACCAAGCTTGAAATGGTGATATCGTCAAGTTTTATCTCTAACAATTACTTCTTTGTTGTAAACTTTGGACACCAATTTTGCCACATGGTGACAGTCCCTACACATTTTAAGGTTCTTTACTATTCTAATTGATAGCTGCATATGTATTACAAAGTGATAATGGGTTTAGACCAAAACCATCATTTTTAACCAAGGACCAAGCCTTTCTAGCCATCGTTGAGTTTGACCGAGACTCACCATCATTTGTTACTGTTGTTTAAACAACAGTTTTCAGTGTTTAAATAACATTATACGTATTTTCACATACTTTTTTACCCACATCTATTTCCACAAAACAACAACGTTACTAGAAATCTCTTACCAAACGGGCCCTTAAAAACTAAAAACCACCTCCACAAAATTTTGTTTTTGAGAAAAACAACCTCCACAAACTTAGTTGGTTTAGTATGTTCTGTTCCTTTGCTGGTTTTGTGGCCCACGCAATAAGGTGGAGCCGTGGAAGAGATGAATTAGAGAGAGAAGGTGCATAATATTTATAAAAAAAATGAATAATAAAGTGATATACATTCTTTCTTAAAAAAAAGAAGGTGATGTACATTAATTGCAGGGGCAGTTATGTAATTAAATTTTAATATATTAATGACGTGAAAAATAGTGTCTTTCTCACCATTAGATCTTATAAGAATCAAAGGCTATAAAAAAGTATAACTTGAACCTATTATATATATATATACACTAGTCGTTAACTCATGCGATGCACGATATAGTTAAATTTAAAATCACATATATTTAAAAAAACAAATAGAGAGTCTTGTATGAAAAAACTATTAATTAAAAGTTAATAGAAAAATTATTTTATAATTTAAAATAATTTCCCATAGATATTGTATGGGTATCAACCAAGTAGGATGCATATTCTACTTTTGTTTTATTATTTATCCAAAAAAGAAGAAGAATTTGATAGGATATAAACAAATAAATTGTAGTAGAATTTGAATAGTTTCTCATAGGTATTGTATAGGTATCAACAAAGTAGGATGCATATTTTAAATAAATAAATAAACAAAACAAAACTTTGTCTTCTAACTCTCACATGCACCAATGCTATACCACCACCATATGTATAGAGGTTATTACACACCATTGTTTAGTTTCTTATTAATGTTAATTGCCACTTTTAATATGAATAATACACCTCACTCCATATCATTCTACTAATCAATCTGAGATTCCAAAATCAAGTAAGAAACATCTAAACCATTCCCATATGGACTATACTTCTCTTCTTCTTCTTCTTTTTTTTTTTTCTTTTTTTTTAATTTTTTTTTTTTTTATTACCTATGGACTATATCACAACATTAATATAAAATTGATTATTGATGACAGGAAATTCATGGTTTTGATGGTGAAGAATAACCTCTTCTTCTTGTTATTGATGAAATTTTTTTTTATAGAGTGGTTTTTCCAAGATCATATGAGGGTTCTATATATAACATACATAGTAGTACAAATTACACCAATGTTAGAGAAAATTTGATTAATGAAATTGTTAATTATTAAATCAAAATTATGATTAAATCTAATGTTTTAATCGTAAAAACAAATTTTTACAATTAAAATTTTCACATGTAGATTTTTCATACTAATAAACTCACTCACAAGTCACAACAATAACAATATTATAAAGTAGTAATCATAGAGTGTTAGAGCATGAAAGATGGCAACATGTCCTTACCTCTACATTTATTTTGAGCAACTCCATGGATACAAAGTTACAAAGTGGTCTCATGAAGTCCTATACCCTCTTTGCAAAATCTTCAATTTGCTGTGTGTGTTTTCTTTGTGAAAATTTGAGTGAGTATGAAGGGTTTCAACCTTGGCAGGGGTTTATATTTTTTGAAATTTTTTTTATAGAATTTTAGTTGAAGTAGAATTTTTAAGCTCTTAAAACATATATTTAATAGAGTTTTACTTAAACTAAACTATTGTAACACTTGATAAGATAATTACATGTTGAAGAGAAATAATAAATATACAAGATATAAAACCTAAAATAAAAAGAATCTAAAATAAAAAATAAAAAAAAATGGTGGTGATGTGGAAAATTGTGGGAGTTTCAGAGGTCTCGACTTTATATATATATATATATATATATATATATATATATATATATTGATTATGGCTAAATTGTAAACTAAACTCCTAAAGTTAGGGGTGTTTAGATTTTACACCCTGAAGTTTCAAAATATAGATTTTACCCCTGAAGTTTAGGGGTGTTTGGATTTTATACCCTAACGTTTAAGAATTTGGATATTACCCTCTAAAGTTTGAGGGTATTTGAATTTTATACCCCTAAATTTTAAAACTTCATAGTGTAAAATCCAAACACCCCCAAACTTTAACGTAAAATCCAAACATCTCCAAACTTTAGTTGATAAAATCCAAATTTTAAAACGTTAAAGTGTAAAATCCAAATATCCCTAACGCTTTAGTTGGTGTGGAAAGATCAATAGGTCTAGTGACAACATTTTTTACAGTTGCTTATATAACCTATTGTGATCAGTACATAGAAAAAGTAATGTCAGTGGTGAAACCTATAATAACGTGACTCTTGGAAAGATATGAAAAATCTGGATATTCAATATTTCAAAAAAGTCAAATCCCGGAAATAAAAAGTACATTGCAAAGCTAACAAAACAATATTTAAAAAAAAAAAAGAAAAAAAAAAAAGGATTCCAAGCAACTGAGCAAGGCACCTTGATATAGAATTATGAAGTATAGTTGATAAACAAAATTTTGACCCTTTTTTTTTCCCACAAAATGTGTAACAACTTATTGTGAATTTCAAGAGAATCATGATCTTTAACTGTATTACAACCATCCACGTTAATCACTGGTGCTTGATTCGAATGACAACAAGCTCCTATCTTCATATAAAATATTGAACTACATTCGAGCAAGCCTGAGACCTCATTCTAATGTTTTATATACTAACAAAACCAAATACACCTCTCTATAAAAGGAAGATCAAGGAAGAAAATCTCAAGAGGGGAAAAAAATTTTAATGTTGGTGATACACTCTACCTTCGGTTGGGAATTTCTCAGATTGTGAGAGAAAATTCCCAAATAAAAAAATTTCACTAGTGACGCTTCATTTCCCGGAATATATTGGCCACCTTAGGGGATAATCTTGGAAGGAATTTAAACAACTGTGTCACAAACACAAGAAGATAAGAAACAGAACTGATCACAAATAGAAAGAAAGCTACATTATATGAGAGAGCATGGTTATCAATAAACAGACTGTTAAAATGTATGAAGTAGGAACAAACTTCCCTTATAGGTTTTTCTGGTAATTAATCTCCCTTATAGGTTAAATAATAAGGTAAGAATCAATTTCACGAGATGCTTTTCATGATTTTTTTTTTTTAAATGATCCAGAAAATGCAAAATCACATGGCAATGTTATTATTAATTTATTGCTTTATTTTAGTTTTCTACCAAATAAGACACCACATGTAGAAATGCAATAGGAATTAAGCCCACCAGCTATAAATTCATTGAGAAAGGAACCTTATTGTTTAATGAAGCTTTATTGGATAAATGGTTGTGGCGGTTTGGGATGGAGAGGGGGGCACTATGGAGGCAGGTAGTAGAACTGAAGTACAACTCCATAGGTGGAGGATGGTGCACCAAGGCTGTTACTGGGCCACATGGGATCAGCCTTTGGATAGATATATAGAAGGGGTGGACAAAGTTTTCTCGCTTCATAAAATTTGAGGTAGGTGATGGAGCTTGAATAAAATTTTGGTTTAATGCCTGGTGTGGTGATGTTATCTTAAAGGAGTCATTCTCTGAGTTGTATCATAGTGCACAAGATAATAAGGAAGCTTCAGTAGCAGGTCAGATACAGCTCCACAACGAGTCTGTTCGCTGGGAGTTAAACTTTACATGAGCAGTACCAAACTGGGAACTGATGTCACTCTCGTTCTTGGATCTATTTTATTCTACAGAGGTGGAGAGGATAAATTGTGTTGGAGGCCGTATATTTAGAAGGGTTTCAAGGTTAGATCCTATTACAGAGCATTAGCCCCTACGGCAGTTGATAATTTCCTTGGAAAAGCATTTGGAAGCCTAAGGTCCCAACAAAAGTAGCATTTTTTCTCTGGTTGCTTCTTCAAATAAAATCCAAACAGCGGATAATCTGATAGACCGAAACATTGTGTTCATGAGCTAGGATTGTATGTGCAAGGGGGATGGGGAGATAGTGGTCCACTTGTCGCAACATTGTTCCATTGCCAGGTAGTTGTAGCATATAGTCTTTACCCTTTTGGGGTTCAGTGGGTGATGCTTGGAAGGGTTGTCAACTTACTAGCTTGTTAACAAGGCTGTTTTGGGTGACATTGGAACAGTGAGAATTGGAAGGTCACCCCCCATTGCTTGATGTGGAGCAACTGAAGTGAAAGAAATGCAAGTAATTTTGAAGGATGTAAAAGGAAAACTCTAGATCTGAAGTTACATCTCCTAAGAACTTTATTCGAATGGTTGCGGCATCAATAATTTTCTCCTTCTCAAACTTATTAAGAGTTTATTGATCATTGTACTTTTAGAGCTTATCTGTGATGTCCATCTAATATACATCCAGTGTACTTGGTGCTATCTAGTTTTTTTCTAATAAAACTTATTACTTATAAAAAAAGATTATTTAATGGATAGGCTTATGTAGATGTGTTAAGAGCTTGGGAGAAGGCCAACTACAATTTTTAAGGGGCCAATGTACAACAAAATCAATTAGCACTGACGTGTGTTCATTTGTTCCCCTTTAGATCCATCTCTTCACCTGCCTGACTCTTTTGTATTAAAATTTTTTTGGGCAAGTAAAGACTGAACTGATACAATCAACAAACATGCTTCAAAAAGAAAGCCTTGACAATTAAGAGTGAATGACTAGAGGTAGCCAAAAATATGCAAATTTCTTGCTAAATGGGAACAATCATAATTTCTCCAACAAGAAATCAAGAATAAACTGTTAGGGTTCACAGATGTGTTGGAGAATCCTAGTGCCAAAACAAATCAAATCAGAGTTGTATAATTAGAATTGTGTTAGGGTTGAGGCTGGTTTAGAAGTTGCTCAAAGATGATGAGATTATGATTTGTTCAAAGAGGATGGGTAGTTGATCCTATGCTCTTATCTTTTACACCATAGCAAATTTTTGAGTGAAACTTATTTCATTTAAAGGTAGACATCTGAAGCTTCAAAACTGGTTAGATTGACATCAAAGTTCTTTAAATTATCAACTTGAATAGGAATTAATATTGAAACTTTAGCACCTCTGTTGTGTCCCAAGGACGTGGCAGAAAAGCAATTCAAATAAGCTATGGCCGAAGATGGCCTCACAATAGTCAGATGTTTCATTTGAATTCAAGTAGTAGTAGTTGTTTGTTTAATTTGAATTCAAGTAGTTGAGTTTAATTTGAATTGTTATCAATAATATCGTCCTACTATCTAGGAGATAAGATTAGGAGATTAGGTTGTTTTTTATATATTAAGAGTTGTTATCTTTTTTCTCATTTGTATGTGTAATTTGAATTGGTTGCAGTTGGCAACTAAGTTCTGTATTTAAATTGAGTAACACATGAATAAAAGGAAAGCAGAAATCCCTCTTATGTCAGGAGACTAGTCACCTCGAATCAACTAAACTATCATTTTATTTTTCCAGTTCATAACAACCTCAAAACTTACTTTTTGGCCTTTTACCCTCTCAAACAGTCTATAGCCTCAAGACAGGCCAAGAAGTATTATTTCAATAGCAAGACAAAATATTTTTCTCCAATATTCTACATGATAAAAGAATCAAGTATTCTAACGGCCAAGCACCACGGCCACAGCCAAATGTGTCCATGAAAGGAATGCAAATTTGTTGGGGAAATTACACCTTGGGGAGACTCCAATTGAATAGTTAATATAACATGTAGGGACGCCACTTAGGGACGCCACTTAAGCCAAAAGACTTAAGCCCTATGGGTTTGGGCCCAACTATGTTATATTAACCAATCCCTGTTGTCATTCTTATTCAATGTGGGACTTCACTCACACGTGTATACACTCTACTAATAACCTCTACACTATGTAAATCAATTACAATACTATTTGAGTTACTCCTCAACATTGATAAATTTGAAACCTAAAGGATAAATGTTAGCCATCCTTGTCAATGACTACCCTTAGCAGAATGAATCACTAAAAATTCTCTCTATGAATTGCAAAACCTTCTATAAAGTATAAACAAAGTCTTAGCCTCTTAGAAACTGTATTGAGAGCTTGACCACGGGCCTTCTCAATCAAAGTTATATCAAACAAATTCGTATGATATTTGAATACTAATTTTAAATTGTCTACCTGGAAAAAATAAGCCCCCCTTAAAAAGCAAGGTTTCTTTAAGACCTCTTCAAAAACCCTGCATAGTAGTATAGCATCTTTCTAGAACATTCCTACAATTCTGACTAGTTTTATAATGTCTAGAACTTAAGGCATCTTACATTTATTATATGCAAGCAATGAGAAGGGCATTTTAAAAACTTCACCATGGTGGAAATTGAATTTATTTGGTTCTTCAGAAAGCTTCAGTTAGGCGTGCTTCCTGAAGCTGTTCTTGGGTCTAAGGCTATGCACTCCTACGATTTTAGCTATGAATTCAAGCATAGCCTTTTCGTCCTAGAATCTGGTCATCTCATTAAATATTCTCTATCCATAATGGGCAATGATGCTCTTGTCTCATAATAGAGTTTTCTGGGCAGTGTACATTTCCATTGATAAGATTTTATGTAAAGCGAATTTCATAATTTGGTGGTACATTGAGACATTTTTGAGTATGGACATATCCATATTAAAATTATTGGGTTGGATGTGGAACTTAGGTAGAAATTATGGTTGATGATTAGAGGTCATATAATAAACTCACTTCTAGAGTAGCTCAGAGCTTTTAAAACATAAGCTTCCCATAGCACGTGCGTGTGCACACACACACGCACATGTTTTGTTCAGAACATTTAAAATATCATGAGTTTGTCATGTTAAACACACATGTGCAGACATACAGACAGATGCACTAAGAGAAAGGAAATTTATTAACTGTTTTGATTGAATGAGAGCTCAGTCCCTTTATAACGCTGTGGAGCATGATGACAAGGAATTAACTATATTATGGGAAGCTAAAGTAACACTTTTGCATGACCAGAATCCTACTCATATATTGATTAATAAAAGGACATGAAAACATAAATTTGTGTTGAAATCATCAAGTTTAGAACGTACCCAAAGTTTCACACACGCATCAATGATAACTGGAACTAGGCAGATAAATATGGTTATAGTAGACTGATCAACCTGAAGGCCATAGTGCTCAACTATTATCTCTAACAAAGTCTGCCATCCAGATTCAGAATGATACCTGGAAGTACATAATGTCATATGTTAGAGTTGAAAAGTTGAGAAGTAGAGTATCAGCGATACAACGTGGGCTAAGTTATAATGAAAAATTGACAAGCAGAATTAAGGAATTCTGCAAAATTACAGGGAAAACCACAATAAAATAAAAAGAAGAAGATTACAGTGAATGCTCACAAGGAAAAGGTTTTAATCTGACTCAGCTAAAACATTTTGATAAAATTAATTCTTTATGCATTGTGCAGCATAAACATATAATTAAAGTCAAATTTTTCAATGGAAAAAAAATACTAATGATTACAATTTATAAAGAGCAGATATATTACCCTAAAAAAATATCTGTGATAAGTATAATTAAGAATGCCTTCCCAGTATCTGAAATATTATTTAATAGTTTGTAACCTGTGAATTTCAGCAAAGCTACCTGCAAAAGTAAGGGAAGGAATTAAAGAACTTATGATAGTGACAACTTCATGAACTTTAAATGCAGTTTAAGATATCGTTTCTCAGCTAGACATTTTTAAGCAGAAAAGAGAGAGAAAACATATAGACGTATTGTAATAGCAAAGGGCAATGTCCACTCAACACCCACATTAAGATTGAATCCCACGATGATTGAAGCTAGTTTGAGATAATTACATATTTTTTATGGTTAAAAAATACTTTTATTGGAAAGAGAAGATGGCTGAAAACACAATCAGTGTGCCTGGAACTACTTCTAAAGAATTACAATCTAACATTCAAAACATCTGAGAATTCTAAAAAATATGAGGAATGGATGCTACCCAAGGTAGTCATCCAATCATACAAAGACCTTAACAAAGACTGTTTAATAACATGCTGAGGGCATTCAAAACCAGCAAAAGTTTTACGGTTCCTCTCTCACCAAATTGTCCACAAAACACACAATGGAATAGCTATTCATATATTCGATCTCCTGTGTTTATGAAGTTTTCCTTGCCAACAATCCAGCAATTGACTTATAGTCTTTGGCATATTAATGCTCAAAGAATAAGCAGAAGAATTCACTCACTTTTCATATATATATAAATATAATATATTCGTGATGGGATTTTATGTTTATAGGAATATGGTGATTTAATGTGACGGTCTTAGAAAAAAAGGGCATTGTGGTTAAGTACACAAATATCATTGAACATATCTATGAGGGAGTAGTAACTAGTTAAAGAGCAATAGGAAGAATGTCAAGTGAGGGGTTAATTTTAAGTTAGATCTATTTCAGAATATAATGTGTTAGGTTAAGTAGCAAGCCTAAGATTGTGATGCAGCCATGGAAGATTGGTTTGCTATGACTTTGCAGATTCACCTATTCAAGATTTATTTTATTAGGTCCACATGTGAAATCCAATTGAAGAAGAAGTCACATGGTTTTAATGTTCTAGGTACGAGTCTTTTAGGTTTAAAACAGTTTCTTATTTGGGTTTTTCTTTTATTAGTTATGGTCAATTTTATATTCAGAGGCACATCTGTAATTTCAACAATTCCAGCGAATTAAGAGGATTTTGGTACTTTAGTTGAGTTTAGAATCTTCTAGGAGATCCTATGTATCTTAGGTTTTATTTTCTTTAGGTCAAAGTTAGTTTTTTATTAGTTTTTATGAGTCAAACTAGCTAGGACAACAAAAAGTCTTTAGCCAGTACATTTTAGAAGCCTACCAACCGCTACTCCCAGACCCCACAAAAGCAGGAGCCTTGTTTTTGTTTTATAGCCAGGACAGAAGGTTAAATCAATGAATAGTGTTGTCTGCAGTAATTCATTGACAAAGATTCATTCAAGGGAGTGCAATACGCAAATAGAGTAATGGTAACTTACTTTAGTCTGATTGAAGTATAAAAGAATGAACAATGAGATCCCAAATACCATATCTGACCATATGTTGGCAAATGCTCTACGATTCTCTAACCTCCACTCATCTCTCAACTCTAATCTGTTCAAGCAACAAATAGGAAGCCAATAAGAATATCATTCACTAAAGAAATTAAAGTTTATAAATCTATTTTCATATGAACAGAACACAAGGAAAGTTTTCTGGGGGCAACAATTGTTTGGAATAACATTTCCAGCTGTAAATTGTCTTACAATAATTAAATGCGCAATTTGTAATTGTTTATGAAGTTTTTATGTGAGAGGGGATAAAGTCATTATTCACAAATTCCTCTAATGATATGTTTCTCAAAGACATGTTTCCATTAGCACTGGCATCATGAGCAAGAAGAATTCTGAATTTGATTTATTCTAAGCTTCCTATTTCCAGGTGCTGCTAATTCTGGACATCCTGAAGCCTATGTAGGAAATTAGATATACCATCTAGGTAGGTGATAGGATCTGATGTTTTCTTATGAATCAGTTGTTACTGTAATCTAACCTTGCTCAACTTGATACAATTTCAACAACCAAAATGTTGATGATGTGTGGCTTGAATTGCCACAAATGCTGGTCAAGTCATTGATATAGGCCCACAGCTCTAATGCCAGCTTTTGTATAGTATCTATATGTACCTAGCTTATTGAATACCTAGTGTGTGAGAATTCCAAGCTACAGCAGCCAGGGTTTTCTTGCCATCTACTTTTGTGAGAGAAAACCTAGGTTGTATTTGGGTTTTGTCTGATTTTTTTTTTTAGAGATCCTGAGTGCCATTATTGTAAACTACCTATTTTCTTACATGAAATTTATCCTCTTCGTCACTTGTTGATGTAGGTAATTTGCCGAACCAAGTAAATTTCTACGTTCTTTGTGTGTGTGTGCTTGTTGATTTATTTTTGTCTTTATTGTATTTTATTTGAATCTTGGGAGTGCTATTGCACAACACAAGACAACAAAAATAAATGAAAAATAAAGATAGTATCACAAATGTGATGTTGCCAAAGGAACACAAAAGTGTGCTAAACTTACGCTTTATGCCGTAACTCCCACCAAACTTCCTCATCAGAAAGAGATGGAGATTTTCCGATCTCTACCTCAAGCCGGTATCTAGCTTTGTCCATCTTTAATTCTTTTACCATTTCAAGCTTTTGATTTCTTCTCACATCAAAAATTTGTGCTGCAAGTGGGACAGTCTTCACATATCTGTTCATAACATAGGAGTTACTTGATTCATTATTAAGAAATTAAGTTCAAGTACAAATGGCAGAAAAAGAAAATCCACGATTCAATGTGATATACTTACAAATCTTTGACTTAAACTAAAATTTAAACATCCATTACCCTATACAAAATCTAGAATCAGCTGTCACTATAGTAAGTACAGAGGGAAAAAAATAGACAACCTTCCACCAAAACCAGTAAATCTTTCATGGCTGCATCAATATCCTTTTGTATGTGAGTGTGTTCGTGAGTGTTTGTATTCAAGAAAAGAAGAATTAACCAAAAGAAAATCAATGTTGAAACGCAGAGATTAGGAAAAAGAATATTACTTATCATATTTTGTTTCAAAAAATTTACCTGTCCAAAAAAGGCATGAGAACATAGTCATGTACCAAAAAATCTAGGGCCCAGGGTATAATTATCAACACCGCCAGGAATTTAGCCTGCAACAAGGAAGAATATGGTTTAGGACATCAAGTTATGATTAACAAAAGATTTCAGCAGATTATCCAAATTGTTATGAATGAATTATATATCCTTTTTAATAAGTAGATAACTAAACTAAATTATTTTGCATACTGAATTCTTTTTTAAAATTATTTCTCGTATTTTGCATATTGTAATAAATAAAAAATCTAATGCCATATAATTGTCAATAATCAGTTATTCAAATTATTGAACTCTCTCTCTCTCTCTCTCTCTCTCTCTCTCTCTCTCTCTCTCTCTCTCATATGCACTCTGCAAACCATGCAATACATACACAACAACAAGTTGCTTAATTAAAGCTTTGGGACAGAGATTGCTCCACAATCAGCCTACAACAGCAACAATCTTGAATGATCAGTATTTCATATTTTGGAATTCTTAAATTATTTAATATTCCAACACTTGAAATCAACAAAGAGTACTGGGTTCTTATTAATGTTTGCCCCTTTTGAAGTTGATTGCGTGCACATGCCAAGAATTTTACATCCATTACTGGAACATCCAAAGCATCAGCTACCCAACAGGCATTTGAAATCCCTAAACTGCAGATCTTGAGTACACTGAAACCTGAATTGAGCAAGTCAAGATTTTATCTCTAAAAGGCAAATTCAAGTTCCCCTTAATTAAATGGCCCGTCCGTGAGAGCATAGGTCAACTACAGAAAGAATTTATGGAGTACTATAATCAAGATAGAAACAGAAAAAGAAAGATCATGATAGCTATTCAGTACTTCATACTGCTTTGTTTCTATTCTCCAAGGGGAACTTACAAAGGTTATGAAAATCATTCAATTTTAAGTTTGGAGGGAGGTAAGGTGAGAGAAGTTTATGGTATGATTACTGAAATTATTTGTCCCCTTGGATGTGACATGTCCCAAGAATGAAAAAGGTTGTTACTTCCATTAAATTCATTACTGCTTTCACTTTTTAGATCAAAGGGATCAGTCTCACATTGGGCCCGTGACTTGCTCTACTGCCTCAGAGGCTCAGACAAAAGGAGACTGGTGGAAAATGAAAACAAGTAGCAACCACATATAGTTTGGTAGGAAGCCTTGCGAATTGTAAATTTAAGTTGCTGCAAACCGCAAAAACCTACAGGGAGACCCTCTTGGATTTTTTTTTTAAGTAAGTATCCTCTTGGAAACCAAGACCAATGTCTTGACATCAAATTTCAAAGTCACAAAGGAGGGTGTTGAGATTGCAGAAGCTTTGATACCTTTTTTTTGTGAGTGTACTTGATTATGGTAGGTTTATGTGAAATAGGAATAGAAAAATATAACAAAGTCACACAGAAATTGCAAAGATTACGGGGCATAGTATTAGGCCTACATCCTCAAGTGACACTGAGAAGAAAGTTTCACTAACAAAATAAGGAGATTCAATAGTGACACACAGGGTTCTCATACAACCCAAATCCCAAATTCACCTAAAAGATCCCTATCCCACAAAATCACACAACAAGAATTGACTTTATGTTGCTGCTTGAACTCTATATTGTGGAACTAATAGGTGATTATATATGAGCACAAAGTCAGCTAACCACTTAAACCAAGCAAGAAAAGGAGTCAGGCTTGTAAACCAACATTCAAGACACGTTTTAACAGGTGGCAAGAAGTTGTGCTACAAATAAAATTCATATGAAAATCTATATTAAGATATAATTCTAGAACTGTATCATGCTCCATTTGGATTGCAACATATATTCTTCTCCAGTAAAAGCGATTTTAATGAGAAAAAGAATTTAGCAAATTAGTGCCAAGATTAAGTCGTAAACTGCATTCCTCCTACCAGCTGACAAATGAAATTTCAATTATTAGTTTTCTGGAGATCCTATCACTTTATATTGGTACAAATTATAGAACTAGGATTGATTACCTATTCTTACATCCACTATTTTGCATCATGGTCATTTGATGTATAATAGGCTTTCTTAAAATGTATTATTAGAGTCCAGCCCTTTGACTAAAATCATAATGAGAGAAAAAAAAAAAAAAAAAATTATCATCAAATTGTTAAAAGGCCACTCAAGTGCTTTGATCCTCAGAAATAGTTACCACTACACCAGGACCACATTGCCTTAGTGGGACGTTGTCAATTTGCATCTCAACTACATTTGATATGTGATAATTATCAGCAAGGATGGATTTACTTGAATAGCACTAGAAACCCATAAACAACCCATGCAATGCAAGTTCACAGGGATTAGCACCGTAGACAAACATATTATATAGATTAAACAATCATAAGTATCTACCTAAACAAGTTGCATATATAAACTTACCGAATTCAGTGATGCAAACTGGAAAACTCGGTCTTCATACAACATATCATCATCTTCCTCCCCAATAACCAAATCCCTGACAGACTCAATAAAACCCTTCTCAGGAATCATCTCACTAGGATCAGCCTGCACATCTTCCCTTGAATTCCCAACTCCACTATCCCAATCTTGACTCCATGAAGAATCACTAACATGGTTATTCCCATCCACAAGCCAATCCTCCCACCTCCGGCTCTCCTCATTCATCATATCCTCTTGTGCTTCCCTTAACTCTACAATCGCCTCGGCCCTCCTCTTCCACTCCTCAAACTTGTCTCCTTGTGACAACTCTTCATCACTAGAGACCTCCAATTGGTCCTCAACCATGTCATCATCCTTCAAACCAAACCAATTGCCATCTTCATCGAAAAAGAACTTCTGCCACCAAGTCCTTTTCCTCGTAAGACGGCTATTATTCTTAGCATTCGGAACAAACCCACTAACCCACCTCCGTTTCCCACCCAATTGAGCAGAAAAACTCGATGAATTGCGGCGCAATACTTCTTGGTTAGTAAAGATTAAGTTTTGGCATAACACAATTGAGTTGCTCATTAAGAACATGAATAAAACCCCACATTTTCCAGTTTTCCTCAAAGCAATAAAGCAATCCAAGTTGTGTTCAAAGCAGTCAAAAGACCACCATAACCCTCATTCCTAGCCACACACACAATCAAAAACAACATGTTTCGTTGGTTTCTTGGAGCACTGATACTATGTTGTCATTCATAGTTCAACAAAAGAAACTGAACAACAAAAACAAGATTGTCTTTTTATGTAATTCAGGAGAAAAAGAAGAAAACTTTAAATCACATACCAACTCAGCTGAGCAAATGCATGAATACCCAGAAACCCAAAAAAGCAGAAAATGGTGTCTCTTTGAGTTTTTCTTTGGTTGTGAAAGTGAGGATTGAGGAAATGAGAAAAAAAGGGTCAGTCTGAAATTGTGTGTTTTGGTGTCTTTGGAGTGTGAAACCCCAAAGAGCTGTTGTAGAATGTGGCTTGTGCTGCAGACTTTGATTAAGAAGAGGGAAGTGGATAACGGTTTTGGGCTAATTGTAATTTATTGGTAGAATTTAAGCTAGCTGATTGCCCACGCTATTTTCTTGTTAAATTACCTGATTGCCCTTCAAGTTTGAGGATTTCCTTTTTCTTTTTCCTTTTTTTTTTTTTTTTTTCAATGAAGCAGTAAATAACTAATATCTTACTATGTTTAAAAGTCTTAGGCCAATGGATATTTTTTTGGAAGATTTTTTTTGATATTTTCAATAAAAAGGTTTATGATTCAAATTCTTTTATTGTAATTATTAAAGGTTTTTGATATTTTCCAGCTTCATGATTTTTTATTTATTTATTTATTTTTTTCAAATGATCCAAAGCAATAAATATCTTATTAAAGCATCCATGTCAATGTTCTTAAAATAACTTTTTAGTTATTTTATAGTTTCAAACAAACGAAAACACCCTACATTAATGTTACTAAACTTAAAATATTTTACTAACTTGTTACAGTGAGTTGCTACTACTAACAGCTTACTGTAACAAGTTGTTACAAATATTAAATTATTTTCTATTTCTTCTCTTATTATTAAAATATTTTCTCTTTCTTTCTTTCTCTTCCCCCTCTCTCAAGTGTAGCAAGCTTATTAGATACGACCTCAAGTTAAGAATTTTATTGATTTCAAGATTTATTTTATTAGTAAGTTATACATGCATCTAATAAATTATTAATAAAGCCTCAACTTCAATTTCTACTTTTCTATTCCCTAAAAGAGAAAACCATTAACTTTTAGGTTGAGGATTGTTGGTAAAAAAAAAAAAAGGTTTTAAGTAGTGTTTTTGTAAGTATATGTTTTTTTTTTTTTTTTTTTTTTAAGAATACTAAGTATTTTTTTAACATACACAAAAAAAGGGAGAAGGCCTTAAAAAATATAAAGTATATGAAGTTTTTTGATAAGCTATAAATATATGAAGTAACTATTTACAATAAAGTTGTGTTGCAACCTTTATGAAAGATACATCTCTATGACTTTTGGTGAAAAGGGTGTGATCCTTGATGAATAGGTGTTATTATTGGTGAAAGGCGTTACAACCTTTGGCAAAGGCTGCAAGTGGTAGAACTAGAAAGGACACAACTTTTCATAGGAGCATATGGTCATCTATAAATAAAAGGGAATGTTTGATTATTATGTTCTCAAACAATCTCTCCATATGTAAAATACCACTCTCATGGGATTGCCATACCTAAAAGGGATATTGCTTTTATAATGAAGAGTGTTTTTTAAAATTAAAAATCGCATGTATATTACTTCCATTATGTGTTTTATGTGGCCCTTGACTATGTCACAAGACAAAAATAAAAACGTCTGGGAAAGTGGGATGAATGCTAAGTGATATGAAGGCGAAGGGGTAGGGAAGATAATCTTCCAACATGTCAAAGTTTTGTACTTTCTTCCAAAATTCAAGCTGACTTTGAGAGTTTGAACATGAATAAGAGTGCATGAGATTGTGTGATAGGGAGTTGAGTCATGAGTGTTGCTCTAAGTTGGCTAAGCTCACAAGGGATTAGGGACAAAAAGTGGTAGTGTCACTTGTCGATCATAAGAACCATTTCCTATTGTATGTGTAAATTGACTGGATGGTGTAAATGATTGATGCATTTGAGATAGCATGCTACGGACAAGTAAAGAAGACGTTGACATTGCGTTATATGGTAGAGCCCAAGCCTAAATATTCCCCCATATTTAAGCATGCTAACTAGACTAACAAGTGTGCTCTCTAGACTCTAGTCAGTCTAGAGTTCCCATCAATTATACACTGTAGGACTTCATTTGTGGAACTCAATATGAGCTCGTTATAAGCTATTCTTGTATCTGACAATCATTGATGGACCTAAAAATATTTACGCTAAAATGCAAAACGCACCTTCTAAATTTCACTAGAATTTATTTTAGTTTTCTAACTTTCATTTCACTTATTTTAGTCATTTAGAGTATGTTTGGTTGGAGAGAAGGGAGGAAAAAAAAAATGGTGGGATCTGGATAATTTTATCTCGAACCTACCAAAATTTTTTCTCCCTAAACTGAGAAAAAAACTAGGTAGAAAATGCTCATAACTTGAACGGACAAAAATACCCACGCGCAAAGTGCATACGGTTACGTTCATTGGCCGTTTGCATCTTTCTTTTTTTTTCTTTTTCTTTTATTTTTTTCCCTTTGATTTTTGTCTCTCTAACTCTCTTTTATACTATTTGTCCCATTTTTTTCATCTTCTTTGGTTTTTGTCTTTTCCTATACTTCTCATTCGTTTATTTTTTTTCATCATCTTTTTTTGTTTCTCTGGTATACTATTTGTGTCAGTTTTTTTTTCTTTCTTTATTCTCTTTATTCTCTTTTTTGTCTTTTTATTTTGGTCTTTTCTTATACTTCTCATTTTTTTTTTCATCTTCCTTTGGCTTGTTCTCTTTATAAAAAAATAAAATAAAAGTAAAATTTTATATCCATACATAATTTTTTTAATAAAAAAAATATTACCTTTTGCTTTATTTAATAGGGATATAATTGTAAATTTATTCCAACTTCATTTCCCACCAAATAAATGAGATTTCAATCTCTTCACTTTTCTATCATCCCAACCAAACACAAATAATAGAAAATTAAATCTCTTCTATCTTCCAACTTTTTTATCAATTCCTTATTTTTTATCCTCCTACTTTTTCATCCCTCCAATTAAATAGACCCTTAATTCTTAAGTTTATATTCAATTAAGGTCTTTCCATCAACTTTCGTTAATTTTTTCTATAAAAAAAAATCTAGAAAATATTTTTCAACCATTAATTGGATTTTTTTTAATTAAAAAAATTTGGAAAAAAATTAAAAATTTAAACAATTAACCGCAACATTTAACAAAAGTTGATGAAGAAACCTTAATCGAATAATAAACTTAAAACTTAAAAGACTGAAATAAACAAAAGAAAAATTAGAGAACTTCAATAAATTCTAGCGATACATAGAAGGCGATATTGCATTTTAACCAAATATTTATTAATTTAGATTGATGTTATCGGTTGATCATTTGTTGACGCAAAAGCATCCACGTTAGTAAACGCATCTCCACAGGTGCAGACATAGGCAGTTAGTCGGTCAGAAGACTCAGGAAAGTATGTAGGCCATCTAATCAAAATTAGGACACAAATCCTCATGGAAAGGGACACTAATCTTACATTTACAAAGATTTTGACGACTGAAGAAACTAGGGGAGAGACTGAAGGAAATCTTAACAAGTAGAAACTATTTTGTCCAGGTATATGGATTGGAAGTTCACATAATCTCCCCAACTTCCCATTCTGAGGGAAGGTAGAGGTGTTGTCTTGTCCAGACGCAAAGAATTGAGACTTTACATATGGTGAAAGGAACCATAACTCCTTCAAATCCAAAAACTTAAATGATGAATGAAACAAGATCTAAGGATGTTAGTATGGATATCCTAATAATAAACAACAATGCACTAAAAAATAAAAAATCATCCAAAGAGAATCTGGTGAGAGAATTCAGTGCACACTTTAGGCTATAAGGCCCCCTTAATCATGCTTCAGTCTATATGGTTGAAACACTCGATTACAAACAATAATTTTTTTAAAAGGCAAAAATCTTGATTTTCCACCAGCTTTTGTGCAGATGCTGCTAAGCAATTCTTGAAACCTGCTGTCTAGAATTCACCTGTGAAGAATTAAAAAAAAAAAAAAAAAAATCAGGAATACAACTAAAAAAGGGCTCCAATTCAGTCTCATAGGACTGAAGCTGAAGCAGTAGAGCTATGCCAATTCTATTAGATAGTGACCAAAGAACCGCATCAGAGAACATTAATGCTGTTAAAGCTTACATTTTCTTGCATTGGGTTGCAACTTACAAGAACTGCAAACCGCAAAATTTGAAGACTAAAAATGGAAAAATAATAATAATAATAATAATATGTGAAGCATTGAGCAGTGGCATAGATGTACTGCATCGTTTGAATCTTTTTATCTTTTGAGAGGAAAGATCGTTAGAATCTAGAATTGAGTTACCCTAGTGTTCAACTCTTAGGAAGTATAATCTCAATTTTGGAATTGTTCATCATTCCATTTTACCAAACAAGTAGTCAAATTAGTTAATATCCATACTTTGATAAGAAAAAGTCAACAGTCATATTTAATAAGAAAATTCCATATTTTAACTAGAGATTTGGGTTTATTTTGTTAAAGCAATGACAAGAATCATTGGAAGCTCGTTCATCTTCTTAAGGAATCATGGCTATGACAAAAATATTTGATTAAATAATTCTTGCTACAAACAAAACTATGAGCTACGGGCACATAAACACAGAAAAAGCTACAGCAAGATCACAACAAATAGCTAATTACTGCCAAAGCAACAAACGAGCATTACCCATTTTCCAGCTCAAGCATTACTAAGTCCTAATTACAAATATCTAGTTAGTGCCAAGGCTTCTGATATGCTCCAAGCATTTCTAAGCATAAAATTGGTAAAACCAACTTAGAATACTCAATAATTTAAAATTTCCAAAGGCTTAGATTTAAGAATAGTCCCAATACCTCAAAGGAAAATATCGTAAAAATACAATTTTTTCTACTTTTTGGTCACAAACTAACATGACTTCTGATTCATCATACAAGGAATATCACACATCACCACTTCCCATGAATTTGGAGACAAAGTACACAACCACTTGATGCCACACTTGCCATCACTCTAAACAGCCACAACAGTCTGGGAAAATTTTTTTGTGAAATTTGCAGTAGATACAGCATTACTCTAACTTGGAACTTCTTTCAGACTTTTCCAGAAATTAATCATCTTCAAGAATTTCAAATTTCATTCATGGACCGAAGAAGCAATTTTTAACCTCAAGTCACATCTATGAGGGAAATAAAAAGGTGCCCACCAATGTGGAAGCTAACAATTATAGCAAAACATAGTTTCACCTGTAGTAGATAGTAACATGCAAATCTCTTCTCCTTAATTATCCACATATAACAAGAGTACAAGAATTTCAAGTTCCAAAACTCCTCTAGTAGAATGAAAGGACACAGGAACATGAGCATCTACTGGTTGAGGAAGGCGTCATCCTAAGCTCTAGGAAACAAGCTCTTAAGAAACAAATATAAGTTCTCCTCCATTTCCAACTAAAAATAGAAAATCAATCCTTTTTCTTTTACCTTTTCTTCTATTTCTTATTGAGTAAAAGTGCACCTATCATCTATGTTCATACTATGACACTCATAATTTGTAATATTTAATGAATGATTCTCATAATATTAAGTAGAATATTACATGCTTCAAAAGTGCAATGGTCATTTCTGGAAGCATGTCACCCTCCACTTCACTGGAACACAATGTGAATCTACCCAATCACAGTTTATATCACCTAGGTCATAGTTTTCATTGTTTCTTCCATAAAGACCTGATGCAAAACTACTTAACGCTTCAGTGAAAAGGTCAAATTCAAAGTAGATCAAAATCCATGCATCTCCAAGCATCTACAGTGGTTCTTGTACAAGTGCAATCATATATTTTCTGGAATACACACCTCTCCTAAGCATAAAAAACATTTGACAACCTTCAACCAAAAAAAAAAAAAAAAAATGCAAGTGTCTGTGTGTATGTTGGACACAGAGAGAGAGAGAGAGAGAGAGAGAGAGAGAGAGGGGGGGGGGGTGGTTAGTAAGGAAAGGACTTATGCCATCATTTACAAATATGTTGGTCAAGATGGCTATTGAAATCTAGCACATATCTATCAGAAAGTAGATGGTTAAAGATGTAGCACCACATCTGGAAGACCCAAGTGAAGATATGGGCACTATCTGATTTAGAGGTTAAAGTACAACAAGAATTCTCTTTGGTTGAGGACAATGTGCTCAAGGTAGTGGTTTAGGTTCCTTTGTTTATTATAACTAAAAGGTATCGGTTTAAGTCTTAGCAGTAGTCAATTTGCATCCTCTAATGGTTAAATTTTCAAGCTGGCGTTTTAGTAGGTTTTCACAAGGATCTTTTCATAATTTGAAGGATTTTTAGTCCATACACCAGCTTCTAAAGTATCAATACAAATTGTGCCTGCTCAGGATACAACTAAGCCAGCATTGACTGAGGCCCAAGTACTAAGCCTGAGCTACTGACAACTTTGGCATTCGAGGCTCACCAAACGAAACTCAGGCTAAGAGGTGTACAGCCTTCTCAGTGATTATAAGAATATTTCAAGATTAACCCTTATACATTATACAGGCATGCATTGCTTTAGATAAGGGAGAATCATTGCAACATAAATCTTAAAATAAAGATCTTCTTTGAACAAATTTTTTTTTTTTTGGATAGAGATCTTCACAGAAAAAACTTGTTGAGCAATAAAATCATATTAATCATGTTCAAAAGCAGATTGTCAACTCTAAGAAAGCTCAACAATTAAAAGACCAATGCATTGTTTAGTTGGTATAACCAACATCAAATGGAAAAGGCAACCTTAAACAGTTAGGAAAAAAAAAGTACCAACAGCTGCTAGACTCAGAGGAATTGATGACAGTAATGACATATTTCCAGGGGTTCAAGGGATAGCCTAGGCATCCATTGTGGTACCCCATGTCTATGGTTTGAACCCCACCCTCTTCCTCTCCCACTATCTACCAATATATATATATATATATATATATTCAAAGTAATGCCATATTTCCAACCTAAACTGTTAGAGAGATCGGTAAGCGATTTAATTGACCATTTCATATTAACTTAATCTTTTGTGACCAAGTTACTATATATAGTCCTCATAAAATAAATATAAGAACTACAACTTTCATGACATCTCGTCATACTGAGTATAAAAGGTTTATAACATCAAAAACTCATGACCAATAACCAAATCAGTTCATACACCCTTCTCAAAAGAATAAAAATCAAATTTTGATAGCACTGTCCCTAAACATGCTTTTTGCACAATAGAAAATGGCATTACAGGAAATCCCTGAAACCTAAAAACTTTTGGTCACCTCTAGCTACTCATTAAACAGAAAAACCCCAATGTATAAACAATTCATATACACCCATCTCAAAATTATGCTCAAAATAAAAAATAAATATAAGAACTCAACAGACGGTCCCTAATCACATGTTAATCGCTCAATGGAAGTCATAATGCTTACTAATTACTTTGCAATAATAATGAAAAAAAATTAAAAAAAAATGGGAATAAGCCCCCACTTTTGCACGAGCTTTGTACACTGGGTACGACCTTTTTTTTCGTTTTTTTTTTTTTTTTAATAATGAAAATAAGCTACTAATTAAACAATGCATAACTAATAAAGACAAAAACAGATAAATACATTGATCAAACCTTAGGTGGAAGAGGGTGTTTGAGTAGCGGTTTTGGAAGGCGGCGAAGGCGGTTGATAAATTCGAGCTTTCTTAAGGATTTCAGCAACAACCCAACGCTTATTCTTGCTCAGTGGCCTTGATGGGTCCAATCGAACCTGAAAATTTTGCTCTTAATCTTATCAATCAATCAATAATTACTACTAATCAATCAAAAAGTGTTTTTGAGTTTTGGTTAGGAAAAGCTTACGCGGTCGCCGATGTTGCACTGGTCGTGCTCGTCGTGGGCCATGAACTTTGAGGTTCGCTTGACGTAGCGATTGTAGAGCTTGTGGTGGAACAGTCTGTCCACTGCCACCACTACTGACTTCTGCATCTTGTTCGATACCACCATTCCCACCACTTGCTTCATCTTCCTCTAATTCTCTAGTTTTGTTTGTTTGGTTGCCGAGAAAACGAAAGAAAAGAATATGTGATATGAAATGAACTAATAAGTTCTTTTTGTGAGTTTTGACTGTCACAAGCACAACTTAAAAATGAGGGTTTTGGGTTTTGGCTGAGAACGAAGACGGAATTTTTTTTTTTTTGGGCTCAATATCACTATAGGGTGTCTTTGGTAAATTCGGCTTTTGGGTGGGTTTTAGTTACATTAATTGATAGAATCTCTTGTAATTGTATAAAAGATTCGAGATTCAATTTTTACTTATAACAAAAAATTATTGATATCTAGGTCTGATAATAAAAAACAATATTATCAGGAGCAGATCCCATAGATTGAAATTCTTTCAAAAAAAAAAAATTTCAACTTTTGGATTATTGGGCAAAATTTGCAAAATATTATGGATAATTACATTCCTCTCCTTATGGTTTGGAGAAATGATACTCTACCCAAATCTTAAAGAAAAAAAAACATTTTTTGCCTTTGATATTCATTTAACCAAATTTTGTAAAATTAAAATTAAAAAAATTTTGTACTAACATGGTCTTTACTTAAGGGTAGGTTTCCAAAATTAGCATTAATTTCATAATTAAAATCCATTTTTAAAATTTTTAATTCAAGTGTAAATGTTATGGAGAGATTTGCCAATGTAAGTGTTTTGGTACTTGATAAATTTTGTATTTTTATTTTAAATTTATCAATTCTATTTTTACTAACCATGGTTAAACTTTTGTAAAGAGAATCTTAAAGAAATTTAGAATATTTTTTTATTAATATAAATAGAAGGGGGGCTTTAAACCTTTTTTCTCTTCAAGTGTGAAGTATCATTTTTCCAAACCTCAAGGGAGGGAAGTGTTATTACCTCATACTATTATTAAGGCAAAAATATAATTTCCACCCTATAACTTTGATCAATTTTCATTTTAGTCCAAAGTTTAAAAATTATCATTTTAGTTCATTAACTTTGATCAATTGTCATTTTTTGGTTTCTAAGTTTAAAAAATATCAGATCTTTTGTTTAAATAAATTAATAAAATAATCTAAAAAATTATTTTTTAATGTTAAATAATGTGAAATGACGTCATTTTAAGAGAGTTATCGAAAACTTTTTAGTGACAGTAAATGAAAAAGCTAAAAATGATTGTATTATCAAAGTTAATGGACTAAAAAAAACCAATTTTTAAACTTTGTAGGTTAATATGATAATCGATCAAACTCATAGAGTGTAAAGTGTATTTTTTGCTTATTATTAGTAATTATTTAATTGGAAAACATTTGGAAATATAGCATTTTTTTCTAAGGTAATCAGGCATTGAAAACATGATTTTAAGTGCTGCATTCCCAAAGAACTTCAAAATAACACCAATTTAAATCATTAATATTAAAAAGAGATTATTTAGCATATTTTACCTAGTTTTTGCACAATCCGACACAAGCAAATCCAATTCAACATGGTCTTATATCATGATAATAAATAATTGATATAACATAAGTCATATATTAGGTTGGGCATTGATCCTAACATACTCCTTATTATACATCATTTGTGCACATTGCCTATTTCACATTTAAATGCGTGAAATTATTGACGTTGTGTGTACAAAGTACACATTAACAAATGTATAAGAAAATTTTCCCTATTGGTTTAACAATTAACAATTAACAATCATACTTTGCCATCCAAACCAAGATAATAATTTGAACATACCTTCTTGGTAACTCAATGACAAAATTATCTTATGTCCCCAAACAAAACCAATCACAATTTATTTATCAAAATACCAACTTTCATTACCAATTAGTTAATTAGTACAAACTTCCCCTTATTCCATCTTGATCTAATAGTGTATTTGAACTGACGGGAAGTAGATGGAGGTAGTTTAATTCACTTTGTTTGGATTTTTTTTAAAAGGAAGGGGAAAAATGTTTGGGGAGATTTGGAGGAGGTAAGATAATCTTCCAAGCCCCTCATTTTGCGTTCTTCCAAAATAGGAGAATCCAGAGATAAGCAAGTTTCACTTACATGTATATTTTAAAAAAATATATCATTTTTCCCCTTATGATGTTGATTTATATTTATTTCATTAGATCAAACAAATGAGGGGTATAATTGTCAATTTATGTGATGTCTTATTATTTCCTCTTCACACTTTTAATATGACTAAATTACACTTTTCACCCTTAAAGTGTAGGGTTGTTTTCATTTTGGTCCATTAAGTTTGGGATTTTTCATTTTAGTCCACCAAGTTTGGTGGTTTTTTTTTTTTTTTTTCCCTTCAAAATAATCCTTTTGTCCATATTTGTAATTGAATTGGCCGTTAAGTGCCAACCAAATGACAACGTCATTTCTTATTTTTCTCTCTCTCTCGTCTTAACAGTAATTGAACACTACTTCAATTGCATTTCCGTTAATTCCCAAAACTTATAAATATCTATACATGGTTCATAATTATGCGAGCCAAATAATCCATATAAAATTCATAATATGTACAGAATATCATGCATTGCCATCAGTAGTCTAGAATCGTTACAACAACAAACCAAGGCTTAGTCCCAAAACATTTGGGTCGACAAATCTATTCTTTTCATCATTCTATCCTATCCAAAGTCACTCCATCTTCACCTCTTTAATTGACATGTCATTTTTTACTACTATGCTATTGTAAATGAATACAAAATGCATTTGTTACACTCACAAATTTTCTCAAATACTTTAGACAACCTTTACTTGTTTGCAGAAGTTCTGGCTTATTGACACTGCTAGAATTAGAAGAAGGGCAGCTATAGGTTAAACAGGTAGTACGGCGGAAGCTTTATCAGTGAATCGAGCATTTTGAGCCATATATCTTTCTAAATGTTGTTGCTCTTGTCATTGAGGCCATGGCTGGTATCACGGAACAAGTACTTCATCCATTTCTTTTTCTGGGGACATTATATAATCTTTTTCTGCCTTAACAAAACTGTATTGCACCTCAGTGCAAAATTTGGTGAAACCAAAATTGTATTTTACACAAATTTCAATGTAAAAATTTGATTGTGGGTGGATATGCTTGGCCTTCATTCTTCAACCCAAATGCTTGATAAATTACAGTTGCTAATTGTTTCTACTACTTGAGAAGCTCGTATACTCGAGCTCAATTCGGCTGAATGCATAACATTTCTTCAAGCCTTGTACCCTTGTGAGTCTCCTCACCTCTTCCACCCCATGCCAATTACCAGCTTCAGCATAAACCATACTCAACATGGTATAATTGGCAGTGTTACCAGGTTCTGATTCGATAAGCCAAAGTGCTAACTTTTCAGCAATTTCCAATCTTCCATGAACCTTACAAGCAGATACCAAGGAGCTCCAAATTTTTGTACTAGGTTTCATGGGCATTGCTCTTACAACCTCACAAGCATTGTCAAGCTTCCCTGACCTTCCAAGGAGGTCGATAAAGCATGCATAATGTTCTACAGTTAAGGGAATTTTATCATCTTTCATTACACAATCAAAGATCTTTCGTCCCTCTTCGACAAGGCCAGTATGGTTGCAAGTGGATAATAGAGCGAGGAAAGTCATTGAATCTGGCTTCATCCCTTTGTCTTGCATCTCATGGAAGAGTTGCAAAGCTTCTTCACCACAACCATGAAGACCATAACCACTAATTAATGTGCTCCATGAAGTGCAATCTCTGGTTGGCATTTCTTTAAAAATTTGATGGGAAGCCATGAGACAGCCACACTTTGCATACATATTTATAAGTGCATTCCCAATGAAAATGTCAAAGTTCAAGCCAGATTTCAGGATATAGCCATGGACTCCACATCCATGCTTTAGTGAAGATAAACTGGTGCAGAAAGAAAGTATGGCCAATAGAGTTACAGAGTTAGGCTCAATTCCCTGCATCTGCATTTGGCTAAAAAGATTCATTGCTTTGCCACTATTCCTACTTTGAGCGTAGCTCCCAATAATCAAACTCCACATCACAACATCTTTAATAATTGACTTCTCAAAAATGGTCTCAGCAGAATGCAAAGTTTCCTGGCATTTGCAATACATATGTATGAGAGCTGCTGAAAAATGATGATCTGCATCAAATCCATGACGAAAAGCATAGCCATGAATCTCTTTGCCATGCTCAATATAGCCCAATTCTGCAAAAGCTGGTAACACTGTAAGTAACGTTACTCGATTGGGTTTAACCCCGGAAACCTGCATTGCTTGAAAGCAATTGATTGCCATATCATAATTTTGATTAGCCGTGCAGCCAGAAATCATAGCAGTCCATGAAACTTCATTTTTATTTTCCATTCCTTCAAAGACACGTAAAGCTACCAATGAGTCATGACATCTCAAGTACAAATCAACCAAAGCCGTTGACAAAAACACCGACTCCTTGATTCCATCAACAATAACAAGCCCATGAATTTGTCTCCCTAGTCTAAACTCTCCTTTCCTTGCACAAGCTGACACTATGGCGGCAATTAACTCGGGCTTTGGTGCAATACCACACAAATACATCTCCTTAAACATTTCTAAAGCGTTTACGCAATACCCATTTTGTAAATAGCAATTTATCATGGAATTCCATGAGATGGTGTCTCTATGAGGCATTGTATCAAACACTTGACGTGCAGCTTCAGCAATGGAAAATTTAGCATACATCGAAACGAGAGAATTGGATATAATTGCCTCTGAATCAGAGCCCGTCTTGAGGGCCATGCAGTGAAGCTGGAGTCCAAAATGGTAGGACTGAGCATGAGAGCATGCCTTGATGATTGAAGGAATAAAAATGGAGGTGGTTGCATGGAGACCCAATGGATGGAGCACTTCTTTGTAAAGTTCAAGTGTTTCGTTATAAAGTCCTTCGGAAACGTAGTCTCTAATTTTACAGTGAATGGCTGGAATTGATAGTGTGGGGTCTACAGTTGAAGAGAATCGTCTGATCAAAGGATGCATAATAGACGATCCAAATCTTGGCCATGTTGAAATCATGGGTATTGAAAGTAGGCAGGTCCCAAAGAGCACAACTGAAAAACTTTGCAACCTGTCTGTTCATTTTAAAATAAAGGCGAAATTTCATTTAAAAAAAAAAAAAAAAAACCAAGAGTTCCTATTTCCTAGCAAATTTTAAAATTTGTAAATTAAAGTCCTAAACTTATGGTTCGATGTAAATTTATATTTATGGTGCGTTTGGATACCGTTTATTTTGCTGAAAATTGAAAACAATTAAAAAATAATTTCTGATTATTGTTCACACTAAAAAACACTATTCATTTGTCTTGATGCACTGTTCATGTCCATGAATAATGCACTAGGAGTTGGTCCAAAAAAAAAAAAAAAAAAAGCTAAAACGCAAAACGCAAAACGCAGGGCTGTTAGACGCAATCCAAATGCTCACTTAGTGTGCGTTTGGGATAAGCTGAATTTTTCAACTTATCTCCACTCTCAATTTATTTTTAGTATTATTCATGGGTTCCATTGCACTTTTTGGTACTATTCATGGATATCACTGCACTATTTAATTAACTTTTACCTTTATTTACGGTACTTTTAACAAAAAATTTTCAGTTTTAGCTTAATAAACTATTCTTAGATGGACACTTATTGTGATTCGTGAAAGAGTGTTTTTTTTTTTTTTTTTTTTTTTAATTAGTGTGCCACCTAAGCAAAAATCATGTGCAAGTAATGTGCTATTAATTTTTGTCTAACTTAACAATGCAAAATGTAACAAATGTTATAGTTTAGAATGCAAAGTGTGCATTTGAATAGTTTAAGGTATGAAGTGTATTTTGGTGTATAGTTTAGGGTGGTAAAGTGTAATTTTCTCAAACTTATAAAACGGTTTCAATTTAAAGCTTTTATTCACCTATGTTATTTATACTTATTTTGGATAGGAATGAAGTAGAGAAGACGGAAAAAATATTGAAAAAACATTATATTTCACCTAATTAGAAAATTTTAATTTTTTGGTAATCAATTTCTCACTCAAAACAAATCTTTGTCTGTCTGCCCTTTCACTTCATTGGTAGTCAAATTGATTTATGAGAAACTCTAAGTCGAATGTAGAGTTTTAATAAATGAATTCTTATTTGCTATGTTAATGTCCAAAATAATAAAAATGAATGATGAAGATAAAGAAAAGCCTTATATTGAAATGATTTGATAAGTTTGGGATTTTAATTGACAAAATTTAAAGCATGAGACTTCATTTGAAACATGGTAGAAAAATTTGGATTTTTTTTTTTTTTAATTATGCAATTTCACCTAAAATAAAAATCTTAACGTGTAATGTAGTTCATGAATATAGCACACACCTTTTTCGTTTTTGGTATTTGGTGCTTTTATTTTATTTTTAAGTGTAAATAAGATGATTGTACACTTTAAAAATCTAACAAGAAGGGCCAAGAGCCTTATAACTCAATTGACATCTCTTGGTATTTGAATGGGATTCAAATCTACCCCCACTCAATTATCGAATTATCAAAATTAAAAGTTGTTGATACCCATTTTCGCGACACATTTTCTACAAGCCCGATTTCCTTATGGGCTCAATTCATGTATTATATTTTATTTTATTCTTTTACGCATGGCCCAAGCCCATGCGACTTATTGGGGGAAATTGAGGAAGTGTGGTTTGGAGGGTATGGGTCAGTTCCTTTCGGACTTTTTGCATGAGCCTAGCTCATGCGTGCTACCAAGTGGGCAAGGGACACTGGTAGCACCTCAGGCTCATGGAGGAGGTCTTGTATCCAAAATTTCCACCCCAAAACAGCTTTTATGCTCTGTGTGACTGTGGCCCAAAGTTTCTGTCAGAACCCTTTTTTTCCTTTAAAAATGGTTGGCTCTCATTGGCCAATTTCAGCTGCTAACTCTCATCTAGTTGAGCCTCCCAATGGTCTGAAACAACTGAAAATGAGGAGCCAATGATGGTTTAGTCAAGCATTTCCCTTAATGATGATAAAAGTAATCCTTCCTTTTATCCAAATAAAAGCAAACCTGGAAATTACCACTTACTTAACACCTTGGGGTCCAAAGTCTTTTCTATTGACCAAAAACCAGTCACTTAGAGCACCCTAAACTCAATATAAATTCCGCAATCAGATTCAAAACCAGGGGACCAACACCCAAGCTTAAGACAAGAGTCTTTCTTCAACTAAAAAACAACCAAGCCACGTTCTACCTAAGGACCTGAAACTTCAGAGCAAAAACCCATTTAGCCAGCCAACAATCTCACAATTCCGAAGTTTGGGGGTGGAAATATGGGTACAGGGGAACCTTCCCTCTCTTCCTCACGATCTCCCTCAATTTCCTCTTCTGTGTGATTGTGGGTCGAAGTTTCAGACCTGTTAAACCACGTTTTCCCTATAGACCTGAAACTTCAGAGCAAAAACCCACTGAGCCAAGAGACATTCTCACAATTCTGAACCTTAGGGGTGGAAATATGGGTACATGGGAACCTTCCTTCTCTTCCTCACGACCTTCCTCAATTTCTTCTTTTGTGTGACTGTGGGTCGAAGTTTCAGACCTGTTATGTTTTTATGCTTTTTTCTGCACTTTCATTATTAGCATTTTGATTTTCTCTTGTCAAAGCACCATTAGCCTTTTGTTCATTATACATTTGGAATTTTGGGCTTGATTCTCCACAAATAAACACTTCTAAAGAACCCAAGGGGAGATTTGGGCTATTCTCGCATTTTCGGCCCTTGTCGCAAAAACGTCCCCGACAAAAGTTACACTAGAAGGGGCCAATATTACTAGATTATGAGATGGCGTATATATATAACACTTGGTTATAGTTTATTGTTTGATATAGAGTTCTCCTTTCAAGCTATTGGTAGGAACACTCCATATAAATAATTAAATATAACAAATTATTATTGGATAAGCTATTTCTCTCATTGAATCCTCTAATTTTTATTTAGGCATAAGACCCATGACATTTAAAAAATAAGTTTGTCTCTTATGTTTCATATTTCTTTTTAGTCTTTTTGGTCTACTTAAATCTTATGTATTTCTCATCCCTATCAAGAAAAAAAAGTTCCTTCACATAAAATTCAAGCTATTGGTAGGAACACTCCATATAAATAATTAAATATAACAAATTATTATTGGATAAGCTATTTCTCTCATTGAATCCTCTAATTTTTATTTAGGCATAAGACCCGTGACATTTAAAAAATAAGTTTGTCTCTTATGTTTCATATTTCTTTTTAGTCTTTTTGGTCTTCTTAAATCTTATGTATTTCTCATCCCTATCTAGAAAAAAAAAGTTCCTTCACATAAAATATTACAAATATATATACCACAACACTAGTAGTTTTACAAGTTCTAAATAGTTCAACTAATAAAATTTCTTAAGAATCTTGATTTTGAATCAATGACACACCCAAACAAATTGATATCTTGACTTATAATGATACAAAGAAATAATTATAAAGCAGAGTCATAGGCTCAAATCCTATCAAATCCATGGAAAAAAAAACCTAGTAGTTTACAAGTTTTTCAACTTTTACAAGCATTTAGAGAATGAGATATGATATTAATATGGGTAAGAGCCTTGAATTATTTTATGGTGTTTCCAACAGAGACATTTGGAAATGAAATCACATTCTCTTATTTTTGTAATTATTGAATTATTTAAAAAAAATTGGTCATATTTTAGCAGGAAAATCAGATTTTGCAGCAATTATTCTTGACATTATACTCCACATGGATTCATGTTTTTGGGTTCTTCTAATTCAAGACAGTAGAAGCATTACAATAATTTGAAGTTTCAAAAACCCCATCTAGGGATATTAATGCACCCAAAACTTCCAGCCAGTCTAGGCTCCTCTTGGCGACACGATGATGATGACCACAACTCTGCTCTTCTTCCAGTCCTCCGCACGGCTTTTACAACTACTTTGCGATCAATGTAGCCTAACACAGTGATCTTGCTCATTACTACATCAATTTCCACACACGTTACCCCTGTAATAATAGATTAGATAATTAATTAACTTGCATGCATGCAAAAATGTTCTTGTCTTGGCTGAATCCACATTTTTTTTTGGGGGGTTTATCATGATATATAGATGGAAACCACAATTAAATCTTAGGATTGTGCCTAACTTAGAATGATTAAACTGTAAATAAGCAGCATTTGATTTTTGTGGTTTTTTAGAATTACGAACACTTTCAAACACTAAAAAATGTCTATTTGGCTTTGTGAGTTGTGACCCCTAATTTAAAGTGAATGAGAATTACTTTATACATCGGTTGCAAGCCATTAATCGATATTTCATGGTTAATGGGAACCACATGCTTGTAGGCCCAATGTGTTGTAAGACATCCATTACACAGAACCAATAATGTACAAGATACAACATTTCTCAAACCAAAAAAAGAAAAAATAAAATACAACCTTATGGATTAGGACCATAGCATTGTCCCATTTGTATCACTGCAAGCAATTAACGTTTGGGAGGTGAAAGTCAGGGTTCTTCTTTCATTTACAATGTCATGGATTGTCTCATGAATGTTTTATTTAAAAAAAAAAAAAAACTAAATTACACTTGTAACCCTTAAAGTTTGAGAATTTTCATTTTACTCCATCATGTTTGATACTATTTTTAAATGTTCTATTTCTGTCCATATGGACCATATCCATGACTAATCTGACCGATAAGAACGATAAAAAGAAAAAAGAAACGATGTTGTCTTGTATGTACTTAGTGGTCAAATCAATCACATAGATGAATGATTATTTTGAAAATGGCATGAAACTTGATGAACAAAAATGAAAAATTTAAAGCTCAAAGGAACCAAAATGAAAACAATTTTGAAACTTAAAGAGTCAAAAAGTGTAATTTAGTAATATATATATATATATATATATCTGCCTTTTTTCTTGTTACATACCTTTGATCCTGCACAAAGCTTTGCGAACTGATTTCTCACATGCCTTGCAGTGTAAGCGTACCTTTAACTCAACAACCTGTAACATGATATTAAAGTCTCATAACATTAATTTTGTTTGAATAACTATGTGAAGCAGAGAAAATAACAATCAATGAAGAGACTTTAAAAGAAAAACCTCCATGGCTTTGAAAAAAATATAGGGCTGGGAGGAAGACAAGCTTAAATTGTTAATGGAAGCATTGAAAGCAAAGTGGGTTGGATCATCGATGAGTTTTATATAGGTCAGATGCAATTCTTGATTAACAAATTAAAAATTTATAGGAAGGTGAGTGAGTGAAATGATGATGAATTTCATCATGACTGATTATGCATAGTAACATGCAGCGTGTGGCCGGCCATCCCTTACATTAAAGTACACGTTTTCTCACATAATTGTCATTTAGCATTTTATTTTGAACGGACAAATTATAACTTACTCACATGTGGTCTGGCTATAATTTTAGTTGTTTGGCTATAATTTTAGTTGTCTACATGTGATTATGCAAAGCACACATTTAGTGTTTTCTAACTAAATTTTGCATTTGAATGCTTAATTTCTCTGCCCTCCAATATGAAGAAAGCAGGCCTAATTTTTCAGGAAGTGGTTTCTCCCCAGTTCCTACACTTTTTTCCCATTAAAACAATAAAGATTTTGTTATTCAGAAAAACAATGTCATTTTTATCTATATGTTATTGTTTAAGAATTTATCAAGCAATAGCATACGAAAATGCACTTATGTGTTCAATATCTTCTTATTCTCTCTGGTTTTTATTTAATTTAATTCTTAGTTTATCAAGCAATTGGAAATCATTGTTTTCTTCCTATTTTTTTTTTTCTTAAAAATGCTATGACTTGTACAAAGATGTCAGGCAAAATAATATTAGTTTACACAGCGAAAAAAAAAAGGATCAATATGACCTTCCCACCTATACAAAACATAAGAGGATAAAATTTAAACTCATGTAAGAAAAAACATCTTCGAATAAATCAGTGAGAGCTACTAAATCTTCTATTATATGGTTCTTATGGTGGATTATGTTATTTATCCATCATTCCACTAAAAGATTTTTACCTGTTTAAAATAGCCGAGTCAGTTTAACTAATTTTTTTATTATTTATTTTTTATTATAAGCTGACTCAGCAATCTTAAACAAATATGAGTCTTTTAGTGGAATGGTGGACAAGTGACATGGTCCACCATGAAGACCGTATAATTTCTCATAATTATTAATCTTATTCAACCTAAGTTCATGGACCTGTTACCGCATCATCCATGAGCAAACTCCCCATCTGTGCTTGGACCTTCATACATTTTTTGAGCTCCTATCTCTTTTGAAACATCCTTCCATATATATGTGTGTGTATATCAGGATTATTAATGATTCACCTTCAAAAATTTCAAAATACATGTACCAAATAAGTCTAGAATTCCATAAAGAAACAGGGGAGAGCTTAGTCTTAAGAACCAACATACTTGTACTCAAATGCTGCAGCACAATTCTCTCTTAAAACTCTGCTAAAATTAATCTTAAATTTGTTTTGTAAACAATAATGGACAAAAATAGTTATTCCTTGGAGTGAAACAAGTGGGCAACAACCCACTTTCATAGATGGGCACAATCCATTAGAGAAAATACCATATTCACAAAGTTTGGTGTCGTTCTGTCCCTGAGATTGATCATCCAATTGGGTCGATGAATCGAGGTCTAGAAATTGGCCATGGCGACTCCGAAACCTTAACTCAGTTGCTCAAAGTAATTAATTTTACTCTTTATTATTAATTTTTTTTTTTTGGAACTTTGTAATAAACTGAATTGATTAACAGAGAGATTTTTTGGGTTTTGACTAGTGAGTGATGAAAGAATGAATGGAAACAAAGAGACCGATTTTGTGAGACTGTTGGGGTTTTAGGAGTTTGAAAAATTATTGGGTTTTACTTTTAAAGCATGCGTTTTCTTTTAGGCAGTGTTTTTTAAAAATAAAATGCTAAAATGCAAATTGCAACTTCTATGTTTGGCTGAAATTTATTTCAATACTCTAATTTTACTTTTGTTCAATTAAGCTTAGTTTTAAATTTATTTAATTTAGGAAATTTTTTCTAATTTTTTTCTTTTAAAATTACTGTTAAAAAAAAAAAAAACTATTTTCACATAAAAAAGTGAGCGTGAAGATAATGACCAAAAAAGGAAACGAAAGGCGTGGACGGGTATTAATGTAGTAAAATATAATCTTTGGACTAGAAAGTTCAGCCCAATATCATGTAGAACCTCACAAAAATGAAAAAGGCCCAAGGAGTTGCTAGACTTGGGCCTACATTTCTGGGTTCTTTCACTTCTTTGAGCCATTATGGTGGTTGCCAAAACCCGAAATCGTTAAAAAAAATATATGCAAAAAATTTCATTTTAAAAATTTACACCTATATTTTTCACATAAAATATTTTTAGAAAAAAAATTAAATTTTAGACCTATAATTTAGGAATATAAAAAATTAAATCCTATAATTTAAAAAGTAATAAATTAAACCTTGAGATTTCAAAAGTAATAAATTAAATCTTATAATTTAAAAAAATAAAAAAATAAACTCTAAGATTTAAATGAGTAATAAATTAAACCTTCAACCCATTTTAAACCCTAAATTTCGTTTCACTTAAATTAGTTAAGTCTAAATTGTTATTTTTGAAATTATACGATTTAATCTTTTCTTTTAACAATAGGGTTTAATTTTTCCAAATATTTGTCAGTGTGTTTTATATTAATGCATTTTTACACACTTAAGAGCATCTCCAACATGTTAGTAAAAGTTTCACCAAGATCTTTATCCCAAAACCCACTTTTTTATATATAATATTTTATCTAATGACTTTTTCAAATCAATCTCTAACAAATTCATTAAATATTCTTTATTTATCACTTATATATTCTTTAAACAAATTGAGAGAGAGGCGTGGATGTTTTTTATTTGGGCAGAAACATTTGGTTCATCTTTAATAATTTGCTTCGTGAGAAGAACCATTATAGCAAACTAGCATTAGAGGTGTTCATGAACCTGCTTGGACCACACCTAAACCAACTTAAACTGCCTACAAAATAAAGTAATTGCATCGAACCGCAGATGGAGGTGAGCAATTGCACTGCACTGCACAATGTGATGCGATTTTTGGTTTAATGTTAAGAAAATCGCACCGCACTGCACCCATATATATATGAATCTTGCATTTTAGACTAATTAAATATATATTATGTATTAAAACTGCATTGCACCTATTAATATATATGTTTTTTATATTCAATATATATTATAAATATTTAACATTTATTAAATATATTTAGCATATATTTTTAATATATACAAAAATCAACCAAATTGTGCACCCATATATATATGAATCTTGCATTTTAGACTAATTAAATATATATTATGTATTAAAACTGCACTGCACCTATTAATATATATGTTTTTTATATTCAATATATATTATAAATATTTAACATTTATTAAATATATTTAGCATATATTTTTAATATATACGAAAATCAGCCAAATTGCACCGCATTGCATGGTAACTGATTTATTAAATTATAGTGTGGTGCTAAATATGGCCTAAAAGCGCATCAAAGTGCACCGTGAACACCCCTAACTATCACTAGAAAAAACGATTATTTGATAACTAATTTATTGGAGGTCTTTTTTAAAGTGTGGTTCTCCAAATTTTAGAGAGAAAAATGGGTTTACTCATTTAGTCATTACCACTCTATCTAGCAGGTCTATTTTATAAGTGTGACTTGTTAGAATAATGATTAAATAATTAAATTTACCATTTCCTCTTAGACTTTCATCACTTGTCCTAACTATAATAAATTATTAGTTGTCCCAAAAACTTATGCCTCCAATACATGAGTTTAACTTTTTAAGTGAAAGCGAGAACATGGTTTGAACTTAGAACCACTTGCTCTGATAGAATGATAAATTACCAATAGTAATGTTATAGATACAACTTTTTTCACAACATTTTTCACACTTGTTGAAGTAGTCTACTATGAATGGTGGATACAACTTTTTACATGGACCTACCACCTATTGCTTTCCCCACCACTCACAGTTAGGGGTGTTTATCTAATCCACCAATCTGACAAAATTGACCCAACCTAGCTAACTCAACATGATGTTTTTGGCTGGTTTTTCGTGGGTTGGTGGGTTAAGTTAGGTTCTAATTTTTTATTTTTTTAGCTTGGGTTGGGTCAGATCTGGATTGATTGTTTCTTCAACCCATCTGACCTAACCCAACCCACAATATATGTAAGTTCATTTTTATATCCTTATTTTAATTTTTTTTAGTTTTATTAATTATGTTTATATTTTTTTAGTAACTATATATTTTTATTAATTATGTGAATTGTAAGAATCTATTAAAAAAAATAGTGCTCAAATAGTTAATTAAAATCTTGCAAGGCATGAAACATGTAAATGCAACCTATCAATTCAACCTAACTAGTTGGGTTGGTTTTACATACAAGATGAGTTGGGAATTTCTCACCCTGATCTTGTTGAATTTGGTTAAAAAAAACCCTCTAACCCGACTAATGCACATTTTTATTCATACTCGACCACTTTAATAATTGTGAAAAAAATCCAGTCAATAGTATTGCTAAATAACCAATTGTCTCGATTCTTTTTTTTTTAAACCATTGCCCCAAAAAATTCTAATATGGGACATGACTTTACCTTAACCAAAATGAAAATTATCGATGACTTAAAATTGAGGGAAGTGAATAGTAAAAAGTAGTCTTTCATAGCGCAATATCTCAAAATTATCATACCATTTTACTAAGTTATTAGGCTGAATGAGAAGTTTAACCCCCCCCCCCCCCCAAAAAAAAAAAAAACTAAAACTAAAACTAAATGAGCGTTTGAATCCGGATGAACTTGCGTTTGCGTTTTGCATTTTGCTTTTTTTTTTTTTTTTTTTTTTTTGCACACGTTTCAGCTTTAGGGAACAAGTGCACTGTTCACGCACTATTGAGTACTGTTCACGCACTGTTGAGCTGTGATTTTTGATATTTCTGTGCACACCCGTGGGTCTCGTGCACTATTCATGAGATCCATAAACCTCACTTTTCTGTAACTTTTTCATCAAAAATGGGTTTTACAGCACTATTCACACATTTAAAAATTATTTTACTACAGTATTTTCAATTTTCAGCTGTATCCAAACAGGCCCTAAAACTAAAACTAAAACTATCCACAGAAGTCAGACCCACAATTTCTCTGATGCTACAAACCCGCTGCTCTTGAGGCTTCATGCACAAAGAGCCTACTTTCTGTTACTACTCTTATGTTATATCCTTAACGTAACGTAACTACAAACTTCCATGCACTGTATATCATATCACTTTTCTCCATTGATATATATATTAAACCAGTCGCACCACCATTCTTCATATCATCTTCCCTTTGAGATTTCTAGCAATTCTTGTGTCATTTTCATATCACAAAATTGAATTTTACTTCATAATCATATTCCCATATGGCAATGGAGCAAGAGCAATTTTCAACTGAAATTGTGAATCGAGGTCTTGATAATTCGGGGCCAAATGCCGGGTCTTTTTATTTCTATGTGAAGGTCCGGCCTAGATTTCCGGATTTTCTTAGCTCGGTTAACCTGAAATATGTGAAGCTTGGTTATGGTTATTTGCTTAGCCACAGCTTTTATTTCTTGGTTGCACCAGTCCTCCTGGTGATCTTGGGTGTTGAGTTAAGAAAGTTCACATGGGAAGATTTTCATCAGAAGTATGATCTTACAGATGCTCTCTTTATTGTGGGATTATTGGGTTTAATTCTATATATTTATCTCGATTTAACACCTCGGTCTACATATTTGGTTGATTTTGCTTGTTATCGCCCACCGAATGAGCTTAAGGTAACCTACCTTAATCAAGCTCCTTTACAAAGATGCATTTAAATTTTTTCTTATTTGAAAGAATTTTATTAGACTGGTCTCTTGCTTAACATAAATGTAACATCAAATTTAGCAAAGCACAAAATTTACAATACATATTCATTTTCTTATGAACGATTTAGCAGAAGGTGAGGAGTAGATGAGGTTATATACATTGTCATTACTTATTACTTTCTTGGGTAAACAATATATTTGGTTCTTGAAATATGTTCAATTTTGGTCTCTTAATTTTCAAACATTTGGTTTTGATCCTTCAAACTTTTGAAGTGTAATTATTTAGTCGATCCAACTGTTTTCAGTTCATTTTTTGCTTTCCATCCATTTCTTACATTTTTGTTCAATCTAATTAGTTCTTTAAATATGAGATTGGTTCATTTTAGTCCCTTAAATATGGAGTTAGTTCGAAATTGGTTCTTTAAATATGAAATTCCTAACATTTTGTTAGTAACTTAAACAGAAAAATAGACTAAATGGCTAAATTATTAATATTTTAATTATTTGAAGGACCAAAATTGAATTTTTAAAATTAAGGAACCAAAATAAAACAAACTCATATTCGAGAGGGTCCAAAACAACATTTTACCCTACTTTGTTTGGCTGACCACTATGGATATCCATAATCAGATTAAGTTTGAAATAGGAATTCAGCATCATTGCAGCATCTATGTGAACATAAAGTGTAATGTTTTTTTTTCAATTTATTGTACTTGCATAGATCTCAAAGGAGGAGTTCATTGAGTTAGCAAGAAAATCAGGCAGCTTCAATGATGCTGCCATTGAATTTCAGCAGCGTGCACTCAAAAATTCTGGAATAGGCAATGAGACCTATTTGCCCCGTGTAATTTTCAGCCCCAATCAGAAAATAACCCTAAAAGATGGCCGAGAAGAAGTAGGTGAAATCATGTTTGGTGCAATAAAGGACCTTTTTGCAGCCACCAAAATTAAGCCAAAGGACATAAGAATTCTTGTGGTGAATAGTGGCGTATTAAATACTACTCCGTCCCTTTCATCAATGGTAGTAAACCATTTTAAGTTTAACCACAATATTCATAGCTTTAACCTTGGTGGCATGGGTTGTGCTGCTGGAATTATAGCTATTGATCTAGCTAAAGACCTTCTACTTGCATATCCGGGTGCATATGCTCTAGTAGTGAGCGCAGAAGCTGTAACTTACTCTTGGTACAAAGGTAATGAACCTGACATGCTCCTTCCAAATTGCTTCTTTCGAATGGGGGCTGCAGCCATGTTGCTCTCAAGCTTCCGCCTTGATCGATGGCGCTCCAAGTATGAACTCAAGCAGGTACAACTTTTATGTACCATTTTGTTATGATATAAAATGTTTTGGGACTAAAGTTTTGTCGTTGTTTGAGGCCCCCTAGTTTAGCATTTTCAAGAAGTCTTGTGTTCCATCAAAGAGTTTTCTAAAATATAGATTATAGATGAGAGGAATTGTCTCTAAATTTGAGTATTCTTTTCGAAGCACTAGAACAATGGACGTATGTTTTAATTGAGCTGTTTTCAATTTCTAACATATAATACTAATTATAGACCTTAAATGTTGCAGCTGGTTCGAACTAGCAAAGCCATGGACAATAGGAGCTTCAAAAGCATACATTTAAGAGAAGATGCAGAAGGAAGGCAAGGTATCTCAGTGAGCAAAGATGTGATTGAGGTGGGAGGCCATGCATTGAAGGCAAACATCACCACTCTTGGTCCACTAGTCCTACCTGTTTCTGAGCAACTTCATTTCTTCACCAATATGCTCTTTAAAAAGGAGAAAGCCAAGCCTTACATCCCTGACTACAAGCTTGCTTTCAACCATGCTTGCATATTGGCAGCAAGTAAGAAAGTGCTGGACGAGATACAAAAGAACTTGGAGCTCACTGAGGAGTACATGGAGGCATCAAGGAAAACTTTGGAGCGATTTGGGAACACTTCAAGTAGTAGTATTTGGTATGAATTGGCATACTTGGAAGCAAACTCAAGGATCAAGAAGGGTGATAGAATTTGGCAAGTCGCTTTTGGGTCAGGGTTCAAGTGTAATAGTGTTGTTTGGAAGGCTCTTAGGAATGTTGGGAAGCCTAAGCTGAGTCCGTGGATTGAGGATTAAGTCTATCTAGAGGATAATTCAAAGAAAAGAAGGATAAGATGATAATTGTAGTTGCTTGAAGTAGTAATGTTTAATATTAATAACAATGCTTGTTAGCCTATTTTTGGTATTCATATATTACGACTATTTCAATCATTATTTCTTGTGTTAGCTAAAAAATTCTCAAAGAGGCCAGATGGGTTTAAGTTACACTTTGTGTGATTTAACAAAAGCTAGAGCTCCATGTCAACTAAGGGGTGAGACTCTAAGATGGTCTTGGATTATTATAGAATTAATGAGGATGGTTCCACAAGATTGGCTTGTTTCATTGTGATATCTTTACAAGGAAGCCGCTAGACACTAGTACCGACATCTATTATTTGAGAAAATAGTGGGTTTATGTGTTATTGTTTTTGGGTTAAATAAGTTTGAGGTTAGGAAGTGATTTTTTTGGTTAAGTTTACTAATATGATCCTCTATTTCTAGTGGATACCATGGAGTTGAGAACTATATATGAAGATGCAATTCAGATCCATCAAGAAAAACACCTGGGGCAAATATTGTGGATTGGCAAGACATATATATTGATCGATATTATATAACAGATGGTTGTGGTTCGTGTTTTCCTTGAGTTCTTAAATTGTTTTGATTATGCATATTTGTTTTACAAGTTTTGATTAATTTTATGCAAAATTTGAACTCATGTTCCGTGTTAAATTAATTAATTTTGCATGATTTTTCAGATCTAGAAAGAAATAGCATTTCCAAAACAGCCCTTAGATTCGATAAATGTAAATAAATAAGGAAAGTTGAGTACAAAATTCATGATACTCTTTAGAGTAAAGGTTAGTGGTGCATCACTAATCTTTATCCTTAGAGAAATATTTATAGTATCCTTAGTATACTAAATGTTGGCTCCACCAATGTTTGACAATATGATCTCCACCAATAACTCTACATTAATTATTGGGAAATAGTATTTTATTGACCGTTGGATTTAATGAGAATATATGACCTTAAAAAGGTGTAAATTTAGTCGAGATACCATGGAGCTTGAACCCATATCATGATCTATTATTTGTTAATGTTCTAATCACCTAAGTACTGATAAGTCATTAATGTTGTCTCATACATTTAGTACTTTTACCTTTAATTAACATACACAAAAAAAAAAAAAAAAAAAACTTACATACATTAATTCATGATAGATGACAATGTTAATTGGGCACAATTGTTAGGTTATTTAACCATACTTTACCACTGTGTACTTTGAGCGTGATTGTCATTTCACAAGTACAAAATTCTTGTGGGGTGTGGGGTGTGGGGGGGGGGGGGCAAGTCGAGATTCAAGTCTTTATGAGGGAGTTTCACACACATATACACTTAGATTAGGTTAGAAAAGAAGTTTTATCTTGTATATATAAAAAAAACCATAGTTTGAATTATTAAAAATTAAAAAGTGTAATTTTTTTCTTACTTTTTTATTTTTTTGTTAGGATATTGTGAAATTCGATTTTTATTCAATAAATCTTCTCATACATTTTTTTCTCAATCATTGATTTGATATATTATGAATTTGTGATTAATACATGATAAAAACTGTTTCAACCATAGATCCAATTAGAAGTTATGTTGTTTTAATCACAACTCACCACCTTAATAAATGTGTTCTTTTAACATTTTTCATTTTCTCCACGTATTCCATGTTTCCATGTTTAGCCGACTAATTTGACTCTGGGAAAAAAGGAGGAATTATTAAGTCCTTTTGGGATCTTTCCTCCTGGCACATCTCCTTTGACGAGGGGCAGGCTCCACCAAAAAGACCTGATCAATTTTTAGAACAATATATTATTTTATTCCACTATTAATACCTTCAATCGCACAAAACAAAATAGAACATGAGGGGTAAGGTGTAACGTTAAAATGATAATGTAAAATTGAATAAAAAAAAAGAATATTAAAATAAAGTGACAAGGGAATATAATATAGGATATATAATAAATCATTACAATGATAATATAAAATAAATAAAAGTAGCTTTTTTTGATGATCCAAAATGCGTTACTTTTTGCATCGGAATGCTTACACTTATATACCCACCAACAATAATTTTGTCAATAAAATCTAAAAAATTTGGAAATAATTGCACCCAAAGATTCTGAACTTACCTTATTGGTTGCTGAAAAAACGACAATATTGAAAGACTTGAGGTATTGACTATTGTGATACTGTGAATACACACTATTAACTCACTTTTTAAGCGCACGGCAAGAGTTGCTCTTATCTTTAATTATTACTTGCATAGTTGCATCGGCTTCTGCAATTGCACTTGCTCTTAAAATTCTACAACAATGCCAATTCCTGCCACTCAAATTTGTTTTGTCCAAATCTCTGTCCCTCTTGTTCAGCCTTGCATGTAAAATGCATACTACTGGAGTGTGCCAGGTTCATTTACGTTTTATAAATACACATTCTCTTTCTCACTAAGGGGGATACATACTAAAAAAAAGATGCACATTTAGAAATACTTATTGTTTACTTTTATTATATGTTTTGATATGGTTGTATTGTCTATTCTTTTTCGATTTTTCCAGGGATAAAATTCAGATTTTCTGATAAAGTTTGCTGGGTCATCTATACATAGTTCAGAGGTTGGTTCTTTATTTGGACCTTGGATTAATATCGATAAGTTTTAGGTATGAGTGAACATCAGCAAGGGAACAATGAAAGGTAGTTTCTTTTTCTCAAGAAGATTTTGTATGTCTGAACCTGAATTTTTATTTTTATTTTTTTACTTTATATATGTGCTAAAAATAAACTGTTGTTCCCTCTTCTGTCAGTAGTCTGATATAATATATTGGGTACTATTAGAACATTTTTTCAATAAGATTTCCAATGTCTGAAACTGAAACTCTGAAAGACACCTTATTACAGCGTCTTACTTGTATCATGTTGCTTTTGGGGCCAACTATGTCTAACCCAACTAAAGTTTTCATGATCTTAATTTCAAGTCACGAATTTTCAATCCATAAATTATCTTTTTTATAAGAAAATGATTTTCTTTTTTGAGAAACAATGATTTTTTTTTTTTTTTTTTTGAGAAACAGAAAATCAATGATTTTCAGTTGCCAAGTTATATACCAAGTTACCAACACAGGCACAGCACATATAATATGGCGCACAAAAATAATATGACGCCAAAAACTAGCTATTATTAGCTAAAAAAAAATAAAAATATAAAGAATTATTCTAACAATGACATTGTGATATTATATATGCTAAAAATTGGGTCTTAAAATATTGTGTTTACGTAATGTGATTCATTATAAATGTTACACATGTTTCAGGTATTTGACACATTAGAAGTACATAAAACGTTTTAAAACTAATATTTCCACTAAATTTATATCACCAAATTTTATTTTAAAATTTTTTATATATATTTTAAACCAATTTAATAGTGTACTATGATTTTTCTTTTTAATAAAAATTTGGTTCTTAATTTTATTAATTATATAAAAGAGTTGTGTACTGTGATTAGTTGTTTACTATGATTCAACTATGGTTAGTATCAAGATATGAATCATAAGCTTGGTTATATAACTTAAATGTTTCACCAATTGGAATACTTTCTTACTCTTAAATGTTGTTAATTCTATTTCGATACTCGTTTTGGTTTGTCTATTAGAATGAAATATTTCAAATCTTCAATACTCATGTATTTTGTGTACCATGCATTTGGGGTTTATAATCGTTATATATATAACACTTAAAATATATTTAAAATATAAAATAAATTAAGATAATAAATGATGGGTTGGGGGGTGGGGGGGAGAGAGAGAGAATAAGAAGAGAATTTGTTATTAGCCTTTTTTTTTATTTGATGAATGTTTTGAGTCTTTTGAGAGAGAGGCCTGGTAGATAGTGATGTGATGGAGAAAGATTGTGAGATTAAAAAAAAGGAAAATAAAAGGAAGATAATGAGAATGATTAGAGAGAGAGAGAAAGTGAGAGGAAAAAGTAAAGAAAAAAGACAAAAAGAGTGACATTGCATTTGGAAAGGAGTGAGGAAAGAGAAAGAGAAGGGAAATGAGAGGAGACAGTTGTTCCTTAATTTGGTTAACAGGGTCTAGGAGAGAAAAGAAAATGATAGAAATCATTTCTCCCACACTCACAATTTTGCAAAGTGGAGCTCACATATTTAACTTTTTATAATCCAAAATTTCATTTTTGCCCATAACATTCATCTCTTATACATTCATGTGGGCACAAAAGTTAAAAACATATATTTTTCTTTTGATTTCGTTTATCTTTGCAAATGAAAGGAAAGAGAAGTGTACTATTCTCTTTTCTTTTCTCATCTCCTTATTTCCAAACATACATGAGAGAATTGTTTTGTTTTGTTTTTTGTTTTTTTTTCTTTTTCCTTTACCCATTTCTTTTCTTTTTCTCTTTCCTCATTTGCAACTAAACAAAGACTGAGGGATAAGTTTGACTAGTCATGTCCTGTGCTGTGGGGGGGGGGGGAGGGAGAGGTAAAAAGTAGAGAATTCAAAAGAGTAAAAAAAAAGAGAAGTTAGAAAAGTAAAAATTTTCAAGCCAAATTGCATTTCACCCAAAATTCAAATACTAGTCAATATTGACAGAAATGATTTGGAATGATTTGAAATTTTTCCCGAGGTGGAATGAGTGGGTTCCTTGTTCTAGTTAGTTTATCAATATAGTATTTACTAGCCAGAATGAGATGAAATCAATAATCATGTAAAAGCCAAAAGCAATTGAGAGAATTTTGTAAGGGAATGTATGTGTTTTATGTGGCACAATGGTATTGTGGAGCTCTCTACCCACCTAAAATTTTCTCCTAATTAAATGGATTTGCTATAAAATTTAGGTTCTCATGAATATAAAATGCCATTTGTTTAAAGGCGTAAATACACTTTTAGTCCCTACATTTTAGGGTCATTTTTATTTTGGTTCCTACATTTTCATTTTACCACTTTTAGTCCCTAATCCAATTAACGTGTGACATTTAAGTCCCTATCATCACTCAACTAACAGAAAAAGCTGATGTGGCAAACAGAGTGTACTATTGACACAGTAAATGTTGACGTGGCGAATAAAATAATAATAAAAAAATTTATTTATTATTTAATAAATGCCAAGTTAGCATAAAATAATAATAAAAAAAGACATTTTCATTTTTTTTCTAAATTCTTTTAAAATAAAATAAAATAATTAAATTAAAAAAAATTTATTTCTTTCATTATTCTTATTTATTTATTTTTTTTCTGAAAAGCATGTTCATGTTCCTTGGTTTCACCACAGAAATTTTCTTGATAAACAAACACACAAAAAAAACCCAAAAAAATTTAGCTCAAAAATGAAATCATAAATCTCAAAGCCCTCATTTTCAACCCCAGCAAAATCATCAAATCCCCAAGCCATAAACCCAGAAAGTTCAAAACCAAAAATCATCAAATCCCAGAAGCCACAACCCACACTTCTTCAATCACCAAACTCACATTAAAACCCAAAACCGAGTCACCACACTTCTTAAATAGTAGACAATGCACCGGATGCGGCAATGAATGCTCGGTAGCTTCCACTAGCCACCTCTTGCATTTGCCTACGAATTCGCTCTGCATCGGCTCGAAGAAGCTCCGGCTCCTACAAGTTTTTGTATCAAAATTTTCTCACACAACAAAACAAAAGCAGAGAGAGAGAGAGAAAACCAAAACCTTTTGGAGACAATCAAGATTGAAGGAGAGGAGCTCGGAGAAGTAAGGTTGTTGAGCGAAGGAAGAGGAGGCGGAAGTGAAGGTGAGAGAGATGAGGCTCGATCTTCGTCAAGGCCAATCCTTTGACTCAATCTCCGTCATTCTGACCAACGTCCATGTGCAATGAGGAGCTCGTGGGATGCTATTACTGCACAAGGTGGCGACGATCCGAGGCTAGGTCCATGTTGGTCGAGCTTGAGACGAGGAGATCCGAGTCAGGTGGGGCGGGATCGGGATCGGGATCGATTGGATCTAGTTTTCTTTGGGGTTGTTGGCCACAGATCAAGCTCTGTTGTGGATCTGGGTTTAGGATGGTATTGGACGATTAGGGTATTGGTGGATTTGGGTTTGTAGCCAAGGATTTTGGGATTAGTTTGAATCTTTGAATTTGGGGCTTTTGTTTGAAATATCTGGAATTAGTTTGAAACTGGGTTTGGTGGATCTGCATTTGGGTTTTCTTTTAGGCGTGGATGATGATGGACGACTGGGACACGTTGCGGTGATGTTCATGCTCTTTGATTTGGTGATGTTCATGTTTTTTTTTTTTTTTTTTTTTCCTGTAGGTTTGATGTTCATGATCTTTGATGTTCATGTTCTTTTATTCTGGGTTTGCTCTTTAATTTTGGGTTTTATATCGTTATATCGTTGCTGGGTTTATTTTTGGGTTTGATGTTCTTGTTTTTAATTCTTTTAATTTAATTAAAATTAATAAATTAATTTTTTTTAATTTAGATGCTGATGTGGAATTTTTTAATGCCAAAATATATTTTTTAATTATTATTTTAATGTGCCATCAACCATGTCAGCTTTTTCTGTTAGTTGGGTGACGGTAAGGACTTAAATGTCACGCGTTAATTGGTTTAGGGACCAAACATGGTAAAATTTTAGGGACCAAAATAGAAATGACCCCAAAATGTAAGGACTAAAAGTGCATTTACGCCTTATTTAAAAGGTGAATATAAGACGCATTTAATCTTGAATATTTAAACAAAAATAGGGGAAATTGCTTTTTCTTGTCTTTTCTTTACACAGGAAGTAGAATAAGGTGTTTTTTTTTTTTTTTTGGCACATAAATATATTGAAAAACTGGAATAAGGTGTAAGTGTATAGGATCTCGAGCAAAATATATAGACAAATCCATTGTTAGATGCATACAAAATAAAACCATTTGAAATTAAATAGTGAATAAGTGCATATGAATAATTTTTGTAAGGTTGAATTTTATTAACCATTTTGTTGGCTTTATTCCGTGCCAAATTTACTTGTATTTTAGCAATTAGTAACCCTGTATTTAGGTGGGAATCATGTAAGGGTAGTGTGTGAGAGAGTGTGAAGAAATGCTCAAGATTGTGCAAAGAAGAAGAGACTCGCGACTGGATCTCGCGGGTAGCTTGCGGCTTGCAAGCCGCCAGAAGTTGCACACGTGCCAAGCATGCAGAGAAGCTGAATCGTCATGCCAGCTATAGTACTACAGGACAAAAAGTCCAGTTTGGCCATTCAGTTACCTCGCGGCTTAGTTAAGTCGCGAGGCCAAGCCGCCAGCCAACTCTGTTTTGAAAAAACTGACTCTTCGCATTCCACTCTCACCCTAGTATATATACCCCTTATACCCACGAAATGAAGAGAGCTTCGAGAGAGAATTTTGAGAGAAAAACCCTAAAGAAAAACAAGATTGACTCATCCCCAATCTTCACATAGTGACTCTTCAAATTCCTCTACTCTCACCCTTTCCATTGTTACATCCTTGAGAGGTACATTACCAAAACCTTTTCTCACCATACCTACATCTGTGAGAAGGCCATTTGGTGTTTGGGAAGCAGTTCGGAAGAGACCAATTTCATATTGGTTGATGCTATGGGCTATAGCGGAATCTGGTAAGCTAAATAAGAAATAAGTTCGGCGTAACCTCTTAGAGTAGGAACTTGGAGAGCTTAGGTACATTGGGTAGATTAGGCTTAGAGGGTCTTCTGCTGTTCATGTATCCCAACTATATTCTTTAGTGGATTGTTTATTGCTTGGAGGGCGGCGGAGAGGTTTTACGTCGAGGGTTTCGGTTTCCTCTTCGATAACACATCGTTGTGTTGTCTTTGTGTTTGCATCTCTCTTCCCTTAATCTTTGCCATTTAATTTTTGTTGTGGTTGTGATTTTATTTGGTTGAGATTGTTTATCAATTCTATTATATGCTTATATTCATATTCCGCACATTAATTGTTTGATAATAAACTTGAATTGATAATTTGGAAATTGGGGGTCTAAATGTTCATAGTGTTTTATACACTTATTGAAAATTTAATTGGTATCAGAGTGGGTCACTTATATTGGTTTCATTACCTTAGTGTGATCCTTGACCCCATATTGAGATGGACCGGTCTCAATCTTTAAATGTTCCACCATATTTTGATGGTAGCAACTATGCCTTTTGGAAGGTGTAGATGAGAGCATTTTTGTGTTCTATAGATGAGGCTGTTTGGAATGCCGTTGAAATAGGTTGGACAAAGTTGGAGGTAGCCAAATCCACATGGGATAAGGCAGCCCTCGCGACGTCAAATGCTAATAGCAAAGCACTTAACGCTATTTTTTGTGGCGTGTCTCCAGATGAGTTTTACCGGATTTCTCACATGACCATTGCCAAGGAGGCATGACATATATTGGAGACCACATACGAGGGAATGAAGAAAGTTAAAGACACCAAGTTGCAGATGCTGACCACTCGGTTTAAGGAGCTGAGAATGAGTGAGGATGAGTCTTTTGACTCTTTCTATAGCAAGTTGAATGAAGTGGTCATCGGCAAATTTAACTTGGGAGAGAAAACGAAGGACTCGAAAGTTGTACGAAAAATTCTTCTTTCATTATCGGAGAGCTTCCTTGCAAAGGTGGCTTCAATTGAGGAGAGCAAGGACCTTGATGAAATCAAAGTCCAAGAGCTGATTGGTTCTCTTCAAATGTATGAGCTTTCATTACCAAATCAAAGAAAGAGCAAATCACTTGCTCTTAAGACGATAAATGAAAGGGTAGAAGCTCACGGTTCATCGGATGAGGATGTAGTCGAAAAGGATGTTGCCTACCTTGCAAAGAATTTCCGCGAATTTCTAAAGTTCAAGAATAGTGAGAAATTTGTTGATAAAGGGAAATTCATGAGTTCTGGAAAGGAGAAGAAGAACTTCAAAAGGGGAGAAGGGAAGGAGTCCCAATCTACTTAAGGAGTCACTTGTTTTGAGTGTAATGGACATGGCCATTTCAAAAAGGAATGTCCTAATTACTTGAGATCGAAGGGCAAGACGTATGCCACCACTCTCAGTGACTCAGATTCCTCCACCTCTGATTCAGAGGATAGCTGTGATGAAGAAGGGAATTTCTTAGCATTTATGACTATTGCTCATGTTGAGTCTTCCGAGGACTTGAATTTGCTTGTGCAAGAACTTGGGGAGCATAGTGATAAGGAATCAATGGGAATTGTGGAAGAATCAGATGCTGAAGAAGATGAAGATACAACCGGTCTTCAAGAGAATTACAACTCATTCCTTGAGAAGTCGGGAGAGTATGCAAGGGTGGCCAAGGCGGTTGTGAAGAAGATGAAGAAAGCAGAGGAGGAATATCAAAGTCTCCTAGTGAGATACAAGGAAGCCAAGTGTGAGATTGAGACGCTAAATGGCGAGCTGACCGAATCTTACACCAAGGTGAAATTCCTTGAGCTTGAGGTGGTTCAAGCGAATGCCAAGGTAGAGCGAGTATCTACAAAGAAGCTTGATGATGTCATTTCCTCTCAAAAATCCTTCTCCGACAAAACTGGATTGGGATACCCCGGAGAAAGTAGTTCAGCTGTGAATATCTCTAAAGAAGTGAAATTTGTGAAGGCTAAAGAGTCGGTTGTAGTTGCCCTTACTGTGGAGAAGGCAAATGTTGAGAAGAAGAAGAATGTGGCTGACCAGTGGGTGTTGAACAAGCCCCATAATCAATCTGTGGTCAGGTCTGAAGCTAGAGCAAAATCTCTTCCACAATCGCAAAGAGATCCTAGAACGAACCATATGTGTCATTACTACGGACTTCAAGGGCACACCCGACCCAATTGTCATAAGCTGAGAGCATTGAAGAATGCAAGTGATCAAAGGTCAAGGGGACCAAGAAATGACAAGAGGACTTGGGAAGTTGAGCCATCAAGAGGTCGAAATGGTGATCTCGGAATGATGGACGTGATGAAGATGATTGGAGCATTCACCAACTGCTTAGAAAGCTTCATTAGAAGATGTCACGCCGTTCATCTAAAAGAAAATAGATTGAAATTGATGTTCCATCCCCTGTTGCTAAGCGGACTCGTTGCTCGACTCAGTCGTCTCAAGACTCAAACAATGAGAGATTTAGGACTCCTTTTGATTCACAGACCTACTCAAGCATTTTTATAGATGCTCATCCTATTGTGGAACATGTAGTAAAATTTGATACCTTGGGAACAACATTTATCCCTAGGATTTTTGAAGCAAGAGATTGGGTTGATCTGTTTGGGAATTTCTAGGACCTGGTTGATGAATTAGTTAAGGAATTCTACTCTAATGCCAGATACACTGGAGTAGAGTTGAAATGTTGGGTAAGAGGAATAGAATTCTCCATCAATACAGAATACATTGCAAAGGTTCTTCGCATCACCAGACCAACAAATGTGGACCTCACTTTGTATAATGACAGATTACTTCAGGTACAAGACATTCTCCAGGTTCTTGCGCCTGATCATGAGGTTAGAAGCAAAGGATCATCTATAGGCACTGTACAGTTTTCACCTGAACTGACAACTCTAAAACTGCTCATGTTCTCCAACCTCTACCCACTATCTAACATCGCTTTCATAAATCTTGGAAGAGCACAATTTCTGTGTGATCTCATTACTGGAGTTCCAATTGACATTTGTGCCCACATCTTTCAGACAATTGGGAAAACAGTAGCTCGATCGGCAGTACGAACATGTATTCCTTTTTGTAGTCTCATCATGAAGATCATGCTTCTTGAAGGTGTCCGTCCACCAACAGATGGAAAAATTATTTCACGTCCTCGACCTATATCCATGATAACTCTCCATGCAAGCAAGAGTCACTCCTCTAAAACACCTAAGAGTGAGCCATTCTCCCATGCCACTCCATCTGCCCATGATTTAGCTACACCTGTGCATACCACAACTGTTTCTCCCATTCCTTCTGAGAGGCAAACAACTGGCACTCCATCTGCACCTAGCTCTCAAAATAATAGATTGAGCACTTTAATAGAAAGGCTATATTAGCGTATTTTCGGATTAGAAAAATCTCTCTACTCCACCAACAATCACGTTCAAATGCATTTCATTGCAATTGAGACACAGTTAGATGCTATTCAACAAAAGCTCAAGGAAAGCCCTTAGCTATTCGTGCCAAAAAGGGGGAGAGATAGCATATAGTAAGGGGGAGATAGCAATGTGCACACTGAAAGGGGGACATTGAAAAGGGGAGTTGTATGCTCAAAAAGAGGAAGCTAATACATATACACTCACATATACTTTTAGATAGTCTAACATTTTTTTCGTTTTGCCTATTTATAGCTATTTGCTTGCTGTTTATATAAACTCTACTCTTGTGTGGATACGGTTCTAATACTTTGGTTTAAACTCATGGTTGTTTTTATTAAATCTTTTGAATCTTATGGTACTTGTTTATGGTACATTTTGTACCCATGTTGCTTTTGTAAGCTTTTAGGGTTTGTTTCCATGTGTTTTGTAGGCTTTTATGGTTTGTACCATGCTTATGCAGCCTTTATATTTTGTAGCCTAGTACTTCTAGCTAAATGTTATGCATTTTCTTTAAGTACTCTCACTCTTGTGCCCTAGTAGGATCTTGTTCCTAGATGCATATACTTTCTGTATTGTGCATTGGTTGAGTGTTGGACATGCAAGTGATTTGCATTGAGCTTATTAGCTTGTATGTTCAGATGTTCATTCCAAGTGTGAATGAGCATTGTGGTCACTATTTTATAGTGATTGCTTGTATGGTCAAGCCATGGTTTATTGCTTTATTCCATTTTGCTTGATCGCATTGTGCTTGCCTCCTATGTATTACAAGTTTTTCTACATACAATGATCATAGTGTGTTGTTGTGTTTCAAGAGATACTTGGTCATATGATTCAAGAGCTACACAGATTCTAGAGTTAGGTGTGAATGAGTTTTGTTCAACTGTTCCCAACTCACATGTTAAGTCTAGAGTTTGTTTTAGGTTTTTGTCACGGAATAGTCAAAGGGGGAGATTGTAAGGTTGAATTTTATCAACCATCTTGTTGACTTTATTCCGTGTCAAATTTGCTTGTATTTTAGCAATTAGTAACCTTGTATTTAGGTGGGAATCATGTAAGGGTAGTGTGTGAGAGAGTGAAGAAATGCTCAAGATTGTGCAAAGAAGTAAGGACTCGCAACTAGATCTCACGAGTAGCTTGCAGCTTACAAGTCATGAGAAGTTGCACACGTGCCAAGCATGTAGAGAAGCTGAACCGCCATTCCAGCTGTAGCACTACAGGACAAAAAGTCCAGTCTGGCCATTCAGTTACCTCGCGGCTGGAACTCGCGGCTCAATCAAGTCGCGAGGCCATGCTAAATGTTATACATAACTTCTAGCTAAATGTTATGCACTTTCTTTAAGTACTCTCACTCTTGTGCCCTAGTAGGATCTTGTTCCTAGATGCATATACTTTCTGTATTGTGCATTAATTGGTTGAGTGTTGGACATGCAATTGATTTGCATTGAGCTTATTAACTTGTATGTCCGGAGGTTCATTCCAAGTGTGAATGAGCATTGTGGTCACTATTTTATAGTGATTGCTTGTATGGTCAAGCCATGGTTTATTACTTTATTCCATTTTGCTTGATCGTATTGTGCTTGCCTCATATGTATTACAAGTTTTTCTACATAAAATGATTATATTGTGTTGTTGTGTTTCAGGAGATACTTGGTCATATGATTCAAGAGCTACACAGATTCTAGAGTTAGGTGTGAGTGAGTTTTGTTCAACTGTTCCCAATTTACACGTTAAGTCTAGAGTTTGTTTTAGGGTTTTGTCACGGAATAACCAAAGGGGGAGATTGTAAGGTTGAATTTTATCAACCATCTTGTTGGCTTTATTCTGTGCAAAATTTGCTTGTATTTTAGCAATTAGTAACCTTGTATTTAGGTGGGAATCATGTAAGGGTAGTGTGTGAGAGAGTGTGAAGAAATGCTTAAGATTGTGCAAAGAAGTAGGAACTCGTGACTAGATTTCGCGGGTAGCTTGCGGCTTGCAAGCCACGAGAAGTTGCACACGTGCCAAGTATGCAGAGAAGTTGAACCGTCATGCCAATTGTAGCATTACAGGACAAAAAGTCCAGTTTGGCCATTCAGTTACCTCGCGGCTGGAACTTGAGGCTCAGTCAAGTCGCGAGGCCAAGTCGCCAGCCAGCTCTGTTTTGAAAAAACTAACTCTTTGCATTCCACTCTCACTCTAGTATATATACCCCTTATACCCATGAAATGAAGAGAGCTTTGAGAGAAAATTTTGAGAGAAAAACCCTAGAGAAAAACAAGATTGACTCATCCCCAATCTTCACATAGTGACTCTTCAAATTCCTCTACTCTCACCCTCTCCATTGTTACATCCTTGAGAGGTACATTACCAAAACCTTTTCTCACCATACCCACATCTGTGAGAAGGCCATTTGGTGTTTGGGAAGCAGTTAGGAATGGACCAATTTCATATTGGTTGATGTTATGGGCTATAGCGGAATCCAGTAAGCTAAAGAAGAAATAGGTTCGGCGTAACCTTGTTGGAGTAGGAGCTTGGAGGGCTTAGGTACACTGGGTAGATTAGACTTGGAGGGTCTTCTGCTATTCATGTATCCCAATTACATTCTTTAGTGGATTGTTTACCGCTTGGAGGGCGGCGGAGAGGTTTTACGCCGAGCGCTTCGGTTTCCTCTTCGATAACACATCATTATGTTGTCCTTGTGTTTGCATCTCTCTTCCCTTAATCTTTGCCATTTAATTTTTGTTGTGGATGTGATTTTATTTGGTTGAGATTGTTTATCAATTCTATTATATGCTTATGTTCATATTCCACACATTAATTATTTGATAATAAGTTTGAATTGATAATTTGGAAATTGGGGGTCTAAATGTTCATAGTGTTTTATACACTTATTGAACATTCAATTTTGACCTTACTCAAAATTGAATAATTTATCGGCTTGAGAGTAGAATCCCCAAAGCATAGTAGTCCAAGTTGAACCATGATTCGAATACCAAGTAATCGATTGCTGATAGAAATGTTTAGGAAATAAGAAAATGCTGCGGCCTTAAGCTATTTATTACCAGAAGTACTAATAAAAATTCGAATTTACATATGCCTTTGCCAAGTTAATTCAAAGTAATTTTTATTATTCAATTTGAATTAAATTATTATAATATTTTCTTTAATTCAACATATTATTAATGCTAGTTGCTTTGTAAATTTCCAAAACAATGCACTCCAATCATCTTGTGCAAAAGAGTGGGAGTCGGAAAGAAAACATACAGTTCCACTAATTCAACTTTTAGTTTAGGAATAGATTATTTAGTTGAAACTGAAAACTTTTTATTGAAAGTACTGTAGATAAAACTAAAAGGTAGCTAAAATAGTACAGTGAGACCCATGAATAGTATCAAAAAAGTGCAATGAGACCTATAAATAATAACAAAGTTAAGTTAAATAGTAAAAAAAAGCTGGCTTTTTAAGCCAACGCCAAACACACACTTTATATGAGCATAGAGTGGTAATTGATTAGGTTTGGGATGGATTAGCCTCTTTCCAATCCCAAACTTTTTAAATATGAGGAATTCCATTCCAAATCTTTTTTTTTTTCCTTTTTTAAATAGAGAGAAAGCAGGTCGCATGTACTTTGTTATAAAAATCTAGTTTTCTTGTAAATAGAATTATAGAGATGTTTTAATTTTTAATAAATAGTGGATTTTAGTTAACTCAATCAGTAAAGTCTTTTATTATCGAATAAAAGATCTGAAATTCAATCTTCACTTACACAAAAAATAATTAGCATTTTGGCTCAATGATAAAGAACCATCATTATAGAACACATGTTATAGGTTGAAAGTTGAATAAGGTTAGCTTATAATAGTTTAAGGTGTACAAAGTCGACATAACTCAGTCCTAATACATAGTTTTTATTTTTATTTTTTTATTTAAAGAAGATCCTAATACAGAATCTAATAGTGTTTATGTTTGCCATGTTTTTGTTCAGGAATGAGAATAAGGATATCGAGGGGCAATGTCCCAGCAACTGCAACGTTGTTGAATTTGTTTCAAAGCCAACAATTGAGCCATTGGTACGTTTGTTCCTTAAATGGTATGAAGAAATACTTGTATTCTGTCACGCGATTGCAGTATCACTGGATCCCTTGTTCTTGTACCTTCCTGTGATCAAAGAAGACAAAAACTGCATTGGGTTAAACAAAATGTTGTGGATCATTGCTATTGTTTCGCGATCGGTCAACGATATCATTTACCTTGTGCATATTGTAGTGAAATCCATGATACAACGTGATGAAGGTAATAATGAGTCAAATACTACATGTTGGGCAAAAGGTCGAAGGCAATTATGGTCCATCATGTTCAACGTTCTAGTGATTCTGCCTATTCCACAGGTAAGGGAGACTTTAGCTACATTGTAGGTTGGGAAAAAAAAAAAAAACTATTTTCTCGTATTTTTTCTAGTAATATGGAACTAATAAAAAAGACATTTTTTTTTTTTTTTGACGTAAGCCTTCAGAAAATTATTAAGTACTCATAGTTAAGTATTGTTTTCATAACCGGACCAGACCAATTTGTTCAACCGGGTTAAGTGGAAACCGGAGGCTAGGCTAACACATTAACCATTAAGGCAAATTAGCTTGTTGTATCTTTATGTAGCAAACTATTATTTTAACTAATGTGTAGCCCCATGCATATACATGGATACAATTAAAAAAATCACAAATATATTGTTCAAATTATATATGGTATTAGCTTACACTTTTTTTAAACCATACATTTCTAAAACATGTAATAGTTTCTCATTATATATATATATATATATATATATGATTTAGAATTTAATTGATTTTAGACTCTTCGATTTTTGTACCTAATAATTCACTTGTCACAAAAATTAAAAACTTAAGATGGACACGTGACGGAAAATTGGACTCCAATTGAAATACAATTTAGAGTCTAATTGGATTTAGACTCTTTGATTTTTACACTCAATAATTTACTTGGAACAAAATAAAAAATTAAATGGGACATGTGGCGCAAAATTGAAAATTCAATTAAAATCTAATTGGATTTTCTCTAAGTTTTGGCTATTAATATATATATATATATATATATATATATATATATATATATATATATATATATATATATATATATTTTATGTAATTGAATTAATTTTTTATTTATTTTTTCATGGGTTAACCTCGGTTGAACTTTAGTCCGACCTCAAAAACTTTGAGCTAGTACTTCAAAGCAAATAAAAATATTGTTAGGGTCATATTTTTTATGTAATTAGCTAATCTTTTGACAAAATGCACTTTACTTGTAAATTAGGTAGATCTAAGTTGGGTTTGATACATATCAAGTAGTTGTATTAAAGACATGAAGATTAATCTAAGAAACAAGTGAAGAAAAGTTGTTTTACTGAAGCTCGACAGATAGCATGACAGAAAGCTGTTATCAAGATTTAATGGGCAGCTTGACACAAGCTTGACACAAGCTCGATCTATCGAGCTCTACGAATTTAGATTTTCCAAATTTGAATTTCGGCCCATATTGATGTATTTGTTTAGGGTTTCTTTTTTCACAACCTTCAACATATATAAGGCTTATTTTAAAAGCCGTCAGACACGGATACAGAGACCAAGAGTTTAATTTTCTTTGTGAGAAGCTACTGCGCTTGTATGCCATAGGGTTTTGTAACCAAATGCTTCCTAATTTTCATCGTTTATGAAGTGAAGAATTTTGCAGCCAACAAGTTGATGGAATTAGTCACGTACTGGGATCCATGCAAAGGAGTTAGTTACGAATTGGAAATTTATGCATCAAAGGAAAGAAGGCTACTATAAGATCAAGTCCAATTCGGTATTGGAGTGAAAGTTCAATTGTAGGTTGGTATTTTGGGATAGGCTAAGGTAGTGGTAAGATTCCTTATACTTGTAATCGCTTGATTATTGATTATTGGATTCTTGGGAGTGGTGACCTTAAATTCACCCAATGGGGTTTTTGCCTTGCGAAAGGTTTTCCCCATTTGTTAATAAATCACCATGTTAATTTATTTTTTGTTGCATATTAGTTTATTTGGTGATTTGTTGGTGCTTTCACGATTTACATGTAATTTGGTCTAATTAATTAACTTGGGTAATTGAATTAATTGACCGAGGTCAAGCTATCTTAACCCAAAAAGTGGTATCAGAGCGGGCACACTTTGATTAGGCTTTAATATTTGCTGTGTGATCCATTGACCCTTGTTGTTATGGATCATGGACAATCTTTGATCATACCTCCTCTTTTTGATGGTACTAACTGTGCATACTAGAAAGTAAACATGAGAGTTTTTTTGTAGTCTTTGGATGAAAAGGAATGGCTGGCTGTTGAGGTTGGATGGACCAAACCTACTGATATGCTTGCATCTTGGGTGATGACAAGATTAAAATTGCGAATTTCAACAGCAGAGCGTTGAATGCCTTGTTTAGTGTTGTGACTAACGAGGAGTTTAAGAAATCTCATCTATTGAGAGTGCCAATGAAGCATAGACAATTCTTGAAAATACTTTTGAAGGCACCGAAATTGTGAAAGACTCCAAGCTTCAAAGACTTGCCACTAGCTTTGAAGAAATCGGGATGGATGAAGTGGAAGCGTTCGATGAATTCTATGCCAAGCTCAAGGACATAGTGAATTCTGCCTTCAATTTAGGTGAAAAGATTCTAGAACCTAAAATTGTGAGAAAAATCCTCAGATCTCTTTCAGAGCAGTTTCATGGTAAGATCACTGCCATTGAAGAGTCAAAGGACATTGACACTATGCCTTAAACGGAGTTGATCGAGAATCTGCAAACCTATGAATTAGGTTTAGTTAGGATTGGCAAAGGGAGCAAGACCAAGAATATGGCTCTCAAAGCCAAGAATGATGATAAAGATGAGTCATCTGAAGATGAGAACTCAAAATTCAAATCTTACATTACTAGACAATTCAAGAAGTTCATCAAGAATGCGAATGTCAAAGCAAATGACAAGGATCGCAAGTAGCTTGGATTATCTCAATCTAAAACTTAAGAGAAATTCAAAAGAGAATCCAAAGAAGGTGGCCAAAGCAGCAACATTCTTACAGTCCAAAATTCTATGGGTGTCAAGGGTACAGACACATGAATCCAGCATGTCCTACCTATCTCAAGTGAATTAGCAAGAGCAAAGCCCTAGCTGCCACCTTGAGTGATACCGAACTAGAAGTAGACTCAAAGGATAGTGATCAAGAAGGGATAGTTAGTGCCTTCACAGCCACTGTTGATTTGTCCAAAGAGTCTGAAGAACTTGTTAATGAGGAAGAGGAATTGACGGAGTCCAAATTTGAAGAGATGGATGAAAAAGATGATATCCATATTGCCTACTCAAAGCTTTACAAGAATTCTGAGAAGCATGAAAAGCTTTATAGGCTAGCCACAAGGAAGTTGAGTGAAGTGGAGTTGGAACAATAAGAACTCTCCACTAAATTTGATGAAGCAAATCAAACCATTGGAGTATTGTGGTTTGAAAACAACTTCTTGGTTGAGAAGACCAAGAAATTGGATGTTGAGATGATTCAAGTGAGAGCTTAATTGGAAAGGACTTCAAATGCTAAGCTAGATGAAATGCTGAATTTTCAAAAGGCTGCATTTGATAAAACTGGCCTTGGGTATGATCACTCTCTCTCTTCTTGTAGTATTTCCTCTAGTGCATTAAATAATGTCGTGTTTGTCTCTCCTTCTTCTAATGTTAAAACTGAGATAATTGAACCAAAAATTGAAAATGTAAGTGAGGTTAGAAATGATAAGGGCAAATCCATTCTGGGAGCACCACCTAAGGTTGTTAAAGAGACTAAGCAGAACACTTATTGCTCCACTAATAAGAAATCTTAATGAAAGAAACCTCATTTATGTCATCACTGTAAAGCATCGGGACACACTCGTCCAAATTGCTATAAGTGGCTTGCCACTCAACAAAGCAATAGTGTGTTATCTTTTGGAAGCCAAAATCAATTTCAAAAATCTTTAGCTCCTTTTGGGGAACTCTTAAAGGTTGTAATGTTCTTGACAAACTTGAATGGGTTTAATCCTCCTTATTCTCTTCATTAAAGGTCTCAACACAGGAAATGTTCATATCCCTCCATGTCTACTATTTGGAAGGAAAAAGAATCCTTTAAGTGATTCCATCTTTGTTCTTGCATCTCTTGTGTGTTTGGTTGTTTGTTTTTGAGCCATTCTATTTTTTTTTTAATTTTTAATTTGATTGTTTGTTTGTTTGTTTTGTTTTGTTTTTGTTTTTGTTTTTTTTTTTTAAAGGGAAAAATTTTAAAAATACAAAAACAGTGTGTGTTTGTACCTTGGATGGCCACTGAAACAAAAAAAAAAAAAAAAAAAAAAACAACGTGAGTTTAGATGAGTATCCTCATGCATAGCAATGTGAGTTTTGTGGTTCATTTATGTGATTTGTATGATTTGGTTAATCTTTTATCAGTCATATCTTTATCACTCATTTTGACGAGATTGACTAAAAAATTCTAAGAGAAAGACATAAATAACCATCTCAACACTGAAACTCGTCAATCATAAATTATCTGTGTGCAATTTATAAAAACCATATTTGGTAAGATGTAGCACTTGCATAACAAAAACAAGATGTTTGGCTTACATAATTGGGTAATTCTTTTCTCTCTTATATACCCATGCATGTTATGCCATTTTTTACTTAAAAAGAAAAATATGCAAAGAACATGAAAAGCAAAAAGAATCAAAATGCTTTTAAAGATGGTTGCAAGCGTGTTTTTAGGAGATGTGGGAGTTATATGATGTACCTCAAAGGTGATGTCCCCATCAAACAGTTATGATTGTGTGTGGATGTATTTGATTCTTTTATATCATTACTCTTCATATAATGAGACACTTATGCTTTCTTGCAAAAGTTTCACACATAATACACACACACTCTTTGCTACTCTTGATACTATTGTATAGGTACAATGTGATTTGGCCATCACAAGTAATACATGTGGTAGTATAAGTTTACTAAACTGTCTTAACTTGTTTTTGAAAATAAAATTGGTTAGACTTATTTAGTGTGTGTTTTGATCTAGTAATGCTTTGCATCTAGAGTTGTTGATGTGTTTGAGTGCTTAACATGCTTTTTTGTTACTTGGTTTGGTGTCTATCTTGGTTGCATTCATCTCACGTGGTTTTTTCTTCTTTGAAAAACCTTGTTTCTGGATGCTTGATAGAAGCTTGATAGAAGCTCGACAATAGCTCGATACAAGCCTCTTTTATGGAGGTTTTCTGGATCTTTCTTGATAGATAGCTTGATCCATTGAGCCTTTTTCCTGAAGGCTCTATTTGACCGATAGAAGCTCAACACCTCCTTGATCTATCGAAGCTATTTTGCCATCAATACCTCCTTGATACCTCTCAATCTATTGAGATTTGTTCTCGACACCTCCTCGATACCTTCTCAATCTATCGAGGTGCCTGTTTCTATATATACTCAAGGGTCAAACTGGTTTTGTTCAAACTTAAACATCTCGATACGTCTCTATTGTCTCTCAATCCAAACCCTTCTTTTTCATCAAAGCTCCTTCTCTCTTCAAGATTTCGGCCTAATCCAAGCTCCAATTCGTTGGTAAGAGGTCTAAATCCCTTCTTTTGTTCATTCTTCATTAATTTTAGACCTAGCTTTTTTTTTTTTTTTTGGATATTTGTGGTTTTGCTAAATTTTTTGGGTTGGGTTTCATGATTTTGTTCTCATATGCTCATGCATTGCATTCTCTAGTATTATAATCATATTTTCATGCATTCTAGGATTGTGCGCTTGATTAATCAATGTGAGTGTTGTAGTTTGGATTGGGTTTTTGCCCATGATGCAATTTGTTTTGCATGTCACATACTCATGCATTCCCATGCATTGCACTTCTCTTTCCTTCTTTCCTGAGCATCTTCTCTACTGTGTTGTTCTTTTTATTTTTTATTTTTTTAATTCTTTTTTAGTTTTCTGACTATGGCACCCAAAAAGTCTGTCCCTTCCAAGAACCTGATCACTCGTCGCGGTTCTTCTTCTTCTTCTTCTTCTTCTTCTATTCCCTCTGTTCCTAATAGAGTTCAATTCCATGATGTAGACTCCCAAAAAGATCTCGTTGAGAACTTCTATGACTGGGCGATTCATTCGGAATGCCAGGTCATTCATTTTCCAGGCATTCCTCTTCCTAGTGCATTTAGCTCTTAGGGTTGGGAATCGCTTTATGAGAAACCCTTGAGGTGTCTCGGCTTGTTAATATAGGAGTTCTACTTTAACATACATGCCATCGATACCTTTGTTCCTTAGTTTACTATGGTATTTAGAGGCAAATGTATCGTAGTTACTTCGGAGTTCCATTCTGGTGTACTGTGTGTCCCTAGGGTAGCTCATGTAGACTATCCTAGTCACCCTCATCTACGTACTATCTCTTGTGACGAGTTGACCTCACTATTTTGTGAGAAAGCCATGGTGTGGGGAGATACTCTTAATTTCTCCACAACTGAGTTTGCTAAAGGTCCAAGGATCTTTATTATGGTGATGACCTTTATTCTCACACCATGGTCACACTATAACACTATCATTGAGCCTTGTGCTCGTTTTCTTCTTTCTCTATTGGACAATCTTTCTATAGATTTTCCTTCACATATGATAGTATCTATGATAGATACCTATTGAGAAATTGCCATACATGATAAGCTAATCTTTCCTTCAACTATCACACATATTCTCACACACTTGCGTGTCCCCATTCCTTCTTCCCCTTTCTTTTACTCGGTGGGTGCTATTAGTAAGTTATCTATACGGAGGAGTGATGCACAACTGGCTGCTAAGTGGCCTCGTGTGGAGCCTACTCCAGCTCAGCAGGAGGATGCTACTTTTCGTGTTGCGGAGGATACTGCCTATGCCTCTTGAACTTCTTTGTCTTCTGCTCCATCTTTCTCTTCTAGAGTAAAGGCATCTCTTACTGCCATTCTGGATCAGCTTCAGCACATGCGTGCTAATTTTGGTAATCATCTTGAGCATCTTTTTGATGAGATGTTTAGATGAACACCAGAATTGGTCGCATCACTCGCCGACAATCTCGTCTTGGTGGTTTTGTTCCTTCTCCCTCTCTCGAGCCTGCTGAGGAGTCTTCTGATAGTCGAGATGATGAGAGTGATGATGCTTCTGGATCTCCTAACGATGATGAGGTGACTGATTCTCAGTTACTCACCCTTTGTCACTCGTGACAAGAAGGGAGAGTAGTTTTGGTAATGAAAGAGTAGTCATTTTGTTATGGGGAGAGCTAGTGTAGAGATGGACTAATTATGGGGAGAGTGCTTTGAGAGATGCAGTGAGGTTTTGTCGTATCTTTCTCATTACATGTACCATTGTCTTGTGACCTTTACATATATTGTTATACTTCCTCTCTCTCTCTATATATAGGATGATGTATGTTGTTTCACCTTTATCTCACATGTGTTGTTTCTTTTCTCTCTTTGTACACATGTCTATTCTTTTATATAACTTGTCTATATTTCACACTTAATGCCTTGATGGATCTTGTTTAAGTGTTTCAACTAAGACAGGTTGCAAGTCTTTCATGCCATGATCTCTTTTCTTGCAAATTTTTTCAAGAGCTCATTGTATTAGTTAGGCATATGTAGTTTTTTGTGTAATAGTTATGGAGATTGTTGTTTTATACTTCTCTCATAATTATGCTTGTGGTTTTGTCACGGGTTGCCAAATGGGGAGATTGTTAGGGTCATATTTTTTATATAATTGGCTAATCTTTTGACAAAACGCACTTTACTTGTAAATTGGGTAGATCTAAGTTGGGTTTGATACATATCAAGTAGTTGTATTAAAGACATGAAGATTGATCCAAGAAACAAGTGAAAAAAAAACTGTTTTATTGAAGCTCAATAGATAGCTTGACAGAAAGTTGTTATCGAGATTTAATGGGTAGCTCGACACAAGCTCAATCTATCGAGCTTTACGAATTCAGATTTTGTAGATTTGAATTTTGGCCCATATTGATGTATTTGTTTAGGGTTTCTTTTCTCACAACCCTAGAAATATATAAGACTTATTCTAAAAGATGTCACACATGGATACAGAGACTAAGAGTTTAATTTTCTCTGTGAGAAGCTACTACGTTTGTACGCTATAAAGTTTTGTAAACAAGTGCTTCCTAATCTTCATCATTTATGAAGTGAAGAACTTTGTAGCCAACAACAATCATTCAAGTTGCTGGAGTTAGTCATGTACGGAGATCTGTGCAAATGAGTTATTCACAGATTGGAGATTTATGCATCAAAGGAAAGAAGACTACTAAAAGATTAAGTCCAATTAGGTATTGAAGCGGAGGTTTAACTGTAGGTTGGTATTTTGGGATAGGACAGGGTAGTGGTAAGATTCCTTATACTTATAATCGCTTGATTATTGATTAGTAGATCTTTGGGAGTGGTGATCTTAAATTCACTCGGTGGAGTTTTTGCCTTGTGAAAGGTTTTCTCCATTTGTCAACAAATCATTGTGTTAATTTATTTTCCGCTGCATATATATTAGTTTATTTGGTGATTTGTTGGTGCCTCCATGATTTGCATGTAATTTGACCTAATTAGTCAACTTGGGTAATTGAATTAATTGACTGAGATCAAGCTATTTTAACCCAACAAATACATCAAATGCTCATAAGGGAATACAACTGAGCTGGTACTCCAAAGCCAAAAAAACTACATCTAATGCAAAAATTAACTTTACCAGTTGAATTTTAGTATTTATGTTATACTATTTTCTTAAAGGACTTGTTTTTATCAATTTGAAGTACCAAGTTAGAAATACTCTAAGAACATTCGCATAAACAGGAAATTGATTACAAAAAATTTAACATAGTTCAACTAAATTTCATGATTACATATACAAGCATTTACAATAAAATATATTTTCGATAATAATTCATTATTATTATCAATAAAATACAAACTCTTAAAGTCACACATGTTTGTATCTTTGAAAGTTTGATAATTTAAATGCTAGAGCTAATTAAGACCCCCAATTTTAATTACAGGTTGATTAATTTTAATCTAAACACACTTAATGCAGAATATATGTGATTATCAAATTAATTAACCCAAGCACACAACAATTTCATGGATGAACATATAAGTGCAAGGAAAATATGTAAAGGGCAGTGAGGAAAAGAAACTCAAGCCCAAGATAACACGCGATGTGTTATTGAAGAGGAAAATCGAAGAACTCAGTATAAAAACCTCTCTGCAGCCCTCTAAGTCGAAACGTTCCACTAGTAAATAAGTTGGAGTACAAGGATAACCAAAAAGACTCCCCAAGCCTAATCTACCCAAAGTACTTGAGCCCTTTAAGCTCCAGCTACCAACAGACTTCATCGAGCCTTGTCTTCACTAGCTTCCCAGATCCTACAATACAGCCTGATTGCGCTGCCAAGCCTTACTGGCTTATTTTGGCAAAGACCTAATGCTTCTCAAACTCTAAAACACTCTCTACACTCTGAATGAGTGTTGGTTGTGTTTGGGTACAATCTCCTCTTGAGGTATAACAATGGGAGAGGGGATGAGAAGAGACTAGACATGAATTCTCACTTAAGGATGAGTATCTCTCTCTAAAAGGTGGGTGTTGTGAAAACCAATCTCCGGGGTTTTCTCTCTAATAGTCTCCTCTCAATTTTGTGGGTAATTAAGGTATATATAGTGTGGGTGAAGGGTAGAAAAGTCACACTTAAAATCTAGTTGGTCAATGTATCTCATGGGTTGGCCAAGTCGCGAATGACTCGCGAAATACACTGACTGTCGAACTTCCTCATGTGCTCCTCACGAGCCAAGTCACGAGATCAACTGTCTTAAGCAATCTTCACCAACTTAATACTAAACTCATTACAATTAAATCCCACAAAATATAAGGAAATAAATTAATGAAATTACAACAATTTTTGTCATGGAATATAGGCAACATAAATATTATGTAAAAACCATAACTTTACAATCTTTTAACTCAAACACTAGTATAAAATATCTTTCAACTATCAAACCAATGGTCTTCTCATATATAAAAAAATAAAAAATAAAAAAACAAAAAAAAAACCTATCAACCAATGGTGGAGCCACTGTAGGTGCCACCTCCAATCCTCCCCTCCCCCCCCCCCCTCCCCCCATTTCCCCACCCCCCCCCCCCCCCCCCCTTTTTTTAAATTCCTAAATAGATAATGATTTTTTGATCCTTGCAATTTAAAAAGTTCTAATTTGGTCCCTAAAATTTTAAAATGAAGCAATTTGGTCTCCCCATTTTTTATACATTATTGATGGGGGTTGAGGCACCCCATTTTTGAGGGACCAAGTCGAATCAACCAAATATTTAAGGAACCAAAATTGAACCAATCTCATATTTAAGGGATATAAATGGAACTTAACCTTAAATTTTAGGGACCAAACCAAAGCATATTAATTTTGAAGGACCAAAATTAAAATTACACAAAATTTCAAGGACCAGAGGTATAATTTATCCATAAAATTATTTGTTTGATTATATAAATTTTATATCAAAGTCTATGGTTTCTAATATTAATTTGAATAAAGTCACGATCCTATACATTGTTGATGAGTTGCATGTATATACTAATAATTCGGTATGCATAAATTTATAATGAATATATGTTGAAATAAAATGGAAAACAGAAAAAGAATTGAGCTTCCTTCTCATAAAAATGATACTTGATTAAAGATAAATTAAAGATATTGAATCTATTTTGTCAATCTTGACTCAATTAAGTTTGCTGAAGTTTAATAAATATATTTTATGTGGAACACATCTGGATTATAAAATAATTTATTTATATTTTGATCTTTGTTAATAGCACAATGTTATATATCCAAACTACACAGTAGGGAATACAATTGATTCAAAGAAAAAAAAAAAAAAAATACTAATCATCATATTTATATTCGCCCCCATGAAATAATTTCTGGCATCACCAATACTTCAAATATAGTCACACTGTACCAATGTTTCTAATTCCTATTTCTTAATAGCAGTACCTAACTGCCTATATTATAAAGATCTAACACGTAATTTTCAACGGACAAAAAATACTAAATTTTTTCTTGGATAAGGAATATTAAGTTACTTTTATTTTACAACAAAAAATATTTTCCTTTAATAACAAAACTTCAAATAGATTAGTAATAAATCAAAATGTGAATTTGAAAAAAATTTCTAATACACACATAATTACTATTTTCTTTAAATTATCACTGTCCTACACATAATTAGATTATATACATTGACTCTAAAAACAAAAATTGTTGTAATCCATTCAGGTGGTAATGCCAAGCATATTTTCAGAGATGAGACGGACAAAATCTTCAAATATAACGATCTTGAACTCTCTAATTCTTTTGCAATATGGGCCAAGAGTTTTCCAAATCTACCGATACTGGAAGCAACTCAAAAGCGTAAAGAAACCTAATAAGGCTTCCCTATGGATCAAAGCTTCATCGAATTTATTTCTATACATCCTTGCTGGTCATGTAAGTTTGCTTACGAAGTAATTTCATATTCTTTATTTTTAATCTTCGCAAATGTTGATTCTTTTATCAATGTATTGTTGTCTTTCTTAATATTTAAATTAATCAACCTTCTTCTCAAAAAAATCTAAACCAATCAACCTTGCAAAATCAAAATCTTATATTGAAAAAAATATCCAAAAAAGAAAGAAAAATAAAAATTACGAATGTTTTATTTTATTAATTTTTAGAATTGCCTAGATTAATTTTTTTTATACAAATACCTCAAGAATGCTAATAGAAGGTGCTATCTCGTGTAAGAGTTGTGTTGGGGAGATCATACCATGGAAAGCCTCAAAATGGGTAGTTAATTAATACAACACTCACCATTCTCATTATTATTCAATTTGAGACATCACTTATATATGTATATTCAACAATCTTCCCCCTCACCTGCGAATCTTTGCCTCTCTCTAGGCAACAAACAAGTCTCATTTGCTCCCTTTTGCCTTATGGACTTTTTCTTCGTCAACATGTCATCCATAAGCCTTATGTATGCCATCTATAAGAACCACATGTCAACCTCATATGCTCATTTTTTAGAACTTAGCCTGCACTATTATGTCCATGGGAAACTTGCATCACACCATTTGGCAATACTCTTTTTTTTTTGTTGGATTAAATTTTTTTTCCCAAGATTGTTTGTATGAGCTTCTATCGGCTTGTTTTGTGTGGTTCCTACTTGTGAAGGCTCCAAGTACACATCCTGTCCCTGTGCTTTGGATGCCTTTGTGCCTAGTCTATGCAAAGTATGTTTCCATCCGTTCATAAAGTTTAGAAAAGCATCTCGATTCGCTTATTGAGAATGATTTAAGTAGTAGTTTCATATCCATTCAATTCTCTTTATCTCTTATTGTTATAGTTGTAATGGTTATTAACCTTTGGTTACGATATCTGCAAAATTTACTAATTTATAATGATAATCTAATCGATTAGGTATTGGGAGCCTTTTGGTACTTTTTCTCTACTCAACGACTAATGGCTTGCTGGCACAAAGCGTATGAAATTCATAGTGATGGGGTTGAAATTTCTTTTAACTGTGACCACAGTTTTAGAAAGCTCTCCTTTTTAGATGATTTCTGCGCTATTGATACACCAAATCCAAGTACCTTTGCTTTTGGAATATTTCTTGAAGCCCGTCGATCTGGAATCTTAGAGTCCACGGGTTTTCTGCAGAAAGTATTTTACTGTTTCTCGTGGGGCATGCGAAATCTAAGGTTTGCACATATTATTACACCCTTGACTATTCCATATCAAAACATACAAGTGCTGCTCATGTTTGTGTTGTTTAAGTTATATATGACGTGACTTTAAGAATATTACGTCACTTAATAATTTATTATTAAATTTATTCTTTAAAAATCTTATTGTTGAATTATATGGTCTATATGTTTTTAACATGTATGCTAATTTTCATATTAATCGGACGTTATTTATTATTCGATTAATAAATTCATATTTTAAACATTATTTTAAATAAAAAAACTTGATTTTAAATAATTGATTGATGAAATAACTATTGATCTTTAATTACCTTGAATTTTTGTAAGCATGAAGAATATATAAAGATAATGTAATCCAAAGGTGGTTCAGTGGATTTGTTAAAATTTGTATTCAATTAAAAATATTGAGTGATGTAATATTATTTAAAGTTACAAGGTTTATGGCATTTTAATCTATTCTTAAATTTGTTGTTTGCACACAATTGAAGCTAAAATAGCTATGAGTAGTGCTACATGCAATAAGTACAACAAGTTTGCTACGTTAAGCATACAAATTGATGTGTCACCAATAATAAAAAGGTAATTCAAATATTTAATTATGAGGTGGTTAGAGCCTACCAACCACATTCATTAGTATATTAGTTTGTAAGTTATATTGTATGTAATAAAACTTGTAATACCTATAATATTTTCCAATAGTTATTAGTTTCTCCTAGTTTTATTAATGATCTCATTAAATAAAAATATCATTAATTTCTACTCTTTATTTCTTACATGGTAAAATCGTCAAGTAGAATAGAATTTCCTAATGAACATTAGGATCAAAAATAGAAAGAAATAATTGAAGTCTTGAACCATGAATTGAGTTCTTAACGAATTTTCATAGATTTGGATCATCCTAGAACTTCACAGGATTTTTTAAGTTTGCTACTAATAGAATTATGGTTTGCTTTTATCCGGGAGATGCTTTGGTATTTTTTTTTTCTTTGGCTATATTATATTCCTAATATAGATATATATGTCTTTATAGTACTATAAAATAGTACTTTAAGCACAACTCAAGATATATATATTAAGTATTTTGTAATCTAATGTATCCTTAAGGGTCGAGTAAGGTGAAAAGGTCCTCTTCGGGTAAAAATCGATCTTAAACAGTTTGTGCGAGCAAGTCAGATTAATCAGATTATGAGTTAACTAGTAGTTTTTAACATGCAATAATAATAATAATATGATCGTATTATTTTTGTCTTTCTAGTTCCTTTCAATACAAATAAGAGATCGCAAATAACTAAAAAAGGAAAAAGAAAAAAAAGAGAACCAATAACAAAAACAGTTTAAATAAAACTTAACTAATACATTGATTTCTAAGTTTACACAATCCAAAGTTCACTAATGATATCATCACCATAAAATAACAAAAAGAAAATGCTAAAGTTTGTAAACCATGTCAAGTTATCAACCTTCTCAGTTGGGATTTTTTTCAAAATAACCAAATCCCTTAAACATTTTCATTAGTTAGCAAGGTTTCGAAACTATTTGACAATCTAACAAATTGAGTATATTAGACTCGATTTTACTCTTTGAAATTGAGCGAGGTGGAGTCAAGTTTTTAGTTGGAAATCGAGTGTCCCACTAGTGAAACACTCGAGTTCCATGGCAGAAACACCAACCTAGAGCAAGGCGTAAACAAACTTCCCAAATCTCCCTACAGCAGCAAACCCATGCCCTCTGATCTTTAGCAAAAACAACAAACCCAAACCCAGGCGAATCCAAAGGGACACCATATTTTCGAGAGTTGAGAGAATACTTACCCAAACCTAGGTGAATCCAAAGGGACACCGTATTTCCGAGAGTTGAGAGAATACTTTTAGGTTTGTGAAGGTTCCAAGAAGCGGCGGCAAGGCTCCTTCTTCCTCATGCATTTGGTTTTCGCATTTGGTTTCCTCCATCTCTATGTTTTTCTTGTTTGGGTCTTTCAATTTGGTTTCCTCCATCTCTATGTTTTCTTGTTCTTTGGTCTGATGAAGTTCGTAGCCTGGCAGGGAAATCGAGTAATGGAGACTCGAGTTCCATGGAACTCGACCTCTTCACACTCGATTTAGCACAACAAAATTGAGTTCTCTGCACTCGATTTGTTATATTGCTAAATAGTTTCAAAACCTTACTAACTAATGAAATTGTTTGAGGGATTTGGTTATTTTGAAAAAAAAATCCTTCTCAGTTGCGCCTCTTCTTATTGCATGTAAAACAATAATAAAGTTAAATTATTTAGAAAGATAAGTAAACAAAAAAAGTTTTAAGAATTAAACATAACATATTATGTAAAGAAAAATAAATAAATATTTAATATAAATTGTACCTCAAGCATCAAACTTCAAGTTGGCAAGTAATTTTGTAAGTATTTTCATCTACAATAAATTTTTTTAATATAAGTCAAGAATATGAAGAAAGTGATTCAATAAAGAATTAAAAATTATGACTATTCTATAACTGAATCAACTTACCTAAATTCATATAACCAACTTAGAAAAATATCACTTTAAAAAACATGTTGGGTTCGATTGTAACCTATACAATAATTACCCATAAGGATTTTTGAGATAGAAACTAAGTCACTAGACCTCCAACACAAGTAATAGACAATGTATCCTAGCTTATCGCTTTTGCTGCAATTGCTGAAATAGCCTTTTAGTCTTCACACTGATTTAGTGCCGCAAGCAAACAATCCAGAAGCAAATCTCGAAATTTTTGTAATAGGCTATCAGTTGACCGAGAGTCTTTTAAGAGTCTTCAAAGTGTTTTTTTTTTTTCCTGATTGTCAATCTCACATGACCGAGCCTTCATTCTTTCATTGTCAGGCTTGTCTTGTATAGTGAATAGATACTTCAACCTTCATTACCACTATTTACATTACAGTATCAAAAGCCAATATTCATGTTCTTAACATATATGTCATATTTCGTTTAAATAAGATGTCATTTATTATTCAATCCACAAAATTTTTTTATGCATAATTTAAGATTATGAAAATTTGAAATTTAAACATTTAATTGTTGATATAGTTATTGATTTTTAATTTTCTTGAAATTTTACAAGTATTGAGGACATAATAAGAAAATGCAATCTGATGGATGTAATGGGCTTGAACCCCATCCTTAATTTACCACTGCTCTTGTACGTGTATGGGGTTGGAGTTCCTATTTGTCCAAAGGCCATAAACATGTGATCTTGACCCTGTTTTCTTACTTTGAAGGCCTAAGTATAGATCTTTCATTTTCTCCTTAACTTGTACATTTCCCCTAAAATTTTGTGAATTCTCATTTTATGAATTTTAGTTAGAAATTTTTAAGATTAGTGTCTCATACATTATAGTTGTGGTATTTTGCAGTACTTTTGGGTCAAACCTCCAAACAAGTAGCTACATATGGGAAAACATCTTTGCAATTGGAATTTCTATCTTTGGTCTGTTATTATTTCTTTATTTCATTGGAAACTTGCAGGTGAGTGCCCAATCCTTTCATTTCACTTCTTTTTTTGTGAAAACTTCTCTACACTTAGAATTTCTATCTTTGGTATGTTATCATTTCTTTATTTCACGGGAAACTTGCTGGTGAGTACCCAATCCTTTTCCTTTCACTTCTTTTCTTTTTAAAATTGTTTAAGGCTCATAGTTGTGTGTGTGTGTGTGTGTGTGTGTGTGTGTGTGTGTGAGAGAGAGAGAGAGAGAGAGAGAGAGAGAGAGAGAGATCATTAATTCGCCCAAGTAATATGCTAATCTAGATAATTGTTTTTTCATAGTTTAGTAGTTACAACAATTGGGAATAAGAGATTTAAATTATGGACATCTATGGGGCTGTTTGGATTTGTTGTTTTTCATCACCCATAACTTTGTTTCCATCACCCATAACTCAAAACTAGTGGGTCCCATGGCTGAAGGGTTTGTTTGGATTTGTTTTCAGTTTTTGTTTCCATCACTCAATTATCTGATTTTTGAGTGATGAGTTATGGAAATTGAAAACACATTTTAGGTGTTTTCAAGTTATCAAAACTGAGTTTTCATGGCATTTTGGTAAATAAACACACATGGGTGGGATCCACGGTCAGAGCAAAGTCACACCAAACTCTCTTCATCAAGCTCAAAACAATCACTCTGACGACTCTCTTCCTCTCAGAGCACACATACCCCACTGATGAAGAGCTTCAGCACGTTGGCCATAGACAGCTCGGCGAGCCCAGATGGCGGCAAGCAACCCCACAGCCAGAAACCCCACCGCACTCCGATCTGCTTTTTTTCAAGGTAGATCTACCCTCTTTTAAGGGTGGTGGCAGCACAGTTATACACTAGTAACCCTCTTCTTGATTCTTTTACCCTTTCTTCAAAACTTTTTGGTAGCCATTCTTTTGCTTTGAATTCTGGATTTATATCTGAAAGCTTGAAATTGTGTGAAAACACAAAAGCTGTTTAAACCCCCAAATTAAAAATTACGGCTAGATTGCTTTTACTCTAACTTATCTAAGTGCATGGGTGGGTGATGCAGATTGATTAAGGAAGAATAAAATATTTTAATATTTTATGTTGTTTTCTTTTTTCTAGTTGAATTAGGATTTTAATTGTTTTTCTTTTCCTAGTTAAATTGTTTTTCCTTTCTCAAGTAGAAGTAGGTTTATTATTTCTTTTCCTAAAAGGAGTAGGAGAAATTCTATTCTTATAAATACTCTTTATAGAGGGGTTGATTATCGATGTTATACGTTAATTAATAAAAGTTTGTTAGAGATGTTTTCTCTATTATTTTGCCTACTAGCCTAGTGTTCTTGTGGAACTTAGGTTTCGTGGAAGAGTTGTAGTAATTGTGTGTTACAAATTCTGCTTATACATGCCTAATTCAACTAGGAAAAGAAAAACAATTAAAATCCTAATTCAATTAGAAAAAAGAAAACAACATAAAATATTAAAATATTTTATTCTTCCTTAATCAATCTGCATCAGTGGGACCCACGGTCAGAGCAAAGTCACACCAAACTCTCTTCATCAAGCTCAGAACAATCACTCTGACGGCTCTCTTCCTCTTAGAGCACACATACCCCACTGATGAAGAGCTTCAGCATGTTGGCCATAGACAGCCCGGCGAGCCCAGATGGCGGCAAGCAACCCCACAGCCAGAAACCCCACCGCACTCCGATCCGCTTTTTTTCAAGGTAGATCTACCCTCTTTTAAGGGTGGTGGCAACACAGTTATACACTAGTAACCCTCTTCTTGATTCTTTTACCCTTTCTTCAAAACCTTTTAGTAGCCATTCTTTTGCTTTGAATTTTGGATTTATATCTGAAAGCTCGAAATTGTGTGAAAACACAAAAGCTGTTTAAACCCCCAAATTAAAAATTACGGCTAGATTGCTTTTACTCTAACTTATCTAAGTGCGGAACAAAAGTAAATGAAGCGTAATAAACCGATAACTACTCTAGTGCATAAACATGAATAACAAACAATAAAAGTAAAGCACAAGAGAAAGGGAAGAGAGATGCAACCACAAGATAACACCAAGACGTGTTATGGAAGAGGAGACTGAAGAACTCAGTGAAAAACCTCTCCGCCGTCCCCTAAGCAGTAAATTGATCCACTAGGGAATAAGTTGGAGTACACGAATAACAAAAGACCCTCCAAGCCTAGTCTACCCTATGTACTCGAGCCTTCCAAACTCCTGCTACCAACTGAATTCACCAAGTCTTGTCTTCTTTAGCTCTCTGGATCACGTAATTCAGCCCGATTGCATCCTCCAAAAAAATGGCTTCTTCCAATGCTTTCCAACAGCACCAAAACCTCACTTTACACTCAGATTGGGTGTGGTAAGTATTTGGGCTATCAACCTCTCAAGGATTTGGAAATGGAGAAGTAGGAGTTGAGGAAAACCACAATGGATTGTGTAGAAGATTGTGGGTATAACAATCTCTAACTCTTAAAGGTTGTGGCTAGGGTTTTCTCTCTGAAAGCACTCCTTTCAATATGTGGGTAATGATGGTATATATAGTATGGGTAAGGATGTAGTGGAGTAGATATGACAAAATAGCAAAATAGAATGTTTCACGGGTATCTTGTGGGAAGGCCTTACCTGCGAGACACTCGCGAAAATCAGCTGTCACCATTTGTCATGACTTTTCGCATTCTAGTCATGTGCTGAGCACATGCTTCACTTCACGGGAAGGCTACTCGCGAGCTACCTACGAAAACTTCTTTGGTCTTCAATTTGCCTTGAGTCTTCACACTCTCTCACACATACACAACCCTTACAAAGAAATCTCATATAAAATACAGGGTACCGAAGATTGAACATAATTACAATCAAATTTGGTACGGAATTAAAGCCAACATAAAATAGTTGTAAATCACAACTTTACAATCTCTCCCTTTGGCTATTCCATGACAAAACCCCTAAAATAGACTCTAGACTTAAACGTGAGTTGGGAACAGTGGTAAAACTCACTCACACCTAATTTAGAAGCTGTGAAGCACTTGCATGTATACACCTGTATCCTGAAACACTCGCACACAAACAAAACTTTTATTAAGCTCATGACAAGTTGAATACAAGGTAAATATATAAGCAAGTAAAATGCGATCAAGGTAATAACCACTATATAAGCAATGAAACATAACTTGATAAAACAGGAACAGTCATTCAGGAATGACTACAATGAACATTTAGCTAGTAAATGATTATCCGGACATGCAATGCAATTAAGAGCAATGTAAAAATCAATTGCATGTCCAACACACAACCAATGCGAAATACAAGAAGTATTTGCATCAAGGATACAAGATCCAACAAGGGTACAAGTGTGTAGTACTAAAGATAATGCAGCAAAATCTAAAAGTACTAAAAATATGCTACAAAGAAAGGATATAAAAACAAAGTACTGAATATAAACTGAAAGTTTTAAACCAAAGTACTTAAGGCTTTAAAAGAAAGCAATGTAAATATAAATAGAACAAAAAGAAAATGTTAGCTTTGTTTGCTCTTTTGAACTTCTTCTCCAATGCTCCCCTTTTAATCTAGCTCTTTTCTCCCCCTATCATTTCACTTCCTTTATCATGAACCATCTCCCCCTTTTTGTCATGGAATAGCTAGTCTTCATTTTCTTCTAGCTTCCGTTGAATTTGGTCTAGTTGAGTTTGGAGAGATGTGAACTTTGTGTCAAAGCGAATGTGTTGGGAGTACATGATGGTTGCAAGTCCCGATATCTTAGTGCTAGTCTCCTGGATAGATGTCATGATGTTGTCCAATTTTTCATCATAAAAATGTGAGCTAGAGCTTGAGCTACCATGAGGAGCATGACTCTCTTGCTTGGCTCCTTTTCGGGTTTGACCGATGCTAGCATTTAGGGTGTGGATATTGATTGGATTTGGCTGTGGGTATGGTCTTTCATCTTCCAACGGATGAACGCCTTTGAGTTTCAGGATTTTTGAGACAAGGTAGCTGAAGGGAAGGCAGTTCCTTGATGCAATTCTCTTAGCTATTTTGCTCAAGATGTGGAATATATGAGAGCAGATATCAATCTCTTCATCATTGATCAGATTATGAAGAAACAAAGCCCTACCGAGATTCATGTACTCGGTGCTTGATAGGGGGTAGAGGTTGTGAAACATGATCATTGTGAGTAGCCTTAATTTAGGAGATAGGGATGCAACACTTACTGATTTCCCATTGGAGGAAAACTCCAAGTAGTCTCCTAAAGTTTCTCGAAGCACCTTCTCATCCGGATTCAATTCATCATATACCGATGGCTTTCGAAACATCGGCCGGTTGATGCGCAAGATATCAGCAAGGTAGGCAGGTGTCATTATGAAACATTTTCCTCTAACCCAACATTTCAGCTCATCTCCCTCGGAAATGGCATTCGCATAGAATTCCTTCACCATATTCTCGTACAGTTCTTTAAAGCTTGATAGAAGAAAATTCCAGTCCTTGGTGGCAAACCACTTTGGAATGCTTGTCTCGAGAAAAGTTGCTTGCTTAACTGCCCTTTCAACCAACAAAGGGGCATCCTTGAAATATTTCTCATAGTCTTGAAATGCGGTGTATGATCTGAACTTGTCAACATCATAAAGCACTGTTGATGATCGAGTCCTTTTTTACTTTGGGGTAAAGCTATCAAGATCAATCACAGTTTCTTTCCCCTTGCTACTACACCCTTTCACAGCTAATTTCTTGAGGGAGACATCTACAAAAACAAATACAAAGCACAAAAAGACAAGTGCAAAAACACAAAAACAAGAACACAAACTTGATTAATACCAAGTTAGTCCATAAAACAACCACAAAGTCCTAAAAAGAGCAAAAACAATGTCACACAATCATGTTATAAGTGCTAAACATGTAACAACATATATCTAGCATGAGTGAAATGCAAAAGCATGGCAAGTGTGCAAGTGTGTGCATGTGCAAGGCATGACTAAACACATTTGGGTCAAATTGTGTAAAACACACATCCAATGATCGAAACATGATAAACATATATAATCATGGTAATCCCCAAAGTTTGGTACTCATCAGAGTCCAAAACAACATCAAAATGCCATTTGGGCATTTTATCAAACACTTGATATGCATCAGCACAATTAACATGTAAACAATACATGAACATAAGTGAATCTTGTTTAAATACATGTTAAAATGCCACAGTTGGCCAACAAAAACACAAACAACCCAAGTGGGACAAAGCCCAATCAAGAAATTGGAAAAAATTTCACAAAATTTAAAGTTTTCCAACCCTTTTTCAAAAAAACCCAAATCAAGTAAACCTAGAATTTTCTGTATAATCTAAGGAAATAAAGAGAAAAGATTGTATACACATACCTTAGAGATGATTTTGAGTAGATTGTACTTGAGATTTGGTTGGGTTTTTGAGTGAAAATCAATTTATGATTGAGAGAGGCTTGGGGGAGGCAAAGTGAGGGAAATAAGGTGTGTTTGAAAACTTGTCTACATCAGCCCTTTAAAACTGAAAACATGCATTTTTCGCGGGTTACCTTCTCGCACAGTTACTTGCGAAAAATGCCTCTGAAGCACAAAATATTTCGTGGGTAAGACTTACTAGTGAGACAGTCGCGAAAGTTTCTGTTTGAATTTTTGTGTTTTCAATCTTTGCCTATCTCATTTTCGCGGGAAGAGCTTAGTCGCGAGCTTCTTGTGAAAATGCCTTTGAGAAAGTTTTTGATGAAAAACATGCAAAAAGCAATTTGAACAAAAACTCAAAACACGAAAGCATAAAAACACTTTCAAAAACTTATAAAATACTCAAAAAATTTTTTGGGTTTGATCGACAAGCAATTGGTTATACACATCACATTTGAACACGTGCAATCACACAAATGAAATAAGCATTCATCGAACAAAGTCTTGTGTGTTGTGTGTGGGAATCAAATGTGGAATAGTCCTAAGTCCAGAGTAAAGCTTCAATAATCAATTCAATCAAGTCATACACAACTAGTCCTAAGTCAAGTGGTTTATCTCAATTATAGAAATGAACATATATGACCTCCCACAAGAAAATGATTACATATCTTTGAAGCTTTTCATTTGGCTTCTTTACAATTCATAACATTTGATCATTTTTGAACAATACATCTCATTTTGAGATCGATACATGAAATTTTTGATATTTCATTTTTGTGAGTAAGCATTTGGCTTTTTGGGCACCATACATTTCAATACAAGTCGCTTTCCCTTTTTCCTAATCAAATACTAGTATGTGCGACGACTTTTGCAGCTCATTATCTCTTTTCGAGATTTGACATTTGTTGAGCTATAAAGTAGAAACATAAAAAGTGTGGGAAGATATATAGGCACAAGTCTATGCATGTATCAAAACTATCAAGACTATTGACCAATCATTCATAACAAGCTTGAAGATTGATTTACAACAGTCACACATAGATTTCAAGATTTTTCCAATAAAGATAGATGTGCATACATAACAAGTTAAGCTCATAAATGCACTACATCATTAGTATGAAGGTATTAGGCCAAACTTGTATGTGATATACACAACATAAGTGATTAAACTTTTTAGAAATTTTTCAATTTTTATGGGTTTTTGAATTTTTTAACACACTCAAAATAGAATATGTAAAGTAAGATCAACAAAAACAACAAGTACAAAACAAACTTGAAAAGAAACATGCTAGGACGGGAAACATACTCAAACAACCAACTAAAATCACTACATATAGGAAGAATTGATGCATGGACATGGTCTAATGCTTATGCATGTGTACCATTCTTCACCCACACGGCATGTGCGTTTAGGGTCATGTCCCTAGAGGATCGAGTACTAAAGCTGTGATTCTCAAACCTTTGGTTGAACCTTGCCAAACAAGAAGTGATGGTATCTATTATCTTTATCACATCATCAAAACCGGAATCAGCTTCTCTCCCTTTTGATTGCTTGGCGTTCCAATTCCCCTTTCCTTGTCCTCTTAGCTTTTAAGAATCTGCTTTGCGTGAAGTTTATAACAGTTAGGTCTTGTGTGTCCTCGAACTCCACAATGGTGGCAGAAGTGTTGAACTTGAGGATCTCTTTGAGACTTTGGGAGAGACTTCCCTTTAGCCTTGGGTTTGACCACAAATGGGTTTTGAGGTTTTGTCAAATCCTTTTGAGTAGTTCCATTTGGCTTCTTTTCCACTTTTACATTCTCAACACTTGGAGTTGCTACCATTGGTTCCTTAGCTTTAACAAATTTAATCTCCTTGGACACATTGGCACTTGAACTACTTTCTTCGGAATATCCTATGCCACTTTTGTCAAAAAAAGGCTTTTGATGTGCAAGCACTTCGTCAAGTTTCTTGGAGGCAACGCGCTCCACTTTGGCATTAGCTTGAATCACTTCAAGCTCAAGAAACTTGATCTTGGAGTAGGCCTTGGTTAGTTCTCCATTTAGCGCCTCAACTTCACACTTCATTTCCTTGTACCGCTCTTGAAGACTTTTGTAATCTTGCTCGGTTCTCTTCATTTTTCTTATGGCTACCTTAGCCATTCTTGTAAACTCTCCGGACTTCTCTAGAAAAGAGTTATAAGTTTCCTGCAATCTGTTTGTTCCTTCATAGACACATTCTTCGCCTTTATCATCGGATTCCTCCCCAACTCCCATTGACTCCACTTCAGTGTGCTCACAGAGCTCTTCCACTAGTGCATTCAAATCTTCTAAAGAGTCCATAGGTGCAATGGTCATAAATGCGGAGTAGTTTCCTTCTCCATCACAACTTTCTTCTAAGTCAGAATTTGAACCATTTGAGTCATTAAGGGTAGTTGCAAAGACTTTACCCTTTGCTTCCAAATACGTGAGGCATTATTTCTTCACATGCCCATGTCCTTTGCACTCAAAGCATGTGACCATTTCAGACGGCGAGGAATCTCTTGAATCCTTCTTCTTGAAGTCTTTCTTGTCCTTCTTGGACTTTGAGAATTTGCACTTCTCAAAAGGCTTTCCATCTCTCTTGAACTTAAGGAACTTACAGAAGTTTTTAGCAAGGTACGCCACATCCTTTTCAACCTCATCCTCATTCGAGGAGTCTTGAGCTTCCAATCTCTCATTGACTGTCTTGAGAGCAAGTGATTTTCTCTTCCTTTGAGATGGTTGAGATAGCTCACAGGTTTGAAGAGAACCAATGAGTTCGTGAATTTTAATTTCATCAAGGTCTTTGCTCTCTTTAATGGTAGTGACCTTTGCACAAAAACTCTTCGGCAATGATTGTAGAATCTTCCTCACAATCTTGGAGTCCTTTGTCTTTTCTCCCAAGTTAAATTTCCCAATTACCACTTCCTTTAGTTTCCCATAAAATGAGTTGAATGACTCATCTTCACTCATTTTCAACTCCTTAAAGTGTGTGGTAAGCATTTGCAACTTGGTGTCCTTCACCTTTTTGGTGCCTTCATAGGTTGTCTCCAAGATTTGCCACGCCTCCTTGGCAATTGTAAAATGAGAGATCCTGTGAAATTCATCAGGAAAAACACCACAGAAAATTGCATTTAAAGCCTTGTTATTAGCATTAGCTGCCACAAGGGCTGCCTTATCCCATTCAGATTTTACGGCCTTTGGCCTAGTCCATCCTATCTCGACAGCATCCCAAACATTATCATCGATAGAACAAAGGAATGCCCTCATACAGACTTTCCAAAATGCATAATCGCTCCCATCAAAGTATGGAGGAGCATTGAGTGATTGAGATCGATCCATCTCAAAAAGGGTCTAGGATCACACTTAGGTAATGAAACCACAGCAAGTGTACCCGCTTTGATACCAATTGAAAGCTCGAAATTGTGTGAAAACACAAAAGTTGTTTAAACCCTCAAATTAAAAATTACGGCTAGATTGTTTTTACTCTAACTTATCTAAGTGCGGAACAAGAGTAAATGAAGTGCAATAAACCAATAACTACTCTAGTGCATAAACATGAGTAACAAACAATAAAAGTAAAGCACAAGAGAAAGGGAAGAGAGATGCAACCACAAGATAACACCAAGATATGTTATCGAAGAGGAAACGGAAGAACTCGGTGAAAAACCTCTCCGCCGCCCTCTAAGCGGTAAATCGATCCACTAGAGAATAAGTTGGAGTACACGAATAACAAAAGACCCTTTAAGCCTAGTCTACCCTATGTACTCGAGCCCTCCAAGCTCTTGCTACCAACTGACTTCACCAAGCCTTGTCTTCTCTAGCTCTCTAGATCATGCAATTCAGCCCGATTGCATCCACCAAACAAATGGCTTCTTCCAATGCTTCCCAGTAGCACCAAAACCTCACTTTACACTCAGATTGGGTGTGGTAAGTGTTTGGGCTATCAACCTCTTAAAGATTTGGAAATGGAGAGGTAGGAGTTGAGAAAAACCACAATGGATTGTGTAGAGGATTGTGGGTATAACAATCTCTAACTCTCAAAGGTTGTGGCTAGGGTTTTCTTTTTAAAAGCACTCTTCTCAATATATGGGTAATGATGGTATATATAGTATGGGTGAGGATGTAGTGGAGTTGATATGACAAAATAACAAAACATAATGTTTCAGGAGTATCTTACGGGAAGGCCTTACCCGCGAGACACTCGCAAAAACCAGCTGTCACCATCTGTTATAACTCTTCGCATTCCAGTCATGTGCTGAGCACATGCTTCACTTCGCGGGAAGGCTACTCGCGAGCTACCCACAAAAACTTCTTTGGTCTTCAATTTGCCTTGAGTTTTCACTCTCTCTCACACACACAACCCTTACAAAGAAATCCCACATAAAATACAGGGTATAGGAGATTGAATATAATTACAATCAAATTTGACATGGAATTAAAGCCAACACAAAATAGTTGTAAATCACAACTTTACAATATAAAACCCAATTAATGGCCTAATCACCCAGATAAGTGAAGGATTCAATAAGGTGGATGAAGAGATGGTAGGGAAGGATGTTGGTGTTCTCAGTGTCTGGAGGTAGGTCGTGGTCGGAGCTGGAGAAAGGGATTTCAAGGAGGCGAATGGAGGAGTTTGCAGGGGGTGTGGACCTGAGGTTCTTGATGTTGAGAGGGGTGTTGACAAAGGTTATTATGTAGTTCTTTCTTTGGGTCTACATGGGTTGTATGGTTTAAGGAGGGGGCGGGTAGGATGGCAGATGGTAGGAGAAGGGTGGGTCAGACAGTGGGGCTCGCATTTTAGGGTTTTTGTAATTGAAAACCATGACCGGGTTAAGGTGCCAAACAAGGGTTGGTGATTTTTAGGATATTTTGAGTGATGGGAAATGAGTGAGGAGTTATAGATTTTTTGGACCCAAACAGCCCCTATATCACCCTATTATTAGTGATAGTATTATACTGATATTATTATTACTTTTTAACTTTTTACCAGCGATATTATTGTTAGTTTATTATTGTTGTTATTGCCGTTTGTTGTTGTTATTGTTATTATTACCAATGTGATTAAGCCTTAAATATGCTTTTGGTCCATTACTTTTAGGGTTGGCTTCATTTTGGTCCTTAAAACAATTTTTTGTTTTATTTTAGTCCTAACTCTTTTGAAGCCTATTTCATTGTTATTCTTCATCATTAGATATAAAAAATAAAATAAAAAATAAAAATTCCAACAAAAAGAAGGCATATTAGCTTAAAAATTACTCTCAAAATAAGGAAATTCAAATAAAATTACTTTATTTTGTTTTCCTTAGTTTCCCCTTACTTTCTTGGCAATCAAAAACATCACAAAATGTCGTTTGTGGTGGGATAAGAAACACAATTACAAAGATGAGATAAGGGGAGTGGAGCTTGAAGCAGAAGAAGAGCTTATTGTGGAACTAGCACATGCATTGAAGTGAACAAGAGTCGATGACCTTGATGGCAATGTTAGTAAGGGTGTTTGCAACCGAATACAACTGGGCCAAAGTCTCCCAGGACGAGGCAATAGGAGAAGGAATTAGTGGCTTGTTAGAGGATAGAGTAGGACAAGTGATGTAGGAGTTAGGATTCAAGAGTGGTGCACTTGTTGGTGATATTATTGTACAGGATGATCAAGAATAAGAGGATGGAGGAGGTGACAATGGAAGCCAAGACGGGAGGAAGGAGTTTCAATGGTAGCGATTGGGTGGTTGAGTGTGCAGTTAGGTTTGGGATTGGGATCGGGGTTTGGATTCAAATGGAGACATTTGGTGACTTGGCATAATTGACGAGTTTAGAAGATGCAAAATGTTAGAGGGGGCAAGGTAGTATGGGTTGTTGACAAGGGCCACCTCACCTCATCAATCCTTTTATAAAATTGAGTGTGTGCTATGTGTGGCGTGACATACGACAGAATTTACAATATAAATTTTGTTATTTATTTATTTTGGTATTTTTAGGTAATTTTTGGAATTTTAGGTATAAAGATTTTATTTTCTTGATTTTAGGTGAATCTAATGCTTTTAAATTCAAATTTGAGTCCTATTTATGGATTATATCAATTAGAATATGTTAGAGCCTTTAAATTGACCTTAAAGTCTATAAAGGTTTTTTTTTTTTTTTTTTTGTGTGTAATTCAAATTCAGTTTAATAAAAGTACAGACATTTTGTCTCTCTATTTTTTGGTGGATTCTTATGGATTCAAGAAACCCTTGTGTATTTGAGGTTATTTCCTTGAAGTAGATGTGCTCTTGTGGCTTCTGCACTGCATCTATTGGTATTAGAGCCTTGACATACCCTAGTCTAATGGCTAATAGACACGATGGCTACCATCCCAGCAATGATAAAGTTGAAGATGTAGTCCTCACTAGGGTTGTGTTTCAACAATTTTGTGAAGAGAACCAAAAAGAATTACGCAAATTACAACAAGTAGTTGTTACTCTTCTTGCTAGGAAATCCTTCCCCAGCAACACCAATCAATCTATTCATAGGCACATTCCCAAATATGAGAAAGTTCCATTCTTTGATGGAGAGATGTAAAATTTGGATTTTATTGATTGGATTCTAGATTTGGAAGAGTACTTTAATTATTGGGAGATTTGTGATGAAGAAAAAGTGCAACTTGTGTCTAATAAATTGGACAGAGAAAAGCCAAATGGTGGGATGATATTCAAATCGATAGTAAGCGTCAAGGTAAGCATAAAATTTTCTCTTGGTAAAGAATGAAAAAAGTGTTGGTTTATTTATGGTTTCTTCATTATTATTATGAAATACTAGATTATACAATTGTGGATTATAGATCTATAAGTTCATACGAAGATGAAAATATTAGAAATTTCATAAGCCAGCCACAAAATCAAAATTATCACATTCAAGTTCATGTGCTGAGAAGAAAAAGGTTTGAAGTTTGACAAGACAAAGCCAAAACATATTAAAGAGATCGAACCACTATTTTAAAAATTGGACCAATTAGTTCAACCAGTTGAACTAAACCAGGAACTAGTTCAACAAAAACCAATGAAAATTGGTCAAGAACTAGAAAAAATCAAGAACTGATCCCTTTTCTATTTTTTTGATCATTCTAGTTTTTAAAACCATGGGTTAAAATCCACCTCCCCCAACTATCTACCTATCTAAAAAATAATAATAATAAGGATGAACTTTATTTCATAAAATAATATCATTAATTTAAATTCTTTTTCTGCCTCTAAAAAAAAGTTTAAATTCTTTTTTAAATAATTTTTATTTTAGTTTATATATATGTCTATAGCAAATCACACCATTTTTGTTCACTTTCTAAAATTTAAGAAGATGATAAGTTCTCTTTAATATTTTTGTCTTTCTGTGTATGAACACTTTGTATATAGTATATTTATAAGTTATAATTTATTCTATCATTAGAAAATTAAGATTTGTACTTCTTTTCGTAGACGCGCGCGGGGACACACACACTATCACCTCAATTAGGTTGTGTATGTTCTTGAGTATTTTTCATACACACATTGTTTTGAGTATGTTTTAATCGATTTTCTTTAACATAATCCAACCTCCAAGCAAAAATTTAAAACTTTGTCACTGCGAATTACCCAATTAGGTTGTGTGCATCAGTGTGTGGAATAATGAGATGTTATATATACCATGTTAAATTACCGTTTGTTCCAAAAATTTGAGCTATTGAAATATAATAAATTTAATTATTTAAGCACATGCTTTTGACAATACTTATAAAATAATACATTTTGTTAATGCCTATATAGTGTAATATTTGGCGATATTAACTAACGAGTAGGAGTGTGACAGGTGTACATGCAGCAGAGAACTTTAAACTCAATTGAAGGATGCAATTCTTCTCAAATAGAAAAATTTGAAAAATGGTGGTCTTCTCAAGAAATTTTTTTTTCAAAATCAATTGAAGGATGCAGTTCTTCTCAAAGAGAAAATTTTGAAAAATGGTGGTCTTCTCAAGAAAAAATTTTTAAAAGGGGTTTACGACTGCAAATGAAGAAGAAAATGAGTAAACTAGGAAAAACTTTAGCAATTAAAAGGAGAAGACGAGAAGAATAAAAGGCAATCATAGAATTGTGGATTTCCAGAAACAATCTCCTAGTATAATGAGAAGCTTGATTATGGATCACATATAGAAGAGATTTAAAGAAGACAAAGATGTTTATGTGGAGAACCTAATCCATAATATTTCTTGGGAAGTTCAAAGCAATGTCAAGTGCCATATCTGCTTTAAAAAGAATAGTTTGTTTACCTCTATAAATTTGTGGGAAAAATGATGTTACACTTCCCTTGAACTTTAGAATAGTAAGGGGTGTATAGTAGGTATTACACTTGAACTTTTATTTTATTCAATTTAGTATGCGTTGGGCATGAATTATTTTTGCCAACTAATTTTACTATTTAGTTTATTTTTAATACTATTTATAGGTCCTATTATACTTTTTAGTACTATTCACGGGTCTCATTTTATTATTTCAGCTAACTTTCACTTTTATTTATAATATTTAAAAAAAAAAAGTTTTCAATTTCAACAAAATAAGTGAATTACACTTCTCCCTCCAACTTCATACATAAGCCAAATTAATACTTTTGTAAAGTCTAAAGTTTAAATAAATTACTAAGGCCTCTCAGCTGGACACAATTTGCCTAACCCAAAGAGATGGGAGATAGAGAAACTAGAGGTTCAGTTGTGAGACATAAATTGATGAGAGACAGCTCAAACAGGGAGATGGTCTCTCTCAATTGAACAGCGGCGTCCCTCCCTCCCATCTCCAATCTCGCTGTTTGTGGTCCCACCGTGCCGTTCGATAGCAACAACGATGTAGCCTACTCTGATCTGGTGCGGTGAAGACTACTCAAGCGTGCTTCATCTGTCCTCTCTCTTCTACTTTTGTGCCTTTTTTTTCTGTCTAATATTCAGTTGCATAAATCGTGGTCGCGTTGTGGGTTAATATTATTTCTCTTGAATTTGAATGCTGCTTTGTATTTTAATCTTGGAGTGCGGAAAGGTAGGGCTATTGGGGTGGGGAAGGTATTTTTGAATGTCAAAAATTCTCTTTTGGTTTTTAGTTCATGACTAGGCTGATTTAAAGAATAGCTAATACGGTTAAATTTTTTATTTATTTATTTTTATTTATTTTTATTCTTTTCTCTTTTGAGAAACAGAAAAGACTTCCATTCCATATCAGCAAGAAATAGCAAATTACATAGAGTCTTTTTGGACAGTTTTGAAGATAAACATTGGGTTTCTTCAATCAAAATTCTATTTGAATCTAAACACTGGCTTGCCAAAGCTAACACGGTTTTACGATCATAATTTGTAACATATTTCATCGAAAAATAAACATTATTTTTAAAACAAGGATAATACTAGTTTAGTGGAATGCTTCCTGTTGAAACAAAAAAAAATACACATTAAAACAAATGTACCTCACCCGAAAATAAGGGTTGACACATTAAAAAAAAAAAAAAAAAAAAAAAATTCTACGTTTATAATATTTTTATAATATTTTTACAACAAATTACAAGTGGTTAGTTGTTATTGGTTCAAATTTCAAACTGTTGAGGGCCATTTGTGGAAGCCCAGGCAGACAGATAGAAAGTCCAATAATGAGGGCAACAAAGAATTGACAAAATAGATAGCAAAAACCCATTAGGCCCAAGCGGCAGGAATAATGAATCACAGGCCCAACAAATAAATAAATGGGTCTTGAAGAGGCAAGCGGGCTCAAAGAAACCAGGAAAGAAAGAAATAGCATCCCATGGGCAGTGTATGAGGTAGAAAAGTGAGAAAAGGCCACCGCAGGCCCAAGACAATGCAAACTAAGAGAGTAAGGGGTTTATGGCAGGCCCATGAACCCCAAAGATAAGAATAAGGTTATTGGGCCGGGGAAGCCCAATGAAGTTAGTAAAAAGCCCATGGGAGTGTGGAATTAGCAAACGGGCCGAGGAATCCCAAAGAAAGCAATCGGGCCGTGGATGCCCAAAGGAAAGCCCAAAGGGACATAGGAGCCCATAAGTAAAAGCAAAACAGTGCCCATGACAGGCCACTGAGAAAAGGGATAAACGGCTAGCCCAAAATAGGTCCAGCAGGATCAAGTTATTATGGCAGGAATAACAGTTCAATGTTGCGGGAAATAAAGAAAATCAAGAGTGGACCAAAGAAATGTAAGGCCCATCATCAGACAAAGCTCAGCTCTTGAATGGAGCGAGAAACCAAAGAAAAACCCACATGAAAGGTCAGAAAACACAGACGGAGAGTTTCCAGATCACGGTAGACGCATAAGCAGCAGGCAGACTCTTGAACATATCTGAAAGGAAAGCACGCGTAAGGCCCAAGCACCACTAGCTTGTACCCAACCAATATAGGACGTGGTGGGACCATGGGCCAGAGGTAAGAGGTAAGAGGTAAGGGGGGTATGGTTTGGTGGTGGGGAGAGGGGAAAAGATCTATTTTGCGCCTCCTGCTCAAGCCTTTTTGGGAGGTACATCCTGCTGGAATGACAGACCACCCAAAAGAGGCAAGTTTGAGAGGGAACCGTTAGGTGCATGCCTTGAGAGTAGAGAGAGAAAGCATTTATACCGTGGCAGGAAAGAAGTGTTACGGTAGATTGAGGAATGAAACAAACCTGCCTCTGTCTGGCAAGGGTGAATGTCGCACAGACTTGGTGGTCGGCAAGTACGCCCAGACCAGACAAAGGCGGTTAAGGGGCAAAATGGTAAAACCTTGGTCACGGCAGGCACTATAAAAGGGCCCTTGCCGTGCCCTGAAAAAAGGATCGAAAAACAGAGCATTTACGGAGTAGGAAGAAAAACAGAGTAAAAAGAAGAGAAAAAAAGATAAGAAAGAAAACAGAGAAAGGAAAGAGAGAAAATTAAGGAAGAATGAGAGGTAATACGGTGGGCATGCACTGGTAGATCGGTTTCCCTCTCTCCCCCTTCAAATCTTGCTCTCTTCCAAAACGTAAACAAGGACTTCTTTTTCGGGCAATAACCATTCAGGTCCGACTCCCTTAAAACCATTAATCCCCACGGCAGGATCTTTTTCCTGAGAGATTATTTGCATTGAGAAGAGGCATTCTCCCATCTTTGGCTTTGCTTTGACAAACTAAACTTAAAACTTGATTTATGCCCATTTGATTAGTTCGTATTATTTTCTTTACTTTTTTCTGTGATTGACATCATCATGACTGTAATCATGCTTTATAAGTAGGGATTACATAGTCATTTATTTAAATAGTCGAATACTCTGTTTTGGTTATTATTATTATATTTGCCTGCCGTAACTCGTCTGCAACAGTGCTGCTTGCCGTAAGTTTACTCCTGGCAGACAAGGTATAAGTTTGTGCACAAACTGACCCAAGTTGAGTTACAATTGGACCGGCCCCAACTCGCTTACTCAGAAACATTCAGACCCATCACCGCAGGAGGCAGCCCAGCCTAACACACCATACACAAAAAAAAGGGCCCCCACACAAACTAACGCTAAGATTACTTTTTTGCCCCAATAATAACAACTAGTAACAATTTGCCACTTAGAATTTATTGTAAAAATATTGTAAAAATATTATAGACATATCATTTATCTTAAAAAAAAAAATAATAATAATAATCATATGAGTCCAAAAACTAGGAAAACGAACTACCTACAAGGTAGTCTGCCATTATCTATAAGAAAGAACTAAAGTGAGAAAAATAAGGGCCAAAGGAAAGGTGGGCACAACATTATTAAAAAGCAAGTCTGCCATTGTACATAAAAAAGGGAGATAAAGAGTGAAAAGATGGCCACGGCAGGAGCAAATAAAATATTAAAAAATTAAAAAGCTGAAAATGGGGACTGGTTTGAACGTGTAAGAAGTTAATGGCCCGAAAAAAAGTACTGCACTTTCCCTACAGTTTTGGCCATGATTTGATCAGTTAACAGAAAAAATAGGGGAAAGCGGTTTCCCAATTACTCTATAAATTAAAGGAGTCTTCAGCAAGCCAAAAAAAAGGAAAAAAAAAAAAAAAAAAAAGAAAAAGAAGAAGAAGAAGAAGAAGAGGAGACAAGCAGAGAAAGAGAGCAACAAACAAAGGAGGAACACACAATATTAGGTGGGGATTTTGTCAATCACTTTCTTCTCTAAAAGTGTATTTGGATACTGTTTATTTTAATGAAAATTGAAACCTAAAAACACTGTAGCAAAATAATTTTTAAATGTATGAATAGTACCGTGAGATCCATTTTTAATGAAAATTTTGGTAAAAAAGATGTTTGTGGGTCCCATGAACAGTATACGGGACCCACTAGAAAAGACAGAAACACGCTTCTTAAAAAAAAAAATGCCAAAACATGAAACGCAGACATGAAACTCAGAGCCTGTTTGGGTAAGCTTTTTTCATCACTCATCACTCATTTTTTCACACTCATTTGGCAACATCACTTTTATTTTCATCACTCAATTTTTTCACACTATTCATGGGTCCCACACCTGTCAGCCAGTACAGTTTTTTTTTTTTTTTTTAGTACCCAACTCACCGAAGCTAATATATATATAAAAATAAAAAATAAAAAAAACCGAACAGCCAACCCAGGAAAAGAAAAAAAAAAAAAAAGCAAACAGCCAACGCCAACCCAGAAAAAAAAAAAAAAAAAAAAAAAAAAAAACAGCCAACGCCAACCCAGGAAAAAAAAAAAAGTCAAAAGGTGGTCAAAAGTTGCGGCTGTGGGTCCTCTATGTGTGTTTAATTACAATATTGTCATTGAGTTATGAGTTATGGAAACTGAAAACAGCCAAAAGTTGTTTTCAGTTTCCATAACTCATAACTCAAAAATCAGAGAATTGAGTGATGGAAACAGATTTATGGAAATAGAGTTATTGTTTGCCAAACAAACTTTTTACTATGGGTCCCACAATTTTTGAGTTATGAGTTATGGAAACAGAGAATTAAGTTATCAAAAAACTCAATCCAAACGGGCTCTAAATCTCTCCCTCTTCCTCTTTTTTAAACCTGAATTTTTGTTTGGTAAAACAAATAGGGTTGGGTTTCATGAGGAGTTCCTAACTCCATGCATGAAGCTTTAGATACAAGTCTCTAACTTGTAAATCCTATTTGAACATTACCAAATAAAAATTCTTCAAAGCTTTGGTTTAGTGTTTTCTCGACTAGAGTCCTTGACTTTATCAAATCAAATTCATCAATGGAGTCATTGACTCTACCAAATCAAATTCATCAATGGAGTCCTTAACTCTACCACATTTTAATAGAGTCCTTCACTCTACCATATTTTAATGGAGTCCTTGACTCTACCCAATTAATGGAGTCCTTGACCATTTTAATGGAGTCCTTGACTCTACTCAATTAATGGAGTCCTTGATTCTACCAAATTAATGGAGTTCTTGACTCCATCACATTTTAATGGAATTCTTGATTCCCAAAATCATTTTAAATAAAGTGGGGATTCTAATTCCTTCAAATTCCAACATGATTAATTTTTTGGGTATTCCTAATTTGTTAATCAAGATTGGAGTTAATAATTCACAAAATAAAATGACCATAAAAATTGATTTGAGGAATTTTACCAATTCCCAATTCCTAAAACATGTTCATAAAAAAAATAAAATTGCTTCAAAGGAGTTTTCTTTCCCTTAATTAAATTTGGAAACCTCAATCCAAATATCATTAAAATTCCTACAAGGAAGCAAATGAAAGAAAAGGGAAAATTGCTTGAACATTCAACTTCTCAAAAAGAGAATTCTTGATTCAATTTCCATAAAAACATGGTCTTTGACTTATCCTTGAGATTAAAACCAATTATCTCACCCAAAAGCAAAATTAAGTTGATGCTTAATTAAATACAAAGTGTTTGACTTAAATGTCCATCATTTAAATTGGGTAAAATCAATTTGAGGACTTTAAATCTAAGATCCCAAAATGAGAACTACGAATTGGCTTGATCCCCGCCAAGGGTACATAGGAAACCTAAATAAATTATTAGGTACAACCACAAATAAATAAAAACACATATCCCCTTAAACATGAAAATAAATAAACTCGTGTACAAAGACAAAGTGGTTGGAATCAAAGGGTTTTCCCTTGAAACAAGGGGTTGTAATTAAGAGATACATTATCTTGAATGGGCACTACTCACATCAAAACTCATACGCCAAAAGGCCTATGGGTGAAATTATGTTTGATGAATTAGACATAATTTAACAATTCTTGTTAAGCATAATTTGACAACGTTTGTTAAACATAATCTAAAAATTATTGTTAACAATTTTCATCAACATAATTTTTGGCATGCCCAGTAGGACCCATTCTCCTTTTCATCTCCAACTATGTTTCTTATACATCAATCTTCGTGTTGTGATTAGGTTTACCAATGTCTCCCCAAGTGACTGTTTACTTCCACAAGCTTCCTGCAACTACACAAGGTGCAAGTGGTTGTCGCATGACATTCACCCTTGGTCGCATGACCAACATCCAAGTTTCATCAACCTCAAAGACTTTAAAGAAGAGGAGGGCAAGGAAAAGTGCTAAAGCTAAAAAATTCCAAACCGAGGGTTCGAATGTGAATGACTCTAACACTATGGGTATGGCCCCAAGGTTTTTCCCCATCCAAATCATGATTGGCTCCATCCCAATCACATTGGGAACAACCAAGTTAGTAATGATGACTTCAACTGAAGAAAGGGAAGCTAGTCATCCTGAAACCTCGAAGGTTAAGGTCACTAAGAAATCTATCAAGATTTCAAAGAAGGCATCACTAAAGCAAAATGTGACTCCTCAACCAAAGGTAATGCGGCCTTGCATTCTTGAATTACCTCCACCAAAGAGTGATCCTGTTGTCAAGGGAAAAGATGTAGCCATGGACATTAATGCCTCCTTTGAAACATTACCACCAACCAAGCAAGGTCCTAGAAAAAGTGTAAGGAGAGAAGAAAGCCAAACTTCTGAATTATTTGATCAATTTTCGTTAACGACTCCTTGTGCTGAACAATCAAAAAGGGCCAAGTCAAACTTGGAGGTTCAAAAATGGGCATTCTTCTCAGGCTATTTGTTGGCAAAAGAAGGAAATTTTGGATTAGGGACAAGTTCAAAGCACAAAAATGTGACAGAGATTTGTAAGGAGTTTAATAAGTCACCAAGGCCATACTCAAGTCTTATCACATGCTCCGGGGCCCGCCTCATGTCCCAATCCATCATCGATGATTCTTCAATCTCCACCACTTCTTCTGATACTATGGAAACACAAAGTGATTTTCATAGTCCACTATACGGAGATTCAGAGTCTATTTTTCAAGAAAAAGACTTTCCATAAATTCTAATGGATCAATTTGGAAAAGTGTTAAAGATCTCAAATGAAAGTGATTCTGAAGACATGCCAGTTCTAGTAACTAGCACCACAAATTTAGAAGTGCAACTTCAAGAGTTGCAAAGGAAACTCATTGAAAAAAAAATGCCGAAATAGCAGCCTTGTCAGCCCAAGTAGCGTCTCAAGCAAGTACATCTGCTAGAACTCATGTGCCTACAGCTGAAGAAGGGCACACATCATCTAGTTCTATATCACAAGATGAATTAAAGACACTCATTGCTGAGGAAATCAAAGAATTTCAGGCATCTATAAATGTACCCGTTCATGAGTGTCGAAAGCCTTATCCAGCTCATTATGATATTGTTCCATTCCCAACCAGTTATCAAAAACCAAACTTTGAGAAATTTGATGGTTTGGCCGGTTCCACTCAAGAACATTTGGCACATTTCTATTCGGCTTGTGGAGAATCTACTTTGACAAATGCCTTGTTGATAAGGTAGTTCATGCAATCTCTCAAGGGTTCCGCATTCACCTAGTACACACAATTACATCCAGGTTCAATTCACACTTGGGATGATTTGCAAAAAGCCTTTCTTGCCCAATTTGTAAGTTCAAAGAAAAAGGTGTCAATCATTGATTTAGCTGATGCTCGACAAAAGTCAAATGAAAGTGTCAATGACTTCATTACAAGATAGAGAAGCCTAAATCTCCAATGTTCTAAAAAGTTGACTGAACAATCTGCAATACAAATATGTTAAAACAATCTCTTACCAGAGATTGCCACTTTTATAGGGGCTGCAGAACCTCAGAGTTTTGATGCATTGGTCTCTAAAGCGAGCAATGTTGAAAGACAAATTGCCCAACAAAAGAGTACCACGCAAAGGGGACGTAATTTAGAAGAAAAAGATACAGAAGGAAAAAAGCCCCGAAATAGTGGAGAAGTAATGGCTACCTTTGTCAATAATGGAAGGCAAAATGGGAAAGGTAAGGAAGGCTCGAAAAAGCTCACTCTTGAAGAGAAAAAGAAAACAAAATACTCATTCCATGATGATGATGTGGAAGAGATTTTTAATGAGTTGATGAAAGAAAAAGCAATACAACTCCCTAAGCCTTCTGAAGTTGATAAGGTAGATAACCCTAAATATTGCCGCTACCATCGAATCATTAGCCATCCTCTATCAGAACGCTATATCTTGAAGAATATAATTCAAAAAATGATAAATGATGGTGAAATCAAGGTAGATAGTTCCTCTCGAGTACCAACTGCTGCATCAAATAGCATTTCTTTGCTTAAGGAGGAACCAAAGTCCACTTTGCCTTGCCCACTAGGGGCAAAACCAAATAATGTTGAAAAGATCAAAAAGACTCTAAATGTCAAGGCTGAGTCAAGCAGTCTCCCAAGTCTTTATGAGCTTATGACTAAAGCAAAATTGGACTTTTGGGAAAATTCCTCTAAAGATGGAAATGAAGAAGAATGACAAACATATATTGGTAAGCAGTCCAAGAAAATGGCTAAATGGCCATTACCAATCATTATGCCCTTTGAGAAGCCAGGAGTCAAAATCCGCAGAAAGAAGGATTCCAAGAAAAACAAGAAGAAAAAGAAGAACACTCAAAAGAAAAGCATGAGTTTAGAGGAAGAACAATATATTCAATCTGAAAGAATGCCAATAACTCTAGTTGAATATCTTCCTAAGGAATTTCTTCAAAATCATTCCGAGGATGAGATGAAAGAGGAAGTTGTGCAATGTTGCATGGTTTCAATTGATGACAATGAATGAGAGGTAGATGAAGTAACTTTGCTTTTAGGCCAACATTTGTTATTACCACAGAAGGAAAAATTAAGCCAAAATGCAAAAGATGATGCTTCTAAAGGGAAAGAAGGCAATCTCACACAACCCTAGTCACCTAGACTATGCGTTTCATGTTTGGCACGCATAATGTTTAGTGATGAGGACCTCTAGCTTGGGAAAAATTTCAGAATTAGTTCTTATATGTCAAGGGTACAATTGGAGATGTATGGTTATCAAGAATCCTATTGGATTACGAATCAACTGCAAATCTTCTCCCTTATAAGACATTCAAAGTAATAGGGATGAACTCCAAACAATTGTCCCCATCTAACTTGACCATTCAAAACTTCAACCAAGTTGGACAAAGAGCCATGGGAAGCATCTTATTAAAAGTGGAAATAGGAGAATTGTATTCTGAAGCTCTTTTCCACGTACTTGATGTCAATACTTCCTACAACGTGTTGTTGGGATGTGTAACGACCCAAGGAAAAGCGCTAGTCACATCTGCGCTATACCTCAAAAGGACTAGTCACAATTAAGGTTCCTTGTAGTTGTTAATAAATCCCAGATCTACCTAGTAAATACCCGATGTGGGACTCATCACACACCCACATACATCACACAATCAATCAAATTGGGGCATTACAATCTCCTCCACTTAAATCCCTAACGTTCTCGTTAGGGCCCACTTTGTGGGGTAGTGTCTCCGAGCCCACACGGGATTACTAGGTCAGCTCTGATACCATATGTAACGACCCAAGGAAAAGTGCTAGCCACATCTGCGCTATACCTCAAAAGGACTAGTCACAATTAAGACTCCTTGTAGTTGTTAATAAATCCCAGATCTACCCAGTAAATACCCGATGTGGGACTCATCACACACCCACATACATCACACAATCAATCAAATTGGGGCATTACAGGATGCCTTTGGGTACAGACTTATGGCATAATTGGTTTTGCACTTCATCAATGCTTTAAACTTTGTGATGAAGATGGAAATGTGAAAATGGTGTACACTGATCCTAACCTTTACATGGGAGAAGAGGTGAATTATCTTGATGCCATATTTTAAGCAACAACCATGCTTATGCACCTGTCCAAAAAACAAGGATACTGAGGAAGAAGGGTGAGGGACAATGTGTTTACCCTTGTGAAAATGAGAAGTTCATTAAAAAGCTCCCAAAAAAAAAAAAAAAAAAGCTCTCTAGGTTGAAAACTTTTCTATGAGGTGACCTTGGCAAAAGTAAGGGTACAAAAATAATAATAATCCCACTAGGTTGAAAACCTTTTTATGAGGCGGCCTAGGCACCAAAAAAAAAAAAAAAAACTCTACCCCTTTTTGAACTACATGTTGACTTAATCTCTTTCCGGGTATGTAGACAACTTGATATTATTTACTGAGTTCAACCACATATTCCAAGAAAAAAAAAAAAACTTCCATTTTTTGAACTACGTGTTGACTTGATCCCCTTTTGGGTACATAAGCAGCTTGGTATTATTTATTGAGTTCAGTCACATATTTCAAAAAAAAAAAACTCTCATTTTTTGAACTACGTATTGACTTGATCCCCTTTCGGGTATGTAAGCAGCTTGGTATTATTTACTGAGTTCAGTCATATCTTCAAAAAAAAAAAAAAAAAAAATCTCCCACTTGAAAATCCCCTCTGAACTACGTGATGACTTGATCCCCTTATGAGTACGTAGGCAGCTTGGTATTATTTAGTGAGTTCAGTCACATCTTCAAAAAAAATCATCATTCTTGAACTATGAAATGACTTGATCTCCTTTTGAGTACGTAGACTGCTTGGTGTTATTTACTAAGCTTAGTCACATGTCCAAAAAAAAAAAAAAAAAACCGTTTCCCATTAAATAAGTGATCAATCTTATGAAGGCAAGAAAATTTGCATAAGTACAAATCAATGCCCAAAACAAAGAAAAAAAAATATCATGACAAATGTCAAAGCCAAATCAATCTGCTAATTGGGAAGATTCAATAGAAGGGGTCCAAGCCAAAAAGAAAAAAAGAAAAAGAAAAAAGACACGAATGTCACACAAGAATTCTAATATTGCATGACACCTGAGGGCAATTGTTGAAACAAAAAAAGTACACATTAAAGCAAATGTACCTCACCCAAAAATAAGGGTTGACACATTTAAAAAAAAAAAAGATGCTACGTCTACAATATTTTTACAACAAATTACAGGTGGTTAGTTGTTATTGGTTTAAATTTGAACTTAACACTAAGATTACTTTTTTGTCCTAACAATAACAACCTGTTACTTAGAATTTATTGTAAAAATGTTGTAAACATATCATTTCTCTTAAAAAGATAATAATAATAATCATATGAGTTCAAAAACTAGTAATCGTATGAGTCCAAAAGCTAATAAAATAAACTATCTATAATCTAGTTTGCCATTACCTATAAGAAAGGACTATTTTTTTGTGAGAAACGCCTATAAGAAAGGACTAAAGTGAGAATGGAATAAAATGATCATAAGGGAATGAAATGGAATTGAATGTATTTAAGTAAGGGAAAAATAATGAAATTGAATAGAATTAAGTAACCTTGATTGGATGTTTTAAAATAAAGAAATAAAAATGAATGGAATGTAAGTAATCTTGTTTGGAATGCAATGGATTTATTTTATAACAATATTACTATTAGACCCCTACTTTTTTTTAAGTGATTGAATATATTGGGATATTTTAGGAGTTTTAGTAAAAAATTCATCAAATTTAATTCCATTTTCTCTCATCCCTCGCAATTTTGGGGAAAATGAAAAATTTGAGATTTTAAGGGAATAGAGAGAAATGAGTGTTCCTTCCTACCCAACTCATTCTTTCCCACTTAAACTCCTAAACATGGGAATGGACTTTTCATTCCTTCCATTAAAACTCTCAAATAAGGGAAGGGAAGAATATTCTACAATTATTCTTTATATTCCTTTCCATTCCATTACATTCCCTCTTCTCAAACAAGGGCTAAAGTTCAAGGAGTGTCATGGCATTTTTGCCCTCAATTTTTTATACACCTTTTTATATCATGTATAAATATAAGCGCATTATACTATTACTTGCTTTGCACACCTGTCACTTAGTATTGCACACTTATCATGATTGTATAAAAAAGTAGTCTCTCTTGTACAGTAAGATGTACAGAAACGCAAAGATTATTCCCACACATTTTGTTTTCTCTCTTTGCTAGTCTTTAGTTTTATATGTTGTTGTTCTACTCTCATTTGAAAAAGAAGAATAGTGTTAATAAATTAAGACTTTATTTGGTCAGAGGAGTGGAAAAGTGGGAGGATGGAAAATTGGGAGGATAGAAAAGTTTTGGTTTTCTCTCATGTGTGTTTGGTTGGAGGGGTGGAAAAGTGGGAGGGTGAAAAACTCTTTTATTTGGTTGGAGAGAAAAGTGTGAGGATGGAAAGTGTAGTTTATATGAATTGACTATTATGTGAAGAGATGAGAAAGTGAAGGGTAGGTGAATGCAATATAGATGAGGATATTTTTGTAATTTATTACTCACATCATCTTTTCTCCTTAGTTTTCCTCCCAAATTGGGAGGACAAAATTATATGGGCCCAGAGGGATTATTTTCCACACCATTTTCTTTTTCTCTTGTTTTCTCTCCTAAACCAAATAAGAGAAAATTTCATTTCCACCCTATTTTCCTCTACTTCTTTTCCATCCTCCCTATTTTCACTCCAACCAAACGGGACCTAATGGTTTTATGTTCAAATAAGCAGCAGCTGTGTTGTCTATTTTTTCTATGAAAAAATAAAAAATAAAAATGTTATGTGATTACTTTATTTGAATTAGTATTGGATTATTTTATTCAAATAAATTAGTTTGTTTTAGAATAAGTTAGATGAGTGATTAGGAATCTAGGTTTATGAGTTTGGTATAGGATTATGATTTGAGGTATTGATCTAACTGGAAGTCTGTCTTATATAATTCAAACGTCATTGACAATGGACAGTGGTGGCTCTAGGAATTTTATTTAGGGGGGTCATTAAGAAACTTAGATTAAAAAAAAATTAATAAAAAGAGAACTTGAATATATCAAGTTATCAACCAAAAAAAAAAAAAAATTTTACAATTTCCTTCTACATTTTTCAAATTTTGAATTGTTACGTGATAGTTCATTATGAGTATTTATTGTCAATGTGGGTAGTTATGACCATTTTATTTTGTTAAGTTTGTCTAATATTTTTATTTTTATTTTTATACTATTGTTATTATCTATAAATTTGTCAATGTTTTCATAAAAATATTTTAAACTAAATGAATAAACTTAATTCATTGGCTCTATATTAATTATTGACGCACACAATCTTACTCATTTATACATAAAATAATACACTACGTGTTTACTTAAACAATTAAATGCTTGAACAATTACTAACCTTACAATTTTTCTTCTTGAATCTTTCTGACTTTATAACAAAAAGTTATTATAACATGATAACAATACACACATGTAATAAACCCTCTTTATTTCCTAATTATTAAATTATATAAAGTTATATTATATTTATACTATACACACAAATATCCACACACATCATTATTTATACAAATAACATTATAACAAAAAGTAATGCACAAAATTAATATTAGACACACTCACACACAAAATATAAATTTATAATAAAGAGTGACACTTACAATTCACAAACACTTACTTATACTCTTAGAGTTGGAAATACTTGTTTGTCTTCCTAGTTCCTTTTAATACAAAAAAGAGAACAAAAAACAAAAACAAAAAAAAAGAAAAGAAAAGATAAAAGAGAACCAATAACAAAATACTTTAAAAAAAAATAAATAATACATTAATTTCTATATTTAAATAATTCAAAATTCACTAATGATACCATCAACATAAAAGAATAAAAATAAAAATACTAAATATTGTGGACCATATCAAGTTATCAACCTTCTCTGGTGTGCCTATTTCTATTCATATAAAATAATAATAATAAAGTTAAATTACCTAGGAAGATAACCAAACAAAAAAAGTTTTAAGAATAAAACCTAACATATTAGGTAAAGAAAATTAAGTAAATATTTAATATAAATTGCATCTCATGAATCAAACCTCAAGTTGGCTAGTAATTTTGTTAGTATTTTCATCTACAATTTTTTTTTTTTTAATATAAGTTAAGTATACAAAGAAAGTGATTCAATAAAGGATTAAAATTATATAACTATACTATTTTATTAAATGAATTAAGTTACCTAAATGCATAAAACCAATTTTTTTAATAAAAAAATCACTTTAAAAAACATTTTAGGTTCAATTGGCCACAAGTTGACCTGCCTTGACTTGAAAATTAAGCAGGCCAAGTACGGGTTCACCCGTTTTTACTCCAGGTCCCAAAATCCAAGTAAGGTTTTGAGGTGGTTTATATAGTTCTTTGCTTTTCTAGCCATTGGAGATCTTCAATGGAGGCCTTAATGGCTTTGGTAATGCCTCTGGTGGTTTAAGGATGTGCTTTAAATATCCATCCAACAGTCATGCTTACGCGTCCGTCCATTAGAAATGGTTCACGCACTAAATGCGTGTTTATGGCGCATTGGTCATCCAAAGGCTTCCTTGGATGATGAGAATTTATTGGTTCATCAGTTAAGCAGTTACATAACTGAATTTTAAAAAAGGAACCTAAATAATAATACCTTATGTACCTAAGTTTTTCCTATAATGATATATGCAAGGTATCTCAGTGAGCAGAGATGTGATAATTGAGGTGGGAGGCCATGCATTGAAGGCAAACATCACCACTCTTGGTCCACTAGTCCTACTTGTTTCTGAGCAACTTCATTTCTTTACCAACATGCTCTGTAAAAACGAGAAAGCCAAGCCTTACATCGCTGACTACAAGCTTGCTTTCAACCATGCTTGCATATTGGGAGCAAGTAAGAAAGTGCTGGACGAGATACAAAAGAACTTGGAGCTCACTGAGGATTACATGGAGGCATCAAGGAAAACTTTGGAGCGATTTGGGAACACTTCAAGTAGTAGTATTTGGTATGAATTGCCATACTTGGAAGCAAACTCAAAGGTCAAGAATGGTGATAGAATTTGGCAAGTTGCTTTCGGGTCAGTGTTCAAGTGTAATAGTGTTGTTTGGAAGGCTCTTAGGAATGTTGGGAAGCCTAAGCTGAGTCCTTGGATTGAGGATTAATTATATCTGGAGGATGATACAAATAAAAGAAGGATAAGATGATATATAATTGTACAATCATTATTGTAACTGTTAAGCTCCAAGCTGCAATCTTTTTTTCGTGTTAACTACTGAAATGCTCAAAATAGCAAATTCTTCCGATGATTAATTCCATGGGATGAAAGAGGACTGCGACATCTCATTATATCTATATGAAGATGCTATAATATAAAAGATGAGTTGAAATTATACCCAATGTAATTTGACAAAAGCAAGAGTTATGAGATTAAAATGGCCTTGGATTTTAGGATTAATGAGGAAGGGTTCCACAAGTTGGCTTGCTTCATTGTGATTTCTTTACAAGCACTACAAGAAATTTGGTTATTTTCAATGGTTGAAACCATTGAAAATACTATTTTTGACGATTAAAGTAACCGTCGATAACCGCCATTAAAAACTATGTCGAAAATTTTTTTCTACGGCCTATGCAACCGTTGAAAAAAATGTTTAACTTTTATCAACGGTTAATAAACGTCGAAGTATTATTAAAAGCCGTTGAAACATAAACACATAAAGATGCTTATTACTTTTTTCTACATGTACTCAACTGTCGATAAAGGGTATCTTGAGATAAATTTCAATAGCTTGTGAACGTTGAAATAAGTATTTTCTTTAAAATAAATAAATAAATAAATTTGGATGCACTTTTTACATTGATCAAAATTTAATAACCTAATTCAAAATATAATGTAAACACAATTGTGCAATTCCTAATTAAATTTAGGACAACCAATCAACTACTCTTTTAACACAATAAAAAAACTGTACAAATGCAATGGATAAGGAAGAACTTTGACCAGATCCATCATATTGACCACAACATGTCAGGAAAAGATATATTTATGAAAATCCACTTCCTTTTTTAGTGGAAGCCATAATTTGACTCGCATCCAAATTAAAGTTAGGATAAAATGACCTGCACTCTCATCCTGAACAGAACATAACCCTTCTTTGAGTAAGCCAGCTTTTATGACAATCTGAAATGAAGACATGTAAGTAATTAGAAAATGAAACAGAACTTGAGCGCTTCAGTAATAACTGATATTAATTGGGAAAACATCACCATAGTTCCCCTTTCTGTAGGAAATCTTTTAATCGCCCCCCCCACCCCCCACCCCCCCCCCCCCCCCCCCCCCCCTTCTCAACACACACAATATGCACATCAGTTTTTACATAAAGATTGGCGATTGCCTACAGTTAAGAGACAACCAAGACAATGCCACATGGCCATATAACAATTAGAATTAGTGAATTACTGATCTACACTGGGCCCTCATGAATTTTTAAGAGTAAAAAATTATGTTAACCACAAATGTGCATCAACAACATCTTCTTCGTAGGATTCTCTAAGACAATATGTCATCCTATAAACATCCCAATCAGATCAGAACAAGTCAACCCAAAAGCACGCACACACACACACACACACAAAAGCATCCTTTACCTTTTTACTAGTTGGGGTTATCAAAAGTTAAAAGTATTTTTTCTTCTTTGAGCAACCGTAGATGACAATGAACTTAGTATTTGTGCTTAAAACATGCAATAAACCATTATCTGCATAGACTGCAACAATTGAATTCCATGAAATCACATCCTCCACTGGAATACTATCAAATGATTTTTTTGCATCAACTAAACTTCCACAAGCAGAATAAAAATCTACCAAAGCATTAGCTACGAATATATTTGATTCTACCCATCCAAACTTAACAGTGAGGCAATTTTTACAGTGTTATGGTAACATTTAAATGCAGCAGGGAAACGTTTTTCTCTCATCAAGCGCATCATTTCCTATTCAATTGAAAACTAGTAACATCAATAAGCGACAAATGAAGGCTAAGTCACCCAAACAGCATTTATAGCATTTTTTTATAAGTATTGATGCTTTTATAAAAAAAGATCACTCCATGTACAAGATGAACACAAAGAAGCAAAAAGAATTACAAATAATCAATAATTTTCAGCAATGAAATTGCAACTAGTGAACTTCAATGCACAGGACCAATCAAGCAAAGATGTACTAAATAAATCGATGAGATTGTAGAAGAAAATTATAAAAGTAAATTTGATGAAAATTAACATTTTAGAAGATAGCAAAAATGGATTGTAGCAGGACCTGCAATTTGGTAGTTGAATAATCAGCAGGATGAGATTGTAAAAATTTTGAAAGAACAGATTTATTCGCATTTCTTGAATGGGTGTCACCAGCTTCTTCATCCCCAAACCAATCTGAATAGTCAGGGCAAAAGGAAGTGCCAACACTCTGAAGAAGTGCTATTATTTGCTGCAGTAAAATTTTAAAGAGAGAGAGAAAAAAAAAAAAAAAAATACACATAATTGATACTAATTCTTAATCATCCACTTTATCAATATCAAGTATCATTGCCACATTCAAATACGATACTTCAAAGTACAGGAACTCCATGGTACCTGCTTTTCATCTGTCCTGTTTGCAGCACAAATTTCCCTAAGGCTTGGTCCCAAATCAAGGCCAGCTGAAATACAAAGCAAAATCAGGTATTACCTGATGATCAAGACTCAATTTCAGTTTTAACTAGCATTTTCATTGGTCAAGAAAGTAAACTTCAATGGGGGTAAAAAGCAATTCAGCCATTTTTGTGATAAGTAAGAGTAATTGTATTAATTAAACAATAATTGTACAATAATTCCAGATTTGCAGTTTAATTCTACAGGCTATATAATCAACTGCTCCAATGAAAAGATTCAGCAATGCAAAAACCAATTCAGCTATCCAATGATTTAAAAGGAATTACGTAGTGCAAGCAACAGTAGATTTACAGAGGGAACCCCCATCTTTCCTTTGACCAACATGTCCTTGAACCAACCTGTCCCCCTCTTTCTCAGGAATCTATCTTTAAAAAAACAATCCCATAACTAATGAAAAATAGTATTTATTTAAAGATATCGTTCAATCAATGGCCATGAAAACAATCTTTGGACAAGAGAGCAAAAATTCAACTCATAACACACACACAGATGTCTAAACACAAAGACTCCTTCCAGTACATAGAGCAAATATAATTATATAATTTACAAGATATTATTAATTAATTAATAACAATAATTCAATCATTTATAAACTTATTTACAAATTTACACAATCCAATCTCAGGTGGTCTACATAAGTATATTTAAAACATTTTACACATATAAACATGCATATAATATCATATATACTTTAACCCATCTTCATGTTCATGAGCTAAACATAGGCTTGAGCTTATAAGAGAGATGGGTTTGCTTGGATGGGGAATAAATCGAAGTGAATGGTTGTCTGTTGCACCTCTTGGTGGATGTGTCCAGTTGGGGACACATGCAGTGCACCAAGGGAATCAAGCCCAAGTCAGCCTAGGCATCCACGTTATGTTCTTGTACCTTTCCTCAAAGCCCACCACCAAAATAAGTAGTCCACCACCAGGCCAAATGGCCCATTAGCATTAATTTTTGAAATATTTAGCAACAGAGCACTGTTTCGGAAATAATTAGGGAAATACCACTTTTTCCGGTACTCGAGCATGGTGAGCTCGAGTACCATCTTTTCATTGGTCAAACATCTTCTCAAAAAAAAAAAAAACGCCGCTATAGGGCCCGAAAACGTCACTATAGGGCTTAAAAAACGCCACTATAGGGCCCCTTGAACCTGTTATGGGGACTTATAAAAAATTTTGCAGGAAAATGCCGCTATAGGGCCCAAAAACGTCACTATAGGGCTTAAAAACGCCACTATAGGGCCCCTTGAACCTGTTATGGGACTTATAAAAAAATTTTGCAGGAAAACGCCGATATAGGGCCCGAAAACGTCACTATAGGGCCCCTTAACCTAGTATGGGGGCTTAAAAACGCCGCTATAGGGCCAAAAAACGTCACTATAGGGCTTAAAAACGCCACTATAGGGCTCCTTGAATATGGGGTGATGGTGGATTAAAAAAACATGGTACTCGAGCTCACCAAGCTCGAGTACCAGAAAAAGTGGTATTTCCCTAATTATTTCCGAAACAGTGCTCTGTTGCTAAATATTTCAAAAATTAATGCTAATGGGCCATTTTGGCCCCACCACCATAATTAATTGCTATTAACTACCCACTTCTAAAATTTGTTGTCACATTGTTCAAAGCAAGAGAATCCTTCCCCTTACAATTAGTGCCAAAAATTACTTTAGAAAACCAATAAAATAGCAGAAGATATTTGTGAATGTTTGAAAAATAATCCCCAATGGAATAAACACAATAGAATTTCTAAAGTAATCCTTCACATTGTTCCATAGAATTTGTTGTCAATGTTTTGGACATTTTCCAATCACAAATAAAACCTAGGGGTGTGATGAGTGTCATGTGTGGAGAAATAATTTTTCAATCACAATAATTTTTCATCACAAAAAAATCTAGGGGTGTGATGGGAAAATTATTTCTTCACACATGACATTCATCACACCCCTAGGTTTTTTTTGTGATTGGAAAATGTAATAATCCCAAATTATAATAAATGCTCAAAATTAACCCTTATCCAAAAAATAGAAGAGCCTCTGAGCACTCTTCTATTTTTAAAACAGTACATGGATAGATGTATGTAATCCCATAAAGTCTCTCACGCGCGTACTCAGAGGCTCTTCTATTTTTTGGATAAGGGTTAATTTTGAGCATTTATTATAATTTGGGATTATTACATTTTCCAATCACAAAAAAAACCTAGGGGTGTGATGAATGTCATGTGTGAAGAAATAATTTTCCCATCACACCCCTAGATTTTTTTGTGATGAAAAATTATTGTGATTGGAAAATTATTTCTCCACACATGACACTCATCACATCCCTAGGTTTTTTTTGTGATTGGAAAATGTAATAATCCCAAATTATAATAAATGCTCTAAATTAACCCTTACCCAAAAATTTGAATAAATGGCTTGGGAGATTTTTTAATTGTACTGCCTCATTTTGTAAATTAATAACATGCACTAACGTTGGTTTGTTAATTAAAGTTTTTTTTAAAAAAAAAAAAAAATACTTGGTTCCCTAATTCTTTTATCTCTCTTAGGTTCACGTATGCACAAACTTTTTGGATTGCATTGAGGAGTCATTGGAATGGACATGTAAAATAGTAGGGTTAGACATGTAAAATTATCAATTTAAAGAGTCCTAAATTTTAGATAAATTTGACAAAACATTACCTACAAAATAAGAACACTTCTACTAACCCACTTATTCTAACACATGTTTCTAATATTATATTCTTAAAAAAAACCTCACGTTGAGTAACAAAAAAAAAACACAACTAAATAGTAAAATTTCTAATATTTTATTCTTAGAAAAAACCTCATGTTCAATAAAAAAAAAAAAAAAAAATAACCTAATGAAATACCCTTAATTTAATAAACTTATCTTTATCTCTAAATTAACGTTAATATCAAAAAGGTAAATTAACGTAATCCATGTAAATTCAAACGTGTAAAATTGATAATTTAATATCAAAAAGGTGAATTCAAACGTGTTAATATCAAAAACACAACTAAATTAACGTAATCCATTGCTATCTTGCTTTGCTTTGCTTTGATGGCAAGATCATATATAATATATTAAAGTCCAAGTATAATCATAATTCAAATCGAATCCAAAATAACTTTTAATTGTAGTTTAATTTTACGCTAAATGTCCATTTTAATTTTCTTATTTTTTTTTTACTAAGTCACTCTTTAATACTCAATTCGAGAACCAAGATAACCACCTCACTAATCACCTAGATAATATGATCACTTATACTACTGTTGAATCTTTTCGTACGTAAGCATATGTTAAACCTAGTACAATTATTATAGAGCGATCATATAGGCTCAAATTCTATAGTTTCTATTTTAAAAAACTAAAATCAAATCCAGTAAGAACTAGGGAGTATTGATTGACTGATTGAACTGCAGCTCAATTCTTTGTCAGCCCATATTTTTTTTACTTTCCATTCAAAAATCATGGGCAAGACAAATGATTGACCTGCAATAATTAATGATGAATATAACAGGCTCTCTATATGTGGAGTAAAATGTGTGTATACAATGGGGGCCTTATGGTCCATCTCCATGTTGTTTGACTGAGGAGCAGACCCCATCTGTTAAACTTGTTCTTGGATTGCTAGGCCTTCACATGGGGAAGCCAAATATGTAGACCAAAACCACAGAACCATTGTCAATATCATTGTACTGCTTTCCCATGCGTATTTCCCTTCTCGGGTGACACTCTCACATGCAGTTTGTATTTTGGGAGGAACAATTTCAATGAGGCTAAGCTGTCATATTTATTCAATATATATATGGTACTGAATCCGGTCAATGGTGACACATGTCTAAAAGTAGACATATATTATTATCTCAACGGGTCCAGTACTATTGGACATTAAATCTAAGCCTGACCCTTTATTTTTTGGGTTTTAGGGGAAGATAATAAACTATTAAGAGTAATGTTACAACCACAAACTATTTTACAACATTTTTATAATATGTTGACGTGGCCAACCTCTTATTGGTTTTCATTTAGACCTACTATTAATATCGTTTTTTCATTTACCAATAATCACTCACCACATCAGTAGTTTGTAAAAATTTTTGTAAAATAGTTTGTATTAATATCGTTTTTTCATTTACCAATAATCACTCACCACATCAGTAGTTTGTAAATTTTATTGGAAAATTTGTACATTTTTTCTAAATATCTTTACATTTTTGTAGGAAATTGTGTTTTTTGAGAGAATGGTAACGTATGTGCATTATGCGAAAAAATCAATAAATTTTGTTGGAAAGTTGGAAAATTACGTAAGAAAGTCTGTATTACGTTACATGGAAAAGTCATTACATTTTGTTGGAAAGTCTACATTATGAAAAAGTTTGATAATTATGGCAGTTATTACAATCCTCATCATTTACTATTTAGATTGTTGATTTTGACCATCTGGTATTTGTCAAACTCTAGATATTTTGGATAACCAACAAATTTTCAATTAAAAAAAAAAAAAAAAAAAAAGAGGCGAAGAATTAGGGGTATAATTGGAAATGTAGGTACCGACTTCTTTCACTCAAAAACTGATCCAGTTTTCACTTTGAGAAACCAAACACCTTGGACTGATACAAAAATGAACGAGCTTTAAGGGCACTTTGGGTAATAAGCTCAACTCTTGAGGTCATTTCACCATTTTTAGTTCTTTTTGTTATTTATTTATTAAAAAAAAAAAAAAAGCAGCTCGGGGGAGTATTTAGCTCTAGCTGCTAATTTCTCACTAGGGTTTTTGCTCGGTTTTCAAAATTTCACAAAGATTTAATAGGTGCGTTTACGAAATTTCTTATTCTCTCTTCAATTTTTTTGTCGTCGTTGTAAAGTTTTTGCTTTTTGAATATATACGAAAATTGAAAAAAATTTGTGCAGATTGAAGCTCCTAAACTCAGCTTTAAAAAAAAAAAAAAATTGATGAATTTCACTTTGCGATTCAACTGTTAATCAAGTTATTGCTTTTTGAATCCGAAAGCTGAAAAAGGAAGCTGAAAATTAGGCTAATGGGCCCAAAAATGTAGAATTTCTCAGGCCCATCCATTATGGACCATCCCTTTTGGACTAAAATTCTTTCAATGAAAAAAAAAAAAAACCACATAAAGCTATATTTACACTAGCCTCTGACCACGCGCTCACGCGCGTGCTCAGAGGGTCTTCTATTTTTTGGGTAAGGATTAATTTAGAGCATTTATTATAATTTGGGATTACTACATTTTTCAATCACAAAAAAAAAAACCTAGGGGTGTGATGAGTATTATGTGTGGAGAAATAATTTTTCAATCACAATAATTTTTCATCACAAAAAAATCTAGGGGTGTGATTGGAAAATTATTTCTCCACACATGATACTCATCACACCCCTAGGTTTTTTTTTGTGATTGGAAAATGTAGTAATCCCAAATTATAATAAATGCTCTAAATTAACCCTTACCCAAAAAATAGAAGAGCCTCTGAACACGCGCGTGAGCGCGTGGTCAGAGGCTAGTTCTATGTAATTTTTGTTCCTCTCCGGTGGATATACTATCGGTTCATGAAATGGCATTACTATCTTTTGGTAAGGTTTACAATATTGAGAATTTGTTATATTCCATAATTGGCTGAGATCATTTATTTATTGATTTATAAAGCTTAATTGGTTTTTTAGGCAGTGGGGTATTGAATTCTGATGGCAAATTTGTGTTTTTGGTTATGTTGGTACTAAACATAGGCTCATGTGTATCTCACGTTTTCCTCTTCTTCTTTTTTTTTTTTCTTTTTTTTTTTTAAAATCTCTTCCGGATCCATATTTTGGAAAAAAAAGACTCCTACAATAAAACTACTACTATAATTTCTCCATCCATATCCTTATATTTAGGCACTAACATATCTGATTTTGAAAGAAAATAAAATGCTAAATTTTAGGGAAATTTAAAAGATTAAGGTGAGGAATTGGTGTGACCCTATCCTTATTTATTTAAAATTTTATCAAAAAAAGAAAAACTACATGTTTAAAAATATCCCACGTTCTATCTATGTACTATTTAAAAAAATCTCACTTTCTATCCCACGTTAAACATCTCAAGTTTTCCCCTTTTTTTTTTTTTTTTTTTTTACCTTTTTGGTGTTGTTGATGTTGTTTTTATTTTTTTTTATTTTTTTTCAAATTTTATGTATGACAGTTATCATTTTTTGTCTATTCCTAAAATGTAGTTTTTTTTAATCCTAAAATTTAGTCATTTACTACACATCCATAACATAAGTAAATAAAAGCTTAAATTGAAAATTTTATGGCAAGAGATACACGTTAATTGTATAAAAGAAATATAGTTTCTATTACAAAAGAAATTTTTTTTACAATAGTTTCTTAGATAGCAACCACTTTATGTGAGGTTTAATAAAGTATAATAATTCTTGTAAAGTCTCTCACCCAAACTTATGTAATATTCCATTCCAATGACTCCTCAATGCAATCCAAAAAATTTGTGCGTACGTGAACCTAAGAGAGATAAAAGAATTAGGGGTAAACCAAGTATTTTTTTTAAAAAAAAAAAAAAAACTTTAATTAACAAACCAACGTTAGCGTGCATGTTATTAAAGATAATAGTTTAAGTTTGTTAGAGTTTGTGTTTGATTTAAATTTTGATGAGATCATTTTTCTTGAAAATCCTATTAAAATTGTTCAGAATAAAGATACATATCTAACTCCCTACAAAATAGGACAACTTTTTGTTAGTTTTCAAATCAACTCACCTCACGTTCTCTCTCTCTCTCTTTTCTTTTTTCCTTTTTTCTTTTATCAAGATTTATTTTTTTATTTTTTTAAACTTCACTTTCCTTACTCACGTTTAAAATTATTCAGTCACCACCAACATTTCAAAATTAATTTTTTTTAAAAAGAAAAGAAAAAAAAAGAAGAAGAGAGAGTTAACGTGATACATATTTTTTTTTAAAAAAAAAAGTAGAACTCAAGGTTGCTACATACCTAAATAAAAAAATAAAAAAATTTAACGCCAAAAACATGTACATTCAATGACCACCAACATTTCAAAATTACATTTAAAAAAAAAAAGAAAAAAAAAAAGGATAGTTAACGTGATACATTAAAAAAAAAAATGTAGAACTCAAGGTTGCTACATACTTATATAAAAAATTTAACGCCAAAAACATATACAATGATGGTAAAAAAAAAAAAAAAAAACTTTCTTGTAAAGAAAAAAAAAAGTGAAGTGAGGAAGGAGAAGGAAATAGTAATTGATCATTTATATGTAACTATTTTTATTTCAATTCAAATTTTTTAAATAAAATGTAAACAAAGGCTATTAAAGGAGGTAAGGGAAGGCATACTGTTTAACTGTTTATGAATGATTTTGAATGCTTCTTTTGTAGCATAAGGTAGCCCTATCTTTGGATCACAATACCTACAACATGAAGGAACCATTTATTTCAAAATTACATTTAAAAAAAAGAAGAAGGAAAAAAAAAAAAAAGAGTTAACGTGATACACATAAGAAAAAAAAGAGTAGAACTTAAAGAAAGTCAATCATAAACAAAAGAAAAGAAAACAAAGAGGAACTTGCAAAAGATAGAACCTGGAAATTTGTTGAAGCCTCTGACAGTAAATGTCTTTAATCTGAAGAAAAAGAAAGGAGGATGTAGAGCTAAACTAAATGTCTTCAATCTGAAGAAGAATGAGAGAGAGAAAGTGAGATAGAAACTGCAAAGCGTACGTGAGTTTGTGGTTTTAAAGTGTAGGAGTTTTAATTTACATATCTATCCCCGGTAGTTGAAAACTTGTAAGTGGGTATGATGAGGGTATCTTAGGCATGAAAAATATGGAATCCAAACATGGGAAGCCCTTTAAATAGTAGTATAGAAAACACTATAGAATCTATACAACTTCCGTGTTTTTATTTTCAACGTTTTATAACTGTTGATAAAATACTTAATTTATTTTTTTCCACATTTATCCCACCGTTGATATTACTTTTCTCTATTTATTTATTTATTTTTTTAATACTTATTTCAACAGTTATCTCAACTTACCAACTGTGAAAATAAATGTGTGAATTTTTTTACTTTACTCAACAGTTGTGTATAACCGTAAAAATTTAAAGTTATTATTAACATTTTTTAATAACCGTAAATAAAAATATGTTAAAAAATCTCAAATTTGTTGTAGTGAAGAAAGCCGCTAGACACTAAACTTGATATTAAATCATTGTTTTTATTGGCTTAATTTTGTGTGTATTTATTATCTCATCTCTATTTATTTTTCTAGGGTATTATTATATTTGGAAAAAATGTACTCGAGCCGGTTAAACCTCGGCCAAAGTTGCATTCTGCAACCTGCTTGTGAGGTGCATAAGAGCATTCACAGCAGTGGTGTAATATAAGTATATTGGTATATTTTAGCTCCATTACCCCTAAAAACTACGTTGCAGCAGTGGAGGCAAAAGCAAAAATTTTAGACGTTTAGCTACAGTGCACATCTATCTATAGATGTGCACTGTAGCGCAAAGCAAAAAAAAAATAATACTATTTTATTTAACTTTTCTCTCTCTTTCCATTAAAATAATCCATCTTTTTCTCTCTCTCTTCCTTCTCTTTCTTTTCGTCAGACTCAAGTCTTAGCTGTCTCTCTTCCTTCTCTATCTCTTCGATATCTTTTCTCTGTTCTTTTTGCGTGATCGACGATGGCGTAAACGAAAATGGCGATGGCGTGATCGGCGATGGCGATGGCGATGGCGATGGCGATGGCGATGACTGGTCTTCTCTCTCTCGATCAAGCTCCAACCCACCCCTTTCGCAGACCCAAGCCCCAAGTCCCAAGCTGAAAGAGAGATGTACGGGTAGAGCGATGAGATCGAAGCGTAAACGGAAACTAAAGCACGGCAAGGATGTTGACAACGTGGGTAGCATCGACGCAGGGTTGATTCTTCGATATGTGTTCATGGGTTTTGGATTGCTGGGTTTGTGGGTTTCTGATATAAATATATATATATATATATATATATATATATATATATATATATATATTTTTTTTTTTTTTTTGGCTGGTGTTTTTGGTTCTTCTTCGCATGGGTTTTTTGGTGTTTGATTTTTTTTTTTTTTTTTTGTGGGTTTGGTTGTGATCGTGGATTGTGGTTGAAATGGCGGTTTGTGGGTTTTGTTGGTGGTGGTTTGGTAGCTATGGCTGTGGTTGTCGTGGCCTGTGTTGGTAGTTATGGCTGTGTTGGGCTATGGTTGTGGCTGTGTTGGTGGTGGTTTGATTTTTTTTTTTTTTTTTCTTGCCGTGGGTTGTGGTTGTCACATAGAGGTTGTTGCTAGTGGAGTGGTGGTGGAGGTGGATGTGGCTGGCTGAAAGGTTTTTGTGGGTGGTTGTTCTTGGCTGGCGGTGGTTGTGAAATGTGGTGATGATCCGTTTGTGGGGGTTTTTTTTTTTTTTGGGATGTATTATTTTATTGCAGTAGATATATTATTTTATTGTGGTGTTTATATTATTTTATTGTGTTAAAAGCTAAAATAGATCCACTGTTACAGCATGTGTGTAGGTAAAATAGATAAAGTAACTTTTGGTGGAGCTAAATAGCTAAAATTATAGATCCACTGCTGTGGATGCTCTAACATGCTAAATTTGGGGTCTTTGTTAGATCATATATGCAAGTTGCGACCAGCATGCAGACGTCATTTCCTACACTGTCATGATCGACTTTTCAGCTTTATCAAATATGACAAATAACACACATTGTGCATGCTCGACGTGAAAAATTAGTCAAAGCTAAGTATATACACCTAGAGAGAGTCCATTTTATTCATCTTAACCATTCCGTTTTGTTGAGAGAGAGAGAGCCTTCGACTAGAACCTAAATTCCTTCATATTCTCACTTCTCCATTTCTCTTACAAAGGATATATTCTTGAGAAAAATTTGTAACTGTCATTTCCTTTACCAAACACATAATGTTGTGAGGTTATTGAAGGCATGGAAACCATTGGAGCCTAATTTCAAATCTGAATCATATTGGTGGCTTTCCATTGGCAGCTCAATAGTGGTGATTTTGGAAAGCTAGTTGAAGAAATGGCTCAATGTGTTGGGCTATGTGAAGTGTTTAATCCAGATTATGACCTGGATTTGTGTTTAATTCACATTATGACCTGACCTAATATAAAAGTGTTACCATTTATTAATGGGAGATTTTTGAGGCTTAGTCCATGAAGTGAAGGCTTGAGAGATTTTTTAATTGTACTGCCTCATTTTGTATAATTTCCCTGAACATAGTGAAGCACAACAACTCCATGGATGTAAGCAAATTGTTAAACCACGTTATTTTTTGTGTCGTGTGATTGCATTTGCATGTGTGCTATTTTTATTTTGTTTTTCTCATCTCACAATATTTCCAACACGATGAAGCCAATTGCTAGTTAGAGCTTGGAGGGCTCAAGTACTTAGGGGGACATGGGCTTGGACATAGTCATCATTGTACTTCAACTATTCATACTATTAGAGTTTTCTAACAGTGGCATTGATGGAGAGGCTTTTCCACCCAATTGCTTGTGCAGTTGTCAGTACATTTTTTTCATCTCTTAGAGCATTAACATCAAAGAATGTAAAAAAAGACCTATTTTATATTTTCAAACACCACTTTATTTATTTAACCAACCCATTAAACAATATACGCAACATTTGGTGTGCTGTCGCAGGCAACAAAAAATAAAACCTATACTCCTAAAAATACATGTGTAGTGGTGTGAGTAAGGATCGTTCCCACAGAGAGTGTCTAGCCTAGTTTTATGCTACGTGAACAAGGAGGGGGGGTTTGAGTATAACGAAAACAATTTTAAGAAAAACAACTACAAAACAATTCAAATTAAAATGTTGAAATCAATCAAAAGAACAAACCTTCGTCTAAGTCAACATCCACCATCAGAATATTATAACTGATCATCGATGCAAGCATATATCAATTCACACTTTGAATATGCACCATTGGAACTATTTTCCTATTTCTCCTTAGTTGTAGTTAATTACAAAACAAGTGATCTAATTAACCCTAACTACTAAACAACCCAAGACAAGCGCTAAAGGTTTAATCTAGCAGCAACCTTAAGAATTAGAGAGATCGATGAAACTAAACAACACAAGCACAAGCGGTTGCATTTAATTTAGTTGAGCGTTCTTCCTAAAATCTAATAATTTCTGACGCAACAAATCATTAAATCTTGGTTGTTTCACAAATTAGAGAAATCAAACAATTACGGATTTGATATCTAACCTAGCAGTAGATTGCAACGAATAATAAACTAGTAGGCCTCCTAGTAATTAAATGAGACAATCATGAAAATAGGCACAGAAGAACATCCAATATTCAAAGCATAAATTAAACAATAAAAACAAATTAGATTTCACAATTTTATTGATTCCGAGACTTCAATTTCTTTTGACCAAGTATAAAAGTTTAGCCAAGAAAGGCCATGATGAAAACTCAAAGGAGAAGTTAGAGAAGAGGGGAAAGAGAGGCGTGTGTGTCCAATCTGATTTCTCCTCCCCTCTTTTACACGTTAATTCCCCCTTTCCCAAGCCTACAAAATCTCCTAAAAATATTCTAAATAATAATATCCAAATCTGACTAATTAAGGAAAATATTAAAAACAAAACTAATTTCTAATATAACTAGGAAAGTGGTGTTTTTCAGCTGGAATTTTCGTGCACCAGACCTGGAAGCTTCTGAAAATAAACCGCATCATGTATTAGAATTTCAGGCAAAGGAACATTCCATAACGTCAGCAATGCAGGTGCAGTAACTTCAAGCCCAATTTCGACCTTGATGCATCCAGTATCTCTCAAAACTCAAAACATGAAAGTTGTAGAGCTTTTTCCTGGCGTTCCATAGCCTTTTGAATCATCTCAATCGGAGCTCTGATGAGAGAGTTATGCCCAGATTACGAAGCAACACCGAAACTGTCCAAAATCACCCAATTAGCTATGTTTTGCACTTAATGCCTCTATTTGCATCCTAAATCAAAATATAAGAATAATGAGTACATTTAGGCACCAAATAAGTATAAAAGACTAAACATTAAGGGAGAAAAATATGACAATTTGCATTCTCATCAACATTCCAATTCTTATTTTTCACATCCCAACCAATATTATTCATTTATTTATTCTTTCCCTCTCTTCCTCTCTATCTATTTTTTTCCTCTCTCTCTCTCTATCTCTCTCTGCTATTGCCTACCAGCAACCAATCTTCCTCTTCTCTCTGTCTCTTTTTGCTACCCAACAACCAAATCCATTAATACAAAAATCAACAAGTGATCCAAATTCAAAATAAACATAGAAACACCCAACCAACACCACCCTTGAAACACTAAACAGACACCACCATTGGAACAGGGATCTAAAACACCAAAAACCCAACCACACCACCGAAACCCAGATCGCAAACCACAACCACCAACGCAACTACCACCAGAACTCTGCCTGCCACCTCCATTGAAACCCAAATCGCAACCCACCGACCCAACCAACTACCACTCAAACCGCGAGACCCACCACCCATCCATAGCACCACCAATCCATTGCCAAAAAATCGTGAGAGACAGGGTCAAAGAAAGAATAGAGAAGAGAGGAGAGTCAAAGAGTGAAAGAAGAAAAAAGAAGAGTCGGAGAAGAAGAGTGAGAGAAGAAGAAAAGAAAAAGAAAGAAGAGAGAGAGGAGAGAAAAGAAAAGAGTTAGATAGTCATAAAGAGAAGAAATAGGAAATAAAATAATATTTTTTAAAATTTTTACATACCTACTACAGTAGGTTCTATATACCAGGAATGGCAACGGGTTTGGTTTAGGGTTTCTTTAAACCCGAACTTGACTTGCCACCCACCCGTAAAACCCAAACCCGCCCCGTTTACTAAATAGGTTTTTTTTTACCCTTGAACCCACCCCGTCAGGCCCTCACGGGCCTTGCCCACTATGCCCCTAAATTTTTTTTTTCAATTTTCTGTTTTCAAGCCTGAACTAGAGGGCCAAATCTTTGAAAAAAAAAAAAAAAATCAATTTTCAATTTTCTTGATTTTCAACTACAAACACAACTACCCAAATTCACAAATCATAATACAAAAATCCTAATTATTTTTTGCAATGAGAGAGAATGAAACCCAAAAAAGAAAAAGGAGATAAAAAGAATAAAAGAAGTGCAGATCACAGTCACAGATCAAAACCCACTCATGTGCCCACAGTCACAAATCAAAACCCATATACCCATAGATCAAAACCCACACCATCACAACTATAGATCAAAAACTCACATCCACAATCAGATTTCTAGAGAGAGATGGCGGCGGCTAGGGTTTGGATTTGTGAGAGAGAGAGTTTGTTATGAAAAAGTGAGAGAGCGTTGCAAAATGTGGAGTCTGAGAAAGTGAGTGGTGTAGTGAGGTAGGCAAGGAGGATGGACCGGTGAGGTGGAGGAGGGACCATCACGACGAGGTGGGGGAGGCAAGGAGGAGGGCAGCGACAAGCCGACAGCAAGTGAGAGTGAGAGTGAAGGAGAGGGAGGGCGGCTGAGTGTTGAGAGTGAGGGATGAGAATGAAGGATTAGGGTTAGAGAAATGAGAAAGTTAGTATTTATAGTTAGAGTTTTTTAAAATTTTTATATAATATATGTATACGGGTCGGGTTCAGGGCGAGTATGCATAATACCCGCACTCGACTCGAACCCACTACGGGTTGGGTTTTTAAAACCCGAACCCACTACGGGTTGGTTTTTTAAAACCCAAACCCACCCCATTTGTTTCGCAGGTCGGGTAAAACCCAACCCATTAAGGTCGGGTTCAGGTTGGGTACCCGTGGGTCGGGTAATTTTTGCCATCCCTATCATATACCCGTACTTACTATATCGGGGTTGTAAAAAAATTTAGGTTTACACACTAGGATAAAGAAGGGTTTTAACATGTTTGGGTTGTAAAATAGGAATTTGGGGGCTTATACTAATACTCTTAAGAGCATTAGCATCGAAGTGTTCAAAACACCCAAATTTCTATTTTAGCATCTAAAACAACAAAAAGAAAGCAACAATCGAGTGAGTATTGCTAAATTAACTTCTTAAATATAGAATTTATTGTAGTTGTGATTGTAAAAACAAAAATGATAATTTTATTGTCTCTCTCTTCTATTAAAGTAAAATATAATCTCTCTCGCTTCTAATTATCTCTTCTCTCTCTCTCTCTCGATTTTGGGTGGTGATTTGGGTGGCTGTGGATTGGCAGTTGGGCTATCGATTGGTGGGTGGATATGGATCAGGTGGGTGGTAGATGGGTTTCTGGTGGGTGGTGGATGGGTTTGTTGTTCCAGGTTTTGTGGTGAATTTTGATAAGTTTGTGATTTTGGTGGTGGTTGTTGACGATGGTTTTGGTGATGCTTGTTGATTGTGGCGGGGTGGTGGCGATTGTGGTTGTTATAGTTGGTAGTGTGTGTAGTTAATGTGGGTTTGTTGGGCAGTGGCGGATATGAGTTTGGTGGTTACTGGCGATGGTGGTGTTGCAGCGGTGGGTTTGAGGTTGCTGGGTTGCTTCAAAAAGATATATATATATATATATATATATATATATAGAGAGAGAGAGAGAGAGAGAGAGAGAGAGAGAGAGAGAGAGAGAGAGAGAGAGAGAGAGAGAGAGCGAGACTTAGGTACAGTATTTAGGTGCCGTTCTTTAGATTCCCCTTTTAAAATTTTGTCATGTGGATTTTTTCTCATGGGATGGAAGAGTGTTTTTCAATTAAGTAGCCACATAGCTAAATCTTAAGAGATGAACTTAAGGAATAACACCTAAGGTACTATATCTAAGTTTTATCCATATATATATATATATATATATAAAGTTTATAATAAATAAATGAATAGTGTTTGGCTGGATGTGATAAATAAGAAATGGGATGTTAGGTGAGTTGTAAAATTGTGTGTTAAAATAGGTAAATTGATATGTCACCAATCATAAGAAGTACTAATTCAATGCTTATTTATTCTTTTGTTGAAGTACCATCTCATTGTCATACTAATTTGTAAGCTTTTTTTATTTTTTATTTTTTATTTTTTTTAATAGTATAAGTAGCTTGTAACCCCATATATATGCATGGATACACTTAAAGATATACAATAAGATACAAAATATAATTCCTATATATATAATTTAAATACTATTGATAGTCATTTTTATATTTTGTTAACTCTTTAAAAAAATTTGTAAGAATATTATTAGGTATAAAATGTAAATTGTCCATATTTTATTTATTTATTATTATTGTGAAGCATTTTGTTTTTTAAATTTTATGATTCATTTATTTTAGACTTTTCGGTTTTTGTACTTAATAACTCATTTGGATGGATATTTATGATGTGGTTCCACATTTGATTCTAAAATTAAGAAATAAAACTCTTTAAGAATAAATATTTAGGACACATGACACAAAATTGAAACTTTAATTTGGAATTCTAATTTGAGTTTCTCTCAGCTTTACCTATTATTATATATATATATATATATATATATATATATATATATATATATATATTTGTAATAACTTTAGCATTTTCTTCCAAAAATAAATTATGAATTAATAGAAATTCAACTCAATCACCATTAAGTGAATGAAAAATGTTAAAACTACTACAAATTTTACAACAAAAAATTTACAAACTGACATGGCAAAAATATTGTAGAGAAGTAGTTTTTTGAGCCCAAGTGATATTGGACCTCGAACAAAAATAGGCTTAATACTGACCGGCCCATTCTGATGGCTGACCACTTTGAAAGAGTCAAACCTCGGACCACATACTAAGTTCGGATACTGTACTCCTTGGGAATGTTACAGATTGGAATCTAAGGATGAGACACTTACTAAGCTACTGAGGATGATGCACTTGCCGAGCTACCGAGGAGGAACTATGGGAAATGCATAATTGTTTGAGGAAGCCTATTGAAACTTCCTAATAAAGCAACAGTCACCTCCGCATTAATAAGACTCACCTACTTGATGCAATCACATTTATTGATGAATGACTGGCCTGAACAGTGTAAGAAGCCCCAAAAGTCTCCATTTATCATGAAAGTAGGGAAGGCAGAGCCTGATGAGATAAGAAGCCCTTCAGTTGTGTAGGGACAACACATTCCAAAGAAGAAAATAGTGCAAATATAAGGGAGAATAAGGGTAAAGAGGAGAACACACAAAAAGTGAGACAAAAACTTAGAGAGAGAGAGAGAGAGAGAGAGAGAGAGAGAGAGAGAGAGAGAGAATTGTGAAGAGAAAATAGAACTTTAGAACATATTCAAGAACATGTTCTTGAGAAGAAAGTAACCAAGTGTATTGTATTGCTTCTAATTGCATGAATAATATAGCTTCATCTTCCTAATTTTCACATAGAATTTTGTTCTTATTCAAATCTCCATTGTGGATTATTAGTAACCCCATACTACAAATTAATTGTGTCTTTAAGAGGGTAGTTAATCATTTTCACCCGCACAAATATGATTGGTGCCATTTGAACAATATAATAGAATGTTTGAATAACTTAAAAAAAAAAAAAAAAAAATTTGATGATAAGTTAGTTTGTAAAACCTATATAGTAAAATTTTTAGTATCATTAGCTTACTTTAAGTGATTTAATCATATTAAAAATATATTTGAAATAAAAAATTATAATATAAAAAACAAACTAAATATTATTTAAGTTTATTTAGATATAAATAGAACCCTTTAAAATTTTTTCCCTACTGTCTTAAGCCGGCTCTGCACACACATATTGTTTGATATAAGTTCATATAATTTGTGAAGACTTCAGAGTCTTTATTTTATTTAGTGGGTATGTTTGGTTGGGATGATTTTGGGGAGGATGCAAAAAAAGAGAAAAATAGGAGAGAAAATGGGTAGAAAGAATGTTTGGTTAGGAGGAGAAGGGGAGAGAAAAATGATAAGGCCTAAAAACCACCATTAATAACAACAACAACTATGGCTGTCCAGACCTGATCGGAGCCTAACAACCCGGCCAAACCGCCTGACGCCGACTCTATTCCAGCTCAAACTTAAGGTCTAGTCAGTCGGCGATGGATTTCCGTTCTCAAAAACTGACATCGACAAGTCAAGTGGCGGGTTTGCATCTTCAAAACTTGAGCAACCTGAACTTGACCGGAGCTATACAAAAATCCGGCCAAATCCTACAAAAAAAGCCAAATCTGGCAAGATCTTGACTAGATCTGGTGAGATCTCGACTAGATCCGGCTAGATTTGGTGGTATTTAGCTAGATTCGGCCAAATTCCAGTAATTTTTAGTGAGAAAATGCAGATTCCAGCAAAAAAAATGCAAATTCCGGCGATAAAATGCAAATTACGGCAACATTTTCCAGATTCCGGCGACATTTTCTAGATTTTGGCAAATTTCCAGATTCCAACGACCTTTTTTTTTTATTTTTTAATTTTTTAAAGATTTGAAGGCTTTTTTTTATTCCGGCGACCGACCTGGTCCGACTGACACTAGCCCTCACTCGAAACTGACTCGACCAATTTTTCTGGCAGTCGGTTTCGGATTCCTTAGCCCTCCACCCGACGCCAACAGGTCAAGTCCAGGTTAGGTCCAAAATCGACTCGACCCGACCTGTGGACAACCCTAACAAAAACAACAACAACAACAACAATATATATACTCATGCAAAAATACATTCAACCTTGGCATGTTCTTTTAGGGTGAGTGGAATCATGCTGTAAAAAACAAAGTTTAAAATAAAATTTTCAATCATTTAGGGGTGTTTGGTGGAAGAGTTTGAATAATTTTGTTTAAGTGTTTTTAATATACGTGTAAATAAAAAAGTATGTGAAAATATGTATAATATTATTTAAAATGCTCAAGAGTGTGCACATACATATTTACTAAACAGGCTTTACTCTCACATCAGAGTCTGCGACAGTCTTTCACGTGGCATAAACGGACAAAACAAAACAACTTTAAACAATCTTTCACGTGACATAAACGGACAAAACAAAACAGCTTTAAACAGAGAATATTTTTGGTCGTACGTCTTACGTCACACCTCACAGTTAATTTGGTAAGGTGTGTAATTGCTAACACAGTTGAAGTAATAATAAAAAAAAGAGAAAACATTGGGTCAGGGGCTAGCGTAAAACCTGTGTTTTATGCCAGCCAATCCTGACCCGCCACGCCATCTTTTTTTTTTTTTTTTTAGCAAAAACATTATGCCTTGAGCCTTAAGCCTCTCTCCCTCTCTTTCTCTTCTCTCCTCACCTGATCTCTCCATCTTTGAATCAAACCCACAACCTCCATGGCCGGAGCTTCAAAGCTCAACACAAGCCACCAGTTTGATCGAGCGCGGCGGATTTGATCTGATCGGCCTTCCTGGAAGCCTCGGCAGCAAGCTCCATGGATTTCTTGGTGGTTTCGGTGACCAAATCGGAAATGTTAACGGAACTCGTGAGAGTCTGAGATCTCCTCGCCGCTTCTTCTGCCAAGCCTTTCGCTCTCTTCCAAATGTCCTCCATTGTTGATTTTTCTGAATCTCAAAATCTCAAATCTGAAATTCTTTGTGTTGTGTTGTTTGTGTTACTTTGTTTTGTTAGACATAAAGATTAGGCAGTGAATATTGATTAGTAGAAAGACGTTGATGATAATAGGGGTCTTTGTTGTTTGTTTGTGTTTGTTTCGCTTTCTGTTTCTGTTTCACTTCATCACGCAAAAACGCTCCGTTTTAGCTCTGGAGCCTCGTCTCAACCCCCAGTCTCAGGTTGCGAGACTGGTGGCTTGTGTTGAACTTTGAAGCTCCGGCCATGGAGGTTGTGGGTTTGATTCAAAGATGGAGAGATCAGGTGAGGAGAGAAGAGAAAGAGAGGGAGAGAGGCTTAAGGCTTAAGGCTTAATGTTTTTGCTGAAAAAAAAAAAAAAAAAAAAAAGGTGACGCGGCAGGTCAGGATTGACTGGCGTAAAACACAGCTCCTGACCAATGTTTTCTCTAAAAAAAAACTTATTGAAAAATATTTCAATAATTTTAGGTCCGGGTGCCAAGTTCCACCCCCATTTCTTTGCTTACACTACAGTAGTACAGTTATTTAAGCTCTCTACTGACTGGAAGTTACAGCACTTTGACTGAAATACAATAAAATGAACCGAACCAAACCCAAGAGTTCAACTTTAAAGGTACAATCTGGCTGGCTGACTGACCCATCATGAGAAATGACAAGCGTTGGTCTAAGTGCCTCACCAGTTCCTCCTTGTCCTGTAAACATTTTCCTTTCAGATCAAACCCATTAAAGTTCATTTTGAGAAGATAAAATAATGATGGTAGCTAGGTATGATAAAAAGTTTTGAAATTTTACACAAATAATAATCAGGTGGATTCTAGTTAGGGCTATGCTTCTTGTGTGAATTAAAATATCCCAACTCTGCTCGTCAGTGTCAGTGAAACGAACCTTTCTCGTACAAGACCGGAAAAATATCTACTCAAAGATTCTGAACTTATCTTGTCGGTAGTTGAAAAAACGACAATATTGGAATAATTGAGGGATTGACCATTGTGAATGGCTCTCAAACTTCACACACTGTTTAAGAGCAAGCCAGGAATTGCTCTTGCTTATTACTTGCATCTGCTCTGCCCCTGCGCACTCTTAAACTCCCCATAACAAAGCCAACTTCTGCCACTTTATGCATTTCTCCACCTTGTAAAATGCGTGCGACTTGAGTTAGTCAGGTTCGATTTACGTTTTATATAAATTCACTTTCTCTTCTACTCTAAGGGGATTTATATTTAGAGGTTAGAACTACTTATTGTTATGTTTATTATTGTTACATACTCTGAACAATCAAGCTAAGGAGAAAATCTTCCGTCCAAAGTTTCAGACTCTAGTACATTATGAGATACATGATATGAACACGAATCCAAAACGTGTCAGATCCAGTGGCCTGAAGTACTGGACTCAGGCCAAAACCAAGTCAATAGTTGTGAATCTTGTGACTGTGAGTAGTATGGTTCAAGAAAATCTTCTTATTTCTTTCAAGAAAAAAATAAAAAATGAAAAAGCCTTAAGGTGCACACCTGTAAGGTCATGGGAAGTTGCATTTGAGATAAATGAATATTGGTAGTATGTCACTATTTTTCTAAGCACAAATATGTTTTCCAATTTTCCAGGGATCAAAATCCAGACTTTTCTGGTAAAGTTCGCAGGGTCCAGACACAGTTTAAAGTTTGATTCTTCATTTTGGACATTGAATCATCGGTAAGCATTAGTTAAGAGTCATCAGAATATCCAGATTCTCAAAAAAGCAATTATGAGTTATCTTTGCTATCGGCAAGGGAATAGTGCAAGGTTAGTTTGTTTTGCTATTGACATTATTATTATTATTATTCAGGGTAAATTCTACTAACATATTATGTGATTTGGGTTAATGCTAACCAGATCTAAGATTTTTTAGATCTAGCCAATTTTGTCTCTAAAGTCAACTTAGTTCCTTAAAAGTTACTTATTTTTTCTCAACTGATTTAGGGATTAAATTGGTTTTAGGGGTCAAATTAGTTAGTTTTGAAAAATTTTAGACCTAAATGATATTAGTCCAAATCTTAAGGGGTATAAATGGAATTTATCCTATTATTTATTTTGGTAAGACAAGTTTATTTTTTTATTTTTTATATGCACAGTGTTTAAATTTTTGATAAATTTGTTTAGGTGTAATTTAGGAATCTTATAATTTATTTTTAAAGAAATAAGACATTTAATGATAATTTCCTAAATAGTTGGGATTCCTAAGTGGGCCAAAAAATTTGAGATGAAGGGGTAACATTTATCTTTTCTTGCCATAGCCTAAGGAGTCGTTTGTTAAAAAAAAAAAAAAAAAAAATCCTTATTTTTGGGTGTTTTGAACTACTAAAAAAGTAGGTCAAGGCGAAATCATTTTTCAAAGACCCAAAAAAAAAAAAAAAAAAAAAAAACCTCTCATTGAGGCATAAAACATTTTCAGCCATTTTTGAACTCAAGAAAATATAAACCTCAAAAAATATACGTAAAAAAACCCCCAAAAATCGTCATACCAAAGTACCTTCAGAATCTCCATACATTGCTTTTTTTTTTTTTTTTTTTTTTTTTGATATTTCGACAGTTACTTCAAATTACATATTGTAAAAAAAGCAAGAGAAAATCATATCTTGCTAAACTATTTCATGTATTGCAATGTAATTGGAACAATGCTAAGACCACAAAAAATAGAACTGCTTTGGGTGGTGGGTCCAAACCTCCATGTAATTTAGGAAAATGTTAAAAGTTTTACGAATTTTACTACATAAGTCTTATAAACTGATGTGACAATAAATGTGATTAGTGAGTTTCAATTATCTCATAATTGAATATTTGAATTGTCTTTTTATGATTAGTGACACATCAATTTATAAGATCAATGCAGTAAAACTTGTGATACCAAACTACTAATAGCATTACTCATAAATTTTTGCAAGACAAACTTTCAAATAGACTAGATAAATACTAACTTCTTATAATCTATTATTAAAACTCTATCCTAATCCTAATCTAATTGAATTTATTTGAACAATCAACTATTATTACTAATGAGTTCAGGTTGGGTCTAGTGTCCTGTGTACTAGATTCGATAGGATGACACTCGATAAGATGCTACCATGTGGTAGCATTCTATAGGGTCCAATGCACAGGACATACTGGATCAGATTGAGATTAGGTGCAGTACTAACTACTAAGTAACTTTCAATCTCAACTATTGAATAAAAAAAAAAAGTTAAAAAGTGGAAGCGGTAAAAATGTTTTTGAGAGGGAAGGGATTAATTGCACTACGGGACCTAAGCCTCCCCTAGCAAAATTACAATTGATTTACCTAATTTTATATTTGTGGTGTTTTATTCAGGAAGGGCGACATTGAGGGGCAGCGGCAAGTTCTTAAGAATGGTGGAGGTGATTCAGTGAAAGAAAAAAAGACTTTGAAGACATATATTCTTGATATTCTTGACCCGAGGGAGAAATTCCTTAAAAGATGGAGGGTAGGATTTGTATTGTCGTGTATGACTGCAGTAGCAGTGGATCCATTGTTCTTTTACCTTCCTGTGATCAATCAAAACAAGAACAAAATTGTGTTTGACGGTAGATTGTGGAAAACAATTCTCGTTTTGCGAACTTTCTTCGATATCATTCACCTACTGCATATTATATTGCAATTTCGCACTGGTTTTATTGACGAGGAACTTCGGAAATTGGCAAAACCTGAGTTAAATACAGATGCTTGGAAAATAGCTCAGAAATATTTGTGGCCTCGGTTCATACTCGACATTTTAACTATTCTTCCCATCCCACAGGTAAGGGGTACATCAATTAATATTTTATATTAAATGTACTATTCTTATCTTTTAATATGACTAATTCACTTTATGGGGTTAAGTTTATGTTAATCCATAATTTTTTTTTTCTAGAAATTCCAAAATTAGTACAATTTGACTCTAGTTACAAAGTGATGTAACGAGGAATATAATTGAGGATACTTCAATGAGAAAATAAATGAGTATTTGAATTACTTTTTATGAATTGTGCAAAATTGTGACATCAATTTTTGATATTCATATAGTAAAATTTGTAAGTAAAACCTATGTTTGTAATACTAAGCAGTCAAAGTTGAATAGTTTCAAATCTTTGTTTGTAAGTAAGCTTTTTATTTTTTTTTATTTTTTATTTTTTATTTATTTTTTATTTTTTTATTTTTTTTTTCAAGAGCTTTATAGTTTAACCATCATCTCCTGGCATTTATAATGGAGACTTCCAAAGTTTAAATCCACCATTTTTCATTGTAACTGTCAAATTAAAATTTTATTTTATTTTACTCATATTTGACAATATTAATTACAAAATATTGAAAATATAATCTAGTAATAAATATAACATTTAATTTATTTGTTGATTATACTCAAGTATAGCATTTGATTTTTCGAATAAAAAAATTGTCAAAACTAGGTTTCACAATAAAGTAGAAGAAAGTTTTCTAATTGGCTCTTAAATTTTGTACATTTAAAGGGAAATTACCCCAAAACTCAATATAAAATCAATCATAAGCGACTTTTGAGGATTAAAAATTGTTGAGTTTTACTTTAATTAATGATTAAGTTGACATGTATTAAAAAATTATTATTTTATGTTGTTCCTTATATTTTTATTTTGTCAACAATTAGTAAATGCTAGTTTACATTTTCGTTTTCTTCTTCTTCTTCTTAAAAAAAAAAATAGTCTACATTTTTCTGTATTAATTTAGTGTTGAATCTTAGGGATTGTTTGGATTGAGAGAAGAGGGAGGGGGAGTGAAAGGGAGTAGAGTAGAGTTAGTTGAAAATAAGTTAATTTTAGGCCAATTCTACTCTACTCCCCTTCAATTCAAACGGATCATTAGTCTATTTCTTATTTTTAAATTTTTTTAATAAAAAAATGGACTCAAAATTTGACCCCTTAAAGATTAAATCCTAGTTTAATTTCCACTACACCCATAAATCACTAGTTTCTTTAAATTATTATTGTCCTACACATGGATTTTGTCCATTCGCTCTAAACACGAAATTTTTTTGTAATCTATTCAGGTGGTAGTTCGAATTATTATTTCAGAAATGAGAGGCACAGTTTGTCAAAAAAAAGAAATGAGAGGCACAGAATCTGCACATAAAGTAAAATTCCTGAACGCTGTTGTTCTCTTCCAATATGTGCCAAGAGTTTATCAAATCTACCTATCCTGGAGGAAACTAATAACAAATGACAAGAAATTTGATAGAATCTTACGGGTCAAAGCTTCATTGAATTTCATTCTATACATCCTTGCTGGTCATGTAAGTTTGATTACAGAGTAATTTTGTATTCATTAGTAGTGTGTATTTGGATGGCAGGATTTGGACATATGGATTTGGATTTGGGTGATTAAAATCTAAATACCACATTTGGATGGTTTAAAAAAGGTCAAGGATTTGGATTTGACAAATATAATCTACCAAGAATTTTAAACCTTTTAAATTCTTGAATTTGAAATGATATCTAAAATCAATGGATTTGAAATCATGGCATTTCAAATCTATTGATTTAAAATCCAAATCCAATTCCAAATCTAAGTTTCCAAATGCAACATAAATTTATTCTTGACAAGTTTTGATATTTTATCAATGTTCTGTTGGCTTTGATAAACATTCATTTCAAATGAACCAACATACCAAAAAAAAAAAAAAAAAAAAATATATATATATATATAGATTCCAAAGGTTTCATGTTATCAACTTGTGGCCAGTTTAGATTCCAGCCAAATTTACTCAACTCCCTTCTACTCTCCCCTCATCTTCCTCTATCTAAACTAGCCTTGGGTGATGATCCTACTATCTTGCATTATTTTTTGGACAAAGTTTAGTTACAAAAATGGTTATAGCCTAAGGATGTGTTTGTTTGGAGGTGAAATAAGGTGTGGATGGAAAACTATGGAGAGAAAATAGGAAGAACAACTTTTCTGGAATGTGTTTGGTTGGGTAGGAAGGATGAAAAATAAATGGTGGGGTATAGGTTTTTTCTTCCCCGGCCCACCAAAATGTTTTCTTCCCAGAATAGAGAGAAAACTGAGTGGAGATGGATTTTTTCTTGATTGACAAAAAGGCCCATGTCCACAAGCACATGGGCTTCTTTAAGTTGCCTTTTTTTTTTCCTTCTCCCTTAGGCAGTAACGTTGCCTTGTTGCATTTTTTTTTTGTTTTTTGTTGTTTTGTTTTTCTTCGCGGTAGTAACATTGCCCTTTTTTTCTTCTTTTGATTTTCTAGGGTTTGGGCATGATAGTTTTTTTTTTTTTTTTTTAACTAGATGTGATGTTTATTTTGGACATGATTTTTATTTTTTTTAATAAATTTGGCTGAATACTCCTTTTTGTGGTTATTTATCATTTTTTATTTTAATTGGACATCATTCTTTAACAAGAGTATATGAGTAAATTTATTCAAACTCATTTTTTCCATCACTCTATTTTTCCACTCCCAACCAAACAAAAATGAGAGAAAATAAAATCTTTTCTATCCTCCCACTTTTCTATCTCTCCAATCAAACGGACATTAAGGTTATAATCTTACTCAATACAATAAACATTATTACATATTTTGAAAATTTAACTATTGAATTGCGTGTTCTTTACACTCTTAATACACATGTCAAATTTTGTTTCAATTGGATACTATGTACTATATGATTTATAAGGTTATATTTTATACATAATTTTAAGATACAAAAATTTGCAATTTAAACAATTTATTGATGACATAGTTATTGATCTTTAAGTTTTTAGAAATTTTGCAAGCATGGAAGTTATAAGAAAAAGATGTAATTTAATAGTAAATTTGTTAAAATTCACCTCCAATAAAAAATATTGAGTAATGTTTTATTTCTAATACCTTTTTTATAATCTTTTAAAGATATTAAGAAGTTTAATCATGTCTACAGTTATTTTTTTCTCTTATTATTATTGCTCACAATTAATAATAATTGGTTAGGATATCTACATATATAGTTTATTAATGTTTAATTAATGATTTTGTGGTCTTTTAGGTATTGGGAGCGTTTTGGTATTTTTTCTCTACTCAACGACTAGCAGCTTGCTGGCAGCGGAACGGAGCGTGTGATCAAAATCGTACTGGGTGTTATGGAACTTCTTTTTACTGTGATCGCAGTTCTGGAGATCTCTCTTTTATAAATGATATTTGCCGAAAATATGTCCTAAATACAACGTCGACCTTTGACTTTGGAATATTTCTTCCAGCCCTTCAGTCTGGTGTCTTAGAATCGCCAGATTTTCCACAAAAATTATTTTTCAGTTTCTGGTGGGGCATGCGAAATTTGAGGTTTGCACATATTAGACTTTTATTTTTCTATATTTTTCTATATTAATTACTATAATAATTAATTTCCCCTCGTTTAAATTTTTCAAGAAGGCTTCAAAAAAAAAAAAAAAAAAATTCAAGAAGAACATAATTCCTCGTCACACATTTATTAATCCACCAATTTCCACTCTCTTCTCTAATGAACTTTTGTTTTAATATAGAAGAAGTGTTGAACTATGCAATCTAATTTGAAGGAAATTTCTTCCAATCTTTCTCTAATTTGGTTTGAAGGAAAGAGTTAGGCCTAGATCAATGCTTGTTGGGATGATGGCACATGACCAAAAATGAACATGTCACCATTATAACGGGTCTAATAGACCCAAGCTTTGCACTATAGAAAAACCTTATCTTGAGCCATGTGTTCTTTATTGAGTCAAATCCTAATTAGCAATCCAATTATAAAATATATATATATATATATATATATATATATATATATATATATAACCATCCCCCTTCATCGTTAAACTCTTCCCCGTCTCCTTAACTTTCACCTTCCATTCCACGCACCCTTTATTAAATTGCCACCAAATTTCTCATGGGGTTTCTTTTACACACCCAAAATTCTTTGGCTTAGTTGTTAAGAGCATTCATATTCAAAATGTTATTTTAGCATCTCAAATATCAAATAAAGTGCATACATTCGGTTGATTATATCCAAATTTTTTTAGGAACAAGCTACAATAAACTGCTATCAATAGTACTTACTATAGCAACAAGCTAAACGTTTAACCCCATTATTTATTCAATTCTATCTCTTTCATTTAATTAAAAAATGACACAGTTTGGCTAAAAACTTAGTTGTATTCTAAGGCTAAAACTTAACTCCCACTAAAAAAATAAACATTGCTATATATTTTGAAAATCTAACTGTTAGATTGTATGTTCTTTATGTTTTTAACGTATATATTAAATTTCATGTCAATTAGATGTTATTTACTATATGATTTATAAACTTTTTTTTTTTATGCATAATTTTAGATTATAAATTTAAACATTTAATTGATGACATAACTAATTGATCTTTGATTTTTTGGAATTTTTGCAAGCATGGAGAATAAAAGAAGAAAATGGATCTAATGATGAATTTGTTAAAATTCACATCCAATTAAAAGATATTAAGTGGAGTTGTAACTTTAGGCTACAACCTAGCTTGTAACCAAACTTTATCCATTAAAAAATCACTCTCTTCTCACTGTCCCCAACGTCTCTCTCTCTCTCTCTCTCTCTCTCTCTCTCTCTCGTTGGGTCATGGTGGTGATGGCTTGGGATTGATTTTGGAATGGGCCACAGTGGGTTCATGGGTTTGTGGTTGGGTTGATGGGTTGATTTTGGATTAGGTTTTGCCGAGGAAGGTGTTTCTTGGTGGTGGGTTGTGGATGGGTTTTTTCTTGGGTTATGGGTTACGATGGTGGTTGGGTGGCTAGTTGCTATGGGTTTTGTGGTTGGTTGTGCCATGGATCGTCGTGGGTTGTTTTGATTCTCAATTTGGGTTTTGTGCCTAGTTGTGCTGTAGGTTGAGGAAGACAGACTGAGAGTTGGGGAAAAGAGAGTGAGAGGTGGATTGGAGAAACTAACCGTTTCTTTTTATTTTTTGTTTTATACATATTATTTTAATGGGTTGCGTGTTAAAGTAGTTGAAATTATTTATATTATTTTAATGTGTTGAATGTAAAAATAGAAGACGAGATATAGTGAGTTATGAAACTGTGTTAAAATAGATAAAATAATTTTTTGAAATGCTAGCTAAATTTTTTAGATGTTTGGATCTAAATTCTCTTACGGGACTAGTTGGGCTAGTTCCACTATAAGTATCAATAATGCCAAAGAGGCTGTACATAAATCTTAGGGCATTTGGAGTTCCTGAATTTTGGTCGCATTCCACGAATGCACAAGAACCTTTGGATTGCAAATGGAGTTTGGGTTTTTTCTCGGGACTCACTTTGTAGATTTGGTTACAACCTTGCCATGAGAAAAAACAAAAAAGAAAAAGAAAATATAAAATGAGTTTTATTTAATTCAGGTTGCAAATTATTTAAAGTTAACTAGGGAGGACCAATATCGCTGTTGACATAGGAGTTGGGAATAGTGGTGGTGGTTATGGAGTCAATGACAGTAATAGTGAAGGGGAAGGTTTTTGTTTGTTTTTTATTTTTTTATTTTTTTTAATGTTTTATGTTTTTATGTTCTTTTTTTTCATTACTAGTCTAGTGATTAGGATCCTACTTAATAAATTATAACACATGGCACAATATTGATAGATAGGAGGATCATCAGGTATTGCTTACGTGGTCCTTTGGGAGGACCGAAGGCCATAAACTAATGATCTTGAATGCCCAAGTGTAGATTTTCACATCTCCTTCTAACGGCTTGGTTTCCCCTAAAATTTGTGTATTTTTATTTTATGCATTGTAGTTTTAAAGTTTTGAGATTAGTATCTTAGACACTATATTTGTGCCATTTTTGCAGTTCTTTTGGTGGAAACCTCCAAACAAGTAACTATATATGGGAAAACTGCTTTGCACTTTCTATTTCCATCTTTGGCTTGATTCTATTTCTATATTTCTTGGGAAATTTGCAGGTGAGTACCCAATTCTCTTCTTTTTTTTTCTTCTTTTCTTTCTAAAGAATGTTTAAGCATCGTAGTTACATGTGAAATTATTCATTATGTCTAATGTATTACACCTTTCTCTTATAGGAAAGTAAGCTCTAATTGGTGTGGGTTCAATAGATAAAACCCATGTTTATGTGGAGAGGTTTGTAATGCACTAGGTACATAATGTACTGAATGAAGAAGAGAGAGCGCGATTTCTAGATAGGAATGACACATCAATAATTTAATAAGTTATATGTTAATAATAATATTATTTTTAGTAGTATTATTACATGGATACAAATTTTTATTTTGTAAATTCGATTGTTACAATAGGGTAAGTGAAAAGTTGTACATTAGATGTTTCTGTTGATAACACCGGAAATAATTTATCATTTCAAGATTATAGTTCTATTATTAGGGGCTGGATATTTAAATAAGAATATGACAGATTGTTAGGTTAGTCTTTAAATAATTCTTATCCACTTATAAGAGATAGTGATTTGGTTTTCTTTGATTTTGAATTTTACTTTATCTTGTAAAGCCATCTATATATATATATATATGTTTTTGTGTTCATTAATAAAGGATGTTTGGAAAATATGATTATTGAGTGAGTTTTCACTTTGGAGGTATGGACTCCCAAGTAGTCCATTTATCAATTTGGAGGTCTTGGTTCCCTTAAAGCAATCAACACAAAAATTGGGTCCTCATCACTCACTTAGAAGAGCCTTGCAATCATTAACCAAAGAAGAAAGCCTAGTGGTAGTTGAAAGACGGCCTGATACCAGATCAACAACTCTAGCAAAAGTTTTAACTATCATAGCTTGTAGTTGAAGTTTTTATTTTATTTTATTTATTTTTAATGAGAAGAAATATTGTAACTTTATTGAAAACTAAACAACCAAATCAGCCAAGGTTACGGCATTAAGATGTGAAGAAACACTCTCAATCCACACCGACAAATCACTGATATGTCTAGCATATCTAGCAAGATTGTGAGCTACAGAATTACTGTCTCTTAACATGAGAAACACTGAAAACAACAAAGGATTCTGCTAAAAACTTCGCCTCTTCAATCAAATGACCATAAGAAGCAAAAGAAGGTTCATCATTTTTAAAGGTATTCATAATTTTCTTTGAATCGCCTTCAAGAATATTAGATGAAAATCTCAATTCTTGTGCAAAAACTACAGCCCTGACTGCTGCCATAGCCTCAACTTCATCAACTAATGTGGGTAGATTGCACTTCTCTATCATGGAAGCCATAACTTGTCCCAAACAGTTTCGGATCACAACCCCAACACCAGCCTTCCTATCTTCATTAAACACAGCACCATCAAAATTAATTTTGAAAAGTGGCCGAGGTGGAGGAATCAAACGAACTCTAGCTGGACTACGGGAAACGGAGCAACACTTGGGCGATTTTTGAGTAAAATCTTCATAAGCAGTAGCTATGGTAGGCCTCACCTAACCAATGGGGAATGATTTATTGCTCGTTCACAGCAAGTTCCTCCTGTACCAGATTGTCCACACCAAAACATTGAAGAGATCTTTGTTCTTTCCTCTATCAATAACATACGTAACTAGGTCCCCAAACCAAGAGAAAGATGTTGAACTTCGAAAATTCCACATTGAGTCTGAATCCTAGATTGGTGAAAGACAAGGACAACTCCAAAGAGCATGCAAAGTGTCTTCTGAAGATTGATGGCAATGATCGCAAATGTCTTCAAGGATGAATAGATTTTGTTATATGGGATAGAGTTTTTGCATGCTCGCCATAATAAATTATTTACCTTCTCTGAACTGTCAAACCCTATATTTTCTTCCACTCCAGTTTACCCGATGAAGACTATCTTTGATCCTGGTCTGTGAACTCTTCAGCCAAAAACTTGTAACCGGATTTTATAGAGTATTGACCCGATTGATTAAAAGGCCAAATAAGTGTATCCTAAATCCGATTTCTACGAAGAGGAATGGATAAAATAGAACTAACCTCGTGAGGCAAGAATAAATTATCTAGCTGAGTTAAATCCCATTGCTTGGTGAACTGATCAATGAGATCAACTACATGAGCTGTGGATAACTCTTCAGATAAAAGAAATTGAAGCCGAGGTTGATCCCTAGAAGATAGCCACAAGTTAGAGGAATGTCTTCCCCACTTCCCACCCTCCAATGGACTCCTTTTTTAAGCACATCCCTCCCCTTCAAAATACTTTTTCCCCGACGTACCTCCTTTGACTTCCAAATTGAGCAATTGAAGAAGAATTTTTTCTTAAAACCCTATAAAATAGTCTTTATTATGCAATAACCGCCAAGCTTGCTTAGCTAGGTGTTGATGCTCATTTTGGGAAGCCCAGTAGAAGGAAGAAGCCCAGCAACATGGGCAAAAAGGAGTTAGTAATTGGATAGAAAAGCCATTAAGCCCAAGCGGCAAGAATAATGGATCATAAAGCCATAAAATAAACAAATGGGCCTTGAGGAAGCAAACGGGCCTAAAAGAGCCCGTAAAGAGAGAAGTAGCAAACCCATGGGCAGTATGTGATGCAGAAAATTGAGAATGGGTCATAGCAGGCTCGAAGTAATGCAAGTAAAGAAAGTAAGGGGTTGATGGAAAGTCCATGAGCCCCAAGGATGAAGGTTAAAGTAATTGGGTCAGGGAAGCCTAAAGGAGTTAGTAAAAGCTCATGAGAACGCAGAATTAGAAAGGGCCGAGGATGCCCAAGGAAAGTAAATGGGCCAAGGATGCCCAAGAGGAAATAAATGGGACATAGGAGTCCGTAAGCAATGTAACAAAAATTCTATTGACCATACTAAGTCATTGAGAGAAGAATAAACAGCAGGCCCAAAGAGGCCTAAGAGGCGTGGATCAAATAACATCACAGCAGGAATGACAGAATAGTGCAGTAGGAAATGGTAGCAAGACTGTAGAAAAGAGCAAAAGAGTGGGTTGAAGAAAGAAAAGCCCACAATCAAACAAAGCCTAGTCCCTAAGGGGAGCAAACCTGAAAGAAAGGGAAATCAGAAAACAGCTTACGCCATAAGAAGTCAAGGATGGATGGCAGAATGTGCAGGCAAGCCTTCAAGCCACGGCGAACGCTTGAGTAGTCGGTAGGTTTTGGACATACACAGAAGTGAAGCATGTGCAAGGCCTAGACATCACCAGCCTGGACCCAACCAATACAGGAAAGGGTGGGTCATGGGTCAGAGGTAAGAGGGCATGGTCTAGCGGTGGAGAGGGGGAAAACCTATTCTGGGGTTCCTGCTCAGGCTCTTTTGGGGTAAATGTCCTACTGGGATGACATACCACCCAAAAGAAGAAAGGATGAGCTGGAACCACTAGGTGCATGCCATGAGGGATAGGAAGAGAGAGAGCATCCACATCGTAGTAGGTAAGAGTGCCATGGCAAATAAACAAAAACAAAATAGTCTTTTTTGTCTGGTGGCATAGTCAGCACAAGTAAGTGGTGGCGGCTGAGTGACTGACAAACTAGTGGTGGTCAGCAAGGACACCCAGACCAGACAAAGGTAGTTAAAGGCTTAAATAGTAAAATTCGGTCACGACAGGTATTATATAAAGAACCCTTGCTGAGCACAACAAGGGGAGAAACAGAGTAATAGTAACCTCTAGGAGAGAATCGCAACAAATAAGCAAACATTGAGAAAGAAAACGAAGAGAAAAAGGAAGAATTAGAAAGAACGAAAAACGGAGAGCATATAATGGCAGGCATGCATCAATAGGTTGATCCCCTCTCTCCCTCTAAAACCCATGCTCTCTACTAAAGGCAAAAGATTCTTCTGGGCATAGGTCATTTAGGTCCGATCTCTCAAAGCAATTAATTTCTTCCTGGGGAGATTATTTGCGTTGAGAAAATGGTTCCCTTCTTGACTTTGGCCCTGTAACATAACTTGGCACGGCAAACTGACATTTCTCTCTTTTATTCAATAAACTTATTACTATCTCTTCCTCATTTATTTCTGCTATTTCATAAAAAGGGCACTCTCTTGTCGCTGCCCTTTATTTATTTCTGTCTAAGTAGCGAACGCATCTCTTTTGTTATCTTTATTATATCTGCTTGCCATAGTTTTCCCATAGTAGCTTTGCCTGTCATGGGCATGTAACCAAAGCTTTGGCAAACTGGGCATAGTTTGTGCACCAGCCGGACCAAGGTAGGTTACAATTAGACCGGTCCCAACTCCTTAATTCAGAACACTTGGGCCCAGTACGGCAGGAGGCTGCCTAGCCCAACATTACAAAAAGGCCCAGCACACTAGAAGAGCATCATTAAACATACCTAAATCTTTAAAATCCATACCACCTTTAATCTTAGGCTTGCACAATTCCTCCCATCCCACCTAGTGAATTTTCCTACTGTCACCTCATTATCCTCACCAAGACCTCCTTATTAAATTCTCCAAATCATTACATAAGCCCAATAGCAACTTGAAGCAACTCATAGAATAAGTTGGAATTGCTAGCACAATTGCCTTAATCAAAATCTCTCTTCTTGTCTATGATAGAAGCTTTTCCTCCTAGCCTTGCAACTTCATACATGTTCTTTGATGTATTCAAAGTTGGCCTTTTTTTTCCTACCCACAAAAGAGGGCAAAACTAGATATTTCTCATATTGCTTTATCTATGTAACCCCAAGAACGTCCTTAATTTGAGTCCTCCAATCTTTCAAGGTAGAATTTACTAAAGAAGATAGTAGTCTTATCTCTATTAATCTATTGAGCTGAACACCTCTCATAAACCCCCAAGATATCCAACACTTTCTAACATTCCTCAGGTGTAGATTTATAGAGTAGAAGGCTGTCGTTTGCAAATAAAAGATGGGCCAACTTGGGACTTCTTGAATTCAAAGACAATCCATGAATAATATCTTGTTGAGCCGTTTGAGAAATAAGATTGTGAAGCCCTTCAATGTATATGAGAAATTGGAAAGGGGAAAGAGGATTGCTTTGTCTAATACCCCTTGTTTGGCTTGATAAAACCTTTTGGTTCCCCATTGACAACCAAAAAAAAAAAAAAATCCAATATTCATTGAACCTCTTCTTTCTTATTACAGACTCCAAGAAAGACCACTTCACTCTATCATAAACTTTGCTCATATCCAGCTTTAGGGCCATAAAACCATCTTTGACTAAAATGTGATGTTGCATGCTATGAAAAGTCTCAAAAGCCACCATGATGTTTTCAGAGATGAGACGGTTCTTGGTAAAGGCACTTTGATGCTCAATGGTGATAATCTTTGGTAGAATTCTCTTTAGTTTATTAGCCAAGACCTTAGGGTCCGTTTGGATAGAACTTATTTTACTGAAACTGAAAACTGAAAACTGAAAACACTGTAGTAAAATAATTTTTAAATGTGTGGATAGTGCCATGAGACCCATTTTTAATGAAAAAGTTGTTGAAAAGTGAAGTTTGTGGGTCCTGTGAACAGTGCATGGGACCCATTGATGTGCTGAAAAGTCAAAAATTTTGGCTACTGTTCATGCATAGTGCATAAACAGTAGCCATTTTAGCTAAATTTTGTCTCTGAAACGCGTGGGGAAAAAAAAAGAAAAAAAAAGGAGCAAAACGCAACGCAAAACGCAAATGCCATATAAGTCCTATCCAAACAAATACTTAGAAAGTCTTATATAGAACATTACAAAGACTTATAAATCTAAATTTATAAACAAGTTCAGGCTTATTGACTTTTTGAATGAGTGTAATAAAAGTATGGTTGAGATGTTGAGGAAGGGAAGCAGAATTAAGAAAAGAAAGTACAAACTAAGTAACATCCATGCATACAAGATTCCAATAATTCTGATAGAAGAGCAGCGGCATACCATCAGAACCTAGAGCTTTTAGAAGTGTCATCTGTTTAAGAGCAACCTAAACCTCCAATGCCGTAAACTCATAATTAAGTTGTTCATTCATACATGAGGTGACCACGCAAAGAAATTATGTTGATTGTTTCCTTTGGTTGATTGTTGCCCATGGAGGAAAGCAAGATTTGGTAGTAATTAATGAGACAATTTGCCACTTCTTTTGAATCAGTGGTCCAATGTCCTGAAGAATTTCTAATATCATCAATGTTATTTTTCCGAAACCTCTGAGTTCCTCTGCTATGAAAATATATAGAATTTTTATCTCCATGAACAGTCCATAATGATCGTGATCTTTGAAACCACATTCTATTCTCTTTATCAAGTAAGTCATTAACTTCACTTCTTTAACTCCTACACCCGAAAATTTACCACAGACACCAGTGCCTCCTTCTTGACCTACTGAAGTTGTTTTCTCTTCAACTCCAAGTCCCTCTGAAAGCTCGGATTTGTGTATAAACACGAGCTTGTTTAGACTCCCAAATAAAAATTACGACTTGGTTGTTTTTATTCTAACTTAAACTAAGTGCAGAATAAGAGTAAATGCGAGTGAACAAACAATAAAACTACTCTAAACTATATTCATCAAATATCAACAATAAAATGAAAGCTAAAAGAGTAGGGAAGAAGAATGCAAATACAAGATAATATCAAGAAGGGTTATCAAAGAGGAAATTGAAGAACTCAGCAAAAAACCTCTTCGTCGCCCTCCAAGTGGTAAATCTATCCACTAGAGAATAAGTTGGAGTACAAGAATAACAAAAGACCCTCCAAGCCTAGTCTATCTCATGTACTTAAGCCCTCCAAGCTCTTGCTGTCAACTGACTTGACGAAGCCTTGTCTTCTCTAGCTTTCTTGGATCACGCAATTCAACCCGATTGCATCCCTCAACAATTGGCTTCTTCTAATGCTTCCTAGCAGCACAAAAACCTCACTTTACACTCAGATTGAGTGTGGCAAGTGTTTGGGCTATCAATCTCTCAAGGATTTGGATATGGAAAGGTAGGAGTAGAGGAAAACTACAAGGAAATGTGTAGATGATTGTGGGTATGACAATCTCTCTCAAGTGTGTATGCTAGGGTTTTCTCTTTGAAAATCACTCCTTACAATATGTGCGTAATGAGGGTATATATAGTGTGGATGAAGACATGGTGGAGCACAAATGACAAAATAGCAAAACAGAATATTTCGCAGGTATTTCGTGGGAAGGCCTTACTTGCAAATTACTCGCAAAACTCCAGCTGTCATGACTCTTCGCATTCTAATCATGTGCTCTGCATGTGGCTTACTTCGCGGGATATCTTCTCGCAAATCTTCTTGCAAAATCTACTTAGTCTTCAATAAGAGCTTGAGTCTTCACACTCTCTCTCACACACAACTCTTATAATAAAATCTCACATAAAATATAGGGAAAAATGATTGAACAGAATTACAATCAAATTTGGCATGGAATTAAAGCCAATACAAAATAGTTGTAAATAACAACTTTACACCCTCCTTACATTCCCAAAACAACTTAAACTCCATTCACGTAAGGCTTTTCCACATTTATCAATTTTATGAACCACCAGAATACCAGGATCAGAGTGATCAATGTTGGTCCAAACAGTCTACCGTTTGTGAACAACCTTTATCAAGTTGTAATTGAAGTTGGTTGAATAAGTTCAACTCGTCTTTGATATCTCAAGGTTTGGCAGTAACGCTTGTTGGAATATCTACAGCCCTTGAGAAGCCTGCAACTCAAATCCCTCAATGATCTTTAACTTCAACTATGTCACCAGCATTAATCAAACCTGAATTACCCAAAGAGGAACCATTGATATTTAATTTAACCCAATTATCTGCTTGTTTGCACCACTCAACTTGCACTGTGGTTTTGAATTTTTTTTTGGTCTTTCTCATGCAAAGTGGAAGAAATCCACTACTCACCTCCAAGACAATAGAAGGACTAGGAGCAGCCGAGCAGAGTTTTTGAACACATCTTTTACTATGTAACCACAAGGCCCATATTCCCAAAGAGAAGACCAAGCTCCAAGGAGAACGATAGGAATGAAGAGTTATATTAATGCTACGTGGATAAAGGAGTTTAAAGAAAAAAAGCATCAAGACAGTTGTCCCCAAGGAAAAAACTAAAATTGCCTTGCAAGGGGGCAAAATCCCTTAGGAAATGAGTAATGGATCCAATTTAAAAGCCCGCCTAATTTTGTTACACAATGAAGTCACGTGTGTAGCACGTGGTTACTAACCAAAGCAAGTAATTGTAACTAAAAACTGCAAGTAGTTTAACATGCACTTTATCTGATTCTTTTCGTTCTTCTCTTTGAGTTGGTCTCTCTTCTTGCTCTCTATATTTTGATACTCCCCTTAAAATGAGCTGCTGGTGAGTTAATATTCACTATGACAGTCAATTTCTATGTGTTTAGTTCTCTCATAGAACACAGGATATATTGGATCTAATGTGGAGATCAAATTGACTGTCACAAAATAACAAAGCTTCCTTTCAATTTAAATATCCTTGAGAAGATATAATATCCAAACTATGTCATAAGTAGCAATTGCCTTAGATCTATATTCAGCTTTTTCTGAAGATCTGAGACTGTTGGTTGCTTCTTAGACTTCCAAGACACTAAAGAATCTCAAATAAGATGCATTATCCAGTCACAGACATTCTTGTGTTTGGACACGAAGCCCGATTTGATTCTACAATGCCTTTTACATGAAGTTCTGCACTAGATGAGAAAAATATTCCTTTTAGTAGAATTTTGTGTGCTGCATTCAAATGAGGCTTCCTTGGTTTTGCCATGTATTGGCTCAACTCAGGGGTGTAGCCAGAAAATTTTACTGGGGGGGCCGAATTGTAGTATTGATATATTAACCATAATTCATATTGAATACAAAGTTATTAACTTTGATATATTGTTATATTCTTAAATATTAATGAGCATCTATACAAAAATTATATAGTTTATTATAGACAAATACAAAAAAAAAAAAAAAAATGAATCCAATAAAAGAACCGTTCACATCAAAATTATGCCCAACAATCTTTAATGGAATAAAGATAGCAACACAAAAATGTGAACAAAAAAATCTTAAATACCCTTATGCATATCAACACAGACATAGTGGCAGAAGAAAGAAAGAAAAATAATACTAATGGTAAAATAACAATGATGATTGATAAAAGAGAGAGAAAAGAAAATGCACTTGCATATTCACTTCTTTAAAGAGTCAAGAAGATGATGTTGCACCAGGAAAAAAATGGATTAATAATTTTGGTTGAGATAGGAGTTTTTGTGTTGAGAAGAAAGAAAATGGGGCAATGAGCTGGCATTAGCAGCTACAACAAAGCTCCGTAGGTACCTAAAGATGAAAAAAAATTGAAATTATGTTGGAAAATGGGTTGTCAATGATGCTAGAGAGTGAGTTATTATCCATTGGATTAATTATAAATTTTTTGGACAATGGAGAAGATCAACTATTAGTCATTATCTTTTGTACTAACTATAAATCTTAGGAATAATTGGGATGAACAGGTAATAAAATTTTGAACAATTGAGGAGGTCAACTAAAAATCCATTGGACTAACTAGAAATCTTAGAAATAACTTTGGGTGGGGGGGGGGGGGTTTCTAATTTTTTGGGAGGGCTATATCTTATTACTAGTATAGTTGTAGGAAAAAAAAAAATTTGGGCTCCACCCCTGGCTCAACTTATGAACGTCAAAGGTGATATTTGGTCTGGTAATGGTCAAGTATAGCTGCCTTCCAACCAACATTCTATATATGCTTGTATTATCGAGAGTTTCACCTTCATACGTACTAAGCTTAATGTTTTGTTCCATTGGAGTTTTGACAGGCATGCAACAAACTGAACCTGCATCATTCAGTATCTCCAATGCATTACTTCCTTTGACAAAGAGTGATTCCTTTTTCTGATCTTTCTACCTCCAACTCAAGAAAGAATTTTAAGTCACCCAAGTCCTTATGCTTGAAGTTTTAATCCAATAACACATTAAATTGATTCACAGCTTCTTGATCATTACTAGCAATCAGACCATCATCCACATATGCTAAAAGAACAATGAAAGACTGTCCTTGTTGCCTAGTAAAGAGAGAGTAATCAGCTTTTGACTAAGTAAAGCCCAATTGGAGTAAAGTAGATAGAAAATTCGGAGAACCACTGCCTTGATGCCTGTTTCAGTCTATAAAGTGGCTTATTAAGTTTACAAATCATCTTATCCTTACTGTGAAAGCCTTGTGGAAGAGCCATATAAACTTCTAAATCAATGAATCAATATTGAATATTAGAGACGCATGTCTGAGTCTCTGGAAAGCCAAGTACCAGTATCATCCATAAGGCTAACAATTTTATTCCTTCTTCTCCTAACCAAGGTAATGGTTTGGGAAAAAAATTATTGAAGTCTATAATATCTACACCTTTGATAGAGGATTTGAAACCTAAGCCTCCTCACTTATCTTATTTTCTTTTTTCTTTCTTTTTATTTATTTATTTTGGAAAGAAAAGTATTACTGAAATACACTTCTACCACCCCCCCCCACCCCCCCCCCCCCCCCCCCCCAAAAAAAAAAAACTAATCCAATGAATTGTTCTAGGCATTGAAAGTAATTATATTTTGATCTAACAACTATACAACTTACAAGGTGAGATTTGGTAAAATTGAACTGACTTAGTAGAGGTGGGACAGATGTACATGCAGTGGACAACATCAAAATCCATAAAAAAATGGGATAAGATACGCATGAAGATGAAGTCAAGTCAACGACAAAAACAACATAAGGGCATGATATCATGGATTTCCCAAAAGAAATTTGATAGTACAGCAAAAAGCCTGATTATGGAAAACATAAATCAGAGATATGAAGAAGGCGAAGACGTTAATGTGGAGAACCTGGTCCCCGATCTTCCAACGGATCTTCAAACGAAAGTTAAGCGCCATATCTGCTTACAGATACTAAAGAATGTGAGTTTTATTACCTCTATAAATTTGCTAAATAACTGTATTATAAATTTCATTAATAATAATATGAAAAAAGAGAATAGTTTTGTTAATAAATGATCGGTTTTATGATCACACAAGCAGGTTCAAGCAGCTCGCATGGCTTATTTGTTTTATTCTATCTATTTTTTTTTTATATGAATCAGATGAGATATTATTGAAATATTAATTCTTAGAGCTACATAATCTATACTAAACATTTTTTTTTTTTGGACATTGTTAAGTGTGTGCTGTGTAGGTATGTGATGAGTCTCACATTTTAACTCTTTATAAATAATTATAAAGAGTTTCAATTGTGACTAGTCATTTAGATGTGTAATGTAGATGTATTTGTAAGTATATTTATATTAATGAAACAAGTTTTATAATAAAAAAATTAAGGTAGAATAGTTAATAGAATTGTTGTGGATCTCAAAGATCCCATCATTCGGCTTTGGCTCACTCCATTGTCATTCCTCCGCAAAACTCTTTGGCCCATTGTTTTCTAGTTAAATTTTTTTTAATAGATTTTATGGTAATTTGAAAGTAAGCATCTCTTTTTTATTTATTTATTAGTTAGGAAAGAGATTTGTACTTCAGCTTATTTGTTTTTCTTGAGCAGCTAAAAATCATAAAAGATAATGGCTTGGCTAAGCGAACACAACTGTTGCTTAAGATTTGCGACTCTCTCCAACCAAAGTTCTACAATGAGCATTGCTACATTGTCAAGGAGGGAGACCCTATTGATGCAGTATTCTTGATTACAAATGGCATTGTATGGACTTATTCAAGCAATAATGGTGAAGGATCTGACTCTCGACATGCTGAGCGTCTTGAAAAAGGTCAGTACTTTGGAGGAAAACTTCTTGAATGGGTTTTGAAACCTACCTCCGACGACATGCGCAACCTATCCATACTTCCTGTTTCTTCAAAAACCCTCAAAACCCACACAAAAGTGGAAGCCTTCGCTCTAATGGCCCACGACTTCAAAAAAATAATGGAGTCTAAGTTCTCACTATTAGGACCCGAGGAATTGCAATCCAAGGCTGCAATTCGTGTACAACGAAGTTGGCGCCAGCATCGTGCAAAGACGGATGATGATGTTGTTCTAGACAGGGCAGCTTCTATTTGAAGAGCAGAGATGATTTTGATATAGACAAATGGAAACGGTGTCGTGTTGAATCCCATTTGTCAGGTGCACCGTATCACTTAAAATCCTGAGTTTGCAATCAAGAGAAAAACGCTGTGTTTCATTTATTCAGTTATTTTAGCTTTTGATTTCTGTTTTTCACACGTGTAATAGGTGGTTAAGTTGTTAAGCTGTTGTAACAGAATCTCCACCTTTTTAGCTTGGCTTTCTCTCTCCTCTGTGACTATATAAACAGAGCTGGACTCAATGATTTAATTAGCTAGCCATTTTATGCAATAATAGAAATCTTTCTATTTAGAATTGTTCACTATTACAGTCTGTTGCTGCAATCAACCAAAGTGTTGGTGCTTCAAGAAAACGTCAGAATCAAGCAGTGCCGACACTGTTGCTGTAAATCAATAGTTGGTTTTGATGTCTAATTACATGTATTAAGTTAGTTTTGATGGATCGGTTAGTTTTTTCTAGTCATACAGCTGCTACTTTGTTTGGATTCTGTGTAGGTGCACCATTCTGAAAATGATAAAGGTAGATTTAGAAAAAGAATAATATGTGAAATAATAAACTCTTTAGGGTAACATCCCATTATGCTTCATTCATTTTTTTACTAGTGGAATGTATGGACACCATGATACATAGGGCATATATTTTTTTTTCCACATTATAGAAGGTAAATTACACATACTACCCATGTGGTATACCCTTATAATATGAGACTACTTTGTAGTTTATTGCATGACATCTACTTCCCTTGTAATTTGCTTTATGAGAATACAATTATCTCTCTTGTATTTCTCTGTAAGAAATTTTTATCTCACTTTTGTAATTCGACATCTATAAATGTCTATAAAATTGAATATTTTTGACTAATAGTTGACTTCTACATGTTGTATTACATAAGTTTTAGAACCTCCACAATTTTCCTCCTCATTGCTATTTTTTTTTTTTAATTTTAATATCCTATTTTTAAAAAAATCTATCCCTTTCCTCTATCTCATGCTTAGAAAATGCAAACCTCTCCCTCTGCTCTCTCACTAATGTTTGTCTCTTATGTTTTTCTCATGGTTGCAAAGCCCTCCACCTTGCTACTTCACCAAACCACACAACCAACCCAATGTTTAGCAACCCACTAGCCTCAGACCTCTAGAATGGCTACAGGTAAAATATTTTATATTAATTTTGGGCATTTAATAGGATTTAGGTTTGGCTATTTTGGTTGGTTGGTTTAGATTTAGAATTGGTTTTTATCAAATTTTCAGGACCCTAATTTAGGTTCTCCCTCAATTTTGGTTCCTTTCGATATACAACCTTCAATCCCAATTTCATCTTCCCATCAGTGGCCACGGAAGAGTGACCCACTCTCTAACTAACTCTTCTACAGACACCCCCACTCCCAGTATCAATGGTAATTTCACTTTCTTTCATTCGTTTTAGGTCTTGTGATCGTAATTTGATATATTTCAAATCATAACTAACCTCAGTTTATTTGGAAGATATCTCAGTGTCTCATTCTTTTAATGTGTTGTGGCCTATTAGAGGAGAACCAGGTAGGAAGAGAAGAAAGGAATATGGAGATTGTGGCTCATGATTGTTGATTACGAACGGCATTGCATGGACCTATACAAACAGTAATATTGATGAAGGCATGCATGCTGAGCGTCTTGGAAAAGGTCACTTCTTTGGAAAAGAACTTCTTGAATGGGCTTGGAAACCTTCCTCTCTCAACATATTCAACCTATCCAAACTCCCACTTTCCTCATAAACCCTCAAAACCCATACAAAGGTGGAAGCCTTTGCTCTAATGGCCAACGACTTGAGGGTAATCTCTATTCTAGGTTTTCATGATTATACCCAGAGCAATTGCAATTTGAGGCAGCTTCCATTTTACAACGAGTTAGGTGCTACAGTCAACCAAAGTGTTACTCCAAGAAAACTTATGAATCCAGCATCCCTGACATTGTTGTTGCAAAGCAATGGGGTGTTTTGATGTCTTTGCTGTATTAAGATTTGTTTTTCTAGTGATGGAGTTGCTACTTGTTTGGATTTTGAATGATAATGGTGAAATTAGGAAAAAGGACAACGTGTAAAATATTAAACTGTCAGTAACGATTGTGCGTAGAACCCTATATTTATACTCCGTGTGATGGGTTTGGATATGACACATTTTTCCCCCTTATTATAAATGGTAAATTACACATATAACTACCTTCAAATCAAATACAAAATTACCATGTAATTTATTTCGCGACACTTACCTACCAGGACGGAGCCAGACAAGATGAAACTTTTTCTCTCTTCGGTAGGTAAAAGTTAGGGTTTTTTTTTTCTTTGAATTTGATTGAACGTATTAACTTGATCTGACTAGGTTGTTCCATTTTTTTAAGGGCTAAGGGTCTGTTTGGGATCCACTTATTTTGTTAAAACTGAAATTTTTTTACTGAAAGTACTGTAGATAAAGATAAAAGTTAGCTGAAATAGTGTAATGATACCCATAAATAATACTAAAAAGTGCAGTATGACCTATGAATAGTAGCAAAAATAAGTTGAATAGTAAAATAAGTTGACAAAATTAATCATACCAAACGACACTTAAATAGGCTAAATTTAAAAATTTTGTTTATAAAATTTGTTGCTTTGGCTTATTTTTTAACTACTCAATTGATAATTTTTGTTCTTGGGTTTTTTTTCCTTTTGCTTATGAGGGACAAGGATGTTGTTAAGGTGGGCAAATTTAATTTTATTGAGAAAAGGAAATCTTGAACAACAAACAACCAAAGCTAGTATTCACTACATCACAAAATTCCCATTAATAAAAGATATAAATCCACAGGAAAAAATATATAAAACACATGTCGAATGAAAATGGTTTCGTGTGTGCGTTTGTATATATATATATATATATAGTTGAAATTAAAACAAAATATAACATATTGTAGAGGAAAATTGCAGAGAGAGATGTGGAAGTGAAAGCTGTGAGAAAACAAAGAACACAAAGAATACGTGTTGATTCGGATGGATGGTTTATGTCCACAGAAGAAGCTTTTATTGGCTACATTTTTACTATATGATCAAATATGTTGTAAAATGAACCCTACTAGTGTATGTATAGGAGTTGCAAGAGATAGGGATAAATGTACATTAACTTTATAATACAATTAGGCCTCCTGCATCAATACATGTGTAATATAAATCCAATATATGTCTTTAAATTCAATGTAGTCACCATGCCACACACCCACCATCACTGTTACCTTCTTGTTTTTCCTAAAGCGGTTGATTAGGTGCGTTGTGCTTGCTACTCTTTATTTTGTGTCAAATATTTGTTGACGAGGAACATACTGACGAGCTCCAGGTTGTCCATCGTATTGACGAGGAACATACTAATGAGGTGAAACTCTGCTTCATCAGTTTGGCACCGTTTGTGAGAACGACAAGCTATCAATCAATAAGCCAATGAATTCTCTATTGACTAAGTTCTTTAGAACTGATGGACTCTACCACAACTGCACCGCCGAACCCGGTGGTGATGGCTCAACAAATCCAAGCACTAACAGCCAATGTGCAAGAATTGAAGAAACAAAATGAAGACTTGAAGCGGAGAGTGTGTTCAAAGGGCACAAATACGTCACAGTCACGACGTAATTGCAATGAAAATGATGACGAAGCCCATAGTCTAGGAAATAGCAGAAGAGAAACTTCTAAGCACACTGCACAGTCGACTCATGGCAACGTTCAGATGATGAAAAACATGAGGAAGGAGTTAGACAAAGTAAAAAATGCCACGAAGGGAAAGATTGCGATAAATCTTGATGGCATGATCAAGAGGACAGACTCACCCTTCACTGTTAGCGTTTTGGAATGCCCTTTGCCTCCCAAATTTTGTCTCCTACATCTGGAGGTTTATGATGGCACTAAGGATCCCCTAGATCACATAAGGGCATTCAAGACAATATAAAACCTTCAGCAGACCCCAGACGAGGTAATTTACAGATCATTCCTAGCAACCTTCAGAGGAGTAGCAATGGTGTGGTTTAGCAAGCTGCCCATGGCATCTATCGTGAACTTTGAGTAGCTAAATGACTCTTTTGTCCGCCATTTCATTGGGGGGCCAATGCCATAAGGGGCTCACCTCACACCTGCTAATTATGAAGCAATAGTAAGGGGAAACCCTGAGTAAGTATGTAAAACACTTCAATAAAGCAGTGTTAGAAATTGATGAGGCAAACAATCAGGTGATAATTACAACCTTCCAAGCAGGGTTGAACAATGGCGAATAGAGTAGAAGGCAAGTGAAGGATGGAAGAAATCGACGAGCTCCAACACAAAAAGAAGGAGAAGAAGGATTGTTCCCTCAATCAAAAGAATGACAATGAAAATACGCAAGCTCATACAAGATCGACAAGTATTCCAGAAGAGGAACTTGTTACCTCGAATCACTCAATGACAAACAGTTACCTCACCCATGGAATGTAGAGCACTTCAAGAGGTGTTATCGCTAGTTAGATGATGTTTTCAATTTTCTTTCATCAAACTGTTTTCTAAGCAGGAATGAATAAGGGGGAATTTTTCCCCACATGAATAAATGTCGTTCTCTTGAAAGATTTGAAAGTATTATTTACCATACAAAAAAAGAATTCGAAAAGAAAGCCCGTCATTGAAAGTCCAACGAGTAAAACCAAGTAGACGATAAAAATCTCAATAAGAGTAAAATCGTCACATAAGGTTCAATTTGGACGAGTACAATCATAATGACGATCAAATTCTCAAAGAGAGAGTAAGTCATATGATTAACTTCGCATGGTTAAAAACCGATGAACACAATCATAATGACAATCAAATTCTCAAAGTGAGAGTAAGTCATATGATTAAATTCTTATGGTTAAAACCCGATGAACATAATCATAATGACGATCAAATTCTCAAAGCGAGAGCAAGTCATATGATTAAATTCACACGGTTAAAAACCGATGAACACAATCATAATGATGATCAAATTCTCAAAGCGAGAGTAAGTCATATGATTATGGTTAAAAACCGACAAGCATAATCATAATGACGATCAAATTCTCAAAGCGAGAGTAAGTCATATGATTAAATTTGCATGGTTAAAAACTGATGAGCAATTTTTCTAAAAAGGAAAACAAAAATCAAGGCGCATGGGAAGCTCAAGAAAACTTCACACACACAACCAACGAAGAGAAGGCACGTGTCAATCACCTAATGAAAAAGACATCTTGCATTAAATGTGATAGGATGAGAATCTCAGGACACGAAGGGGAGATTGAACTGCCAAAAACCTTTCATATTCCTATGCTCGTCCAAACAAAGGACAACAAAGGAATAAATGGGGCAACTAACAAGTAGTGTAAAATGGTTGTCCATAAAGTGACCGTCATTACTAAGGACGACCATCATTACTAAGGACGACCGTCATTACTAAGGGAGATCGTAAGCACACATTAATGCTCAGATATAAATTCCTTACTTAAATGGCACAAGTGTAATGGACGTACAGCCTTTCCAGCCACCAGCTCACTGCTGTTACAATTATCTCAAGCTGACTATTACACAGCCATTACAGGACATTGAATGGGGAAGTCAAATGGCTATTAAATGACCCTCCAGCTCAACCATAACTAATGGATAGCGATAAAATGCTTGTCCATTTTGCAAACCGTCCATGTTAATAACGAGCAAAAGTATGTACGAGCGTAAGCGCATTAGTTCTAAACATCATTTAATGTCCAAATGATAAATGAGCACGAAGTCGTTACTGCCATCCAATTATGTGCATTTAATGGCCATTACAGACGTTAAAGGACTGAGGATAAATGGTCATTATTAGACCATAAATCCTCTAGCTGTGATACAACGTTAGAGAGGCTAGTAGACTGAGCATTTATACACACAAAGGCTATATAAAGCCAAGAGAGACAAGTAAGTGAGGGAGGTTGAATACACACACAAATTACTCTACAAATTACAGATTTCTAAAGAGTTTGAACTAATTTAAGTATCGGAGGGTCATTGACAGGCCCCAAACCAGTGTTATTATCTACTTAGTGCTTTCTTTGGTACAAGATCTCCAAGTCGTCCATAGCACTGACGTGGAATATACTGACAAGCTCCAGGCCGTCCATCATACTGACGAGGTGAAATTCTACGTCATCACTGTTGACATGGTATCATTTGATATCAAATACCTTCTCTTATGAAGAACCTAATAAGTAATAACAAATTGAATTCTTATCCGTTGAGGGCCTTATAATTTCTTAAGGAATAAAATATAATTTTTTTGTTTTTTTTAGATGCTAAAAAAAGGAATTCTTATTGGTTGGTGAAGAAGACGATATTAATAGCGGGAAATACTTATACCATTCTCAATGGTTAACACTTCCCACACTAGAACTAACTATTAAAGACCATGGTATGTTTATTTATTACTTGCACCTGCTCTTAAAAATCTTCCAACAAAACCAATTTCAGCCACTCTTTTCTTTTTATAAATACACATTCTCCTTCTCACCAAAGGGGATATATATATATATATATATATATATATATATATATATATATATATATATATATAGAACTACTTATTTACTTCTATTACAATTTCTGAACAATTAGATCAAGAGAATTGTGGTTCATTAGTATTGTTAGATGAAAATATCTATACTTCTTCCTATGAAAATCAAAAAGGTCTATTGCACTTGAAATAAATAAAAAACGGTTGTGGTCACTGGTCCCAATAATGAAGCCTGAATATTGTGAAGTTAGCATCATATATGACAAGCAAGCCAAACTTTTCTGAACAATTAGATCAAGAGAATTGTGGTTCATTAGTATTGTTAGATGAAAATATCTTTACTTCTTCCTATGAAAATCAAAAAGGTCTCTATTGCACTTAAAATAAATAAAAAACCGTTGTGGTCACTGGTCCAAATAATGAAGCCTGAATATTGTGAAGTTAGCATCAAATATGACAAGTAAGCCAAACTTTTCTGAACAATTAGATCAAGAGAATTGTGGTTCATTAGTGTTGTTAGATGAAAATATCTTTACTTCTTCCTATGAAAATAAAAAAGGTCTCTTGCACTTGAAATAAATAAAAAACTGTTTTGTTTATCAAAAAAAAAAAAAAAAAACTGTTGTGGTCACTGGTCCCAATAATAAAGCCTGAATATTGTAAAGTTAGCATCAAATATGACAAGCAAGCCAAACTTTTCTGAACAATTAGATCAAGAGAATTGTGGTTCATTAGTATTGTTCGATGAAATTATCTTTACTTCTTCCTATGAAAATAAAAAAGGTCTATTGCACTTGAAATAAATAAAAAAATGTTTTGTTTAGCAAAAATAAAAATAAAACACTGTTGTGGTCACTGGTTCCAATAATAAAGCCTGAATATTGTAAATTTAGCATCAAATGTGACAAGCAAGCCAAACTTTTCTGAACAATTAGATCAAGAGAATTGTGGTTCATTAGTATTGTTAGATGAAAATATCTTTACTTCTTCCTATGAAAATAAAAAAGGTCTATTGCACTTGAAATAAATAAAAAACTGTTTTGTTTAGCAAAAATAAAAATAAAAAACTGTTGTGGTCACTGGTTCCAATAATAAAGCCTGAATATTGTAAATTTAGCATCAAATGTGACAAGCAAGCCAAACTTTTCTGAACAATTAGATCAAGAGAATTGTGGTTCATTAGTATTGTTAGATTAAAATATCTTTACTTCTTCCTATGAAAATCAAAAAGATCCATTGCATTTGAAATAAATAAAAAACTGTTGTGGTCACTGGTCCGAATAATAAAGCCAAATATTGTAAAGTTAGCATTAAATATGACAAGCAAGCCTAACTTTCATATATATATATATATATATGTCATATTTGTATTTCAAGTTTTCAACAATAATTGTGTGAATAAATCTAAAGACATGGACGGTTCAACCAAGGTGGTCCCTGGCCCGAGGCCCCTTAGAATTTTTTATTATAAATATAGAATATAAATTTTATCATTGTTTATTGTTGAAAGACTACAACATTTGTTTTCATTCTTATTAGGATTTTTTTGTGAGTGGTATATTATATCTTTAGTAAATAAGTTCTACGGAATGAAAAAACATTTTATATTAAATGATGCTATGCCATTTATATAAAAAACTAATAAATGAAAAATATGTGTGCAATGATGCAAAAATACATTCAACCTTAGCACTTACTTTGAAGGTGAGTGGCATCATGCTGTAAAACACAAAGTTTAAAATAAAATTTTCAATCATTTACTCTCACATCAGAGTCTGCGACAGTCTTTCACGTGGTACAAACGGACAAAACAAAACAGCTTTAAACAGATGGCATGGATCACACATTCACACTCCACAGTTAATTTGGTTACTAAAATTGTTAATTTAGTTAATATTATTTAAATTTGATCCTTAGTATTAAGTATTAACTCATTAATTAATAAAATATATGTTTACAAGTGTTCAATTGCTAACAAAGTTAAAGTAATAACAAAAAAGAAACTTATTGCAAAATATTGCAAAGTGTACTTATTTTTTAAAAATTTTTACCATTGTTTTTTCTAAAGAAGTAGCGAACTTAGTTTTTTTATTAATTCAAAAAATATAAAATATTTCATAATTATTAATATGATATATGGTGATTAATCTATAATAAAAATTATATCAATAGTAAATTCTTTTAAAAGTAATTTTTCTTAAATTATAATTCTCGGTCTTATAAATTTTGGAAAATATTATATGTCCTTTTAAATTTTACCATGGTTGATTTTCATTTCCGTCATATATTCCACATTACTATGTTTAGTTAGCTGATTTTACTTTGAAATAAAGGAGATTCTCAAAATAAAAAATAAATAAAGACTTTGGAATAAATGAGACATGTCCTTTTGGAAGGACCTGACAATTTCTCAGAACAAATTGAATTCTTATCGGTTGAGGGCCTAATAATTTCTTAGAAAAAAATGAGTTCTTATTGGTTGGTGAAGAAAACAATCTTAAAGAGATACTAGACCCCATATGTAAAAGTTTTCCATTATCTTTGTTTAAGTATTGTAAAAATATGTATGTGTTAAAAAGTCCTATGAAAAAACTTGTTGTAATATTTAAATACTGAAAATTATTATTTAAATAACAATACCAAACCCCCCACCATTGTCCATGGTACACACTACACACACGGCTGCTAAGTGTTTTTGGGTATGAAGCAGATTGAAGATGGCCAGGTCTCCAAAATACTTTTTTGTTCCTGTTTTAGTTGTTGCAATTAATCTTCTTTTATTAAAACAAACAATGAATTGGTATGGCCTCACTAATTTTGTCCAATACATCAAATATTTGGGTCTCAATTATTAAAAAAATACTATGTCTATAATATTTTAATAATAAATTTTTAAATAAAAACGTACGTGTCAGTATGTCAGTGAAATCTACCTTGCTAATTTAGTTTGATAAATCAAATATTTGGAGAGAGATGGTACGTCTACAATATTTTTATAATATTTTTACAACAAATCACAGGTAGTTAGTTATTATTGGTTCAAATTTAAAACTAACACTAAGATTACTTTTTTGCCCCAACAATAACAATCAGTAACAACTTGCCACTTAAAATTTATTATAAAAATATTATAAAAATGTTGTAGACATATTATTTACCATATTTGGATCTCAATTATTAAAAGGTACTACGTTCGTAATTCAGTGAAACGTCCCTTTCTCATACAAGACCGGAAAAATATCCACTCAGAGATTCTGAACTTATCTTGTCGGTGGCTGAAAAAACGACAATGTTAGAAGACTTGAGGGATTGACCATTGTGAATGGCTCTCACACTTCACACTCTGTTTAAGAGCAAGCCAGGAATTGCTCTTGCTTATTACTTGCATCTGCTCTGCCTCTGCGCACTCTTAAACTCCCATAACAAAGCCAACTTCTGCCACTTTATGCATTGCTCCACCTTGTAAAATGCGTGCGACTTGAGTTAGTCAGGTTCGATTTACGTTTTATATATAAATACACATTCTCTTCTACTCTTAAGGAGATTTATATTTAGAAGTAGAATTACTTATGGTTATGTTTATTATTGTTACATACTGATACTCTGAACAATCAAGCTAAGGAGTAAAGCTTCCGTCCAAAGTTTCAGACTCTAGGACATTATGAGATACATGATATGAACACGAATCCGAAACGTGTCAAATCCAGTGGACTGAAATACTGGACTCAAGCCAAAACCAAGTCAATAGTTGTGATTGTGAGTAGCATGGTTCAAGAAAATCTTTTTATTTCTTCCAAGAAAAAAATAAAAAAAAATGAAAAAGCTTTATGGTGCACACCTGTAAGGTCATGGGAAGTTGCATTTGAGATAAATGAAAATTGGTAGAATGTCACTATTTTCCTAAGCACAAATATGTTTTCCAATTTTCCAGGGATCAAAATCCAGACTTTTCTGGTAAAGTTCGCAGGGTCCAGACACAGTTTAAAGTTTGATTCTTCATTTTGGACATTGAATCATCGTCAAGCATTAGTTAAGAGTCGTCAGAATATCCAGATTCTCGAAAAAGCAATTATGAGTAATCTTTGCAATCGGCAAGGGAATAATGCAAGGTTAGTTTCTTTTGCTCTTGACATTATTATTATTATATCGGCCTTCCAAGCTCGCTTTCAAGTCGTTTACGCGGTGAACTCTAATTAGTTAGGATGATTTGTTGTTATTATTATTATTATTATTATTATTATTATATTCTAACAATGACATTGTGATATTATGAATAAGTCTAGTCCCACACAATTTAGCACAATAAGTGCTATCACTTGCCCATGAGACGAGTTGTGGTTGGTAGAAGGGTGATGATGATTCATTATAAATGTTACACATGTTTCAGCTATTTGACATGTTAGAAATACATAAAACTCTGTTTCCAAATTTTGAAAAAGTTTAAAACTAATATTTCCACTAAATTTATATCACCAATTTTTATTTTAAAATTTTTAATATATATTTTAAATCGATTTAATTGTGTACTATGATTTTTCGTTTTAATAAAAATTAGGGTCTTAATTTTCTTAATAATATAAAAGAGTTGTGTACTGTGATTAGTTGTTTACTATGATTCAACCGCAGGTTAGTATTAAGATATGAATCATAAGCTTGGTCATATACCTTAAATATTTCACCAATTGAAATACTTTCTTACTCTTAAATGTTGTTAATTCTATTTCGGTACTCATTTCAATTTGTCCATTAAAATGAAATATTTTGATATTGATGTATTTTGTGTACCATGCATTTTGGGGTTATGTATATAACACTTAAAATATATTTAAAATATAAAATAAATTAAGATAATAAATGATGGGGCAGGGGGGGGGGAATAAGGAGAGAATTTGTTTGTCTTTTTTTTTTTGGATGAATCTTTTGAGAGAGAGAGAGAGAGAGAGAGAGAGAGAGAGAGAGAGAGAGAGAGAGGCCTGGGTAGATAGTGATGTGATGGAGAAAAATTGTGAGATAAAAAAAAAAAGGAAGATAATGAGAATGATTAGAGAGAGAGAAAGTGAGAGGAAAAAGTAAAAAAAAAAAAGACAAAAAAGAGTGACATTGCATTTGGGAAGGGAGGAAAGAGAAAGAGAAGGGAAATGATAGGAGAGATGGTTGTTCCTTAATTTGGTTAAAGGGGTGCAGGAGAGAAGAAATTGATAGAAATCATTTTTCCCACACCCACAAGTTTGCAATCCGTCCATTTTGGGCGGATTTGATGAGAAACATTGGAATTTAAATACAGTTTTTTTTTTTTTTTTTTTTTAAGGATGAAGAAAAGTGGAGCTCACATATTTAACTTTTTATAATCCAAAATTACATTTTTGCCCATAACATTTATCGCTCTTACATTCACGTGGGCACAAAAGTTAAAAACATATATATATATATATATATATATATATATATTTTGAGGGTGATATATATATATATATATATATATATTTTATTTCCTTTTGTCTTTGCAAATGAAAGGAAAGAGAAGTGTATTATTCTCTTTTCTTTTCTCATCTCCTTATTTCAAAACATACATTAGAGATTTTTTTTTTTTTTTTTTCCTTTCCCTTTGCCCATTTCTTTTCTTTTTATCTTTCCTCATTTGCAACTAAACAAAGACGGAGAGATGAGAGTGACTAGTCATGTCCTGCGGGGGGGGGGGGGGGGGGAAGTTAGAAAGTAGAGAATTCAAAGGAGTAAAAAGGGGGGGGGGGGGGGAGGGAAGTTAGAAAGTAGAGAATTCAAAAGAGTAAAAAAAAATAGTAGAGAAGTTAGAAAAGTAAAAAATTTCAAACTAAATTGCATTTCGCCCAAAATTCAAATACTAGTCGGTATTGACAAAAATGATTTGGAATGATTTGGAATTTTTCTCGAGATGGAATGAGTGGGTTCCTTGTTCCAATTTGTTTACCAATACAGTATTTCCTAGTCAGATCAAGATGAAATCAATAACTATGTAAAAGCCAAAAGCATTAAAAGAATTTGGTAAGGGAATGTATGTGTTTTATGTGGCACAATGGTATCGTGGAGTTCTTTATGTGAAGGCTATTATGAAATGAGTAATGCTACAACCACAAACTATTTTACAATGTTTTTACAAACTATTGATGTGACAAATTCTTATTAGTTCTAATATGAGTTCATCACTAACATCACATTTATATTTATCAATGATTACTTGAAAATTACTAAAGCTACATCAGTAATTTGTAAAATAATTTATGTTTGTAGCATTACTCTTATGAAATTTATGCGGCAAAGGAATTTTCTTCGCCCATAATTGTACTTTCCTACTTTAAGTTTTAACCCACCCACATTTTTCTCCTAATTAAATGGCTTTGCTATAAAATTTAGGTTCTCATGAATATAGAATGCCGTTTGTTTAAAAGGTGAATATAAGATGCAATTAATCCTGAATATTTAGACATAAATAGGGGAAATTGGTTTTTCTTGTCTTTTCCTTACACAGGAAATAGAATAATGTGTTTTGTTTTTTTTTGGGCACGTAAATATATTGAAAAATCGGAATAAGGTGTAAGTGTATAGGATCTCGTGCAAAGTATAAAGCCAAATCCCTTGTTAGGTGCATACAAAATAAAATCATTTGAAACTAAATAGAGAATAACCACGTGCCCCCCTAAGATTTTTGACAAAAAAAAAAAAAATGTATGCACAATTCAGTCCTAAGAAGTAAAAAATCCAGCCCGTTTTATGGACTTGGCCCATAAACAAATTTGCAATTAAAAAAAAAACACTCAAGTCCCTTCTTAATAAGGATTATTAGTCCTAAATATTTTTTTTTTGAGAAACATTATTAGTCCTAATTAAATTAGGACTCTAAATCCAAATAAATGCACATAAATCCTGAAATCAGCTTTACAAAACACTAACCAAACTTCACAAGTCACGGGCCTTTACTCCCAAAATAAAATATAAATTTATTATAAAAAAAAAAAAAAAAAAAATTTGCCCTTACGCTTTCATCTACAACTATGCAAGTGGGACACCAATCAGTGATCCCCTTGAGTCTTTGACGCCAAAGTCCTGATTAGTTGAGTTTGAGTGGTAAGCCATACGTCTCCCTCTCGTTTTCTACTGTAACTTCAAGTTTTTCTTTTTGATAGTTTCTGCTACTTTTGTAACTTTTGTTTGAGACAAGTCCAAGTTTTTTTGGATAGAAGAGTAACGTAGTCTGATGTTTTGCTAATATAGAGAAAAGTACAGACTAGGCTTTATTTTATTTTTTATTGTTTTTATTGAGTTTTTGGTTTCAATTAAGCAATTTATCAGTAGAGTCTTTTAACAATACTATAGCAATTTATTATAATTTGATAATAATACTTTTTTGAAAACAATAATACTTTTTTTGCTAATGGTTTGTTTAATTGATATTAGTGGCTTGAGCAATTAAATTAAATTATTGTTTTAGACTCGTTTATTTGGAATTGAAGATTATAAAATTCAATATTCATATTTTCAAATTGTGAATCATTTACAGAGAACCATCTACCATTAATGAATGTTTTAAAAGAAAAAGTGTTAATACTCAGAGGTTAATGTTCAGTCTTCTGTCTCAAATGTTGAAACTTCAAGTGCTGAAACAAAGATTTGAACCTAAAAAACAAATATTGTTCCTAGAAAGCGATAACTAAGGAATTTAGTTGAAAATCAATTACAAATGATTTAATGCCATGAAAGAGCATAAGGCACAATTTTTTTGAGTTAAAGTTAATTTATGAAATAAAAATATTTTAGGTTTTTTTTTTTAATATTATTATTTATTTAAGAACTTTATTGTATTTACCTTGGCCCCTCTTAGAAAAAAAATTCCTGGCTTCACCACTAAGAATAAGTGCATATGAATAATTTGACCTTACTCAAAATTGAAAAACAATTCATCGGCTAGAGAGCAGAATCCCCAAAGCATAGTAGTCTAAGTTGAACCATGATTCAAACACCAAGTAATTGACTGCTGATTGAAATGTTTAGGAAATGAAAAAATGCTGCAGCCTCAAGCTATTTATTACCAAGAGTATTGATAAAAATTCAAATTTACATATGCCTTTGCCAAGTTAATTCAAAGTTGAAAGCTCAGATAGTGTGAAACACTATAGCTAATTTAGACCCCTAATTTTAAATTACGACTTGATTACTTTTACTCTAACTTAACTAAGTGTGGAACAAGAGTAAATGAGTCGTAATAAAACTGGAACACAACTCTAAGGCATAAGCAAGAACAATAAATAACAAACAATAAATGTAAAGCTTAAAGAGTAGGGAAGAGAGATGCAAACACAAGATAACATCGAGACGTGTTATTGAAGAGGAAATCAAAGTACTCAAAGAAAAATTTCTCCGCGGCCTTCCAAGCCGAAATTGATCTACTAGTGAATAAAGTTGGAGTACATGAATATCAAAAAGACCCTCCAAGCCTAATCTACCCAATGTACTTGAACTCTCTAAGTTCCTGCTACTAACGGGCTTCACGGAGCCATGTTTTCACTAGTTATCCGAATCCCGCAATTAGCTCCAAATTGCATCCGCCACTCAATGGTTTCTTCCAATGCTTTCCATATGCACCAAAACTTCTCTCAATACTTAGATTGGGTGAGGTAAGTGTTTAGGCTAAGAACCTCTTAAGGATGTGTAGCTGGAAAGGTAAGAGTAAAGGAAAACTTTAGAGAAATGGTGTAGATGATTGTGGGTATACAATCTCTAACTCTCAAGTGTTTAGCTAGGGTTTTCTCTCTCAAAAGGTTCTTTGAAAAAATCCTTACAATTTCAGGGGGTAATGAGGGCTTATATAGTGTTAATAAAGGTGTGAGAAAAAGTACACTTAAAAAGCTCTAGATAGAGAGTTTCGTGGGTCACTTGCGATTTGGCCTGAGTCGCGAAGTGACTTGCGAAATCCAGCCTGACAAAGAGACTCTTCAAATTCTAGCATGTGCTTCTCATGTGGTCTTTCGCAGTTTGGCACTCGTGAGCCAGTCACAAAATTTTCATTTTCACTGAACTTCACCAATTTCTCACACACAACCCTTCCATTCCAAACTTTTGTTTTTAATAAAGAGAAAGCAGTGTGCATGTACTTCGCTAGAACCTAAACATGTTTTTGTTCTCGGTTTGCCAACATACATAAAATTAGAACCTAAACATTTGTTCTTAAATATTTAGAACCTAACAATCTCCCCCTTTGGTAATCTGTGACAAAACATACATAAAAATGAATTGCTCAATTCAAGAACTAACCCAATACAAGTTGTTGCCCTACTACAATATAGTCAGAATCTACTATCTACAAGTTGCAATAATAGGCAGCAGCATTATGAAAGAATTAACCTGTAAATTCCTAAAACACTGAAAACAAATCATAAACGCATGTGTGAAAAATACAGTGTAAAACATAACTTGAACTTGATTTCACAAAATCAATCTAAAACAAGATATCCAATAAGAATAATCAATGTATCAATAAGCATCATGTTTGTGAAACAAGAATAAACTAAGGAAAAAAATAAATATAAACTATACTATCAAAGCATAGAAACATAAAAACTCAACTCAAACTCAAACTAAATAGATACATCTCCAAAACAAAAATAGCTCCTACTAGGTACAAAATCTGCTCCCCCTAAATACAAGAGCTCACACAACTAATCCCCCATTTTGTTACATATTGCCAAAGGCAACCATTAAACATCCAAGGGTGGAAGAGGTGGAAAAGAACTAGGGATGACAATTGCTGTCCGACCCAAGGGTACCGGGCTCGATAAAGAATAGGGTCAAGTTTGGGTTTTTTTTTTTAAAAAAAAACCCTAGGTGGGTCCGAGTTTTAATAAAACCCGGCTTGAACCCAGACCCGGACCTAACCCGATTACATCTTAAATTACTAAAACACCCTCTTATATATATATAAACTTATTCAGACACCCTATACTATCAAAGCATAGAAACATAAAAACTCAACTCAAACTCAAACTAAATAGATACATCTCCAAAACAAAAACAGCTCCTACTAGGTACAAAATCTGCTCTCCTTAAATACAAGAGCTCACACAACTAATCCCCCTTTTTGTTACGTATTGCCAAAGGCAACCATTAAACATCCGAGGGTGGAGGAGGTGGAAAAGAACTAGGGATGACAATTGCTGTCTAACCCAATGGTACCCGGCCCGATAAAGAATAGGGTCAAGTTTGGGTTTTAAAAAAAAAAAAAAAACCCTAGGCGGGTTCGAGTTTTAATAAAACTCTGCTTGAACCCAAACCTGGACCTGACCCGGTTACATCTTAAATTACTAAAATACCCTCACACATATATATATATATATATATATATATATATATATATATATATATATATATATATATATATATATATATATATATAGATAAACTTATTCAGATACCCTGACCCTATCTCATTCTCCCATTCTCATCTCTGAGCCGCTACCCACCCTTTCTCAGTCTCCAGTCACTTTCACAACCACAGCCACAGCCTCACTGCCGCCGCCTTTAACTCTTCAAGCCGTTACTCTCACCGACCTGCATAGCCACACTCACAACCTCATTGCCTCACCGCCGCCCCCCTCAATCACTCCCACTCTCCCTCCTCCTTATGCCTTCAATACATTCTTCTTTTCTTTTCTTTTCCTTTTTTTTTTTTTTTTTTTTTTTTTTTTTTGCCATTCCTATTTGGGTTTGTTAGGGTTTGGGACCTTTGGGATCGTTAGGGTTTGGGTTTGTTGCCATTCCTGTTTCTCAATGATATGTTCTTCTCTTTGTGTGTGTGTGTGTGTGTGTGTGTGTGTGTGTGTTTTATGTGTTTATGGTTGTGATTTTGAAAGGGAAAAGTATAAATCTAAAATTTTTATGTTTGTGATTTTTGTGTTTGTGTTTGTATTAGGATTTGTGTTTGTGTTTGTGACTTTGAAAGGAAAAATAAAAAATCTGAAATTTTTGTGTTTGTGTTTGGGTTTTGGTGGCTACTCTGGTCCTATTGAAGAACATGATCTTGGAGTTTTTGTTTTTGGGTTTTTGATCTAGGTTGATGAACATGATCTTGGGTTTTTTTTTTTTTTTTTTTTTTTTTGGGTTTTTGATCTATGTTTGTAGAGGTTTAGGGCTTCAGGCAAACTTATTTATTTATTTATATGATTGGGCCATGGATTGTGTCTTAAAGTGGCATGGGCTGGGCAGGGCTTGTGGGGCACGACAGGGCGGGTCTGGAGCCTAAAAAAAAAACCCGTTTATTAAACGGGTGGGTTCGGGTTTCGGTGGTAGACCCGTGGGCCGGGTTTGGGCATAAAGAAACCTGGCCCAAACTCAACCTGTTGCCATTCCTAAAAAGAACTCCTACTCTCAGTAAAATCAACTCTCAAGGTAGCTACATTTGTGATAAGATCATCCAAAAGCTGTCCATGAGCCACTTGTGTCGTCATGAATGTCTCCATCATGGGAGATGTGTAGATTTAGTGGGGAGAGGGAGCGAATTTCGGGGAATTTACCCCACGTCTTGGAATAGTGGGTCATGGTTTAATTGTCCTCGGTTTGTAGAAAACACTCAAAAAATTTACTAAGTGTATGTTGGTTGTGTAGACCTTATTCTAGTGTGGACGATCTACTTTCCTTGGACGACCTTATTCCTCGATGCTTGATCATCCAGTCTTCTCCTTTCTTTTGGATGAGTTTTTTTTTTGGTTATAATTCCTTAGACAACTCTTGTCCTTGGTGTTATCCTCCCTCCTCTAGATCATGTCTTTGGACAGGCTTTGTTATTGTGGATGACTTATATGGACAATAAGACAATTTTTAACTACCCATCAGTAGCCAAGTAAGTTACTTTGCCCTTCTTCAGCCCATGCTCAACTTGCACGGTTGACACCATCGGTTCTTTCCCCTTGCTATTCCTATTATTTCCTATCCCAAGTCTAGCAGGAACATAACAGGGCTGCTTCTCATTGAAGATCAACATCACTCCAATGAATGGCAGCAAGACTACCCTTGATGCCATAAAGAACTCATCACCTAGAATTACATCAAAATCATCCAATTGCATGATTAGGAAATTCACCTTTCTTCCAGTCCACTTTCCAAATTTAAAGTGCACACCAAAAGCAATAACCAAAACAGTTTTTGCTTCTAAGTTTACTACATTGATCCTACTTGGAAATTTGCTCACTTTCAACCCAAGTTGTTGGACCATTCAATTAGCAACAAAATTGTGGGTAGCACCAGTATTGAACATCACTTAAGCCCTATTTCCATTTATCTCCACTTGAACATAAGACAAACCCTTAGAAGTACCTCTTGCACTAAGTACATCCAGTAATTATAAGGGGTTCACATAGCTAGGAACTACTTCATCCAACTGCCCTTTGTCATCTTCAGCAACAATGACATTAAGTTTCTCATGTTTAGGGCAGTCTCTTGCTTGATGAGGCCCATTGCATATGAAGTAGCTTGCATTAAGTTTTGGTTGTTCTTTTCCTTATTAGGAGTTAGAACTCTCTCCCTTGATAAAGGATTTGTTACCCCAATTTTTCTTTTGTTTATCCTTATCCTTCTTGCCATCTTTCTTCTGCTTGTCTTTGCCTTTATCCTTGGACTTACACTTCTCATTATCCCAATTGGGTTTAGTGTATTTTTAATCCATTAAGGTATCTGTACCAGACATAGCAACAGGTAGATCATGCACAGCCTACCTCTCTAATTCCAACTTAGCCTAAGGCTTTAAACCAGACATGAAATTGAACTACTTGTCCTCTTCAGACATGTTCTTGATATCAAGCATCAAATAACTTAATGTTTTGACATACTCTTGCACCATACTAGTATGCTTCAATTTCTTCAAGGAGTCATTTGCAATCCAGGCAATGTTGCTAGGCAAGAACTAATCTTTCTACCAACATCTGGATCATCTTCCATATAGATTCTCCACCATAACTTGGCATCCCCAGAAAGATACATGCTAGTAATTATCACCTTCTCTTGATCCAACACCCTAGCAGCCTTGAAATACTACTCCATATCTCATAGAAATTTTCCAAATCCTTGGCACTCCTAGCACCATTAAAGGACTTTAGTTCAGGCACCTTCATCTTTTTGGAAACTTCCCTCTCCCTAGGAAGACCACTAACTGCCCTTTTTAACAGGCAATCTCAGTTTCGAACTGGCTTGTTGTCTCGCTTATTGCACTACTCTGGGCATCTAATGTAGTAGTCAACTCTTCTACACGTATCAGTAGAACATTACTTTGTTTAGTAAGTTCGTTCCTAACCACCAAAGTTTTTACAGCAAGTTCCTCAAATTTGTCACAAATAGAAAGTTGTTCCTTCTTTGCAGGAACCCCAAGAATGGTTTCCAAGATAGTCACCCTTACCTTGGTGTCCGAAGACATTGTAGCCACGCTCTGATACCAATTGTCACAAGGTCAATTTTTCTCTCAAATTTTGTCTGTGATGGCCCTAAGTCCCTGACTTAGTCTTAGCCAACACCACACACACACATTGTAGGAACACTTAGAATAGATTATTAGGAACACAAGCTCACAACACATATTTTGTTTATAGGAAAAGCCTTAACCTTTATTACTCACTCTCAAGCACAAAGGAAACCCTTACAAAGTTTGGAGAAATACACAGAATTCTCACAAAGCCAATTACATCATTTGCTGTTGACTCCTCCAACATCATGAGGGTCAAGTACACAAAAATAATTGTCAATGGCAGTTACTGTCATGTAACTGCCTACACCTTGGACTACCCGCCACTTGGGTTTGACTTAGGACATTATCAACTGCTGCTGTCTTGGTTCATTCCCCACGTTTTCAGCCTCTACACAGTAGGTCAGCATCATCAGAAACATCAGGAGCTACTTGATAACTGCTTATAACTACCATTGCATATATCACGGTCCATGTCTCAACAGATCATGGGGCTTTTGCCTATCACCTAACAGCTCACACAACATGTCAATCCACATGTGGGGAGACTTGGCCTATGCCTAAGCCATCCCCCATTAGCCATACAACCTTCACATCCTGCCCACATGCAGCACACACACAGGGTAACTGCCCATTAGCATCAATCCATGCACTAGGTCAACACCCACCAGCCCATGCCTTGCACACAACATCCGATTGCACATTATTATGGCAGCCCAGCCCTACCTTGCATATAAGCCACCCAACTCACACAAGCAACTAGCCACTAATGCCATCCACTAACACACAAGGGTCGACATCACCTGTTGCTGCCCATCATGAAACCAACTCTGCCTACCATGACCCTTCTATGCCATGGTCTTGGGGCATCATGTGAAGCAAGGTGCCTCCACTTGCTACCCCCATCCACTGCTCAATGATCCAACTCGAGTTGGGAGACTGGGCATGTCCCCTTTAAAGAGCATTTAGGAGCATATTGAATCTGACATGAGGAAAAATTGATGTGTTGAGGAGACATAAAGCCATGTGACTGGCCTAATGCTGCCCAAGCATCATCATTCCTCATGCCATCATCATCACCAACTAAAGCTCCTAATTAACAATGTGTATAGTTTGAATATATTACATTTATCTTCAAAAAAATTGTAACAAAAAAGAAAAAAAATTACCTTTTTTTCTTTCAAATAAATAGAGTAATCTTTGTTTTATGACCTTCATGTCTATTCATGTGTGATTTAATCCAAAATCCCAAACAAATTTCTTTTAGAATGATACTAAAGATACTACAAATTTTACTATATAAGTCTTACAATATGTCATTCATAAAAGATAATTTGAACACATTTTGTGTTGAAATAAAACCAATTACATTCATTATCATATCAATTTGTAATTTATTTTGTAAGATTTATAGTAATTTAGTATGTTTTATAAACTATATCAATGATTATTTTGGTGTTGGGAGCACAAGGCATAGACTCTAAAGCAACAAACAAAATTCGGATGTGTGTTTTGGCAACTTTTTTACTTTTTGGTTTACAATTTTACAACAAATCTTATGTGGTAACTTGTTATTGATTATAATATGAACTTTCCATTTACGTCACTTTTTTACTTACCGATTGTAGTTTGCTATCTAGAATTTGTTGTGAAAATTATTATAAAAATTTTGTGGATATATTATTTCTCTTTTAGTAAAATAATTTTTTTTTTGAGAAGAAGTAAAATAAATAGTTAAATACTAAACAAGACACTTTTTTTATTATTAAAAGAGAAAAAAAAATGACACTTTTTGATAAGAATACGTTTCCTTTAGTTTTTGTAGATAATTTGATATGATATGAGTTGTAAAATAGATAATATATGATATGAAGTGTTTTGAAAAATGAATATATAAAAAATAAAAAGTCTGTTTCTATGTTAAAATAGACAGAAAGTGTTGCATTATACCTTGTGCGAATGCTTATGATTACTGTGTATCGATCAGGAATAATAATCAAGACCATGAGCGTCAAATTACCGAGAATGCAGGTCGAGTCGATGCACCGAATCAAGGAACAACGACATTTATTTGCTCAGCACTTGTATTGGTGTGCGTGTTCTCAGTATTACTGGATCCATTGTTCTTTTACCTTCCTTTAATCAATGAATCAAAGAAGTGCATTGGGTTAGACAAAAAGTTGAGGACCACAGCTCTGGTTTTGCGATCTGTCACTGATTTCTTTCACTTAATGCATATTTGTTTCCGAATTCACACTCGTTATAAAAAAGAGGAACCTCCCAAAACTTGTAAAGAAGCTTGGAGGCGTTTTTGGCCGTACTTCCTATTCCTAATCGACATTCTGGCTATTCTTCCCGTCCCACAGGTAAGGGAGACCTCTCTGCTAATTGTTCTTCCCATCGCAAGTTTTCATGTAACTCGGGACTAACAAAAGCACGTTAGTACAAATTAATAATTAACAACACAAAATTTAATATAGTGTGATCAATTCTTTATTTCCATCAACAACAAAAAAATTCTATATTATTCTATACTAGTCGCTAATCCGTGCGATGCACGGGATAATTAAACAAAATTTATACACATTCACTTTTATTGGTACAATTATTTGAAAATAATTCTAATTAATACCCAAATGTAAGAGACACATTGACATACTATACTTTGTAATTGTACGGAATTAAGTCAACTCAATTTAAGTAGTTGTATTTTCTCAAAAAAAAAAAAAAAAAAATTTAAGTAGTTGTAATAAAATTGGCTTCTACTATTCTCTATTCTATAGAGATATGAACATATTGGATTTCTCAAATAAGTACCGGTATTGCAATAAAATGATTTATTATTGAAAATAAGAAACAAAGAAAATCTGTCTATAGCTTAAGAAACACAATATACTAAAATTAAAGAGATAAAATTTTCTGAGGACAAAATATTATAGATAATTTTAGAAACAGATTATACACTTAAAAGGGTTAGTAATTTATAGCACTTACCCCCCACTATTAGTATACAGACACCAAGTGCGGTCATTGTAACCCTTTGAAAGAACTTTCCCCAATTGGACCCTATCAAAAAAGGAAAAAAAAAAAACACCCAATTAGCAAAATTGATCCAAAAGGGTCTAAAAAGCACACAAAATCAATTCAAAAAACAAAAATATAAGACAAAGTAATTACTTTCCGCTACCAATGAAATCGTCTTTTGTATTGTTGTTCCAAACTGCAACACTTATCTCTCTAAGGCCTTTAATTAACGAAAACACAAACTTCTCTTGGAATACCGGAGTATTATGACTATCTATACACACACACACAAAAAACAAAATTAGCATAACTCACTATAACTCTATAGAAGCCTCAAAAATATAAAGAGAAATTAAAGGGGTTGAATTTGATATTTACGTTTGGAGAGAGAGAGAGTTTGCAGAAACTGTGACTTTATATTTCTTAACTTGAGAGAGGGGTAAGGTTGCTAGGGTTTTGAGGTGTTATAATGTTTTTATTTTTATTATTTATTTTTTAAATATTGTGCTGACATGGAAATTATTTTTTAAATATTGTGCTGACGTGGAAAATTGTGGTGCCAGCAAAGGCTTCGGTTTTATATATATATATATATATATATATATATATATATATATATATATATATATATATATATATATATATAGATTAGGGAATAATTACTTCTTTCTTCTTATTTATTTTAAGCGTAGTTCACAATTCTCCCCTAAATTATAAAATCAAGTAATGTCTCTCCTTGGTAGAATTATGGTTAAATACCACCGTACACCATTGTTGGGATATTGTGATGGTCACTCACTTATATTAGATTAGAGTGTGATTTCTATCTTAGATTTAAAAAAATTATGGTTAAATGATTAAATTGAAATTCACCATTTCTTAATAGTTTAAACTTTTTAAGAGAATCGATAATTAACATGGTATTAGAGTATGAAATCATTATCTCTAGCTTTACTCTACTTCTCATTTAAAATGTTTAAAACCCCACATGTTAAGCTCCACTTATTGAGAGTAAGTTTAAGCTTACATATGAGGATATATTAGAATTATGGTTAAATAATTAAATTCGTTGTTTCCTAATAACTTAAGTTTTTTAGAGAATCGATAATTTAACACCCTTAATTATTGAAAATTAGCAAATATCCCCTTGCTTTGCTAACACTAACACATGATGAAATCGTTTGAATCCTATAATATTCCACAAATATTACTAAAATACCCTTGAGGGGAACAGACCCATTAGTTTTTTTTTTTTGGAGGAAAAAATGACCCATTAGTTAACGAATAGAAAGTGCAAATGACCTAATATTAAACCACAATTAATTAAAAAAAAAATTCGTAAATGTAACCTTTATATATATATATATATATATATATATATATATATATATATTTTAAGTTCAGGTAAAAAAAAAAATTATACTTGGTCATCCTCCAAAAGCAAAAATAAAATGGTCATCTAATTCATTCCTATGGTTGATGACCCCTCCCAAAGCAAAAATTCCCGTTTGTGTAACAACTAACAAATCCCTAATTGCTGTTAGAATAAATTTGTTTGGATTTTTTTTTTAGCTAATAAACGACTTTGAAAATGACTGTGTTTAACACTTTCGATGTTTATAACCTAAAGTTAATCTTCTCCCAAAAAAAAAAAAAAAACCTAAAGTTAAAAGTTTGGAACTTTGCAAATGTTGTTGTCAGACTTTACCTTAAAGATTTGTTTGGGATTTTTTGTTCAGGTGGTACTTCCCATTATCTTATCAGAAATGAGAAGCAAGAAGAGATCTTCAAATAAAGTAAAATTCTTGAACTCTGTTCTTCTGTTTCAATATGGACCCAGAATTCTTCAAATCTATCTGTCCTGGAAGAAGTTGATAAGAAGTGCCGAGCGTGTTGATAGAACCCTATGGGTCAAAGCTATATTGAATTTCTTTCTATACATCCTTGCTGGTCATGTAAGTTTGATTTCGTATTAATTTAATATTCCTCAAATTTAATGCTGGCAAGTTTCTGTTTTTTTTATAAAAGTTGTGTTGACTTTCTCGAAAAAATTTCGATTCCAAACGACCGACCTTGCTAAATTTGAAGCCATAGGCACTCTATATATTTCTTTTGTTTGTTCAAAACCCTAAAATGTAGCAGAATAAATAGAGTTTTCTATATGAGCAGTTAGTAATCCGAATCTAGTATAGTGCATTAGTTTGATCTCTCTCTCTCTCCTCCTTAAAGGCAAGTATTTTGCCGAACCACATATATTTGTTCTCACCATAGCCGGATCCAAGTTCGAAAGGGGACAATTGTCCCTAGCCCAACAAAAACAAAATAAATCTTGTTCCACTTCTATTTCACAAGTTATTCATCGGCAGTTTAATAATAATAATAATAATAATTGTTGTGCAGATGGCACCCTAGGACTCAAATCAATAACAGAAAATAAGCGAAAATTAAATAACAAACACACACAAAGAACATAAGAATTTACGTGATTCGGTAAACTGCCTACCTCCATGGAGACGACAGAGAAATTTTACTATAAAAAAATAGGGAGATACAATAGTGCACAAGAACACTCTCAAGAAACCCAAATCCTAATACACCCTAACTCTCTCTCTCTCACACCCACAAGACCAGAAAACTCTATTCTTCTTCTTATGCAGTGCTGCTAGGTTTTAGGAATTCTCACTTATTTTTCTCAATCAACTTTGCCGCACCTAATCACATATATATAGATACAAATGTTAAGTCGGCTAATGAGATTCCTATTACAATAGGGATTCTATCAACTTACGTTGACTTGGGCTTGGCAATTCAAGCCACACAGCCCACATCAACAAATAATAATTGTGGGGGGATTTCCCCTGCAAGCCGTTTGTCCTCTTTGGGGAGTCAGGCCTGCAAGGTTTTGTTCTTGTCCCCGAGTGTAGGGCTAGGGGGCAGCCAAGGACTTTTGCCTCGCGTACCAACCGCAGAGTCCCACATCGGTTAGAGATGCGCCCCACTCATGGTTTATAAGCTTCTGGAGCGACCATGAGTGTACCACTATATAATCATCTACACATTCCCTTGTGGTTTTCCTCTACTCCTACCTCCCCATATCCAAATCTTTGAGAAGTTGATAGCCCAAACACTTACCATGCCTAATCTGAGTGTAAAGTGAGGTTTTGGCATCTCTGCTCCACCATGTCTTCACCCACACTATTTATACTCTCATTACCCACATTGTAAGGAGTGTTTTTCAGAGAGAAAACCCTAGCATACACATTTGAGAGTTAGAGATTGTTATACCCACAATCATTTACATATTCCCTTGTGATTTTCCTCTACTCCTACCTCTCCATATCCAAATCCTTGAGAGGTTGATAGTCCAAACACTTACCACACCCAATCTGAGTGTAAAGTAAGGTTTTGGTGCTGTTGGGAATTATTGGAAGAAGCCAATCGTTGGTGGATGCAATTGGGCTAAATTGCGTGATCCGGGAAAGTTAGAGAAGACAAGGATTCGTCAACTCAGTTGGTAGCAGGAGTTTGAAGGGCTAGAGTACATGGGGTAGACTAGGCTTGGAGGGTCTTTTGTTATTCGTGTACTCCAACTTATTCTTTAGTGGATTGATTTACTGCTTGGAGGGCAGCAGAGAGGTTTTTTGCCGACTTCGTCGGTTTCCTCTTCGATAACACGTCTCGGTGATATCTTGTATTTGCATCCTTCTTCCCTACTCTTTTAGCTTTCATTTTATTGTTGATATTTGATGAATATGGCTTAGAGTAGTTTTATCGTTTGTTCACACGCATTTACTCTCATTCCACACTTAGTCTAAGTTAGAGTAAAAGCAACTGAGCCGTAACTTTTAATTGGGGGACTAAATAAGCTCTTGTGTATTCACACATATTCGAGTTTCCAAAATCATTATATGAGAATCATAATTGTAAATTTGGAAATGAAAATTTATAACATGACTTATTTATATTTAAAAACCCTAACAACTAAACACAGTATAAAGGATATTTTATATTTTCATTGGTTTTATAACATTATAATGCCACTTAATATTTGAACGAGTTTCATTTAAATTTTCTGAATTGGACAATATGTCTATATCTACATATGTATATATGTATATGGAGACATATGTATGTTAGTTAAAAATCCCCTCTGAAGTAAAATCTTAACTTTGCCATTGGTTTTTGGTTAATATTTGTCACAATATAATCTAAATAGGGATTGCAATTTCTTGAACAAACTGTGAGGCTAAAAAGTCTGGCCTTAAAGCCACTTCTGGAAAATATTCTGTTGAAGAATCTCCCTTGAGTTAGGGGGTGTCAATGTTTGACCCAACTTGAGAACACGATAGAGATTTTTATGGGTTAGGGTTGGGTTTTAGTAGGTTTAGGTCGTAAATGGGTCGATTCAAAAGTGACACAATAAGAAATGTGCCATAAGTGGGTCAATTCAGGTGACCCGCAATAGACACGTTTGACACACTAATTTATTTGTGTTAACCCAAAATAACCCATTTAGCATAGCCCGTTTAACTCATATGGCAAATAAGTATTCATTTTATTTTAGATTTGTCAGATACCCTTTTTATCCAAGCTATATTTTAAACTTAAAAAGAAAAGTGAATAATTATAAAAACTTATTAGTGATATAATTGTAAATTGAAACTTTTTAAAGCCCTAGTTATGATCTATCTATTGTTTGCACACCAACTCTTTCAATATTGATATTTAACATTTGGCGAGTTCTGTGGATGTTATATTTTTGTTGAACTATGTTATTTTGAATTTAAATTGAAGTGTATGCACTTCTTTTAAAGTGTAAATAAGTTATTTCTAGATGGATATTATATTTTTATTAACTATGTTATTTTGAATGTGAGTTGAAGATTTGAAGTGTATGTGTTACTTTCAAGATGTAAAAAACTTATTTCTATATGGATATTATATTTAATATTAAGTGGATTGAAATAGGTTGTGTCACATTTGTTTTAACTTAACACGACCTGTTTATTAAGCATGTCAAATGAGTCAGGTCGTGTCAAGCCACTTCATTAACAAGTCGAGTTAGGGTTGAAGAGTCATGGCACGATTATTAAATTGTTCGGATTCAAGTTGAGATATTTAGTCGAATACCCTTATCTTCACATGACACGAACCAGGCACAATAACCTGAATTGAAACCCCTACCCTGAGTAAGAGCTTTGCCTTGAGCATCCAAATCCTCCTCTTTCTTGTTTTTTATTTGGCTCTACTGTGCCATGCCAAATAAGAAGCTCGTGTGACGATTTTCTTAGAAAATCCCAAGCCCATCTCATAAGGAGTTCTCTAATTTTAAGCTAGTTTAGACGCTTATAAAGCCGACATCCAACTCTCTCCTAGTAATATTATTGTGGGAGAAAGCACCAAAAGACCCTTTAAAAGGTTTTCATTGTCTTTTGCTAAGTAATTAAAGAAGAAGGATAGAAGTAGATTCACTTTATTAAGAATGATTTATTTCTACGTCTTTTCTTATAATCTCTTAAAGATAATAAGTAGAAGTTTCATATCTTCCGAGTTCTCTTTTCCTCCTTTTATTGTTGTTGTTGTTGTAACAATTAATATTATTTGGTTACGATATCTATAGAGAATTTACTGATTTTTAATGATTTTTTGTTCTTTTAGGTATTGGGAGCCTTTTGGTATTTTTTCTCTTCTCAACGATTGGCAGCTTGCTGGCACATAGCGTGTAAAAATCATAGTGGATGTGTTCATAGTTCTTTTAACTGTGACCACAGCTTTGGAAATCTCTCTTATAAAAATCTCTCTTTTATAAGTGATATATGTCCTATAAACCCACCAAACTCAACGACCTTTGATTTTGGAATATTTGGTGAATCCCTTCAGTCTGGTACCTTAGAATCTGAAGATTTTCCACAAAAATTATTTTTTAGTTTCTGGTGGGGCATGCGAAATCTATGGTTAGCACTGTACTCTTAAATTATTGCAATGTACTAAAATAATTTAAGCTATTGCAATGTAGTCTTAATTATTTGAGAAATCTAAGGGACAAGCAATGCATGGCAATAGGGACTAATGTTATTTATTAGATTCTTCATTGTCTTGTGCTAAGCAAGGGTGTTCATTGTCCTTTGATTTTTTTAGACTCTTAATTATTTTTGTCTCTAATGTTGTTTGCACAAAGTAGGGAGAAATAGAGTTATTTGTTTCCCAGGTGATTTATACCCCTACATACAGACCTTTATACTTGATGTTAAACCATTAGTCTTGGAAGATTATTACTACTACCCTACCTTTCAAGTTAAGGTGCACAATCAGGCCCTCATTGAGCATTTCTATCTTTTCAAAACCCAACTAACCTTGCTCTTGGTTGATATCTCACCAGATTTGGTCAGAATCTGGTGAACTATGTCGGAGAATGTTGAAGTATAGTCTAATGGTAGTAATATGTTAGATCGGTTGGAGTCGAATTTTCATGCAAAGACCTACGACTAAACCTACATCATCGGATTTTGAAGGAGAAATTGAAAACTCGCATTGATTGAATTGGTCAATTTTTCTTAATTGAGTCCAGTCGGGTTTGTAGGGTATGGGTTACTAATGGATAGCCCTACCTGAAACCTATGACCTTGACCTTGTTTACTTACATTGAAAGCACAAGTACAAATATTTACATCTTCTCTTAACTTATTCATTTCATGTAAAATTTTCTACATTCTTACCTTTTTTGCATTGTAGTATTAAAATTTTTAAATTAGTATCTCATACATTACCGTTGTGCCATTTTGCAGTTCTTTTGGTTCAAATCTCCAAACAAGTGACTATATATGGGAAAACTGCTTTTCACTTAGTATTGCCATCTTTGGCTTGTTACTATTTATATATTTATTGGGAAATTTGCAGGTAAGTGCCCAATTCTTTCCTTTTCTCTATTTTTTTAATTATATATATAAGTTTTAGTTGTACAATATGAAGTAGAGAGAACGGAAAGAGAGGTTTGTAGATAGGAAGAATGACACACCATTAATTTTTGAAGCAATATGCTAATCTTATAAAAAAGAAGAAGTAATATGCTAATCATCCTATTCTAGTATTACATTGATAATATACTATTGTTAATCTCATAATAATAATAATAATAATAATAATAATAATAATAATAATAATAATAATATTATTATTATTATTATTATTATTATTATTATTATTATTATTATTGTCATTTTTCATTATTGTTCCCGTTATTAGTATTGATGTTCACTGTTATTTATATTGATATATTGATTAAAAAAATATCGTGATAAAGAATAATTTGTCTTTCGTTTTTCTGAGAAGAAATCTGTGATGATAAAGAATAATTTGTCTTATTAACTTTACAAATGTACAATCAAATCCAAATAGGGTAGGTAGACCGTAGACACTAAATCATAATAACAACCTTTTGCTATGTTTTTTTTTTGCTGAATAACCTTTTGCTATGTTTTGGTGATGGTAAGGCTAGCTAGCTAATCCATAGAGGAAATAAAAGGGACCAATAAATGTTAAACTTTTAGCCCCAACCCAAAACGAATAAACGATGCATAATCTGACCCAAAATTGAATTGTAACGGTTTTGCATGCATTAAGTGTGGCCACTTGACACTCTCTAAACCCAAACGACAACCATAGTCAAAACCAAGCCCAACACAACTAAAAAATTGGATAATTGTTGCTGCCGAAACACATTTCATAACAAGATTTTTCAGCTTCACTATCAGGCAACAATTCTAGGACCACAACTGCACAGCCATAACCACACCCTTTTCCTTGACTTGAACACTTCAACAGCATGACCAGTCGATGTCAAAAAAGTGGAACTCATATCCTCCATGTCATTTTCACCATTTTCTTCCTAATCTGAAAGGAGGATTGTTTGAGTGTGTGGCCTTGGCAACCTACTGAAAAACTCCTCAAACATACATTAGAGAAAAGCATTTGATTGCCTTAATTCCTTAACCTCGTTTCCTTATAAAATATCACCACAATTTCCTCTTCCACATAGTCTTGACAACATCGGAGAGGTAACTAATAACTTGCTCTGATACACTTGATGGAGGAAGAAAATGGCCAATAAAATATGAAATTTCGTTGATAAAGAAATACAAAAGTAAGGAAATAGGATAGACTCAAGAATCACTAGCTTGAGGAGAGAGACTTCCTCGACCTCTCCAAAGTCTACTAAGGGACTCACTCACATACTCACTCAAGGATTGTGACTCACCAACTAGAGGACCACTTAACCCTTTTCAAGGGAAAGCTCAAAAGGCTTGCACCAGAAATTGATTCAATTCATTTTACTGCACTAATTTCCTTACAAGGATTAATATGGCAATATGGGTAAACTTGAAAATATAAATTAAGAGTCTATGGGTGACTTTATGACATTTGTTAATTAAACATTTTATAAAAGTTTTGATACTATTTCAATGGAAAATATAAAAAGTTATGAAAAATTATATATATTTTTAGTGAGAACTATTTTGATCTCTACATTTTGGGATCATAGTCAATTTAGTCTCTACATTTTAGTAGTAGTCAATTTGGTCTCTGTTAGTTTCAATTTGAAGTAAATTTGGCATCTACCATCAACTTATTAACATAAAATATGTATGTGGTTAATGGTGTGCCCGATTGGCACAATTAAAATTTATGTGGCACTAGACTCATCACACGCTTTTTGTATCTGTAATAGTGCTCTTTTTTATTTGTTTGCTTTTTTTTTTTTTTTTTTGGTTTAGAGTTATAATGCTTAAAAGTGATATATAAATAACATTTTATTTTTTATTTTTTTAAAGAAAGAGATAAGGTAACGTAGAATAATGTTTAAAAATGAGATAGAGATAATGCCCTAAGTTTTAGGCGAAATGGAGAAGATAAAGAGAAAAGCTTAAAACTTAGAAACAGTAAATTACTCTTTTAACCAGTTTGTATTTTTTAATTTAGAATTATTTAAATATAAGATAAGGGTATTTTAGAGAGTTTAAGAATTTGTGTAAGATTATTTTAGTACGAAAAATGTTAAAAAACAAACAGGAAATCTTGTTATTAATAATTTAATAGTATAGATAAGATAAGGGTATTTTAGAGAGTTTAAGAATTTGTGTAAGGGTTATTGTAGTACACAAAATGTTGAAAATCAAATAGAGAATCCTGTTATTAATAGTACTAAACTCATCACACGCGCTTTGTGTGCGCAATAATGTTCTTTTTTATTAAGTTGTTTTTTTGGTTTAGTGTTATAATGCTTAAAAGTGATATATAAATAACCATGTGTATTTATTTATTTTTTTTTAAAAAGAAGGAGGTAAGGTAATATGGAATAATGTTTAAAAATGAGATAGAGAACTTTTTCAAAAAAAAAAAAAAAAAAAAAAGGTAGAGAACCGTAAGAAGTTGAAACCCAATGAAACATTTAAATTTATTGATTGTGATAAGAATTGTAATAAGTAAAAAAATTTGAGATTTGAACAAAAGAAAGATGGTATACATTAGTGTGGATAGATAGAGATTTATGATAACTGTATAGAATTTAGATAATAAAAATTTTGAAATGTTTTAAAGAATTAAAAAAAACCATAAAAATTTTGGGATAAAAATGAGTAGTTTCTACATGCGGTAGTGGGTTTATTTTTTATTTTTATTTTTGGTTGTTGGAAGAAGTAACTTTGTATTTATTTTTTATAAAGACAATTGCAGTATTTGAATTCAAATAGATAACAAATACATATAGGAATTAGACATTTGAATATAAATGGATGGTGAGAATAATTTTTTTTTTTCTTTTGTACGTGAGATAGTGTTATTGTTTTAACATTTTTTGCTTTTATGTAGGAAAAAAGTTAAATTTAAGGGTATGTTATTTCAGAATTTATATAAAGATATTTTGATACCAAGAATTGAAAACGAAACAGGGAAATCCTCTTATTAATAGTATAGATAAATACAAAATATTATTAGAAAACATTAATTAGCATTTAAAAAATGCCATGTTAGGATCTAAATAAAAAAACAAACTAACAAAAATTAATTATGAAAAATTCAAAATTAAAAAAGGCAAACCACCAGCACCAAAAATTAAAATAATTAATCCATGAAAGATACAAATAGCTAAGAAATTTAGAGCAGAGATCTGGATGACATTTTTACTTTTGAGGAACTGATACACGAACACAGCTCCTTGACCCATACCCACCACGTGATGCCATGGATCTATTAAGTATTAAGTACAACCATTCCCATTGAATTTGGTTTGATGGGTTTGTGTTTTTGGTATATTGAAATGGAAAGGAAGAAAGAGGAACACAGCGTCCCATAATTCTTCTTCAGGTGTTCTTTATGTTTGGGTTTAACAATTTAGCGATGACTGATGAGTTCTTGTCATCCTGGATTGTTGGCAGTAGCTGTCCTTCCTGGGCTCGCCAATCATCACCAATCACTCTCCTTCCTCACCGTACACCACCACGAGCCACAATCAAGGTGGTCTCCTTGCTCTCTCCCTCTATCTCTGCTTTCTTGGACTCACCCACTCAGTCTCTCCTTCTTTGATCTGTGATATGTCTTAGTTGTGGTTGAAATTTTATTTTAGGGTTGGTGGTGATGGATATGGTAATGGTGGATCTAGGTTGGTGGTGGTAATTCGAGTTTGGAGGTGGTGGATTTGGGTTAATGATGTTGAAGGAAAAACCTAATGAATGTGACACTGTTTAGTTAACAAGAAATTGCAAGAAAGTAAAAAAAATAAAATTGAGAAAATAAAAATGAAGATCTGTTTGTTTACAAAGAAATAGCAAGAAAGTGAAAAATAAAATTGAGAATATAAAAATAAAATCAGTTTGGCTACCGAGAAATGGTAAGAAAATTAAAAGAAAGTAAATAAAGAAAAGGATAAAATTGGTTTTAAAAAATATTTTTTAAAATGTTGATGGGCTAATTTTGCCATCTAAGCGGTGATATGGACACTAAAATTTACACATATCAGCATTAAATTAAACATGCTAGCAATATACACCATTAGCCACGTAGGCATTTTCATTAATGAGTTAATGACATTGATTAAATTAACTATAACTCTAATATGCAAGGACCAAAAATAGTATTTTTGCTATTTTTTTTTTATCTCTTTTTTCTATAATTTTTTTTTTTAAAAATACTTTCTAAATGAATGCTCTTTTGGCATCCATTAACTTTTCCTATAAATTAATAATACAAAAAGTAAATTAGATGAACCGGCTTGGAACTCTTTACTTCAAACTTCACCATCTTAGAACTTCATAACATTTATTGTTTGTGGTCTTCCAATACCTTGAAACTTCATAATATTTATTATTTTGAAATTCATCAAAGATTTCATTAAAATACTTTTTTCCCAAAGTCAATTACATTTTATTATGCCATGTGCATGACCACCATCAAACCCTTCCTTCCTTTTTTACATTTGATTTTTTATAAGAGATGTTCTTGAGCTATACTTCTCAATTTTAGGGTAATAGACTTTTTAATTTTTTTTTTTTTAAAGATTATCCAGTGAATTTGTAGTGTATGGAAGAATGAGATGTTGTATACTTATAAGTAGGCTTTTTTATGCCTAAATATATATTGTAAGATATTGTGAATTGAACTTACTATTTATAGAAGTGGGACAGATTTACATGCAGCGAAGAGCTACAAAATCAATTATAAAACGTGATGAGAAGAAGGGACACAAGGTGGGGGGAAATTATGAAGAAGAGAAGAAAGCACTTGAGGAGATGAAGCAAGCACTTGAGGAGATGAAGGAAGCACTCGAGGAGATGATCAGAAAACATGAAGAAGAGAATAAAGCACTTGAGGGGATGAAAGGTCTGTTTGTTTTAGGGGTTTGAAATTCGATTTTTTAAAAGTCTAGCTAGCTTTTAAAATTTTCACTCTATTTTCAAAATTCTAAAAAATAATTTGTACTAAACAGTTGTGAAATCAAGTAAACGAAGGAAAAGACAAGAAGCAAACATTGAATTGTGGCTTTCCAAGGAAAAGGTCCCTACAGAAATGAAAAGCCGTATAATTGAGTTCATACATAACAGATTTGACGAAGACGAAGATGTTAATGTGGAGAACCTGATCCCTGATCTTCCTTTGGAACTTCAAAGCAATGTCAAGCGCCACATTTGCTTAAATCTGCTAAAAAATGTGAGTTTCTTCACCTCTCCATAACTTTTCTAAATAACTCCTTGTCCTATGCATAATGACTGAGGATGATACAATAACTTTCGTCCAAAAGAAAAGATGATACATAATATCTATATTATTTCATATACTGTATAATACACTTGATCAAGTCATCCAAAAAGGGTTGAAACACAAATTTCTTGCTCTATAGCTATATCTATCTATCTATCTATCTATCTATCTATACACATATATATATATACATACATACATATATATATATATATATATATATATATATATATATATATATATATATATATAAAAGTTGGATTTAAGTTGACTAGTTAAGGATGCGCTATAAATTTACCATTTTGATATTTAGTCTTTATCAAAGATACATGTCGCTATCACTGTGTCATGACACCCTTAAAATTAGAATAAAAAGTTAGCCTTACATTCTCATTAAATCTTTTTTTAACCTATTCTTTTAATGTAATCTAGATATAAATTTTGAAAGTTCTTTTATAATTAGTTATTAAAATTGTTAATTTTATACTTGATAAAAATGTATAATATTAAAGAGTACTTATTACACGCACGTTAATACATGCACCTTTACAAAAGTGAAAAAACAACTTAAATTGTAATTTAAAGTCGAGATTGTTTGGAAATCGTAACTTCACGATTTCAGATGTTTTTTGTGTGCATTAATGTATGTGCATCAGGATTTTGGTTGATATTAAAGTTTGTTGCAAACTAAAAGTTGTAAACTAAAAGTTGTAATAGGTTGTAACCGTGCAATCATAGTAAAATACAACTCTAAATTTATATAATTATAAAAAATATTTGAAATCTCTTTTTGTCCTTTTTCTTTTGTAGTTAAAGAAAAAAGATTATTGAATTTTATGGTAATTTCAATTTAACCATCCCTCTCTCCCTCTATTTTATTTTTTTGTTAGGAAACAGATTTGTAGTTCAACTAATTTGTTTTTCTTTCTCAGCTCAATATCATAAAAAAGAATGACTTGACTAAGGATCAGCAACTTTTGTTTAACATCTGCAACTCACTCAAGCCAGTGTTCTACAACGAGCAAAGCTACATTGTTAAGGAGGGAGACCCAATTGATGCGGTATTCTTGATTACGTACGGCATTGCATGGGCCTATCCAAGCAGTAATAATGGTGAAGGAAAGCATGCTGAGCGCCTTGAGAAAGGTCACTTCTTCGGAGAAGAACTTCTTGAATTGCTTTGGAATCCTTCCTCTGTTGACGTGTATAACCTATCCAAACTCCCCGTTTCCTCCAAAACCCTCAAAACCCACACAAAAGTGGAAGCCTTTGCTCTAATGGCCAACGACTTGAAGGATATTGACTATTCCATGTTTTTAAACGATTAGACCCAGAGCAATCACAAGTTGAGGCAGCTTCCACTCAAGGAATCTCGCTCCAAGATCAGAATCTAGAAGAGCTTGATGTTGTTGAATCCAAGGAAGCTCTATTTTACAACGAGTTCGGTGTTGCAATCAACCAAAGTGTTGGTGCTTCAAGAAAACTTTTGAATCCAGTAGTACTTGACATTGTTGTTGCAAAGCAATGGATTGTTTTGATGTCTTTGCTGTATTAAGATTTGTTTTTCTAGTGATGGACAAGGGGAACGTGTGAAATAATAATGGTAAAAAATATGTTTCTTTAATTAATTCATGCATGAACTGTTCATATTGCTAGTGTAATATGATTAAAGGTTAAATAGTTTCTACTTTTGTGGCAATTTCAACTTCAGCATCTCTTTTTATGGTTATGAACAAGATTTATACTTCAACTTATATTTGTTTATCTTGATCAACTGAATATCATAAAAGACAATGGGTTGGCTAAGCATGAACCACTGTTGCTTAAAATTTGCAACTCTCTCAAACCAGTATACTACAATGAGCACTCCTACAATGTTAGGAAGGGAGACCCGTGATTGATGCGGTATTCTTGATTACGGAAGGCATTGTATGGACTTGTACAAGTCGATAATGGGGCAGGATCTGACTCTCGGCATGCTTAGCATCTTGTAAAGGTCAGTACTTAGGAAGAAAACTTCTTCAATGGGTTTTGACACCTACCTCCGACGACATGTACAACCTATCAAAACTCCCTATTTCTTCAAAATCCCTGAAAACACACACAAAAGTGGAAGCCTTTGCTCTAATGGCCAATGACTTGAAACAAATATGGCATTCTAAGTTGTCAAGATTAGGCCAAGACCAACTGCAGTCCAAGGCAGCTGCTTGTGCACAGCGAATCTCACTACAACAAACTTTAGTTATTTCAACCCTCTTTTATTGAGGGTTTACTAAAATTTGTGGATACAACCTATAAATGCAAATGCGGTAGGATATATTACTTAACTTTATTTCAAAAGTTATTTAGACCCTCAAAATAAATTAAAACACCCTTGAAATAGGTGTGAAAAAAAAAACGCGTCATTTTTTTCAGCCCACAACCCTTGATAAAAAATTACAAAATTTTCAGCCCTTGAAAAAGCCCAACAAAATTTAAAAACATAGCCCAAACGTAACCAACAAACACAGAGCTCTTATCACTCTTTCGTTGAAAGCCTGAAACTGAGAAATCTCACAAAGCGCATGGAGATCTCATAGAGCTCAACGATCATTGATTAGGTATGATCGCACAGCTCCGATTAGGTACGATCTCGGTTTTGTGACTCTTCCTCTCTCTTGGTGGCGTTGTGTTTCTCAGCTCCGGTCAGGTACGAATCACAAACCCTAATTTCGTCTTGATTTTTTTTGTTTTTTTGGTTTACCCACACTTTTTCATTGATTTCCCCATGATTTTTGTTTCACATTTCTCAGAAAACTGAGCTCATCATCGGTTTCCCTATTTCGATTTCTAATTGTTCGACCTTTGCAGTTTCATTATTTGATTTCAAATCATAATCTCTGTTTCCTTTATAGTTTTCATACAAATATTGATTGAGTTTTTTTAGACACTCTCTAAGACTTGATTTATTGTGTTTGTGTATTCAAATTTAGTTTTCTTCCTCTGTGTGTGTGTGTGTGTGTGTTTATTTCAATCTGCATCATCCAACTTGTTGGCTTTGGTGGTGAGTGTTGACTTTGAACTATATGGATCTACTGGGTATCATTGTTAGCTATTGGGAATTTGTGTTTAGTAGTAGAGGAATATTAGTAGTGCTTAAAGCTTACTTGGGTTTATAGTGAAATAGTAGTATTTTAATAATTCCAGAGTGGAGTTACCCTAAAACTTTGGAGACTTAGAGGACCTTAATTTGTAATTTACTATTTTAAACATTGTGTTTGGGATGATGGGTTTATTGAAATGCTATCGGTTTTATTTTTTATGGTAATTTGGAATGGACACAGGTTTTTGTTTAGATAACAGAATGGTTGAGGCAAATTTAGTTTTATTTCTTGTTTATTTTTTTTTTTCCAGTGCTTTGGTTCATATTTTATGGTTGAAAAGGATGGGCTCCAATAGAATTATAAATATTTCTGTTTAACAGGCTATTCGGACGCTGATCTCAAAGGGTGCTAGATTTGGTTCCAATCCTGTTCTTTCAACCTGCCTCTGCATTTTCTTCCCAAACGTGATTTTAAATATAGCAAAAAGGTAACAATTCTCCTTTATTTATTTATTTTGGGTTAAGTAAAAAGTGCAACAGCAAAGCTATATAAATAGCATGCCTTTTTATCAATTTTATTTTATTATTATTTTTTTTTGTTGTATGGTGAGTCTGCTTGCTTTTATGTGCATAAGACAGTTGTATACCTGACATGATAGTGGATAGTCTTGATAAACTATTGTTCTCACTTTTCATTAATTGTAAATCTACTAGAGAGATTGCTATGTGCTATTGCTATGGTTGAGAATTAATTGCCTTTGTTATGTCATTAGTTGCAAAATGCTTTATTTGGTTTGATGCATAACTAAATTGAATTTGAATCCGATGTGGTGCATTTTGTGAGATTGAATTGAATGTGATGTTGTAGAAAGGATAAACTTGCTCGAAATTGGTGGTTTATTCTTTATTGCTTCTTGTGTAATTTGATGTCACTTGATATAGTTTATATCAATAGTGGAGGGACTGCATACACAAGAATTATGAGAAAAGGAACTTTATGTGGAGAACTCTTCAAGGAGAAGGGAAAACCCACCATGAGAGTTGAGAAGTTGTTGATTAGAATGAGTTTTAGATACTTTCTATTATCAAGCTTAATCTTCACTCTGACAGAACCTCAGTGTCCACTTGGCTTTCTTTGTTAAAAAAAGACCATTTGACTCCCCCCTGCCCCCTTTCCTCTTTTATTGCTTGAGGGAGAGCTATCTATGTAGGCTTTGGCACATCATATATCCATTTCTGTTTGGTGAGCTCTAGAGAATTGGTGCATACACTGAATCACTTATTCCTGTCCTAGTGAGTCTTCTATATTGTGTCATTATTTTTGTTATGAAGTTTGCCACCCAAGCGTAACTTGTAATTGTGGAAGTTGACATTTACTATCAATGCATGGCATGTAGCACATGCGGCTTTTTGATGCACTTCTATTTTATTGCCAACAATGTTTGAGTTTGTTCATACCATTACAGTGATATGCACCAAGGTTTACTTGTTAGGTTTACAGAGTATCGCTATGATAGAAGTTACTTATCACCTTTCTTTGCTAAAATCACCATTAATGTGATATCTGCCAAGGTTAACCTATCAGGTTTCCATAACATGGTCACTTATTAATGCTTGAATCAGCTCAGCTATTGAGGCTAACATTATGTCATACCTGCCTCTCCTTCAAATTAGCTGTCGTGTCTGATCGGAAGTATTACTTTCAAGTTCCAAACTTTTCTTAGTCTTAGGTATGGAGACGGTAGTCCTTTTCTTTCATATAGCTTGTTGCTTCTTTCTTTCTTTCTTTCTTCTTCTTCTTTTTTATTTATTTTTTAGTTTTAAATTTATAATGAGAATCAATGTCCTGCTTATATATATATTACCTTTTTGGGTGAACATATTATTTTTAATATTCATTTGGTAAGTAAACTGCTTTTTCCTCCCTATTAATTTAATAAATACTGTTTGTGTTAAAAATGTAAGGGGCAGAATTTAAAATCAATGGGAAATTTTATTTATTTATTTACCTTTGGAAATGAAGAGAATAGCAAGGCTGAGGATCATAGTGTAAGAATGATGATGGCAATAGAAGAAAAGTTCCATAAAGAGTGAATAATATTATCAAATTTCAAATATATGATTCGATATTTTGGATTCTCAATGTGTAAATTTACTTTTCTTCTATTGGGAATGTATTTCCAGTGCAAAATGAATGAAGTCAAAATCTAAATTTGGAAATCGTTTTAGGTGTATTGAGATTGATAAATAAAAGCTGCAGAGTGCTGAGAAATTATATTAAATAATGATTTATGCAACTAAGTTGGTGCATCAGATATTAACCATCTTGTTTTTGTCTAGTTTTCAAATTTCTTAGAATTTTGGCCCTGTTTCTGAATCTTGGTGTTTGAATTTAACAATTTAGCATGGTGTTTGAATTTGTGTTGTTACTGTCACTAGTTTTTTTTTTTTTTTTTTTTTTAAGAAACAATCATGCACACACAAGAGAGGGATAATGAAATTATTGTTGCGTAGTTTTGTTATATATAGAATTTTTGTTTGATGAATTATGTGTTAACAATTTAGCATGGTGTTTGACTGGGTTTTAAGAGAAGCAAATAGGGCAGCCCACTGCTTAGCAAGTTGGTCTTTATTGAATAAGCTGGCTAGTTATTTTGTTTTAGGCTTTGCTCCTCAAGTTTTCAGTGTAATTCAAATGACAGAACAAAGAAGACATTTTGAGGAACAACAAGCTAGTCAAATGGTAGCACAAAGAGCACATTATGACAATATGATGATGCAAATGTTGAGTTGTATCACCTCGCAATCAGCCCAATCTAGTAGTGATCACTAAGGTATGAAGATCATCTCAAGCTAGTCACTGTTTTAGTTTGCTTTTGCAATCCTTATCTGATTTATATCTGATTTATATAACATCTAACTGATTGCTGGAACAAAATGCGTACTGGATTGCTATTGTTAACAGCAAGTCAAATAATAATATGCATGACTTAATCTGATTTATATGCATGCTTTGGTTGGCACATTTCCATGATTTAGCTTGCTATTGGTCAGATTTGCTATGGCTTTATTCCCCCTAACAGATAATAGGCAACTACCAGAAATTCAAAATGGAAAGTGTGATAGAAAGAGGAATGACTAACCTGTGATAACCTTTGTGTGGGGTTGTGAACCTGAAAGTTTCCTGCTTTTTTTGTACTTAAACACGAGTCAATTTTCACTGTAAATTAAACATTTTCTTCTTTCTCCATGTTACAACAATAGTATTTTATCTCATAATTGAATATTTTGTGAATATTCTCTAAGCTCTATCTGTTTGGGTAGCAACTTGCAAGCTAATGAGCAAAGTGACATGCTCCATTCCTGAGTTTACTTGTGTTTCATCTGCAAAGGTTGTATTCCAATCTCTCTTAATGTGTTTTTTCCCTAACTTCTTTATTAGTGTGTTTCATACAAAAATACCTGCACATGCTATATGTTGTTCTCCCTTTTGAAAGCTTCCGTGAAATATTGTTCCAACTGAATTTGTTTCCTCGTTGTACTAAGTGATATCAATAAGAAAGTGGAACCAATATGTTGTCACCTAATAGACAATGATTAAATTTCATAACCTAAACTTGCATTTTACAGATTTTTTATTTATAGAAATAACTCGAGGAAAACTTTGAGCTCTTGCTATTTGAAAGAATATAGCTTTCGTCTCCACTTTTCAAGTTTTATGCACTTGATCTATAATAATTTTCTTGGTAGTGTGAGAATATAGGTAATGGGTTAGTCTAAAAGCTACTATGGATCAGTTCATTATTGCTTTTATCATTACAAATTTTAGTTGCTCTGTTGAGTTGTATCACCTCAAAATCAGCCCAATCTAGTAGTGATCACTAAGGTATGAAGATCATCTCAAGCTAGTCACTGTTTTAGTACTATTGGATAAATTTGGAATGACTTGTTGAGCTGTTGGTACTAGTTTGCTTTTGCAATCCTTAACTGATTTATATAACATCTAACTGATTGCTGGAACAAAATGCGTACTAGATTGCTATTGTTAACAACAAGTCAAATAATAATATGCATGACTTAATCTTTTCACTGGCATGCTTTGGTTGGCACATTTCCATGATTTGGCAGGCTTCTTAAATGATTATATATATGGATAAGTCTGGTGCTGATGTATATCTGATTTATCTGTTGAAAGTTCAATGTTGTGATATTCTGTTCCTTTAGTCTGATTGTGAAATTTCTATTTTTGTTTTTTTTCAGGTGGCTTTGCTATTAATATGGGTTGCTGATATAAGGAAACATGTGAAGAATTTAGAATTTGGGAAGTGACACGTATATAAAGCTGTGCATGTAACCGATTTTTATTTCCTTTCATCACCTTTGGCCTTATATAGGATGTATTAGGATTTGTTCTGTTCACCTACTACCATGTCAGATTGTGCAAAGAACCTTGTTTTTACAATTTCAAACTCTTGCCCCTGTTGACTATTGAATTAGATCATATAAATATTGATCGGGTTAATCTGACTTTTGGTATCATATAAATTCATACAATTATGAATTTTTGTGTATGTATATATATATATATATATATATATATATATATATATATATATATATATATATATGTTTGTGCATGATTGTGGTTTTTTTTTTTAAAAAAAATAAATAAAATAATATCTTGTTTTGAGGGTCAAGAGACTCCTTAAATAACCTTATTTATCAAGGGTTGTAGATATAATTTTTTTAAACCTTGGTAAAAGGTTATTTAAGGGTCTCTTGACCCTCAAAATAAGATTAGAGCACTTATTTTAAGGGCCATGAAGGCCGTTAAAATTTCTTTTTCGACGGTATATATTTCGAAGGTTATCAAGGGTCAATTGGACTCTTAAAATAAATTTTTTCAAGGGTTTTTAATACATTTTTTAAGGGTTTTGACCCTTGAAAAAAGTCAAATTTGTTGTAGTGTCTGGCGCCACAATCACCCGAAGATGGATGATAGCAATAGTGTTGGTGGTGGTTCAAGAAAACTTCAGAATCCAGCAAAGCCAGCACTATTGTTACAAAGCAATAGTTTGTTTTCATGTCTTTGAAGTATTAATTTTGTTTGGATTCTGAAAATGATAATGGTAGAATTAGAAAAAGCGTAATGTGTGAAACGATACATTGTTTAGGGTAATATTTTTAAATTCAAATAAGGATTTTGCCTAAAGTCTTATGTTTAAACCTTTTAATTATTTTAGTTTGTAAGTTAAAATTGATGTTGTAAACATCCCATTTTGTTCTGTATGGTCTATATATACTTAAAGCCCCCCATCCTAATGACGAGAAATTAAATTACTAGTAAAATTATTAGTATTGTGTATGAAGCTCAATGACCAAAAACAAAAACCCCAAGTTTTAACCCAAAATTCCATTTCTAACCCATTTTTGCAAATGGCTTAGCAAAGATGCTTAAGCACCAAAGTCGTGGCATATGCATCTTTGTGACAAAAGCCTAAAATCACTTCACTTTTATTCTAGTGGGATCTTCTAGTCAATCAGCTTGGCCAAATGGCCAGCCAGAATGTCCCACCAAACCCTAAAGCCTAATAAACTCTATAAATACCCTCACTTTCCACCTTCAAAAGATCCCACTTTTTACACTCATAGCGAAGTTTTGCCAAATCATTCCAGAATACTTTTAAGTTTCAAAGAGTGTAAGAATAGTTTTTGTAAGAACTTGATTGAGTTTTTTGAACTTTAGTAGCTAGAAAGCTAAATTTTTCTCATGATTTCTGAATTAAACTCACTATTTTTATGATCATTTAGTCATCATTTCATTAGTTTTAAGTTTCTCCACCAAAATATCAAAACAATCTCACCTTTGTTCAAGATGTTGATTCACAAACATAGCTGCAGTAGTTCGTTTCAACCATCACTTCAAAAAAAAAAAAAAAAAATCATCTCAACCATTAGACTGGTCATTTACATCCATGTAAGGTGCTAAAAGAGTGAGGTATGGATGATGATGATTATTATTATTATTATTATTGCTTTGTGTCATTTTTTAAAAAATTTATTTTCTTTTTATTTTTATGTTTTGTTATTAATATGATGTGTGATGTATAGTTTTATGTTATTTTTTATTTGTTTATATGTTTTGTTACTAATATGATGCCTGGTATATTGTGTTATGTTCTTTTTTTTTTCCTTCGTTTTTATATTTTGTTATTAATATAATTCATGATGTATGATAATTTAAATGATAACATGTTGTTTACTTATGTTTTAATTTCATTTTCTAGAAATAATATGAATCTGAAAATCTGGTTGAAGCCCAGTTACTTATTCCGACATAATGACACATTACATACGCATTTTTTAATAGAATCCAGATTCTGACTTTCTTTCTTCATCTTTTTCTTCTTCTTTTTTCCCCTTGATTGTAATAAGTGTTGTATAGTTTTCCCTCTTATTTTCTTTTTATAATTAATTTATTTTCTGCCATTTTTTGTTTTCTTTTAATTTTATTTATAAAACCTAAAGCACCAAAAATATTTTAATCTTTTGTAAATATTTGCCTTTTATTTTCCTTCCCTTTTAGTTAGTCTTTGCTTAATTCTAGGGTTCAGTCAAATAAGGCAAGTAAAATGAGCTCCAAGTTAAATCCCTAGGATATGAGAGGCCATTACTTTAAATTCGTGATTGAGCTAAATTATATTTTCTAAATATATCTTTTTGCAAATAGCTTGGTAATTTTATTAAAAAAAATAAAATAAACGCTAGACATTTTGTTTATTAAAAGATAGAAAAAAAAATACTATTTAAAACCTTAGCAAAAAAATTTATTAGGTTTTGACAGTAAAGAAATTAAATATTTTTTTGAATTCTTTGATTCTTTCCTTTAAAAAATAATAGTTTGATTTTTTTTTCTTTAAAAATAAAACTTAAAAAAAAAAAAAAAAAGCCTATGGATAGCCCATTGGGCCTAACCTGGTAACCCAGCCCACTAAAGATAAAATGAACATTTCCCATAAGCAGGGCCATAGATTAAGATTTTCCCTTTTAGCCCAGGCCATTTCCGCCTATTGATTGGTTAACGGCTCACTTGACCCAGCCTAATAGCCCTATGGGCCAAGTAAAAACAGGCCGGGCTAGCCCATCGACAACGATTATTAACCGCAAATCATTCCAGGCCATCAAATCGTGACATCAACAGTACTGAATTTTGTCAAGGCATGGAACTATTTCGTAGCAGCCATCAGCACTACCATCTTACAAAAAACATGGTTTTTCTAATTTAGTTGCTATAGATTTCGATGGAACATGTTGAATTGTATTTGTTTGGCTCCAATAAGGAACAGTTTTTGCATACTCATAGATAAGCCCTCCTCATTTTTATTTTTCCACCAAGCTAGGAGCTCTATTGGCTTTGATTCATGTATGTGATGATATTGCTTATTCAATGAGGATGTGGTAGGATGAATAATCAACCATGAGAGAGAGAGAGAGAGAGAGAGAGAGAGAGAGAGAGAGAGAGAGAATAGTTATATAGACAAGCATCTGAAGCCAGCCAAGCTTGGAACAAACTAGACATGTGAAAGAGGCTCTCTAGGAATAAAAGACGAGAAACTTTGTTCTCTTCCTTATTGAAATTATGGATTTTGACCTACAAAAGTTGTCCCTATTGCCTAAAAGTTGAGATGACAAGTTTTCCAGACAAAGAAGCCATGTGATCAAAGTACTCCCTTGTCGACTTGGGTGCTATACAATATTTTTAGGGCATATTGAGCAAATCCATGCAACCAGGTTATCAGTCACTAATAATTATCTTATGTATTTGGCATATGTAGCCTTTCTATCACAACATGTGAGTCACACAAAATTGTGGGGTTCGAGAGGGAGAATGTTTTATATGCCAGTTGCAAAAGATACCTCCTCGTCAACAACACTCCACCTCAACCTGCTTGATATGTACCCTCCATTCACCTAAACTTGCTTGGGTTAAATAAGTTTGAGGTTAGGAAGTGATTATTTACTAATATTGTCCTCTAGTTCTAGTGGATACCATGGAGTTGAGAACTATATATGAAGATGCAGTTCAGATCTACAAAGATTGTGGATTGGCAAGCCATATTGATATTATATAACAGATGGTTGTGGTTTGAGTTTTCGTTGAGTTCTTTAAATTGTTTTGATTATGCAATTTTGTTTTACAAGTTTTGATCAATTTTATGCAAAATTTGAACTCATTTTCTGTGTTAAATTAATTAATTTTCCATAATTTTTCAGATCTAGAAAAGATATAGCATTTCCAATTGAGCTTGGATGGATTAGCCACTATGGACTTTTTCTATTCGGTCCTTTTTAACCCTTTAGATTTAGAGTTCAAGGTTTTAGTTTGATATCTGTTCACTCTCTTAATCATATACTGAACATGGATTTAATTGAGGATTATGATTCTTGTTGCCAATCACAGCCAATAGGAATAAGGTTATGTTGATTTAAAAAGCGAGGTTATGTGACATACAATAACAAAAAATTCTTACTTGAAATTAACTGGTTTTTTATGTCCAAAATCAGAGGAATTTGATTTGAAATTTGTCGGGGTCAATTTTCAGAAATGCCAAATAGAAGGAAAACTATCCAAAACACCCCTTAGATTCGATAAATGTAAATAAATAAAGAAAATTAAGTCCAAAAATTCATGATACTCTTTAGAGTAAATGTTAGTGGTGCGTCACTAATCTTTACTCTTAGAGAAATATTTATAGTATCCTTAGTATACTAAATATTGGCTCTACCAATGTTTGACAATATGATCTCCGTCAATATCTCTACGTTAATTATTGGAAAATAGTATTTTATTGACCATTGGATTTAATGTGAATATATGACCTTAAAAGGTAAATTTAGTCAAGTTACCATGGAGCTTGAACCCATATCATGATCTATTATTAGTTAATGTTCTAATCACCTCAGTAGTGACTAGTCATTAATGTTGTCTCATTCATTTAGTACTTTTACCTTTAACTAACATACATACATTATCAAAAAAAAAAAAAACTTACATACATTAATTCACGATAAATGACAATGTTAATTGGGCACAATTGTTAGGTTATTTAACCATACTTTATCACCATGCACTCTTGGTTTGATTGTTACTCCACAAATACAAGGTTCTTGTAGGGTGTTGAGGGGCAAGACTGGGGTTCAAGTCTCTAGAAAAGAGTTTTACACATATATACACTTAAATTAGGCTAAAATAGAAGTTTACTATGGAGCTTGAACCCATATCATGATCTATTATTAGTTAATGTCCTAATCACCTAAGTAGTGACTAGTCATTAATGTTGTCTCATTCATTTAGTACTTTTACCTTTAACTAGCATACATACATTATCTTATAAAATAAAATAAACTTACATACATTAATTCATGATAAATGACAATGTTAATTGGGCACAATTATTAGGTTATTTAATCATACTTTACCACCATGTACTCTTGGCTTGATTGTTACTCTACAAATACAAAGTTCTTGTAGGGTGTTGGGGGGCAAAGCCGGAGTTCAAGTCTCCAGGAGAGAGTTTCACACACATTTACACTTAAATTAGGCTAAAATAGAAGTTTTATCTTGTATAAAAAAAGAAAAAACCATACTTTGAATTATTAAAAATTAAAAAGTGCAATTTTTTCTTACTTTTTTATTTTTTGTTAGGAAATTGTGAAATTGGATTTTTATTTAAGAAGTCTCTTCTCATACAAATTTTTCTTTTTTTTCTTTTTTTTTTTAATACAAGATAGAAATTCTACTATAACCTAATATAAGTATATGTATGTGAAGCTCCCTCATAGAGACTTGAATCTCGGCTCTTACCCCCCACACTCCACAAGCACTTATACTAGTGAAGTGACCACTGCACCAAGGGTACGCGGTAGTATTTTTTTTCTCAATTATTGATACGATATATTGTGAATTTGTGATTAATGTATAATAAAAACTGTATCAATCATAGATCCAATTAGAAGTTATATTGCTTTAATCACAAATCACCACCTTAATAAATACGTTCTATTAACATTTTTCATTTTCCCCACGTATTCCACGTTTCCATGTTTAGCTAGCTAATTTGATCACTTTGAAAGAAAGGAGGAATTATTAAGTCCTTCATGGTCTTTCTCTTTCCCCCTGGCCCATCCTCTTTGATGATCTTTCCCCCTTGGCCCATCCCCTTTGATGAGGGGCAGCCTCCACCAGAAAGAAGGAATTATTAAGTCCTTTCATGGTCTTTCTCTTTCCCCCTGGCCCATCCCCTTTGATGAGGGGTAGCCTCCACCAGAAAGACTTGATCATTTCTTAGAACAATATATTATTTTATTCCACTACTAATATTTTAATTGCACAAAACAAAATAAAATATGAGGTGTAAGGTGTATTGTTAAAATGATAATGTAAAATTAAATAATAATAAAAAGAATATTCAAATAAAGTGATAAGAGAATATAGTATAAGATGTATGATAAATCATTAAAATGAATATAAAATAGATAAAATAACTTTTTTGATGATCCAAAATGAGTTTCTTTTTGCATGGGAATGCCTACACTTGTATACCAACAATAATTTTGTCAATAAATCTAAAAAATTGGAAATAACTTCACCCAAAGATTCTGAACTTACCTTATTGGTTGCTGAAAAAACGACAATATGGAAAGACTTGAGGTATTGACCATTAATTGTGATTAATTCTGTGAATGCGCACTAGTAACTCACTTTTTAAGTGCACGGCAAGAGTTGCTCTCAAAATTTTCTCAATTATTGATTTGATATATTGTGAATTTATGATTAATGTATAATAAAAATTGTTTCAATCATAGATTCAATTAGAAGCTATATTGCTTTAATCAAAACTCACCATGGTAATAAATGTGTTCTTTTAACATTTTTTATTTTCCCCACATTTCCATGTTTAGCCAACTAATTTGACTTTGGAAAAAAGGTGGAATTATTAAGTCCTTTCGAGCTCTTACCCCCTGGCCCATCCCCTTTGATGAGGGGCAGCCTCCACCAGAAAGACCTGATCATTTCTTAGAACAATATATTATTTTATTTCACTATTAATACCTTTAATAGCACAAAGCAAAATAGAATATGAGACGTAAAGTGTACTGTTAAAATGATAATGTAAAATTGAATAAAAAATAAAGAATATTCAATAAAGTGACAAAGAGAATATAGTATAGGATATATAATAAATCATTAAAATAATAATGTAAAATTGATAAAGGTAGATTTTTTTATGATCCAAAATGCGTTTCTTTTTGCATGGGAATGCTTACACTTGTACACCAACAATAATTTTGTCAATAAAATCTAAAAAATTTGGAAATAATTGCACCCAAAGATTCTGAACTTACCTTATTGGTTGCTGAAAAAACGACAATATTGAAAGACTTGAGGCATTGACCATTGTGATACTGTGAACACACACTATTAACTCACTTTTTAAGTGCATGGCAAAAGTAGCTCTTATCTTTAATTATTACTTGCAGAGTTGCATCGCCTGCAATCCTAGTTTTCAGAACCGGATCGGACCGTGAGGTCGAACCGTGAAAACTGAAAATCGAGATGAAAATCGGTTTTTTAAGTATAAAAAATCGGATTTTTTATTAATTCTGTGAACCGCTAAAACCGGGGTTGGACTGCACGAACTGGTGAGAACTGTGCGGTCTAACCCCTTAGCAAATTTTTTTTTTTTTTTAAAAAAAAAACTTAACACAATTTTATTCTACTTAATTAAATTATCCATCTCTTACAAGGAATAAAAAAAAATTATAATTAAAATCCTTCAAAGATATTCAACTTTACTTCAAAAATTAATCATAAATTTTAATGTTTTCATGGTTATTATTTTATTTTCTTAACTTTCTTATTTAATTATTAAATATATGCTTGAAAATCATTAAATTTCCCTTACATATATAGATATATTGTCAATTTTGCTAGTTTTATAAATTTAATATCTATATTTAAGCTTTAATTAATTATTAAATTAATTATGATGTCATCACGGTTCGACCCCGGTTCGACCTCGATTCGACCTCAAAATCCTTGAACCTCTCCCTTTTACGGTTCAATGAACGGTCCAGGTCTGAAAACCTTGCTTGCAATTGCACTTGCTCTTAAAATTCTACAACAAAGCCAATTTTTGCCACTCAAATTTGTTTTGTCCAAATCTCTGTCCCTCTTGTTCCGCCTTGCATGTAAAATGTATACTACTTGAGTTTGCCAGGTTCAATTACTTTTTATAAATACACATTTTCTTTCTCACTAAGGGATACATATTAAAAAAAGATGCATATGGTTGTATTGTCTAATTTTTTTCCATTTTTTCAGGGATCAAAATTCAGACTTTTCTGGTAAAGTTTGCTGGGTCATCTATACATAGTTCAGAGGTTGGTTCTTTATTTGGACCTTGGATTATCGATAAGTTTTAGGTATGAGTGACCATCAGCAAGGGAACAATGAAAGGTAGTTTCTTTTTCTCAAGAAGATTTTGTATGTCTGAACCTGAATTTTTATTTTTATTTTTTGACTTTATATATGTGCTAAAAATAATCTGTTGTTCCCTCTTCTGTCAGTAGTCTGATATAATATATTGGTTACTATTAAAACATTTTTTGAATAAGATTTCGAATGTCTGAAACTGAAAGACACCTTATTATAGCATCTTACTTGTATTATGTTGCTTTTGGGGCCAACTATATATGTCTAACCCAACTAAAGTTTTCATGATCTTAATTTCAATTCACGAATTTTCAATCAATGAATGATCTTTTTTTATAAGAAAATGATTTTTTTATGAGAAACAACGATTTTTTTTTTTTGAGAAACAGAAAATCAATTATTTTAAGTTGCCAAGTTATATACCAAGTTACCAACACAGCACATATAATATGGCGCACAAAAATAATATGACACCAAAAACTAGCTATTATTAGCGAAAAAATAAAAATATAACGAATTATTCTAACAATGACTTGTGATATTATATATGCGAAAAATTGGGTCTTAAAATATTATGTTTATGTAATGTAATGTGATTCATTATAAATATTACAAATGTTTCAGCTATTTGACACATTAGAAATACATAAAAATCTGTTTCCAAAATTTAAAACTAATATTTTCACTAAATTTATATTGCCAAATTTTATTTTAAAAATTAAAATATTTATTTTAAATCAATTTAATTGTGTACTATGATTTTTTTAAAATTAAAATTTGGGTCTTAATTTTCTTAATTATATAAAAGAGTTGTATACTGTGATTAGTTGTTTAATATGATTCAACTGTGATTAGTATTAAGAAATGAATCATAAGCTTGGTCATATACCTTAAATGTTTCACCAATTGGAATACTCTTATACTCTTAAATGTTGTTAATTCCATTTTTGGTATTCATTTTGGTTTGTTCATTAAAATAAAATATTTCGATATAGATGTATTTTGTCTACCATGCATTTTGGGCTCATTGTTTTATATATATAGCACTCAAAATATATTTAAAATATAAAATAAATTAAGATAATAAATGATCGGGGGGAGGGAACAACGAGAGAATTTGTTTTTAGTCTTTTAAAATTGGATGAATGTTTTGAGTCTTTTGAGAGAGAGAGAGAGAGAGAGAGAGAGAGAGAGAGAGAGAGAGAGGCCTGGGTAGATAGTGATGTGATGGAGAAAGATTGTGAGATTAAAAAAAAGGAAAATAAAAGGAAGATAATGAGAATGATTAGAGAGAGAGAGAAAGTGAGAGGAAAAAGTAAAGAAAAAAGACAAAAAAAAGGTGACATTGCACTTGGAAAGGAGGGAGGAAAGATAAAGAGAAGGGAAATGAGAGGAGAGATAGTTGTTCCTTAATTTGGTCACTAGGGTCAGGAGAGAGAAAAAAATGATAGAAATCATTTCTTCCACACCCACAAGTTTGCAATCCACCCAATTTGGGCGGATTTGAAGAGAAACAGTGGAATATATATATATATATATATATATATATATATATATAAATATATATATATTAAAAAATAAGGAAAAAGAAAAGTAGAGCCCACACGTTTAACTTCTTATGACCCAAAATTACATTTTTGCCCATATCTTTTATCCATCTTTTACATTCATGTGGGCATAACCGCATAAAAGTTAAAAACCTATATTTTTCTTTTAATTTCCTTTGCCTTTGTAAACGAGAGGAAAGAGAAGTGTATTATCTCTTTTCTTTTTTCATCTCATCTCCTTATTTCCAAACATAAATGAGAGAATTGCTTCTTTTTTCCTTTACCCATTGCTTTTCTTTTATCTTTCGTCATTTGCAACTATACAAAGACGGTAAGATGAGAGTGACTAAAGAGTAAAAAAAAATAGTAGAGTATTTAGAAAAGTAAAAATTTTCAAGCTAAGGCTGTGTTTGTTTTGGCTTTAAATTACTTTTGGAAATGCTTTTCCGTAAATACGGGTGTTTGGTTGCGCATAGAAAATAAATTTTCCGGAAGTTATTTTCAGTTGACCGTGTGTTTTAGTTGGTTTGACCTGGAAATTAGTTTCAGTTAAAATTTTCACTTCAAACCATTTCCGGACTCACGCGCACAGAGAGAGAGAGAGAGAGAGAGAGAGAGAGAGAGAGCCTAGCGTCGCGCCACACCAGCGCCGACCCACACTAACACCGATCGCACCGCACCGATTGACTCCAAAGTCCGACGACCCACACCAACGCTGATCGCTGATTGCACCGCGCCGATCAAGCAAAGATCAACTCCAAAGCCGCTCGATCTCACCTCCGCCGCGCGATCTCGCCTCTAGATCGAACCCAGTCGCCTCTCTCTCTTCCTTCTTCTCTCAATTTGACCGAATTTGATGATTTTTTTTTTTTTCTGGGTTTTATTTCTTTTGTGTTTCTGTATTGAGGAATGATATGTGAGCAACAAAACCAATCGGATTTGATGATTTTTTTTTTTTTTTCTGGGAAATTTGTTTCTTTTGTGTTTCTGTATTGATGAATGATATGTGAGCAACAAAACCAACTGGATTTGATGAATTTTTTTTTTTCTGGGTTTTGTTTCTTTTGTGTTTTCTATGGTATTTTCAAGAACACAATCAAACACCAAAAACTATTTTTCAAAACATTTTTTGAAATGCAACCAAACACTTGAAAATATTTTCCTTTCCCGAAAATAGCATTTCCGAAAAATATTTATTTTCCGGAAAATATTTTACATGAACCAAACACAGCCTAAATTGCATTTTGCCCAAAATTCAAATACTTGTCGGTATTGACAAAAATGATCTAGTATGATTTGAATTTTTTCCCGAGATAGAATGAGTGGGTTCCTTGTTTCAGTTTGTTTACCAATATGGTATTTCCTAGTCGGAATGGGATGAAATCAATAACTATGTAAAAGCCAAAAGCTCTAAAAGGATTTTGGTAAGGGAATGTATGTGTTTGATGTGGCACAATAGTATTGTGGAGTTCTCTATGTGAAGGGTATTATGAAAGTTGTGCGGCAAAGGAATTTTCTTCATCCATAATTGTACTTTCCTACTTTAAGTTTTAACTCACCTACATTTTTTAAGCCAAAGCCAAACACACACTTCATACATGCATAGAGTGGTAATTTGTTAGGTTTGGGATGGATTAGCCTCTTTCCAATCCCAAACTTTTTAAATATGAGGAATTCCATTCCAAATCTTTTTTCTTTTTTTTTTTTTCTTTTTTTTTTAAATAGAGAGAAAGCAGTGCCCATGTACTTTGTTATAAAAATCTAGTTTTCTTGTAAATAGAATTATAGAGATGTTTTAATTTTAATAAATAGTGAATTTCAGTTACCTCAATCGGTAAAGTCTATTATTATCGAATAAAAGATTAGAAGTTCAATCTTCACTTACACAAAAAACTAATTAGCATTTTGGCTAAATGATAAAAAATCATCATTATAAAACACATGTTATAGGTTGAAAGTTGAGTAAGGTTAGCTTATAATAGTTTAAGGTGTACAAAGTCGACATAACTCAGTCCTAATACATAATTTTATTTATTTATTTAATTTAAAGAAGATCCTAATACAGAATCTGATAGTGTTTATGTTTGCCATGTTTTTGTTCAGGAATGAGAATAAGGATATCGAGGGGCAATTGCCCAGCAAGGTTGTTGAATTAAAATTTAGGCCATTGGTACGTTCGTTCCTTGGATGGTATGAAGGAATACTTGTATTCTGTCGCGCGATTGCAGTATCACTACCGGATCCCTTGTTCTTTTACGTTCCCGTGATCAACGAAGACAAAAAGTGCATTGGGTTAAACAAAGTGTTGTGGACCATAGCTATTGTTTCGCGATCGGTCACCGATTTCATTTACCTTGTGCATTATGTAGTGAAATCCGTAGTGAAATCCAAGAAATCCAAGATACGTAAGGAGCGTAATGATGAGTCAAATAGTAAGGAGCGAAATATAAGGGTAAAAAGTAGAAGCTACTTTTGGCCCTTCTTTATGCTCAACATTCTAGTTATTCTGCCCATTCCACAGGTAAAGGAGACTTTAGCTACATTCTCTGTTGGAAACTACTATTTTCACGTATTTTCTAGTAATTTGGAACTAACAAAAAAGATTTTTATAAAGACTTTATTCTGTCCATTCCACTCAACATCAATGAATCTATATTTTTAGGTATTTGATTAAAATAATATAAAAATTAATTAAAATAAAAAATATCCACCTCAAAAACTTTTCAACTAGTCACAACCACCTCCACCACCACTCCATCAGCAACAACCTTCACCCTAGCCCACGGAAGAAGAAACCCAAACCGCCACCAAACCCATAGGAAAAAAAAAAAAAAAAAAAAATCAAACGTTCAAATTTCTATTTGAGCAAAGATCAATCAAAAATCAACCAAACACACGAAAAAAAAAACCCAATCACCCAAATTTTGTTCTGAGCAAAGAGAGAAAAAAGATGGGTATGGGGAGATGGTTTTGTGGGTCGGCAAGATGGCTGGCAGCTGGGCAGCGAGTCGGCGAGCAGCAGATCGGCAAAGGTGGAGGGAGGAAGAAGAAGAGAGAAGAGGGAGTTTGAGGAGAGAGAGAGGGCAACCGGAAATGAGAAGAAACGAAGAGAAAAAGAGATTTTTTTAAAAAAAAAAAAATTAAAAAGGGGGTGTGAACACAACAATTTAATAATATATATGTAAGGACTCAAATTGTGACGATCCCAAATAATATGGGCTCGCACGCAAAAAAGGCCCAAACAATATAATTTGTAGAGCGTGGGCTGAGAGGCTAGATTGACCTTAAAGGAAAACGATCCCACTTTTAATACTCACGGATGTACTCACACTAATATTATGATCAACCTCTTCTTGAGGGCTAGTGGTGTTCTTGGTTTTTCAAGAGTTTCTTCTAAGTCCTTTCTTTCTGTTTTTGCCTTTTTTCTCCCCCTCTCTCAATGCTCTCTTACAGGTTATATACTGCCGTCTTGGTCTCATCTTTGCCGCACACGTGTAGGTTGAGTTTGGAGGATATCCCCCTGTCCCATCCAACACTTCCTGGAAAAATCAACTAGTAGCGGTAAGGTTGTTTTATCATTGTTCAGGCATCACCTCCACATTAATGCGGCCAGGGAGTTGGTTGGAAGGTATTTAATGCGGAGGTAGCAGCTTTATAGATATTTGTTTGCCTCCTCCGTTTTTTCCCTGGTCCGCTATCCCTTCTCTAGCTGTGGTGCAACCCTGAAGTAAGTCGGCACGGGCATGGCACTCAAACTCACCTCGGCCGAGGGCAGCCGAGAATACTCCTATCCTCGGACACTTATTGGACTCATCCCATGGTGTTTTTATTCATCCCTTAGACTTGCTTGTTTCACAGGCCTACCTGGGCCGTCTCGGATGGTCTAACATCCTCGAATTGGGCTTTAGGCCCAGCTGGCATGACCTTGATAATATCTCCTGATTAACTGGCCCCCACAATATATATATATATATATATATATATATATATTTTTTTTTTTTTAACATATGACCTACCGTGCATAGCTAAAAGTAGTTGTGCATGGTAGTTGTGGAGTCAAAAAATATGATTTTGGCTCCATCAATGTAGCTACATTTTGGTATCTAGTGGTACTAAAAATAGTAATATAACTTTTTAACACTGCCAATACTAGTACTTTTAGAGAAGCATATAATAATATGTTGTTTTAGAAAAATACATCTAATGCAAAAATTAACTTTTTCCAGTTGACTTTTTGTATTTATGTTATATTATTTTCTTAAATTTAACATAGTTCAACCAAATTTCGTGATTACATATACAAGCATTTACAATCAAAATATATTTTTTGATAATAATAATTATTATTATTATCAATAATATACAAACTCTTAAAGTCACATGCATGTATCTTTTTTTTTTAAAAATCAACGCATGCGTGTATCTTTTAACCCAAAAACTAGTATAAAATATCTTTCAACTATCAAACCATTGGCGGAGCAACGGTAGGTGCTCCATCCTCCCCCCCCCCCCCCCCCCACATTTTTTAAATTCCTAAATAGATATTGATTATATATATATGTGTGTGTGTGTGTGTGTAGAGTCCAATTTTTTCTTTTAAATTATTAGGTATTTAACTTATGACCCTCAAATGCCAATTGAAATTGTAATATAAATTTTAGGTAAATGATACTTTCGATCACTGAAATTCGGTGTATTTGGTCCTTGCAATTTAAAAAGTTCGAATTTGGTCCCTAAATTTTTAAAATGAAACAATTTGGTCTCTCCTTTTTTTTATACATTACTAACGGGGGGTTGAGGCACCCCATTTTTGAGGGACCAAGTCGAATCAACCAAATATTTACGGAACTGAAATTGAACCAATCTCATATTTAAGGGATATAAATCGAACTTACCTTAAATTTTAGGGACTGAGCCAAAACATTTTAATTTTGAAGGACCAAAATTAAAATTTCACCAAAATTTCAAGGATCAGAAGTATAATTTATCCATAAAATTATTTGTTTGATTATATAAATTTTATATCAAAGTCTATGGTTTCTAATATTAATTTGAATAAAGTCACAATCCTATTGTTGATGAGTTGCATGCATATATTGAAAATTCGGTATTCATAAATTTATGATGAATATTGAAAGCTTGGATTTGTGCTAAAACACAAGAGTTTGTTCAGACTCCCAATTAAAAATTACGGCTAGATTGTTTTTACTTTAACTTAGACTAAGTGTGGAATAAGAGTAAATGAACACAATCAACTGATAACACTACCCTAAGCCATATTCATCCATCATTAACAATAAAGTAAAAGTTTAAAGGATAGGGAAGAGAGATGCAAACACAAGATAACACCGAGACGTGTTATCGAAGAGGAAACTAAAGAACTCGATGAAAAACCTCTCTGCGACCCTCCAAGTCGAAATTGATCCACTAGAGAATAAAGTTAGAGTACACGAATAACAAAAGACCCTCCAAGCCTAGTCTACCCTATGTACTTGAGCCCTCCAAGCTCTTGCTACCAATTAACTTCTTGGAGCCTTGTCTTCTCTAGTTTTCCAAATCTCGCAATTCAGTCCGATTGCATCTGCCAACAAATGGCACCTTCCAATGCTTCCTAGTAGCACCAAAATCTAACTTTACACTCAGTATGGGTGTGTTAAGTGTTTGGTCTAGCAATCTCTCAAAGATATGGAGATGGAGAGGTAGGAGTTGAGGAAAACTAGAAGGAAATGTGTAGATAATTGTGGGTATAACAATCTCTAACTCTTAAGTGTATTTTCTAAGATTTTCTCTCTGAAAAGCACTTCTCACACTTTGTGGATAATGAGGGTATATATAGTGTTGGTAAAGACTTGGTACAGCAAAACACAACTTTTTGCCAAATAGAAACTTTCGCGGGTCCTTCGCGAGTTGGCCTTACTCGCGAGATAGTTGCGAAAAATATAGCCTAGCACATACTCTTCATCTTCCAGTCATGTGCTCTACATGTGGCTCTTTTCGCGGGTTGCTTCTTGCGAGACAGTCTTGAGCTAGTTGCAAAATCCACTTGATCAACTTTTGAAGCTTGATTCTTCACCGATCTCTTATACTCATCCTTTACAATTAAACCCACATACATACAGGGAAAATGATTGAAGAAAATACAATCAAATTTGGCACGGAATTAAAGCCAACACAATATAGTTGGAAATCACAACTTTACAAATATATATTAAAATAAAATGGAAATCAGAAAAAAAAAAAAAAAATTTACTTCAAAGAAGAGACCAAGTACTAAATAGAACCAAGATCTTGCATGGTCCTCGGACTCAAGCCTATGGGGAAACTAGTTACTTCAAAGAAGAACCCAAGCACTAGACAGAACAAAGGTCTTGCATGGTTCTCGGATTCAAACCTATGGGAAAACTAGTTACTTCAAAGAAGAGACTAAGTGCTAGACAAAACCAAGGTCTTGCATGATCCTCAGACTCAAACCTATGGGAAAACTAGCTACTTCAAAGAAAAACCTAAGTCCTAGACGGAATAAAGGTCTTGTGTGGTCCTCGGACCTCCGGTTTTGTGGAAACTAACACGCGATGGTACCTTTCTAAGCGTTTAAGCTAAGTTCAACCACGCCTCGGTCATCGGAACAGATGCCTAAGGCAAGTTAAAGCTATAAATATCATCGGAAACATTGAAAAGAACCCTAGTACCCGGGGATCCCCTTGGACAATTTACTTTAGGTTACATGTCCTTGGACGGTCACCCTGTTTGCAATGCAGAACATGCGGTTGTTTTCCTGGTTAGTCTTATAGGGTTAACTTACTTAAACTCGGCATTATTGTGCCCGTCAGTTTTGATAAGTTCAGGGTGACAACTCTTTACCATCAATGGCATCAGTTCTAAGTACTATTCAAAAGAAAAGACACCAGCACACCCATTCATAAAATAATTATCGCAAAAAAGAAAAGGTACGCAAAATGAAATAAAGTCGTCTTTTTTATTAGATAAAGAAGAAGTACAATGTACATGAAAGGGCTTAGGCAAGCTTATATCAGAAGCTAACTATAAAAAGCAGTACACAGGAACGATAAATCCTCAATCTTGCTCCATCAGCAATCGAGCAAGTATAGATGGCACCGGCGGTGGAAGAGAAGAAGAAGCAGAGACACCCGACCCACGATCTTGCTCCAACAACAATTAAGCAAGTCTGGATAGCACCGGCGATGGAAGAGAAGAAGAAGCAGGAACGCCAAATCCCCATACTTGCTCTAGCAGCAATCGAGTAAGTATGGATGGTATCGGCGATGAGAAATCCAAACCCGTACACACGTAGCATACGGCGCTGGATGAAAATCCAAATTTTGTCGCACCAAAAATCTGATGCGACCTACACCTGCTTCAGATTTTGGCTGAAGGAAGAGAGACTTCTTTCTTGTCCAGTCAAGGGGGAGAAATATCTTTGGCCTCTGTCTCCCCTGCCCTGACTGGGTCATTCTGAATCTCGGAGACACCCGTGGCTTCTGAAGAGGGTTTGGTTCCCTCACCCTCACCCTTATCCTTGACCATTTCACTCCCTCAATCTCAATCACTATCATAGTGGGGACTTTGGGAACATTTGGAGAGTTAAAAACCTGAAAAACTCAAGGGTCTGCGAATAAAGGAGAGTGATCTCCCCTCATGTGTCTTATATAGGGGGCAAGCCTGGTGGCAATCAATTCACCCAAATCTCCAAGAAGGAATTACAAGCGAGATAAATCTCGCTCAATTTCTAAAGCAGTCTTCAGTCGTTAGATTTGCGTCACCTCGTGAAAAGACCTTAATGAAAGCGCGCCTCGTGTACCGAAATAGCAGGAACGCGGCTTGGATAAACTAAAAGAATGTCTCACAGCCAGGAACGTGCCTCAGGCAAGCGAAGAGGCTCTAGCATTGATGGAGGACAAGATTTGACAAGCCTTGACAGAGGCCCGATGTCACCAAAACCCTCCTTTCCGTCCGAAGAGCCAGACAATAGGATTTTGAAGGGCTATTATGGGGGGTAAAAGACTAAGAGGTCCATGTCAATGTCTACATGGGGCCAAGGGCCCAGTCCAAGGAAAAACCCCTCCTTAACCATGGGAAGAACCCTCCTCGGCATGGATGTAGCTGAGGACAAAGGGGGCAACCTGCTACTGGTAGTGACACTCCAGATCATTCCACGAAACAGGAAAGTATTAAAGCAGAAAAGGACAACAGAGAAAATGGAAATGTCTGAGGGAAAGGCTGCCATTATTGCATTTAGTGTCTTGTGCCTGACATAGCCATGTTTTTTCGCCTTTACAACCACTCCCAACAACTGGAGGGAATGGCTGATGGGACAAGTACCTATCTTAGGAACCCCACTCAGGAGGAAGGAAACTACTATAAAAAGGGAGTGGAAGGAGACAGAAAGGGGGGCTAAACCCCCCCCCCCCCCCCCTAACACACCAGAGGCACTAGGAAAAGCTTCTCGGACTGTGCCGAGGACCAATCCTCTCTGGTAAACTCAGTCCATCTCAGCTTGATCATGAAGAACACCGTGTTAACCGTTGTCCATGTACTAAAGTCTAGCTCTTTGACCCACTCTCTACAAATTCATTGTACCAGGCTTGCTGGTCGAAGGTCCCATGCATCTTGAGCCTGGGTTGAAAAACGTGACCCTACAAATACATTTTTATAAGACAGACAAGACAATAAATGATGTTCCCTTAAAAATTTGACTTTTCAAATAGAATAAAAAGGGAGTACTAAATGAGCACTAACTAGGATCTTCACTAAAAATAGAAAATTCATACATTGGTCCCCTCAATTCAATTGAAATCCTCGGTCCATCCCTTTCCACTGCTGATTATGAGCATGACAATAGTTGCATTTATTTATTGCCTGTGTCTGTGTCTGTGTGGGTGTGTTGATTATTTATTGCCTTAAATATGTTTATCCATGCAAAACTTGTGATAACTAGTTATCTGCTTGTCTTTAATAATTCATTAATTCATTAAAGTTGCCAAGTTGGTTGTAAAGCCCGTAAGAGATATACGTATATATAGTTGCAAATCTGATATATAATTGTAACTAAATATTTTGTACATTAAAAAAACAGTAATTTTATATCTTTTCATTTTATGATATTTTGTTAATATTAAATAAATACTAATTTGAATTTTCATTAAAATTGAAAATTTATACGTTGGTCCCCTCCATTAAAACTCTGCTAGCTCCGTCCCTTTCCACCCATATTTTATTGGTTGGTGAAAAAGACAACACAGGAAGACTTGAGGGATTGACCAGTGTGAATGGTTCATATTACTCACCCATATCTTGTTTAACCTCTTTTATACCTTTTCTTTTGCAAATAAAAAATGGGTTATGTTAACGAGTGTCTTTAGGCACTTGTTAACGATTCATTTTAGAAAAATTTTGACATCATTTTTATAGAAAATGAAAAAAGTTGTCAAAACATTAATTGTTTTTTTTCTTTTCCTATAAAAACTTTTTTTAATTGGATTCTTAACCAGTACCCTGAAGATACTCGTTAGCATTTCTCATAAAAAATAACCATAATTTTGTAATTACTATAAGACCAATTGTCTCTATTACGTTTTGCATTTATTTATTCACAACTAGTACTAAGTACAGATAACTAGTACTAAGTTCTAATTATGAGCATGACAGGAGTTGCATTTATTTATGACCTGTGTCTGTGTGGGTGTATTGATTATTTATTGCCTTAAATATGTTTATCCATGCAAAACTTGTGATAAATAATTATCTGCTTTAAGTCTTGAATAATTCATTAATTCATTAAGTTGGTTGTAACGGTCTAAACATGTTATTTCAGAGATATACGTATATATAGTAGCAAATCTGATATCTAATAGTAACTAAATATTTTTTATCTTTTCATTTTATGATATTTTGTTAATATTAAATAAATACTAATTTGAATTTTCATTAAAATAGAAAATTCATACGTTGGCCCCACCATTAAAATCCTATCTCCATCCCTTCCACCCATATTTTATCTATTGGTGAAAAAGACAAACATAGGAAGACTTGAGGGATTGACCAGTGTGAATGGTTCATATTACTCACCAATTAAGATCGTCTTGACAGGAGTTACTCTTATTTATTATTACTTGCAGCTGCTTCTGCACCTTCGCATGCTCTTAAAATTCTATAAGAAAGCCAATTTCTGCAACTCTTTGTTTTGTCCAGATTCCCTTCCCTCTTGTTCCGCCTTGTAAAATGCAAGCTACTTGAGTTTGTGTTCAGGTTCAATCACGCATTCTCTTTCTCAATAAGGGGTTACCTTTTTTTTTTTCTTGAACAAGTATTCGTTCCGTTAACCCACGCAGTCTCAACCAAGCCAACTTTATCATATTTTCAACTAACCACTAAGGAGATATATATTTAGTGATAGTATTTTAGAACTCCAAAAAAAAATATTTATAAATACTTGTTGTTTACTTTTATTATATTTTTGAACAATTAGGTCAATAGCCTTGTTTTTCATTAGTATTGTTGCACTTTGAAATAATGAAAAATTTGTTAGTATTGTCTAATCTCTGTTTTACACTTCTCCAGGGATCAAAGTTCATACTTTTTTTTGTAAAGCTTGTTGGGTTGTGTAAGCATGGTTCAGAGATTGGTTCTTTGTTTTGGAGGTTGGATCATCGACAAGCTTTAGGTATGAGTAATCGTAGCCCATCGCAAGAGAACGTCGAAAGGTAGTTTCTTTTTCTCTACTTATGTGCTAACAATAACCTTTTTCTTTTCTTTTTCTTTTTTTTTTCCTTTTTCTTTTGGCCAATAGTCTAAGAAATTTAGTTCTAAATTGTTGTTGTTTTCTTTAATAAATAAATTGGTTATTATTAGGCTCTCAGCTAAAACATTTTTCAAGAAGATTTCGTATGTCTGTTCTATTCTGTTTGCCACTAGTATTTACTAATGCCTAGTGGTGTGTATGGGTTGGGTTGAAAGATTTTTTCAACTTAATCCATCATAGTGGGTTACAAAAATTTAACCCAATTCAATCCATCACAAGGATCCAACTGAACCCATGTGGATCGGGTTGGACCCATGGTTTGGACAATTTTATTTTTAAATTGCTATTATTAACATTAAATTGAGAATTAGAACACTACCACTACAAATAAGAGCAAATTTATAACCAAATACTACTGAGTATAACACCAAATCAACATAAATTATAAGAGGAGAACTAAAGATTTGGGTTTTATTTGAGAAGAGGGGTAAAAAAAATATCTATTTTTAAAAATATTTATTTAAATTTAAATATATATTAAATATAAGTGGGTCGGGTCGGGTTAGATGCATACAAAACAAAATCATTTGAAATTAAATAGTGAATAAGTGCATATGAATAATTTTGACCTTACTCAAAATTGAAAAACAATTCACCGGCTAGAGAGCAGAATCCCCAAAGCATAGTAGTCCAAGTTGAACCATGATTCGAAGACCAAGTAATTGACTGCTGATAGAAATGTTTAGCTAAGAAGAAAATGCTGCAGCCTTATGCTATTTATTACCAGAAGTATTGATAAAAATTCGAATTTACATATGCTTTTGCCAAGTTAATTCAAAGTAATTTTTATTATTCAATTTGAATTAAATTATTATAATATTTTCTTTAATTCAACATATTATTAATGCTAATTGCTTGGTAAAATTCCAAAATAATGCACTTGAATCATCTTGTGCAAAAGAGTGGGATTCTGGAAAGAAAACATATATATGGTTCCACTAATTCAACTTCATATGTGCATAAGAGTGGTAATTGGTTAGGTTTGGGATGGATTAGCCTCTTTCCAATCCCGAACTTTTTAAATATGAGGAATTCCATTCCAAACCTTTTTTTTTTTTTTTTTAAATAGAGAGAAAGCAGTGTGCATGTTCTTTGTAATAAAAATCTAGTTTTCTTGTAAATAGAATTAATGATAGAGATGTTTTAATTTTTAATAAATAGTGGATTTTAGTTAGGTCAATCGGTAAAATCTCTTATTATTAAATAAAAAATTTGAAGTTTGATCTTTACTTACACCAAAAATTAATTAGAATTTTAGCTTAATGATAAAGAACCATCATTATAGAACACACGTTATTGATTGAAAGTTGAGTAAGGCTAGCTTATATAAGTTTAAGGTGTACAAAGTCGACATAACTCAGTCCTAATACATAATTTTTTTTTTTAAAAGAAGATCCTAATACAGAATATCTGATAGTGTTTAGCTTTTTGCTTTTTTTTTTTTTTTTTTTTTTTTTACGGCAACCTCTAATTTTTATGTTCGCCGGGCCTTTGTGCAGGAATGAGAATAAGGACATCGAGGGGCAATGTTGTCTGAGCAAAGTTGTTGAATTTGTTTCAAAGTCAACATTTGAGCCATTGTCCCATCAAAAAAAAAAAAAAAACATTTGAGCCATTGGTAGGTTTGTTCCGTAAATGGTATAAAGAAATACTTGTATTCTCTCGCGCGCTTGCAGTATCACTGGATCCCTTGTTCTTTTACGTTCCCGTGATCAAAGAAGACAAAAAGTGCATTGAGTTAAACAAAGTGTTGTGGACCATATCTATTGTTTCGCGATCGGTCACCGATGTCATTTACCTAGTGCATTTTGTAGTGAAATCCTACAGAAAGCAAAGGTCGAAGGCAAATACTACATGTCGGGAAACAGGTCGAAATAATGAGTCAAATACTACACGTTGGGCAACAGTTCGAAGGCACTTATGGTCCATCATGTTCGGCGTTCTAGTTATTCTGCCTATTCCACAGGTAAGGGAGACTTTAGCTACATTGCAAGTTGGAAAAATACTATTTTCACGTATTTTTCTAGTAATTTGGAACTAACAAAAAAGACTTATATATATATATATACACGCGTATTTTTCTAGTAATTTGGAACTAACAAAAAAAAGACTTATATATATACTTCTTCTTTTTCTTTTTTGACGTAAGCCTTCAAATTTTTTTTTTTTTTTTTTTTTTTTGAGAAACCAACCTTCAAAAAATTATTGAGTACTCATAATTAAGCATTGTTTTCATAACCGGACCAGAACAATTTGTTCAACCGGGTTAAGTGGAAACCGGAGGCCAGGCTGACACATTAACCTTTAAGGCAAATTAGCTTGTTGTATCTTTATGTAGCAAACTATTATATTAACTAGTATATAACCCTGTGCATATGTACAGGTACAATTAAAAAAAATCACAATTATACCGTTCAAATTATACATGGTATTAACTTACACTTTTTTAAACCATACATTTTTAAAATATGTAATAATTTCTCATTTTATATATATATATATATATATATATATATATATATATATATGATTTAGAATTTAATTGGTTTTAGACTCTTCGATTTTTGCACTCAATAATTCACTTGTCACAAAAATTAAAAACTTAAGATGAACATGTGGCAGAAAATTGGACTCCAATTAAAATCCAATTTAGAATCTAATTGGATTTGGATTCTTCGATTTTTACACTCAATAATTTACTTGATACAAAATAAAAAATTGAATGGAACAAATAGCGTAAAATTGAGAATTCAATTAAAATCTAATTGGATTTTCTCTAAGTTTTGGCTATTAATATATATATATATATATTTATTTATTTATTTTATGTAATTGAATTATTTATTTATTTATTTTTTCATGGGTTAACCTCGGTTGAACTTCAATCCGTCGACCTCAAAAACATGAGCTAGTACTTCAAAGCAAATAAAAATACGTCAAATGCTCATAAGGAAATACAACTGAGCTAGTACTCCAAAGCCAAAAAAATACATCTAATGCAAAAATTAACTTTACCAGTTGACTTTTTGTATTTATGTTATATTATTATCTTAAATGACTTGTTTTTATTAATTTGAAGTACCAAGTTAGAAATACTCTAAGAACATTCGCTTAAACTGGAAATTAATTACAAAAAATTTAACCAAATTTCATGATTACATATACAAGCATTTACAATCAAACATATTTTTGATAATAATTTATTATTATTATCAATAAAATACAAACTCTTAAAGTCACACGCGTGTGTATCTTTGAAAGCTCAATAATCTAAATGCTAGAGCTAATTAAGACCCCCAATTTTAATTAAGGCTTGATTAATTTTAATTTAAACACACTTAATTGTGAATATACATAATTATCAAATTAATTAATCAAAACACTCAACAATTGCATGGATAAACATATAAGTGCAAGGCAAATATGTATAGGCAGTAGGGAAAAGAAACTCAAGTCCAAGATAACACGCGATGTGTTATCGAAGAGGAAAACCGAATAACTTAGTGTATAAACCTCTCTGCGGCCCTCCAAGCCAAAATGATCCACTAGTAAATAAGTTGGAGTACAAGAATAACCAAAAAGACCCTCCAAGCCTAATCTACCTAAAGTACTTGAGCCCTTCAAGATCCAGCTACCAACGGACTTTACTTAGCTTTGTCTTCACTAGGTTCCTATATCCCACAATACCGTCTGATTGTACCGCCAAGCCTTACCGGCTTATTTTGGCAAAGACCCAATACTTCCCAAGCTCCAAAACAGTCTCTACACTCTGAATGGGTGTGGGTTGTATTTGAGTACAAACTCCTCTCAAGGTATAATAATGGGAGAGAGGAGGAGAAGAGACTACATAGGAATTTTCACTTAAGGATGAGTAGCTCTCTCTAAGAGTTGGGTGTTGTGGAAAACAATCTCTAGGGTTTTCTCTCTGATAGCCTCCTCACAATTTTTGAGTACTGAAGGTATAGTGTGGGTGAAGGGTTGGAAAGTCACACTTAAATCCAGCTGGTCAATGTATCTCGCTAGTTGGCCAAGTTACAAGTGATTCGCGAAATAGATTGACTGTTGAACTTCCTCAAGTGCTCCTCACATGGCTTTTCGCGGGTGCTGCTGTCCCAAGCCAGTCATGAGCAAGTCGCGAGATCAACTGTCTTAACCAATCTAAACCAACTTAATACTAAACCTATTACAATTAAATTCCACAAATATAAGTAAATAAATTAATAAAATTACAACATTTTTTGTCATGAAATATAGACAACATAAATATTATGTAAAAACCATAACTTTACAATCTTTTAACCCAAAAACTAGTATAAAATATCTTTCAACTATCAAACCAATGGTCTTCTCAAAAACAAAAAAAAAAAAAAAAAAAAAAATTATAAACCAATGGCGGAGCCACTGTAGGTGCCACCTCCAATCCTCCCCCCCTGGCGACCATTTTTTTAATTCCTAAATAGATATTAATTATATATATGTGTGTAGTCCAATTTTTTATTTTAAATTATTAGATATTTATACTTATGACTAAATGATACTTTCGGTTACTGAAATTTGGTGTTTTTGGTCCTTGCAATTTAAAAAGTTCTAATTTGGTCCCTAAAATTTTAAAATGAAGCAATTTGGTCTCTCCATTTTTTATACATTACTAACGGGGGTTAAGGCACCCCATTTTTGAGGGACCAAGACGAATCAACCAAATATTTAAGGAACCAAAATTGAACCAATCTCATATTTAAGGGATATAAATCGAACTTACCTTAAATTTTAGGGACCAAACCAAAGCATTTTAATTTTGAAGGACCAAAATTAAAATTACACAAAATTTCAAGGACCAGAGGTATAATTTATCCATAAAATTATTTGTTTGATTATATAAATTTTATATCAAAGTCTATGGTTTATAATATTAATTTGAATAAAGTCGTGATCCTATATATTGTTGATGAGTTGCATGTATATACTAATAATTCGGTATTCATAAATTTATAATGAATATATATTAAAATAAAATGGAAAAAAGAAAAAGAATTGAGCTTCCTTCTCATAAAAATGATAGTTGATTAAAGATAAATTAAAGATATTGAATCTATTTTGTCAATCTCGATTCTTGACTCAAGTCTGTTGAAGTTTAATAGGTATATTTTATGTAGTACACATTTGGATAATAAAATACTTTATTTATATTTTGATCTTTGTTTATAGCACAATGTTACATATCCAACTACACATAGTAGGAATACAATGTATTCAAAGAAAAAAAAAATACTAATAATTATATTTATATTTGACCCCATGAAATAATTTATGGCATCACCACTACTTCAAATATAGTCACACTGTACCAATGTTCAAGGTTGTCAAAATCAAGATCTTACGTAGGATTGCGGGAGGTAGGTAGGATCGTAGATCATAAAATTCTACCTATTTTCAGATTTTAAGCAAAAAAATACAGTGATAGTGACTTTATATGTTTAGTAATCACGTAAAATATGAATTCATCCATTAAAAAACAAAGATTTGCATCATTTAATGTAATTTGCATGCCCTACATTGTTACGTCTATACTAACAAAACAAATATATTTAAGTTTTAACACAATGTATCTAAAAATTTTAGTACATGTTTAATTAGCAACTAAGTACCAAGATATTATCCACACATATTGAAAATATTTTCTAGTTTCTAAGTTCTAAATCCAAAATAAGTTAAGCTAGTTAGCAAATGAAAATTAGCTTATTACAATCTGAAATCCAAAATAAAATTCTCATTCTAAGGTAAACTAGTTAATTATAAATATGAAATCCAAAAGCACATGTTTTGGTAAGATCGGTAGGATCCCATACGATCCTACGATCCTATACGATCCTGCACGATCCTACATACATTCCTACCATTTTTACAATCCTACTACAATTCTAAACGTTTTGATAACGTAAGATCATAAAATCGTGCGACCCTACAATCTAAATCGCGATTTTGACAACCATGCCAATATTTCTAATTCCTATTTTTTAATAGCAGCACCTAACTGCCTATATTATAAAGATCTAACACGTAATTTTCAACGGACAAAAAATACTAAATTTTTTCTTGGATAAGGAATATTAAGTTACTTTTATTTTACAACAAAAATATTTTCCTTTAATAAAAAAACTTCAAATAGATTACTAATAAATCAAAATGTGAATTTGAAAAAAATTCTAATACACACATAATTACTATTTTCATTAAATTATCACCGTCCTACACATAATTAGATTATATCCATTGACTCTAAAAACAAAAATTGTTGTAATCCATTCAGGTGGTAATGCCAAGCATATTTTCAGAGATGAGACGGACAAAATCTTCAAATACAACAATCTTGAACTCTGTAATTCTCTTGCAATATGGGCCAAGAGTTTTCCAAATCTACCGATACTGGAAGGATCTCAAACGCGCAGGGAAATCTAATAAGGCTTCCCTATGGATCACAGCTTCATTGAATTTATTTCTATACATCCTTGCTGGTCATGTAAGTTTGCTTACGTAGTAATTTCATATTCTTTATTTTTAATCTTCGCAAATGTTGATTCTTTTATCATTGTATTGTTGTCTTTCTTGATATTTAAATTCCAAATCAACCTTCTTCTCAAAAATATCTAAACCAACCATGCTAAATCAAAATCATATATTGAAGAAATATCCAAAAAAGAAAGAAAAATAAAAATTACGAATGTTTCATTTTATTAATTTTTAGAATTACCTAGATTAATTTTTTTGAAAAAATACCTCATGAATGCTAATACACCGAAACTTCGAAGGTGCTATCTCGTGTAAGAGTTGTGTTGGGAGATCATACCTTGGAAAGCTTCAAAATGGGTAGTTAATACAACATATATATAGGGACAACACTTGACTCAAAAGGCTGGCTTAAACCAATGGATATGGGCCTAATTATGTTATATTAACCACTCACCATTCTCATTATTATTTAATATGAGACTTCACTTATATATGTATACCCAACAATCTTTCCCCTCACCTATGAATCTTTGCCTCTTGATAGGCAACAAACAAGTCCCATTTGCTCTCTTTTGCCTTATGGACTTTTTCTTCGTCAACATGTCATCCATGAGCCTTATGTATGCCATTCATAAGAACCACATCTCAACCTTGTATGCTCATTTTATAGAACTTAGCTTGCACTACTGTCTATGGGAACCTTGCATCTCACCATTTGGCAATACCCTTTTGTGGGATTTTTTTTTTTTTTTTTTTCAAGATTGTCTGTATGAGCTTCTATAGGCTTGTTTGGTGTGATCCCTACTTGTGAAGGCTCCAAGTACACACACCCGTCCCTGTGCTTTTGGATGCCTTTGTGCCTAATCTATGCGAAGTATGTTTCCTTCCGTTCGTAAAGTTTAGAAAAGCATCTCGATTCGCTTATTGAGATTTTTTTTTTTTTTTTTGAAAGGGAGAATAATTTAAGTAGTAGTTTCATATTCATACAATTCTCTTTTCCTCTTATTGTTATAGTTGTAATTGTTATTAACCTTTGGTTACGATATCTGCAAAATTTACTAATTTATAATGATAATCTAATCGATTAGGTATTGGGAGCCTTTTGGTACTTTTTCTCTACCCAACGACTAGCAGCTTGCTGGCACAAAGCTTGTGAAATTCATAGTGATGGGGTTGAAATTTCTTTTAACTGTGACCACAGTTTTAGAAAGCTCTCTTTTTTAGATGATTTCTGCCCTATTGATACACCAAATCCAAGGACCTTTGATTTTGGAATATTTCTTGAAGCCCGTCGATCTGGAAGCTTAGAGTCCACTGGTTTTCTGCCAAAAGCATTTTACTGTTTCTGGTGGGGCATGCGAAATCTAACGTTTGCACATGATACACCCTTTACTATTCCAAATCAAAATATATAAGTCCGGTGTATTTTTATGTCGTTCAAGTTATATATGATGTAACTTTAAAAATATTACACCACTTAATAATTTATTATTGAATTCATATTCTGAAAATTTCATTGTTGGATTATAGGTTCTATATGTTTTTTAACATGCATGCTAATTTTCATGTCAATCGGATGTTATTTACTATTTGATTAATAAATTTATATTTTATGCATTATTAAAAAAAAAAAAACTTGATTTTAAATAATTGATTAATGACATGACTATTGATCTTTGATCACCTTGAATTTTTGTAAGCATGAAGAATTTATGAAAATAATGTAATCCAAAGATGGTTCGGTGGATTTGTTAAAATTTGCATTCAATTAAAAATATTGAGTGATGTAACATTGTTTAAAGTTACAAGGTTTATGGCTTTTTAATCTATTCTTAAATTTGTTGTTTGCACACAATTGAAGCTAAAATAGTTATGAGTAGTGCTACATGCGATATGTACAAGTTTACTACATTAAGCATACAAATTGAAGTGTCACCAATAATAAAAAGGTAATTCAAATATTCAATTATGAGGTGGTTAAAGCCTACCAATCACATTCATTAGCATATAAGTTCGTAAGTTATATTATATGTAATAAAACTTGTAGAGTAAATTGCAAATTACATCCCTAAAGTTTGGGGGTGATTGGATTTTACACCCTGAAATTTCAGACTTTGGATTTTACCCCCTAAAGTTTTTGGTGATTGAATTTTACACTCTGACGTTTCAAAACATGGATTTTACTCTCTAAAGTTTAGGGTTGTTTGGATTTTACACTCTCAAATTCTGAAACTTTAGGGTATAAAATTCAAACACCCCAAAACTTTAGGGAGTAAAATCCAAACACTTCTAAAACATAAGGGGTACAATCCAAATTTTGAAATTTCAGGGTGTAAAATCCAATCACCCCAAACTTTAGGGGTGTAATTTGCAATTTACCCAAACTTAGTTTCTCCTAGTTTTATTAATGATCTCATTAAATGAAAATACCATTAATTTCTACTCTTTATTTCTTACAAGGTAAAATCGTCAAGGAGAATAGAATTTCCTAAAGAACATTGGGAGCACAATTGAAAGAAATACTTGAACCATGAATTGAGTTCTTAACGAATTTTCATAGATTTGGATCATTCTAGAAGTTCACAGGACTTTTTAAGTTTGCTACTAATAGAATTATGGTTTGCTTTTATCCTGGAGATGCTTTGGTATTTTTTTTTTCTTTGGCTATATTATATTCCTAATATAGATATATATGTCTTTGTAGTACTATAAAATAGTACTTTAAGCACAACTCAAGATTTATATATATATATATATATATATTAAGTATTTTATAATCTAATGTATATATCCTTAAGGGTCGAGTAAGGTGAAAAGGTCCTGTTCGGGTAAAAATCGAACTTAAACAGTTTGCAAGCAAGTCAGACTAATCATATTATAAGATAACACTACAAAAAAATGGGGCTATCCCAGCGTTTTCAAAACCCCTGGGATAGCCCTAAAAAGCGCTGGGATAGGGTCAAAATTCCTATCCCGGTGTTTTTTTTCCTGGCGCTTCAAACCGCTGGCTTTTGAGTGTGGGGATAGGGTCACGCGGACCTGTACCAGCGCTTTTCAAAAGCGCTGGGATAGGTCCCGGCGCTTTCAAACCCTGTTCCGGCGTTTTTACTTGTGTTGGGACAGCCTTTATGAAAATGTGAATATAACCTATACCAGCGTTTTTACTACTTGTGCCAGCGCTTTTGAAAGCACCGGCATAGGTTGTACCTATGCCAGCGCTTCTAAAAGCGCTGGTATAGGTCATGGATGAATAAAATTTAAAAGGCCTATACCAGCGCTTTCAAAAGCGCTGGCATAGGCGGTACCTATTCCAGCGCTCTCAAAAGCGCTGGGATAGGTCTTTTTTTTTAAAAAAAAAAATTTATATTTTTTGAGCACCTGTAATGTACCTACAATACATATTTTCCAATACCTATTTTATAGCAACGGTAATGAACCACAATTCATATTTTCCAATAGCAAATACAATAACACATTAAACCAAGAAACTAAATATATTTAATTACACCATATCTATAATTACATCCCAAATGTCTAGAATGTTATATATACACAAAATAAAACATCCCAAGTGTCTAGGATGTTATGAGGCGCACCTACACTACAATTTCACCATTGCACATTGAGTTTCAAAAATATAAGTCACAAAACAAACAATACTCCTAATAGAAAATACTCCACCTTTTCTCTCCAACAACCACCCACCAGAGCATACTATATGCATTTACTTAGACAAAATACAAGAAATTGACAACAAATTGAACAACAATATGTTAACATTCACAAAACAAACAACACTCCCAATATATTCCACCTTTTCTCTCCATGCAAGCCACCTGCTTGCTCCTAAACAACAACCCACCACATTATTTTACAATTTAAGGGAATTAAGAAGTAGATCTTACTCACCCTTTAGCAATCCCAGTGTTTGCCCACGGAAAGAAGAATGTAAACTTCAAACAAGCTGCCACTCCTGCAAAAGAGAAATAACCATTGCTCACTACTATGATAACTTAAATGATGTAAATTAATCCAACTAGCTTTTAACCTGCGCAATGCGCAAGATCATTTTATGTATTAATGAGCTTACTTTCAATATAAACTTAGTTCTCATGCTTCCACTACATGCATTCAAACCTAAATAATGGTAGCATATTTAAACATATAGTATCCAATATCCCCTAAAATTTTTAAACATCTCTTCAAATCACTTCATGTGTACTTCCCTCATTCCAAATGCACCACATCAAACACAGTGGGACAATTGTGCAACTAAGCTACCCTTTCCTTTTCCAACCCACTTCTTTCCAACATTCCATAAGGCACAACATGGTTTTGGGCATGAAACAGAACGTGCAAAACAAAGCAAACACCAATAATCTCTATAATTTCAATAGAGAAATAAAAGCAAATCACTAATTTTAAGAAACAGAGAGAAATAAATTGTAATTTATTAAAAAACCTACCCAACCTAGGGTAAAGTTTCTATATGTCACACACAATTAATAGAACTTCAAACACACAAATTCATAATTATCAAATAATTGATGCTAAGATGAACACATGTCATTCCAATAATCCAAACTCATAGGGAATCCTAAAAACAAATGTGGATAAACATAAACTCACTTATGTATTTTCACCTTAATTAAATTGTAGTTCAAGCTTTCCAAAATTTTGTGATGGAAGAAGGGAAATTTATCATACAATTTCATAACACAAAAACCATTATATGAGACTTCTGTGTCTAACTTATAAGCAAAGACTAAAGAGTCCTAGGTTTAGTAGTAAACAGTTTAATGTTTTGTTTAGTTCAAATGATTTTAAATACTTAAGTGAATATAATTCCAATAATATCATAGAAATAGAAGAAGTCCAATAATATTCTTCAAGAGATAGTTAATTTAAAATTTTGAACACATATAGTAATTTGAAATTTTGAACACATATAGTATAAGCGTTCATTCATAAATTCTAAATAATTTAAACTATAAGCTTCAGCAATTCCTAATTGGAAAATATAATGGATCAAGTATTGTCATTATAAAAAAAAATTAAACTAAAATAACACAATGATGATAGTACAAGAGTGCTAAACTTTATTCAAGACGTATCATGCTGGCCATTATTGGTTTATAACTTTTATAAGTCACATGGCATTTATGTGACACACCTCTATTAATTATTGTTAATAGCATATGGATTAAAAAAAAAAGGTTTGTAATTAAACCAATCTTCTTTTTTTTGGTTAAATAATTTAACCAATCTTAAAGCACAAGGTATGTGATTAAAACAATAGAGGTGAGAGAGTAGTTGTTGAATTATAGTTCATGCAAGTTGAGTAGTGAAGATTTCAATGTAGGGGATTTGCTACTCACAGTCACTTTTGGGCTCCCTGAACCTCTATCTGAGGATTGTGCAAGACTCTCAATATCCAACACAACCGTTACTGTTTTATCTATGGCTGTAATGTCAGTCTGCAGAGTTAATCAAATATATGTATGTATTAGAGGTAAAAATAAATTGTCAATAAGAACTAGCTAGTAATCTGATACTCATACTGTCATGATTTATTCTATTCAACAACCAGTAGGTTACAAGTTCTCTTTCTAAATCTTTATCTATATCTTAAGAGAATAGCATATCAATTTTAACAAATTAAAAAACATAAAAACAAAATTTAAATCATTGTGGGAAAGGGAAGCTTTAGCCTGAACCCTCAACAGCTCATTATGAATCCAAAAGACAAGATAAGGCCACAACACACAAACACACATGCTAAAAAATTTCACCCCTTAATTTGAACCAACTCTGAAGTATAGGGTTTAAAATGTAATTTGCTCTAAGATTTATTGATATTTGTTGCCTATTTATTTCTCAATATGATAGACCACTTTTCTATAGTCTTTAGAAGTGACTGCAGTCACTTCTAAAGACTGCTTTAAACTATACTAATAATGGCTGTAATCACAAGAAATTCATTAATCTGAAACAATTTGGTGAAATAATTATTCTGTATCATTAAAGGTAATGTATGAAACACAACCAACTTAACTAAACTAAGTCTTATACCAATTAATTAATTTAGGATAATCCTTTAATTAAAATGAAAGAAAATAGTATATTCTAAATGACATTTAATCATTAAAAAAAAAAAGTGGAGTGGCATTTCAAGTATATGCTTTTCTTTTTATCTTAATCAAAGAAGTATCTTAAATAAATGTTATGTTCACTCCACTTTGAATGATATTTAATACCCCTTAAGCATACTAGATTTTTAAGGCTGCAGCAAGAAAAGCGAATGACAAAGAGAAAGATTAGTGACTTGTGATTTATCCACTAAAATTGGGGGGGAGGGGGGGGGGGGGGGAAGAGAGAGAGAGAGAAATACGTCAGAAAAAAGAATGAGAATTTAAAATAGCTAGGTTGCCATTAATAGATCGGTAAGAGTTTGTGAAGTAAAGCATTTCAAGCATCTACACAATTTATAGACATGAAAAATTATAGTACTAGAACCAAAACAACCACCACCACAACATAACAATAATTTTATTTTTTTTGGATAGGTAACAACTTGACAATCAAAATTTAGATCTGATATGAAATCAAAAATCAGCATGAGTACCAAAGAGATTACAATAGATTCAGTAATATCACCCAATCAGACAGAAGGGCATACGGTAAATTTTCTAAGAAGAATGCCCGTGGTACAAAAACGAAGCTTTGTTTTTTCACTCCTGAGATCACAAAATTAAAGCAAATATAAGTGATACAGTTGACATATATATATATATATATATATATATATATATATATATATATATATAACGTGAAAGGTACATTTTAATTGGCACTGCTAACATGATTACTACTTCAGTTTAGTCCTAAGTATACTAATGGTGATCAGTAACTTTCTTTGCTAGTTTATATACCCACACCAAACAAAACATCAAACACTTGATTCTATATACTATAAAGAACATCTCAGCCAAACACGTCAACATCAGATTACTAACAAAAGAAAAACCCAAAAAGAAAGACACATAAGGCAGGATTTGAAATCACAACTGAACTCCAAAACTGTATGTCTTTGAAAAAGATTTAAGATAAGTGAAATGGATTGTGTCAAACTATAGAATACTGAGAAAATAACAACAAAATGCAGTCAAAGCAATATAAGATGATGCCTCTGATATTATAAGCACCATTAAAAAACAATTAGTGGAGCAGGCATATAAACACCTTGCACTATCAAGACGGACTTGATAACCAACCAAAGAACCATCCTAACCTGGTGAAGGTTCACAACACTCATCAGCAACTCTTTCAGCCACAGAAATAGCCTATAATACAACATAGCAAATATAAACTACAGTTGCCAAGTAAGAAATAAAAGCCTGCCCTGTGTTTCAGTATAAAGCAATCTCAAAATTAAAATTATTTGCAGAAAATTATGCAACAATCTATCTCCTAATGATTAACATAGCAGTCTTATAACATAGTATCAACCAGTCCAGATTAAATATGTTTTTCGAGGATTAATAACAATAATCACACAAAGGATGGTTAACAAACAATGAGGATAATAAGTTAAATAGAGATAATATGTTTCCACCAGTGCATTTGCAGCTGTCATATTGCCTCATAATGCCCCTAAACAAGGCTCAAATAGATCTGCAAGGTAGAGCCAAGCAACCAAAGCCACCATCAAGACAATATTTGCAAGGGAAAATGACTACCAACTACACGATTTCAAGCAACAGGGTAATGATTTTAAGTGTAATAATCAGATAGATGAAATATTTTAAGTTATACCAATTTCCTTATATCAGAGAATCGAAATTAAAAAAAAAAAAAATGTACAGAGGCAGATTAACGATTTTTGATGTAAACCTTATAGAAAATTTTTGTTAGCACTACTGCCACCTACAGTTCCTCCAAAATAGAGCAAACTTTAACCAAAATAAAAAATAAAAAGCCACAAAATGAACTAAACTTTAACCAAAACCAAAACTAAAACCCACACAATCAACCAATAGTTACACAAAAATATACACATAATCCAAACCAAACTTCAACCAAAATCAAAAATAAAAAACCAGAAATTTAACAACAAATATATATACAAATATTGTTACAAAATAGAAATGAGAGCTAGAGAGACTTACCTTGCTTTGTACAGAGGCAGATTAACGATTTCTAATGTAAACCTTAGAGAAAATTTTTGTTAGCACTACTGCCACCTACAGTTCTTCCAAAATAAAGCAAACTTTAACCAAAATCAAAAATAAAAAGCCACAAAATGAACTAAACTTTAACCAAAACCAAAATTAAAACCCATACAATCAACCAACAGTTACACAAAAATATACACATAACCCAAACCAAACTTCAACCAAAATCAAAAATAAAAAACCAGAAATTTAACAACAAATATATATACAAATATTGCTACAAAATAGAAATGAGAGCTAGAGAGACTTACCTTGCTTTGTACAGAGGCAGATTAACGATTTCTGATGTAAACCTTAGAGAAAATTTTTGTTAGCACTACTGCCACCTACATTTCCTCCAAAATAAAGCAAACTTTAACCAAAATCAAAAATGAAAAGCCACAAAATGAACTAAACTTTAACCAAAACCAAAATTAAAACCCATACAATCAACCAACAGTTACACAAAAATATACACATAACCCAAACCAAACTTCAACCAAAATCAAAAATAAAAAACCAGAAATTTAACAAAAAAATATATATACAAATATTGCTACAAAATAGAAATGAGAGCTAGAGAGACTTACCTTGCTTTGGGTAGGGTTTGTGGTTTTGGGTAATATTTTTGTGTTTGAAATTTTGGAAAAAAAATGGTGGGTTTTGAGTAAAGAAGAAGAAAGGAGGAGGGGAAATGGGTTAAGGAAGAGAGAGAGGGAGAGGGAGAGGGAGAGAAAATGTGGGTGAGAGGAAAACATCTGAAGCAAAGAAGAGGGAGACCAAAAACGAGAGGCCAAAGTTGTGGGAAGGTGAAAAAAATAAGTGGGAAGTCTGAAAATTTTTAAGTGGTACGAGGGACCTATCCCAACGTTTTGGAGAGGCCTGTCCCAGCGCTTTTAGAAGCGCTGGAATAGGTGGACCCTATTCCAGCGCTTTTAAAAGCGCTGGGACAGGCCTCTTTTCATAAGGGAACGGAGAGACCTGTCCTAGCGCTTTTAAAAGCGCTGGGACAGCTCATTCTCCATGCGGAAATGGAGAGACCTGTCCCAGCGCTTTTAAAAGCGCTGGGACAGCTCATTCTCCATACAAAAATGGAGAGACCTGTCCCAGCGCTTTTAAAAGCGCTGGGACAGCTCTTTCTCATTCTCCATAATGGAAATCAGAAACCCTATCCCAGCGCTTTTGCGCCTCCTATACCAGCGTTTTTGAAAATCGCCGCTATAGGCCTCCTATGGCAGCGCTTTGTAAAGCGCCAACAAAAAGCGCTAGTATAGGCTTATCTATTACGGCGATTTGTAAAAACGCCGAGAAAAAAATGCTAGGACAGGACGATTTTTTTGTAGTGTAACTAGTAGTTTTTAACATGCGATGATGATAATAATAATAATAATAATAATAATAATAATAATAATAATAATAATAATAATAACTAGTCGCTAACCCGTGCAATGCACGGGAAAGCTATTATTGAGTATGACTTATTATTTTATATGAATGTTTTACAAATATAACTTTTGTAACCTCTTTGGTCACATATTAAGATTCCAATCTTAAAAATTCGATATGAAACATTAAATTACTAACTTTTTTTTTGTTTTAGCATTAACGTTTTCTTTGAAAATATCAATCAAACAAAAAATTAAAAATAAAAATTAGTATTCAATAATCCAATAAATGTTGCAATGTAAGTTTTTTTTTTTTTTTTTTTTTTTTTTTTTTAAATACCAAGTATTTTAACATAGTAGTTTATATTCAAAATGGCTTAACTTTTGGATACACAGCATAATAGTCATATATCCAATAGTCATATATATATTACTTATATATGACTATTATTAAACCAAATGATATAGTTTAATGAATTTTATTTATTACAATATTTCAAAAAAGAAAATCATAATAAAGTGAGGGAAAAATAAATTCACATTTTGGGTTTTCATGTAAATAAACAAATATATTAGTATATTTATAATTTTATAAATCATGAAACTTCTCCACTCCCAAGTCCACCAACCTACCCACGTGATACCACATCCCAATGCTTTAGCCTTTTTATATTACCAAGTCTCATTTAGTCATCTCACTATACCAATGTGAAAACTCTACAGAGTACAGATGCAAGCCTTCAAGAACCCAGAAGAATGCTTCTTCGTCCATCCCAACCCATGGCTGAATTCTTTCTTCTACTCTTTTTTTTTTTTTTCCTCACAAATCATTTAGTAGCAAATCTAAAGTTTTATGTTTGATCATTGATGTGAGGAAAAATAAACACGGAACAAAATTAAGAACATTGATTTGAAAACACGGAGTGTCTCGCTACTACCACTACGGCATCAAGGTAGAGTCGAGGAAGAAGGAGACGATAGAGTTTGTGGAGCAAAGGAGTCGGACTTTCGTTTTAAAAAAAATTGGAGGAAGCTAATGTAGAGAATCGCGTTTGAAGGAAGAGAAGGGTAGAGAAGAGAGAGTAGAGAAGATTTTCAGAATTGAGGAAAATTTTTTTGGTTTTAGCTTCTTTTTTTTACTAAAATTTTTGGGTTAGAAATAGTTTTTTATTTTATTTTATTTTATTTTATTTTATTGGGTATGGTGGGTATGGTAGGTTTTGATTCTTGGAGATCTCTGTTGGTTTGTGGGTATGGTGGTTATGGTGGGTTTTGATTGAGGAATCTGTGGGTATGGTGGGTATGATGTCTTTGCCATGGGTCTGAGGAAGGAGATCTGCCTTAGGTCTGAACATTGGGGGAGCTGGTAGAGGAGGAGTGTTGAGTTGGGGGAGCTAGTAAAAGGAGCTTAAGGTATGCATTTTGGAGAAAGAGAAGGAAGAGCATATATTGAGGTCCGGTTTATGTTTTTTTTTTAAAAAAATATTGTGCTGATGTGAAAAATTGTGGGAGTTTTCAGAGGCTTTGATTATATATATATATATATATATATATATATATATATATTGATGATAATAATGATAATAATAATAATATGATCATATTATTTTTGGCTTTCTAGTTCCTTTCAATACAAATAAGAGATTGCAAATAACTAAAAAAGGAAAAAGAAAAAAGGAGAACCAAAAACAAAAAACAGTTTAAATAAAACTTAACTAATACATTGGTTTCTATGTTTACACAATCCAAAGTTCACTAATGAGTAATGATATCATCACCATAAAATAACATAAAGAAAATGCTAACGTTTATGAACTATGTCAAGTTATCAACCTTCTCAGTTGTGCCTCTTCTTATTGCATGTAAAATAATAATAAAGTTAAATTATTTAGAAAGATAAATAAACAAAAAAAAGTTTTAAGAATAAAACATAACATATTAGGTAAAGAAAAATAAATAAATATTTAATATAAATTGTACCTCAAGAATCAAACTTCAAGTTGTGTGAAAAACTAATTTGGGAAAAATGATTTCATTGCATTAATTAGAATTATAGAAGCTAATCTATATATACAAGCTAAAGGAGGTAACTAACTCTAACTAACTCCCATAAAATGTGCTAATTAGAAAAACTAAAATACTAACAGCTCTTGGCACGTGTATTACTAACAGTAGTTGGCACGTGTGAAACATATATACAATATACTACTAACTAAACTACAAGTCGTATATAGCAACTAACTACATGTCGTGCTTTGTTCTTCTATATCTTGACTTCCCCTGTTTTCTGTGTGTATGAGCTTATCTACAGCAATTGGTTCTTTGATAGTAGATTCAGCTTGACCAGAAGGCTTCTTCTTTTAATACTACCCCTCAAGATGGACTGAGAGCAAATGAATATTGATCAGTCCCATCTTTGAAATGAGCTCTGAGAAGTGATTAAAACTCAAAGCCTTAGTTAGCACATCAGCCAATTGGCATTGAGTCCTGACATGAATTAACTTTATCACCTTAGCCAACACCTTGTCCCTGACCACATGACAGTCAATCTCTATGTGTTTGGTTCTTTCATGAAACATTGGATTTGAACCAATGTGGAGAGCAGGTTGACTATCACAAAAGAGCAAAGCTTCTCTGTCATGCCTTACTTGAATATCCCTTAGAAGATAAAGAATCCATACCACTTCACATGTAGCTACTGCCATTGCTCTATATTCAGCTTCTGCTGAAGATCGTGAGACAATGGACTATTTCTTGGATTTCCAAGAAATTAAGGAGTCTCCAATGAAGATGCAATATCTAGTCACTGATCTTTTTGTATCTGGACATGCAGCCCAATCTGAATCAGTAAAACCTTTCACTGCAACTCTGAGGTAGTTGAAAAGAACACTCCTTTCCCTGGTTCATTCTTCAAATACTACAAGACTCTATAGGCTGCTTCAAGGTTTGGCTTTCTTGGTTTGGACATAAACTGACTCAACTTATGAACATCATAAGTGATGTCAGGTCTGGTGATTGTCAAATACAGCAGCCTCCCCACTAATCTTCTGTACTTGCTGGGATCATTGAGCAAATCACCATCATACTTGCTCAACTTAAGATTCTGCTCCATTGGGACCTTATAAGGTTTACGACCAAGTATACCAGCATCGCTTAGTACTTTCAATGCATACTTTCTTTGACAAAGAGCTATACCCTTATCAGTCCTTGCAACTTCTAGACCAAGGAAAAACTTTAAATCTCCCAAATCCTTGAGCTTGAACTTTTAATCCAATAAAACCTTGAATTGATCAACCTTGTCCTTGTCATTGCTGGCAATTAATACATCGTCCACATAGACTAATAAGGCAATAAAAGACTCACCCTGCTGTCTAGTAAACAGTGAGTAGTCTGCTTTAGACTGCACAAAGCCTAATTGAGTCAAGGCTTCAGAGAACTTGGAGAACCATTGCCGAGATGCTTACTTCAAGCCATAAAGAGGTTTGTTTAATTTGCAAACAACCTTTCCCTTACTATGGAAGCCAGGTGGGAGAGCCATATAAACATCCTCAAGCAAATCCCCATGAAGGAATGCATTGTTGACCTCAAGTTGGCTCAAAAACCAACCTTTCACAGCAACCACTGCCGACAAGCACTTCACAGAGACCATTTTGGCAACAGAATTGAAGGTCTTAATATAATCCAAGCCTTCTTTTTGGGTAAACCCCTTTGCAACCAACCGAGCCTTGTACCTCTCCACAGAGCCATTAGACTTATACTTAACCCTGTAAACCCACTTACAACCAATGGCCTTTTTGTTGGGTGGAAGAGGAGTAAGGGTCCAGGTGTTATTTGCCTCCAATGTTGCAATTTTAGCATCCATAGCAGCTTGCCACTTAGGGTCAGACATAGCTTGAGAATACTATTGTGGTTCAACAATAGTAGAGTTGGAACAACAAAATGATTTATAGGATGGAGACAAGTGATCATAAGAAAGAAAAGAAGAAAGAGGATGAGATGTACCTGACTAAGGCAGATTAGAAGTAGGAACTGAGGTTACCTGACTGCAATGGTAAGCTTGAAGATAAGATGGAGGCTTAGAGACTCTAGTAGACCGCCTAAGATGAGGGTTAGGAACCAAAGGCTCATCTAGAGCCTCAGGCAGATCCTGAGGAAGATCCTCATCAAGATCATGATGGTGTCATCAGAAATGTTATAGGAAGAAGCTGAAGGAAAAGAAGAACATTGTGGAGAAGCATCATAAAAATAAGATGGAATGGGGGACATTACAGTAAGTGGAATAAGAGAAGAAGAAGAGAAAACAGCTTCAAACACAAAAAAAAGGAAAAACTATCTCATGGAAATTACATCCCTAGATACAAGAATAGTGTGAGATAAGAGATCAAAGAGCTTATAACCCTTGATATTGTAGGGATATCCAATAAAAACACACTTCCTTGCTCTAGGAGAGAACTTGGAAGACTTAGGACCAGTGGTGGAAGCAAAACATAGACAACCAAAAGCCCTAAGATGGGAATAAGAAGGAACCTTCCCAAACAAAAGTTCATAGGGAGTTTTATGCTGTAAAAGAGGAGAGGGCGGTTTGTTAATAAGATATACAGCAGTGAGCACACAATCGCCCCAAAGGAAAGAGGCAGATTGGACTGGATTTGTAAAGCCCTAGCAGTGGACAAGATATGTTGATGTTTTCTCTCCACAACAGAATTTTGTTGTAGAGTATAAACACAACTAGTTTGGTGAATTATGTCTTTAGCAGAATAAAAATCAGAAAGTTTGAATTCAAGAGCATTATCAAATCTAAAACATTTGATTTTAACATTGAATTGAGTGAAAACCATGTTATAAAAGGAAACAATCAAGGCTTTGACTTCATATTTTTCCTTCATAAGAAAAAGCCAAGTTGCCCTGGTTGCATCATCAACCAAAGTAAGGAAATATCTATGACCAGCTGAGGTAGGAACAAAAAATGGACCCCAAACATCCATATGCACCAAATCAAAAGGAGAATCACACATTTTATTATTGAAGGGAAAGGACAATCTTTTTTGTTTTGCCAATGGAAAAACAGTACATTGTTTGGAACAACAATTTTTCAAGAAAGGAAAAACATTGCTCAAGGATTGAAGCTTAACATCAGAGGGATGTCCTAGTCTAGAATGCCACAAAGAACACAGATTATTGTGATGAGTATTAGAAGAAAAGGCAGTAAAAGAACTTATGTTGTGCTTGGATAGGAAGTCAACTAGAGAACTAGAAGCTGATAACAAGCTTGATTGTTGCAACAAATACAAACCATCAAGCATTTGACCCACTCCAATCGTGCTCCAATTGGTAAGGTCCTGTATAAAGCAATGAGCAGAAAGGAAAACAAGACAAAGGGGTTGTGTCTTAGTCATGGAACTGACTGATAAAAGGTTAAAAGAAAAAGAAGGTACACAAAGGACATTTGTAAGGATTAGATGTGAAGAAAGTTGAATTGTTCCAACATGTGTGACAACAACTGATTCCCCATTAGGCAGTTGTACCATAGAATGTGAAAAAGCAATAATTGAGGTTATTAAACTCACAAAATAGACTATGTGATTAGTAGCCCCAGTATCAATAACCCAAGTCTCCATATTATAAGCTTTTCTATTAACAAGTTGAGCAGAAAAGACAAAATGCTTGAAGTTTAAAGACATACCTGTTGTTGTGTTATTAGGAAAACCCATAGTATTGGCCATGTGGTACTCCTACCCTATAGAATGCTGCTGAGATGGCCTTCGTAATGCACCAATAAAAGCTAGCAACTGTTGGTACTGATCTGTTGTGAAAGGAACATGAGTGGTGACAGCTGCATGGCCAGGCACACCTTGAGGAGTCAGTGCCATATGATTGTGAAGTTGATCTAGAATAGTAGAAGAGACCAGATGGGCCATGGACTTGTTCTTGGATTTGTAACCTGGTGGAAATCCGTGTAACTTGTAACACTTGTCAATGGTATGGCCTAGCTTGCCACAATGAGTACACAATGGTCTGTCTTTGCCTTTACCATTAGAACCCCCATTAGTGAAATTCTGAGTCTTGGTGGCTAAAGCAGTAAATTCAACCTTCGCACCCATACTAACACTACTTTGCATCTCTTCTTGGATCATCAAAGAATGCACCTTGTTAACAGAAGGTAGAGGATCCATGAGTAAAATCTGAGTTCTGACTTGAGAAAAAGAATCATTCAGTCCCATAAGGAACTTCATCACTGATTCTTTGGCTTAAAGATCAGTAGGCCTTTGATTCACATTGCACTGACATTTTCCACAAGTGCACAAAGGAAAGGGCTGAGACTTTGCAATTGATCCCACAAGACCTTCAACTGTGTGAAGAAATCAGTGATTGAAACTTCACCTTGATGGAGCTCTAAGATTTGCTTCTGCAAATTGAAGATCTTTGGACCATTCTTATGACAGAAAGTATCCCTCAAATCATTCCAAATTTCCAAAGTAGTTTCCCTATAGACAATACTAGCCTAAAGCCTTGGAGAGACTGAATTGATTATCCAAGTCCCTACCATATGTCTACACGAATCCAGGCTTGAATTGCAATTGGAGAATCTACAATTGGAGATGACAAGGTGAAAGAGCCATCTATAAAGCCAAGCTTATTCTTAGCAATGAGTGACTTCCTAACAAACCGAGCCCAAGCAAGATAATTAGAGGTTGAGAAACAAGAACAACATCAGGATTTTCTCCATGGTGTAAAAACAAAGGATCATTCACGTTTAATGAATCCTGTGTTGAAGATTAAGTTTCAGAGGTTGAAGTAATAGTTGTACCAGTGGCAGCCATGGAAGGAGCTTCGAAGCTTTTGAAGAAGACGATGAAAAACGAAGAAGAAAGTTCCCAAATCTGTTAAAAGAAGAAAACCCTAGGTTTTGTGCTCTGATACCATGTGAAAAACTAGTTTGGGAAAATGATTTCATTGCATTAATTAGAATTACAGAAGCTAATCTATATATACAAGCTAAAGGAAGTAACTAACTCTAACTAACTCCATAAAATGTGCTAATCAGAAAAACTAAAATACTAACAGCTCTTGGCACGTGTATTATTAACAGTAGTTGGCACGTGTGAAACATATATACAATATACTACTAACTAAACTACAAGTCCTATATAGCAACTAACTATATGTCGTGCTCTATTCTTCTATATCTTGACTTCCCCTGTTTTCTGTGTGTATGAGCTTATTTGCAACAATTGGTTCTTTGACAGTAGATTAAGCTTGACCAAAAGGCTTCTTCTTTTTATAAGTTGGCAAGTAATTTTGTTAGTATTTTCATCTACAATAAAAAATTTTAATATAAGTCAAGCATACAAAGAAAGTGATTCAATAAAGAACTAAAAATTATGACTATTCTGCAACTGAATCAACTTACCTAAAATCATATAACCAACTTAAAAAAAATATCACTTTAAAAGCATGTTGGGTTCGATTGTAACCCATACAATAATTACCCATAAAGATTTTTGAGATAGAAATTAAGTCACTAGACCTCCAACACAAGTAATAGACAATGTATCCTAGCTTACCACTTTTGCTGCAATTGCTGAACTAGCCTTTAGTCTTCACACTGATTTAGTGCCGAAAGCAAACAATCCAGAAGCAAATCTCGAAAATTTTGTAATAGGCTATCAGTTGACCGAGTCTTTTAAGAGTCTTCTAAGTGTTTTTTTTTTCCTAATGTCAATCTCACATGACCGAGCCTTCATTCTTGCATTGTCAAGATTGTCTTGTATAGTGAATAGATACTTCAACCTTCATTACCACTATTTACATTACAGTATCAAAAGCCAATATTCATGTTCTTAACATATATGTCATATTTCATTCAAATAAGATGTTATTTATTATTCAATCTATAAAAAAAATTTATGCATAATTTAAGATTATAAAAATTTGAAATTTAAACATTTAATTATTGATATAGTTACTGATTTTTAATCTTCTTGAAATTTTACGAGCATTGAGGACATAATAAGAAAATGCAATTAAATGGTGGATTTGTCAAAATTTACATCCGATAAAAAGATATAAGGGAAGTTTGTAGCCATTGTCTTCTTTTTGCTTTTCATTCTTTCCTTAATTTCCTCTAATTGTGTTGCATTCATGCTTCCTTCTCTCATGGATGTAATGGGCTTGAACCCCATCCTTAATTAACCACTACTCTTGTGTATGGGGTTGGAGTTCCTATTTGTCCAAAGGCCATAAACATGTGATCTTGACCTTGCTTTCTTACTTTGAAGGCCCAAGTATAGATATTTCATTTTCTCTTTAACTTATACATTTCCCCTAAAATTTCGTGAATTCTCATTTTTTGAATTTTAGTTAGAAATTTTTAAGCTTAGTGTCTCATACATTATAGTTGTGGCATTTTGCAGTTCTTTTGGATCAAACCTCCAAACAAGTAGCTACATATGGGAAAACATATTTGCACTTGGAATTTCTATCTTCGGTCTGTTATTATTTCTTTATTTCATTGGAAACTTGCAGGTGAGTGCCCACTCCTTTCCTTTCACTTCTTTTTTTGTGAAAACTTTTCTGCACTTGGAATTTCTATTTTTGGTATGTTATTATTTCTTTATGATAGGCCAAAAATGTATTGACCCCTTTGGTAAATTAATCAATTAATTAGTCAAGTGAATTAATTAGATTCAATTACAGGCAATAAGTGTGGTAGCACAAACAAATCACCAACTAAGTTAAATGCAGCGGAAAATAAATTTGACACAGGTGATTTGTTTACGAATGGGAAAAACCACCGAGGCAAAACCTCACCAAGTGAATTTAAGATCACCACTACCGAGAATCCACTAGTATCAAAACAAGCGGTTACAAGTAAAAGGAATCCCAGTACCTAATACCAACCTACAGTTGAACCCTTACCCCAATACCCGATTGGACTTGTGATGTAGCGGCAATCTCTTCGTTCAATGCATGACTCCTAGTAGCCTTCGCCTAACAAAATCAACCACACAGACATGCTCAACAGCCTACCGTGACCAAAACCCAAGAAACCCGTCCCAAACAGTAGCTGCTTATGAATGGGGAAAATCACCGAGGCAAAACCTTACTGGGTGAATTTAAGGTCACTACTACTGAGAATCCACTAGTATCAAAACAAGCGGTTACAAGTAAAAGGAATCCCAGTACCTAATACCAACCTACAGTTGAACCCTTACCCCAATACCCAATTAGACTTGTGATGTAGCGGCAATCTCTCCGTTTAATGCATGACTCCTAGTAGCCTTCGCCTAACAAAATCAACCACACAGACGTGCTCAACAGCCTACTGTGACCAAAACCCAAGAAACTCATCCCAAACGCAGCTGCATGCACCTCCACGCACAGACACAGGCTCCGACTCTCCTCACACACGCCACCAAGGATTCTCAACTCCTTGATCGGATTATGGTCACACACACCACTATGTAGGCCTTGTTATTCACTATAAAAACCTAAGAATTTGGCCCTCATCCGACCCTACAAGCGCTCTCATGTGCCACCTGGAAGTCTTACACGCGCTGTCGTCGTCACACTCCTACCACGCGCCAAAGACCTACGCTAGCTTCTTATAACGTCATCCATGACATCATCCGATGCCTTAGATTTTCTTTGAATTCTCATTAGTTATTTGGACCTTGGATTGTCTTTGAATTCTCAATACCTCATGTGATTCTTGAACCATTTGAATTATCAGCTTTTGCATCTTTGATTCTTGGATCAAAGACAGTTGGATTTCTAATTCTTGAATTGTGGACTCTTGAGTGGGTGCATCAAGGATTAGTTCTTGGTTCTCCGTCATGTAATTCACAGGCTCTTGCATTTGGATTCTTGGGTGGTAGTCTCCATTGATGTAGAAAGGATTGGTGTTCAAAACTAATATTGTGGGTGCATATGCCCAATTTGTGTATAAGCCTGATGCCTCCACGCCTTGAAACCACTTCAACACCTCTCCTTCCATATAATAAGAGGCAATGGGAACCATGAGAAATGGTGGAGTGTTGTCAAGAGCAAAGAATTTGTAGACCTTGAGAAGCCATCAAAAAGAATATCCACATTTGAATTTCAGTAACACCATGAAATTTTGATGCGGTGCAATGAATTCGATCATCTCAAGATCGACTGCTCTAATACCATGTTGTGACTTAAATAATGCTCCCAAGTGCAAGAGTCACAAAATAATATGTCAGTGTGTCCGAGTTCGAATCTATAGGGAAAAGGAATTTATTAGCAAACCACAAGATAAATTAAAAATTAAAAACAATAAAATTTAATGTAAGAGAAATTTTGATTGAGGGTTTGGTAAAGAAAATTTAGAATGAGGGAAAACAACAATATATTAAGATACTAATGTTTAAGGGTTCACACACAGCACATCCATTGGTAGTCTTAACAATATTATTTTATAACTTAACTAAAATTCATATGAAGCATGATCTTAGTCTGATGATTTAGCAATTAGAAATCAAGAATTAGTTTTCTAAGTTAGTTGCATAAATTTGATTCATTTTAGGCAAAACAAAACTAGTGAATTAATTCACAAGAAATTTTAAGCATCTAACATGCCAGAGTCTATGCTAAATCAAAGAATATACAGAAACAATCACTATTCTAGATAATTAAATCTGATGGTTTTTAGACCCCTTAAAAACACAATTGGATTAACCTAGGTAATTAGCCAAGTTGTTACTTAGTCCAATTTAACAAAACTAGGTTATCACAATCAAAACAATCACATCATGCAAAGCAGCGGAAAGATAAATAACACAAGCTATGATCACCCAAGAAACCAAACCGGTAAAAACCTGGGGAGAATTTAACCTAACTATTCTCAAGGTAAACCTGAATCCACTATCTTGAAAGAATCAAAGTTCATACAATAAGACTTACAAGCCCCCACGCTTGACTTCTTATTGCTACCCACTAGTAGAACTTATTGACACGACCACGTGCAAGCTCTGAATCCACGGACTCCTTCTTTCTTGGATTCACCACCAGATACAAGCACACCCGCTTGTGTTTCTTTAAGTTTCAATGGCAGCAACTGAGTTGATCATCAAGGTGTAGATAAAATCTCCTCCTTGAAAACCCTAAGTTTGTGTAAAGGAAAACTCCTCTAGATCTCACAAGAGATTTACACAAACAGCAATATGAGCAACAATACAACTCTCTAGCAACCAAGACTTTAGAGAGGTTTGGGTACAAAACCCTAAAACCAAAAGAGGCACAAGAGGCACTCTAATCTGTCTCTCTTCTGTCTCAAAAACGTGGCTTAGGGTTTCCTTTATATAGTGGGAGAAGTAAATTTGAAACCCTAATTCTTAATGGGCTTAAGCTGCTGTTTGGGTCGACTTAAAATTCTGCAGATACGATTTTCGATTGACAGAGCCTGTTCTTCGATCGATCGAACCAGGCAGAATATGAAGTCTTTTTCTTGCAGCTTGTATGTTCTTGAATCTTGACTTGAATCACCTTGAGCATTGTCTAATAAAACCTATAGACTCTAAGATCTATATCTAGACAAGTTTGTGTTCACGATTTGCCAATTGTTCTAAACATTTAGAACCTAACAAAATCAATAAAAAATACAAGAACATAAGCACTAAAACCATAAAATTATTGTCATGAACATACCAATAAACAGTTGGGTTTCACCCTTTATCTTAACAAGGCTTCTATCAAGTCATTACACCAAATAAAACTCTAAAAATTGTAAATAAACTTTAAGAAAACCTAATTCTCATTCTAAGGCTGCTACCTCTTGAGTTTTTCCCTAAAGAGCCTTTAAATTGTCCAAGAAATCTTATTATAAGTTGGATTCTCGTTTAGAGAAAATTCCTCGTTTTTAGACTTCATTTAACCAACATTTTTGGCCCATTTAAAGTCAGAATCGGGGTTTTAGTAAACTATAAAGTTTTAGCCCTATAAGTTATCTTTCCAACACTACTTGAATCATCTAAATCAATATCGGAGTTCAAAGTTGTGCCCAAATTACTAAATGCTGTGTAGTCTAGAATCCCGATCCAAATTGGACTTAGATTTGATGTAAATCTCTTTTGATTCCTTGCTCCAATTGGACTCAAATTTAATTAGGTTGACCTTCTTTAACTTCATTATCTCCCTTGTAAAAATAAATTCCATTAGGATTCCTTGCTAGAATGAATTTCATTTTCTACAAAAGACATGTAAATTCTGTGATTTGTACCCCCTTTATGGCACATCGGCATGTCGGTTCCTTCTCGCGAAGGCGGGATATGCTACACTCAATCTTCCTGAAAACAATTTTAGATTTGAAGCCAACGCAAGCTTGAGAGTATACGAAGTCTCTTAAAAAGAGATGAAGAAGTCACCACTTGGTTATAGTCCAAAAACCAAAACATGACTCCATGAAGGTCTTTCTTCCAAACTAGGTTCAGAGTTAGGGTACAGGATGGGAAGAGGTTAGGCACCCCAAGCCTGCCTAGCTATAGTGACCTTCATATATCGTTGTTCAACTTGGTGGAAAGTAAGCTATCTTAAAGGCCCAAATAGATGTGCGCTTGTATTTAAAGCCTAGGTATAAGCCTATGTATCATGTGTGACAAGCAAGGGAAAGTAGATAAAACATGTGATCATGGAAGCATAGACATGTATAGAATCATACAACTCATGGCATCAAGCTCAAAGCATTAGCATACAGACATGATAGAGGTCAAAACATCAACATCCAAGTATGTGCATGTGTATACCCAATCACGCATGTGCTCGCACACATGCAAATGGATACCAACCAAGATTGCTAGTTTCTCTCAAATGATGATTATGTCTTATGCAAAAAGGGATCATTAAAATTGATGTGAAGTCTTCATTGATGTGTGGATATCTTCCCTTTATTAAATTAGATCTGTCTTGATTTGTCATCAATGATCTTGCATATTTTAAGGCTTGAACGAGATTTGATTAATTAAGACAGATTAACTTAACTTTTATGTTACTATTTAAGTTCAAATCAATTACCTTAATAACATTAAAGCTTGTCAAGATACTTTCCTTATCTTTGAATAGTCAACTAATTCCAAAAGGAATTGAATATTAATTGACTATTGATTTTGATTTTTTTAGAAAGTATTTAAGCTTTTATGTGTTGTAAGGCTTTCATTAATTATTTCTAAATATTTTAGTTGCCTTATAAGGATCAGGTCAAAATCAGAGAGTGAATGAGAGAGAAGAGATAGACTGCATTAGGGTTTGATACAAGAAAGGAATGAAAATAAGATGTTTTGGGTATTTTGGATTTATTACACGTGATACAAAAGGAAACAAACATGACAGCATGTATACAGTCAAAGCAAATAAAACAAATAAGGAAAGATAGTAAAATATGGCATTAAAAGTAAATGAAAGAAATCTGGTTTCTGCCTAGATTGGCATGCACATCTAGGCTTCAAATAGATTCCCAAAAAAAGAACAAAAACATGAACCCTGGCCGTCTAAAACATGCGTATACAAGGGTATTGGTGCGTATGCATCTTATCCCATGAGTACCCATCCTAAGGCAAATTAGGGTTTTTTTATAGATTTGTAGAAAAATGAAGAAAATGAATCAAACTTTCTCAAAAAAAAAAAAAAAAAAAGAATCAAACAACCAAAGAAAAGCATGTTATGGTACAAAAGCAACATATTAAAACATTAAAACAACATGAAAAATCATAAAGGAAACAAGAATCAAAAGGAAGAGTGTGGATCATAGGAAAGATCCATATCTCCTCCTTATGGCACTTACAGTGATGTTGATTACCAGCCCCTTAGCTGAAATCAACTACCGCAGTTGAAAATGTGGAGGAATGATTCAAATGGTTCAGTCAAGTTTAGCTTAATGACCCTAAGTGGTGTGCTAGAAAAGCTTTGAACACGAATGAGTAGGAGATTATCTTCTAACCAAAGATGGCTAAAAATCAATCTAATGCTCACATTTTTTGCCCTTCTAGAGGTATTTCAGCAGACTTTCTATAGGTATTGAAAATCTGGACCATTTGGATGGTGAAAATGGGGGTTTATATAGGAAAAATTGAGATCTAGGATTAGGTTAAACGTTTGGGCAGCCAGTTGATCAGGTTGGTTGCCCTAGAATCTCACTGAAATAAAAATTAAGTGATTTGAGGCTTCTGTCTAGATGGTGTGTATGCCACAGATTGAGTGCATACACATCAAATACCTAATGTACACACCTTTTGTAAGTCTTGGCCCAATTAGGTCAAAAATGGGCTTTTAGGCTTTTGAGCTTGATTCTTGAGTCATAGTAGGGCTTGGGCTTGAACTTTATTGAGCCACTTTGGGGTTTGTATGCTCACTGGGCTCCATATATGATGCTAATCATATTGGTAGCGACTGATTTTCTCATCATTGGGACTAGGGGATTTGGGTATAGGTCATGACGAAATGGGGTGTCTACAAGACATATTCATACATTAAAATTGATTTTAAGCACAAAATCAATTATTCAATATTATTCTAAAACCAAATATAAAATGCATGAATTAACAAAAAATAAGTATCATAATACTTTCTAATAATGATATAAATATTCAAAATTAAGCTATTATTATACTTCTTGTTAGGAACTTGGTTTTTTCTATTAGGGATAGGTGGAAAGCGTATGGAAATATATGGGAATCATATGTGAATTGCCTTAATTCAAGATAGTCACACTCCATAGAGAAATATTAAGAAAGAAAGGAAGTGCACTAAGCAAGGAATTACATTTTTTTTTTCAAGATATATCAAATTATGGTTCCATGCACTCTTTATACAACTCAAGCTCTCCTTCTATTGGCCACACATGTAACGCTGTCCATGGGATGGGTCATATCAGGTTTGGGCTCAAGCAACACTCGACCCAACCTGATCAGGTGGAGCATATCTCAACTCATCATCGACCAAAAAGGTTGATCAAAATGGGTAGATAGAACCTTCAACAAGTGGTGGTCAATTTGGTTGGAGTTGTGGATCTAGAAAACGGAGAAAATTAGGCTAGTTAATGGCAAAAATCAGTGAAAATCTGGTGAGATTTCTCCAAATCTGACAGAAATCTCATCATATCCAGTGAGATCTCGCCAAATCTTGCAAATCTCGCCAGAAAACTCATATATATTCTAGTTAGTTTGTGTATTTTGGGTTTTGAGGAAGGAGACCTACAACCGACTTGGCACCATTAATTTCTATAGGAAAAGACCCTCTGCTGACCACTAGAGTAGTCAAGTCGGGCTGCGATTGGCTCAGATCCAGTGGGGTTTATCACTTAGCTTGGGTAACCAAGTGGGTTGGACAACCCTACACACATAGCTCTAACTCCATCATAATCCCAACATGTGTAACTGATTTAATCCTATCTATTTTACTTGGAACTTAACTACTAATTGAAGGGATGTAAGGATAAGATTATTCGGATAAGAGGATCTTACAAGAAGTGTGGGGTTCCTAACATAACTTCTTCCAGCAAATGGCATTCCATCAACAAAGTTGTGTTCTCTGCATTAGAAGCTAGATAGGTTAGTATTTTTTTTTTTTTTTTTTTTTTTTTGGGCATATTCCACAAGCTAGCAACTAGTTGTTACCCTTAGGGAACTTTTTCGCATATTGCACAATTTGGTGATTGAGTTGTTAGTATTTTCTTTTTGGGGAAAGTATAAAAAGGGCACCATAGTTTTATCATTAGGACACATTAAACCTTACACTTTTAAATGGGACTCATTAAACCCAAGACTTTCATAAATATACACAAAAATCCTTTCAAACAAATTTCACCCTCACATGTGAAATGTAAATTTATAAAAGTTAGGAGTTTAATTAAAGTGTCTCAAATCTCAATTGAAAGTTTGGAGTGTTAGACTTATGGTTAAGTGATTAAATTCACTATTTCCTAACAGCTTAAGCTTTTGAGACAATTTGTAATTTAATATGAAATTTAATATGTCCTAATTATAAATTTATGAGGTTTTTCTTGTACTTTACCCCTTTTTTATTTTTTGGCTGAATCTTGTTCCCTTCGTTTTCCCCTCCACAAGATTGTTTAAGTCTATAATTTCTACCCCATTTCCTATCTACGTCTCTCTTTATTCATTTATTTTTTTTTTTGAAAAAAGAAAAGGTTTTTTTTTTTTTTTTTTGAGAAGATGGAAAAAGAAAAGTTGTGTGGAAGTAGAACATTGAGATGTATAATTGTAAAATATTATTAGTTTTAATGCCTAGACATAGTAAGATTTGGCGAGTTGAACTGACTAGCAGAAGTGGGACGACAGATATTCATGGAGTGGAGAACAACAAAAGAACAAAAGTGGAGAAAACGAAAATATAACCTTAAATATTGGATGTCCAAACACGACTTTGATAGAAAAACAAGGGACAAGATTATTGACTACATGTATAAGAGCTATGAAGCAGACGAAGACGTTTATGTAGAGACCCTTATCCCTGATCTTCCTACTGAACTTCGAAGGGCTGTCAACCGCCATATCTGCTTAGAACCGCTCAAGAAGGTGCGTTTCATTACCTTCATAAATTTGCTAAATAACTGCTTTTCCAGTTGTCCCTTGCATGGTGACAATGTACTACACTTTGAAAATATTCTAATTGAGTAGTTAATAAAATATAGAAAAATACCATTTAACCTAAAAATTAAAACTTATAAGTTTTGTACATTTCAATTACTTTAATTGGTAAAGTCTCTCTTATGGTCGAATATATTTATGTTATTATATTCATAATAAAATAAAATAAAAACTGTCATTTTTATGACCGTTGTGTAATTTATAGCTTATGACAAAATATTTGTTCCCTTTTGCATTAGTAGCTATACTATTAGTTAAGGGGTTTCCCCTGTTTGGATTCCTCATTTTTTTTAGTTCAAAAATGCCCCTACACACTATGTTTAAGTAGAGATAAAACTAAAAGACAATTCGGTAAAAATGAAACTCTAACTCTCACTATAACATTGCCTAAAAAATAGGGTCACTCTCCGGTTGATTTTCAAATGACTTTACTATAAAATAGGACCACTAAGACTAATGAGATTCCCCGTTGTATTAGTAGTTCTAAATGCGTAATATTAATTAGAAAATATGTAAACTTCAAATTGGAATGAATGAAAAATTATGACACTAAAAAAAAAAGCCTCATCGCACGCACGAAGCACGTGTGATGAGGCTAGTGTTTTGTTATAGTCTTGAAGAATAGTTAGAAACAAGTATTTACTAGCTTTAATATATATTTTATAGTGACAATGACTAATTTTAGAAAATTAATAGTAAACTCCTACCAGATTCAATCTAATAATAAAATATCATTTGAGAATTAAATAAAAATTTTGAATATATAGATTTTAGAATTTACTAGTGTACTGTGTACATAAGAACGGTCGGGGCTACATTTGGTATGTTTTGGAAAATATAAATTCTAGTAATATCAAATTCTAGTAATATCAAATTCTAACCAAACGAAATTTGCAAAATACATTGTTTGGAGAAATAAAGTTTTAAATAATGGATCTCAAAAAAAAAAAGTTTTAAATAATGCTCAAATAAGTGAGAAAATAATTATGCTCATTAAAATGCGTTTGATTATGCTTTTTGAGAATATAATTTTCATAAAATGATAATTTATTACTAAAATTTTCTACGATATGTTAATCATTTTAGTAGATAATAGATCAAGCACAAGGGAAAAAAAAATTAAAAGCTAGAGCTAGTATAATTAGACCTACGAAAAAATTATAACAAAAAATAACAAAAAACTCATTTTTAATTGGATAATTTGTAGTAAAAAAAAAAAAAAAGCTGAAGTGATTCCCCTAACATCTATGTGAGTTTTCATAATTTTTGTAATTTATGTACAATTTTACACAATTTCTTAAAAATATATAGAGATTTATGCACAAACAATTTTCCACAAAAGTCGTGAATGGGTATGGGCTTGCAGCATAGACAGCAGTGGGTTGCTATGGCTTGTGACTTGGGCGGGTGGGTGGAATGAGAATCCTCAGCTCTAAGGATTACTGTTCTGATTTTTTTTATTTATAAGAATTACTGTTCTGATTTAATTGTAGAGGTTAGGGAAAATATATTCTTAGAATCTAGTACAAAGTAGAGTCAACAAACACAACCAAAAAACAAATTCAAAATGTATTCTTTATGCCTAGAAAACTACTATATGCATTCATAGAGTACCTATAATGAAACAATGTTAATCGACTAGAAGTTAACAGGTTGACCTAAAAGTATTTTTTTCTCATATCCATTATACTTTTAAAAATAAAATATTAAATATTTCTTAGCACCTTCACTTTTAATAATAATTATTTGGGGAATTATATGGATATTGTAGAAATTTTAGTTAATATAATAGAAGTTGGTTTTTACACACTGTGTTTATGTCAAATTACTCAATATGTTTTTTTATTAACTGTCAAGTGACTGAATATAAGCATTAATTAAGCTTGACATGCTTTTAGTATGTAATTTATTATAAGTATAGTAACATTATTAAGATAATTTGCATTACGTGAAACTCAATTACCAAATTATTCAGAGGTATAATTTTGATTTACACAAACTTATAGTATTTTTTTTTCCTTGATCAGCTGGAAATCATAAAAGACAGTGGGTTGGCTAGTAATGAACATCTGTTGCTTAAAATCTGCGACTCTCTTAAACCAATGTTCTACAACGAGCACTGCTACATTGTTAGGGAGGGAGACCCACTTGATGCGGTATTCTTTATTACAGATGGCATTGTATGGACTTACACAAGCAATAATGGTGAAGGATCTGACTCTCGACGTGCTGCGCGTCTTGGAAAAGATCAGCACTTTGGAGGAGAACTTCTTGAATGGGTTTTGAGACCTTCCAACGCCGACATGTACTATCTATCAAAAGTCCTAGTTTCTTCAAAAACCCTGAAAACACACACAAAAGTGGAAGCCTTCGCTCTAATGGCCGATGACTTGAAACAAATATGGCATTCTAAGTTGTCACGATTAGACACAAAGCAATTGGAGTCCCAGGCAGCTTCAATTATACAACGATTATGGCGCAACAGGAAATTGCAGTCCCAGGCAGCTTCACTTATACCGTCCCAGGCAGCTTCGCATGTACAACGAGGACGTCGTTGCTGGTTCAAGAAAACTTGTTTTGATGTCTGATAGAATCCATCAAAGCCTGACAGTACTGTTGTTGAAAAGCAATAGTTTGTTTTGATGTCTTGTAGTATCATGTTTGTTTTTCTAGTCATAAGGTTGCTACTTGTTTCTCAATTACACTCACTCTTTTTATTCACTCTTTTTATGATCCATTCGGTACCATTTCATTAGTCTTAGGTTTCTCCACCAAAATGCCTAAAAAACTTACGTTTGTTCGACATATTGATTCACACATATAGCTGTGGTAATCAATTTTAACTAATGGACCGATCATCTACAGTCATGTAAAGTGCTACAGGTGTGAGATATAGATCTTTTGCATGACCCATATTGCTCCTCCTTGATTTATTATTATTTTTGTTGTTGTTGTTGTTATTACTGCTGCTGCTGCTGCTTTGTGTCTTTTCTTCTTCTTTTTTTCTTTTTTTATGTTTTGTTATTAATATGATTTGGGATGTATTGTTTTATGTTTTTTTTTTTATATGTTTTGTTATTAGAATGATGCCTAGTATACTGTATTATGTTCTTTTTTTCATTTGCTTTTATGTTTTGTTATTAATATAATGCATGATTTATAATAATTTAAATGATAACATGTTGTTTACTTATGTTTTAATTTTATTTTCTAGAAATAATATGAATCTGAAAATTTGGTTGAAACCCAAATGCATACGTACGTGTTTCTAGGTAGAACTCAGATTCTGACTTTCTTTTCTTTCTTTTTTTTTCTTTTTTTTTTTAATTGTAATAAGTGTTATATAGTTTTCCCTTTTATTTTCTTTTTTTAATTAATTTATTTTATGCATTTTTTGTTTTATTTTAATTTTATAAAACCTAAACACCAAAAATATTTAGCCTGGTAACTTTTAATTTATTTTTAAAAAATTAAACATTGGACATTTTGTTTATTAAAAGATAGAAAAAGAAAAAACTATTTAAAACCTTAATAGAAAAAATTTATTCGATTTTGGCCTTTAATAAATTAAATAAGTTTTGAATTTTCTATACTAAAAAAAAAAAAAATAATTAGATCCTTTCCTTTGAAAAAAAGATTTTAAAAAATCCATTAAAAAATCTATGAGTAGTCCATTTGGTTTACCTAATAACCCAACTCACCAAATATAAAATGGCCATTGCCCATAGGTAGAACCATGGGTTGAAGTTTTCCCTTTCGGTCTGACCCAGCCCGACCTATTGATTGGTCAGCAGATCAGTTGACCCGGCCCGCTAGGCCTAGTAAAAAAGGGCCAGGCCAGCCCAATTACGACACTTTCTAACAGTAGGTATCAAATCGTGACATCAACAATACTGAATTTTGTAAAGGGATGGAACTATTTCGTAGCAGCCATCAGCACTACCATCTTACAAAAAACATGGCTTTTCTAATTTAGTTGCTACAGATTTCGATGGAACATGTTGAGAATATCTCAGCACTAATAAACAACATTGTTATTAATTTGAACAACTGGATTGTATTTGTATGGCTCCAATAAGGAACAGTATTTGCATATTCATAGATAAAATTGCTTCCTCATTTTTCCACCAAGCCAGGAGTTCTATTGGCTTTGATTCATGTATGTGATGATATTGCTTATTTCATGAGGATGTGGTAGGATGAATAATCAACTATGAGAGAGAGAGAGAGAGAGAATAGTTATATAGAAAAGCATCTGAAGCCAGCCAAGCATAGGAACAAACTAGACATGTGAAAGAGGCTCTATAGGAATAAAAGACGAGAAACTTTATTCTCTTCCTTCCTGAAATTATGGATTCTGTCCTACAAAAGTTGTCCCTATTGCCTAAAAGATGAGACAACAAGAATTTTCCAGCCAAAGAAGCCATGTGATCAAAGTACTCCCTTGTCGACTTAAGTGCTATACAATATTTCTGGGGCACATTGAGCAAATCCATGAAACCAGGTTATCAGCCCTTAATAATTATCATATGCATCTGGCATATGCAACCTCTCGATCACAACATGTGAGTCACGCAAAATTGATTTGTGGGGTTCACATTCTATGAGAGGGAGAATGTTTTATATGCCGGCTGCAAAAGATACCTTCTCGTCACCAACACTCCACCTCAACCTGCTTGATAAGTACCCCCCATTCACAAACATTACTTACCATGCATAAAGAATTCCAAATGCAGTTTGATTTCAGACATGAATACATTTGACACATAGAATGTCTTGTCTTCTAGATTGCAAAATTTGAACTGAAGTTATGCCATATATCGATGGCTCTTAGCTCCCACTACGCTATCCTACAAAGCAATTAGGAAAAGTTGAGGAAAAATGATACCTTGGGAACTAGAAGCCTCAAAAGTCAAAATTCACAGAATTTTTAGCAAAAAGAGAATGAGGCCAGAAGCCAAAATCACTGGCTTTTGCAGACTCCCAACTGTCCTTTCTGTGCCACCATAATATGGCTCAATCATTACCGGAAATTTGCAACTTCCAACTGATGGATCATTTTTGGTGATCATTGAAACATTGGGAAACTTGCAGGCTCCATCAAGCTGATTATTTCTCTAATAGTAACTGTTAAATGCATAAGAGATATTACTCCGAGCATCCAAATTTCCACAAGATGTCCCATAACCAAGGGTAGTGCAATCAGCAAGTCCACAGGCATAGCTCACACTTGTGGGTCATGAAGTTTAGCTGATGGCTTCATCACACACCACTTTTGGTCCAGATACTTCACACCCCGTGCGGCAACCAGGGCTCCTAAATTTGTCGTACCAAGATTAAGCTGGTATTTTGCTGACCCATCATAATTAAAGATCCCCCAGTGGCGTTCAAAATTTCCTGGTTGAACGTTCTTAGCATCCTCGTCAATCAAACTAAATAAATACACATCAACTGCCCCAGGTCTCATAGGGGTTCCTTTCCCACCCAATATATGGGTCATAAAATCTTGGTTGAACCGCTGCGCATACTCTATATTAGCATTCCAATCCTCATCAGTTGGCCAGCCAATCTCTCCAACTATGATTGGCAAATTTCCAAAACCATTCTTTTGTACTGCCCACACAAGAGTGTCGTAGTTTGCATCAAACATATTGTAATATGATGTCCCACCATCAGTCACAGGATTTGCCTTTTCTCGTTCTTTTAGATTTCATATAGTACAGAGTTTCATGAGTGATAAGAATATTGTCAGTGATGAGTCTCTCTAACATGAAAGCACTCTGGGTCTCAGATATCAGATTTGGCAGAAGAGGTTTTAAGCGATTTGCTATAACTTTAGCTATCAATTTAAACAGTACATTACTCAAGCTAATGGGTCGAAAATCAGTGACTCTTCTTAGACTCTGCACTTTTGGGATGAGAGTTAGAAAGGTATGGTTAAGGTTTGCAGGGATGGTACCAGAATTAAACTGTAAGCATTGCCTCTGAGACCTCCATTCCAACCTTATCGCAATATTGTTTATAGAATAGAGGGGGAAACCATCTTGTCTTGGTGCTGTTTCTGCATCCATCTGCTTGAGGGAAAACTGAACTTCCCTTGCTTCAAAGGGTCTAAGCAACTCATCATTCATTTCTGCTAAAACTCTTGTTTCCATCCCACCAAGCACTGAATCAAATTCTATGGGAGACGCCGTGAAAAATAGTGAAGAGTAATAGTTAACCAGCAAATGCCAACCTGGTGTTCATCCTCAATCCAAACCCCCTGTTCATTTTCAAGACCCGAAATAAAATTTCTTTTATTTCTCTCAGTTGCTCTACAATGGAAGTACTTTGTATTTTGATCGCCATTTCTCAACCACTATCTTGGATCGCTGATTCCACATGCAATTTTCCAAATCCATGAGCTTCTCAATCTCCTCATTTAGCTGTTGCACATAGGCATGCATGACTTCGTCCAGCCATTGAGACTGCCTTGGCCTAAATAAGCTATTTTCTATTTCAAGCTAGCAAAATACGGATATTACCAAAAGTATTTTTATCCCACAATTGGAGTTGAGTTTGACAATTACTGACCGTTCCCAAAACCTTACCCATTGGATCATCAACAGAGCACATGTACCAAGCTGAATGAACCACTCCTTCACAGCACAATGAACAAGGTGTCAAACTTCAAGCGACACCGTAATCATTCCAATTTGGATTTTTTTTCTATTTTTTTTCCATCAGAAAAACCAAACAGGGACCTTTTACCTTCACCAAATCGGAAAGCTCGCGAACTCATTGGTAGTTTCCAAGCCCAAGACAATTCCATCTGATACAATTCATGATGAGCGGCGGGGTTGGATTTCAACCACCGCTCATGAGATGATTTGGGAGAGAGCTCCATTGGAGCACACAGTTTTTTTTTTGGCGTAAATGCACTTTTAGTCCCTACATTTTGACGTTTTTCCATTTTAGTCCCTACATTTTATTTTTTCCACTTTTAGTCCCTAAAACCAATTTACGCTTTCCGTTTTAGTCCTTTCCGTTAGGTTACTGCCGGAATTTGCTTAGGTGGCAGACGGATAATAAAAAATTTTATTTTACTATTAAAATTGCCACGTCAGCTTATAAATTAAAAAAAATTTATTTATTAATTTTAACTAAAATAAATTAAAAACAGATCATTTAAAAAAGAAATTAAATTAATTAAATTAAAAAAAAAATTCTTTACATTATGTTCTTCCCAATAATCATGAAAAACATGTTCATGTTCTTCCTCAAATAATATGTTTGGTTGCCGAGGAAATTAAAAAAAAATCAAGAACATGCCAACACGGAACACATAAAATCAAAGGGCACATATTTACAAAATACAAAGACCTTCAAAGATTCAAAACACAAAGAACACCAACCCAAACCCAACCCTCAATCTCTAACAAACCCAGAACATCATATGAAAAATCAAACCCTCCATACAAACATCAAACCCATAAATTTCAAACCCAAATTCGAGAAACCTGTAAACAAACCCAGAAATTTTAAACCCATCAATCTAATAGAGACCCACTGATCTGTGAGAGATTGGAGGTAAATACACTTTAAACCCAAATCCAAACCACCGCCGACCTCAGCCCCTCCACTGTCACCGATCAGTACATCAAGCCATTGCAACCCACACCAACATCAAACCCATCCAACGATCCACCCCCACCGACCACCGGACCAACCACCACTTCACAACCATTGATCCGAGAGAGAGATTTAGAGATTTTTACAAATCCACAATCTGAGAGAGAGACTTTAGAGCTTTAGAACTTTAGAAAGATGAAAGAGAGAGGGAGATTTTGGTCTGAGAAAGAGATCTTTAGAGATTTTCGTTTGGGTAAGCAAACCCAGATCTGCGATCTCTCTCTCTTCACCCAACCTCCAACCCAATCACGCTCCTCCTCACTCGAATTCGACCACAGATACTTCCCCACTGCGAATCCAGCGTAAAACGGAAAACGCCGTAGCCGATTCCAGCTCCATAACCCGGCATTTGTGCTTCAAGAGCCGGTTGTGGAAAACGATTTCTGAAATGAACAGGTTCGTCCAGTACCACGTGAAGGCCGGAGAGGAGGACGACGTCGTTTTGAGATGGGAGAGGTTGGGATTGGGAGAGGTAGAGCCGGTGGAGGTGGTGGATTGGGATGTGAGTGTGGTGGTGGAGAGAGAGTTTGAGGGAATGGAGAGTGGTGGTGTTTGGGCCTAGGGTTAGGGATAGGGTTTTGTGGTTTGGGATTGTGATGAACACCATGGTTGGTTGTGGTGTTATTGTTTGAATTCTGAGATTTAATTAATTTAATTTCTTTTTTAAATGATTTGTTTTTAATTTTTTTTATTTAGTTAAAATTAATAAATAAATTTTTTAAATTTATAAGCTGACGTGGCAATTTTAATAGTAAAATAAAATTTTTTATTATTATTTTAATTGTCCGTCTGCCACCTAAGCAAATTCCGGCAGTAACCTAACGGAAAGGACTAAAACGGAAAGCGTAAATTGGTTTTAGGGACTAAAAGTGGAAAAAATAAAATGTAGGGACTAAAATGGAAAAACGTCAAAATGTAGAGACTAAAAGTGCATTTACGCCTTTTTTTTTTGTTTTTTTTTTGTTTGAGTTTTGAGTGTCTGAGGACTGCACTGATGGTCGTTCTCTTATTAAGGTCATAGAGTCTTCTACATTAATATTTCCTTAGACCATACGATCTACCCTGGACCATTTACTCAGCTGATTGGGCTTTAGACTCATATTAGGCCCAGGACCGTTGGTAATATCTTGGAGAGGAGGCTTGACTTTGCTGGCTGAGAAAATCAATATGGGGGTGGGCTTATCTTCAGGTATTGGCCCAATAATTGGCTTCGTGTGGCCCATTTCAATATTACAAAAGCTTGCCACACCCTTCAAATCTGGCTCACTTAGGTTGCGTTTGGTAACATGTAACAGGTGAAAATATTTTTAGGAAAGGAAAATATTCTCAAATGTTTGGTTGCATCCTAAAAATTGTATTGAAAGATATTTTCAAGTGTTTGATAACATTCTGAAAATGATATTTTTTTACATTTTTCTCACATTTTCTCAGCCATTTTCTCAACTTCTAAAAAAATTTTATAATAGAAAATTTCAATATATAAACTTAAAAAAAAAAAAAAAATCAAAATAAAACCAATCATTAAACTCTTAAACTTGGTTAAACTGGAGAAAGGGAGGAAGAAAGAGTGAGAGATTGAGGGAAAGAGAGAGTAGATCGAGAAAGAAATAGAGATCTGATCAAGGGGAGTCGATCTAGAGGCGGTGGCGACAAGATTGGGAGGTGGAGGAGACAAGCTAAAAGGCGGCGGCAGCGACGACGACGAGCTTCGATCTAGAGCTTTGAACGACGATGAGCTTCAGGCATGACGACGGGGCCATGAGTCAAGGGCTAGTTCTGGGCTTCACCAGCGGTACTCCTTCCTTCTCGGCATGGGCTCGGCATGAGTAGCTTTCTCCCTCTTGCCTTGTGTGAGTCCGGAAATTGTTTGAAGGTAAAATAGATGTGTAATCTATTTTACGGGTCAAAGGGCATATTTTACCGTCAAATTTTTTTATTTTCGGTTTGACTATGTTTTACATGTGTATCCACACATAAAAAGGTGTAAAATATTTTCCTAATTTCATTTACACACGAAACAAATGCTGCCTTATTTACTTGGAATTCTCGAAATTATCTCCCTTCTTACTATTCTCGTGAAAGCCAATAAAGTGATCTGGGGGAACGGCTAAAAGTTGATGGGTGGAGGAATCAAAGCCCACTGATTCGTTTCTAGGATTTTTGTTGTCATATTTCCGCAAATCAAGGTCAATTTCCTGCAGCTTAGCAAAGAAAGGATCAACTCCAGAGAATTGACCCGAGAATTGGGCACCTTGTTGGGATCTTTACTAACGTTTGCTAGAGTGGACTCAGGCAAAATTGAATTCTGGCCAGCTGGAAATTCAAATGGAATAGTTGATCGGGAGAGGGTAAATTCTGCATTAATGTCGCCTTCAAGAACATTTGTTTCCAAATCTGGATTGGACTTGTCGGACAATTAACGAAAAAATCCTCTCAAGCTTGTTATAGGATCTATATGGCGAAGCTCTCAAGCTTTGATCATATTGTGTTTGATCATTGATAAGGGTACCTTTGCTATTAATCCATAGCTCGCAATCATTATCGTCATGGTCAAGATGACCACACCAATAACAAAGATTCGGGAATGTTTCATACTTGAACTTGACCTAGACCTTTTCTCCATTTTCCAAAAAAATCACCCGACCTCTGCATAGAGGTAGTGAAACATCTAACGTCACCTTCACACGAAAAAAACTTCCACCATCCTCATCTACCCCACCTATTGAAAGACATACTATTCCAATAGTATCACAAATGTCCTCCACCACTTGTTTCGACATAAATCAAATTCGAATATCATGAACTTGGACCCAAAAAGAAGCCTAAGAAAACTGCAACTCACGAAGAGGAACATCATTTTCATATTTTTTTCATAACGACAAGATGCTTATCGAAGCACCATGGTTCATTTTGGAGCACAAGGTTAACATCAACCATATTGCTAAAAATAAACAAGACAATATGATCATCAAGACTTCAAATTCTGAAACCACCAGTAGATCTCCATAGCTGTCTAAACGTTTGTGCTATGGCTTCCACATTCAAAACTCGTTTTGTTAGGAACTTAGCTGCTACAATGAACTCCAGAGGACTGAAATTGATCCTAAAGGGTGAATCTGGATCCCTCTCTCTCATTGAGGGAGAGGTTGCTCCATGATTTTGTTAGATCTTCCATGAGAGAAAAAATAATATAAAAGTGTTTCCCTAGATCCCACGAAAAAAGAAACCACAAACTCAAAAACTAAACTTGTTACCTTAAGAGGACAGACACTCCTTCAGAAAGAAGGGACAAAAAATTCTACAGCCTAAGAGAAGTTGACCAGAGCCAAAGCTTTCTTAGTGACAGAGAAACCGAACACAATTACCATCCATTGACTCTATCCATTATCAAAATGTGAATTTGAAAAAATTTCTAATACACACATAATTACTATTTTCTTTAAATTATCACTGTCCTACACATAATTAGATTATATCCATTGACTCTAAAAACAAAAATTGTTGTAATCCATTCAGGTGGTAATGTCAAGCATATTTTCAGAGATGAGACGGACAAAATCTTCAAATATAACAATCTTGAACTCTGTAATTCTTTTGCAATATTGGCCAAGAGTTTTCCAAATCTACCGATCCTGGAAGACACTCATAAGCGCAGAGAAATCTAATAAGGCTTCCCTATGGATCAAAGCTTCATTGAATTTATTTCTTTACATCCTTGCTGGTCATGTAAGTTTGCTTACATAGTAATTTCATGTTCTTTTATTTTTAATCTTCGCAAATGTTGATTCTTTTATCAATCTTTCTTAATAGTTAAATTCCAAATCAACCTTCTTCTCAAAAAAATCTAAACCAACCAACCTTGTTAAATTAAAATCATATATTGAAGAAATATCCAAAAAGAAAGAAAAATAAAAATTACAAATGTTTCATTTTATTAATTTTAGAGTTACCTAGATTAATAATTTTTGTACAAATACCTCAAGAATGCTAATAAATTGAAACTTAGAAGGTGCTACCTTGTGTAAAAGTTGTGTTGGGGAGATCATACCTTGGAAAGCCTCTGAATGAGTAGTTAATACAACATATATATAGGGACAACACTTAACTCAAAAGATTTAAACTAATGGGTATGAGTTTAATTATGTTATATTAACCACTCACCATTATCATTATTATTCAATGTAAGACTTCACTTATATATGTATACCCAACAATCTTCCCTCCTCACCTGTGAATCTTTGCCTCTCTATAGGCAACATACAAGTCCCATTAGCTCCCTTTTGCATTGCCTTATAGACTTTTTTTTCGTCAACTTGTCATCCATGAGCCTTATGTATGCCATCCATAAGTACTACATGTCAACCTCATATGCTCATTTTTTAGAACTTAGCCTGCATTACTATGTTCATGGGAACCTTGCGTCGCACCATTTGGCAATACTCTTTTGTTGAATTAATTTTTTTTTTTTTTTCAAGATTGTCTGTATGAGCTTCAATTTGCTTGTTTTGTGTGATCCATAATTGTGAAGGCTCCAAATGCAAACATCCTGTTCCTATGCTTTGGATGCCTCCGTGCCTAATCTATGCAAAGTATGTTTCCATCCGTTTGTAAAGTTTAGAAAAGCGTCTCGACTCGCTTATTGAGAATGATTTAAGTAGTAGTTTCATATCTATACAATTGTCTTTTTCTCTTATTGTTATAGTTGTAATGGTTATTAACCTTTGGTTATAATATCTGCAAAATTTACTAATTTATAATGATAATCTAATCGATTAGGTATTGGGAGCCTTTTGGTACTTTTTCTCTACTCAACAACTAACGGCTTGTTGGCACAAAGCGTGTGAAATTCATAGTGATGAAATTTCTTTTGACTGTGACCGCAGTTTTAGAAAGCTCTCTTTTTTAGATGATTTCTGCCCTATTGATACACCTTCAAGTACCTTTGATTTTGGAATATTTCTTGAAACCCGTCGATCCAGAATCTTAGAGTCCACGGATTTTCTGCAAAAAGTATTTTACTATTTCTCGTGGGGCATGCGAAATCTAAGGTTTGCACATATTACACCCTTTACTATTCCATATCAAAATATGTAAGTCTTGCCATGTCTATGTCATTCAAGTTACAAATAATGTAAAGAATATTACACTACCCAATAACTTATTATTGAATTTATATTCTAAAAATCTCATTATTGGATTATATGTTCTATATATTCTTAATATACATGCTAATTTTCATGTCATTCGGATGTTATTTACAATTCCATTAATAAATTCATATTTTATTCATTATTTTAAACAAAAAAGACTTGATTTTAAATAATTGATTGATGACATGACTACGGATCTTTGATCACCTTGAATTTTTGTAAGCATGAAGAATATATGAAAATAATGTAATCCAAAGGTGGTTTAGTAGATTTGTTAAAATTTGCATTCAATTAAAAATATTGAGTGATGTAATATTGTTTAAAGTTACAAAGTTTATGGTTTTTTAATCTATTCTTAAATTTGTTGTTTGCACACAATTGAAGCTAAAATAGTTATGAGTATCTCATTATTAGATTATATGTTCTATATGTTCTTAACATGCATGCCAATTTTCATGTCAATTAGATGTTATTTACTATTCCATTAATAAATTCATATTTATGCATTATTTTAAATAAAATAAAAAAACTTGATTATAAATAATTGATTGATGACGTGACTACGGATCTTTGATCACCTTGAATTTTTGTAAGCACGAAGAATATATGAAGATAATTTAATCCAAAGATGGTTCGGTGGATTTGTTAAAATTTGCATTCAATTAAAAATATTGAGTGATGTAACATTATTTAAAGTTACAAAGTTTATGGCTTTTTTAATCTATTCTTAAATTTGTTGTTTGCACAAAATTTAAGCTAAAATAGTAATGAGTATCTCATTTTTGGATTATATGTTCTATATGTTCTTAACATGCATGCCAATTTTCATGTCAATCGGATGTTATTTACTATTCCCCTAATAAATTCATATTTTATGCATTATTTTAAACCAAAAAAAAAAAAAAAACTTATTTTAAATAATTGATTGATGACATGACTATGAATCTTTGATCACCTTGAATTTTTGTAAGCATGAAGAATATATGAAGATAATGTAATCCAAAGGTGGTTTGGTGGATTTGTTAAAATTTGCATTCAATTAAAAATATTGAGTGATGTAACATTGTTTAAAATTACAAAGTTTATGGCTTTTTAATCTATTCTTAAATTTGTTGTTTGCACACAATTGAAGCTAAAATAGTTATGAGTAGTGCTACATGCGATATGTACTACAAGTTTACTAATTAAGCATACAAATTGATGTGTCGCCAATAATAAAAAGATAATTCAAATATATATTTAGTTATAAGGCAGTTAGAGCCTACCAATCACATTCATTGGTATATTAGTTTGTAAATTATATTATATGTAATAAAACTTGTAATAAATATAATATTTTCCATTAGTTATTAGTTTCTCCTAGTTTTATTAATGATCTCATTAAATAAAAATATTATTAATTTCTACTCTTTATTTCTTACATGGTAAAATCTTCATGTAGAATAGAATTTCCTAAACAATGGGATCACAATAGAAAGAAATACTTGAACCATGAATTGAGTTCTTAATGAATTTTCATAGATTTGGATCATCCTAAAAGTTGCAGGATTTTTTAAGTTTGCAACTAGTAGAATTATGGTTTGCTTTTATCCGGGAGATGCTTGGGTATTTTTTTCTTTGGTTATATTATATTCCTAATATAGATATATATGTCTTTGTAGTACTTTAAAATAGTACTTTAAGCACTACTCAAGATATATATTAAGTATTTTATAATCTAATGTATCCTTAAGGGTCGAGTAAGGTGATAAGGTCCTGTTTGGGTAAAAATCGATCTTAAACAATTTAGAAGCAGGTCAGATTAATTAGATTATGAGTTACCAGTAGTTTTTAACATGCAATAATAATAATATGATCATATTATTTTTGTCTTCCTAGTTCCTGTTTGTTTGTTTAGACCCCTTAAAGCAGATTGTTTAACATAATAAATTAGCCAAGTGATTACTTAGATTAATTATAAGATCTAGATTAAACAAGGACAGATCATATCATGCACAGGAATGGAAAATAAAAAACACAACAATATGATGACTTAGGAAAACCAATAAAACCAACAGCTTCAAGGTAAAAACCTATGGAAGATTTGACTTAACTATCATCAAGGTAAAACAAATCCACTAATAGAGAATTGAAGTTTTTACAATAAGATTTAACCCTAAATCTATTGCTACTTTCAGTGGTAACTTACTGACATGACCACGTGCAAGTTCCGAATCCATGGACTCATTTTTTCTTGAATTTGCACCACACAAGCATCCATGCTTGTGATTTTAAGATCCCACTCAAAAGTTTCAAATCACAGCTTGTTGATCTTTGCAGAAACTAGATTCCACCAACACTTCATTGTAAGTCTTGTTCCAGTAGATGTTTGTAGAGTTATAAGGTACAGAACCTCTCAAATTTCATAGGAGTAACTCATAAGTCTTCCAAGAGTATTCAAAACGTAGCTAGGGTTTTCCTTTTATACATAGGAGTGTTGGACTGAAATCCTAAATGATTTTGTGGGCTTAGGCCTATTTAAAATTTTGCAAATATTCTTTTTCTGCGATTTTCAATTGATCGAGCTTCACAATCCGATCAATCGAGCTTCACAGAAAAATAATTCTTTTTCTTGCAGCTTGTACATTCTTGAGTCTTGACCTATACAACTTTGAGCAATGTCTAAAACCTATTATAGACATGTTTTTGTTCTCGATTTACCAACACATACAAGTTGAAATTCTAAACATTTAATCCTAAATTTTTAGAACCTAATAGTTCCTTTCAATACAAATAAGAGAGCAAATAACTAAAAAATGAAAAAGAAAAAAAGAGAACCAATAACAAAAATAGTTTAAATAAAACTTAAATAATACATTGATTTCTAAGTTTACACAATCCAAAGTTCACTAATGATATCATCACCATAAAATAACAAAAAGAAAATGCTAAAGTTTGTGGACCATGTCAAGCTATCAACCTTCTCAATTGCGCCTCTTCATTCTTGCATTGTCAAGCTTGTCTTGTATAGTGAATAGATACTTCAACCTTCATCAACACTATTTACATTACAATATCAAAAGCCAATATTAATGTGCTTAACTTATATGTTAGATTTCATTCTAATAAGATGTTATTTATTATTCAATCCATAAAAAATTTTTATGCATAATTTAAGATTATAAAAACTTGAAATTTAAACATTGGAGAAATTACACTTTGCTCACCTATGGTTTGCTCGAAAAACACTTTGCTTACCTGTGGTCTAAAAATTGACACTTTACTCACCTGAAGTTAGCTCCGTTTGTCTCCTGTTACCCATCTTTATCAAAAACAGGGGTAAATTTGTATTTTTGTTACCCTTTTATGTCTCTCTCTTTTCAAAACATAAAAAACTAAGAGAAAAGAAGATCTAAAAGCTAGATTTTGTAAAAATTAAAACCTAACTTTTACATTTTCTTCTTACGTATCAACTTTTAGGTCTTCTATTTTAACACATTCCCCTCTTTTTATAGAACACACACATAAACAAAGCTAGAAGTTATAAATTCAGTATCCCTTTTCTATTCTTTGCTCAATGACATTGGATTACAAAGTTCATCATACCTGTAAAAGAAAGGACTCTGTCTGTTAACAACTGAAACTATATCATATTTTTTGTATTTTTCCAGTCCAAAAAGCATCTAAGAGATATTTTCTGACAACGCTCAAGTTATGTTGAAGTTGAGAGCTCTTCTACATTCTATTCCAAATTTCTTTAGTTTGCTTTTGACAATTGCCTTGAACGGAAGACACAACATTAGAGTTGTCAAGGATTCCTCCATAAATTTTCTTGTAGTCAGTTTTTTATTGTACCTGAATATCAAAACCACAAAAAGTGGGGATAAAAAAAAAAAAAAAAAAAAAAAAAAAAAAAAAAAAAAAACAAAACAAAACAAAACAAAACAAAACAAAACCTAGCTTTTTAGTAATCCAACTCCATTGAGCAAATAATAGAAAAGGGATACTGAATTTGTAACTCTTTTAGCTTTGTTTATGTGTGCGTTCTATAAAAATAATGGAATATGTTAAAATAGAAGATTTAAAAGTTGATACATGAAAAGAAGATGTAAAAGTTAGGTTTTAAATTTTACAAAACCTAGCTTTTAGATCTTCTTTTCCTTTGATTTTTTTAGTTTTTTATGTTTTGAAAGGAGAGAGACATAAAATGATAACAAAAATACAAATTTACTCCTATTTTTAACAGAGGTGTGTAACGGAAGACAAACGGAGCTAACCTCAGGTGGGTAAAGTGCCAATTTTTAAACCACAGGTAGGCAAAGTATTTTTCGAACAAATCACAGGTGGATAAAGTGTAATTTTCTCTTAAACATTTGATTGTTGATATAGTTATTAATTTTTAATCTTCTTGAAATTTTACAAGCATTGAGGACATAATAAGAAAATGCAATCTAATGATGGACTTATCAAAATTCACATCTGATAATAAAATATAAGGGAAGTTTGTAGCCATTGTCTTCTTTTGGCTCTTCATTCTTTCCTTAATTTCCTCTAATTGTATTGCATTCATGCTTCCTTCTCTCATGGATGTAATGGGCTTGAACCCCTATCCTTAATTAACCACAGCTCTTGTGTATGGGGTTGGAGTTCATATTCGTCCAAAGGCAAAAATGTGATCTTGACCCTGTTTTCTTACTTTGATGGCCCAAGTATAGATCTTTCAATTTCTCTTTAACTTATACATTTCCCCTAAAATTTCGTGAATTCTCATTTTTTGAATTTTAGTTACAAATTTTTAAGATTAGTGTCTCATACATTATAGTTGGCATTTTGCAGTTCTTTTGGGTCAAACTCCCAAACAAGTAGCTACATATGGGAAAACTTCTTTGCCCTTGGAATTTCTATCTTTGGTCTGTTATTATTTCTTTATTTCATGGGAAACTTGTAGGTGAGTACCCAATCCTTTCCTTTCACTTCTTTTTTTTCTGAAAACTTCTTAGCACTTGGAATTTCTATCTTTGGTTTGTTATTATTTATTTATTTCATAGGAAACTTGCAAGTGAGTACCCAATCCTTTTCCTTTCACTTTTTTTCCTTTTAAAATTGTTTAAGGCTCATAGTTGTGTGTGTGAGTGAGAGAAAGAGAGAGGTCATTAATTCGACAAGTAATATGCTAATCTAGATAATTGTTTTTTTTATTTTTTTATTTTTATAATTCAATAGTTATGACAATTGGGAATAAGAGATTTAAATTATGGACATCTATATCACCCTATTATTAGTGATAGTATTATACTGATATTATTATTACTTTCTATTTTTTTACTAGTGATATTGTTGTTAGTTTATTATTGTTGTTATTGCCATTTGTTGTGAGTCCAAATCTTCTATCTCATCTTAAACAATTTTTTGTTTTATTTTAGTCCTAACTCTTTTGAAGCCTGTTTCATTGTTATTCTTCATCATTAGCTAAAAAAAAAAAAAAAACACATTTCCAACAAAAAGAAGGCACATTAGCTTAAAAATTACTCTTAAAATAAGGAAATTCAAATAAAATTACTTTGTTTTGTTTTCCTTACTAGTTTTCCCTTACCTTCTTGGCAACCAAAAACATCACAAAATGTCGTTTGCAGTGGGACAAAAAACACAATTACAAAGATGAGATGAGGGGAGTGGAGCTTGAAGCAGAAGAAGAGCTTGTTGTGGAACTAGCACATGCATTGAAGTGAACAAGAGTCAATGACCTTGATGGCAATGGTAGTAAGGGTGTTTGCAACTAAATACAACTGGGCCAAAGTGGCCCAGGATGAGGCAATGGGAGAAGGAATTAGTGGCATGTTAGAGGATAGAGTAGGACAAGTGATCGATGTGGGAGTCAGGAGTCAAGAGTGGTGCGCTTGTAGGTGATATTACTGTAAAGGATGATCAAGAATAAGAGGATGGAGGAGGCGACAGCGGAAGCTAGGACGGGAGGAAGGAATTTCAATAGTAATGATTGGGTAGTTGAGTGTGCAGTTGGGTTTAGGATTGGGATCGAGATCGTGGTTTGGATTCAAATGGAGTCATTTGGTGACTTGGCATAACTGACAAGTTTAGGAGATGCAAAATGTTGGAGGGGGCAGGGTAATATGGGTTATTGACGAGGGCAGCGATCCTTTTATAAAAGTGAGTGTGTGCTATGTGTGGTTGTGACATAGGAAAGAATTTACAATATAATTTTTATTAATTTTGGAATTTTTGGGTAATTTTCAAAATTTTAGGTTTAAAGATTTTATTTCTTTGAATTTAGGTGAATTTAATGCTTTTAAATTCAAATTATGTTTAAAGATTTTTTTCTCTATTATTTATGTTGTGCCCAATTTGAGAGATTTTCTTTCCTCTATGAATTTTGGAGCACATTGGGAAAGTTGTGAAATTTGACCTGAAATTCCCTATTCCCTATTCGGCATATTCAAATTGAAAATGAAGCCATTTGCTTCAATTTTCCCTCAATTGTAACCCATGTGAAATTTGCCCCCTAAAACATTATTTAGCAAATGTATAATGTGAAACTTAGAGAGAGATTTTGATTTTGGTTTTAGTTCTTGAAAATGGATATCTATAATTCCTAACATTACAACTTCCGTTTCCAAACATAAATGGGGAATCTAAATATGAAATCGAGAATTTTCCCTGTAAAGGTTGGATACAAAAAGCTTACCAACTTTTTCTTTTCGCAACTTTCTTGTGCCTCGGAATAATTATTCAGTTAGATGTGTCTCGGTTCATTCAAAAAAACCTTATAATTATTCAATTACAAAAATCTTTTGTGTGTGAAGCATTGTTCATTTGAAGATACAAATCACTACCATTTTTATTATGGTTGCTTGCTTATCATTTAGTGTGGCACGACATAAATATGGTTTCCTATGGTTACCCAAACGTTATTTTTTGTTTTCTCATTATCTGGAAGCGTTAAGTTCTCTAGATCTATTGAGGTTTTTGTCAGATGCTCAATTCTAGTTTATTGATTGTCTAGTGTAGTAGTAGATTTGTTGGTTTAGGCTGGATGTTCTAGCCCCTTTCTATATCACTTTTTTTTTTTTTTTGAGGGATGATAGCGGACTTAAAGTGCATGCCTTGGCAAGCCAAAAAAATTCACTTTGCTAGGCTACAAAGCAGTTGTATCAGTGCCTAAGCATGCCACAAAATTCAGGCAAACAGAATTTATGCTATACTTTTTGTAACCTTTTACATACTTCTTGCAAAATTATTGTCTTTGAATTGCATTTCCCCACGATATCTCTACAATGCTCTCCATTGTGATTGACTTTTTTTTAGAAAAAAAAGGATTTTGTGATTATGGCTTTTAAGTGGTTGAAATGATGGAATTAAATCTCCATCATCTAAGAGTCAATGATTCCCTACATTTTTAGCTTTCCTATGTAAAAGTCTCAAGCTGTCAAGCCATGTGCAAAATTTAGATTGTTCGGGTAATATCCTGAAGGTTAGGACCATATCCAAATCTCGCCTTCCAAAATCCTACTTTGGCTAGACTCACACTGCTAATGAGTAATGAATTGTGAATTAATGGATTTTGGACTTATAGATGGTATAAACAAGTACTGCTAGTTTGAGAAATATTAGATAAGTATCTGACTCAATCTACTGTAGAAGAGTTTCAAAAAGGAAATCCAATTGCCATCATGCTTAAGTTAAAAAAGGGTGTGTGTCATATGCCACACACTACGAAAAAAAGGTTCTATGGCCGCGTTTTTAAAACGCGGCTATATGTCAAAAAAACGTGGCTATAGCCTATAGTTGCCTTTTTTTAGGCCGCGGTTTCTAATGTGGCCTAAAAGCTATGACTATAAGACTGACGGTCCTATGGCCGCACTTTTTAACCGCAGCCTAAGACCAGGTCCTATAGCCCCGTTTAAAACACAGCCTAAGGGTTTGGTCTTAGACCGGGTTTAAAACGCGGCCTAAGGTTGTGGTCTTGGGCCGCGTTTCAAACGCAGCCCAAGGTTTAACCTTAGGCCACGTTTTAAATGCGGCTTAAGACCAGGCCCTTAGGCCGCGTTTAAAAAGTGCGGCCATAGCTCCCTTGGTGATGGGCTCTAAGGTTTTTTTAAGCGCCGTTTTTTTAAAACGCGGCTTCAGTCTATCTTGGGCCGCGTTTTTTATAGCCACGGCTTAAAAAACGCGGCCCAAGGCCCCCACGTTTTGTAGTGACAAGAGGATTGGCAAAATATTGGAGGGGGCAGGGTAATATGGGTTGTTGACGGGACAGCGATCCTTTTATAAAAGTGAGTGTGTGCTATGTGTGGTTGTGACATAGGAAAGAATTTACAATATAATCTTAATTAATTTTGGAATTTTTGGGTAATTTTCAAAATTTTAGGTTTAAAGATTTTATTTCCTTGAATTTAGGTGAATTTAATGCTTTTAAATTCACATTAGAGTCCTTTTTTTTTTTTTTTTTTTTTTTTGAGAGAGATAATTACAACATGTTGCTAACCCCGCAGCTCGAACCCTTTCCCCGCCTAAACCCCCAAGCATTTTGTATATAGGGAGGTGCCAATTCAGCTACAATGCCTATTTATGAATTATATCAATTAGAATATGTTAGAGCCTTTAAATTGTTCTCAAAGTTTGTAAAGGTTTTTTGTAATTCAAATTCAGTTTAGTAAAAGTACAGGTATTTTGTGGATTTAACGAACCCTCTTGGATTCGAGGAACCCTTGTGGATTTGAGGTTATTTCCTTTGAAGTAGATGTGTTCTTGTGGCTTCCACATCACATCAGTTGGTATTAGAGCCTTGACATACTCTAGTTTGATAACTATAGATGCTATGGCTACCATCCCATGACGATAAAGTTGAACATGATGTCCTAACTAGGTCTGAGTTTTAACACTTTTGTGAAGAGAACCAACAAGAATTACGCGAATTACAACAAGTAGTTGCTACTCTTCTTGCTAGGAAATCCTTCTCCAGCAACAACAGTTAATCTATTCGTAGACGCATTCCCAAATATGAGAAAGTTCAATTTTTTTTATGGAGAGATGTAAAATTTGGATTTTATTGATTGGATTCTAGATTTGGAAGAGTACTTTAATTATTGGGAGATTTGTGATGAAGAAAAAGTGCAACATGTATCTAATAAATTGGATAGAGAAAAGCCAAATGGTGGGATAACATTCAAATCAATAGTATGCGTCAAGGTAGGAATAAAATTTGCTCTTGGTAAAGAATGAAAAAAGTGTTGGTTTATTTATGGCTTCTTCATTATTATTATGAAATACTAGATTATAAAATTGTGGATTATAGATCTATAAATTCATACAAAGATGAAAATATTAGAAATTTCATAAGCCAGCCACAAAATCAAAATTATCACATTCAAGTTCATGTGCTGAGAAGAAAAAGGTTTAAGGGCTGACGAGACAAAGCAAAAACATATTATGCATTGGAGATCTTCAATGGAGGCCTTAATGGCTTTGGTAATGCCTCTAGTGGTTTAAGGATGTGCTTTAAATATCCATCCAACAGTCATGCTTACGCGTCCGTCCATTAGTAATGGTTCACGCACTAAATGCGCGTTTATGGCGCATTGGTCATCCAAAGGCTTCCCTAGATGATGGGAATTTATTGGTTCATCAGTTAAGCAGTTACATATCTGAATTTTAAAAAAGGAATCTAAATAATAATACCTAAGTATGTACCTAAGTTTTTCCTATAATGATATATGCAAGGTATCTCAGTGAGCAAAGATGTGATAATTGAGGTGGGAGGCCATGCATTGAAGGCAAACATCACCACTCTTGGTCCACTAGTCCTACCTGTTTCTGAGCAACTTCATTTCTTTACCAACATGCTCATTAAAAACGAGAAAGGCAAGCCTTACATCCCTGACTACAAGCTTGCTTTCAACCATGCTTGCATATTGGAAGCAAGTAAGAAAGTGCTGGACGAGATACAAAAGAACTTGGAGCTCACTGAGGATTATATGGAGGCATCAAGGAAAACTTTGGAGCGATTTGAACACTACAAGTAGTAGTATTTGGTATGAATTGGCGTACTTGGAAGCAAACTCAAAGGTCAAGAATGGTGATAGAATTTGGCAAGTTGCTTTCGGGTCAGGGTTCAAGTGTAATAGTGTTGTTTGGAAGGCTCTTAGGAATGTTGGGAAGCCTAAGCTGAGTCCTTGGATTGAGGATTAATTATATCTGGAGGATGATACAAAGAAAAGAAGGATAAGATGATATATAATTGTACAATCATTATTGTTAACTGTTAAGCTCCAAGCTGCAATCTTTTTTTCGTGTTAACTACTGAAATGCTCAAAATAGCAAATTCTTCCGATGATTAATTCCATGGGATGAATGAGGACTGCAACATATAGATACTATAATATAAAAGATGAGTTGAAATTATACCCAATGTAATTTGACAAAAGCAAGAATTATGAGATTAAAATGGCCTTGGATTTTGGATTAATGAAGAAGGGTTCCACAAGTTGGCTTGCTTCATTGTGATTTCTTTACAAACACTACAAGAAATTTGGTTATTTTCAACGGTTGAAACTGTTGAAAATACTATTTTTGACGGTTAAAGTAACCATTGATAACCACCATTAAAAACTATGTCGAAATTTTTTTTCTACGGCCTATGAAACTATTGAAAAAAATGTTTCACTTTTATCAACGGTTAATAAACGTCGAAGTATTATTAAAAGCCGTTGAAACATATATACATGAAGATGCTTATTACTCTTTTCTAAATGTACTCAACCCGATAAAGGGTATCTTGAAATAAATTTCAACGGCTTGTAAACGTTGAAATAAGTATTATCTTTAAAATAAATAAATTTGGATGCACTTTTTACATTGACCAAATTTAATAACCTAATTCAAAATATAATGTAAACACAATTGTGCAATTCCTAATTAAATTTACAACAACCAATCAACTACTCTTTTAACAAATGCAATGGATAAGGAAGAACTTTGACCAGATCCATCATATTGACCACAACATGTCGGGAAAAGATATATTTATAAAAATCCACTTCCTTTTTTAGTGGAAGCCATAATTTGAGTAAGCCAGATTAAAGTTAGTATAAAATGACCTGCACTCTCATCCTGAACAGAACATAACCCTTCTTTGAGTAAGCCAGCTTGTATGACAATCTGAAATGAAGACATGTAAGTAATTAGAAAATGAAACAGAACTTGAGCGAGCGCTTCACTAATAACTGATATTAATTGGGAAAACATCACCATCGTTCCCCTTCCCCAACACCCCCCCCCCCCCCCCCCCCCCCCAAATCCCCAACACACACAATATGCACATCAGTTTTTACATAAAGATTGGCGATTGCCTACAGTTAAGAGACAACCAAGACAATGCCACATGGCCACATAACATTTAGAATTAGTGAATTACTGATCTACACTGGGCCCTCATGAATTTTTAAGAGTAAAAAATTATGTTAACCACAAAAGTGCATCAACAACATCTTCTTCGTAGGATTCTCTAAGACAATATGTCATCCTATAAACATCCCAATCAGATCAGAACAAGTCAACCCAAAAGCGTGCACGCGCACACACACACACACACACAAAAGCATCCTTTACCTTTTTACTAGTTGGGGTTATCAAAAGTTAAAGTATTTTTTCTTCTTTGAGCAACCGTAGATGACAATGAACTTAGTATTTGTGCTTAAAACATGCAATAAACCATTATCTGCATAGACTGCAACAATTGAATTCCATGAAATCACATCCTCCACTGGAATACTATCAAATGTTTTTTTTTGCATCAACTAAACTTCCACAAGCAGAATAAAAATCTACCAAAGCATTAGCTACAAATATATTTGATTCTACCCATCCAAACTTAACAGTGAGGCAATTTTTATAGTGTTATGGTAACATTTAAATGCAGCAGGGAAACGTTTTTCTCTCATCAAGCGCATCATTTCCTAGTTCAATTGAAAACTAGTAACATCGATAAGCGACAAATGAAGGCTAAGTCACCCAAACAGCATTTATAGCATTTTTTTATAAGTATTGATGCTTTTATAAAAAAAGATCACTCCATGTACAAGATGAACACAAAGAAGCAAAAAGAATTACAAATAATCAATAATTTTCAGCAATGAAATTGCAACTAGTGAATTTCAATGCACAGGACCAATCAAGCAAAGATGTACTAAATAAATCGATGAGACTGTAGAAGAAAATTATAAAAGTAAATTTGATGAAAATTAACATTTTAGAAGATGGCAAAAATGGATTGTAGCAGGACCTGCAATTTGGTAGTTGAATAATCAGCAGGATGAGATTGTAAAAATTTTGAAAGAACAGATTTATCCGCATTTCTTGAATGGGTGTCACCAGCTTCTTCATCCCCAAACCAATCTGAATAGTCAGGGCAAAAGGAAGTGCCAACACTCTGAAAAAGTGCTTTTATTTGCTGCAGTAAAATTTTAAAGAGAGGAAAAAAAAAAAAAAAAAACATAATTGATACTCATTTTTAATCATCCACTTTATCAATATCAAGTATCATTGCCACATTCAAATACGATACTTCAATGTACAGGAACTCCATGGTACCTGCTTTTCATCTGTCCTGTTTGCAGCACAAATTTCCCTAAGGATTGGTCCCAAATCAAGGCCAGCTGAAATACAAAGCAAAATCAGGTATTACCTGATGATCAAGACTCAATTTCAGTTTTAACTAGCATTTTCATTGGTCAAGAAAGTAAACTTCAATGGGGGTAAAAAGCAATTCAGCCATTTTTGTGATAAGTAAGAGTAATTGTATTAATTAAACAATAATTGTACAATAATTCCAGATTTGCAGTTTAATTCTACAGGCTATATAATCAACTGCTCCAATGAAAAGATTCAGCAATGCAAAAACCAATTCAGCTATCCAATGATTTAAAAGGAATTACGTAGTGCAAGCAACAGTAGATTTACAGAGGGACCCCCCATCTTTCCTTTGACCAACATGTCCTTGAACCAACCTGTCCCCCTCTTTCTCAGGAATCTATCTTTAAAAAAACAATCCCATAACTAATGAAAAATAGTATTTATTTAAAGATATCGTTTAATCAATGGCCATGAAAACAATCTTTGGACAAGAGAGCAAAAATTCAACTCTCACACACACACACACACAGATGTCTAAACACAAAGACTCCTTCCAGTACATAGAGCAAATATAATTATATAATTTACAAGATATTATTAATTAATTAATAACAATAATTCAATCATTTATAAACTTATTTACAAATTTACACAATCCAATCTCAGGTGGTCTACGTAAGTATATTTAAAACATTTTACACATATAAACATGCATATAATATCATATATACTTTAACCCATCTTCATGTTCATGAGCTAAACATAGGCTTGAGCTTATAAGAGAGATGGGTTTGCTTGGATGGGGAATAAATCGAAGTGAATGGTTGTCTGTTGCACCTCTTGGTGGATGTGTCCAGTTGGGGACACATGCAGTGCACCAAGGGAATCAAGCCCAAGTCAGCCTAGGCATCCACATTATGTTCTTGTACCTTTCCTCAAGCCCACCACCAAAATAAGTAGTCCACCACCATAATTAATTACTATTAACCACCCACTTCTAAAATTTGTTGTCACATTGTTCAAAGCAAGAGAATCCTTCCCCTTACAATTAGTGCCAAAAATTACTTTTGAAAACCAATAAAATAGCAGAAGATATTTGTGAATGTTTGAAAAATAATCCCCAGTAGAATGAACACAATAGAATTTCTAAAGTAATCCTTCACATTGTTCCATAGAATTTGTTGTCAATGTTTTGGACATTCACATCCATGTCTCTTGATTTGACTATATGTTTTGGACATTCACATCCATGTCTCTTGATTCAACTATAGACAAACTAATCCCCAATTGAACCCAAGAAGAATTTTTAAAGTCATTGTCCTGTTTTTTAAATAATTCAAAAGTTTCAGAGTTCAGACCAAGAACTGGAACAAATTTAATATAAGGTCTAAGTGTCCAACTTTCATATCTCTTTTTTACTATTCTTGTTTAATTTTCTCAGCAACCAAGCACAGTTCAGCAGAAAATTATTATAAAAAGCGATTGAACCTGACTGGAAGGAACCGTGAAACCATCGACAAAGATGGAAACCCCATCGAATATAGGCTTCACAGAACCCGAACCACCATGAGAAGAAGTCGAAGCTTCGGCTTCAAACTGGTTCTGAAGTTTCCTATTCTTCTCCACCATATAACTACATTAAAAAAAAATCGTCAACAACACCATCAAAAAATTGCGATCAAAACACAAACACGAAGTAACAAATTCAACGGTGCTTGACATGAAAAAATTCCAATTATCCTCAACCATAAAATCATAAATTTTCAAAAATTGAAGAAATGAGAGAGAGAGAGAGAGAGAGAGAGAGAGAGAGAGAGAAAAGAAGAACCTGCCGAAATTGGAGAACGGTGAATTGCTGAAGGAGGAGCGAGACGGTGAAATCAATTCGATGGCAATGATCTTGATGAGGAAATCAAAACGAAAATCATAAAAAATAAAAAAAAAATAAAAAAACCTAGTCAAGAACTTTGTTTGGCTGCCTAGAAAATAATAGAAAATAGAAAGGTTTTGAAATTGATTAATAGCCATGACCGCAAAGAGCTATGAGAGAGAGCGACACAGAGAGAGAGCGAGAAGGATAAAAAAAAAATTAATAGTAAAAAACACTGTAGAATCTATACAACTTCCGTGTTTTCATTTTCAACGTTATATAACTGTTTTAAATATACTTACACGTATTTTTACGCATTTTTTCATCCACACATATTATCACATATATTTTCAAACAACAAAATACATATACCAATCATGCACGATGTTGTAAAGTAACGTGTTATAACTTTTTTTTCCTTCTTTTTTAAACGCCTCCTCTTAGAAAGGAGTACTTTATTTTTTAGAATGCCTACTCTTATAAATACAAAGAAAGGCTCTGTCTCTCTGTCCTTCCCTACGCAGTTTCCATGACTAATCTCTTCACAATTCCTAGTTTTGGCTCCCTGCCAAACCTGCACTGCCAGTCCTGCCTCTCTTCTAAGTTTTTTTTTTTTTTTAATTTTTTTAATCAATGATTGAGATTAAAAGTTTCTTTTTGCAACTGTTAAGATGCCACCATATACTCTACTCTATATATGGTCATGAAGTCTTCATGTCAGTTTTTTTGGATATAATGATAAATATGCCACATTAGTTCAAGCATGATGTTGCACATTTTAATAGTACTAATGAACTTTGAAGGGCAGTAATGACAGGCCTTGAGTTTGGCTTGTTTACAGTCACAATGATGCTTGGACAACATGGTCTTTTTGAATGGTTCACTTGAAGATAAATTTGATGAGTTGTGTTTCTGAGTGGACATTTTATCTTTTGAAAATGATATAGTTGTTTTTTGGATTATTTCCCCCCAAAACAGGAGAAATAGTGAGAAAATATTTTCAGTTAACTGTTTTGAAGTCAAGTGAAGTTGTTTGCACATGTTCAAATGTACAAAAACTGTATCAGTATAAATAGCAGTGACTATTTGCCAAACATGTGATGCCATCTGACATGTGATTGCCATAGGTTTAGTGTCTTTTGTTCATTTCTTAATTTATTTTTTTCCACATTTATCCCATTGTTGATATAACATTTTCCTATTTATTTATTTATTTAACACTTATTTCAACAGTTATCTCAACTTACCAACTGTGAAAATAAATATGTGAATTTATTTTATTTTATTCAACAGTTGTGTATAACTACAAAAATTTAAAGTTTTTATTAATATTTTTTAGTGACCGTAAATAAAAATATGTTAAAAAAACTCAAATTTATTGTAGCGAAGAAAGCTGCTAGACACTAAACTTGATATTAAATCATTGTTTTTTGGCTTAATTTTGTGTGTATTTATTATCTCATATTTATGTATTTTTCTTGGGCATTATTATATTTGGAAAAAATGTACTCGAGCCGGTTAAACCTCGGCCAAAGTTGCATTCTGCAACCTGCTTGTGAGGTGCATAAGAGCACTCTCATCAGGTGTGCCAAATGCCAAATATTTGGCATTTGACACACCAAATACTACTGTTCAAGCTTCATGAGATGTGCTATATGTTCTATAATTTTAGAACATGCTACAGTACCGTCTCAAATATGAGACGGTACGGACACAAATGCTATTTCTAGAAAATAATTTTTTAATCAACATTTTCTCTCTCCTTTCAATATTTAATTCAATGTTTTCTCTCTCTTCTCACTGTTTTCTTTTTTCGTCTACATCTCTCTCTCTCTCTCTGTTTTGGTCGCTCTCTCTGTTCTGGCATGTCTCTCCGTCTACATCTCTCGCTCTCTCTATTCTGGCCCTCTCGTCTCACCCTCTCACCATCGCCGATCTCGCCACGCCGATCTCACCATCGCCGATCTCGCCACGCCGAGAGATAAAGACCGCCCGGCTCGCCACTGATCACGACCCACTTTGCGACAAAGAGGAACTCCAGTGTGAAGGACACGGTGGCCGAAAGTGAAACTTCCATCAGCGATGGCGACAAAGGCGGTTTGGGATGTGGGTTTGTTTGATTTGGTGGATGGGATGCGGTTTGTTGAATTTTATAATTGATTCGGTGGATTTGGTATGTGGGTTTGATTGATTTGGTGGATGTGGGTGCCAGTGATGGATGTGGGTTTGTTTGTTTTGGTCTCTCTGGTTGTGTTTTTTTTTTTTTTTTTTTTTTTTTTGAGGTGGCTTTGGTGGATATGGGTTTGTGTCGGTGGTGGATGTCCGATGGTGGTGTGGGTTTGTGCCGGTGATGGATGTGGGTTTGTGCCGGTGGTGGGTTTGGGATGTGGGTTTGTGCCGGTTTGGTCTCTCTGGTTGTGTTTTTTTTTTTTTTTTTTGAGGTGGCGTTGTTGCCGGTGGTGGCCGTTGGTGATGATGATGAAGATAGTGATAGGGATAGAGAGAATGTAATATATTATTTTAATGTATAGTAAATATTATTTTAATGTATAAAATTAAAGTATAGAACATCTGATAAATGATATATTGTAAAATGATGTGTTAAAATGATAAAGTTGATTTTTGGTGTGTCAAAATGGCATTTTTTTTTTGAAAGAGCTCGTGAGAATGCTCTAACATGCTAAATTTGGAATCTTTGTTATATCATATATGCAAGTTGCGACTAGCATGCAGACGTCATTTCCTACGTACACTATCATGATCGACTTTTCAGCTTTATCAAATATGACAAATAACACACATTGTGCATGCTCGACGTGAAAAATCAGTCAAAAAATTAGTCAAAGCTGAGTATATACACCTAGAGAGAGTCCATTTTATTCATCTTAACCTTTCCGTTTTGTTGAGAGAGAGAGCCTTCGACTAGAACCTAAATTCCTTCATATTCTCACTTCTCCATTTCTCTTACAAATGATATATATATTCTTGAGAAAAATTTGTAACTGTCATTTCCATTACCAAACACATAATGTTGTGAGGTTATTGAAGACATGGAAACCATTGGAGCCTAAGTTCAAATCCGAATCATATCTTTCCATTGGCGGCTCAATAGTGGTGATTTTGGAAAGCTAGTTGAAGAAATGGCTCAATGTGTTGGGCTATGTGAAGTGTTTAATCCAAATTATGACCTAGATTTGTGTTTAATCCAGATTATGACCTGACCTAATATAGAAGTGTTACTATTTATTAATGGGAGATTTTTGAGACTTAGTCCATGAAGTGAAGGCTTGGGAGATTTTTTAATTGTACTGCCTCATTTTGTATAATTTCCCTGAACATAGTGAAGCACTATAACTCCATAGATGTAAGCAAATTGTCAAACCACGTTATTTTTTGTGTCGTGCGATTGCCTTTGCATGTGTGCTATTTTTATTTTGTTTTTCGCATCTCACAATATTTCCAACACAATGAAGCCAATTGCTAGTTAGAGCTTGGAGGGCTCAAGTACTTATGGGGACATGGGCTTGGACATAGTCATCATTGTACTTCAACTATTCATACTATTGGAGTTTTCTAACAATGGCGTTGATGGAGAGACTTTTCCGGCCAAGTGCTTGTGCAGTTGTGCTTTCCTTTTCCAAATATGGGTGCTTTAAATTAAAATTAAAAATGTAAGTTATGTGTATATTTTTTTCATCTCTTAGAGCATTTATATCAGAGAATGTAAAAAAAGACCTATTTTATATTTTCAAACACTACTTCATCTATTTTACCAACCCATTAAACAATATACACAACATTTGGTGTGCTGTCACAGGCAACCAAAAATAAAACCTATACTCCTAAAAATACATGTGTAGTGGTGTGAGTAAGGATCGTTCCCACAGAGAGTGTCTAGCCTAGTTTTATGCTACGTGAACAAGGAGGGGGGGTTTGAGTATAATGAAAACAATTTTAAGAAAAACAACTATAGAACAATTCGAATTAAAATATTGAAATCAACCAAAAGAACAAACCTTCGTCCAAGTCAACATCCACCATCAAAATATTATAACTGATCATCGATGCAAGCATATATCAATTCACACTTTGAATTTGCACCATTGGAACTATTTTCCTATTTCTCCTTAGTTGTAGTTAATTACAAAACAAGTGATCTAATTAACCCTAACTACTAAACAACCCAAGACAAGCGCTAAAGGTTTAATCTAGCAGCAACCTTAAGAATTAGAGAGATTGATGAAACTAAACAACACAAGCACAAGTGGTTGCATTTAATTTAGTTGAGCATTCTTCCTAAAATCTAATAATTTCTGATGCAACAAATCATTAAATCTTGGTTGTTTCACAAATTAGAGAGATCAAACAATTACGGATTTGATATCTAACCTAGTAGTAGATTGCAACGAATAATAAACTAGTAGGTCTTCTAGTAATTAAACGAGACAATCATGAAAATAGGCACAAAAGAACATCTAATATTCAAAGCATAAATTGAACAATAAAAACAAATTAGATTTCACAATTTTATTGATTCCGAGACTTCAGTTTCTTTTGACCAAGTATAAAAGTTTAGCCAAGAAAGGCCACAATGAAAACTCAAAGGAGAAGTTAGAGAAGAAGGGAGAGAGTGGTGTGTGTGTCCAATCTGATTTCTCCTCCCCTCTTTTACACGTTAATTCCCCTTTTCCCAAGCCTACAAAATCTCCCAAAAATATTCTAAATAATAATATCCAAATCTGACTAATTAAGGAAAATATTAAAAACAAAACAAAGTCCTAATATAACTAGGAAATTAGTGTTTTTCAGCTGGAGTTTTCGTGCACCAAATGTGGAAGCTTCTGAAAATAAACCGCATCATGTATTAGAATTTCAGGCAAAGGAACATTCTATAACGTTAGCAATGCAGGTGTAGTAACTTCAAGCCCAATTTCGACCTTTATGCAGCCAATAACTCTCAAAACTCAAAACATGAAAGTTATAGAGATTTTTCTTGGCGTTCCATAGCATCTTGAATCATCTCAATCAGAGCTCTGATGAGAGAGTTATGCCCAAATTACGAAGCAATGCCGAAACTGTCCAAAATCACCCAATTAGCTACGTTTTGCACTTAATGCCTCTATTTGCATCCTAAATCAAAATATAAGAATAATGAGTACATTTAAGCACCAAATAAGTATAAAAGACTAAACATTAAGGGAGAAAAATATGACAATTTGCATTCTCATCAACATTACAATTCTTATTTTTCACATCCCAACCAATATTATTCATTTATTTATTCTTTCTCTCTCTTCCTCTCTATCTATTTTTTTCCTCTCTCTCTCTATCTTTCTCTACTATTGCCTACCAGCAACCAATCTTCCTCTTCTCTCTGTCTCTTTCTGCTACCTAACAACCAAATCCATTAATATAAAAATCAACAAGTGATCCAAATTCAAAATAAACATAGAAACACCCAACCAACACCACCCTTGAAACACTAAATGGACACCACCATTGGAACAGGGATCTAAAACACCAAAAACCCAACCACACCACCGAAACCCAGATCGCAAACCACAACCACCAACGCAACTACCACTAGAACTCTGCCTGCCACCTCCATTGAAACCCAAATCGCAACCCACCGACCCAAAATCTTAACCAACTACCACTCAAACCGCAAGACCCACCACCCATCCATAGCACCACCAATCCATTGCCAAAAAATCATGAGAGAAAGGGTCAAAGAAAGAATAGAGAAGAGAGGAGAGTCAAAGAGTGAAAGAAGAAAAAAGAAGAGTGAGAGAAGAAGAAAAGAAAAAGAAAGAAGAGAGAGAGGAGAGAAAACAAAAGAGTCAGATAGTCATAAAGAGAAGAAATGGGAAATAAAATAATATTTTTTTTAATTTTACATACCTACTACAGTAGGTTCCATATACCAGGAATGGCAATGGGTCTGGTTTGGGGTTTCTTTAAACCCGAACCTGACTTGCCACCTACCCCGTAAAACCCAAATCCACCCTATTTACTAAATAGGTTTTTTTTTTTTTTTTTTTTTTGACCCTTGAAGCTACCCCGTTAGGCCCTCACGAGCCTTGCCCACCATGCCCCTAATTTTTTTTTTTTTCAAATTTTCTGTTTTCAAGCCTGAACTAGAGGGCCAAATCTTTGAAAAAAAAAAAATCAATTTTCTATTTTCTTCATTTTCAACTACAAACGCAACTACCCAAATTCACAAATCATAATATAGAAATCCTAATTATTTTTTGCAATGAGAGAGAACAAAACCCAAAAAAAAAGGAGATAAAAGGATAAAAAGAAGTGCAGATCACAGTCACAGATCAAAACCCACTCATGTGCCCACAGTCACAAATCAAAACCCATATAGCCATAGATCAAAACCCACACCATCACAACTATAGATCAAAAACTCACATCCACAATCAAATTTCTAGAAAGAGATGGCGGCAACTAGGGTTTGGATTTGTGAGAGAGAGAGTTTGCTATGAAAAAGTGAGAGAGCATTGCAAAATGTGGAGTTTGAGAAAGTGAGTGGTGTAGTGAGGTAGGCAAGGAGGATGGACCGGTGAGGTGGAGGAGGGAACGTCACAACGAGGTTGGGGAGGCAAAGAGGAGGGCAACGACAGCAAGTGAGAGTGAGAATGGGGGAGAGGGAGGGCGGCTGAGTGTTGAGGGTAAGGGATGAGAATGAAGGATTAGGGTTAGAGAAATGAGAAAGTTAGTATTTATAGTTAGAGTTTTTAAAAAATTTTATATAATATATGTATACGGGTCGGGTTTGGGGCGAGTATGCATAATACCCTCACTCAACTCGAACCCACTACGGGTTGGATTTTTAAAACCCAAACCCGCCCCATTTGTTTCATGGGTTGGGTAAAACCCAACCCATAAGGTTGGGTTTAGGTTGGGTACCCGTGGGTCGAGTAATTTTTGCCATCCTTATTATATGCCCATACTTACTATAGCAGGGTTGTAAATTTAGGTTTACACACCAGGATAAAGAAGGATTTTAACATGTTTGGGATGTAAAATAGGAATTTTGGGGGTTGTACTAATACTCTTAAGAGCATTAGCATCAAAGTGTTCAAAACACCGAAATTTCTATTTTAGCATCTAAAACAACAAAAAGAAAGCAATAATCGAGAACCATTTCTAAATTTTTTAGCATATAGCTAAATTAACTTCTTAAATATAGAATTTGTTGTAGTTGTGATGGTAAAATAAAAATGATAATTTTATTGTCTCTCTCTTCTATTAAAGTAAAAAGTAATGTCTCTCACTTCTTATTATCTCTTCACCCTCAATCCCTCTCTCTCTCTCTCTCTCTCTCTCTCTCTCTCTCTCTTGATTTTGGGTGGTTATGGATTGGCGATTGGGCTGTGGATTGGTCGGTGGATATGGATCAGGTGGGTGGTAGATGGGTTTGTGGTGGGTGGTGGATGGGTTTGTTGTTCTAGGTTTTGTGGTGAATTTTGATAAGTTTGTGATTTTGGTGGTGGTTATTGACGATGGTTTTGGTGATGCTTGTTGATTGTGGTGGGGTGGTGGCGATTGTGGTTGTTATAGTTGGTAGTGTGTGTAGTTAATGTGGGTTTGTTAGGCAGTGGCGGATATGAGTTTAGTGGTTGTTAGCGATGGTGGTGTTGCAGCGGTGGGTTTGAGGTTGCTGGGTTGCTTCAAAAAGATATATATATATATATATATATATATATATATATAGAGAGAGAGAGAGAGAGAGAGAGAGAGAGAGAGAGAGAGAGAGAGAGAGAGAGAGAGAGAGAGAGTATTTAGGTACCGTTCTTTAGGTTCCCCTTTTAAGATTCTGTCATATGGATTTTTTCTCATGGGATGGAAGAGTATTTTTTAGTTAAGTAGCCACATGGTTAAATCTTAAGAGGTGAATTTAATAAATAACACCTAAAGTATTGTACTTAAGTTTTATCTATATATATATATATATATATATATATATATATATATATAAAGTTTATAATAAATAAATGAATAGTGTTTGGTTGGATGTGATAAATAAGAAATGGGATGTTAGGTGAGTTGTAAAATTGTGTGTTAAAATAGGTAAATTGATATGTCACCAATCATAAGAAGTACTAATTCAATACTCATTTATTCTTTTGTTGAAGTGCCATCTCGTTGTCATACTAATTTGTAAGCTTTTTTTATTTTTTATTTTTTTAAATAGTATAACTAGCTTGTAACTCCATATATATGCATGGATACACTTAAAGATATACAATAAGATACATAATATAATTCCTATATATATAATATAAATACTATTGATAGTCATTTTTATGTTTTATTAACTCTTTAAAAAAATTTGTAAGAATATTATTAGGTATAAAATGTAAATTTTCCATATTTTATTTATTTATTATTATTGTGAAGCACTTTTTTTTTTTTTTAAATTTAGGATTCATTTATTTTAGACTTTTCGATTTTTGTACTTAATAACTCATTTGGATGGATATTTATGATGTGGTCCCGCATTTGATTCTAAAATTAAGAAATAAAATTGTTTAAGAATAAATATTTAGGACACATGACACAAAATTGAAACTTTAATTTAGAATTCTAATTTGAGTTTCTCTCAACTTCACCTATTATTATTATTATTATTATTATTATTATTATTATTATTATTATTATTATTATATATAGATTTGTAATAACTTTAGCATTTTCTTCCAAAAATAAATTATAAATTAATAGAAATTCAACTCAATCACCATTAAGTGAATGAAAAATGTTAAAACTACTAAAAATTTTACAACAAATAATTTACAAATTGACATGGCAAAAATATTGTAGGGAAGTAGTTTTTTAAGCCCAAGTGATATTGGACCTCGAATGAAAATAGGCTTAATATTGACCCGCCCATTCTGATGGCTGACCACTTTGAAAGAGTCAAACCTCAGACCACATACTAAGTTCGGATACTGTACTCCTTGGGAATGTTACAGATCGGAATCTGAGGATGAGACACTTACTAAGCTACTGAGGATGATGCACTTGCCGAGCTATCGAGGAGGAACTATGGGAAATGCATAATTGTTCGAGGAAGCCTATTGAAACTTCCTAATAAAGCAACAGTCACCTCCGCATTAATAAGACTCACTTACTTGACGTAATCACATTTATTGATGAATGACTGGCTTGAACAGTGCAAGAAGCCCCAAAAGTCTCCATTTATCATGAAAGTAGGGAAGCCAAAGCCTGATGAGAAAAGAAGCCCTTCAACTGTGTAGGGACAGCACATTCCAAAGAAGAAAATAGTGCACATATAAGGGAGAATAAGGGTAAAGAGGAGAACACACAAAAAGTGAGACAAAAAAACTTAGAGAGAGAGAGAGAGAGAGAGAATTGTGAAGAGAAAATAGAGCTTTAGAACATATTCAAGAGCATGTTCTTGAGAAGAAAGTAACCAAGTGTATTGTATTGTTTCTAATTGCATGAATAATATAGCTTCATCTTCCTAATTTTCACATAGAATTTTGTTCTTATTCAAATCTCCACTATGGATTATTAGTAACCCCATACTACAAATTAATTGTGTTTTTAAGACGGTAGTTAATCATTTTCACCCGCACAATATGTGATTGGTGCCACTTGAACAATATAATAGAATGTTTGAATTACTCAAAAAAAAAAAAATTGGTGATAAGTTATTTTGTAAAACCTATATAGTAAAATTTGTAGTATCATTAGCTTACTTTGAGTGATTTAATCATATTAATAATATATTTGAAATAAAAAATTATAATATAAAAAACAAACTAAATATTATTTAAGTTATATTTAGATATAAATAGAACCCTTTAAAATTATTTCCCTACTATCTTAAGCCGGCTATGCGCACACATATTGTTTGATATAATTTCATATAATTTGTGAAGACTTTAGAGTCTTTATTTTATTTAGTGGGTATGTTTGGTTGGGATGATTTTGGGGAGGATGCAAAAAAAGAGAAAAATAGGAGAGAAAATGGGTAGAAAGAATGTTTGGTTAGGAGGAGAAGGGGAGAGAAAAATGATAAGGCCTAAAAACCACCATTAATAACAACAACAACTATGGCTGTCTAAACCCGACCGGAGCCTGACAACCCAGCCAAACCGCTCGACGCCGACTCGATTCCAGCCCAAACCGAAGGTCTAGTCAGTTGGCGATGGGTTTTTGTTCTCAAAAACTGACACCAGCAAGTCGAGTGGCGGGTTTGCATCTCCAAAACCTGAGCAACCTGAACTTGACTGGAGCTATACAAAAATCCGGCCAAATCCTACAAAAACAAGCCAGATTCGGTGGTATTTAGCTAGATTCGGTGGTATTTAGCTGGTGAGATCTCGACTAGATTTGGCTAGATCTGGTGGTATTTAGCTAGATTCGGCCAAATTCCAACATTTTTTAGTGAGAAAATGTAGATTCCAACAAAAAAAATGCAGATTCTGGCGATAAAATGCAAATTACGGCAACATTTTCCAGATTTCGATGACATTTTCTAGATTTTGGCAAATTTCCAGATTCCAATGACCTTTTTTTTTTTTTTTTTTTTTTAAAGATTTTTAATGCCTTTTTTTTTTTAAAAAATTCCGGTGATCGACCTGGTCTGATTGACACTCGTCCTCACCCAAAAACCGACTCAACCAATTTTTCTAGCGATCGGTTTCAGATTCCTTAGCCCTTCACTCGATGTCGACAGGTCAAGTCTAGGTTAGGTCCAAAATCGACTCGACCCGACTTGTGGACGATGACAACGACGACAACGACGACAACAACAACAACAACAACAATATATATACTCATGCAAAATACATTCAACCTTGGCACGTTCTTTTAGGGTGAGTGGAATCATGCTGTAAAACACAAAGTTTAAAATAAAATTTTCAATAATTTAGGGGTGTTTGGTGAAGGAGTTTGAGTAATATTGTTTGAGTGTTTTTGATATACGTTTAAGTAAAAAAGTGTGTGCAAATATGTATAATATTGTTTAAAATACTCAAAAGTGTGCTCAAACACACTTACCAAACAGGGGCAAACAGGCTTTACTTTCACATCAAAGTCTGCGACAGTCTTTCATGTGGCATAAACGGACAAAACAAAACAGTTTTAAACAGATAGCATTTTCGGTCGTACATCTTAGGTCACACCTCACAATTAATTTGGCCATGAAAACAGTTTATTTAGTTTATATTATTCTTAATTTATAATTGTGGGGCCAGAGAATTCGTGGCCCAGGCCCACTCTACATTAGGGCCCAAGGCCTAGGCCGACGAGAGTTATTGTCGAGGACGCATAATGAAAGCCCAAAAAAGGCCCAAGGATATGGCCGAGGAAGATCTTATGCTCGGCACCTCACAAAACGCCTGAAGAAAAGGACAAACTCAGTACAGGGGCAGGACAAAGGAAAAAGCTGCCAACATCATATTACAGAATCCTGCATCTGACAGGCCCATACTCCAAACCATGCTATTTAACTTTTCCAACCACCCCCAACCACTCTAGGTATGGGTTGACAGGACAGGTCTGCACCCCAAAAAGTAGAACTTACACGTGGACGCTAAAAGGGAGGTGAACACTAGTATAAAAAGGAAAGAGAGTGAAGGGAAAAAAGGACCCCCGGAAGGAGGAAAAAATCCTACAAAAGGGAGAAGGGGAAGAAGACTATGCTCCTCGGATGCTGTCCGAGGACTCAAATCTTACTACCCGCACCAATAGAAGGCTTAGCTAGTAAAACCAAGTCCACCCATGTATAAGCTTCCATAAGAACAACGTCCAAACCGCTCACCTGTGACCAAGGTCCTGCCTTTTAAGCCCACTCTCTACAAATCATATTGTTAGGGCCCTTTACATAACGAGCCCAATGTCATTCTTGGGTCGTTAAATAAATCGTGACCCTACAATTGGTGTCGTCTGTGGGGAAGGCTTGCGCGTTGGCACAGGTGGTGGTGGAGTTAAGCCTCTATCAAGCAGAGGTCTGCGAAGGTTCCTCCATTTCCAACGACATGCTGTTGTTGCTCCGGCATAAATTTCCGCTAAGGGCTACGCCTCGTAGTGCCAATGGCACGGGCAGCTTTAGGGGCTTCCAACATCAAGCTAATTCTCCCCACCTTAGTCGAGGGGCTAATCTTCGAAAAGTAAATAGATAAATGAATAAACAACACAAGTTTTGGACAGAACCAAGGCCTTGTATGGTCCTCGGACTCAAGCCTCTGGGGAAACCAACTACTTAGAAGAAAAAATACAAGTTTTGGACAGAACCAAGGCCTTGTATGGTCCTCGGACTCAAGCCTCTGGGGAAACCAAATACTTAGAAGAAACAACACAAGTTTTGGATAGAACCAAGGCCTTGTATGGTCCTCGGACTCAAGCCTCTGGGGAAACCAACTACTTAGAAGAAAAAATACAAGTTTTGGACAGAACCAAGGCCTTGTATGGTCCTCGGACTCAAGCCTCTGGGGAAACCAACTACTTAGAAGAAAAAACACAAGTTTTGGACAGAACCAAGGCCTTGTATGGTCCTCGGACTAAAGCCTCTAGGGAAAACCAACTACTTAGAAGAAACAACACAAGTTTTGGACAGAACCAAGGCCTTGTATGGTCCTCGGACTCAAGCCTATGGGGAAACCAACTACTTAACAGAAAAAATACAAGGTTTAGACAGAACCAAGGCCTTGTATGGTCCTCGGACTCAAGCCTCTGGGGAAACCAACTACTTAGAAGAAAAAATACAAGTTTTGGACAGAACCAAGGCCTTGTATGGTCCTTGGACTCAAGCCTCTGGGGAAACCAACTACTTAACAAAAAAAATACAAGTTTTGGACAGAACCAAGGCCTTGTATGGTCCTCGGACTCAAGCCTCTGGGGAAACCAACTACTTAGAAGAAAAAATACAAGTTTTGGACAGAACCAAGGCCTTGTATGGTCCTTGGACTCAAGCCTCTGAGGAAACCAACTACTTAACAGAAAAAATACAAGTTTTAGACAGAACCAAGGCCTTGTATGGTCCTCGGACTCAAGCCTCTGGGGAAACCAACTACTTAGAAGAAACAACACAAGTTTTGGACAGAACCAAGGCCTTGTATGGTCCTTGGACACAAGCCTCTGGGGAAACTAACTACTTAGAAGAAACAACACAAGTTTTGGACAGAACCAAGGCCTTGTATGGTCCTTGGACTCAAGCCTCTGGAGAAACCAACTACTTAGAAGAAACAACACAAGTTTTGGACAGAACCAAGGCCTTGTATGGTCCTCGGACTCAAGCCTCTAGGGAAACCAACTACTTAGAAGAAAAAATACAAGTTTTGGACAGAACCAAGGCCTTGTATGGTCCTCGGACTCAAGCCTCTGGGGAAACCAACTACTTAGAAGAAAAAATATAAGTTTTGGATAGAACCAAGGCCTTGTATGGTCCTCGGACTCAAGCCTCTGGGGAAACCAACTACTTAGAAGAAAAAAATACAAGTTTTGGATAGAACCAAGGTCTTGTATGGTCCTTGGACTCAAGCCTCTAGGGAAACCAACTACTTAACAGAAAAAATACAAGTTCTGGATAGAACCAAGGCCTTGTATGGTCCTCGGACTCAAGCCTCTGGGGAAACCAACTACTTAGAAGAAACAACACAAGTTTTGGACAGAACCAAGGCCTTGTATGGTCCTCGGACTCAAGCCTATGGGGAAACCAACTACTTAACAGAAAAAATACAAGTTTTGGACAGAACCAAGGCCTTGTATGGTCCTCGGACTCAAGCCTCTGGGGAAACCAACTACTTAGAAGAAAAAATACAAGTTCTGGACAGAACTAAGGCCTTGTATGGTCCTCGGACTCAAATCTATGGGGAAACCAACTACTTAACATAAAAGATACAAGTTTTGGACATAACCTGGACGTTATATGGCCCTTAGACTCTACCCCGGAGAGGAGTTACCCGTTAGTAGTTGGGTTAGTCCCTAGACTGAATGGAATTCCCAGTCTACCCTCAGATCCTCAATACCAGGGGAACTGATGTGATTGTGATAGGGCCAAGTGCTATCAAAAAGACGGCCAAAGTCCCTCACCACTCGGCAACCCTCTCGGATGGTTTATTTTGAGTTTATCGTTCTCGGACGATTGCCTCACATGCATTACGGAGCACTCAGCTGTTGTTTCGGTTAGTCTTATAAGTTTAATCTACTGTGAGTTAGCATTATTGTACTTGATAATGTCGATAAGTTCAAATTAGTAGCTCTCCGTTTCAAGGTTTCCTGCTCTAAGTATCATTAAAGGAAAATACACATGTAGTACACCCATTCACAAAGTAATTGCTGCAGAATAGAAAAATATATCGAAGGAAACAGATTCATCTTTTACTAAGATAAAGAAAGAGTACAACGTACAATGAAAGAGCTTGAATAAGCTTATGATAGAAACTAACTACATAAGCAAAAAGAAAAGATACAAGGAAGTAAAAAAAAAAAAAAAAAAAAAAAAAACAGAAGAGAGATGCAGCAGTTCTAAAACAGTGTCTACGAAAACCATTCCTCAATACTTTTACATGCCCATAACTCGGGCTGCAAAAGAACCCAACTTGGGGCTAGCATCGTTGAAGAAAAGGTGCAGGGAGTCGGAAGCTGATGAGCCTCCATGTTAGCCACGCCTGCGATAGAGCAGACGACGCTGATGGCGGAAAACCTTACTTTTGACGCACCAAGAATCTGATGCGACCAGTACCTGCTTCGGATTTTGACTGAAAGAGGCAGAGATATCATCCCCACCTTATCAAAACAGAAGATCATCTTGAGTCTGTGTCCCCCCTGTCCAGACCGCACCACCTTGAGTCTCGGAGGGGTCCGGTGCCTCTGTGGCGGGTGTAGTCCCTTCACCCCCACCTGTGCCTCAAACATATTGCACTAAGGGTGGATAGCACTGGATATGGAGACTGTGATTATGGCTGAAGGATTATGATTTTTAGGGGAGCCAAAGGGTTTATGTGTAAGGGAAATATCCTCCTATCCTACTTATATAAAGGGCAAGGAGGTGGCATTTAATTTATGCGGGTTTCCAAGGAACGCTATGGACAAGACAGTTTTGGCTTGATTTCCAACACCATCTACAACCATAAGATCTGAAGATCCTCGTGAAGGCGCGCCTCGAGCCCTGAAACACCAAAGGACACCGCGTGAGTAAAACAAAAGGGATGCCTCTTAATTCGGCACATCTCCCATGCAAACGGAGAAACACCAACATCAATAAAGTACAAAATTTGTGCAAGCCATTATGTGAGCCCAACATCACCAAAACCCTCCTCCCCAACTAAAAGTCGGGCAGCAGAATTTTGAGGGGCTATTGTGGGGCCAGAGAATTTGTGGCCCAGGCCCACTCTACATTAGGGCCCAAGGCCTAGGCTGAGGAGAGCTATTGCCGAGGACGTATAATGAAAGCCCAAAAAAGGCCCAAGGATATGGCCGAGGACAATCTTATGCTTGACACCTCACAAAACGCTTGAAGAAAAGGACAAACTCAGTACAGAGGCAGGACAAAGGAAAAAGCTGCCAACATCATATTACAGAATCCTAAATCTGACAGGCCCATACTCCAAACCATGCTATTTAACTTTTCCAACCACCCCCAACCACTTTAGGTATGGGTTGACAGGACAGGTCTGCACCCCAGAAAGTAGAACTTACACATGGACGCTAAAAGGGAGGTGAACACTAGTATAAAAAGGAAAGAGAGCGAAGGGAAAAAAGGACCCCTGGAAGGAGGAAAAAATCCTACAAAAGGGAGAAGGGGAAGAAGACTATGTTCCTCGGATGCTGTCCGAGGACTTAAATCTTACTACCCGCACCAATAGAAGGCTTAGCTAGTAAAACCAAGTCCACCCATGTATAAGCTTCCATAAGAACAACGTCCAAACCGCTCACCTGTGATCAAGGTTCTGCCTTTTAAGCCTACTCTCTACAAATCATATTGTTAGGGCCCTTTACATAACGAGTCCAATGTCATTCTTGGGTTGTTAAATAAATCGTGACCCTACAATAATAAATTTAGTTCTTACTATGAATTCATTAATTAATAAACAATATAAATTTACATATATGGTAAGGCGTGCAATTGCTAACACAGTTGAAGTAATAATAATAAAAAAAACTTATCTATATATATATATATATATATATATATATATATATATATATATAACCGAAACTTTTGAAACTCCCACAATTTTCCATGTCAGCACAATATTATTTAAATTAAATTAAATTTTCCACCTCATCACTGTTTTCTTTTTCCAATGCAAATTAGACTACTAGTCAAATAAGGACACTCTCCCACCGCCTCTACTCTCTCCTATTTAAGAACTGCTTGCGTAGAAAACCTAAGCCCCAAAAACTATTCGCAGAGAAGATGATGTTTGAGGTCCCTCACCACAAAGTGAATATTGAAACTGACATCTTTTTATAAAGGTAGATCAATATCTTATATTTATATGTATGGCTGTTGGTCACCACTATTTTTTTATTATTTTTTATTTTAAATTCTTTTTATTTTAGATTTTATGATTAGATCTGCTATTATCTTCTTTTACCGCAACACAATTTTCTCCTTAAAATTTATTTTTCTTCAAGATTTTTTTTGAGGGTGGCTCATGCTTCACAATTCACATATTCCACTTATGCATTGGACTCCTCTCCTTCTTCGGTCAATGCATCAAGATTAGGGTTATTTGATTTGTTCAATAAAAATTATAGATTTGTTGCTTTTTCTTATAAGTTTGTTAATTGTTGTTTTGTTTATTTAATTGCTGGGTCTGAATCTTTTAATTAAATCTTCAAATTTTTTTAACCTTTTAAAAGTTTTAATATTTTGAATTTTAACATTTAAAAGGTAACTCATATTTCTCTAATATTTCTATGTTGTGTAGACATATTTTTTTTGTTTATTATATTTCTCCATTGTGTAGTCACATAATTTTTTTTTTTTTAATAAATTCTTGGCTCAAAATCTTCTAATTGTTTGGTTTACATATGAATTTTTAAGTTCATTTTTTGCAATACATTTAATTGTCTGGCCAATTTCAATAGTAGAAAAGTTATAATCATGAATTCCCTTCTTTCTATTGTATTTCTCTATTGCGTAATATATATATATATATATATATATATATATATATATATATATATATATATTGTTTTATTTCAATACTTTTGAAGCTTTGAATCTTCTGATTTTTTTTTAAAATTTTTTTTTGGCCTTTTGGAAGTTTTAACATCATAACTTTTGGGTTTTATTTTTCGTATTATCAGAAATTATCTAGAAGATTTCAATGAATATCAATGGATTATTCTTTTTGAGGGTAACCCATCTTTATCTTATATTTCTATTCCTAACTTTTTTTTCCTATATTTTTTCTTTAATTTTCCGTGTTTACGTCTCTTTTGTTTTTCTTATTTTTACTTTCATAGCGTATGTACATGTTGTGTATGTTCTTTGATTCTTTCTTTAATGATTTTTGTGTGAGTATGTGTCATCGTATCTAGGTACTTAGGCAAAATCTATAAAGACTAAAGATGCTTTTTTTTTTGGTAATGAATCCTGTGTTTTTCATGACTTTAGTGAGTCATATTCTTAATGATCGAAATGGTTTTGTTTGACGTGGATTTTGTTCATATTGGTTTCAAAGTTTATTTCTTGGCTTATATTATAGATTGTAATATATTTATTCATCAAACTGTTTAGTTGAGTTTGTTTTCGAAATTGTTTTCAGTGTTGGACATTTTCTTGAAGCATGCTAGTATCATATATTAAAATACTGTTAAGTTGATAATAATAATAATAATAATAATAATAATAATAATAATATAGTTTAATAAATGTTTGAAACATATAACTGTTAACAAATGTTTTAACTATATGATTTTATTTTATAAATTCAATTTTGGTGTTGTAGTAAAATAAACAAAGACTAAATTATATATTGTACTCAATACATTTCCCGTGTATCACACATATTAACAACTAGTTGAAAAATATTTCAATAACTTTGGGTACGTTTGGTACATGTGTTTAAAAACTGAAAATTGTTGTTTAAAATTTTTTGTAGAAATACATGTGGGTAAAAAAGTGTGTTGAAATGCGTGAAATACTGTTTAAAAACTGAAAATTATTGTTTAAAAACACAAACCAAACACCTCCTTTATGTCCGGGTGCCAAGTTCCAATCCATCCTTTCCTTGCTTACACCACAGTAGTACAGTTACCTAAGCTCCCTAGTAATTAGAAGTTGCAGCACTTTGACTGAAGTAGAAGAAAATGAACCGAATCAAACCAAACAGTTCAACTTTTAAAAGTAAAAAACTGACTGACTTACTGACTGACCCGTCATGAGAAATGACAAGCATTGGTCTAAGTGCCTCACCGGTTCCTCCTTGTCCTGTAAACATTTTTTTTTTTTTTAGATCAAACACATTAAACTTCATTTTGAGAAGGTAAGATAGCGATGGTAGCGTCGGTATAATAAAAAGTTTTGAGTTTTTACACAAATAATAATTAGGTCTATATTTGGATTCTAGTTAGGGCCAGCTTCTTGTGTGAGCTAAAATGATCTCAACTCTGCTCGTTAGTGTCAGTATGTCAGTGAAACGTACCTTCTCATACAAGACCGGAAAAATATCCACTCAAAGAATCTGAACTTATGTTGTCGGTAGCTGAACAAACGACAATATTAGAATACTTGAGGGATTGACAGCGAAACGTACCTTTCTCACACAAGACCGGAAAAATATCCACTCAAAGATTCTGAACTCATCTTGTCGGTAGCTGAAAAAACGACAATATTAGAATACTTGAGGGATTGACCATTGTGAATGGCTCTCAAACTTCACACTCTGTTTAAGAGCAAGCCAGGAATTGCTCTTGCTTATTACTTGCATCTGATCTACCTCTGCGCACTCTTAAACTCCCCATAACAAAGCCAACTTCTGCCACTTTATGCATTGCTCCACCTTCTAAAATGCGTGCGACTTGAGTTTGTCAGGTTCGATTTACGTTTTATATAAATTCACATTCTCTTCTACTCTATGGGGATTTATATTTAGAGGTTAGAACTACTTATTGTTATGTTTATTATTGTTACATACTCTGAACAATTAAGCTAAGGAGAAAATCTTCCGTTCAAAGTTTCAGACTCTAGTACATTATGAGATACATGATATGAACACGAATCCGAAACGTGTCAGATCCAGTGGCCTGAAGTACTGGACTCAGGCCAAAACCAAGTCAATAGTTGTGAATCTTGTGACTGTGAGTAGTATGGTTCAAGAAAATCTTCTTATTTCTTCCAAGAAAAAAATAAAAAATGAAAAAGCCTTAAGGTGCACACCTGTAAGGTCATGGGAAGTTGCATTTGAGATAAATGAATATTGGTAGTATGTCACTATTTTTCTAAGCACAAATATGTTTTCCATTTTCCAGGGATCAAAATCCAGACTTCTCAGGTAAAGTTCGCAGGGTCCAGACACAGTTTAAAGTTTGATTCTTCATTTTGGACATTGAATCATTGGTAAGCATTAGTTAAGAGTCATCAGAATATCCAGATTCTCAAAAAAGCAATTATGAGTTATCTTTGCTATCGGCAAGGGAATAGTGCAAGGTTAGTTTGTTTTGCTCTTGACATTATTATTATTATTATTATTATTATTATTATTCAGGGTAAATTCTACTAACATATTTTGTGATTTGGGTTAATGCTAACCAGATCTAAGATTTTTTAAATCTAGCTAATTTTGTCTCTAAAGACAACTTAGTTCCTTAAAAGTTACTTATTTTTTCTCAACTGATTTAGGGATTAAATTGGTTTTAAGGGTCAAATTAGTTAGTTTTGAAAAATCTTAGACTTAAATGATATTAGGCCAAATCTTAAGGGGTATGAATGGAATTTATCCTATTATTTATTTTGGTAAGACAAGTTTATTTTTTTATTTTTTATATGCAGTGTTTAAATTTTTGATAAATTTGTTTAATGGAAATTTAGGAATCTTATAATTTATTTTTAAAGAAATAAGACATTTAATGATAATTCCCTAAATAATTGGGATTCCTAAGTGGGCCAAACAATTTGAGATGAAGGGGTAACATTTATCTTTTCTTGCCATAGCCTAACGAGTCGTTTGTTAAAAAAAAAAAAAAAAAATTCCTTATTTTTGGGTGTTTTGAACTACTAAAAATGTAGGTCAAGGCGAAATCATTTTTCAAAGACCCCAAAAAAAAAAAAAAAAAAAAAAAAAAAAACCTTTCATTGAGGCATAAAACATTTTCAGCCATTTTTTAACTCAAGAAAATATAAACCTCAAAAAATATACGTAAAAAAACCCCAAAAATCGTCATACCAAAATACCTTTAGAATCTCCATACATTTTTTTTTTTTATATTTCGACAGTTACTTCAAATTACATATTGTAAAAAAAGCAAGAGAAAGTCATATCTTGCTAAACTATTTCATGTATTGCAATGTAATTGGAACAATGCTAAGACCACAAAAAATAGAACCGCTTTGGGTGGTGGGTCCAAACCTCCATGTAATTTAGGAAAATGTTAAAAGTTTTACGAATTTTACTACATAAGTCTTATAAATTGATGTGACAATAAATGTGATTGGTGAGTTTCAATTATCTCATAATTGAATATTTGAATTATCTTTTTATGATTGGTGACACATCAGTTTATAAGATCAATGCAATAAAACTTGTGATACCGAACTACTGATAGCATTACTCATAAATTTTTGCATGACAAACTTTCAAATATATTAGATAAATACTAACTTCATATAATCTATTATTAAAACTCTATCCTAATCCAAATCTAATTGAATTTATTTGAACAATCAACTATTATTACTAATGAGTTCAGGTTGGGTCTAGTGTCCTGTGCACTAGACTCGATAGGATGACATTCGATAAGATGCTACCATGTGATAGCATTCTATAGGGTCCAATGCACAGGACATACTGGATCAGATTGAGATCAGGTGCAGTACTGATCAACTTTCAATCTCAACTATTGAATAAAAAAAAAAAATTAAAAAGTGGAAGCGGTAAAAATGTTTTTGAGAGGGAAGGGATTAATTGCACTACGGGACCTAAGCCTCCCCTAGCAAAATTACAGTTGATTTCCCTAATTTTATATTTGTGGTGTTTTATTCAGGAAGGGCGACATTGAGGGGCAGCGGCAAGTTCTTAAGAATGGCGGAGGTGATTCAGTGAAAGAAAAAAAGACTTTGAAGACATATGTTCTTGATATTCTCGACCCGAGGGAGAAATTCCTTAAAAGATGGAGGGTAGGATTTGTATTGTCGTGTATGACTGCAGTAGCAGTGGATCCATTGTTCTTTTACCTTCCTGTGATCGATCAAAAGCAGAAGTGCATTGGGTTTGACGATAGATTGTGGAAAACAACTCTCGTTTTGCGAACTTTCTTCGATATCATTCACCTACAGCATATTATATTGCAATTTCGCACTGGTTTTATTGACGAGGAACTTCGGAAACTGGCAAAACCTGAGTTAAATACAGATGCTTGGAAAATAGCTCAGAAATATTTGTGGCCTCGGTTCATACTCGACATTCTAACTATTCTTCCCATCCCACAGGTAAGGGGGACATCAGTTAATATTTTATATTAAATGTACTATTCTTATCAATATGACTAATTCACTTTATGGGGTTAAGTTTATGTTAATCCATAATTTTTTTTTTTCTAGAAATTCCAAAATTAGTACAATTTGACTCTAATTACAAAGTGCTGTAACGAGGAATATAATTGAGGATACTTCAATGAGAAAATAAATGAGTATTTGAATTACTTTTTATGAATTGTGCAAAATTGTGACACCAATTTTTGATAATCATATAGTAAAATTTGTAAGTAAAACCTATGTTTGTAATACTAAGCAGTCAAAGTTGAATAGTTTCAAATCTTTGTTTGTAAGTAAGCTTTTTTTTTTTTTTTTTTTTTTTTTTCAAGAGCTTTATAGTTTAACCATCATCTCCTGGCATTTATAATGGAGACTTCCAAAGTTTAAATCCACCATTTTTCATTGTAACTGTCGAATTAAAATTTTATTTTATTTTACTCATATTTGACAATATTAATTACAAAATATTGGAAATATAATCTAGTAATAAATATAACATTTAATTTATTTGTTTTTTTTTTTTTAAATAAAATTTATTTGTTGATTATACTCAAGTATAGCATTTGATTTTTCGAATTAAAAAATTGTCAAAACTAGGTTTCACAATAAAGTAGAAGAAAGTTTTCTAATTGGCACTTAAATTTTGTACATTTAAAGGGAAATTACCCCAAAACTCAATATAAAATCAATCATAAGTGACTTTTGAGGATTAAAAATTGTTGAGTTTTACTTTAATTAATGATTAAGTTGACATGTATTAAAAAATAATTATTTTATGTTGTTCCTTATATTTTTATTTTGTCAACAATTATTAAATGCTAGTTTACATTTTCGTTTTCTTCTTCTTCTTCTTAAAAAAAAAATAGTCTACATTTTTCTGTATTAATTTAGTGTTGAATCTTAGGGATTGTTTGGATTGAGAGGAGAGGGAGGGGGAGTGAAAGGGAGTAGAGTAGAGTTAGTTGAAAATAAGTTAATTTTAGGCCAATTCTACTCTACTCCCCCCTCAATCCAAACGGACCATTAGTTTATTTCTTATTTTTAAATTTTTTTAATAAAAAAATGGACTCAAAATTTGTCCCCTTAAAGATTAAATCCTAGTTTAATTTCCACTACACGCATAAATCACTAGTTTCTTTAAATTATCATTGTCCTACACATGGATTTTGTCCATTCGCTCTAAACACGAAATTTTTTTGTAATCTATTCAGGTGGTAGTTCGACTTATTATTTCAGAAATGAGAGGCACAGTTTGTCAAAAAAAAGAAATGAGAGGCACAGAATCTGCACATAAAGTAAAATTCCTGAACGCTGTTGTTCTCTTCCAATATGTGCCAAGAGTTTATCAAATCTACCTATCCTGGAGGAAACTAATAACAAATGACAAGAAATTTGATAGAATCTTACGGGTCAAAGCTTCATTGAATTTCATTCTATACATCCTTGCTGGACATGTAAGTTTGATTACAGAGTAATTTTATATTCATTAGTAGTGTGTATTTGGATGGCAGGATTTGGACATATGGATTTGGATTTGGGTGATTAAAATCTAAATACCACATTTGGATGGTTTAAAAAAGGTCAAGGATTTGGATTTGACAAATATAATCTACCAAGAATTTTAAACCTTTTAAATTCTTGAATTTGAAATGATATCTAAAATCAATGGATTTGAAATCATGGCATTTCAAATCTATTGATTTAAAATCCAAATCCAATTCCAAATCTAAGTTTCCAAATGCAACATAAATTTATTCTTGACAAGTTTTGATATTTTATCAATGTCCTGTTGGCTCTGATAAACATTCATTTCAAATGAACCAACATACCAAAATAAAATAAAATATATATATATATATATATAGATTCCAAAGGTTTCATGTTATCAAGTTGTGGCCAGTTTAGATTCCGGCCAAATTTACTCAGCTCCCTTCTGCTCTCCCCTCATCTTCCTCTATCTAAACTAGCCTTGGGTGATGATCCTACTATCCTACATTATTTTTTGGACAAAGTTTAGTTACAAAAATGGTTATGGCCTAAAGATGTGTTTGTTTGGAGGTGAAATAAGGTGTGGATGGAAAACTATGGAGAGAAAATAAGAAGAACAACTTTTTTGGAATGTGTTTGGTTGGGTAGGAAGGATGAAAAATAAATGGTGGGATCTAGGTTTTTTCTTCCCTGGCCCACCAAAATGTTTTCTTCCCAAAATGGAGAGAAAACTGAATGGAGATGGATTTTTTCTTGATTGACAAAAAGGCCCATGTCCACAAGCACATGGGCTTCTTTAAGTTGCCTTTATTTTTTTTCTTCTCCCTTAGGCAGTAACGTTGCCTTGTTGCATTTTTTTTTTTGTTGTTTTGTTTTTCTTCACGGTAGTAACATTGCCCTTTTTTTCTTCTTTTGATTTTCTAGGGTTTGGGCCTGATATATATATATATATATATATATATATTTTTTTTTTAAAACTAGATGTGATGTTTATTTTGGACATGATTTTTATTTTTTTTAATAAATTTGGCTGATTACTTTTTTCTTGTTTTAATTGGACATCATTTTTTAACAAGAGTATATGAGTAAATTTATTCAAACTCATTTTTTCCATCACTCTATTTTTCCACTCCCAACCAAACAAAATGAGAGAAAATAAAATCTTTTCTATCCTTCCACTTTTTCATCTCTCCAATTAAACGGACATTAAGGTTATAATCTTACTCAATACAATAAACATTATTACATATTTTGAAAATTTAACTGTTGAATTGCGTGTTCTTTACACTCTTAATACACATGTCAAATTTTATTTCAATCGGATAATATGTGCTATATGATTTATAAGGCTATATTTTATACATAATTTTAAGATACAAAAACTTGCAATTTAAACAATTTATTGATGACATAGTTATTGATCTTTAAGTTTTTAGAAATTTTGCAAGCATGGAAGTTATAAGAAAAAGATGTAATCTAATAGTAAATTTGTTAAAATTTACCTTCAATAAAAAAATATTGAGTAATGTTTTATTTCTAATACCTTTCTTATAATCTTTTAAAGATATTAAGAAGTTTAATCATGTCTACAGTTATTTTTTTCTCTTATTATTATTGCTCACAATTAATAATAATTGGTTAGGATATCTACATATATAGTTTATTAATGTTTAATTAATGATTTTGTGGTCTTTTAGGTATTGGGAGCATTTTGGTATTTTTTCTCTGCTCAACGACTAGCAGCTTGCTGGCAGCGGACGGGAGCGTGTGATCAAAATCGTACTGGATGTTATGGAACTTCTTTTTACTGTGATCGCAGTTCTGGAGATCTCTCTTTTATAAATGATATTTGCCGAAAATATGTCCTAAATACAACGTCGACCTTTGACTTTGGAATATTTCTTCCAGCCCTTCAGTCTGGTGTCTTAGAATCGCCAGATTTTCCACAAAAATTATTTTTCAGTTTCTGGTGGGGCATGCGAAATCTGAGGTTTGCACATATTAGACTTTTATTTTTCTATATTTTTCTATATTAATTACTATAATAATTAATTTCCCCTCGTTTAAATTTTTCAAGAAGGCTTCAAAAAAAAAAAAAAAAAAAATTCAAGAAGAACATAATTCCTCGTCACACATTTATTAATCCACCAATTTCCACTCTCTTCTCTAATGAACTTTTGATTTAATATAGAAGAAGTGTTGAACTATGCAATCTAATTTGAAGGAAATTTCTTCCGATCTTTCTCTAATTTGGTTTGAAGGAAAGAGTTAGGCTTAGGTCGATGCTTGTTGGGATGATGGCGCATGACCAAAAATGAACATGTCACCATTATAACAGGTCTAATAGACCCAAGCTTTGCACTGTAGAAAAAACTTATCTTGAGCCATGTGTTATTTATTGAGTCAAATCCTAATTAGCAATCCAATTATAATATATATATATATATATATATATAACCATCCCCCTTCATCATTAAACTCTTCCCCGTCTCCTTAAATTTCACCTTCCATTCCACGCACCCTTTATTAAATTGCCACCAAATTTCTCATGGGGTTTCTTTTACACACCCAAAATTCTTTGGCTTAGTTGTTAAGAGCATTCATATTCAAAATGTTATTTTAGCATCTCAAATATCGAATAAAGTGCATACATTCGGTTGATTATATCCAAATTTTTTTAGGAACAAGCTACAATAAACTGCTATCAATAGTACTTACTATAGCAACAAGCTAAACGTTTAACCCCATTATTTATTCAATTCTATCTCTTTTATTTAATTAAAAAATGACAAAGTTTGGCTAAAAACTTAGTTGTATTCTAAGGCTAAAACTTAACTCCCACTAAAAAAATAAACATTGCTATATATTTTGAAAATCTAACCGTTAGATTGTATGTTCTTTATGTTTTTAACATATATATTAAATTTCATGTCAATCAGATGTTATTTACTATATGATTCATAAACTTATTTTTTTATGCATAATTTTAGATTACAAATTTAAACATTTAATTGATGACATAACTAATTGATATTTGATTTTTTGGAAATTTGGCAATCATGAATGATAAAAGAAGAAAATGGATCTAATGATGGATTTGTTAAAATTCTCATCCAATTAAAAGATATTAAGTAGAGTTGTAACTTTAGGCTACAACCTAGCTTGCAACCAAACTTTATCCATTAAAAAATCACTCTCTTCTCACTGTCCCCAACGTCTCTCTCTCTCTCTCTCTCTCTCTCTCTCTCTCTCTCTCTCTCTCTCTCTCTCTCTCTCTCTCTCTCTCTCTCTCTCTCTCTCGTTGGGTCATGGTGGTGATGGCTTGGGATTGATTTTGGAATGGGCCATAATGGGTTCATGGGTTTGTGGTTGGGTTGATGGGTTGATTTTGGATTGGGTTTTTTCGAGGAAGGTGTTTCTTGGTGGTGGGTTGTGGATGGGTTTTTTCTTGGGTTATGGGTTACGATGGTGGTTGGGTGGCTAGTTGCTATGGGTTTTGTGGTTGGTTGTGCCATGGATTGTCGTGGGTTGTTTTGATTCTCAATTTGGATTTTGTGCCTAGTTGTGCTGTAGGTTGAGGAAGACAAACTGAGAGTTGGGGAAAAGAGAGTGAAGAGGTGGATTGGAGAAACTAACCTTTTCTTTTTATTTTTTGTTTTATACATATTATTTTAATGGGTTGCATGTTAAAGCAGTTGAAATTATTTATATTATTTTAATGTGTTGAATGTAAAAATAGAAGACGAGATATAGTGAGTTATGAAACTGTGTTAAAATAGATAAAATAACTTTTTGAAATGCTAGCTAAATTTTTTAGATGTTTGGATCTAAATTCTCTTATGGGACTAGTTGGGCTAGTTCCACTATAAGTATCAATAATGCCAAAGAGACTGTACATAAATCTTAGGGCATTTGGAGTTCCTGAATTCTGGTCGCATTCCACGAATGCACAAGAACCTTTGGATTGCAAATGGAGTTTGGGTTTTTTCTCGGGACTCACTTTGTAGATTTGGTTACAACCTTGCCATGAGAAAAAACAAAAAAGAAAAAGAAAAAGAAAATATAAAATGAGTTTTATTTAATTCAGGTTGCAAATTATTTAAAGTTAACTAGGGAGGACCATTATCGCTGTTGACATAGGAGTTGGGAATAGTGGTGGTGGTTATGGAGTCAATGACAGTAATAGTGAAGGGGAAGGTTTTTGTTTGTTTGTTTTTTATTTTTTTTAATGTTTTATGTTTTTATGTTCTTTTTTTTCATTACTAGTCTAGTGATTAGGATCCTACTTAATAAATTATAACACATGGCACAATATTGATAGATAGGAGGATCATCAGGTATTGCTTACGTGGTCCTTTGGGAGGACCGAAGGCCATAAACTAATGATCTTGAATGCCCAAGTGTAGATTTTCACATCTCCTTCTAACGGGTTGGTTTCACCTAAAATTTGTGTATTTTTATTTTATGCATTGTAGTTTTAAAGTTTTGAGATTAGTATCTTAGACACTATATTTGTGCCATTTTTGCAGTTCTTTTGGTGGAAACCTCCAAACAAGTAACTATATATGGGAAAATTGCTTTGCACTTTCTATTTCCATCTTTGGCTTGATTCTATTTCTATATTTCTTGGGAAATTTGCAGGTGAGTACCCAATTCTCTTCTTTTTTTTTTCTTCTTTTCTTTCTAAAAAATGTTTAAGCATCGTAGTTACATGTGAAATTATTCATTACATCTAATGTATTACACCTTTCTCTTATATGAAAGTAAGCTCTAATTGGTGTGGGTTCAACAGATAAAACCCATGTTTATGTGGAGAGGTTTGTAATGCACTAGGTACATAATGTACTGAATGAAGAAGAGAGAGCGCGATTTCTAGATAGGAATGACACATCAATAATTTAATAAGTTATATGTTAATAATAATATTATTTTTAGTAGTATTATTACATGGATACAAATTTTTATTTTGTAAATTCGATTGTTACAATAGGGTAAGTGAAAAGTTGTACATTAGATATTTCTGTTGAAAACACCGGAAATAATTTATCATTTCAAGATTATAGTTCTGTTATTAGGGGCTGGATATTTAAATAAGAATATGACAGATTGTTAGGTTAGTCTTTAAATAATTCTTATCCACTTATAAGAGATAGTGATTTGGTTTTCTTTGATTTTGAATTTTACTTTATCTTGTAAAGCCATCTATGTGTGTGTGTGTTTGTTTTTTTGTGTTCGTTAATAAAGGATGTTTGGAAAATATGATTATTGAGTGAGTTTTCACTTTGGAGGTATGGACTCCCAAGTAGTCCATTTATCAATTTGGAGGTCTTGGTTCCCTTAAAGCAATCAACACAAAAATTGGGAGGGAAGCAATCAACACAAAAATTGGGTCCTCATCACTCACTTAGAAGAGCCTTGCAATCATTAACCAAAGAAGAAAGCCTAGTGGTAGTTGAAAGACGACCTGATACCAGATCAACAATTCTAGCAAAAGTTTTAACTATCATAGCTTGTAGTTGAAGTTTTTATTTTATTTTATTTATTTTTAATGAGAAGAAATATTGTAACTTTATTGAAAACTAAACAACCAAATCAGCCAAGGTTACGGCATTAAGATGTGAAGAAACACTCTCAATCCACACCGACAAATCACTAATATGTCTAGCATATCTAGCAATATTGTGAGCTACAGAATTACTGTCTCTTAACATGAGAAACACTGAAAACAACAAAGGATTCTGCTAAAAACTTCGCCTCTTCAATCAAATGACCATAAGAAGCAGAAGAAGGTTCATCATTTTTAAAGGTATTCATAATTTTCTTTGAATCGTCTTCAAGAATATTAGATGAAAACCTCAATTCTTGTGCAAAAACTACAACCCTAACCGCTGCCATAGCCTCAACTTCATCAACTAATGTGGGTAGATTGCACTTCTCTGTCATGGAAGCCATAACTTGTCCCAAACAGTTTCGGATCACAACCCCAACACCAGCCTTCCTATCTTCATTAAACACAGCACCATCAAAATTAAATTTGAAAAGTGGTCGAGGTGGAGGAGTCAAACGAACTCTAGCTGGACTATGGGAAATGGAGCAACACTAGGCGATTTTGAGTAAAATCTTCATAAGCAGTAGCTACAGTAGGCCTCACCTAACCAATGGGGAATGATTTATTGCTCGTTCACAATAAGTTCCTCCTTTACCAGATTGTCCACACCAAAACATTGAAGAGATCTTTGTTCTTTCCTCTATCAATAACATACGTAACTAGGTCCCCAAACCAAGAGAAAGATGTTGAACTTCGAAAATTCCACATTGAGTCTGAATCCCAGATTGGTGAAAGACAAGGACAACTCCAAAGAGCATGCAAAGTGTCTTCTAAAGATTGATGGCAATGATCGCAAATGTCTTCAAGGATGAATAGATTTTGTTATATGGGATAGAGTTTTTGCATGCTTGCCATAATAAATTATTTACCTTCTCTGAACTGTCAAACCCTATATTTTCTTCCATTCCACTTTACCCGATGAAGACTCTCTTTGATCCTGGTCTGTGAACTCTTCAACCAAAAACTTTTAACCGGATTTTACAGAGTATTGACCCGATTGATTAAAAGGCCAAATAACTGTATCCTAAATCCGATTTCTATGAAGAGGAATGGATAAAATAGAACTAACCTCGTGAGGCAAGAATAAATTATCTAGCTGAGTTAAATCCCATTGCTTGGTGAACTGATCAATGAGATCAACTACATGAGCTGTGGATAACTCTTTAGATAAAAGAAATTGAAGCTGAGGTTGATCCCTAGAAGATAGCCACAAGTTAGAGGAATGTCTTCCCCACTTCCCACCCTCCAATGGACTCCTTTTTTAAGCACATCCCTCCCCTTCAAAATACTTTTTCCCCGACGTACCTCCTTTGACTTCCAAATAGAGCAATTGAAGAAGAATTTTTTCTTAAAACCCTATAAAATAGTCTTTATTATGCAATAACTGCTAAGCTTACTTAGCTAGGTGTTGATGCTCATTTTGGGAAGCCCAGTAGAAGGAAGAAGCCCAGCAACATGGGTAGAAAGGAGTTCGTAATTGGATAGAAAAGCCATTAAGCCCAAGTGGCAAAAATAATGGATCATAAGGTCATAAAATAAACAAATGGGCCTTGAGGAAGCAAATGGGCCTAAAAGAGCCCGTAAAGAGAGAAGTAGCAAACCTATGGGCAGTATGTGATGTAGAAAATTGAGAATGGGTCATAGCAGGCTTGAAGTAATGCAAGTAAAGAAAGTAAGGGGTTGATGGAAAGTCCATGAGCCCCAAGGATGAAGGTTAAAGTAATTGGGTCAGGGAAGCCCAAAGGAGTTAGTAAAAGCTCATGAGAACGCAGAATTAGAAAGGGCCAAGGATGCCCAGGGAAAGTAAATGGGCCAAGGATGCTCAAGAGGAAATAAATGGGACATAGGAGTCCGTAAGCAATGTAACAATAAGTCTATTGACCATACTGAGTCATTGAGAGAAGAATAAGCAGCAGGCCCAAAGAAGCCTAGCAGGCGTGGATCAAATAACATCACAGCAGGAATGGCAGAATAGAGCAGCAGGAAATGGTAGCAAGACTGTAGAAAATAGCAAAAGAGTGGGTTGAAGAAAGAAAAGCCCACAATCAAATAAAGCCCAGTCCCTAAGGGTAGCAAACCGTAAGGAAAAGGAAATTAGAAAACAGCTTACGCCATAAGAAGTCAAGGATGGATGGCAGAATGTGTAGGCAAGCCTTCAGGCCATGGTGAACGCTTAAGTAGTCGGTAGGTTTTGGACATACACAGAAGTGAAGCATGCGCAAGGCCCAAACATCACCAACCTGGACCCAACCAATACAGGAAGGGGTGGATCATGGGTCAGAGGTAAGAGGGCATGGTCTAGCGGTGGAGAGGGGGAAAACCTATTCTGGGGTTCTTGCTTAGGCTCTTTTGGGGTAAATGTCGTACTGGGATGACATAACGCCCAAAAGAAGAAAGAATAAGATGGAACCACTAGGTGCATGCCATGAGGGATAGGAAGAGAGAGAGCACCCACACCGTAGTAGGTAAGAGTGCCACGGCAAACAAACAAAAAACAAAATAGTCTTTTTTGTCTGGTAGCATAGTCAGCACAGGTAAGTGGTGGCAGTTGAGTGACTGACAAACTAGTGATGGTCAGCAAGGACACCCAGACCAGACAAGACAAAGGTAGTTAAAGGCTAAAATAGTAAAATTCGGTCACGACAGGTATTATATAAAAGACCCTTGCTGAGCACAACAAGGGGAGAAATAGAGTAATAGTAACCTCTAGGAGAGAATCGCAACAAATAAGCAAACACTGAGAAATAAATCGAAAAGAAAAAGGAAGAATTAGAAAGAACGAAAAACGGAGAGCATATAATGGCAGGCATGCATCAATAGGTTGATCTCCTCTCTCCCTCTAAAGCCCATGCTCTTTGCTAAAGGCAAAAGATTCTTCTGGGCATAGGTCATTTAGGTCCGATCTCTCAAAGCAATTAATTTCTTCCTAGGGAGATTATTTGCGTTGAGAAAATGGTTCCCTTCTTGACTGTGGCCCTATAACATAACTTGGCACGACAAACTGACATTTCTCTCTTTTATTCAATAAACTTATTACTATCTCTTCCTCATTTATTTCTGCTATTTCATAAAAAGGGCACTCTCTTGTCGCTGCCCTTTATTTATTTCTGTCTAAGTAGCAAACACATCTCTTTTGTTATCTTTATTATATCTACTTGCCATAACTTTCCCATAGTAGCTTCGCCTGTCATGGGCATGTAACCAAAGCTTTGGCAAATTGGGCATAGTTTGTACACCAGTTGGACCAAGGTAGGTTACAATTAGACCGATCTCAACTCCTTAATCCAGAACACTTGGGCCCAGTATGGTAGGAGGCTGCCTAGCCCAACATTACAAAAAGGCCCACCACACTAAAAGAGCATCATTAAACATACCTAAATCTTTAAAATCCATACCACCTTCAATCTTAGGCTTGCACAATTCCTCCCATCCCACCCAGTGAATTTTCCTACTGTCACCTCATTGTCCTCACCAAAACCTCCTTATTAAATTCTCCAAATCATTACATAAGCCCAATAGCGACTTGAAGCAACTCATAGAATAAGTTGGAATTGCTAGCACAATTGCCTTAGTCAAAATCTCTCTTCTTGTCTATGACAGAAGCTTTTCCTCCTAGCCTGGCAACTTCATACATGTTCTTTGATGTATTCAAAGTTGGCCTTTTTTTTCCTACCCACAAAAGAGGGCAAAACTAGATATTTCTCATATTGCTTTATCTATGTAACCCCAAGAACCTCCTTAATTTGAGTCCTCCAATCTTTCGAGGTAGAATTTACTGAAGAAGATAGTAGTCTTATCTCTATTAATCTATTGAGCTAAACACCTCTCATAAACCCCCAAGATATCCAACACTTTCTAACATTCCTCAGGTGTAGATTTATAGAGTAGAAGGCTGTCATTTGCAAATAAAAGATGGGTCAACTTGGGAGTTCTTGAATTCAAAGACAATCCATGAATAATATCTTGTTGAGCCGTTTGAGAAATAAGATTGTGAAGCCCTTCAATGTATATGAGAAATTGGAAAGGGGAAAGAGGATTGCTTTGTCTAATACCCCTTGTTTGGCTTGATAAAACCTTTTGGTTCCCCATTGACAACCACCAAAAAAAAAAAAAAAAAAAAAAATCCAATATTCATTGAACCTCTTCTTTTTTATTACAGACTCCAAGAAAGACCACTTCACTCTATCATAAACTTTGCTCATATCCAGTTTTAGGGCCATAAAACCATCTTTGACTAAAATGTGATGTTGCATGCTATGAAAAGTCTCAAAAGCCACCATGGTGTTGTTAGAGATGAGACGGTTCTTGGTAAAGGCACTTTGATGCTCAGTGGTGATAATCTTTGGTAGAATTCTCTTTAGTTTATTAGCCAAGACCTTAGGGTCCGTTTGGATAGAACTTATTTTACTGAAACTGAAACTGAAAACTGAAAACACTGTAGCAAAATAATTTTTAAATGTGTGAATAGTGCCGTGAGACCCATTTTTAATGAAAAAGTTGCTGAAAAGTGAAGTTTGTAAGCCCCGTGAACAGTGCATGGGACCCATTGATGTGCTGAAGAGTCCAAAATTTTGGCTAATGTTCATGCACAGTGCATGAACAGTAGCCGTTTCAGCAAAATTTTGTCTCTGAAATGCGTGGGAAAAAAAAAAAAAAGGAGCAAAACGCAACGCAAAATGCAAATGCCATATAAGTCCTATCCAAACAAATACTTAGAAAGTCTTATATAGAACATTACAAAGACTTATAGATCTAAATTTATAAACAAGTTCAGGCTTATTGACTTTTTGAATGAGTGTAATAAAAGTATGGTTGAGATGTTGAGGAAGGGAAGTAGAATTAAGAAAAGAAAGTACAAACTAAGTAACATCCATGCATACAAGATTCCAATAATTCTGATAGAAGAGCAGTGGAATACCATCAGGTCCTGGAGCTTTTAGAAGTGTCATCTGTTTAAGAGCAACCTAAACCTCCCATGCCATAAACTCATAATTAAGCTGTTCACTCATACCTGAGGTGACCATGCAAAGAAATTATGTTGATTGTTTCCTCTGGCTGATTGTTGCCCATGGAGGAAAGCAAGATTTGGTAGTAATTAATGAGACAATTTGCCACTTCTTTTGAATCAGTGGTCCAATGTCTTGAAGAATTTCTAATATCATCAATGTTATTTTTCCGAAACCTCTGAGTTCCTCTGCTATGAAAATATATTGAATTTTTATCTCCATGAACAGTCCATAATGATCATGATCTTTGAAACCACATTCTATTCTCTTTATCAAGTAAGTCATTAACTTCACTTCTTAACTCCTACACCTGAAAATTTACCACAGACACCAGTGCCTCCTTCTTGACCTACTGAAGTTGTTCTCTTCAACTCCAAGTCCCTCTAAAAGCTCGGATTTGCGTATAAACACAAGAGCTTGTTTAGACTCCCAAATAAAAATTACGACTCGGTTGTTTTTATTCTAACTTAAACTAAGTGCAGAATAAGAGTAAATGCGAGTGAACAAACAATAAAACTACTCTAAACTGTATTCATCAAATATCAACAATAAAATGAAAACTAAAAGAGTAGGGAAGAAGAATACAAATACAAGATAATATCAAGAAGGATTATCAAAGAGGAAACTGAAGAACTCGGCGAAAAACCTCTTCGTCGCCCTCTAAGTGGTAAATTGATCCACTAGAGAATAAGTTGGAGTACACGAATAACAAAAGACCCTCCAAACCTAGTCTACCTCATGTACTCAAGCCCTCCAAGCTCCTGCTGTCAATTGACTTCACAAAGCCTTGTCTTCTCTAGCTTTCCTGGATCACGCAATTCAACCCGATTGCATCCCTCAACGATTGGCTTCTTCTAATGCTTCCTAGCAACACCAAAACCTCACTTTACACTCAGATTGAGTGTGGCAAGTGTTTGGGCTATCAACCTCTCAAGGATTTGGATATGGAAAGGTAGGAGTAGAGGAAAACTACAAGGAAATGTGTAGATGATTGTGGGTATGACAATCTCTAACTCTCAAGTGTGTATGTTAGGGTTTTCTCTTTGAAAAACACTCCTTACAATATGTGCGTAATGAGGGTATATAATGTGGGTTAAGACATGGTGGAGCACAAATGACAAAATAGCAAAACAGAATGTTTCGCGGGTATTTTACGGGAAGGCCTTACTCGTAAATTACTCGTAAAACTCCAGCTGTCATGACTCTTCGCATTCTAGTCATGTACTCTGCATGTGGCTTACTTCGTGGGATATCTTCTCGCGAATCTTCTTGCGAAATCTACTTGGTCTTCAATAAGAGCTTGAGCCTTCATACACAACTCTTATAATAAAATCTCACATAAAATATAGGGAAAAATGATTGAACAGAATTACAATCAAATTTGGCATGGAATTAAAGCCAATACAAAATAGTTGTAAATAACAACTTTACACCCTCCTTACATTCCCAAAACAACTTAAACTCCATTCATGTACATTTATCAATTTTATGAACCACCAGAATACCAGGATCAGAGTGATCAATGTTGGTCCAAACAGTCTACCGTTTGTGAACAACCTTTATCAAGTTGTAATTGAAGTTGGTTGAATAAGTTCAACTCGTCTTTGATATCTCAAGGTTTGGCTGTAACGCTTGTTGGAATATCTACAGCCCTTGAGAAGCCTGAAACTCAAATCCCTCTATGATCTTTAACTTTAACTATGTCACCAGCATTAACCAAACCTGAATTACCCAAAGAGGAACCATTGATATTTAATTTAACCCAATTATCTGCTTGTTTGCACCACTCAACTTGCACTGTGGTTTTGAATTCTTTTTTGGTCTTTCTCATGCAAAGTGGTAGAAATCCACTACTCACCTCCAAGACAATAGAAGGACTAGGAGCAGCCGAGCAGAGTTTTTGAACACACATCTTTTACTATGTAACCACAAGGCCCATATTCCCAAAGAGAAGACCAAGCTCCAAGGAGAATGATAGGAATGAAGAGTTATATTAATGCTACGTGGATAAAGGAGTTTAAAGAAAAAAAGCATCAAGACAGTTGTCCCCAAGGAAAAAACCAAAATTGCCTTGCAAGGGGGCAAAATCCCTTAGGAAATGAGTAATGGATCCAATTTAAAAGCCCGACTAATTTTGTTACACAATGAAGTCACGTGTGTAGCACGTGGTTACTAACCAAAGCAAGTAATTGTAACTAAAAACTGCAAGTAGTTTAACATGCACTTTATCTGATTCCTTTCGTTCTTCTCTTTGAGTTGGTCTCTCTTCTTGCTCTCTATATTTTGATACTCCCCTTAAGATGAGCTGCTGGTGAGTGAATATTCACTATGATAGTCAATTTCTATGTGTTTAGTTCTCTCATAGAACACAGGATATATTGGATCTAATGTGGAGATCAAATTGACTGTCACAAAATAACAAAGCTTCCTTTCAATTTAAATATCCTTGAGAAGATATAATATCCAAACTATGTCACAAGTAGCAATTGCCTTAGATCTATATTCAGCTTTTTCTGAAGGTCTGAGACTGTTGATTGCTTCTTAGACTTCCAAGACACTAAAGAATCTCAAATAAGATGCATTATCCAGTCACAGACATTCTTGTGTTTGGACATGAAGCCCGATTTGATTCTACAATGCCTTTTACATGAAGTTCTGCACTAGATGAGAAAAATATTCCTTTCAGTAGAATTTTGTGTGCTGCATTCAAATGAGGCTTCCTTGGTTTTACCATGTATTGGCTCAACTCAGGGGTGTAGCCAGAAAATTTTACTTGGGGGGCCGAATTGTAGTATTGATATATTAACCATAATTCATATTGAATATGAAGTTATTAACTTTGATATGTTGTTATATTCTTAAATATTAATGAACATATATACAAAAATTATATAGTTTATTATAGACAAATACAAAAAAAAATAAAAATGAATCCAATAAAAGAACCGTTCACATCAAAATTATGCCCAACAATCTTTAATGGAATAAAGATAGCAACACAAAAATGTGAACAAAAAAATCTTAAATACCCTTATGCATATCAACACACACATAGTGGCAGAAGAAAGAAACAAAAATAATACTAATGGTAAAATAACAATGATGATTGATAAAAGAGAGATAAAAGAAAATGCACTTACATATTCACTTCTTTAAAGAGTCAATAAGATGATGTTGCACCAGGAAAAAAAATGGATTAGTAATTTTGGTTGAGATATGAGTTTTTGTGTTGAGAAGAAAGAAAATGGGGCAATGAGCTAGCATTAGAGCATTCACAGCAGTGGAGGCATATTGCTATATTGCTAAAATTTAGCTCCACATACTCAAAAGACACGCTGCAGCAGTGGAGGTATAAGCCAAAAATTTAGATGTTCCGCTACAGTGCACATCTATATATAGATGTGCACTGTAGCTGATAGCAAAAAAAAAAAAAAATTTTTTATTCGGCCGGTTAATAAAAAATTCACTCATCTTTCTCAGTCACTCTCTCATCTCCCTAGTTTTTTTTTTTTTTTTTTTCTTCTGAATATCTCCCCAGTCACTCTCTCATCTCTCTCTCTCAAGCAAACTTCTCTTCCACCGCCGATCTCCTCACGCCGCCGAACGCTTGCTCATCGAAGTCGTCTGTCTGAAGCTCATCGAAGCCGTCGGTCGTTCTGAAGCTCATCGAAGCCGCCAGTCTGAAGCTCATCGAAGGTCGCCGACGTTGTGTCGCCGATCGCCTCATCTCACGCCGCCGATCATTTGCTCATCAAGCCGCTGGTCTGAAACCCATGGAGCTCGCCGACGTGCTGCTTGTTTGTGATTTGTGATTTTTTATTTTATTTGTGATCGGTGAATTTGTTTGGTTTGGTAGAGGAAAAAGATTGGAGATATCAGTTTTTTTTTTTTTTTTTTTTTTTTTTTTTTTTTTTTTTTCTGCTGTGGACTGCTGGTGGTGGTGGTGGTGGTGGTGGCGGCGACGGTGGCGGTGGTGGTGGCTGTGGCTGTGACTGTGACTGTGGCTGGTGGTAGAAGTGGTTGTGGTTGGCGTTGTGAAAATTTTTTGGTAGTAGAATATATTATTTTATTGTAGTGGTTATATTATTTTATTGTGGTGTTTATATTATTTTATTGTATAGAAAGCTAAAATAGATCCACTGCTGTAGTATGTGTGTAGGTAAAATAGATAAAGTAACTTTTGGTGGAGCTAAATTGCTATATTTTTAGCTCCACTGCTGTGGATGCTCTTAGCAGCTACAACAAAGCTCCCTAGGTACCTAAAGATGAAAAAAAATTGAAATTATGTTGGAAAATGGGTTGTCAATGATGCTAGAGAGTGAGTTATTATCCATTGGATTAATTATAAATTTTTTGGACAATGGAGAAGATCAACTATTAGTCATTATCTTTTGGACTAACTATAAATCTTTGGAATAATTGGGATGAACAGGTAATAAAGCTTTGAACAATTGAGGAGGTCAACTAAAAATCCATTGGACTAACTAGAAATCTTAGAAATAACTTTTGGGGGGGGGGGGGGGGTTGTGGGGTTCTAATTTTTTAGGAGGGCTATATCCTATTACTAGTATAGTTGTAGGAAAAAAAAAAAAAAAAAAATTGGGCTCCACCCCTGGCTCAACTTATGAACATCAAAGGTGATATTTGGTCTGGTAATGGTCAAGTATAGCTGCCTTCCAACCAACATTCTATATATGCTTGTACTATCGAGAGTTTCACCTTCATACGTACTAAGCCTAATGTTTTGTTCCATTGGAGTTTTGACAGGCATGCAACAAACTGAACCTGCATCATTCAGTATCTCCAATGCATTACTTCCTTTGACAAAGAGTGATTCCTTTTTCTGATCTTGCTACCTCCAACTCAAGAAAGAATTTTAAGTCACCCAAGTCCTTATGCTTGAAGTTTTAATCCAATAACACATTAAATTGATTCACAGCTTCTTGATCATTACTAGCAATCAGACCATCATCCACATATGCTAAAAGAACAATGAAAGACTGTCCTTGTTGCCTAGTAAAGAGAGAGTAATCAGCTTTTGACTAAGTAAAGCCCAATTGGAGTAAAGTTGATAGAAAATTTGGAGAACCACTGCCTTGATGCCTGTTTCAGTCTATAAAGTGGCTTATTAAGTTTACAAATCATCTTATACTTACTGTGAAAGCCTTGTGGAAGAGCCATATAAACTTCTAAATCAATGAATCAATATTGAATATTAGAGACGCATGTCTGAGTCTCTGGAAAGCCAAGTACCAGTATCATCCATAAGGCTAACAATTTTATTCCTTCTTCTCCTAACCAAGGTAATGGTTTGGGAAAAAAATTATTGAAGTCTATAATTTCTACACCTTTGATAGAGGATTTGAAACCTAAGCCTCCTTACTTATCTTTTTTTCTTTTTTCTTTTTTTATTTATTTTTCTACCACCACCCCCCCCCCCCCCCCCAAAAAAAAAAACTAATCCAATGAATTGTTCTAGGCATTGAAAGTAATTATATTTTGATCTAACAACTATACAACTTACAAGGTGAGATTTGGTAAAATTTAACTGACTTAGTAGAGGTGGGACAGATGTACATGCAGTGGACAACATCAAAATCCATAAAAAAATGGGATAAGATACGCATGAAGATGAAGTCAAGTCAACGACAAAAACAACATAAGGGCATGATATCATGGATTTCCCAAAAGAAATTTGATAGTACAGAAAAAAGCCTGATTATGGAAAACATAAATCAGAGATATGAAGAAGGCGAAGACGTTAATGTGGAGAACCTGGTCCCCGATCTGCCAACGGATCTTCAAACGAAAGTTAAGCGGCATATCTGCTTACAGATACTAAAGAATGTGAGTTTTATTACCTCTATAAATTTGCTAAATAACTGTATTATAAATTTCATTAAAAATAATATGAAAAAAGAGAACAATTTTATTAATAAATGATCGGTTTTATGATCACACAAGCAGGCTCAAGCAGCTCGCATGGCTTCTTTATTTTATTCTATCTATATTTTTTTTTATATGAATCAGATGAGATATTATTGAAATATTAATTCTTAGAGCTACATAATCTATACTTAACATTTTTTTTTTGGGACATTGTTTAAGTGTGTGTTGTGTAGGTATGTGATAAGTCTCACATTTTAACTCTTTATAAATAATTATAAAGAGTTTCAATCGTGACTAGTCATTTAGATGTGTAATGTAGATGTATTTATTAAGTATATTTATATTAATGAAACAAGTTTTATAATAAAAAAATTAAGGTAGAATAGTTAATAGAATTGTTGTGGGTCTTGAAGATCCCATCATTCGGCTTTGGCTCACTCCATTGTCATCCCTCCACAAAACTCTTTGGCCCATTGTTTTCTAGTTAAATTTTTTTTTAATAGATTTTATGGTAATTTGAAAGTAAGCATCTCTTATTTATTTATTAGTTAGGAAATAGATTTGTACTTCAGCTTATTTGTTTTTCTTGAGCAGCTAGAAATCATGAAAGATAATGGCTTGGATAAGCGTACACAACTGTTGCATAAGATTTGCGACTCTCTCCAGCCAAAGTTCTACAATGAGCATTGCTACATTGTCAAGGAGGGAGACCCCATTGATGCAGTATTCTTGATTACAAATGGCATTGTATGGACTTATTCAAGCAATAATGGTGAAGGATCTGAGTCTCGACATGCTGAGCGTCTTGAAAAAGGTCAGTACTTCGGAGGAAAACTTCTTGAATGGGTTTTGAAACCTACCTCCGACGACATGCGCAACCTATCCATACTTCCTGTTTCTTCAAAAACCCTCAAAACCCACACAAAAGTGGAAGCCTTCGCTCTAATGGCCCACGACTTCAAAAAAATAATGGAGTCTAAGTTCTCACTATTAGGACCCGAGGAATTGCAATCCAAGGCTGCAATTCGTGTACAACGAAGTTGGCGCCAGCATCGTGCAAAGACGGAT